>CM064327.1:252759832-254009832 GCA_032595735.1 Pelochelys cantorii | reverse complement strand
TATTCCACAACCTTATTAATGCAAAAAGTTATTTATATTGGTTTATGACTAGAGGAGCTTCATCTTCCCATGATTTAAATCCTAGGCAGCATTTTCAGGTTGGAAATTACCCCAGATGGGTTCCAGCACCCTGCAGCTCAAGGTTGTCTAAATGCTGTGTTCTGCTCCAAACCGTAAGCCTGATCATGATGAACCACATAAGGCCATCAACAGAAATGTAATACACTGTCAGATAGTGGGTGATCTTCAGAGAGAGCATTTTAGAATGCTTCTTACCACCCTGGAGAAGGTCACAAATAGCCCTCACGTAAAGGCGATAATGGAGGAACTGTAGACCTCTGCATGTGCAGATCTATCTTAAAAAGAAAAAAAGCTGCATTTTCTGTTTCTGCTCTTTAAACTGTTGATAGCACAAAAGCTAGATATTCCTGTGATGGAGTCCACCAAAGTTATTTTCTTCCCTTAGACATATTATTGCTTACCAGTAATTGTAGATTCCTGAAGATTGTGTCCTCTCCAGCACTACATTGCTAAAGTACTCTGAATGCCGTGTAGTTGATAATTTAATAAAAAAACAGCCAGAAATATGAAGATATAACCCATTTAACCAAATGTAGGTTTCCTTAAAAAGGAGTTCTATATTTGAAACCTAGGCACTCTGTAAGACTATTGTGTGATTTTAGATTTCAATTTTATGGAATGATGTCCAAAACTAACAATGCACCCCTGGATGACAACTACATTATTTTTAGCTGTAAAACCTACTCTTTCTGTCCACACAGCACTGGCTGCTTGGTACAATTTCAAGGTACAATTTTAATTTTTACAAAAAGTGGTTAAAGAGAAATAAATATGCAGGATTCAATTCTGGTGTAACAGTAAGGTATTTTTCAGACTGGAAACAAGATGTAAATTTTTAACCGAGAGAATAATTAATCAATGGAACAATTTACCTAGGATTGCAATGGGTTTTCAATCACTACATTTTCAAAGGAAGATTGGATGTTTTTCTAAAATGGATGCTCTAATAATTATTTTAGGGAAGTTCTATGGCCTGTGTTATCTAGCGGGTGAAATTAAATGACCATAGTGATCCATTTTGGCATTGAGATCTATGAATTCTATTGACTTTTGCTTGCAGTTTACACTAAAAGAAGATAGAGATCATGCTTTAGCCCACAATATAGAAAATACAGGTCAGCCAGCTTGTGCCAGAAACTAGATCTAACAGCAGAGATGTGTGCTATTATCTGTCCCTCCCTTCAGGAAATCCATTTTTACCATGTACTGTGGCAATTAGCCTTTCCATTAAGACAAGGCCAATATTTCCAATGAAGTCCAGTTTTTCTGGAACAGAAGTTCTAAAAGACTAATGGCTTAGTCTGGTAAGCCATTATATCTGCTGACTAAAACTAATACCATGTTTCCAGTGTTACACAAATGATGTGGCAATGCATACTTGGGAAAAAATATTTAGCTCAGCAGTTAAAGAGAGACAATCTCAGCAAAGATCTGTCAAGTGTATCCTTTCACAAAGAATATGCATACTTTGATCTGGTGTCTGAGAACTTCCTCACCCTTTCTCAAAACTCTTGAAAATATTTGTTCCTCATGCTGCTATTATGTAAACCCACTACACGGATGTAGGACTCCTGTCCTGTATAGGTCAGGAAGATAAAAGACAACGTCTTGTC
This sequence comes from Pelochelys cantorii, assembly GCA_032595735.1. Classification (NCBI taxonomy): domain Eukaryota; kingdom Metazoa; phylum Chordata; order Testudines; family Trionychidae; genus Pelochelys; species Pelochelys cantorii. The sequence continues at coordinate 254,008,138 of CM064327.1, read as the reverse complement.
TTTTAGAGAGAAAAAACACAGACATGGATATAGAACTTGAAGTATATTTTTAATTCATTAAGTTCCCCTCATAAGGAATAAGGGAATTTTTTCAAAAGTAAAGAAATCAGAGTTTGTAGATATGTACAAAAATTTCACTGATATTTTTAACCATCACCTACTTCTGAATAACAAATTTGCTGTAAGTAAACAGATTATAAAAATGCTCAGTAGTGCATTTATTAGGACAATTAAATGTAATACAGTATTTAAAATAAAACTCCTAAAATACAGAGTGACTCCCTTTATAAAGCTAATAATTGCTGATGTGAACCATAAAAATAGAACATTCTAACAGTATGCTTTGGATTGGTATAATTACTAGTTGACAGTATTTCTATTGCACCCCATTTTTCTAGCTTTAAAAAGTCAACTCTCGCCTGAAACATAACAAAGTTATAGCCTGGGTGAATTTTTTTTGTTTTTATCTTATGTGATACAGCAGCGTTTAAGATTCTGGATGCCTTATGTCATGTTTAGCACTCAAAATAGTGAAAATTTAATATGAAATAATCCATTTAAAATTATGGATGTGCACTAAATAACGTTGCTGTTTTGAGTTAGCCATGACATATTCATTCATGATTCTGATTAGCAGGTTGCAACTTTATTAGAAAAAGTTCTGTTAACACGCATGACCTGCTAGAACACAACTTTTTATAGCTTCAGTTGAATATATTTCAAAAACTTACAATGTATGGATTTAAAAGATTGGGTATCTTAAAAAAACACCCACAAAGTGTTAGAAGGGTGTGATCCTAACTTTTGGAATTAAGAGCCCAATTTGAATCTGTGTTTGAAAGCTGGATATTCATACATCAATTAGTTCAGTTCTAGTTATCCAAGAATCTTGCAAACTAGACACTCCCTGTTATCTATGCACATAGAGTAAGTGGAGTGTGACATTTTTAACTGTCTATCTGAATTTCTTTTGCATGTTTCAGGTGAGAACCTAAAGACTAATTTTAGTAATTTAATACTATCAAAAATTACTGAATTAACAAAGAAAAAAACTGACAACTTTCACATTTCAAAGCTCTTGATGAGATAAAAAATAATTCTCACTATTGCAAAACATTTGAGAAAAGTAAACAATCTCAAAATATTACAGAACATTAGTAAAGCAAGCTATTATTTTACACTGCAGTACTCATTAGCACTGATAAAGCTATATTAGTCAGCTTTTCCATTATAAATGCAGATTTTAGGAATTACTGCTGTTTAAATAAAAAAATCATTTCCTAGTATACAAATCCTTAAACGATGGAAAATGTATTTACAAGTAAATTTATATCAGTTGAACGAAAGTTTTGCAAGAAGTTATTCAACATTCCTCAAATTTTGCAAACCATTTATCCATAATCTAGACTCACTTTTGGTATTAAATTTCCAAAGTAAAGTACAATGGATATTTTGTATTAAGCATATCACTTTTGTATAGCAACACCATATAACAGATTAATAAACAAACTGCACAATATTTTTCTATGGCAGAAGCATACATTCTAACCTAGATTACAAGGTTTCACTTACAAACATTTTGAAAAGGGCCATTATGATTTATTCTGACAAAACTACTTTTCATGTCTATTTTCATGGACCGATAATGTTATTCAAAGATTTAAATGTTCAGCTTCAAAGATGAACTGACGTGCTTCACGCTCAGCAGCAAGAATTGAAGTAGGACTTCCTAGAAGCAATATTTTCTGAAGTCTTAAAACATTGGGCTAATTATCACAAAGAAAATCACTTAAAACATTCAAGTTTTTAGACAAGTCACATATTAAGAATCAATTCTGTTTCATCCCCCTTTTCTTTGCACATTGTGCCTAAGTATTACAATCTAAATGGTGCACAATATCTCACCCTTTTCCTCATACCTCTGTAATATCAAGGTACAATGGGATGAGCATTAAGACAGAATGGCAGTCTGTTTTCATCAACTTGCTACTGCTACGTTTAAGTATGTACAAGACACCACTGAATTGATCTCCAGCATTTAAAAATAAGCATTTTAACAAAATATACAAATGGCAGCCTTTACAAATATTTTTCTTCAAAGTTTTATAATTATCAGCATTTATTTCAAAATAATGGGCAAAGTGCCCTGCAATATTTATAGGGCTACTTTGAGACAGTAGAGATTGTTGCACACAGAAAAGGAATACCAGCATATTTACAGAAATATAATTCCATGGCTTGGAAAATTTGATTCAAATAAAGTTAGTCTTCATAGTTTGTTACAGTAGCACTGGCATAAGGAAAACCCCCCAAAACCTTAGTTGAGTTGCACTCAAAATGTCTATTTGTGTATATGCAGTCAGTCAAATGAATCCACTGCTAATACGCAAATTTTCACCTCAGTCAGTGAAAAAGTTAACTTGTGATACTGATAGAACAAAGGTATTTTACAACATTTACATAGAATTACTAAACATAATCAACATTGCTGAGGAGACATTTTCAGCTATATCTGCTGCTTTCACTGGGGCTTCGGTTGTTAGAATAACTGCGATCACTTTCACTGTCAGAGCCATAAGATCTACAATTTAAAAAAAAAGATTAAAACTCCTTACAAATCAGTTTTCTATCATTTTGTTTCAAGTTCAAAATTATGGCAAGCCAAATCTTATGAGATAAGTGTAGGTAAGAAGAAAAAAAATTCTGTGGAAACTTCCACAGGAACACAATGTATATCCACTGAAAAAGAGATCATTTTGATAAAGGTTCATTATTTCAGAGCATATTCATCACATTCTAAATTGTGTGCTACAAACCTAAAGCGAAATCCTGTTTGCAGTGAACTCAACAAGGGCTTTGCCATTAACTTTAGTGTGGCCAGGATATCGCCCACAGTAACTAAATGTTGTTTTGTTTGAGTTCAGTGAGCCAGCACAGGCTGAACAAGTTATGTCCTTTTGAATGAGCTTAGAGCTGTTTTACCTCATGTTTTCTCCACGGGCCTAATCCCACAAAACCCTTACGTCATGTGAATAGTATCAAAGGCAAGTTGGGGTTTGCAAAACTGGGCCCCTGAAATGATAAAACTAGGTTTTGGAAATATCAGCTTTTAAAATGAGCATAGGCACTTCCCAGCTATATAAACCCAAGATGCTGAGCCCTTGGCCAATGGACAGGATGCAGCTTGTTTGATGTTCTTTTTCGGTTCTCTTGATTGTGAAGAAAACCTTCCAAATGCAAATAAGTGTACCATGATCCAATTTTATCTTCCTGATATTTACAGGCAGCCTGAAACAATGATTCAGAGGTGTCTACTTCCCACCCTGCATTAACCTCATGAGGGTGTCAACATTCATGCATAACAAAACATGGCTTGTCTACATGTCTCTAGGGCAACAATTCTAGTGTTGTGAACTGACTGACATTGACCCTGCTGGTACACATTAAAAGTTCCTTAGTGCACAAAAGGAAACTTTGAGCACATACCAACAGGGTCTATGCAGGCCAGGCAGCATGCAACACATTGCTGAATGTTAGAATTCACACCTTATTGATTTGCAATACTGCACCATGTAGACAAGCCCTATGTTACCAGTTCAGGAGAAGGGGAAGAGGTGGGAGTGATGTCCACAGGCTAGAAAATGGGAACTGTTACAAGGAGAGAAAAACAGAGGAAACAAGAAAATTGGGTAATTAAAAAAAAAAAAAAAGGAAAATGGAGAAGAGAAAAAGGGCAGAAAAAGTGACGTTGCTAAATACTGGAATATTTTCCAATCAAATGATGCTGGTTAAGAGAAAAACTAAATCTGAAGTTACTAGGGTAAAGAGCATATTCCACCCGTGATCTTTGCGCAAACCTTCCACAGACATCTGAGGATTGGAATTGTCATTCCTGTTAGCTTTTTATCTCCCTTTCACAAGGTTTTGTATCGACATTGAGGTCTACCTAAAAAGTATCTACCATCCAATGGAATCTTGGTTTACAGTCCTTTATAGCTGTTGCATTTAAGCACAAGCATGGTTAAATTTAAATCCTGCAATTATTATTTCTGATTTAGCCAATGGGAATTAAATGCCAGATTTTTAAAAAATACATACATGCATGTGTGGAGATGAACTTATGCACATATACACACAATGGGTTACTACACACAATAGCAAAATCCCTCTCCCCTCCTCCTTCCTTTAGAATTCTTGAAGTAGGGATTGTGTGTGTTTTGTTCCTTCTTTATATTTTTGGTTCTTGAGCTACTGTAAAACAAATTTGCTAGTAACAGTACATTTTATACTTGAAAAAGACTGCATCTGTTGAAATGTTGTTCCTTATAAATTTCCAATAATTTATAATGCCTATGGACATTAATTGTGTACTGTTAAGTTTATGAAGTTGTGGCACTGAAAAATTACATACCTGGACCGTCTGTCATAACTTCGAGACCTGCGGTAGCTGTCACTCCTCGGACTTCTACTTCGACTTCTGCTGTAGTAACTATCATAAGTATATGACCTACTTTAACAGGGAAAAAATAATTGAAGACTTTGGAAAGTTCTTTTCTAGAATGATAAAAATTAGAGTTTTGGATGTTTCTTGAATAAAGGAAAGATTTTTCTTGCTGTATTCCTATTACTACTTCAAGGATTTGGCAAACAAGCTAATTGTAAATTTAATAAATGTTTAACTGGAAGAGTATAAGTTTCTTCACAAAGCAGCAGTTTACCCAAATAAGTCTTTCACTTTTAAAAATAACAATATATTTTAAATAAAGAGTATTTTATAAATCTGTCTACAAATTTTGCATAAAGTATCAAGGTTATCAAACCTTAACTTGCCTCTTTGAACACATTCTTGCAAAAATAAATTGCAACAGAAAAATTTATGGGGATTTAAAACAATAGGACAAAAAAGCTGAAAGCAGCAATAAACGATGCCAATCAATTAAATTCTCTCCAGGGTTTAATACCATGCCCATGACCTTTTTTTAATCTCTTTTCCTCTTTTAAAAAAATTCTGTTTTCAGGAAGTTAAGTTTGCTATAATTTGGCTATCAAGCCGTATTTTAAACAATATTACTGCCTTAATATATTAGCTCATTATAAATGTTATTTTGTTCCCCATGTTCATGTAATATCATAATCCATACCTAGATCGACTGTGATGATCATATGAACTGCTTCTGGATCGACTTCTACTATAGGTTCGACTGTGACACAAACAGGAAATACATATTAATCATTACATTTGGACCAAGGACTGAATTTGAAAAAAATTTCTAAGTTACTTGCTTGATATTCCTTGTCCACACTGCATGACATTTAACATAATTATTCTCCAAAAATAAGCAGTTACCAACCTCTTAAAAAGCATACATATTTCAGAGTAGGTTGCTCCCAGGTTGCATTAGTATAGCTACAACTCAACACCTCAAACTCAAACTAATTTAATTTACTAGGATGTGTCTGACAGAAACTTATCTATGACTTAGGTTAAGATTTTGTCAGGGGAGCTTTTTAAAGTCATGGACAATAAACAAAAATTCACAGAAGCCAATGATCTGTCAGTGAGTGAGGGACTGACAAGTCCAAACCTGGCTGTTGGGGGTAAAGGTTGGCAGAGAGCAGTGTTCCCTCTAAGATTTTCCATCCATGAGCAGAGTGAGTTTTGTCGTTTGTATGTGTGCCACCAATGCACTCTATCTATCTACCTATAGTTACGGAAGAAAGAATACTAAAACAGCCCTTTCCCAGTCACAAAGAATAAAAAGAGCTGTTAAAACAGAACTTTCACCCAAGCATCCTTATTATTATGGCTGACCCTAAGCGCCAATGTACTGTGTCATGCCATCAGTTACAGATAAGGTAAAAAGACATCACCCCCCTCACATACTTGCAAAGTTTGAACAATAAGCTGTTTTTCTTAAAGACCTATGTTGCGCTGCTATACAACACCAGTAATAAATGGTGGCACAAACCCCAAACAATCAAACCTTGGGAGAAAGATTTCAGGAACTCCCCAGCACCATCAATTTTTAGGCAGCTCTATTCTCCTGCTCAACCAGCACAGCAGGGTGTCTTCGGCTGACAAATGGCTCAGCACAGTGTGGTTATGAAATGCACAGGGGATGAACTAGCAGGAGAGACAGGCAGGGAAGGGAGCATGTGTTTACAATGTTGTTTCCATTAACATTTGGGGGCCAGCTCAACACATTTTAGGGATTACGTTTCAAATCAAACTTAGGACTAGACAGGACGCAGAGGAGAGACAGGGAGCAGCAGGGTGCCTGCCCCCAAGGAGCTTAGAACATCTGTTGATTATGATGTATTTTTGCTACCAGGCTCCCTCGTATCTCCCAGCCTTGAGTGTTGGGCCACTTGCTGCCAGTCCAGCCCCATGTCCTGATCTCCCTGGCCCTGGGGCAAAGGATGAGCTGCTGTCTCTGGGGAGGGTCTGTGGCGGGGACAGCCAGGGGTGAGTCCAGAAGCCCGTGGCCCGATCTGGAGCGGGCAGCAACGTGTGAACACACTGCCTCTGGAGTAAGGGCTGGGTGCGGCTCTGGCCCTGACCAAGGCCACCGGAACTGTCGGTGGGCAGCTCTGGTCCCAGCTGGGGTGCCGGAGCAGCTGCTGCCTGCCACATAGCCTGCAAGTCCCACCCTGGGAAAGGGCTGAAGCTAAGGTTAGGACTGCGTGATGGCTGCCCTGCTGCTCCTGGGGCAGGGCAGCCACCCACCACATGGCCCTCCCCTGGAGCAGCTGAGCAGCCACTGCACAGCTCTGCTGAGGAGCTGGGCGGGCCTCAAATTGTTCGTGTGCGCCTGTACAGGTACACACCTTAGAGGGAATACTGGCTGAAAGCCCTTCCCTTCCAGCTCCTGGAGTGGGAGCTTAGAGCTGCTCCAATTCCAACAGTTCAGGCTGTGGGGAGAGAGAGAGAGCGAGAGAGAGCGTGCGTGCATATATAGGGAGGTGAAGATCTGAAAGCCACTCCAGCTGTGTTGCTCCAGGTCCACGTGGGGGCAGGAGCCAAGAGCCACTCACGCCCCTGCTGTTTTGGTGGGGCTCAAGGTAAGGACGTCACGGACATCCATTAAAGTCACAGAATCCATGATCCAGTATTCTTACCTATGACTCTTGTAACTGTGATAAGATCTACTTCGACTTCTTGACCGATCTCTACTGTACCATCCTCTGCTTCGGCTTCTTGTATAGCTTCTTGATCTGTAATTGACAAACAACTTTAAAAAGAATATACTAAAACAGAAATAAAATTAATAGTGACAGAAATAGAACAACACTTTAAGATAGATTTGTTAAAGTGCTTTATTGTAAACTAGTTAGTGAAGAGATAAATGGCTAGTTTCTAATTAGCACATTACTGTTGGAAAATGAGAGATCCTGTCAACTCAGAACTTGCACTTCTATCTCAAATTTGTTTGCTTACTCTTAAGTAAAACTGTAGATTACTAAAATAGATTACATAAGAAATTGCTAACCTGTATGAGTAAGTGGAACTTCGTGATCGACTTCTTGAGTGACTATAGGATAGTGATCTTGTTCTATGTCTGGATTTAGATTCGGATTTACTTCGTGACCTACTTAAACTCCTGGACTGGCTGTGGTCATCTCTACTTAGAGGAGACTGTTCATCACTTGAAGTCTCTTGGTTCCTTGGTCTTCGATTTAACCGTGCTGTCTTTCTAACTTCATCAAAAAGAGATCCTGGCCTGACTTTATTTTTACTTTTTATTTCTATTCTTAAACCTTGTGGTTTAGAGTCAGGTGCTGAAGTATTGTTTGTGACTTCTGCAGCAGTACTAGTAGTAGCAGACTGTAGATTTCCTACACCCTGTAAAGGTTTCCATTTATTATCTATCATACTGCTTTGTATATTTTCTGTTATTTCAGTTTTCAAAGAGTTTTCCACAGTAACAACCGTGGTGATGGAGCTACTGTCTTGTATTCCTACTTTTTTTACTTCTTTAACATTTATCAAGTCTTTATTACTGTTTCCTTGTTTGGCTGTGTCTGGCCCAGGGCTCTCATTTGGTAAATCTTTGTTTACACTAACATTTAAAGACTGAGATTTAGCACTCTGGATGACAGGAGACAAAATGTCCACAATAACCTTCCCCGGGGAGTTACGATCTGGAGTACAAATCTCCATGTTGTCATCTGTCTGCATAACATCCTCTGATCCATTTTGTTTACTTTCTTCAATATGTTTAACACCTTTCTTTGAAGTAGCTAAATTTATTTCTGGATATAATGTACTGGCTGAATAGTTGTGATCACTGTTGTCTTTATTAAGGTGACTGTGATCTGATGATGTAGTGCTCTTTTTCAAGAGGCTTTCATCTTCACCCGACTTTTTAGCATTTCCAGTTTTATCTTTGCACACTTTCTTGTTTTCATGAGCTTCTTGGTTTTTATCTTCACTATCCCTGGTAAGTTGCTTTTGTTTTTTATTATCTTTTGTAATGGGCTTTTCATTCATGTCCTCCTCTTCCTCCTCCCCATACTCCAGTGGAGGCTGCCAGTGAAACAGCTCTTTTTGTTTCTGAACCTTATGCTTCTTCTCTTTTTTGTCCTTCGATTTCTCTTTGGCTTTTTTGGAATGTGACTTTTTGAGGTTCTTTTTGGAACCATGTTTATGGTTTTTTAGCTTTCCTTTAATATTTGCCAAACTGGAGTGGGAATTTTCAGATGCAGAAGAGGAGGACTGTTGCTTGTTTGTCTTCCAAGTATGATCAGAAGAATCCAGCAAACCTTCTGAAGAATTTGATTTCATTTTCACGCTGCTTTTGGTAAGACTGAGCTCTGTATCAGATCCGGATGTGGCCTCACCTTCCTCTTTACTGGATGAGGGCCTAGAATCTTCTCTACCATTTCTAGTCTCTCCTCTTTCTGAATTTGATTCTGAGTCCCATTTGCTGCCTGAATAAGTCTTTCTTTTTGTCTTTGCACCACTTCTAGGCTGTTCAGAAGTTTTCTCCTGCAACATTTTCTTTTTTGAATGGTCATTGTCCCTTTCAGACTTGGTTTTGTCCTCACTTCTGTCAATAGTCAAATTGTTTTTAGTCTTTTTCTGGTTGTCTCCTTCTGGTTGAGAAAGTTCTCCTTTTTCCTGGACAGGCTGTATTTTAACAGAATGCTCACTATCTGTAGAAAAGTCTAAAGATGATCTACTCTCACTCTCTTTTCGCCCTTGAGAAGACTCATCGTAGGCTTTACTCTTCCTGACAACCATGCTTCTTTCAGAGCTACTCTCTTGCCTTTTCTTCAATGACTGGAAATTATTTTGCTCACTGGATTCAGATTTTCTTTTGCTTCCATGTCTATCATCATCACTAAGAGAGTAATAAGATGAAGACCCGCTATAATCTGATTGGTCACTGCGGTATCTATTTGGTGACTGAGATCTGCCAGTTGACCGAGATCTTGATCTTGAGGTAGATGCACTCCTTGATCTTGTATAAGATCTAGAGTAAGATCTGCTTCGAGAAGACCTGCTCCTTGATCGTCGCCAACTATCTGAACTTCTCTCACTATGAGACTTTGAATAACCACTTCGATCACTATCTGAACTCTTTTGTCGCTTACGATAGGAGGAGGAAGTATTAACCTCTTTAATATTTGCTAAATTGTAGTTACTTGCAGTAGGCACTACATGTGTTGTTTTAGCTTTCATCTCCTGAATTCGCTCATAGGATGGCTTCCAGGGCTTTTGTCCAGGTTTCCACCTGGAAGGTGGAGGACTGTCACTTAAGGGTATAACTGGAATATTTTCAGCTACAACAGGTTGTACTAGAACTTTTTCACTCTGTGCTATTGTGGCTTTTACAGGTTCAGTCTTGTTTAGCTTATTTTCATTTAATTGTACAGTAATATTTCGTGGTGAATTTGAAACTGTCCTGTGGTGCCTTGAGTTAGAGCTAGATCTTGATCTGCTTCGAGAACGCGACAACTTAGATGCTGTTCTTGATCTAGAACTTCTTCTGGAATAAGACCTTGATCTAGATCTTGATCTACCTCTGGATCTGTAATATGATCGAGAATCTCTGCTTGACAGAGTTGATGAACTCTGGTCATCTTTGTCAGATTTAGACCAGTCTCTTCTGGATGAGCGTCTAGAAGATAATGAGGAAGAAGGAGTCTTTCTCTCATGATCACAAGATGACTTTGTCCTCCTGGTAGAAGAACGAGAGGATTCTACCTCTGATGAGGGTGAAGTTCTCTTTTTTTTAATTTGTTTATGCTTCTTGAAATGCTTTTGTTTTTTAGCTTTCTTTTTGTGTTTTGTCTTCTTTTTCTCTTTTCGGTGCTTTTTGTGGTGGCTGGTATACCTCAGAGTACTGAGATCAGAATAGCCATTATGTGACCAAGATCTTGATCGCTGGGATAAACTTCTTTCATCCCATCTGCTTGAACATGGGTCACTCAACCTTAAAAAGTAAAGCAGAGTATTAACAGAAATTCATGAAAACTAATTTGCTTGATTTCTGCATCCAATACAGAATATCAATACAACTGGTTCTCCACAGAGCTGGGTGAAGCTAAGTATAGAGAAATGTTATATTTGGTAATAAATAAAGAGTTCCTGTGATAGGGGTACATATACATTTTTAAAAAATCCTATTATACAGTACTATAAAATTATCTTTCAAATGTGAAATGGCTTTACTATGAAGTTATTAGACAGCTACTTCTTATCTGAAAAATAACAGCTGTCAAATATCAGTTAAAACCATTAGTTTTAGAGCGTACAGATATTCTAAACGATGTGATTTTGAAGCATGTAGGCCAATCTTGCTGTCCAAAATACTCATAACTTATCAGTACTGTAATTGTTATTCTTTCAAATGTATTGTGCCCATCTATACTGCAGGTGTTTGTACACCCAGTGCACATGAGTTAAATTTTTTCCAGCAGTACTGCCAGATGGCACATGTATTCTGCTCTCCTTATGCTCTGAGGTAAGGGCATAAAAAAGTATGGTTGCTGCCTCCTTCTCTGTTCCTTCATATCTATAAAGTGAGAGGGTCATGAAACGTACATGTGCACAACACACCTACAAAATAACTGTTTTTTTCTCTGTGTGATTGTGCACATATACAGTCACTGCAGGTGATGCATCAGCAATTCCCTTACAGGTGGAGGGTATTCAGATTATCTGAATAGAGATTGTAACACTGACTTACCAAAGTTGGCATTGTTATGAGACGCTTGAGAGATGGCGTAATGAGTGCAAAATGTACATAGAGATGACTACAATGTTCCCTTTTAGATATCACCAATAGAAACATTGCTCAGAAAGTGGTGAAGTGGACATTGAATGAGAAGTTATTCCTGGTGGCAGAAAGACTTCAGCAAGGTTGTAACAGAACTTAATGAAGTCAAGAATCCAATATGAGATTTACTCAGTTGACCCTGATTGACCTGAACTTGCTCAGCACAGGCTATGAAAACCCTGGGAAAAGTCTAGTGAAGTCCAAGTAGAACACCAAAGCTTTATGAACATCCAATGTACAACTGTTTCCTCAGCTTTAGAAGAATAGGTTTTTAGGAAAAAAACATTGGAAAATTAATAGACTGACTTACATGGAACTCTGACATTACCTTAGGGTGTGGCCTAAAGAAAACTGTCTTAATGGAAACCTATAAAAGGAGGATCATCAAGAAAATATTAATGTTCTTCAACCCTCTTAGTAGATGTGACTTCCCCCAGAAAAGCCATTTTCAACACAATAACGGTAACGAGGTTGCAGCCAGAGATTTGAAAGGGAGGCTATATGAATTTGGAAAGAACTAGCCTGAAACCTCATATACGTACAGGATCAGACACAGAAAGGTAAACAATGAGTAGACCTTTCGAAAAATCAGGAAACGAGAAGATGAGAGAAAATGGAAAACTCATTGTTCTGGGCTGGGGCGGAGGGGTTCAGTATTCAGGCTGCCTCAGGGAGAGAGGACAACCCCAGTTCTCTCTCAGCACAGCAGCTTGGGGCCAGGTGAGACGTGCCTGTCCCTGGCCACTACAGTTGGCACAGTACGGGGGATGGGTGCATATCCCCGGCTAGAGGACAGATAGACACACAAACTCTCTCAAATGTATAGTAGATAGTTGTCCCTTTCTCCACCTCTGTCTCCTGCTGGCCCAATGCATTTATAGCTTGCTGTCCCCCCCATGGTCATTCTACAGTATAACTGTCCCTCCTACCAGACCTCTTCCTTTCCATTTTATGAGAAACAACTGAATTTCAGGCATATCCTATTGTGCTGGCACAAGCAAACCCCTACCTTGCTCTAAGTCAGGGATAGGGAACCTTTTTTGGGTAGAGGGCTGCTGACCCACCAAAAAACAACAACAACAAAAAAACAAACAAAAAAAAACCACCCACACATTCGGGGGAGGGGAAAGGGGAGAGAGGGGAGGCCCACACACAAGAAAAAAAGCAAACAAAACAAAAAAACTCCCCTCACTGACATGGCCCCACATTCCCCTCGCACACCAGAGCCTGGGGGGGGCTGAACCTAATGGAATCTGTGTGCTCCAGCTCCACAGTGGAGCAGCAGAGGGGCTGGAATGCAAGCGCAATGTTCCTCAATGCTGGTGGGGGGGGGGGGGCTGAGTCTCAGAGGCTGGATCCAGGTGAGCTGGGGGCCTGTGGTTCTCCACCCCTGCTTTAAGTTACGATTATAGCATACTCAATTTGGTGGTCCTAGCTCTTACCATTTAGGAGAAGTTCTTGAACAGACAGACTCACAGACAGATGGACATACAGACAAAGTTTCTAAAATATATAACAGATACTCAAGAGATCAAATAACCAATGTCAGTCAGGTTTAACAATATGGTTCAGAAAAAAGATCCTATATGATACCAGTCTTTGAAGAGCAACCCCATGAAGCAAAGTTGAATTCACCTTATGCAGAAGGTGTGCTTCCCAAGTTACACATTTCAGCTAGTATTATTTTTATGAATTTACAAGTTACACATTTTGACTACACATCACCAAAATCCAACCTATCAGTTTGTTCCACATCCCTAACTTGTTGCTCTGTTCTCTCTTTATTTTTGTTTTGCCAGCATTCCAGGCGAGTACTGTGAAAGTACTTCCCTGACTTACACTGAGACACAGAACGCCTACATCTTGATTTTGATAAGTTCCCTATCTGCTTGTAACAAATGATGATTTCAGCAAATGCAAGCTGTTATTGGACATTTAGCATAGGAAGTGAACAAGATTATGGTAGAGACCAATTTAGGTTATATCACTGTTACAGTATTTGTGCTTATTGCATACTAAGTATTATATATGCACTGCATACTATATATATTTTAAAACTCCAATAGTCCAGCATCCAATTGTACAACACTCTCGATAGTCCGGCATCAAAACGGCAAGAGCCTAATGAGTGAGCTTTGGCAAAAAACGAGTCACAAGGCAGCAGCGGCAGCAGCTGAACCGAGCGAAAAGGGTAAAAAAGGGTTAAAAAAACTAAAACATTACAGTATACTGTATACAGTATATACAATAAAAAGGGGTTAAAAACACTTTATATCCACTATATACTGTATACAGTATATATATATATATAACCAGTTTATAGTACCTCCTGCTAGTCCAGCATATCCGATAATCTGGCACCACGTAGGTCCCAAAGGTTCCGGATTATCGGAAGTCTACTGTAAAAAGAGTGCAGATATTATGATATATATTTACATGCTAGCCAGTATATGTTAGTCAACAAATATGAGGGTGCTATCATGAATGAGGACACCAGACTTGACAGCCTTGAAGGGGCTGAAGTTCATGGAACTGATGAAGAAAACTTAGATTTGTGAAGTATCAAATAGGTTCCAGAGGACTTACCAGAAGATTTTTTGGGGAAAGTCTAAAATGTTGAAGTCCTGTTAGCATTGGCATGTCTGGGTCCCTTTAAAGTGACTGACAAGGAAGCCAGTGTAATATTTGTCACTGGTCTTGTGTTTTAAAACAGAAAGAGCTAGAGGGCAATTCTGGTTGAATATGATTCCCCTGCCTCATGGCCAGGGCTTTACCATGATGCAAGATACCTCTTTCATGAGGTGGATCTTAAATCGAAAGTTCCTCTGTGGTTTGGTCCTGGTGGGGAAGGAGGTACAAATAGAGCATTTGTCCCTGGCCTAAACCAGACAAATCAAGCAGCTCTTGTGTCTATTTGTGACTGGGATGATGGCCTTGCAGGTGACACACTAGACAAATTCCCTAGACGATGGCAGGCAGGCCGATAGAAAATTTAAGAGATGCTAGCAAACTGAAGCAAATGTTACAGAGAGCTTCATTATGCACTCACTATGGGCAGTGAGAAGGAACTGAGAAGGAGGAGGCAGACATGTCCCTTTTATGCCTTTACCTGAGGGTGTGTCCAGACTACAGGGATTTTTCGAAAAAAGTGGCCTTTTTTGGAAAAATCTTTACCTGTGTCTAAACTGCTGCCATGTTCTGTAGACAGTAAATCGAAAGAACATGGAGGTTTTGTTGACGGCGGAAAACCTCGTTTTACGAGGAATAACACCTTTTTCGAAAGCGCTCTTTCAAAAAAAGATGCCTTGTAATGCAAACTGTACTTTTTCGAAAGTACTGATTGTAGTCTAGACGCTCTTTCGAAAAAGGTGTGTAGTCTAGACGTAGCCTGAGAGAAAAAAGAAAGCAGGGGCACACTGACTACATAGTGGTACTGCAAAAGTCTCTGACTCAAGTGCATTAGGCACACAAACCCCTGCATTGGAATGTGTGTGCGCACAATCATTCAAAAGAGAACTATGAATTAATAAGCTACGTTGAAATCCAAGCTTAATTTTCTCATACTTTTTTGTGCTTCTCTACCAAACAATCTTACAATATATAAACAGGCAGAAGTTAACAAAATATCCCAATTACTGTGTACAACTAATGCTATTATTCAATAACCATCAGATAATGGAACAAGTCTTTTCTATTTTTATTATTCTGAACTTGAACAGAATGACTTCTCATTTTACAAAGCAAGTAATATAAATAGCATTGTTAAATTTGTAGTAAAGGTCTTACTTATCTCCTTTACTCCACTTCTCTCCACTGGGTGGTCTGTATGTTCGTAACCTCTGCATCTCCTCCTTCCAATGAGGAGGGGTTTCACTGCTCTCATCATCATCAGATTCAGAACAGGATCGTGATCGAGGTGGTGTGTGGTATCGCTGAAATAGTACAAAAGCAGGATTAAACAAAGGGGAAATAGGACACCAAGTACCCAGTAGGAGAGAACTGAAGCAAAACCATAATAGAGCAGGTCTCAACAACACAAGTGAAATCAGGAGTCTCATTAGTAAATTCATAGATTTTAAGGCCAAAAGGGACCATAATGATCCTTTAGTCTCACCTCCTGAATAACACAAGCCAAACAACCTCACCCAGTAATCTCTGCATCAAGCCCATAAAAAATAATTATATACCCTACAATGAGTGTGGTTCCTTAAGGTATGTTGTCCACATGGGTTCCACTCTAGTTGGGCATGTGTCCCATGTGCAGGGCTCGACAAATCCGCTTATCTACTTGCCCGTGGTGAGTAGATTTCAGCCGGTCACCCTGTTCACTGGTGGTTCGCGCATGCGCAGTGTGGGGCTGGCGAGTGGTTTTCGCCGAGGTTTGTCGAGCCCTGCCCATGTGCATGAAATCTAACTTGCTTTGTCAGTAATCTTCACTTGAAGGCCTCCAACTGAGGGCATAATAAGCTAGAGCAAATCCAACTTTCCCTCAGTTCCTTTGTCAAAACAGAATCTCAGAACTGTAAGATTCCATTATAGCATAGGAGGGGAGGTTGCAGAATCCATGTGGACAACACTTCTTAAAGGAGAACCAGTTACTGTAGAATAACAAACCTTTCTTCTTTGACTCTATGTGTATTCCACAAACAAAGCATTTGTCTGTTGGCTTGGAGGAGGTGGTAAAAGTCCTATTTATATTTAACTGCAGTACACCTCCTTCAAAAGGAACTTCTAATCAGGAAGCCTCTAGCAATGAATACTAGCTTGTAAATATGCAGACCCAGGTCCATGGAACTGTTCTACAAATTACAGAAATATGGACATTTGTCAGACAGCCTGGGATCTAGTGTAATGAGCTCCAATATGGCTAGGTAGATCAAACCTGGCTAACTCAAAAACATGACCTTGGAGACCTACTTAGATAACATCTGAGTATATATAGGCTGTTCCTTAACTCTATCAGCAAAGGCTACAAATACTCTTGGCAGGGCTCCTGAATGATGTCAATGTAAAGAGATAGTGCCCTTTCTGCATCACATTTATCTTCTTCCAGGGTTAAGTGACACATGGGAAAGAAAACTGGGAGGTGAATAGACTGGTTTATTTGGAACTCAGACAACCTTGAGACAACCTGTCCTTATGAAATACGTATGGGGACCTGAATCTTCCCTACCCTGCAAAATGATGTAATGGCTACTAAAAAGGCAGTCTTCATTGGTAGGTGCCATAGAGATTGACTGCTAAGAGTTCAAAGATAATACTAATGTCCATTGATGGAGGGAGCTCCAGAGGGGAGTAAGGTAGGAATGGGCTTAAAGAATCTTGCCACTCCAGAGAAAAACATAACATGGCTAAGGATGGGAGGGTGATGCTGCCACATGGACCCTTACGGAGCTGAAGAAAGCCCAGACAGAAAACCTTTTCCATTTATCTTTGTTAAGTCTGGTTAAAGGTTTCCTGTTCTGGAGCAGAATATTCCAAACTTCAGTTGAACAGCTTCTTTTGCTTTGTGTCATGCAGCCAGGATCCAGACTGTCAGACATAATGAAGCTGGGTCTAAGTGGCTGTTGCTTTGCAGGACTATATTAGGCAGGGCCAGCAGGATGATGGTGGGGCTGTATTAAAAGGTTCATCAGATCTGAATACCACAGAGTCTTGCCTCAATTTCCTCAGAACCCTTGGTACCATGGGAATCAATAGAAAGGCATATATCAATCTCAGTGTACAAGGGACGAGGAATACATCTACCAGGGAGCCTGTGCTCGACCCCCTTCTGGAACAAAATGTCTGACACTTCTTGTTCTGGTCTGGGGCAAATAAGTCTGTTTCTAAGAATCCACACTGGAGAACAATATTCTGCAGAACGAAGTTTGACAAAATGCCCCAGTTATCCGAGGATGTCGGCTGAACTGATATGCCAAGGTGTTCGGAAGGCTGAGATGGTGGCAAGTCACTGATCTGAGTCAGAATGCATCAACTCATGAGCCAAGTGGTCTTCTGACAGAGCACAGATGCAATCTTTCTCCCTCTTCTTTGCTGATATAATGCATAGCTGTGGTGTTGTGTGTCGGCACCTGTATTGTGGATTCCCAGAGTTGAGAAAATAATGTTCTGTATATGAGATGAATGGCTTTAAGCTTTATGACATTTAAACGGAAGCAAGCTTCTGGAGAGGACAATAGGATTTGCTGCCCACCTTTGAGTGATGGAGTCTGCTAGCAGAGTCAAGGTAGACAGAAGTGTACAGATAGGGTACTCTGTGGCCCACCTGCTGTATCAGCTTAACAAAGAGGGGACTTCTTGGGGGACTATAATCATTATGTCCATTCAGTGTCACTTGGGTAGATACAATTGGCACAAAATACAGATGAAGTTTGGCAATTTCTTCACGAATACATGAGACTGCATGTTCACGAAGCTTGAGACATGTTTCCACTGATATTCTGAGTGACCCCTGAAGTTGGTTGATGACATCTACTATTGCTTAAAATCTCTGCTATGGAAAATATACTTTTCACTGATCTGGAGTCTACCAGGACTCCTATTAACTCTATATACTGAGTTCCAGTCATTGTGATTTTTTGTCTGCTGATCGGGAGAGCCAGTGAGGCAAACAGCTGTGAATTACTTGAACGGAAAAGATGACCAGTTGGAATGATCTGTCTTTGAATTAGTCTGTCATTGAGGTAAAGATAGAGTTGGATTCCTTATCTTCTTAGATGAGCTCCTATAACTGCCAAGCATTCAGAGAACACCCATGGTGTGGAAAGACTAAAGTGCAGGACCCTGTACTAGTAATGAAATGTTCTACAGGAAATAGCTCAGATTTCTGGAGGGCTTGCTGGATACACATAATCAGACATCTTGCAGGCCAAGAACCACAAACCAATCTTGAAGACCTAATGAAGGAATTAGGAGGCTAGAACCACCATCCTGAACTTGAAATGGTGGATATAGATGTTGAACTATCAAAGGTCCGCTTGAGCCACCAACCTCCTTTTTTCTTTAGGATAAGAAAGTAATGGAAATCAAAATCCCATTCCTGACCATGAGATACCATGCTTGGATTAAACATTACACTTCACATGTGGCTCACGTTACTCATTGCATATAAGATGAGACCTATGTTGACTAACTTACAATTACATGTGTCTCTTATCTTGGCGACCAAAACCCATCAAAATAGAGACTAAAAGGCTAATACGTTCAAAGAGCCCTCCCCCAACCACTGAATTTTCAGATCCCAACAATGTCACTCTACTTTCTTGACCACATATATGTAGTAATAAGATGGGCATTGTTACTACAACGGGGGACATGAGTAACAGCCATAATGCAAAAGACACTACAACTTTCTTATCTCTGTGCCTTACAATCCTGAGGCTTAATGAAGGCTATTGTGGGGCACACTGGCAAGTGGAGAAAGGTGGCGGCTATTGTCATTGCGTCTGGGTGCTCCTGTAGTCTACTGTCCAGGGTGCCATAAGTTGGGGTTCAGTGATGATTACAGGATGAATTCAGTGGGTACTATTTTACTCTCTAAAGTATGTATTTCATACTTAAGTGATTTTGATGCCCATTCACAACAAAGGGGCAAAATCCTGTTTCAGAATTAATAGGTAAGCCTGTTTTTAGTGTGAGGGGTGGAAAAATGTGATAGTTTTTACAGATACACAGTTTTATTTTGCTGCAACATTTCAAAACACCCACTAAGCAAGCTATTATCCTTCAACCTCAGTTACAATAAAATCACATACAAACCACATGAATAATTTAAAACTTTGGGGAGTTGGTTGGGGGAGGATTAAGAGAAATATACACATACTATTGTTCCTCTTCCTTTAATTTTTCTTCCAGATTTAGAGACTGATGGCTTCTGGTCAGTCAAAACTGGTGCAGAATCAAGAAGTATCCTAAAACAAGAAGAAAAAATTGACTTAATATAAAACAGTAATAAAAATATGAATTTGTTCATCATGCATCATTGCTAAATTAATAATGTAAAAAATATTTACCAAAAGATCCAATAAATAAAGACTGAAAATCAGTGTAATGTGAAAGTGATACTATTATAAGGAGAAAAAAAAGTGAGCAATGGATAGCTTCCCTATGAAATGTCAACCACTGACATAGTAATTTTCACCCAGTTAACAAGATTAAATATTTACAGTAAATAATACTGACTTTTTGTAGAGTACAGTCATTTTCATTACCTGCTAGCCATGTGTGCACTGAAAAATGCCAGGATCCCTGCATCCATAAAGATATTAAGAGCTTGTCTACACAAACATTTAGTTCACAGCAAACTAGGTTGTAAATATATCCCATGCTATGCCTGTAACACACTCAGGGTCCACTTGGACTTTGACAATGCACACTAGCAAATTGCTATTCGTTCACTACACTCAAAGTATTCTATAGGAAAGAGCATTAGAACTTTGTATAATATTTATATTATATTTAATTTGAAACTATTTTGCAAAGTGATGACTCTTTGGTTTCTCCAGAAAGATAGTTTTTTTAGAAAACAGGCAGAAGCATATGCACGACCAAATTCCAATTGATCACAAGATTTAAATCAAATTTATCTTACAGCTTAAATTGGAAAGGTAATACTTCATTTTTCCTCTGAAGCTACTCTATAAAATTGCTATGCACTGTTAAACAAGTACTACATTTTATCCTGGAGTTTCATACCGAAGCAATGGATGAAGTTATCTATTTCTGTTGTTTGTATTTCAATTTAGGTTTCTAACACATTTGGGATCCTTCAATGATGTATGGCATAATGTAAAGTTCTTACATTAGATTCGATCTTAAGAGATTAGACTTATAGGTTGAAGTGGAAATTCTAATGGAGACTGTTAAAAGCAGCTAAGTTACTTAATGTTAAGAATCTTACTTTCACCACTGGGTGTCCCTCTGAGTGTCAGTAAAGAAAACTCTTTATTAATGGAAAGAACTTCTCCACAAAATTAACAGAGTAACAAAAAAGGTTAAAAGTCTGCTACTTACGGCTCAGGCTCTATACTGACAACTGGCACATCTCTTCTCAGCAAAAATCTATTTTCAGGCACTGGGGGAATTTCTTCAGGTCGAACTACAGGTTTGTCCCTTTTTGTGCTCAAGTCAACTGACTTTTTCTCATTTACATCACTTTTGTCAGAATGGCTGCTGGAAGGGAGCAATTTACAAAGCAAAGCTATTACCTAAACCTAGGCTGAAAGAGGTATAGCTTATCAAAACTGATTTAAAAAAATAAGCCTAAGTGATATACCCCAGTCACTTTAATGTTAGGTAAGACTTATATTACACTGTTAACTCATTTACTTTGATGCTAACATCTACAAGGTCAAGCCATCATAGAACTATAGAAAAAAAGGCTCTTTATATTTAAGACAAAAATTATATTTCCTGCTAATATAATCAATTACCTCTTGATACTGTAATAAGTTACCTTAATAGTCTAAAATACAGGAAATCATAATTGAAAATAAATATCACATTTTAAAATCAAGAATCCTTAATACAGTACATTTTCCTTTACTTTAAAAATTATCCCAGATAATCAAATTAAAGCTTATCTTCAAGCATTAGTTCCTCCTTTCTAATGTATGTGAACATACTATGTCCCAACCTGCTTTTCATTGTGCAGAGATGCAGTTTATTAGTTACATTAATAACTTTTCTCAATATAATTATTAGGAAAAAAGTATTTAATTAAATCTTCAGTAAACTTGTCTTTAATTTTAAAGGATGAACCAAACTTCCAGAATTAAATACACCTTCATAACGTTTCCATAAAGCATCTATGTGATTAACATAATTTCACACATGATTTCTTTGGAATTCTTAACAGAGTAGTCACCCTCTTTGGTTTGATATCCGTTTGCACCTTGGCTCCTCTTTCTTCCTCTCTTCCCTTCTTCGCTTTCTCGACTGTTTGGTTTTAGTTCTTCTCTTGCGCTTTCTTCTTCTGCTTCTCTCGTTTTCAATTTCACTTTCAGATGAGGATTCTGATGAGGTTGAAGAACTAGAGGAGGAATCTGATGCTTCGGAGTGAGCAGACACTTTCCTCTTTTTCTCTAAAACTTAAGACAAGACAACTTTAATCTCCAACAGAGCAGAGTGTAAACTATAAACAAACATCAGCTCCTTTATTTCCCAATTAGCCACAATTCAAAAGGAACAGGACACTTTAATGTACATTTACATGAAGCAGGTGTTCAGACTATACATATTAAGTGAATAAAGTATCAATGAATAAGCTGAACTATAATAATTTTTTGAATTATAGCAACAACGGGTATGGTAAAATTCTTCATTTTCTACTGAGTGAACAATATAGCTCTCCAATGTTAACTCTCTTCAGTAGGCCCTGCTCTGCAGAAGGGGCAGGGTCTTGGGTGGAAGGGGTACAGCTGGGGCTAGGAATAGCCAGTCCTGTAGTACGGCTGGGAGAGCGCTGCACCTCCGACAGACAGCCCCCACAGCACTGCCCAGAGTGTACCACATGGCACTCCGACAATGATTTAAAGGGCCGGGACTCTGGCTGCCACCACTGCAGTAGCAGCAAGAGCAATGGCCAGGAGCTCTAGGCCCTTTTGTATTGAGGGGCCCCAGGGCAATTGCCTCCTTTGCCCTTCGCCCCAGGCCAACAGGACTGGCTTTCTGCCCTGAAAAACAGAGTGTACCACTTTATAACTAACATTTCAACTGTATACAATACAGGAGAAATTTTTATATTACAATAAAAAAATTATAGTGCATGAACCAAATGAACAACTTGCAAAATCAGTTCAGTGTTTTATAAAGAAATGTTAATAAGTAAATGTGTGGATATGTGACTAAGAGAACTGTTTGACAAATTACATTGTTTTTACTCTAAAATAAATTTTAGTTCGCAATAATGTGACTTCATGTCTTTGGTTCTTCCTAGGATAATTGGAAAAATAATAAAGACCATCCACAGTCATCTGATTTTCTTTGTGAAAACATCTTAAATGAACAATGCACAAGTTAAAAATTAAAACCAATATCAAGACTCTGAGACTTAGTCCCAATGTCCATCTTCTTTCCTAGAAACTATAGCAGTCTGTTCTATCATTCATCTTCATACTTGTTTAGAATTTGTCCACCAACTAGGACCACAACAAGGGGGAAAATTTCACAAAAGGGAATATCACTTCAGCATACCACTCCCTCCACATACATCCTGCCCCATTGCACCAATACTGCAATCTATCCCACAGTCAACAAGACCTCTTCTAACTCTTTGAAAATGAAGCTTAAAGAAAAAGTGTTTTTCCTTCTTTATCTCAGAGTTGGTGCTCTCCTTCCCAACCAAGCCAGGAAGACCTAACAAATTTCTGCTGATTTTCACAAGATGACAGAAGGAAGAAGAAGTTATTCACCTTGTGCACTAATAATGGTTCTTTGAGATGTGTGTCCCTGTGGGTGCTCCACTCAGGTGACAGTGCATCCTTGAGCTGGTGATCGGAGATTTTTACCCTAGCAATCTCTGTCTCGTGCTATTGTGTCTGTTAGCTGCACATGTGGTGCAAGTCCCTCCATTCCTTTTCTACCAAGGAATCCCTAAACAGACTCCAAAGTAAAGGGGAGGAAGGGACGGTAGTGAAGCACCCAGAGGGACACACATCTCGAAGAACCACTATTACTGCACAAGGTGAGTAACAACTTCTCCTTTGAGTGGTGTCCCTGTGGGTGCTCCACTACAGTTACTATAAAGCAGAATCGCCTTTAGGCGGTGGTGGGCTTTGGAATCGTGTATGAGAGGAGAGAGGTAGTTGAAACAGTTGTAATGCATAATGCTGCACAAAAAGTACGATGGGATGACCAGGTAGCCACCCTGCAGATGTCAATAATGAGCACATTGTGAAGAAATGCAGCAGATGTTGCCATTGCCTGGGCTGAATGAGCCATGATCCCCAGAGAGGAGGGGGGCACTTGTTGCAAAGCTTGTAACAGGTGTGGATACAAGATGATATCTATTTAGATATTCACCACCGCTTGGAGTATGTCCAGGGTGCGCAGGATCATGTCCCTGATGGAGTTATGAGGCTTTGGGTAAAATGTGGGTAACTAGATAGGTTTGTTAATATCAAAAGAGGAGACTATCTTCGGTAGAAATTTTGAATGTAGACACACGTTAATCTTACCTTTGGAGAGGACTGTGTAAGGCAGGTGTGCCATCAAGGCTGCAATCTCTCCTATCTGCCTGGCCAAGGCAATTGTGACTAAAAATGCTACCTTCATAGCCATATGGTGAAAGGAGCAGGTTGCTAAAGGCTTGAAGGAAGGCCTTTGTCAGAGTACTGAGGACAAGTGGTAAGTCCCATGGTGGTACTGGTGGGCGTATATTAGGGCACATCTTGCAGAGATTAGAAAGGAAGCGATTAGTAGTATGGGAATATGATGACCCCTTGGCATCTAAAAAGGCATTGACCACTGCTAGTGTCTTGGAGAACATAGAGGGTGTGGTTGAAAGGCTGAAGTGCAGTACATGGTACAGGTAGTGATCTTCCCCTACGGTGAATGTGAGAAATATTCTGTGGGAAGGGTGGATGGATATGTGGAAATAGGTGTCTTGAAGGTGGAGGGCTGAGAACCAGTCCCCCTTGTCCAACACTGGAATGATAGTCCCCAATGTCACCATCTTGAACTTCTGATTGTGGATAAATTTGTTTAGTTTTCTGAGATCAAGAATAGATCTCCAGCCCCCTGTATTCTTTTGTGTAAGGAAAATAGCTTGAATAGAACCCTCTCCTGTGAAACTTTGGAGGAATTGATTCTATGGCACCGTAGCTGAGAAGGTTTTGTACCTCGTGAGAGGGGTCCCTGAAGAGGGACGGGGAAGAGGGAGGGGGCATGCACAGTAAGGGAATGGTATAGCCTGATCTCACAGGACCATTGGTCTGTGGTAATAAGGGCCCACTGATGGTGAAAAGGCCATAGACGGTGACCAAAAAGATGGCTGGACTACATTGGTTTGGGGGGGAGGAGTCACTCAAACCACACCTTCAAAACTTTGGTTTTGACACTGATGATTGTGGCATTGTGAACGGAGCATGTTGACCCTTTCTTCTGCCAAAATGTTTGGATCTTTGATCAAAGAGTCTCTGTTCCTGTCTTTGGAAAGGAGTGTCTCATGGCCTCTGATATGATGTGTAATGTCTCCTTTTGTTCAGTGGGGTATACATCTCCAATGTGCTGTGGGTTGTGCGGGAGTCCTTCACCGAGTGGAGAACCTCATCTGTTTTAGCTGCAAACAGATGGGTTCTATCAAATGGAAGGTCCCCTACTTTGGTCTGCAGCTCCTTCGGGATGCCCGACGATTGTAGCCAGGAGGTACGACCCATCATTATTGCTGTGGCCATCTCCCTGGCAGCTGTGTCAGCCGTATCCATTGAGGCCTGCAGGGCAGTTTGGGCAACAGACTGGACCTCTTGAACAATGGATTGGAGGTGTGGTGTGCTTTGCTCCGGAAGGTCATCCATAAGCTCCTGTAGCCTTGAATAGTTCACATGATCATAGTTCGCAAGAAGGGCTGTGTAGTTAGAGATTCGGAATTGCAGGGTTGTTTAGGAATAGACTTTCAGCCTGAAGAGGTCTAACCTCTTGTGCTCCTTGTCTTGGGGAGTGAATCTGAATTGTGGCAGCCTTGAATGGTGATGGACTGCATCCACAACCAATTAATTGGGCTCAGGATGGGAAAAGAGGAAATCCATGCCTTTGGCAGGCACAAAATACTTCCTATCTGCCCTTCTATTTGTAGGGGGAATGGAAGCAGGTGTTTGCTATATGGTCTCAGAGGGCTCCATTGTGGCCTCATCAATAGGCAGGGTGATTTTTGAGGAAGAGGCCGGTTGAAATATTTGTAACAGCTTGTGCTGTTTTTCTTGAACTTCCTGCAATGCGTTGTTGCTGGCCGGTCTTTTGCTTGGCTGAATGCCAAGGTGGTGCTGAATAAGTGGGAGAGGAATGCTGGGATGAGAATCTGCTTCCAGTTCGGTGCCAAGGTCTGTGCAAGGGGAGGATGGCATAGGCAAAAAGGAAATGTCCTCCTGCCAGTGCTGGTGTGGATTATCCTCCCTAAGCATTGGGGAATGTGGTGGCAATTCACCCATGTGTTCCAGTTGTGGAGCTGCTGGCACCTGTGCTGCTCGATGCCAAGACTCAGACCTTTTATGGATCTTGCTTGTTGCAGTCTCCAGTGCCAAAGATTGTTTAGGTGCTGGAATATCTTGTGAAGGAATGGCCTGTATCAGTGCTGTCGTCTCTGGCGGTGCACGAAGCATGTCCGACTTGGTCTTCAGTGCTGGGCGGTAGACTGGGCCGGTTAGTGTGGCAGATCTCATCTTTTGTTTCGGCTCTGACTCCGCTCATTTAGCTGGTGCCATCTTGCGCTTTTCAGCAGAGCTGTAGGTAGATGGTACCGGCGAATGGGCAATGTGAGATGTTGTCAGCACCGCAGGTGGCGACCGTGCCGCTGACGCCTTGGACTTATGGGAGTTTCGGGGCAGAGATGAATGGACTCTCTTCCTCGGAGTTGAAGGTTCCAATGCCGGTTTCTTAGGCTCTGATGGCTGGAGGGAATTCTCCCACAGTATGTTCTTGATTTTCATCTCTTTGTCCCATCCGGCTCTCACCGTCATGCTCTGACAGTGCTGGCATTGCTGTGCAACATGGCCTTCACCCAGACATCTTATGCAGGAAGCATGCACATCAGAAAGAGGCATGGGAACCTGCATGAGTCACATTCCTTGAATTCAAGGGAGCCCAGCATTTCAAACAAATGGGGGGGCAAAGAGGGCGGGGGGGAAAAAAAACCTTTTCTTTTTGCGCAAACAGGTTCATCTAAGAAAAATATAACTAAGGGTGACTAAAAGTGGCTAAAAGAACCAAAGTTTTTCCACACACACAAAAATCTCTTTTAGAGAAGAGGTCACACTGCTGAGGAGCTTTGTCTTCTGCCAAGGATGGTAGAAAAGAAACGGAGGGACTTGTGCTACGTGTGTAGCTAACGGATACAACAGCATGAGACAGCGACTGTGCATGAGTGGTGTGGGAAGGCACTGCTAGGGTAAAAATATCTGATTGACAGTGCTAGGATGCACCAACACCTGAGTGGAGTACCCACAAGGACACCACTCAAAGAAGCAGCCACGGAACTAGTAGTCAGATAAGAAAGAGTCCTCCTCCAATTCAAACATCCCTCCATCTCTCTTCCTGGGACCCGTAGCATGTGAAATATTTTAATATACTGTCTGCCCATCTGTTGTCTCTCATAACTCTTCACAGTTTTGCACTATTTTAAAAAAAAATAATGAAATCTTACATTTCACTCAACAAAAGTTACAGGGACCCAGTTTAAACACACACAGCCAGTTTTGTTTTTTTTCCAAGTTGACAAGTTTATTATTGTAGTTTATTGCCAGTAATTCAGAAACCTCTGCTAACGGCTTTTAGTTCATTTTGCATGCAAAGCCAATGTACTTTGCACAGGTTTTGCAGAGCATTGAGGGAGCGCTGCATACCATATATTGGTGTACTGTCACTAAAATGGCAAGAGGTTTTGGTTAAGTTCAATGAAGTTGTGGAGAATTGGTTGAGGAGGAGGAAGGGGATGGATGGAAGGAAAA
This sequence comes from Pelochelys cantorii, assembly GCA_032595735.1. NCBI lineage: Eukaryota > Metazoa > Chordata > Testudines > Trionychidae > Pelochelys > Pelochelys cantorii. Next base: position 253,981,191 of record CM064327.1, on the reverse strand, counting down.
ATATTTAGAAACTATAGGCCTACCCACACCTTTTAACCATTTTGAGAAAAGTCAAATCTTATAGAATCATAGAATACTAGAACCGGAAGGGACCTTGAGAAGTCATCAAGTCCAGTCCCCTGCCCTCACAGCAGGACGAAGCACCATCTAGATTGGGATGGGCAATAATTTTTCACCGGGAGCCACTTCACAGAAATTTTTGAAGTGGCCCTGGGCTGCCTCGGAAGGGGCAGGGCCAGGACACTTCTGTGCTTCCCTACCTAGAGATCCTGATTGCTCTGGGGGTGTGAGAGCACATTAAATCTTTGCCCCTTCCAAACACCCCCCCCCCCCCGAGAGAGAACCGCCAGCTGTTCTGAAGGTGCCCACGACTCTGGTGATGGGATGAGACTTCACACACTCCACTCCTCACCCTCAAGCCAATCAGGGCTTGGGGTGAGGGGAGCGTGCAAAGTCTCCTCCCGCCCTGCCCAAATGCTGCACACTCCTTGAACTGGTTGCATTGAGTCCTCCTTCTATTGAGATGTTGCTTGGGCCTGTTGTCATATGGCCTCTGCTGTGGCCTGTGATAGTTCAAGTCTCTTGGTCTTTGGTATGATGCGTATCTGTGTTTTTTATTAGGTGGGGTGTACATGCCTAAAGTATGCAGTGTGGTGCAGGAATCTTCCATTGAGCGTAACACCTCATCTGTTTTTGTAGCGAACAATTGGTTCCTATCAAAGAGGAGATCCTCTACTTTTGTCTAATTCTTTTGGAACTCCTGATGATTGTAACCATGATGCTTTGCGCATTACTATTGCTATAGCGGTAGTCCTAGCTTCTGTATCTGCCACATCCATTGCGGCCTGGAGAGCTTTTTTTGCTATGGATTGGCCCTCTTTAATGATGAATTGGAGATGAGGTCTCTTGTTTTCAGGAAGGTCCTGTAAAAGATCTTGTAATCTGGAGTAATTAGCATGATCATAATTTGCCAGCAGGGCAGTGTAATGTGATATTCTGAACTGGAGGGTGGCAAAGGAGTATACTTTCCGGCCGAAGAGAGCCAGTCGTTTGTGTTCCTTCTCTTGAGGCGTAGACTTTTATTGAGAGTGTTTTGATTCTTGATGAACCCAATGAATTTGGGTAGGGATGTGAGAAGAAAAAAATCCATCCCTTTTGCCAGGACAAAGTATTTTCTATCCGCTCTCCAGTTGGTGGGGGGGGGGGGGAGAAGAGGCTGGCATCTGCCAGAGTACATCTGATGGCTCCATGATAGCCTCATTGATGGGTAATGCTATCCTTGAAGATGCAGACAGTTGGAGTATTCTGAGTAATTTGTATTATTTGTCTTGCATTTCTTGGAGTGTAATGTCCTGAGACTGAGGCACTTGTTTGAATAATTCTTGGAATTGTTTCAGGTCGTCTGCCGGTGAAGAGGATGATGCTTGGAAAACTGCTTCGTCTAGAGCAGCAGAAGACTGTGGGGCATGTAAAGAGCTCTCTGAATTGGATTCAGGTAAGTTCTCATCATCATGTGCTGGATCTGCCTGGGTTATTACCAAATGAGGGGGACAAGGTGACGAATGTGCATTGGTAGTTGGACACCGTGTAGCTATATTCGCTGGTGTAGAGGCAGTGTATCTCATGGGCGGTAGAGATGGGAGAAGCGGGGGTGATATTGGTGCCATGACTCCCAGAGAGGCCACTGAGTTGAAGCTGTTGTGGTGGATACGGCCATGGGTGGTTAAACCACAGAAGTTGTGGGGGTTGTTAAAGGGATGGTGCCAAGTGGAGTGTCATGAACGCACTGATCTTGTTGGGGATGAGTGGTGTGACAAAAATCTACTCCCCAGCCTGCTGCCATGTTCAGTTTGTGGTGACAATGGTGTGGGAGAGTAAGAAAAAATTTCTACACTTTGTCTAGACGGGTTAGAGTGAGGTAATGTTGGAAAGCGTGGCGAAACTACTTCCTGCACCGGTGGAGATGGTGCACCCGAGTGCAGGGCTTTTTGTAAGTGGTGTGTCTTGTTGGCTGCTTTCTTATGCTCTGGTGCCAGAGCATGCTTTAATTCTGGCTGCCAGGAACTGGCTTGTTCAATCGGTGCCAGGGTGCCTGTGGATGCCAGGTGGCAGCATGTCCGGTTTTGTCAGTGCCGGTCGGTTAGCCGCATTGGCGGGTGCCGAGGGGGTAGTTTGCGGTTTCGGTTACGACTCAGCTCTCTTAGCTGAGGTCAGTTTTCGCTTCTCCATCGTACTGGAAGTAGATGGCACCGGGGAATAAGTGGCCTGGGATGTAGCGGGCAGTGATTGTGCTGGGGAAGCCCTCAGCACTCAAGAGCCTCTGTGGGCTGATGAACTAGCCCTCTCACAGGGCGCTGAGTGTGCCCATGTCTCTGGGGACTTATCTCCTGGTGGGTGGAGGGATTTCTCTCAGAGGAGATTCTTCAGCATCATTTTATGGTCTTACCTCGCTCTGGCCATCATGTTTTGACAATGCGGGCACTTTTGTGCAATGTGGCTTTCACCTAGGCATTTAATATAGGATGCATGTCCATCAGAACTGGCACTGAGTCCCAACATGAATCACATTTCTTGAAACCAGGAGAGCCTGGCATGTTGAACGAACGTGAGGATTCAGAACTTGGAGAGAAATGTAGTAGAGAGAAAAAAAACCCAGTTAAGTGTTTCCCCCAGCCCCCAAATAAAGAACTAGGTAAAACAAACTATAAACTGACTAACACTAATAACTCGCAAACTATACTTTTATTTTTATTTTCTGTCAGAAAGGAGAGCACTGCTGTGACTCTGTCTTTAGCCGTGGACGGTAGAAAAGGAAGTGAGGATTGTGCCGCACATGCACCTAATGGACAAAAACAGTGCAAGATGGCAACTGCGCATGCACGGCGCAGGAAGACACTGCTAGGCAAAATCTCTGATCAGCAGTGCAAGGACACACTGAGACCTGAGTGGAGCACCTACAGGGACACCACTCAGAGAAGAACTGATTGTTCCTGCCTAAGCGGAGTACTTTGCATTTGTCCTTATTGAATTTCATCCTATTTACCTCAGACCATTTCTCTAATTTGTCCAGATCATTCTGAATTTTGACCCTATCATCCAAAGCAATTGCAACCCCTCCCAGCTTGGTATCATCTGCAAGCTTAGTAAGCGTACTCTCTGTCAATATCTAAATCATTGATGAAGATATTAAACAGAACCAGTCCCAAAACAGACCCCTGCAGAACCCCACTTGTTATGCCCTTCTAGCATGACTGTAAACCATTAAAAAAATACTCTCTGAGAATGGTTATCCAGCCAGTTATGCACCCACCTTATAGTAGCCCCTTCTAGGTTATAATTCCCTAGTTTATTGATAAGAAGGTCATACAATACCATATGAAATGTTTGGCCTATATACAAATGTACAGAAATAGTTTGGACATCTTTTTTTTTTTTTTTTTTTTAATAAATGAGGGGATCCACAGTAAAGTTTGGTCCTCATACATTTTCCTCAGATGATTTCAGGGAAAAAAACCTATTAACATTTCATGATTAGATTTATGTTGACAGCTTAGGTATCTTGAAAGATCTATAGTTTGCATAGTACCAATGACTACATTCAGAGCTCTCTCTCTTAAATGCAAGGAAAGAAATTAGTGTTCAAGTTCAGTATGGCACTTTCCAAAAATAACTGTAAACAATGTTGACAGGAAATGGGCATGTCCTTTTTCAAGTGAGAGAATCTTCAGTTTAGAAAAAATTATCCAATTCTCAAACAGACATCTTTAAACTCAATTCAAAATGCCAGAGTACCATTATATTCTTTGCACTCAACTTTCAACTTGTTTCAAGCAACAACATGTTTGCTTACCATTTTTTGCTGATTTTGTAACAAGCACTCCACAGTCAATAACTCGCACATCTGCATATGGCCTACTTGCTGTATCCGTTTTCAGATTTTCTATTTGTTCTATTACTTCAAAACCAGATATAACCAATCCGAAGACAACATGTACACTGCAGAAATACAAGATTCAGAAAATACAATTGTTTGGGTACACCTGGGATTCTTCATAGACTGAAAATCATATTCTTACATGGAAGAATTCAGTTCCATCTGTATTATCAGGATGTTTATATCCAACATTTAGGGCTAGTAAAACCCTCTTTCCAAAAACCCAACATCATGTTATCAAAAGTGCCAAGTTTCATGCACTATGTAAAAAAAAAAAAAAAAGCATAGCATCTTCTGGAAGTCAACAGCAGCAACCTTTGCATATGCAATGTGCACTTTATTAGGACATAATCTGGCTCCTAATAACAATCAAAGCCAGCGCCAGTGGGGTGAGGTGGGCTAAACAAAAAACTGGGGGGAGCTGTGCCCTTCTTCACCACGGTACTCTGCTCCTCTTGTGAACCCATCCCCTGCACCTCCTCAGTTAAATGCTAGCCCTGCCTTTTCCCCACCCTCGGCCAGGTCAGAGGGTAGACGGTTCCATGCTGGGGTGATCATGGCACTCCCCTATCTCCTCCTGCTGCTCCTTAGCTCCCCACTGTCCTTTGATGGCTCACAGCCCATAAAAGCTGTTTGGACAGAGCATCATGGCTCCAAAGCTGGTAAAATGTCAAAAACTGCCATCTGACAGTATTTATAGCTTGGCTCATACTGAGCATATTCAGTAACATCTGCTGAAGTCACTGCCCTCACCTGGAATGAAAATCTGCTGCCCTCTGTTCAGGGCAGGAAAAATATGCTGCCCTCTGTTCAGGACGCAATTCAGAGGGGCAGATGGGAACAGTCTGTGCAGAGGTGTAAACTCACTGTGTGGAGTGGGGGTGTCAAACAGCTGAAGACAGGAGAAGGAAAGAGGTCAAGAGGCAAAAATAGGGACAGGGTGCGAAGTTAAATCCAGAGTTATAGTACTGCCAAACTGTGGAGGAATACAAGGACAGATGGGGATAACAGATATCCCAATAAGGTAAGCCTTCTGTCCTGTTCGCCAAAATCAGGTGGGAGGCAGAGGTGCTTTTTTTAAAAAAGTATTTCCCCTTTCATAGGACTATATTCCTAAACTAGGGATGTAAGCAAGCAGTCGAGGGGAGTACTCGACTACTCGCTTCTCCCACCCCCTTGCTGCCTCTGTATAAGAGGCAGCAAGGTGGGGGGACAGGAGCTGGTGCTGGGGGGGGAACTGGCTTAAAAGCCGGGTTCCCCCGGCACCATCTCTGCAGTGCTGCCTCCCCACCCACCACCTCTACCAGAGGCGGCGGGAGGTGAACGGGTAAGGGAGGGTACTCTGAAGCAGCCTTTGTCCACGGAGGCCTGAGGCTCACCACAGGCAGAGGCTTCTCTGGCAGAAGCCCCGTCCATGGGGGTCCCAGTGTGGAGCTGTGCCCCCATGTGGACAGGGGTTCCTGCCGCAAAGCCTAAAGTTTGTGAATGGATTTTCTGATCCACAGTATAAAAACGGTTGGGAACCACTGCTTTAGGTAAAGAAAGTGGTCCACTTAGAAAAACACTGGTCTTGACCATCACAACATCCCCTCGCAAAGCTTTCCACAGGCTGACTGTGCGTTGTGTGAAGAAATACTTGCTTTTGTTTCTTTTTGACCTGCTGCCTATTAATTTCATTTGGGGGATACCTAATCCCTGTGTTATGAGAAGTAAACACCACTTCCTTTCTTAACAATTCCCAACATTCTGTTACCTTCTTTGACTGCTGCTGTACATTGAGTGGATGTTTTCAGGGAACTATCCATAATGACTCCAAGATCTCTTTCTTGAATGGTAACAGCTAATTTAGATGCCGTCCTTTTATATATATAGTTGGGATTATGTTTTCAAATGTGCATTAGTTTGCATTTAGTCAACATTGTATTTCATCTCCCATTTTGTTGCCCAGTCACCTAGTTTTGGGAGATCCTTTTATAGATGTTCACAGCCTGCCTGGAACTAAGGATATTAAATAGCAGTTAGTAAACCAACCGAGTAGTCGATAAGGGGGTTCGCTGCAGCTCTTCTTTTTCAACGTAGTAAGAGACTTACTACATTTAAAAGGCAGAGCCACAGCAGTCTGGGACTGGGAGCAAACTGGGACTCAGTTGTCCTGGCTTGCACCCAGTCCCAGACTGCTGTGGTTCTTTCTTTGAAATGCAGTAAGAGCTGGCAGCTTACTACATTTCAACGCAGAGCCGCAGCGTCTGGGACCCGGCACGAACTGGGACTGCACAGTCCCGGCTCACGCCGAGTCCCCCTTATGCCTCTGCCTCCCCTGCCCCAAGACACCATTTTGGAAAGGTGGGGGGGCAGCAGCCATGTGCTCCCTTTACCAGCCAGGTGTGGGAGGCATGCACAGAATGTAAGCACTTTCCCCTCACTCTTTTGGTATCTGGGGAACGGGATGAAAAGCTAGCTGCATCCCAGAGCGCATGGCTGCTGCCCCCCACACCCTTCGAAAATAGAGCCCTTGCCCTGCTCCCCCCCTCCCCCCCCGAGACAGTGCTTAAAAGCCAGTTCCCCCCAGCACTGGCTCCTGCTCCACCCACCGCTGCCTCTGATACAGAGGCAGGAAGGGGGGGGAAGCCACTAGTCACGTAGTGACTCGACTACCCGATAAGCCTAGGCTTATCGGGTTGTCAACTACTCAACTAGTCGCTTACATCCCCACCTGGGACTTAACTATTTTGAGTAGTTTTGTACCATCTGCAAATTTTACCACCTCACTGTTTACCTCTTTTTCCAGATCATTTATGAATACGTTGAATATTACTGGTCCTAGAACAAACCCCTGGGGGATACCACTATTTATCTCTCTACATTCTGAAAACAAACCATTTATACCTACCCATTGTTTCCTATCTTTTAATCACTTACCAACCCATAAGATGACTTTCCCTTTCATCTCATGATAGCTAACTTTGCTTAAGAGCCTTTGGAGAGGGATCTTGTCAAAGGCTTTCTGAAACTATAAGTGCACTATATTCATAACAACAAAATCTGGATGTGAACATAACACTAAATTAAAAATAAAGAATCTGATTACTTTTAAACTATGTAGGTTATTTTGTAAAGATGGTCAAAAACTACAATGTTGGCAACCGTCTACCACATTTTTCAAACAATCAATTATTTTTTGTTTCTAAGTTCTGTCCACTTTTAAACTGAAATGTAACATATGGATTCCTGAATCTTAAAATGTTATTAATGTACACTAGAAAAATAGAAGTCTTACCCATCAAGATGAGGAGCAGGTTTTGTTGTTCTATTTGACACACATCAACATGGATATGATGGTAAAAATCAGAGATTCGGATGAAGAGGCAAAAAGCAGAATGGCATAGTAAACAAAAAGGTGAAGGTAAAAGACAAAAAACAATGGAAAAAATCCAGTTAAAAAATTTATAAAAGTCTAAATAAAGATTAAAAACAAAGTAAATAAAGGGAATTGTTGTACTCATTAATTTTTACACTAATATTCACATTTACAAGTCCCATTTTTAAAAAAATATCATTAAATACATGCAATAATCATACATATGCAATAAACAACTTTTTCATGTATTAATACCTATATAAATATATACTCCAATGCATCTCATTGTAACATTTTTAAGAATAAAAAGCTATACTATTTGGCAATAAGAAAAAGTGAGTGAAGTACTACTGAAATTATAACAGTACAAGAATGTAACTATTACTTTTAAATGAACTCTAGTAAGTAATGCACAAAACAAAAAAGAACAGGAAAACAAAGTTACAATACAGAAAAGCACATTTTTCTTACTTTCTCATTCTCCTTCTGCTTTGCTGGCTCCATGAATCAGCTTCCAAAATAATACATCTATATATAAACTCAATACTACAATACTATGTCTCACATATTAAATTTGCAGACATCCCTACAGCAGTAGAGTGCTTTGGTGGGTAGGGAATCAACTATACAGTAGCAGATACTAATATTATCCATAATTAATGCCTCACATAGGTACTACCATTCATTTAAGTTAGAAATAGCTGGGTATGTAGAAGCCAACAGAGAAACAGTCACTGACTGCATTACAGCCAGTACATCAATACTACATCTCCTTGCTATTACAGTCTGTCATGTTTCTTATTTCCCTTCAAGATCAGAATATTAATTTTAAAATGCGATAAAATTAAATTACTTTTACAAAATTATCATAAAGGATTGTTGGAATCACTCTTTAAATTCTCTCTCTGTGAAGAGAGGAAATTACTTCCAAGTTCAGAAATGCTATTATAACATAGTACTTGCATTGAAGTTCACACTGTTCAAAGTAAGGCTACATTAAAAGATGCAAGAGGAACTGTGCTATTTAGACACAGAAATTCAACAAAAGACATCACTTAAAAAGAGCAACAAAAGACTCCCACCATCACAATTTTACTCATTAGAAAATCAACATGACCTTTACTTGAATTTCCTCTCACATTACTCCTTGAACCCCCAGAAATCATGATTTTCCCTTTCTATTTCCCTTCTACCAATTCTTTTCAAATCATGGGGGCTTCAGCGTAGATGTTCCATCTGAGGTTTCGTTTAAAGCAGACTTGGCATCAAGGATTCAATACTTCACTATCATTGAAAAGTTACTTTTTAATCAATCACACATTTCAAAACTAGATTGGCAGCCAGGATTCCATGCAATAAAATCAATGGGCCATTGCAGCACTGTATCACATCTGCCAAAAGACAAAACTACCAAACATTCATGCCTCACCTTTATTTGTGTTCAAATAACACACTTCCCTTTTCCCGCACATTAGGTAGTGCAGGATGCCATTCTAGCGTAACATCAAAGCAAGAGCTGCTATATAAAAGATATTTAGTTTCTTTTAGGGTGTTGCATGTCCCTTCTATTGTTTCATAAAATAAACCCATCTTACTTTCTCACTGAAATATATTATTACAGACAAGCAATTTCTTATGGTCATTGTAGTTTGATAAACAGAAGTTAACTCACTAACAATCTGCATCCAAGTAAATATTTTATTTTAACCGCGTTTAATTATATAATTATTTTAAAAGATTAAAAGAAGCGGTTACTTCAGTGAAACCAGCACTGAAGTGTATATTTTAGTTTTTAGACTAAATATGCAACAGTTTTCAATAATATGCAACAGTTTAAAACAGAATGAATATACTAGTGACTACTGCATGACAAGAAAGAGAATGTCTATACAGATTTGGTAAAGCACTAGGTATGGGCTTAGGTACTTTGTTGAAATGGGGCTTTAGAGTCTTGGATAAACAAAGAAACGGGCAGCCATTGTGGCAACACACATTCAGGTTTTCCTCCCTTATTTCACTGGCAATTTGATCCTGCCAAAATGCATAAAAAGTTTTCCTCGTTTGCTTTCTCATGAAATGTAAACAGGAAAAAGCTAAGGGGGAGATTTTTAAACACATAATGGGAAGTTAGATGAACAACACACAGATCTTTAATGGAAGCTGGGTACCCAACTCCTCATTTTGCCATTGAAATCTCCTCACAAGACTACTTCAAATTAGATTTAATATATTTCAGTTAATTTTTAACTGAAAAAATGTGTGCTAACGTTTCATATGAAGACCTGCTGAGAGGAAGGGCAAAGGGGGTAACTCACTTGGGGCCCAGCTATTCTAAGGTGACCGGAGCTCCTGGCTGCCATTGCTACTGTGGCATTGGCCATTGCCCCATGGACTTTTAGAATCGCTGTCGGAGTGGCACACTTCATACTGCACACGCTGGCAGGCTTTGAGGTCTGGCCAGGGGAAAAGAGAAGAGTCTGCAGAAGAAAAGAGTGAGGAGGGATGTGATAGCAGCCTTCAACTTCCTGAAGGGGGGCTGCAAAGAGGATGGAGCGAGGCTGTTCTCAGTAGTGATGGATGGCAGAACAAGGAGCAATGGTCTCAAGTTACAGTGGGGGAGGTCTAGGTTGGATATTAGAAAAACTATTTCACTAGGAGGGTGGGGAAGCACTGGGATGGGTTACCTAGGGAGGTGGTGGGATCTCCATCCCTAGAGGTTTTTAAGTCCTGGCTTGACAAAGCCCTGGCTAGGATAATTTAGTTAGGATTAGTCCTGCTTTGGGCAGGGGGCTGGACTTGATGACCTCCTGAGGACTCTTCCAGGCCTGGGATTCTATGAAAAGAGGGGGCCTGTCCCAGCCCTGCTCTTTTTTGCCTGATGCCCTGCCCCTTCTGGGAATGCAGAGCCACCCCCAACCCCACATTGCTCAGGGGCCCGGCAATCTTGTCGGCTCCCTTTTCAAATGTCTCATTTCTTGCACTATCACTTTTCGAAAACAACAAGTAAGATCTGTTCATCCATACCTGTGAATAGAATCCAATCCCCAAGAAACATTTAATTTCATACAGAGAACTTTATTTTACTGACAATTTAATAAACTTCAAAAGCTGTCATAAGAGACAGTATTCTCCAAATTAATATTTACAGAAAAAAGTGACCATAGAATCAGTGAAGATAACTAGTAAACTGATTATAAATATTGACATACAGAAGAATACTTCTGATAAAGTAAGTGCATTTTTAAAAGGACTTCAGTACTAGCACAGGATTCAATGCACATAACAACATGATCAGAAAAAGACAAGAAAGAAAGAGAAAAACAGGAAGAGAAGAAAAGAAAAAAGGACAGAGCCTTAGAGGAATGAGACATTACCTTTGGAGCGCACGATGTAACACTGTTTCTGTAAATTTTACACAAAAATGGCAAGAAATAAATTGTAATACATTTTGAAACAAAATGGAGTCTATGTTTTATTAAAATACAAGTTTAAAGTAATATATTCAGAGTGTATGCAAAACAAGGATGCTTTTACAAATAGAGGGCTCTAAATTTTCTTTATAACAAAAGGTATTTGGAAAGCTAGAGCAAGTTTTGTTTTTAAACACTAACAAAATGCCCTGCTTAAGCACTGAATTAAAAAAGTAAACTGTTGTGAAAATGGAAACTTCTCATACCCTTATTAAATCCTCAACCCAGCAAAGCACTTGAAAACAAGCCTAACATTAAGCAAATGAGTAGTTATCGATGGGAGTACTCACATGCTTATAGTTACACAGGTGTTTAAGTGGGTTTACTGAAGCAAGTCCTAATATTATACTTTATGGTAGGATTCCATACTACCATATTTCTTATTGAAATAAGACAGTCAACACTATTGATTTTCCAGTAAAACACATTAGAAATCTGCAAAGTCACATTTTAATTAAGTTACAGCACCTGGCTAAGACCTCTCTCATACTAATAAGTTTCCCTGAAAATGGAAAAGCAGACCTAAAAAAGCAAAGGAGGATATCATTTTACTAGAACTCTAACAAGGAAATCGAGATTGAAGATGCAAACTGAAGAAGTATTTTTACTATATTGCTTTGCATTTTTATTTTGACATACTTCTAAACTGTAGCATTATTTCAGTAATACAATCAACCTATTTAGAATAAAGAAGATATATTGAACACCTAAATACTGCTTATTTAAATTAATCTCTGAATTAACAATTAAAGGGCAGGAATTTTTTTTACTCTGCCTTTACACACATTGGCCATGATCCTGCAGTTTCCAATTAGTTGCTGGTAATATACAGAAGTGGCTTGTAGCAGTCATCATATAGTACTACCCTCAAAATGAGTTTTTTTCTTCACTAAGGAGTTAAAAAATGTCTAATTATTCTATTTTGTTACAGAACAGGCACTGTGCTTCAGAAACATTACTTTCTGAAATGTTGAAATTCTACCCAGAGTGCATTTATCAGCATGAAAAAATAGACAGAATTCCTGTGGAGCACAGCATTGAATTGATACCAAGAAGATTTTTCCTTAAATGATATTTAAGTGTAGAAATGAATTGCTTATATACTTGCTCTAAGATATCAATGTAAAAAAAATCAAATACTCAAAATAATGAGGTACAATACTTAGGACTTCTCACACAACTTCAAGGAGCTTTGGGGGGGAAAAAAATCACTTGAGTTTTCTGGAGGGTAATTTGTTAATTTAAAGAAATACTGACAAAATCACAATCTGAAAAATGTGTACCTACTGTTGTTACAAATAGTATCTAGACTATGATAACAGAAGTAGAGAAAGAATATGTTTTCTAGCTTTTCCTATATTTACTTTGGATCTCATCCTCCAGTCAAACACATCCTTATCTTATTACTACAAGTAGGGATGTAAGAGACTCATTGACTATCCGATAAGCATAAGCTTACCAGAGTTGACTAGTGATGCGAACAGTTGCTTCCCCACTTTGCTGCCTCTATCACAGAACTCCCCACACTGGCCCTGCACTACCTGTGTGGCTTCCTTTTGAAATGTACATTTCCACTGGGAATGTACATGTCCACTGGGGCTCTTGTACATTCCAAAGGCTGAGGCACTACAGGGAGAGCAGGGCCAGTGGGAGAGTCCCCTGCTGGCCCCGCACTCACTGTGGGGCTACTGCTTTTGAAATGTATAATGTACTGGTGGAGGAGACTTTGCGCTCTCCCCGGTCCCCAGGCCCTCATGGGCCTGAGGGCACAAGAGCGGCAAGGCGTCTGTGGACTGGATAAACCCGCTTGGCAGGCCAGATCTGGCCCGCAGAGGCCCTTTTGCTCACCTCTGGCTTGGAGGATCAGAGCCTTTGCAAATATTATAGCATTTTGTAAATATTTAGTTCCTCTGATTTACTCATGGTTAGTTACACTTATCTCATTTATTACTAGTATAATTATTATCACATTATGACCATGCACCACTGTAGAGTGGCTCACACACATGTGAGGCATTGCAAGAAGATATTTAGTTTCAGCTGTGTTGCTGTTGTTATCAGTAATCAAGCACTGGGCAGTAGGAAGAAAGATGGGTAAGCTCCACTACTGATTTCTGTCCCATCCAAAACCACTTCTGAATGTCACTAAGGGGAACAGGAAAAAGTTTTCTGTTTGCTTTTCAAAGTTTAAAAAAATCAGGACATACTATATTTAAAATGTGTTATCCAGAATGTTGAATTGTCTGAAAATGGTTAATATAAAAAATGATATTGGCAGTGGTCTTTTATGAGAAAAATACCAACAGGTAATTTTTAGTTGTACACTATTGCATTATGATTTGTTTTCAACATATAACAGCCAAATCTAAGAATCCACAGCATATCCCCATAAAATATTAGGAGTAACAACCTGAATATTTATTTAAAATCAAATGTATAGAAAGTAGATTTCTTGAACACCTACTTAATTAAGCAACAATGTGCTTCAGTACCACTAGTGAACAGAATAGCTTTTTATTTGTACATTTAAAGAGAATGGTTATTCTGATAAATGTGCTCTTGTCTGTAGCTAAGTATATTCTATTTATCCCAAGTCATTCCCCTACATTTAATAATCATGATGACAGAAAATAGCCTAACAATAAAAAAACGTTTTATGGACCACTTGTGACACAGTGCACTCTTCATTATGCTTCTGTGACTGTGTCTTATTCGCTACTCAGGGCTTGGGGGTTTTTTTGTCCTGTTTGTTCTGCTCTCAAATTAATCCTTAATTTCCCCGTCTCCCCAACCTATTTCTTCAAACAGTCTTTTCCATTTACAATTCTCTACCAGTGCTTGGTAAGAGCCCAGTTTCTCTGCCCCACTCTCTCTATATACATAAAAAAGCTTTTCCTGCCAGACGACAGATTGTTCCTGCTGGGCAACAGAATGACAGCGTGTTGATGCTGATGATGTGATGATTTCTCAGCAAAGCGACAGTGGCCACAGAGAGGGCGTAGGCGAGCACAGCAAGCAGAGGGTGCAGCCCCCTAGTATTCCTGAACAATAAACTACAACTAAAGAAGTCTGAAATTAGTAAAATTCTCTTATAGAATCAGAGCATCAGTGTGCAGTATAATCAATTTCAAGTAACTCAAAATGTAATTACATTTAAATTTGTTTTTTATTGGGCATTTGAGGGAACCCCATACTGGACAGCAGCAGTTGTGCATTACTGCAGTCTATCAGTCAAAAGAATATTCACAGCCTAACAGGACACTGAAAAGTTGACAATTATACCAAACAGCATTTATGCCTCATAAAAGAAGAAAGACTCTCTTAACGTGAGGCCAACAAATAAAGTCAACTTTGTCCAAGCATATTGTGCAATTCTTTATTCCTTCTTAGGCTCCAATCCTGCAAACACTTATGCTTATGATCAACTATAAGCAATACTCATGTGTATACATATGCTTAATGCTAAACTCATGTCAGATTGGGGCCTCAGTTTGTATGGAGAAATATAAGGTTCTTGACTCCAACACAAATATATGAAATATCTGAACATGCTATCCAATCATGCACCAAATCCTGCATGTGTAGGACAGAACATAAAAATTTAGGAACAGTTGAATTTATAAGTCTCCTCCTATAAATCCAACAAATTGGATGTATCATTTCAAAAAGGTATGACTGTGTTTTATTTAAAGTCAGAAAATATTCTTTAAAACTTGCCCAATAATCTTTGAATTGTCACCTTCAAATAATTTATTTCTTTATAGCTACATAAATGGAATTATATATTTTAAAATGAGCATTTAATAGTAAATATGTAAATATTAATAAGCAATAAATTATATTACTTTTGCCTCCAGAACAGCTTATAATATGAGGCCAGAAAAGGACTATTTCGAATTCCAAAAAAGAACTGTATATTTTAATAAGGGTAGCTGCACAAACTTACTGGCATTCAGCCTGAAGGAACATTGTACGTAGCGTTAACTTCAAAGAGTAATAACAACTGATTTCATATACTACATTTGAAAAGTTTAAACTCTTTCATGATGAAATCATTGAGAATGAAATCTGGAAACAATTACTTTTAAGAGCAATCTAAATCTAACTTGCAGTTTCTAGGATTTGCGAGTTTGTACAGTTGCAGCAGTCCCACACTATGAGCCATCTGTTGCGGGTTTCATGCCTAACTGTAAACTACTTCCTTGAGGGCAAGGTAAACAAATGTGATATAAATTAATGCCATTTTACAAAAACATATGCTCTTAAAAATATTTCTTTAAATATCAACATTTACATGATTAAATCTTATAATTTAAATTTTATATTTGATGTTAATGTTGTTTTTTAAAATTAACCTGAACGCACCAAACACTCAGCTCATCTCTTTAAGCAAATTTGATATGCATATCTGAATACGGAAAAGATAAAAGAAACTTTAGAGCCCTCAGATGGTAGCTTCTTGACTGATGTAGCTCATTACATTTTCAAATTTACAGTTCAGATAAACTCAAAAAAATGGAAAATTATTACTTGAGAATCAGAAGGCAAGTCACTACATATTACACTTAAAAGGTAACAGTGAACTGATCTGTTTTAAATACTTATTTGTAAATTATGTTATATATACACTGTTTAATGTGTAAAGTGTACTGTATTCAGTAATGCATAGCCATCTTCCAGCCAAACTGACCAAGATAATAGCTGGTGGCACCACAAACAAGCAGCTCAAGTTTAGCTTTTTGGAGAATAAAGGATTTCTGAGTGTAAAATCAGAAGTAAATCAATTTCCAAATATTTTCTCCTGTTCTTCTATTTTCCATTTTTACGACATTCTTTAGGAAGTGACCTAAAAATGTCTCTTATCTGAACCTTATCATATTATGTTGAAGATCTCTTTTCAGGCAAAGAAAATGAGCATCCTTTTGGACAATTTACTCCTTTATTGAAGACAGTGAAGCGCCATTCATTCTTATCCATCAAGAAAGATGGCAAAGAAAACAAAGTTTTAATGTAGCAAATTATATTTCTTTTTAATTTCTGAGAACAACAGTGTAAAGATACTTCACAATAAAGCCTCCTCCCCAGCACAAACCCCAACTTAAAAACCAGAGGGTTTTTCCCAGATATGCACTGTGAAATGTTAAAATGGAGGACAATTTTTAAAAGATTGTGAAGCAGATGGATAGTCAAACATTAACAAAAGTAAAAGTTATATATTAAGCAAGCATAAAAATTGCATTTCAGCCACACACAAAAAAATCACTGAGTTATTTCTTTCCATATACAACAGTTATTCCTGCTAGAGCTGTACTTTAGTCAAGTATTTTCTATATTGTAACTGAAATATGCTTATAAACTGAAGTGTTTTATAATAGAAATAAGAGCTATATGAGAAGGGCTCATTTACAAACACCCTTAATTTAAATCCAGTTTAACCAGTGTTGGCAGAAAAGCCATTTGTACACAGATGTGTACAGTACTATGCAGCAACACAGAAGGAAGGCACTTCAGCAAAAGATTGAAATTGTAAGTAAAAACAACCTACAAAACCAGAAAACAGACCACATTATGGAAAACACATGCAGCTGTTGACACTTGAACTGTCAGTATATTAGATATCTTGTCTTCCACATAAAATATTGAAGTTGTGGAGTCTATAAATGATCAATTATAATTTGTTTCATAAATATGATGTTAGAGAAAACAAAGCTTAGGCCAATGCTATTTTAGAAAAACAAGCAATAAACAAGTAACATTCATATATGATCAATATTCCAGTTCTAGGAAAATACAAATAAACTGAGATTATTGTATTTAATGTTTCCTAATTACAAAGCTCAGAGATAGCAGGTATTCATTGGATTCTAGTAAAAAATTACACTAAGGCTGATAACATCCATATCTGTATTTAATTTAGCAATACCATCTTTCTCATGAACAGCGCTTCTTTGTTTAAGAAAAGCTCAGCTCTCAAATTATCTACTCACATGAAAAATTGGGATCCATTGGTGTGTTTCCCTCGGTTTGCCATTGATAAAAGGAATGCTCTGTCATGTTTGAGAACAAAGTTTTCATCTGTTTGAAGAAAAAGCACATGTTAATCAGCTTCCCCTATAAGTGAATACAAGTATAATTTTCTTAGCACATGGACAGTACAAGGAGAAATTCTTCTTCTGCACACTAAAGAAACTTAAAGAGAAATCTAAGAAAATGTCTCAAAAATTAAGCGTGGAGACGTATATTTGTTAAGTCAGAATACCAAGTAAAGAATACAGTAGTTTGCTTTTAAAAAGGTCACAGTTGCTTTAGAAACAGTCTGAAACACATTGTTAAGAATAAATGTATTTAAAATGTTTTGTTATTGTCTTCAAAACAACTCTGAGTTCATCATACACTTACAATTTAAACCTAACAATGTTTCCTGAAAGAAAGCCACCTTGATAACACTCTCCCTCTCCCATCCTAAAACATGGCTAAACATATTCAATACTATCATTTACACATCATGCTGAGTATTACTTAGGTAGGAAGACACAATTAAACAGGTTTTTCCCTGTCAGGGTGCCAACTAGTGCACTGAATCAATCTGCAGAACCCAAAACCTGAAATTTCAAAATCCAAAAGGAAACCAATTTAATAGTAACACTTGCATGAGAGGAGTAAAACATGTCCTCCTCTTCAACCCAACTGTAAAAGACAGATTAGAGGTTGAAAAATAATGTATAATTTAATCCGATGAACTAAAAGGACACACAATTGTGTAGTCAAAATACTTTCAATCAGCAAAATAAAAAAAACTACACAACTAATTTACTACAGACAAAAATCATATTAGACTTAAGGTTGTATCATTATTGTTTAAGAGTGCAGACAAATATACAGTACCATATGTTTAGCACTTACCAATCCAAGTGCATTCTTTAGAAACAAGAACTGAGAACTTTTAGAGTAGAGATCTGTCATATACTTGCTTTCAATTAAAGGTTGTAATATTCTTACATCTAAACTATTCTTCCTTATAACATATTAAAGAAACTTCACAACATGCACCTAACTACAAAGAATTGCTCACAGCACACAATACTTGAATCACCTTACA
This sequence comes from Pelochelys cantorii, assembly GCA_032595735.1. Taxonomy (NCBI): domain Eukaryota; kingdom Metazoa; phylum Chordata; order Testudines; family Trionychidae; genus Pelochelys; species Pelochelys cantorii. Next base: position 253,963,330 of record CM064327.1, on the reverse strand, counting down.
GCTTGTATCAAGACTGGAATAGCACAATAACTTCCCATTCTTTGCATTTAAAAATTATACTGTGCCTTGTCTCCTAAAAGAACTGATTACCATTACAAATTCTCACACCTCTTTCTTTCCAAAGAAGTTTTAGTAAGAAGCTGAAGGGTGTACATTTATCTATCTACTCTATGCAAGCAAATAAATAAACTTGCACAGAATATAAATACAGTCACATATATTTAGAAACCAAACATTAAATATACAAACCTTGGAGGGAAAAAATGGGCATTGTTCTTAATGACATAAGGACTGTTTAGAATGGGGAATAATTTCAAGTATTTAATCTCCAAATAATTCTCCCGCAAAAAAAGTTAGATACAGAATTCTTCACGTCTCCACGCAATACAGATATCCATCCACAAACTGATATATTATCAGTTGGCCATATATTTACTAGGGAGGGTGCAAGGGAACAGAGTTTGAATTTGTGTTACTGAGCTTGTGTCTCTTACCTTTTCATTTTGCAAAAGACCACATTCTCTATAAACAAAAGAATATGTTGACAGTTTTAGGCAGGAAGATAGGAGTTTTCATGAATAAAGTTGCCTAACCTCCATGCTGAAAGTCATGTTTAACCAGTAAAGTTAGCCTTAATTAATTTTGTCAGTTAACATTAAATATCTCAATAAATGTATCTGAAATTCATGCATATAAAAATAATAGTCATGCAACATTAGTTTCATGCAAAAGATAATCTATAAGCAGACCTTTCCACATTAAATAACTTGGGACTCAAAAGTTGTTTTTATCTCAGAAATGAAGCAACAGACCATAAAGACATATCAGCCCTTACCTTTAAAATATCCACCGTAAATGGATTCACCTCCTTTTCCATTACCTATGTTGTAAAAGCATGTGTTTAAACCTTATCACAAGATTAAGTTTATAAAGTAAACAGTTTTTGAAGAGTAACAAAAGATATTATTTACACACAATACGAATGAAAGGGATACACTCAAGTATTAAAAAGCCAACATTGAGATTTTATACAAAAGTTTTACAATGCCTAACATGAACAGTTTCTTTTAATTTCATGAAATATATTTGTTTGGCTTTAAATATTGCCCTAAAGAATCTGCAACCCAGACCTTTGCACCAGTGATGTAGTTTACAATCCAGTAAAGCTTGCCCTGGGGAAGAAAGAGACTGGAAAAACTTAAGCTAGGCTCCAAAGGCTTCTCCTCTCCCTTAGTACATATTGGCCTCCGAACAGAAAGAAACAGGAAAAAGTAGCAGCAGGTAACAGAGAAGAGAGCTAACAAACAAGGTTGACAGTTTTCCTGGCCCACAGAAATTCCAGCTGTGGCTCAGATGCCACTGAAGTGAAAAAGTAGCTATTTCTTTCAAAACTATCCTCTCTATATCTGTCCCCTGGCTTCTTCCTTGGTACAACATACCTGGGGAGAACCTTTTACCAGTTGAGAGAGTTCAGTCTGCAATGCCAGTAAATATTACTGCAGGGGTAAAGAAAAATCCACCTTGGGGAGGGCAAACATTTTAGGGAAGAGATGAGGGAGGGACACTAAGTTGTGTGTGCATTGGAGGAAAAGAAGTAGAGTAAGTCCTTGATGCTTTGACTTTTCATTTTCAATGCATCTATTACCATTGTATTTATTCACAGTTACATCCCTGTAATGCAATGTTGTTCCAGCACAAAAGAATCAGAGTTAGCATTACTAGTATTGCCCACACTGAGCAAAATGCAAAGAAAAAGATTAAAAGTAAATCAGATTTAAGTTTTTTTTAAATGACAGTGTTAGCAACCCAGGCAAGGAAATCTGTGTTTTAAAACTATATATTTTAACATCTGTGAAGAACATTGTGGAACCTCAATATCAGAAAATACCTAAATGGATTCTTATGGTATTGCACAGACTCCACAATACGCGCAATTCTAAATTAATCTTACTAATAGCATATAAGAATGAAAAATAATGTAATATTTGACTTTAATATCTACAAAACGTAGAAAAGTTTAAGGAATTTCTTAGCAGCAATTTTAAATTTTGTAAACAAGGAGTCCTGTGACACCTTAAAAACTAACAAATTTATTTCAAAAGCTAATGCCCAAATAAATGTGCTAGTTTCACACAATGTACACAGCAGCGTTATTCCAAAATAACAGAGCGCGCGTCTACATTACAAGCCTTTATTTTGAAATAATGTCGAGCTGGAGGACAACTTGTTCCAACTCCTGTAACCCTCATTTTATGAAGAGTAAGGGAAGTCTAAGGAAGAGTGTTCTTCCTTTGACGCCCTGCTGTGTAGACAGTGCCTAAAGTAGAGTTAAGTTATTTCGACTTAAGCTACGCAATTGACGTAGCTACAGTTGCGTACTTAATTTGACTTTAGCCCTGCTGCATAGACATACTCTAAGGTGCCACAGGACCCCTCGTTGTTTTTGCTGACTAGACCAACACGGCTACCCTTCTGAAACTGCAATTAAATCTCTTCGCACAGAGAGTGAAAGAATGTTGTGTTTTACCTTCACTGAAGTCTCCACCCTGAATCATGAAGTTTTTAACCACACGATGGAAAGTAGAGCCTTTGTAACACAGCTTTTTTCCAGTTGTTTTTCCAATTCCTTTTTCACCTGGTAAAAGGAAATGTAAAAAAATAACTACAAATTTATTTGCTAAAACAGTCAAACTACTGCCCGAACTGCTAAGCAAGGTTTTTTATCTTGTATATTGGGAACTTAACATAAGAGAGTCTGTTGTATAAACAAAAAAATATATATTTACTTATCCATTTATTTACACTACCCCCCCCAACAGATTTGTACAAGACAACCCCCATCCTCCAGCATACACTAAGAAACAATACTCTGCTTCAAATAGTTTCTCCCTTTCACCCATAAAAGAGCTAGTTATCTGCTTGGCTATCTATTGATGTATGGACATTTGTGCAAAGGCATCCACGGGTATCTAGTCACGCTGAAATTAACTAGACTCTGCACAGGCACAATGGTTTATAGAAGTAGATTCCTTTCAAGAAATTGGGCTTGTTTAAGTACATTAAATATTACATTCTTTCTATTCTATTTTCTATTCTAAAATATTTTTACAGAATGTAAAATTATTTCAGGTGTCTTTAACTGAAACAGAGATCTAATTCATAAACATAATATATTTAAAAGTTCCACGTAAATTTGCACCATTTTAAAGTTATAATAAAAGATAGCTTACTAGATGTCGGAATTTATGTGTTTCTTAAGTCCAGAATTAAAGGCCAGTTCCTTTTAAAAATGGGAAGATGGTACACTCACAACTAAAATCTAAAAAAGCAGTCATGTAGTACTTTAAAGACTAACAAGATAGTTTATTAGGTGATGAGCTTTCGTGGGGCAGACCCACTTCTTCAGATCATATTCTGAAAGCGAATTGGCATGACCATTATATAACAGAGGGATACAATGAAAAAAGTACAACTGACAAATCAGCTACATTTTTTCATGCCAATTCGCTTTCAGAATATGATCTGAAGAAGTGGGTCTGCCCCACGAAAGCTCATCACCTAATAAACTATCTTGTTAGTCTTTCAAGTGCTACGTGACTGCTTTTTTTGTTTTACCAAAATCAGACTAACACGGCTACCTCTCTGTAACTAAAATCTAATTAAATGTAATAAATATGCAAAAAGAATACAAGGTAAAAATAAAGAACATTACAAATTTATTTCACATTTGAGAACAAATGGGCAATCCAAAGATTTATAATTTGAAAGAAAATGACCTACTTTGTCACTGTCAAAGTTAGGGATGTGAAAGTGTAACCATGTACATGGTTAACCGATGAGCCTGGGTTCATCGATTAACCTTCACAGTTACGCACAGGTTCCCAGTATGCATGGTAAGCCAGCTTGAAAGTAACCGCCCACTGCGTACCAGCTCCGGGGGAGCCACCTGTCCCTCTCCCCGTGCTGCTGCCTCTATATAAGAGGCAAGAGCACAAGGGAGGGAGGGCGGAAGCCAGTACATGCAGGGAGCCAGCTTCCCTCCCCACACTGCTGAAAAATTCTTAATTAAATTCTTAAGATTTTCTTTTCAGTGAAGAAAGTCCACCCTCTTTGAATTCCCATTTTTGGAGAAAAAGCTCAAGTGAGGTATTGGAAAAAAAAAAACAACCCACAGGTAAAAAAGGATTATACCCTAAAAGCAAACAAGAAAGGTGAATATACTTTACAAGACTGAAAATACTTTTTAATAAATTCATCAAAGCATCTGGGCCAACCTCATGTCAAACTTATCACAAAACCCTCCTGGACTCCTAGGTTCTTTCTTCTAGGAGTTAATGGCATTGGAGGGGGATGTGGAAAGTACAAGAAGCTCATGCAGCTCGGCTAGTCTTGACATATATTGATTAGTGATATCTTACAATCTGAATACTTACTAAAGCCAATAAGTGATCTTCCTTCCTACATCCTAGAAGGAGATAAATAAATAATGGATGTGATACTAACTTGTACTGATGGCTTACTGAGCAAATCTGAAGCAAAGAAATGAAGCTGGAGGTCACAAGGTGTCACTATAAGAGGTACTTGAGATTCAGTGCTAAGCTGGGGCCAAAAGGGGTAGAGAAAGCTCAGCACTATGTCAGTACACTTCCTTAAGGAGGAAACAGTAGATGCATCAATGCCCTAAGTTTACAGGAGAAACAGATTTGCAATGCAAGATAGCCAAATAAAGATGAGGAAAAACGGAATGGAGCCCTAGATTCTTTGAAAATGCAGACAGCTTAGGTCACGGCAGAGACAATGCACCCAAAAGAATAATTTTAAAAGACTGACCCAGGATGACAGCAACACTGAACACTGCTGCAGGCAGGAACTATCTGCAAAAAGGCAATCACTGCCAGAAAGTTCAAAACAGCCTTTCCGAAAGGCATTGTAGGCAAAAATGCTATTAAAGGTAGTTCAAGCAATTACTGTTGTATTTGGCCTCTGCTGTAAAATGGTGCCTCCTCCCATCACCCTGCCAAACCACAACAGAGCAGGGGAAAATCTCCTTTTGGGGGTACAAGGACTCATGGGAAAGAAAACTGTAGAATGAATCCAGCTAGAATCTGAAGCCTGAATAGCAGCTATGGAAAGCAAGGCTCCATGGATACTGACATTATACAACCTCTTTCTGAACATCTTCTTCCTGTGCGCATTCCCTGCTTGCTCCAGGTCACTCTCAACTGCTTTCCTCATAGTCTCCAATCCCCAATCCCTTCCTAAAATAATCCCACAAAGAATTTAAACACCAACACACAACAAAAAAATTGCAAAAGGAATATGGTGGTGGTAGCCATCATATTGCTCACTCTGACTATATATTTTATACCTTTTCAGCTTACCCTTTGTCGGTCTTGTTTGTTCTCACTATAAGAAATTCAAGGCAGGGACTGTCCCTTACTCTATGTTCGTACAGTGTCTAGTATAATGGGCCCTTATTCTCAGTTGATCCCAATGCACTACCATAATAAACATTCTTAATAATAATAATGATGATCGGAACTGGAGGGAGGAATACATGGGGCATCACTATGGCTGGCTCCAAAAATTAAAGCTTTAAAGCTATCAGCTCTGAACCGGAATTTTAATATTTATCCATCTACTTTTAAGGGCCATGTTCTATTTCCCCACCATTTTTGGACAGGCAATTTTGACCCTCCCATAAAGCATTTAACACTTCTAGATAACAACGAGCTTTTCTGGAGAAAGTGCTAACCTCTAATATTAATAATGCTGGAATTTCTCTGTTGAGGCAGCATGCATAGATGTCTCTCTGAGGGAAAAAACCTGGCCAGCAAAGCATGTGTGCATGGTTAAGGTTCAACTCCATACTCAGGGCACATCTACACAGCAGGGCTAAACTCGAAATAAGCTATGCAACTTGAGCTATGCTAATTGCATAGCTTAAGCTGAAATAGCTTATTTCAACTTTTGGCGCTGTCTACACTGCAGTTATTTTGAAACAGTACTCTTGCCCCGACTTCCCTGACTCCTCATGAAATTAGGTTTACAGAAGTCGGAGTAAGACACCCGTTATTTCAAATTTATTTCAAAATAACGGGTTTGCTGTGTAGACGCACATTAGGTTATTTCAGAATAACTGATGTTATTCCGAAGTAACGGTGCTGTGTAAACATGGCCTCAGAAATGAATATGTTTAATGGAAGCAAGCAAATCTTCAAAAAGGCACTATTTCTGGTTAACTAACTAGCTGGCTATTTAAATCCAAAACGAAAAAGAAAGGCAACTGAATCCTAATATGTGAATGAAAAATTCTACATTGCTGGCCAAAGAAGTATTCTTTTAAGGTTTTAAAAAAAGCAGTTACGTGCATAGTAACCAGAAAAAAGCCCAAAATGATAAAATACTAGAGGACTGCACGCTTCACTGCTTAGACAGGCCGAGGTGCACACCCAATGAGACAGCAGCATATTACACTGCTTCCTGTGATATGTATGTGCATCAGAAAGAGGAGATTCCTGTCTTTAGCACCAAATCAATACACCAGAACAAGACCCATAAGGGTAATCCACTTGAAGGCTGTGAGATATTTTGTTTATGTTGACCACATTCAGGAACATCTCCCCGTGGCCACAGTTCACCATTCCCAGCCAATGGGAGGTGCAGGAAGTAGGAATGTAAGCGACTAGTTGACACACTAGTCAACTAGTTGGTTCCCGCCCCTTGCTGCCTTGATCAGAAAGAGGCAGCAAGGGAAGGGGGGAGAAGAGGCAGAGGTGCTGGGGGATTCCCCCCAGCTCAGCTCCGTGGGAGAGGGCAGAGGCACAGTGGCAGTGTTCCACCTTTGAAAGGTACAGTCTTCACTGGGGCTCTTGTACATTTAAAAGTGGAAGCGCCACATAGAGCTCAGGGCCAAGCAGGGGATTCTTGCTACATTTCAAAGCGGAAGCACCCTTATCAACTAATCAAATAGTCGATGGAAATTCCATCAACTATTCGATTAGTTGATTAATCTAATTTTAACATCCCTAGCAGGAAGCAGCATGAACTGCAGGACATCTGGTCACCACTTCCTGCAGCTCTCATTGGCCAGGAACAGTGAACCATGGCCACTGGGAACTGCGATGAGCCATTCCTGCAGGCGAACAATGTAAACAAAATGCCTAGCAGCCCCCCAGCAGATTATCCTCCTCAGTCACATGTCAAAGATTGCCAACCTCTGAAATACACTGTGGATCTGATTTTCTTTTCACAGCAGTGGAAACTGAGCTTTTGTTGACTTTGGTTTATGCCCAATGATGCCTAGAACGCTCCCTAACATTTCAAAATGTATCTGATGTGCAGCACCACAATCCTTCAGGCTATGTTACTGTTAAGGAGTCAGAAGAACTGTATGTTACAGGCAGGTGGTGGGAGGGGCAGGAATTGTCTCAATCTCTGAACCCATATGTCCTACCCTTAATTCTTCTAGATCACCACTCATATGAGAACCACAAAGCACTGTACAGGGCTGAAGAAATACACTTTCCTGCCCCATTGGGCCAAGAGAAGAGAAAGGAAATTAAGTTTCATTAAGATCAGTTACTGACACCTTGATACCCTCTTGCTCCCCCCATGCCTCCACTATCCAGACTTGCAACCTCCATGTTGCCTTTTTCTCTCACACACATTCCCACCCAAACATCCTGGCTGCCAATGAATCTTCTTTGTTCTCCAACACAAACACAACCGCAAACAAATCCCATCAGTTCCGCACTGTGCTTATGTAGGCCAAACTGTATACCCAATAAAAAAAAAGCAGTCCATTAAGCTGCTGCCAGTGATGTGTGTACACAGAAGCAGGGACTGAAAGAAATTTCTATCTGCTGCACCATATGGGCATTCTATGGGCCTGACCAGTGGAAATCAGACTCTTGCTGAGGTTAGGAAAAATTGTAAGAGTTCTGCCCATTGATGGCTACAACCTTCTTTGCAATTTTAGAATTGTTTGGATGTGGCGTTCAAAAGTCATCACATTATATACACAAAGAAGGACATGCCCTAGAGCTGAGTGCAGGGTCTCAGTTTACTTAGTCAATAAGCCATACAGATAAGTATAATGTTAGCAAGAAAAAAAGATGATAGTTCCTTTATGTTAAAACTCTGACTTAAAATCTTCTTAGGAGGGTTATGTATTCAAGTATGTGAACCCCCCCCCCCGTGTATTTTGTACAGTAGGATGAGATCTCAGAATACACCTTTTGTCAGTTGCTCCACTGTGATGGGGCAGACAAAGCCCGACCTCCCCGATGGAGGCCTTTCAGCACCCTGGGCAGCAGCAGGAGCAGTGGAGAGGTCCTCCGAGCAGGGCAGAGGGGTAGCCTTCACTGCAGCCAATCAGGATGCGGCAGACTGCTATATAAGGAGCTGCTAGCTAAAACCTGTCAGTTATTTCCTGGAGCTCAACCCAGGCAGACCTGCGGCTAAAGGCTAGCCAGCAACAACTTTGAGGAACCCCGGACAAGGGGAACTATGCAACAAGGCCCTAGAGAAGGGCTGGATGAAATGGCATCCCGGGAAGTGGCCCAGGGACGTGACCATAATTACGGACTTTGAAACTTGGCAGGTAATTGCTACTATAGGGTCCATAGGACCCAGAGGAGTGGGTGGGCCTGGGTCCCCCTCCAACCCTCTGCAAACCACACCTGAGCGAGGGGGGTAAAAGAGGAGGCCTGAACCTCAGCCACAGACTGGACTTTGACTCACCCGCAAACAGGAGAGTTAAATATTGAAAGACCCCCTTCAGCCTGGCACACAGGACCGAACCTGTTACATCCACTCAACTTAGTTTTTTTTACCCTCAAAAACTGAAGCAGGAGTACAGGCAGTCTCAACTGAAACAGCAATGAGTTACCAAATACAAGTACAGGGTGAACCTCAGAAATCCAGGACACTCTGGTCCAGCAGGATAACCGATGTTGCTGGACCACAGAGCTCCAGAGCCCGGGAATGCAAGCTGGTCAGGAGTCCAATGGTGGGGAGCCCCACCATTGGGACTGGCATGCCCCACTGCGGGGAGGCCCAGCTGGGTGTGGCACAGCAGGGCAGCCATGGAGCCCCAAATGGGCAAGACAGAAGCAGGGCAGCTGCGGAGCCCTGTTCCTGGAAAGTCCCAGGCAGGTGGGACAAAAGCAGGGCTGCTGTGGCTGGGAAGCTCCATCCCCGGAGAGCCCCAGCCAGCTGGCAGAAGCGGGCCAGAGCCTAGCCCAAGCCCGGTAGCAGCAGGGGTGGAGCAGAGCCAGCCGGAAGGAAGGGTAGTGTCCTGGGAGACTGGTTGCAGGGGAGCACCCCGATCCAGCAAATTCTCTCATTCAGGATGGGTCAGGTCCCAAGGGTGACGGATCAGGGAGGGCCAACCTGCTGCCACCCCCCAACAACATAAATGTGTGTAAGTACTACATTGCTAGCTATCTGGTCTCCATTTTCATCTGTCAAATTCATGCATAATTTTCTTATATTCCTCATTCTCTTTTATCAAAAACTCATAATATCTTTTATTCCTATAACAAGAAGCAGGCAATAACCCACCTGTAATCTCCCCGAACAGTCTAGTATCCTGTATTTCCTTGAAATTTCTAAAAACACACTTGTTCAATAAAACCTACCAGCGATAACATCTACTCATCACTGTCTGTTCTTTGTATTTATCTATGGAGTCTTACATTTCTGAGGCTGAAATTATGCTCTTTGTTCATGCTATTCTGCACATTACACAGTAACAAACCAATTACAGGTGATCTAGTTAATACTAAGAAACAACTGTGATAAGTAACAATAAATTATTGATAATAAATGGGGGGAAATTACTTACCTGAACATAAGCAAAGGAAGTTTTTGCAAGTCTTTGGACATACATCTGAGAACAGTTGAAACATAATTCGACCAACTGAAAGAAAAATGAAAATATGTGGTTCAAAATTTTCAGTTTGCCAATATTTTGTTGGAATAAGCAAGTAGGCATTTTTATTTACCAATTCAGTTAAAATACACTTTCACAAGTACATTGAGAAATGAGCAAGTTCTGAAAACTGTATTATTATGCTAACTAGCTGGAAAGCGATAGTGTAACAGTTTATCTGAAATTAAAATTAAATAACATCACCATATCGTATGAAAAATTCTAATAACTTAATATTTAGACCTGGACTGGGCAAAATACAGTCCACCAAGCCACCGGATCCAGCTCGTGGACTAGAGATGTTAAGGACTATTTGATAAGCAAATGATTATCGGATAGTCAACAGGATAATCGACAAGTCTCTTCCCTCCCTCCCCCCTTTGCTGTCTCTATCAGATAACGGCAGCAAGGTGAGGGGGGAAGACGACGGGGGTACTTCAAAGCGGCAGCACCACATGGAGCCCAGGGTCAGTTGCTCCATGAGGCGCTGCTGCTTTGAATGCCGTGGGGAGCCTGGCATCAGGTCAGCAGGGACTCCCCAGCTGACCCCGGGCTCCGTGCGGCTCAGCTGCTTTGAAATACCAGGGCAGCATTTCGAAGGGGTAGCGCTGCCCTATCAACTAATCGAATGGTCAATTACATGATTAGTAATTACACAATTACTATTTGATTAGTCAATTACACAATTCTTAACATCCTTACCACAGACACAGTGGGGAGTCTCAGGCAGACTCCCTACTTGCTCAGCCCCTCCCGTACGACACTCAGAAAAGCAGCTGCTGGGCCATTTCCCTTTCACAGTTGTGAGCCCGGGGGAAGGAGGAGGAGAGGCTTCATGTGATGTCCCTACCCCCAGCACAATCCCAATGGCCAGTTTATGGCCAATGGGAGCTGCCTGTTTGAAGAACAGGCCGTGTGCGAAGCACCACTCCCACCTCCCCTCTGGCTCGTATTCACAGATGCACATGGCCCCTGCAGCCTGTGAAGGGGTGGGGCACGCAGAGAGGCTGCCCAAGAAATGTGTTGGATTGCTGGCTGGGAGTTGCCTAGGTAAAGTCTTCCAGTCAGAGCCTGCCTCTGGCACCTAAGCCCCTCCCTGCAACCCTCTGCCCCCCCCCCACTCCTGGCCCCCTACCTCACGTAATCTAAACCCCTTCCCCCCCCGAAACCCTCTCAGATCCTGCACCCCAATCGCCTTCCCAAGGTCACAACCCAAACCCCTGCACCTCAATCCCTTTCACAGAATACTAGAACTGGTCCTGCTTTGGGTCAGGAGGCTGGACTTAACCTCCTGAGAGCTCTTCCAGCCCTACGGCTCTATGATTCTATATCAGGCCCATACCCAGGAATTTCTGTGGGGGGAGGGGTGAGCTGTGGGAGGGGCTGGTGGCTGCCAGCCCTTCCACCCGCTGCCCAGCCTGGGTGAGGAAGGGGGGAATCAGATCCAGCCTTCTCCAGCTGGCTGAAGCACAGGGGAGAGAGGATGGGGCAGCACGCCTCTCTGCTTTTCCTTGGCCAGCCAGAGCATGCTGGAGGCAGGCTGGGGCAGTGCACCCCCACTGCTTTCCCCCGGCCAGCTGGAGCACGGAGGCTGCCAGCACACCTCCCTGCTTTCCCCCGGCCAGCCAGAACAAGGGGGGAGGAGGCTGGGGCAATGTGCTTCACCTGCCTTCCCTAGGTCAGCTGGAATTGGCTCCATGGCGGATCATGAAGGACAGTGGGGTGGGGTGTGTTCCATTCGCACCCTTTCACCCTGTGTACGGGCCTGTATATCAACCCCACACTGGGCACCCAGAGTTACCCTGCTCTCCCAGCTGAGGAGGCTCTACTCCACCCTTAGCTCTGCTGGGCATGCTCCAGCTGGAGACCAGGTATAAAGGCCTGCAGAGCATCCCAGTCTGGGCTGATCACCAAAGGAGGAAAAGAGGTGTCATATAAGCTCCTCAGGTATTGCCTGCACATCAGGATGCCAATACCAGCCAGCTGGAGACAGACATTGGCTCATGATGCTGCTGAGGAGGAGATATGCAGGACCCCAGAGACAGAGAAACCCAGAGAGTCAGGTAGGAAGTAACCCACGGGATTTTGCAGGGATGGCTACAGGGCCAGGAACAGACTTGGCGTGTTTTGATCAAAGCCCTGCTGAGCTGGTAGCAGGCAATTCCACCGCCAACACAGCCCTCAGTTGGGATCCAGTGGAGAGGGAGGGCCTATGTCTCCTAACTCTGCCCATGAACCCTTCCCACCAAGGTGAATCCACACTAGGGATGTTACATATTGGTTAACTGAATAGTTGAATAACCTCATGAATTTTTATCATCTATTCGATAGTTTAGTCATCTATTCTATAGTGCCCGGGGGAGGAGCTGGCAGCCAGTGCACTTCTGAGGAACCCCTGCCACCCCATGTTGCTGCCTCTGTAACAGAGGCAGTAGTGCAGGGTGCCAGGCAGGAGTTTAAAAACCAGCTCACCTTGCAGACTGGCTACCTGTCGCCCTGTGCTGCTGCCTCTGATAAAGAGGCAGCAGCCCCTGTCTAGTGGGGTCTGAGCTTCCAGACCCAGCACGAGCCGGAACTGAGCCAGGCTGCCTGCCTGCCCAGCTTCTAATACACTTTAAATGCAGTGCCCCAGTGGGCGTAGGCCCCAGACCTGGCACAAGTCGGGACTGAGCCGCACAGCTGGCCAGCCTGCTAAAAAATTTACTGGTGGAAGGGAGGAGGAGAGGAAAATGCATGGAGTCTATAGCATTAACCTATATACTTTTGCTTATAGGTTAATCAACTACACTATTACATCTTTACCCCACACAGCTTGCTATTGACTGTGGCCGCTGGGCCATGGTGCCCTGATAAAGACCAACATGCTACTGGCACTAGGTAACACTACTCTGGTAAAGTGGGCCATGCTATTGACTCCAGCTTTCAAGCTATGCTGTCTCAGTAGCCGGGGCTGTGATCAGGCCCTCTCAGAGAATGACAGAGGACCCCGCTCCAGGACCCTGACGTATCTAACTTCTCATCCACAGGGTCATATTAAAACCAAAAGAATATGTGAAAATGAACACTTTAGACATTTATTTATTAACAATTAAGTTATTATACGAACAGCATGTATATTAAAAATGTAACTTTGTGAGTTTCCACTGCAAGCAAAACTCTTTCTGGCTTTGTTGTGTGAAAACTCATTAATAATTGAAGAAAAATCTAATTTACATGCAACATCACTGTTAATGTTAAGCATTGTGAATCCATTCAAACGCTCTTCTCCCATTGTAGAATGATAGTTCTTTATTTAACACATTGAATATGCATTCACCTGAAGCCACTGATGCAGGGAGACTGACAAAAATATGTAATGGAATTGTGCTTAGGAAATACAGTCAACAGACCAAGATCAAATATTTCTTGAAGCGGTTCTTTTGGCGTGCAGTCTGATTTAAAGTTGGTGGAATGTGTACATTTCAGGAAGACGATCTCATCACAGAGATCTCGACATTTTGTTGTACTGTTGTTGAAACTGTTCAGCTGCTGAATACAGATCTTCACCACTTAGTTCTCTGAACTCCGAAAGGAATCCAAAACGGTACAATGTGTTACAGTGACTCAAATTGACGTGTAAGACCAGATTTGATGGCATCAATAATAACCAAAAACCCCCAACATTGACTCATTAGTGCCTTTCTGCATCAGATTGAGACATTAGGCTGCGATTGATGGAAAACTCAGATGAAATGTCAATACCCTGTGGTACTGATTTGGACTCAGAAAGAATTGTATCCCATTGATCACAAATATTTTGAATATCTTTAAGAAGTTGTTCAATGTTATCCCTCTCAACATCTAATGAAGGATGCAGTGCTACAATTACAAGATTAGTTTTGTGGATAATTTTTAGCAGCTTCATCCACATGGACGACATTAAAATGCATTCAAAATTGGATGTATACTTCTGAATTGACTAAGCTCAGTGCAAGTCTGTGCTGTGAGAGTAAGAGATTCGAGTTCACTTAAAGCCTCTCTCACAGAGTCCAAATACTGTGCAACTGGTTTAACACCATCAATTCATGCTGACCATCTCATTGTCGACATGCTGTGAAGGGAAACAGGCAGATGCTGCTTCAGAATTTTCCACTTTGCTGGACTGTTCCAAAGTATGTGGTTGCTTCCTTGCATGATTCAGTGCAATCAATGCTGATAAGATTTAGTGTGTGGTTGCCACAACTGGAGAAAATACAGTTTGGATTTTGCTCAAGAAGGACTGCTTGTACTCCTCAGCCATATTGGATCTATTGGCCAATGCACACTCGAAAATTTAATTTGAAGCCTTCCAGAATTTCTAATACACAAGCTGCAATTTCTTTTCCATTTTTTTCATGAAATTATCCACAAAATGAATCGTTCTTCAACTGAAACCTTTGAAATTCCTGCAATTTTAACATATTGAACAATCAAGGTTATCTGTTCTTTATGAGAACAGTCTGGAGTTGCATCATTAATACTTGAAAAGTACTTTGCATGTCATAGGTCTTCAAGAATTGTTGTTTGCACAAATGTCCCACACAGCTCAATAAACTCATTTTGTATTCTGACAGGCAGATAATGGACTTACATGCGTTTTCCACTCTCTTATGATTCATGAACACACTTAACATGGCCTGAGAAAAGTGGGTCAGAAGTGGGCTAAGAAGCTTAAGTATACCAAGAAAGTTTCCGTTTGTAGGATCACCAATATGTTGATTGGAACCAAACAAAGCCAATCCCCACTGAGAGAGAAAAAGAATGACATTCAATATGCACTCAAAGAGTTTTTTCCAGTTACCAGTTTCTGTGTCATCTCCATTTGGAAGAATTTTTTTCAGCAGACGAGTAGGAAAAGAATGATTTTCAGTATCTTTCAGTATATTACTTGGAATCTGAAAACAACTAGCTTTTAGAAACTACTGCATTTGAGCAACACTGTTCTTATCAAGAAGTACAATAGCAGGTTCTGATGCCACTGTTGTTACACTGTGTCCTGTGCTAGTCATAAGTTCTTGCTCTTGCTGCACAGCATCTCCAAGGTCCTCACTTTCTGCCTGCACAGTCTCTAAATCGAATGTAGATTCTGCATCTATTGCTACTGTTGGCATTTCTGTGTCTTGATTAATGACCTCCTCATTTTGAGGCAGTGGCATTCAAATGTCATTTGTGGGTACAAAGTTTTCATCATCAGAACGGGAAGTGTCACTGTCAGTATGGTCACCGTCTAATGGATGATGTTATTAGCTTTAAACTCTTAACTGCTGCTTCACTCTGTTGCTTTTGCCGTCTCTTAACTTGCACCACTTTCAAATCTTTGCTTCATTTTTATAAAGAGGTTCTTTTAAAACACAGTAACACACAATAAATTAATTGGCTAAAAACTACTGGTTATACAAAATTGTAATTGTATATATTTTGCAATGAATATTATATAACAACGGTTTGGGGGTGTTATTTACTGTGGCCCTTATAGCTTTATTTCAGTCTTAAAATTTTGTCTGCTAACATGCTCCTATTATTAAATTCCTCTAATAACTGGTGCATTATTATGAATATGAACACGGGGCAATTGTCAGATAAGATATAAAGTTTATTAAAGAACTAGAATTAAAAGTTTATTATCACAAAAAAGCCTTTAAAGGTGAATCTAAAAGTGCATGAAGAGATAGCTTTGAGCTGAGCCTGATATGGTTATTGCATACGAAGACACGTAAGAAAAAATAGGAATATGAAAATCTCCTATGCAGAGATAAACATCTAATGTAAAGGTTAAACTCACCCTCAGACCGAGCAAAACCACTTTACAGTAACAAAATTAATTATGACTTTCAAAACCTCTAAACTACGCAAAGACTGTAAACAGTGTTTTATAACATAAACCACTAATCACAGAAGCTACTCTAATCTCCATTCATGCAGCTGGAAACTCAGAGGTGACTGAAAAACTGGTGAAGGCCTGAGGTTCCATAATGATTTAAATCAATTTTTTGCAGGTCTATATAGCTTCTTTTGTTGTCTTTGTTATAACTGCAAAGTGTATAATAAATGGAAATGACTTGGCAGAAAAATATCAAAATTTGAGGCCCTTTATCTCCAGAGGCCTGGGCCAAATGGCCCTCCTGGCCCCCCTTCTGATAGGGCCTGGCTGTGATAAGACCTTAACTGTTGAGTCACACCACGTTGAGCCCAAGTTCAGTTCTGTAAAGTACTATTCTATACTACACTTATCAACCCCGCAACAGACCTAGAGGCCTCAACTAGATCAGGACCCAATTGCATGACCTGTTATTAGGGATGTTAGCTATCGTGTAACTGAACAGTCATGTAACCGCATGAAATCTTAGCAGTTACATGACCATTTGATAGTCCCCAGTGGCAGGGCCAGCAGCGGGGGAAAGGGGGAAATGCGTGCTGTCGACAAAATTAACCGATAAGCCTAGTTGTCTACCTGATGACATCCCTACCTGTTATACATATGTAAATTATAATGTCCCAAAAAACTAAGTGCACCACCTGCCTAGCTGCTTTGAGACAGCTTTTCTCTTTATGCAAAGACAGCAGCACAACTCCCATTAACAATAATGGAAGAATCATAGAAACATAGAAATGTAGGGCTGAAAGACTCAAGAGATCATCTAGTTCAGTGTTTCTCAACAACTGGTCCGTAGAGTGTGCTAGTCCATGGCAGATACCTTCCCAGTCCCTGAGATTTCCCTAACTGTGGCTTTGTCTACACTTAAAATGCGGCCACAGCATGAACACTGGGAGAGAGATCTCCCAGTGCTCTACATAAACCAATTCCACGAGGGGAGTAGCTAACAGCGCTGGGAGCATGGCTCCCAGTGCTGTAGCCTGGTTCACACTGGTTTACAGATCTATAACTTGCACTGATGCGAAGAGGGGAGTGGGAAGGGAGGTTCACATCCCTGAGCCAGACAATTACAGCACTATGAAGTGGCAGTGTAGACTTAGCCACAGTTTAGGAGGGCAGCAAGTTGGTCTCTGATACCAAAAATGCTGAGAAACACTGATCTAGTCCATCTCCCTGCATTGACACACAAGCCAGTCCACATGCATTCTTAAAATTAGTGCTGAGGAGTAGTAACTTATGGTGCCTCAAAACAGGACTTTACCTAGGCACACATTATTATGTTCAAAGGCACAGAAACAGTTTTTAAAAAGTTTTCATATTTTGTTTATTCCAAGTAATCTGAAACTGCATTCTGTAAACCAAAGAGCTACAATCATTGTTTATGAACAATATAGTGAAATGGACAATTTGCAAAACAGAATTTGCTTGAGAGACTTATAGCTAGGACCCTACTAAATTCACAGTCCACTATGGTCAAATTCATGGCCACATGATTTGAAAAGACATAAATGTCACATTTTCAGCTCTTTAAACCTGAAATTTCAGTGTTGTAATTGTGGGGTCTCGACTCAAAAGGAAATGGGAGGGTTCACAAACCTGTTGTAGGAGGATCATGGGATGGCCATGAGGGATATGAAAAATTAACAGGTTAAATGGTAAGACCACTCTACCCGGTGATGCTTACTGGTTTTGGCTAATCAGTGACCATTGGGAGCTGGAGCAGCTCCCTGCTTGCCAGGGGCAGCTCTAGCCCCGCAGGGGGCCTGCCACAGGCAGGGGGTGCTCCCGTCTGGAGTAGCCTCTGTCTATGGTGGTCCAGGTGCCCCACAGGTAGGGGCTGCTCCAGCATCCAGAGCAGCCTCTGTCCCCACGGGCAGCCCAGGCACCACACAAGCAGGGCCTGCTCCCCCAGAGCAACCTCTGTCCATGGGGAGCCTAGAAGCCCTGCAGGCAGGAGCTGCTCCGGCAGGGGCTGGGAGCGGGAACCCTAAGGGCTGGGAGCCAGTCTAGAGGAAATCCCAGCATGGATCCTGCTTTAGTCGATTAACCAGTTAAACCTTAGGTCAACCTAGCGTTTAACTGGTTAACTGATTAACCGGGATTTTACATCTCTAATTGCCTCCCTCACTTTTAGCTCTGAAGGCAGCACAGACTCTGTAGGCCGCAACTACAGAGATTCCTGCAGTTGCAGGAGATTTTAAGAGGTAGAGGTGGGTCTGGTCTGGTCCCCCCTCCCACCGCCAGAGCAGTTTGGAGGGGAGGAACAGGCCCTGCCCACTCAGAAATATGAAGTCCCCTTTGACGGAGTGCTCCTAGGAATAAGGAGACATCAGATTTCATGGGGAAAGGCTTATTTCATGTGTTTTTCCCAACTGCGAAACTGGTGGGGACCCCACTTATAGCCTGTTAAATAAGAACCACAAAACCCAAATCATTGTTAAATGTTATGCAGATCTTTTTGATAACCTATGAGTACCCTCTAGTGGTATAAAACTAACACTTCAACACTGATAGTAAAAGCAGAAAAAGACTGGACTGCTCCAAGCTTGCTGAGAAGCTACTACAAAATTAGTTCTACTGTCCTGCTATGAAAAAAGTCTCTTGAAATTGAGATTGAAATTATTCTATACATTGACATCTATGACTATTTTCAGATAAATTCTATTATCATCTAAGAAAATCATGACATTTTAATTCTGATTCTGTAAAAGTACACAATTGTTGGACTGTTTTCCAAATACCAGTTTGGAAAGTTAGGAGATTCTCTGCCCTAAAGTCTGCACAAAGGTTCATCCAGGATAGACTGGAATGCCCCACCTCCCTCAGCAGTTAAAGAGATGAAGCAGGAAAAAAAGAAAAAAGGATGGAGCTCATACTTCAAACATACGGAGGGTAAGGGGGAGTCTGAAAAGTCTGCTAAAGTTTCCTTGGCAGGACCAGAAGCTACTCCTGTACCTGGTTAAGTACTATTTTTAGTATTAATCGTAGCTAGAAGGAGAGATGTAACATCCTATTTAATTAGCTAACTGGTTAAACAGTAAGTTTAACCAGTTAACTGATTAAATGGAGGCGGGCAGAATCAACAGTTCTGTGCGGGCATGAAAGAGGCTGCTGCTTCTGGCTAGGAGTCAGCAGCCCCACATGGATGCCCAGTGGGGCTAGAGTAGCCCTCTGCCTGTGGTGGGTTGCTCCCTGAGTTACCCGTTAGCATCCCTAGCTGGAATATATCTAGCAATTTTTATTAAAATTTAAACTATTTTTGCTTAGTTAAGAACACTGTAAAAGTTGTATTATATGTAACATTTAATGGTTAAAAAGCTTCAGAGGGGTAGCCGAGTTAGTCTGTAATAGGAAAAACTTAAACAACAAACAGCCTAGTAGCACCTTAAAGACTAACAAAACATGGAGAGCTTTCGTGGGCAAAACACACTCCTTCAGAGAACCATCTCCCTCTCTCCGGTACGTGTAAGTTAGCCCCCAGTAGGCACCACCTCTTGCTGCCAATTCTGTCCTTCTAATGCAGAGCCCGCAATCTATATAACCACTAGGATTTTTAACAGTTACACATTTACTTTAACTGTTTTTTACATCCCTAGCTAACACAACGTACAGTGACAATAAAAAAAGCTTTCCTACACATCAGTCATACTACTACTCACACTGCTTAATCTAGATATATATCTTACTCTGATTATGCAAAACAGATATTGGCATAGAAAGTACGCTTATTAAGTTTGCAGATGATACCAAGCTGGGAGCGGTTGCGACTGCTCTGGAGGATAGGGTCATAATTCAAAATGATCTGGACAAATTGGAGAACTGGTCTGAGATAAACAGGATGAAGTTTAATAAAGACAAATGCAAAGTACTCCACTTAGGAAGGAACAATCAATTTCACACCTACAGAATGGGAAGCGACTGTCTAGGAAGGAGTATGGCAGAAAGGGATCTAGGTTACAGTGGACCACAAGCTGAATATGAGTCAGCAGTGTGATGCTGTTGCAAAAAAAGCAAACATGATTCTGGGATGCATTAACAGGTGTGTTGTGAGCAAGACACGAGAAGTCATTCTTCCGCTCTACTCTGCGCTGGTTAGGCCTCAGTTGGAATACTGTGTCCAGTTCTGGGCACCGCATTTCAAGAAAGATGTGGAGAAATTGGAGAAGGTCCAGAGAAGAACAACAAGACTGATTAAAGGTCTAGAGAACATGATCCATGAAGGAAGGCTGAAAGAATTGGGTTTGTTTAGTTTAGAAAAGAGAAGATTGAGGGGGGACATGATAGCAGTTTTCAGGTATCTGAAAGGGTGTCATAAGGAGGAGGGAGAAAACTTGTTCATCTTGGCTTCTGAGGATAGAACAAGAAGCAATGGGCTTAAACTGCAGCAAGGGATGTTTAGGTTGGACATTAGGAAAAAGTTCCTAACTGTCAGGATAGTCAAACACAGGAATAAATTGCTCAGGGAGGTTGTGGAATCTCCATCTCTGGAGATATTTAAGAGTAGGTTAGATAAATGTCTATCAGGGACGGTCTAGACAGTATTTGGTCCTGCCATGTGGGCAGGGGACTGGACTCGATGACCTCTTGAGGTCCCTTCCAGTCCTAGTATTCTATGATTCTATGAAAACCTCATAATGCACAATCTAGGGATCCATCAGGGAGAAGGGGGGAGAAAACTGAGCACTTATCTGTTTGCTAACAAATCACACAAGTTGCACAGGTTTTATCATCTGTCAATGTAAAAAAACCCAAACCCTCACCAACACAGAGAAAAAAGTAAGCCACACAAGCATCTGACAGCAACCTTTACCGATAGAGCAAAATACACAATTATTGGTATTAATCTAACAAGCAAAAATTGAATGTGAAATCTTTTCAACAGCTAATAAACTTAACTTTTATCTTTCTCTCTCCCTGGGACATGAAGGAACCCATTTTTAAACCTAGAGTTCACAGCCACATATAAAGGCACTCTCTCTCACACAGTAGGAAAGAAAAAAATATATAGTGTCTTCAATTTTCCTAGGCCTGTCTATCTTCTCTCTCAAGTGCTTCCTCCTTTTTTCTGACTGAACTGACACCCTGACAATTTCTCTAATTTATCTTCCTGTTATAAAGATTAGATCATACAACTGGAGAACAGAAAACATATCACATGACTTGATGACTAACCATACAACTTGAATAGCAAATTCTGGATACTGAAAGATTTACTATGGACGAGAGATGTTAGAAAGCAGTTATTTCAATAATCGTGTAACTGCTACATTTCATACCAGTTACAGTTAGTCAATGCCCTCAGGGGCAGGGCAGGCACCCAGTGTACTCCCTGCTCCACTCCCAGGGAGCTCCTGCTACCCCGTGCTACTGCCTCTGTATCAGAGACAGCATCATGGGGTGGCAGGCAGAAGTTGGTCTGTGCAGGGAGCCAGTTTAAAAACCAACTCCTCACACAGACTGGCTCCTGCCTGCCACCTCTGTATCAGGGACCTGACCAGAAAGCCCGCCTGTATCAGAGGCAACAGTGCAGGATGGCAGCAGCCCCTGTCCGTGGGAGGGTGTCCTCCATCCACAGGGAGCTTGGGCCCCCCCGTGGACAGGGACGGCTGGTGGGCTCCCTGCACAGACTGGCTCCCTCATGCCGCCATGTGCTACCAACTCCGTATCAGAGACAGCAGCGAAGGGTGGCAGGTGGCTTCCCTGCATGCTCTTCATTGAAAACTTGGACCGGCAAGCTGGGACTGAGCCAGCCTGCCTGTCAGAGTTTTAAATGCAGAACACACGGGGGGGAAGGAATTGTTGAGGTTAACCGGGATCGTTAACTAATAAGCAATTGCTTATTGGTTAAATTCCTCACAGTGAACTCCCTCATCCAATCTGAGTTACAAATCTCCGTTATCCACCTTTTAAAACCTTGAGACAAACAGTGTACAAGTTGAACCTCTCTAGTCCAGAAACATATGTGGTCTGGCATAATTTTAGTTAGCCAGATGTACACTTACCATGAGTGTGGCCAAGTTTCCTGTGGTCCCATTATTTATAGCCACCAGTCCTGGCTCTCAGTGTTCTGTGCTGGTATTTAGCTCTAATCAACCCCTAAATGTCTTCTAAGAACCCAGTAAACAGTAAAAGTGTTGGTAATGCTGCTAGACAATATTGACCTGCTGTGGTTCAGCAAATTTTCTGGTTCAGCCTCAGTCAGGTCCCAAGAGTGCCATACTAAAGAGGTTTAAACCTGCATAAGGAAAATTACAGCATACTCCTCCTACCATTCATCAAGAGGCTCATAATAAAGTATAGGCTCCTAATGTCAAGACAGTGGTATAACCTTTGTTGCACTAAGAGTGTCATAATGGCAGCCTGCCAGAAGCCTGAGACCACACACAATTTGAAGCTAAGTTTAAATATTTTAATGAAAAACATAGGCATGATCAGAACATATCCCTCAGTTTGAGATTCATGGGAATAAAAGTTTAACCAAAACAAAAAACGTAAATTGCAATAAGTGAAAGGATGGCTACTTTTCCTTTTACACAATAAGTTATTCTATTAAGAGAATAGAATAGCTTCAAATAATTATTTGTTTAAAAAATTGCTCCATCTCCATCTAATCAGGCATTTGAGGGAAAAGCAACACTTCAATAGTTATTCTTTTCCTCTTTCTTAACCTGCATTCTCTGAAGCAACCTAAGGCCCCACAAAAACATCTTCCTTCCACAGCTTTCTGCACTAACCCCATCCCCAATAAATGCTTCCCTCTTTTGTGCTGCCCACAAATGTACATGTGTTTGTGTTTTACCTGAAGGCAACTAAGGCCATCAAAAATTACTCTCTCAGAATAAATTAGATGAGAGACTACAGTAATCAATCTTATTCTAGCTCTAGCTTTTGCTTAAAACTCTGTTTAATTTGTTGCCTTCAGGTGCTATGTTCCTAACCACAATTTGCTTTATGCTTCATCTCAAACCTCTATGGTCTTTCATGAAGTGCTAACAGTGAGCCTGGCTCTACATATAAAACAGTAAAAGATATTGTGCTTGTCCCAAAAATTTATCAAATCAACCCACAAAGGAGACCTCCCTATTCCATCTCTTTCATACAATGC
Source organism: Pelochelys cantorii (assembly GCA_032595735.1). Lineage (NCBI taxonomy): Eukaryota > Metazoa > Chordata > Testudines > Trionychidae > Pelochelys > Pelochelys cantorii. The sequence continues at coordinate 253,940,395 of CM064327.1, read as the reverse complement.
TACAATGAGGGAATGAATGAAAACACATGGGAGAGAGATTGAGAGAAAAGATCATTAATAAAGAAAGTTCACTAGATTTTAAGGGAGAGAGCAGGAGTGAGACAGAGCAAATAATAGCAACTAAAGCATGTTTTCTGGAGGATGAAGGGATTATGGTCATAAGTATTAAATCTGGGCTTATTCAGCTTCTCGGGGGAAAATAAATTGGGGAAACATTGTTCAGCACCGCCATGTAAGTTATTAAAACCTGTGTGAGTGAGCATATAAAGAGAAAATCCCCCACACACTCCTATCAAGAGCTTTATATTCCTTTGACATGTTTAAAAACACAATCTAAATACTGTGTCAAATGGAGTTATTCAACTATGCATGTGTTGGACTATTCAGGAAAACAGGTACTACAACTAATCTGGCCCTATAAATACATATTTTGCAGTATTTAAAAAGTGTCTTTTTCCAAGACATTTGCAAAAAAGTAAAAAGCATATCAAGAACAAATATACTACACTATTAATAGCTTTCTGCATTGCTGTCAAATGTAAAGTTCTCAAACATGCTTATATTTACAATTTATTTTGCAATAAGTGCTGAAAAAACATGCCAAACAAAAATAAAGAAATACATATCAGAGAAAACTTACTCTGAGTAACTCAAATTTCAGGAACAAATTTCAGGATGCCTCTGACGAAGTGGGTCTTTGCCCATGAATGCTTATGCTCCAATAAATCTGTTAGTCTATAAGGTGCCACAGGACTTCTCGTTGTTTATGCAGATTCAGACTAACATGGCTACCCCTCTGATAAAATTTCAGGATGCACTGAAAAATAGTAATCTCCAAAGGATGCTAATAAAGGCCACCCACAGCACAAGACAAATACATGGATTAAAAGATTGCACTTCAAGATCCTGTAGCTAAAATAAAAATAGGAGGTACCTATTTGTATAGGGTCCTCCACCCTCATGTACAGTATATCATAAAGACCAAACTCTGTGGCAAAGAACTCCACGCAAACTCTGTCCCCACCACACTGCCTTCCTGACCAATCAATACAATATTCTTTATTTTTATTTTAAACTCAATTTTTGTTTATATTTCTCCCATTTCTTAAATTACTGCCAATATCCTGTCAATACTACTGCCTTGTAATATATGTCAGGGGAAAGCTGAAGGTTTCGGATGTGAGGACGGATTGAGGCTTTGGGCACCCAAGAAAGCATAGGTTTTATTATTATTGGTTTTAATACCCAGGAGGCAACCAAAACTGAAAGGATGCTTCTCATCTTATCTTCCCTGTTTTTGTGACAGAAAGATCACTTTAAAATTTCTGTGCATGTTTGTGGGTAAGGAGTGATGTCTTGCTCACCACCACAGCAACTTTTGATGATAATTAGACATCAGTCCACCCTGCCCCAACATCTCTGCTAGATCCAATAATGATGAATAAGCACAGTAACTGTTTTCGCTAAAGTCATCCACAGCTAAATAGGTAATTTTGATGTTTCAAGAGTCATCAGATTACTGAATCTCTCTGATATGAACAGGGCAGTACACATCTCTCAGAGCCACTGTTTCAAGCTACCTGCAGATTTAAGAAGACATCATTGTATAGTTTATATTTAATTCATATTTTGAATATCATGAAAAGAGGAAAATAGATGGATATTAGATTTCAAAGGGTGATGTGGGTATTCAAATAAATGCAATATTTATCTAATTTCAAACAAGATCCTGTAACAATCACAGTACTGATATTGAAATGTTGGGATCTTCGCTGCACAGTGGCTACAGTGCTGGGGTGCCAGCACGGAGTGTTGCTGAGTTGTGATTGGCCTCTGATGTGTGTCCCACAATGCTTGTTCTCACTTCTCTGGTCATCTGTTGAACTATACTGCTCTGCTCTCAAATGACCAACCCTCCTATCCACCCTTACCATTCCTTGGGAATTTTGAAAATCCCCTTTCTGTTTGCTCAGTGACATGTAGTGTACTTTCATAGCATCTTTCCAGGTGACCAGGCCTACTCCACTCACCAGGCGATCCTTCATTTGGAGCCATGCTGACGTGTTGGACCTCATCAGTGTTTGGGGAGAGGGGATTGTCCACACCCATCTGCACTCCAGCTGTAGGAATTATGGTATCTACAAGCAGATATCAAGATGCATGACTGAAAGGGGCTATGAGTGGGACGCACTGCACTGCAGGATCAAAGAACACATACTACAAGGCGTGGGAAGAAAACCGTTGCTCTGGTGCTGCCCTCACGACCTGCTGAATCTACAAAAAAGCTGGATGAGATACTTGGAGTTTGGAGGTTGAGAAGCACAAAGAGCAGATGCCTGGTAAGTGGCTTTGATTTCTGAAAGCGCTGAAGAGAGTTGCTGGGAGCGGGCGGGTGGCAGAAAGCAGGCTTGGGACTCTGTGATGCTGCTATTGACACAAGGCTACTTGGTTGCTGAACAGGATGTTGATGGAATCTCTCACTTCACGGTAACTGTCCTCACAGACCTCATCACAAGTGTCATGCTGCTGCTGGGCAATCCACCCTTGCAGGTTTCTTGGCAGGGCTGCTATGTTCACTGTCCCATTAAGGGTAACGTTCCCTTGCTACTGTGCTCTAAGTGTGTGTATGTGGGGGAGGAGGGATTGCTGCATAAAAGTAAGCCACATACAGGCCCAGACAGAATCTACAGTTGATTAAAAAAACCCTCCCTGCTTCCCTGCTCACCCTACGTAGCGAAATGTCTTCCAGGATAAACACAGAATGTGGAAAATGTATGGCCATTAATAATGGCAGGCAGTGCTTTCCCCAGTCATGTGCCCAGAGTACAGTATGGCTTTGCACCAAAGAATTCCCCTGCTGCAATGGTTAACTCACCATTTTTGGGATCTCATGTCTTACGTACATTCACCCTGGGGCGCAAGTCAGTGACAGGTATATGAACAGTGCCTGTGTTTAAAATGGGTTGTGGGTGCTCTGTTTAGTGTTAACAATGGTCCCTCTGTAACATGCTGCAGTTTATCTTCACAGATTTACTTTAGGATGACAGCCTGCCTTACAGTCACTGGCAGAGCAAGAAAGTGGCCTCATAAAAGTCAAGAGAACTTTCTGTGATGTCATGATTCAGGCTGCAGCTAAAAAGAAAGAACTGAAGTAGTAAAGGGAGACAGTGACAGGAAGGAGAACATGGAGCAACTCTCAAACATTATAGAACACCAAGCAAACAAACTCCTGGTGCTCCTAGTACTTCAGACAGAGCAGCTGTGTGACTGCCTCCCCTCCTCTGCAGCTGGTGTCCCAAAACTGTTTTCCATAGATCCCCCTGTTACCGTCAACACAGTTTGGCCACCACCTTGTCTCCAGCCAATACCCACCGCACTCCACACCTTCCCCCTGTCACCTTCCATCCTGCAGACTCTGGCAGGCAACCAATTCATTCGACCTCTATCCCTGTGCAGTTTAGCTTTGATGAACTGCAGGCCCCATTGCAGAGCACATGAGATAGCAGGGCTGCATATGCAACCTGGATATATATACAAATCTGTAATCATCTTGGGACCTTACCTCCTCCCCCCGCAGAAAATGCAGGTATGTCATGCTGCACGTGTGTTCTACTTGTGTTGTTTTTAATAAATGAAATTCTTGTGTTTCAAAGCAATCTCTATTTTATTGCATGAAAGCAAGCAAAGAAAGCATACTCCAGCAAAGCAATGGTAACTTTATCAATAATTGCACTGTATGGACCAATCACAGTAACACCCTAGTAACACAGCCACTGCACTCCCATGCATGGCAACAAATATTACTGACTTTCAGCATCAAATTTCTGCCTCAAGACATCCCTGATCCTTATGGCCCCATTCTGTGCTTCTCTAATAGCATGATCTCAGGCTATTCAAACTCAGCCTCTAGGCACTGTGCCTCAGTGGTCCAGTCTCGAGCAAAACTTTCACCCTTCCCTTGACAAATATTATGGAAGGTACAGCATGAAGCTAAAAGCTCAAAGATGTTATCATTGACCAGATCCAGCTTCCCATACAATCATCACCAAAAGCACACTCCACTGTCATTCTGCACCCACTCCACCTGTTACTGAACCACTCTTTGTTACTGTCAAGGCTCCCAATGTATGGCTTCATGAGCCATAGCATTAAGGGGTCTCCCAGGATCACACTGGGCATTTCGACTTCCACAACAGTGATTTTCTGGTCTGGGAAGAAAGTCCCCACTTGCAGCTTCCTATTGACCCTGGGTTCTGGGGAAATGCTGCACGAAACCCGGGGTCAGCTAGGGAGTCCACAGCTGACCCCGGGCTCTACGACACTGCCCCTCTGAAATGCTGCCTTGGGGTTTCAAAGCAGCAGCGCCGCACAGCTGATCCCCAGCTCAGCTGTGCAGTGCTGCTACTTTGAAGTACCCTTTCTTCCCCACCCCCTTTGCTGCCTCTATCTGACAGAGGCAGCTGGGGGAAGGGGGGGAGGGAATCTAGTAGTCCTTAACATCCTTAGCTTGCACAGTGCAATTGCCACACAATTTTCCTCCAGCAGCGCAGCTCTCATTCTCGTGTCCTTGAGCCACAGGTTGGGGAGGCGAACTCATCACACAGTTCCATGAAAGTGACTTTCCTCATCCAAAAGTTCTGCAGCCACTGCTCCCGAACTTGCATGACAATGTGATCCCATCACTCAGTGCTTGTTTCCCAAGCCCAAAAGTGAGTTCCACTATGGTCAGCACCTCTGTGAATGCCACAAGAAATCTCATGTCGTAGCTCCTACGCAAAGCAAGATCTGTGCCATACTCCCCATCAACCCTGGCAGCTGATAGTATGAACACACAATAGCGGTTTCACTGCTATGCTCTGTGAGCAGTGCTGTAACTGCCAGCGCTTTACATCTGGCAGTGTAGACATAGCCTTAGCTTTCATTTTAAAAGAAAGTTAAGATTCTGAACTACAATTAAGTGATATATTCAGAAAGGACAATTATGTACCAATATACCTTGCTGCTTAATCACATTATACATCATCCCTGATCTTAATGTTAGCACAGTATGCTAAGTCAGCATGGTCTTCATTTGCATAAGGAGACATTACCCAATTGCAATAAGTACAGCCGAGTATTACATTTATTGTGCAGTTGTGAAGATTATTTCACTTTAAAGATGGAACAAATTATGTCATACCACTCAAAGAGGTTAAAGCTAGGGGTGTAATAGTGTAGTCAATAAACCGATTAACCAATAAGCAAAAGCTTACAGGTTAATGCTATAGACTACACACATCTCCCTCCACAAATTTTTTAGCAGACTGGCCAGCAGGCCGGCTCAGTCCTGGCTTGCGATGAGTCTGGGACATACCTTTTCTGTGGCTTTGCATTTAAAGTGTATTAGGAGCTAGGTGGGTAGGCAGCCTGGCTCAGTTCTGGCTCACACTGGATCCAGGAGCTCAGACCCCCACTAGACAGGGACTGCTGCCACCCTTTATCAAAAGCAGTAGCACAAGGTGACAGGCAGCTGGTGCGCGAGGGAACTGGTTTTTAAACTGGCTCCCCTCGTGGACCAGATCCTGCCTGGCACTCCACACTGTTGCCTCTGTATCAGAGGCAGCAGTGCAGAGTGGCAGGGGGTTCCTCGGGAGTGAGGCTGGTGCACACTGGCTGCAGGACCCGTCCCCCCGGGAACTATAGAATGGTTGACTAACCAATAAGAATTCATGAGGTTACTTGACTATTCAATTAACTGATATTTAACATCCCTAGTTCAAGCCCCATTTCTCTTCAGTACAGCCAAATAACATCTGAATTGAAAGAAAATGGATTCATATCCAACCTTTTCTCCATTTGCACCACCAATATGAGGTAATCTTTAAGGGTGCGTCAACACAGCAGGTCTTAACTTGAAATAAGTTATGCAAATTGAGCTACGTTAATTGGGTAGCTTATTTTGAAATAGCATATTTCAAAATTGGGAGTGTCTACACAGCACTTATTTTGAAATAGAGCACTCTTCCTCCAACTTCCCTTATTCCTCATACAATGAAGGTTACAGAAGTTGGAGTAAGAAGTCCTCCAGCTTGACAATATTTTGACATTATTTTGAAATAACTGCCTGCTGTGTAGACACGGACGAAGTTATTTTGAAATAACACTAGTTATTTCGTACCCTAAGAGAGGGGCAGCAGTTTAGCCCTCCCTGACCTTGTCAGCCACTGAAGGCCTCTTGTGAATGTAAACACTTTGCTGAGGAAGTGGCCAGAAAGCAAACAAGAAACAGGTGGAGTTGGGAAAAGAAGGCTTAATAAGGTAGGGGAGATTAGAATAGGATGAGGTTCAAACTAAAATCCCAAAAGAGAAATGAAGAGGGAAGAATATTAAGAATCCATGAGCAAAGTTTTTGGGTGGAAATTGCATTGTGTTTCTTTCTATTGCAAATCCATTTAACTAACACATTTATACTGGAACCCAATGATGCAGAATTGTAACCTGCCTCCCACCATCAATTTCTGAATCTGATTTTTTTTAACTGCTCCCATCCTATGACAAGAGTGGATTTAAAGTTGAGGATAACTGTGACTTTTGTATTACAACACAAGTTCTGGGATTTTTTAATTCTGTTCAGAAACTGAATGTAGAAAATGTACATTAGTGTGAACTTATAATACAGCTGAGAGTTATGTTGCAGTAAATTTATTCTTGTAACAAGCTATTGAAAATAATTTACCTTTGTTCCTGAAAGTTTTAGGGAAGAGTGAAAGCAAGCCAAATGGGTTCAATATGCACCTGAAGATGGCAGATATTTAGAAGTATAAAAAGAGAAACTCTTATTCTAGTGATATTTCTAAATTTAAAGGCTTTCAGGCAAATGGGGAGAGAGAAAATGAAAATAAAAGGAGCTGCTGCCCTTTAAAATGTTTATTTTTGGATGTGCATTGGGATGGTGAACAATAGTATCACAATATTTAAACAGCACTTTACAAATTCAAAGTGCTTTACAAACATTAATCGTCATAAAAAAGTGAGGTAGATACATAAAATACTACCACTTTATAGATCAGGAAATTGAGAATGACAGTGAAGCAACTCCCTTTGCATAAACTGGGACTAGTACTCAGATTTTCCACAACTGGTAGACCATATAGATTCTCAAAAGTAAGGACAAGCTACATATGGAAAGGACCTCTTAGACAATCCACTAATGGCACTTACCTATAACAGTGATAAGTGCCTTTAAGAACTTTAACAAATAAAGCTCCATCACATCCCCAATCACCTCATCAGTTTTCTTCACTTTCTAGTTTGCTTTGTTTGTACAAACATTCTTGAAAATACAACAAAACAACACACACGATACTATATTTGTATTTACCACACAGTTGTTTTCACCTTCAAATGCATTAACCCTATCTCACCTCTGCAGAGAAAAATCTGGTTAAAGAAAAAAATCCATGGTACTAGAACAAACTGCAAAGAATATTCAACTACTAAAAATATAAAGGATCTTAAGTCCAGTTGATCAAACCCACAAGAAAAATGCTGATTGCCTAAATCAGTGGTCAGAGCCTATACAATATCTAAAGCAGAAATCTGAGCAAACATGTAAATAAATGAATAGTTGTCACACAAACCCCCAAATCTTACCTGGTTCCCGATTGATTTCTATGTCAAAGAAACACTGAGGCCGGTCCTGCGCCCCCATAGCAGCAGGGAGCTCTAGCCACTCTTCTCCTGGCCACCCTAACACAGAAGAGAACAGAATAAATGAGGAGACATGCAAAACATCTTAAAATCCCACTCCAGCAAGGGACTCTATCCTATTCTAGTCAGGTCGTTATATTACAGTCTCTAAGTCAAGCCTGGGATTCTTCCATCCCTCCTTAGAGTGGATGGAGGAAACAATAATACTGTATCATTTCCAACACTGGAAACAACAGCACCCCATATCTCCCACCCTCCAAAAGCAGCTAATAAAGACTAGTGCTTTAGCCAGGTGAGATAATAAACTTTTATTTCATTTTGTATCTCTCTCTCTATATATATTTATATACTAGCTGGAGTTACCTGGCATTGCTCGGGAAAGTTGATATAACTGAGGTGAGGAGCCTGAAGGGAGGGAGGGGGAAGGGAGCTGTGCGCCTGCCGCCAGCGCCCAAGCCCACCCTCCGCTTCCTTGTCCCTCTGCCGGCCTTAGTGAATGACTGTCTCCGCCGCTTCCCCCGGGAAGCCGATTCTCCCCGCACTGCCAAGCTCCATGCAGCCCCGGGGAGAGGCGTCGGTCTCTCATCTCTTCCCTCCCACAGTACTTTAAAACCTTCTTCTGGATGAAAGGTTATCCCATGCAAAGTTTGGTTGTGGTAGCTCTTATAGTGTCCAAGTTATTAAAGCACAAACATACAAACATTCTCCTTTATATATTATAGAAGGTTAGAGATTTATGCGTCTGTCAGTCAATGAGTCTGTCTGTCTGCAAGTCTGTTTGTTCAAGAACTCCTCCTAAACCCATTGTGTCCAACACACTAGCCACTAGCCACATGTGGCTATTTGGACAGTTGAGTGTGGCTAACTGGCTATAGCAATAGCCGCTGTAGTGGCTACGGCTTCAAAACTGGTTGGACACCACAGTCCTAAATAGGGATGTGAACGACAAGTCAATTATCTGATAAGCAAATGCTTATCAGATAGTTGACACGCTAGTTGACTACGCACCACCTCCCCCCTTGCTACCTCTATCAGAAAGAGGCAGTGGGGAGGGGGGGGAGAGAAGCACTTCATAGTGGCAGTGCCACGTGGAGCCCGGGGATTGCAGCTTTGAAATGCCATGTGCAGCCCAAGGTCCCCAGCTGGCCCTTGGCTGCACGCGGCGTTTCAAAGCAGCAGCACTACGTGAAGCCTGGGGTCAGCTGAGGTCTCTCCTGCTGACCCTGGACTCCATGTGGCACTGCGGCTTCGAAACACCGCGTGGATTATTAGCCAAATAATCAAAATTTTACATCCCTAGTCCTAAACGGTAAGAGCTAGGACCACCAAAGTGACCTTTTAAAGGAAGGTCTGGCTTTGATTGTGCCAGGAAAATGGGATGTGCCTGGAATCAATTGTTTTCCATAACATGGTAATGGAGGGGGCTGATCGGAGGGACAGATATACTGCAGAATAACCACAGGAGAGCGGCCGCACCAGCAACTGAGTGGCCAGATGGGGATGGGGATTTGCCAGACTACCGGCCACCGTCCCGGGTAAGTGGCCCCCCTGCCTCAAATAGTGCTGGATGGAAGGAGGGGAGCCCTGCTGCCCACCAGCCCTGCCGCTGCGGTCCCCCCAGGGACCACTCCCAGGCCTTACCAACATAGGCTGCTCCTGCCAGGAGATGCCACCCCTAGGGCCTGCCAGCACAGGCTGCTCCCCTGGAGATGCCAGGGCTGGGAACTGCATCCCCCCCCAGAGGAGAGACGGGAACCACAGTGCCCCACCCCTGCACAGGAGACACCGCTCCAGAGGAGAGGCTGGGAACTGCAGGCCAGCCCACCCTAGAGGAGAGGCCATGGACTGTGGCCCAGCCCACCCTGGAGAAGATGCCAGGAACTGCAGCCTGCCCCCCCACCCCCACAAAACACCCCCGACTGTGGAGAGGCCAGAAACCACAACCCACCCCCATAAGAGATGCCCTTCCAGAGGACAAGCCTCAGCACACCGCGAGGAGACCCACCCCCCAGAGAAGAGGCCGGGAACCACATTCCCCCTCAGGATATGCCATGACTGGGAACCACTGCCCCCCCAGATATGCCGTGGCCGGGCAGTTCAGCCCTCTCCCCCCAGAGGTGCACAAACTTTACCACCCAGGGCAACCCTGGTAAGCTTCCCCAGACTTCCCAGCCCCCTCCCCTGATTCCTGCACATAACCCTGCCATAAGCCCTACCTACCACACACCCAAACCCCCTACTCTGCTCACTCCACCACACCTCCCAGCACTTCTACACTCCCCATCCACTGCCCAGACACCCCCACCAGGACTCGAGCAACACCAGGTAAAGCCTCTAGTTATTAATAATGATGAGTATCTCTCACTGACAAGTAGGGAGTGAAGTAGGGATGTAAAAAGTTGGTTAAAAAGGTAACCATGTAATCGCTGAAAATCTTAGCAGTTACATGGTTACACCTGCTGCGGGCACTGCAGTATAAAGCTTAAATGAACTTTATACTGCAGAGCCAACAACAAAGCCTCCCTGGGAGCAGGGCCAGCTCCACTCCTGGGGAGGAGGCTTCCCTGGGGTCTCAGCATCTCCTTGGAGGGGGCACAGTTCCTGATCTCTTCTCTTGGTGGACGGGAGGGGGGGAAAAAAGAGTCTCCTCTGTGGTGTGCGGTCAGGCTGCGCCAGAATGGCCAGGCCATCAGTTTAACCATCAAACTAAGCGAGCTCACCAAACTAAGTGATTGGGCAATAAAATGGCAAATAAAATTTAATTTTGATAAATGTAACGTAATGCATATTGGAAAAAATAATCCCAACTACTGGAGAGAGATCTTGGAGTCATTGTGGATAGTGCTCTGAAAACATCCACTCAGTGTGCAGCGGCAGTCAGAAAAGCAAAGCGAATGTTAGGAATCATTAGAAAAGGAATAGAGAATAAGACAGAGAATATCTAATTGCCTTTATATAAAACCACGGTACACCCATATCTTGAATACTGCATACAGATGCGGTCGCCTCACCTCAAAAAGATATATTGGCATTGGAAAAGGTTCAGAGAAAGGCAACAAAAACGATTAGGGGTTTGGAACGGTTCCCCTATAAAGAGAGATTAAAAAGACTTGGACTTTTCAGCTTAGAAAGTATGATAGAGGTCTATAAAACCAAGACTAGTGTGGAAAAAATGAGTAAGGAAAGTTATCTACTTGTTCCCATAATATAAGAACTAGGGGGTCACCAGATGAAATTAATAGGTAACAGGTTTAAAACAAACAAAAGGAAGCGCAAAGTCCACCTGTGGAACTACTTGCCAGAGGATGTGGTGAAGACTAGTACTTCAATAGGGTTCAAAAAAGAGCTAGATAAATTCATGGCAGGTAGGTCCATCAATGGCGTCGTTAGCCTCTGTTTGTCTGGAAATGGATGACAGGAGAGGGATCACGTGATGATTACCTGTTGTGTTCCCTCTCTCTGGGGCATCTGGCATTTGCCACTGTTGGCAGACAGGATACTGGGCTAGATGGACCTTTGGTCTAACTCATTATGGCTGTTCTTATATTACCTCATTAACAGTAAGCATCACCTAGTAGGTGATGCTTACGATTACATCCCTGCCACAAAAGCTTACGCCCTAATAAATTTGTTAGTCTTTAAGGTGTCACAGGACCCCTCATTGTTTTTACTGAAACAGACTAACATGGCTACTCCTCTGAAAGTTGTCACCAATTGGGAATGTGTCACTGAGGCCCTTTCCTGCTGTCTCCCCCTTACAGGAAGGCACAAGCATGCACTCGGGGTACAAAAAGAGGCACAGGGCCCCAAATAGTCACCAGGAGCATAGAATTCTTCCAGCTCTGGGGCCTCCACGGTGGTGGGTAAAGCAGGCTGCTGCTGGAGCTGGGATGGGGAAGGAAAAAAGGAGTCAGGGCAGAGGTGGGGAGGGAAGAGTGAGCTTCTGCCAGATGCACTGGAGAGGTCCACAGAACATGTCCTACCTGCAAAAGGGGTCAAAAATAAATTTCTGAGTATGCCCCTGCAGGAAAGCTGGGGTGAAGAATCCACTCACCACCTCAGTTTCAGCTACTATGGTGACTATGCCTCATGGTGGGGCTCTCTCCCCTTTGAGTGCACCAGAAAAGAAGAGAACATATTCTACACTATAATTTTGTGAGAACATGAATGTCTCATGTTCTCCCCCCAGCCATCATGTGGCATTAAAAAGGCAGGAGTAATTTAGGGGTGAGACCACAAAAACAAGTAGGCACACCCCTCATCCCCTCCATAATGGGCAGAATTAGCAGTAGCTCCATCCTTTCCTGGCAGTTTCTGTGCTTTATTCCCATTCCTCTCTGTGAAGAGGTACAGCTCCAGCCACTAACCCAAAATGCCATTAATTGGCAGACTTACCCAGTCCTCCCCACGAGATCCTCTCCCCGTATTATAGGTACTGTTCCCCACCATACCATGCACATCTGTTCTGAGACACATGCACAGGCTCACCAAGACAGAGGAAAGCTCATGGTGGGGCTCGCTCCCCTTTGAGTGCACCAGAAAAGGAGAGAGCATATTTCACACTATAATTTTGTAAGAACATGAACATCTCATGTTCCCCGCCCCTCCCCCAGCCATGATGTGGCATTAAAAAGACAGGAATAAACGGAAATGGCGACTGCAGTTTTCAAACCAGCATGTACATCAATTCCTCTAGTGCCCTGCATCTTCCCCAGGCATGGGTTTTTTCTCCCGTGTACAAGAACATAAGAACGGCCATACTGGGTCTGACCAAAGGTCCATCAAGCCCAGTATTCTGTCTGCTGACAGTGACCAATACCAGATGCCCCAGAGGGAGGGATCACAACAGGTAATCCTCACATGATCCCTCCCCTGTCTCCCACTTCCAGAGAAACAGAGGCTAGGGACACCATTCCTACCCATCCTGGCTAATAGCCATTGATGGATCTAACCAGATAAAAGTTTACTGTTCCTATTTACAAACACCTCTTCTCCTGTGCTGTCCCACCAGCCATCGCTCAAGATCAGCACCCTCCACAGCACCACCTCTCCAAATTCTCCCTTCTTGCCAAGAAGAATGAGAAACAGTCACACTGTAGCTGCCAACCCATGCAAAGCCACCTTTGCCCCCACAGCAACTACTGCTGTACCCAGAACAAGATACAGCATCAGATAAAAGTTTACTGTTCTTATTTATTCTCCCTGGCAAACAGGAGGCAAGGAGGTCCTTGCCTTCTGACCCAATGCAAGGAATTGGAAGGGGAAGCAGACACCACTTGAATCTCTGGGAACTGGGGGAAGAAAAGATAATAGATTTCTGCCCCCACCACATCGTTGGCAGTAAGGGGAAGATTTGAGGACCCTGCTCCCACTTTGGTACAGACACCATGCATGAAGAGTGAAGGCTAACTTCTCCTTCTAGAATTGGGGGTAGGGGGAGCAAGGACTCTAGGTACCTGCGGAGATTATGCTTCTTCTCTTAGGTGGGATTTAAATATGTTGAGAGTTAATATCTTTCCCTGCTGCTGTCCCTCTCCCTCTGTTTTGAATAACTTGGGGTTATGGTAGGGAAATGCAGCAGAGTCCTTGATGAGTCCTCATGATGACCATGGCCATTTATCTACACTGGGTGATCACAACACCAGCCACATTTCCATACCATTTGCAAGAGGCAGGGGGGCTTCTGTCCCTCCTTAGCCTCCTTAATTCCTTCTAGCAGAGAGATTTCAACGTGACAGCCCTCCCACATTTTCTGTGATGCTCTGTCCCTGAGGTCTCAGAAAAAGGGAGGTGGTAAGTCTATAGTGCTGCCAACAATCCTGCCCCTAGGTTATGGGTTTGGGGAAATTCCTGTTGCTGAATCCCTCTGGTAGGCTCAGCCTACCTTAGCCTGGGAGATTGCTGTACTCTTCTCAGGGTTAGGATGAAGGTCTCCTGGCTTAGACTTCCCAATCAGCAACCACTTTACAGTTTGGCACTTGTCTTAAAGTAATATTGCTCCTCCCCAGACCAGTTTCCTCCCTTACATGCATGATTGACAAAGCCAGAAGGGTGGGGCTAGACCTGCCAACTGGGTTTTTCTGACCTCTTCCTCATCCCTAGGCCCCCTACATCCCATTACAGGGAGATTAAGATCCTTTCCTGCTATCCCTACCTTGTGGTGCTTGAATGGAGAATCAGGGCCCCTTCCACACCCCCTTCTGCGGAATTAGGAGGGGGGGGGGTGTGCGCCTTGCTTTACAGCCCCTCCCACTCTTATAGCGACGTATGTGGAGCTGGGGGAAGCCACTACCTCCTATGGGAATGTGTCACTGCGGGGTGGGAGGGCCTTTCCTAATGCCTCTTCCCCACAGGAAGGTGGGGCTGAGAAGCCCACCCTCCCTCTCAGTGGTGACTGGAAGCGTGACCCGAGAAATATGGGGTGACCCTGTGGGAATTAATAGGCCTCCCTGCCTCACCACTGGGAACTAGGGGGTGACGCTGTGGGAACGAGACCTCCCCACCCAGCCCAGAAGGGAGGGGAAGCAGGCGACGGACAGTAACTCGGCCCACGCCTCCCCCCCCCCGCTTCATCACAGGGGCCGCGCTCGGTCGCGGAGGCGCGCGCGCGCGCGTCGCACCGAGGAGACCGGAGTCCACGCCGTAATCCCGCGAGAACACGCCCGTGACGTCTGGCGTTTGCCGCCCTCCCTGTGATGTGGCAGTGAGCAGGCGGGCGGGGCAGCCCTCCAGCCACGCAACCTCCCCCTGGACAGCCCCCCCTCCCTGCCCGGTCCCACGGCGCTCCAGGCCCCCTCCCACCCCCAGGGAAACAACCACCCCGCGTGTCGCTGCCACGGCGGGCACAGCGCGCCTCCCCTCCCCGCCATGGCGCGTCCTGCTGCACCCAGACGGGACCCAGCACCAGCGAGAGGCGCATTGTTTGCACGGGAACCAGCCCCCGCTCTGGCGTGCCGGGAGGAAGGGAGCACCCCCCCCCCCGGCCCACTCCGGAGAGGGGGGGGGGAAGTAGACACCGCTGGGATCACTGGGAGTTGGGGGTAGGGGGAGCGAAGACCCTCGACTCCTTCCCCACCTCACGGGGAGCAGGTTTTGGGGGGCCCTGCTCCCCCTTGGGCGCCGTGCGGGGGAAACGGGGGGTAGGGTTTGCTCCCGGACCGCTGTCCCCCGTGGGGATGCGTACTGCGGGGGGATTCCCCAGCGGCTCCCTCTGAGGGAGTGAACGTCCTTTCACTGGTGGAAGCCGGGACAGAGCCAGGGAGGACCCCCGGGCCTTAGGGAGATCCGGGGGAGTAAGCCCCTGTCGTGCTGCCCGCCCCTTTATAGGAACGTGGGGGGTGAGGGAAGGACCCTATGGAAATGGGGAGGGGGGCGGCAGGTCCTTTCTTGCTGCCTCCCTCTTCCAGGAAGGTGGGGATGTGGACCTAGGAGCTCATCCGCCTCCCCGCCCCTACCGGGAACGAGAGGGTGACCCCGCGGGAAGTAGCAGGTTCTCCCTACCCCCGTTGGGGGGGGGGGGGGATGAGCAGCAGCTGCGTCCTTACCTGGCCGCTCCTGCGCTTTGTTCCCCTTCCCCCCGTGAGGAGCTGCCACCGGCCCCCAAACGTCATTAGCAGGCTGGCTGTCCTCCCCCCATCCTCTCCCGGGCGTCCCCGCCCCGCCTCGCGGGCGCGCCGCCGCCGCGCCTTCCCGCGCGCACGCGCCCGGGGGCCGGAGGCCAGCTCGCGCTGAGGCAGCCCCCTTCCTCTCGTCTAGCGCGCGCTTCTCCGCCCAACGATCGCTCCTGCGAGGGGCAGCGGCCGGGCAGGGGGGGGCGATAAGGGGAGGGGGCTGCGGCAGGTGCCCTTCCCTCCCCCGCCCGCTACACAGTGCACGTGACCCGCTGCTCCCGGGGCCCAACGTCTTCCCCCAGCACGGCCTTCCCCCTCCTTTCTTCTCAACCCCCTCCCCCCCCCCAGCACTGCTTGTCCCAGGCCCAGACGGAAACCACCCCCGTGCCACAGCCAACCCCTTGTACCCCCTTTTCGGGGGGGGGGGACCTCGGCTGGGGGCGGGGTTGTGATTCTTTCGTGCTTCCTCCTGCCCCCGCTTGGGGGAAATTTGGAGGGGGGGGGAGGATCCTGGCTTTCTTGCCCTACCTTTGCAGAGCTAGGATGGAAAGTCCCGGCCCTTCCACACCCCCTTTGTGGTAACTGGGGGGAGTGAGCGCCCCACCCTGTGCCACCCCCTACAGGAAGGTGCAGGGTTGGACCCCACCCACTCTTCAGTGGCAACCCCCTGAATTTAGGGGTGCCTGTAGGAAGTGGGAGGCCCCCTCCCTTCATTGGCTGGGGGTAGGGGTAGCAGAGACATTGCCTGGCAGCTCCTTGGCTTTGTTCCTCCTTCCCACCTCCCCTTGTGAAGCCACTGGCCCCAAAATCCTGGTAACTTCATGATGGATCAGCAAAGCAGGGGGTTTCAACTCCTCTCAACTAAGAAGGCTCTAACAGTGTGACAGTGTTTTCCACCAGCCCCTTCCCCATTGCACATCCCTTTCCCCTGGCCAAGTCCATCAACAGGCAAAACTTCTGAATCTGGACACAGCTGGGCTTTGTTGCAGGGTGAGAGCGCAGGGTGGCATGGAGCTGCACAGAAACCTGGGGACTGTGGACAAAGCTGCATGTGGACCAGGCTGTGACAGCTGGATATCACAGCCAGGTGCAGATCTGTGTGAGGCTAATGAGGGAGCAGCAGCATCTCAGCAGAAGGCTCTACAAAGGGCCCAAAGCAGAGATATGAAAGCCCTGTTTAGAAATTCACAAATATTTCTTTGCTGAATGGAGACTGGACTGGAGATGACGGCATCCCAAGCTCTAGGCCTGAAGAGCCCTGACGATGCTTTGGACTGCCTGGGGCACTGTCCAGCATTGCTCATAAGAATGGCCACACTAGGTCAGACCAAAGATTCATCCAGCCCAGTACCCTGTCTGCCGACAGTGGCCAATGCCAGGTGACCCAGAGGGAGTGAATCAAACAGGTAATGATCAAGCGATCTCTTTCCTGCCATCCATCTCCACCCTCTGACAAACAGAGGCTTAGGGACACCATTCCTTACCCATACTGGCTAATAGCCATTAATGGACTTAACCTCCATGAATTTATCTAGTTCTCTTTTAAATCCTGTTATGGTCCTACCCTTCACAACCTCCTTAGGCAAGGAGTTCCACAGATTGACTATGCGCTGTGTGAAGAAGAACTTCTTTTTATTTGTTTAAAACCTGCTGCCCATTAATTTCATTTGGTGGCCCCTAGTTCTTATATTATGGGAACAAGTAAATAGCTTTTCCTTATTCACTTTCTCCATACCACTCATGATTTTATATACTTCTATCATATCCCCCCTTAGTCTCTTAATATTTTCTTTTGAGATATCTATGATCTTGTCCATTGTGGCCTGAGGAGTGTTGTACCAACATAGCTACATACATGCACAAGTACAATATGAGGCTTTTACTGATGCACCTTACACTAGTAGGTTACAAGTCCTGTTTTATAGCAAAACAGTGTGTTCACGTTAGGGCTGTGTCTAGACTGGCGCGATCTTGCGCCAGAGCTATGCAAATGAGGCTCAGCATGGAATATCACAGAGCCTCATTTGCATAACTAATTAGCCGCCATTTTTTAGGAAGAGGCTCTTGCGCAAGACGGAGCTGTCTACACTGCCCCTTTTTGCACAAGAAAAACCCTCTTGCGCAAAGCCGTTATGCTGATTATTTTCAGGCATAACGGCTTTGCGCAAGAGGGTTTTTCTTGCGCAAGAAGGCAGTGTAGACAGCTCCGTCTTGCACAAGAGCTTTCGCAAAAATGGCGGCTCATTAGTTATGCAAATGAGGCTCGGCGATATATTCCATGCTGAGCCTCATTTGCATAGCTCTGGCAAAAGATCGCGCCAGTATAGAGACAGCCTGGGGGTTTCACTAGTGTAGTTACACCAGTGCAAGCTTCTCTAGTCTAGACAAGCCCTCCTATGTGGTTACCAGACTGCACCACCAACTCTCATCTTTTTAGTCTCTGTGTTTCCTTTCAAGTGTGCCCACATCAGCTTTTTGTAACACTCCATTCATATTTCCAGAAACAGCTACTTCACAGTGGGAATGCTCAGAGACTAAAAACAAGTTTAAACATAGATTTCCATACTTATTCCATCATTTCATCTGTAGAGTCACATGAATCATAGTACAAATTGGACCTCCCTGGTCCACCACCTTCGGGACCTGACTGGTCCTGAAGAAGGGAGTTCTCCAGACCAGGGGAGGTCAGCCCCTCTGCTTACTGACTCCAGGCTCTCCCGAGGTCTGTAAGCAGATCACCAGGCCAGGTGATCAGTGGGCCACCAGGCTTCCAGATCCATGGCGAGCCATGAGGTTGCATGGCTCCGCTGCCCTGGGATGCTGGGGCTCTGGGGCCAGCTCCTCCCTGTGAACCACAGATGTTGCTGTACCAGAAAGTCCTGGACCAGAAAGGTTCAACTTGTATCTTGATTCCCATTTTTACAGGTCCCACAATTTGTTTTGCACCTAAAAAGTAGTAACCAGTGCACAGCTCTGAGCACTGATGAAATATGCTCACAGTAATAACCACACTATCTGGGAGGTGAGCTTTTGCCTTCCAGATGCTCTTCAAAAGTAGCACAAAAGAGAGTTCACTGTAGTATCCAGCCTGGAGATGAGAACGGTTTTGAAGTCCACATTGAAGAGGACGTTCAGAAGTCTCCCGGCAACCTTAAAAAGCAAGCGTACTATGATTAAACAGTGGCAAGATAGGGGGGAAAAAAGATATTTTAGAAGTCAGAAATAAAATTATGACAGAATGTATTGGATTTTGGTTATTGCTTTATGGCCTTCATCACTATAGTTTCTGAGCACCTCACTAAATAAAGAATCAGACTCTTTCATCTAGATTCATGCTTAGTACTACATTGCTATGCACTACAGTCCTACTGGGATGTACTTTCACAGGTTTGCAAGACCATTGGGACTACTTACAAAGTATCATTTCACTAAACATGAACAAGTATGACAAAATCTAGCCCTATTGGATCTTTCTGCACAAAAACTGTGAGCTAGGGAAGCAATATTATCCTTGTTTTATAGATGGAGAACTAAGATACAGAGAGCTTAAGTGCCTTGCCCCAAGTCACACAGGAAGTCCGTGGCTGAGCCAGAATTGGAGCCCAGATCACCTTGCTTTCTTTTATCTTCCTAAAGTAACAAATATCACTAGGTATTTCTTCTCTTCATAACTGAAGTACCTCTACCTTCCTGCATTATCTGAACTTCTCATTTTATTGGAACTTGAACTCTTGGCTAAAAGCAAACAAAGAAATTTTAAAAAACACACATAAAAGACTTGGAAATATGGTAATTATTCTTAATGCAGGTAGCAAAAGATTGCTAACAATTAAAAAAATTAAGTCCCAATTGCTTTAATAAAGAACTAAATTAAGGTCTGGTGCTCAGGGAAATGAACTCTCTGCATATCTAGGACAGAAGTTGATAAATATGCAGCTCAGTGAAGGAATAGATATTATATGAAGAAAAAGCTTGCTTGAGCACTTTTGAGACCATTCTTTTGAAGCAGATCATAAAGTCTGAACATCAATGGCAAAGAGTTATTTTTTCATGTTTTTCCAATATTAGGTGCTGCTGCAGGGGGCTATCTTAGTTGAATTAGTGTCTGATCCTGTGTCAATTGAAATAAATAAAAAGCCCCTATTGATTAAAGAGTGAGGGTATGCCCAGTGGTTCATCTCTACAGATAAGGCTGTATAATTGTTTCTATTATAAATCTTTATTTTCATTTGTCATAAATTCCTAACATATTAGTTTTGTGGCTGACATTTTCCAGACTTACGCTCCAGTCCTACAAACACCCTGGCATAATCGCACTGGCAAACCTGATAGAAGTTAAACTTAAAAACCAATGAATGGTCTGGTAGCACTTTATAGACTAACCAAACATGTAGATGGTATCATGAGCTTTCATGGGCACAGCCTAAACTCAAAACTCTGGTCATCTGAAGAAGTGGGCTGTGCCCTCAAAAGCTCATGATACCATCTACATGTTTGGTTAGTCTATAAAGTGCTACCAGACCATTTGTTGTTTTTTAAGTTTATCCTGTACAGACTAACGCGGCTACCCCCTGAAGCTTCTGATAGAAGTTAATTTTTTTTGAAAGATTGAACAAACTTGGTTCAACTATTTTGAGAAAGAAGATGCAAAAATTATGCTTTCCCCATTATAATACATTCCTTGCCATCATTTATTGAACAGCAGTAAAAACAGCTGAGGTTAGAAGGTTCAAATGTGGAAGCTATTCCCCATTGGAGGAAGTGCCTTTGTTCTGGTGACCATGGTTTAGATAAGACTGCCTCTTTTTTGGAAATTTTGCACAAAAAAGTGTGAAATTAAAAATGAAGAGCAACTTTTCAAATAGTGCTTGCTCTTAAATTTTCCATTGCAATTAGATAACTTTACTGAATTATTTGTAGTATAAAACAGACCTCTCTGAGCCTACTGTACTTGTAGTATGATTGTTGGATACTGAATAAAGATCTAGATCAGGGGTGAGCAATAATTTTTGACCGGGGGCCACTTCAGAAATTTTTCAAGTGTCCCTGGGCTGCCCAGAAGGGGCGTGGCCTCAGGCAGAAGGGGCGGGGCCAGGACACTTCCGTGCTTCCCTACCCACAGACCCTGATTAGTCTGAGGGTGGGGGACCATGTGAAGTCTTTGCCCCCCCTCCCAGAGAACTGCCAGCTGTTCTGAACAGCTAGCAGTTCCCTCTAGGCACCTGCACCCCTGGCGGTGGGAGGAGACTTTGCAGACTCTCCCCCGGCTCCCAGAGCAATCAGGACCTAGGGGCAGGGGCAGCATGCGAAATCTGCCCCACCCTGCATGGATCCCCCGCCAGCTGAGCCCCTTGCAGGGCGGGAGGAGACTTTGCACGCTTTTCCGGATGCCAGGCTCTGATTGGCCTGGAGGTGTGAGGAGCACAAAGTCTCTCGCTCTCTGCCCTCCGGTGTGTGGCATGTAGAGTCAATCACCAGGGTTGACTCTAAGCACCACGCGCTCCCCCATTCCTAGGCCCTGATTGGCCTGGGGGCAGGGGAGCGGCAGGACCTCTGCGGCCCAGATCAACCCAGCCTGTGGAGGCCCTTTTGCCCACCCCTGATCTAGATAGAATTTGCCATTCAAGTGCTTTTTAATGATATAGGGCAGACAAAGAATTGTTTGGACATTGCCTTACAATACCTGAAATGTACCTGCATAGGGCCCAAATCACTGCTAGAAGTCTGGTTCATAACTATATATTCTGGATGTTCTACACATAAAAGGCCAGATCCTCATCTGATATCAATCAGTGTTGCTCCATTGATGTCAGTGAAACTATGTCCATCTGCACCAAGTGAAGAACTGACCTAGAACTCTCAGTAAGGCCCAGTGAAAGTGCAGAATATCAGGCTGCACAATAGGGTGACATCTACACTACGAGTTTTCTCTGCAAAAATAAGCTAATAAGGGACTCATTTGCATGAGATGAGATCTCATTTGCATATTTTCTGTGGATCCATTTTTGCACTAGCGGGTTTTTGCGCAAAAATAAGCAGCGTGGACATTTTCTTTTTGCACAAAAACCCAAGAAAAAGGAGGTTTTGCGCAAAAAGAAAATGTCCACACTGCTTGTTTTTGCGCAAAAACCCTTAGTGCAAAAATGGATCAGCAGAAAATATGCAAATGAGATCATGACTTATGCCAATGAATCCATCATTAGCATATTTTTGCCGAGAAAACACGTAGTGTAGACGTAGCCTAGGAGTAGAGTTTCATAGCTGAATCTGGAAGCTTGCATTAGAAAGATCAAAATAGATTCCCGTGTATTCCCTTTAATGGTTTTGTCATGAAAAAACAGTTTTTCAAATTTCTTCTGTATGGAATGATAATATTACAGGGCAGAATAACTTAAGTACTTTAATGAGCAAATGCTTTGCTGCAGAGCAAACAAGCAGTTAGGAGCAAAAAGCCAGCAGGCAGTTATTCATTAGGCAAATTCAAACAATGAAAAGGAATGTAACTAAAAATATCCTTGCCAGTTCTTGATTTACAAGTTTTGAATTTTAAAGTGGTTTTTTTCATCAGTGTCACACTGTTGAGTCATATTTAGCTGGTGGTCCACTATGACCCCTAGATCCCTTTCTCCAGTACTTGCTCCTAGACAGTCACTTCCAATTTTGTATGTGTGAAAAGAATTGTTCCTCCCTAAGGGTACGTCTACACTAGCCCCCTAGTTCAAACTAGGGAGGCTAATGAGGGCGACCGAAATTGCTAAGGAAGCGCCGGATTTAAATATCCCGTGCTTGATTAGCATATTCCTGGCCAGTAGTCATTTTGGAAACTGACTAGCCTGAAGTAACTGCCTGCGTCTATACGCAGCAGAGAAACGGGATTCTGAGATAAACCCCTTAGTTCGAATTAACTGTTACTCCTCGTGGAATGAGGTTTAACAGTTAGTTCGAACTAAGGGGTTTATCTCGGAATCCCGCTTCTCTGCCGTGTATAGACACAGGCAGTTACTTCATGCTAGTCAGTTTCCAAAATGGTGACCAGTCGGGAATATGCTAATCAAGCGTGGGATATTTAAATCCGGCACTTCATTAGCAATTTTGGTTGCCCTCATTAGCCTCCCCAGTTCGAACTAGGGGGCTAGCGTAGACATACCCTAAGTGGAGTACTTTGCATTTGTCCTTATTGAACTTCATCCTATTTACCTCAGACCATTTCTCCAGTTTGCCCAGATAATTTTGAATTATGACCCTATCCTTCAAAGCAGTTGCAACCCCCTCCAGCTTGGTATCACTGGCAAACTTTATAAGTGTACTCTCCATGCCAATATCTAAATCGCTGATGAAGATATTGAACAAAATCAATACCATAACTGATCCCTGAGGACCCCCACTTGTTACGCCTTTCCAGCATGACTGTGAACCATTGATACCTACTCTCTGAGAACAATTATTCCAGCTAGTTATGCACCCACCTTGTAGAATCCCCGTCTATGTTGTAGTTCCCTAGTTTATTGATAAGAAAGTCATGTGAGACTGTATCAAATGCTTTACTAAAGTCTAGATGTACCATGTCTACTGATTCCCCCTTATCCACAAGGCTTGTTATCCTATCAAAGAAAGCTATCAGATTGGTTTGGCATGATTTGTTCTTTTCAAATCCATGTTGGCTGTTACCTATCACCTTAGTGAGATAGTCAAAGCTCCCTAGATACTGAACTTGGCCCTTCTGGCTGATGACTGCTACCGGCAGGAGGTTTACATATATAATAGATCTGAATAAAACTAGCATAAAATTATGATCAGTTGGAAATTCTCATCCATTGTTTGGGAGAGAACAATTGTATCCAGAGTGTGCATACATATATTCATGCAGAGGACTGGACTAGATTAAATGCTCAATCTCAGTCTCTTCCAGTCCTTCACTTCTATGACAGACAGAGAGAGAGAGTGAAAGAGAAGGCGGGAGGGAAAGAGAGATTCAACACTGGCCCCTGTCAGAGCCAGGATACTGCATCGATTTGTTGCATTGACAATATATCTGCAGCAATAGCAAAATACTTGTTCAGGGAGTTCAGAAGCCTTGACCTCACTTAATTTGATACTAAAAGATCTTTGTAGGGGGCAGAAAGATATAAAACTATCAGCGTGATTTAGTGAGAACCCTTTTTTTATGTCCCTGCATAGGGACAATCATAGGGATGATTAAGCAGGAACTGAAAATAAAATCTAAATGTGAAGATGTAAATAAGATGTTTGATATGTACTTTACTCTGAAAATTCTAGATTCCAAATATATGTAACCAACACAAGAGTCATCATCTGAATTGTAAGTGTGGATTTCTATAGATTTGTCCCAATACAGAGCAATGTTATGAATACCAAAGAAATTGTAATTGGTGATGGTATGCTCCTTCAGCAGATTTGCATCTATTGCACATGTACCTTTTACATAAAATTCCATTTTCTAATGGCAGTAGCTGCAGCATCTTTCACTTTAATCAAATTACAGTATGGAGGCAATATTCAAAGAAAGTAATGAGATTTTTAATTATAACTATTATTATTTTTCACAGTGTCCATATAGATCTGATTCTGCTCCTACTGACATTATTGATAAAACTCTGTGTTCTTTCAGTGGATCAGGATTTTCTCATAGGACATGTGTACACTAAGAAATTATTTTGAAATAACTTATTTCAAAATAATAATTCCTGAAATAACTTTTGAAATAGCATGTCCACACTACAGGGAAGCCTTGAAATTAGTCCAAGGCAGGCTTCCTTAATGTAGATACCCTACCTCGACTTAGGAGCCCCAGGAAGCGCTGTAGAGTAATTACTTTGAATGACTCTGGGGAGTAATTATTTTGAACTAGCAACAGTGGAGCATCCACACTACTGCTATGTCAAAATAACTATTTCAAAATAAGCATTATTCCTCATGGAAAGCAGGAGTTATTATTTCAAAATAACCAGCCCTTTATTTTGTAATGACAGGCTTGGTAGAATGGATGCTCTGCTTGTTATTTCAAAATAAAGGGGCGTTATTTCGAAATAACTAGTGTAGACCTGGGCATAGGGAGCAGAATTGAAGTTTTGATGTTACAAGTAGGGACTTTCAGTTCCCTTGGTATAAATCCAACCATACGTCGGGGTAACTGAGGACAGATATTGGCCCTAACTATGTGTTATTAAACCAAGTATTTATCAGGTGATAATGAGTAAAAAAAAATCCCTTTGCCTGGATCCTTTATTTGGCTATAATTATTTCTCTAGCATCAATAAGAGAACCACTGACTCCAAGTATAAATACAGGGCTGTCACTAGCTGACAGTAACCTATGCCTGATTGAGTAGTGTGCATTTGTCAGTTAAATAAAGATAAATGCTGCTGTTCTGTAAAGGTGACTATAGATCAGTTGGAAAATTAGCTGTGTTATAATCCTTTACAGTCAGTTAGTTTTGGTTATGCTGCTCAATGCTGGAAAGCATTTATCTGAAGGTACTATCCAATCCTCGTGAGAGGAATAATGAATAAATGGATTTTTTACTATTACTAGTAATAATTGAATTACTCACAGCATAATAAAGAACAAACTATGCGGGAATTCAGCCATGCAGTTATTAGTATCAACTGGAATCATACTAGATAGCCAGATCTATAAAACCTTTGTCACGAGATGTGTGTTTGAGCGATATAATGGTGAACAGCAATACAAATAAATAAAAGATCAATAAAAATATCAGACTATATATATCTTGAAGGTGAATGCAATGGTTTTGTCTTTACAGTGTTTCATTTATTGTTTATTTGATAAAGTGTCCCAAAGCTTTAGTCACATATTCTAAGCATATTACAGTATCTTTTTGTTGCAGAGACTTCACCAGCTTCTAAATTATGTAAATTTATTTTAGGAGAGGGAGATATATTTACGGCACCAAAGCTAAGATTAAAAAGCTTCCCTACACACAAAAAAGTCTCACTTTAAATTATCTATTCAGTAATTTATTTGCAGGAAGAAGCCAGCGAAATTCTCTTGGCTGAACTAGAAAATATTTTCTCCACATTCTTTTAAACTGAGCTTGAATGTCAGTAGCTGTAGATCAGGCCACACTATATTCAATGCAAGAGATGCACACGTGAAGTCTGTTTTCTGAATCAGGTGTTGACATGGCTGAGTCTGATTTAAACATCCTGGCCAAAGTTTGTCTTTGTTCCAGAAATATGATTGTAAGAGTGAAGATCACCCAGTCAAAGTGCAGACAGAGTACCTTCTGATCTACACTTCCAGTCAAAACTAACCAGCCCAGTTCAGTATCGGAATATCAAATACTGACAATGAGCTATTCCTGAGCAATATACAGACTGAGATTGATTGGGAGAAGGTTTTCAGTAGATCTTTTAAAATAACAAATCAAATGAAAAGAAAAATAAATCTCAAACCCCTACGAATAAAAAAAGATGATACATCCCTTGTATTCAGCCTTTGCTTTCCTCTAAGTTTTCCACGCACTGCCACAATTACGTCTCATGCTAAGTTTCATATTAGCTCTGGGGTTCTCCTGATTGTATGCACTTGCTCAGCACTTTTCCTTTGAGCAGTTTGTTCCCTAAGGATGCTGCTAAGATAAACAATCCTTTGTTTAATCTTTATTTGGCTGTAACTGGGACAAAGAAATGGTGTGTAGCCTATGGCGCACCACACTTCCAGTTCAGCAAGTGCAAAGAATCAGAAGACCTTCTTTAATACTGAGCATCATCATGCAGCTGCTGAAGGATGAATCGTTTATGCAAGGAGCCTTTGGGGAACCAGAATAATTGCTGTAGTATTCTAGCAAAGGAAAGAGCCAGAGGAAACTGGTAAGATAAATCAGAAAAAGAGGCTAGAAAGTGAGGTATAGGCAAATGTTGTTTTAGCAGGAAAACAATTTTATTTAGTACGTTAGGAGAAGATTAAAGGACATATTCTTCACACATACATTTCAGAAGGAATCTGGCTCAGCTGCATGGCACCTGCCTACACCAGCGAGGGATCTGGTCCCTCATTAACTCCAGGAGGAAAACATCCAAACTTGAATGAATAAGGGGCCTGATGCAATGACTGGTGAAGCTGATGGAAAGAATCCAGTTGATCTCAACGGGAACTGATGATTATGTTTGCGAATCAGATGTCATTTTCTGGATGAAATGGACACCATTTGCATTAATCCCAAATATCTGGGTTCCGTGTAGGACAGAGGTGTCCTTCACTGCTGTTCCAGCTCACAAGGACTGCATGTTTTCATGTGCTGCTGGGGTTACTGGAGCCATATCAGGGGAGATCTGTGGCCATTTCTTTGGTCCATCTCAGCTTAGTACCCACAAAGTGGACTGTTCTGTGTGGGCCCGTAGAACAGTTCTGTATCATGCAGAGAGTGCATGTTTCCATGTGTGGCCAGTCAGCAGGCAGGTCTCCCAAGAAGCCTTTAGAGCTTAAGTGATGTGGGGAATCCTGAGCCATGAAAATTTCACTCTGAGCATAGTCTCTGTTTGCTGATTCCACAAGCATTCGTGCCAGGTAACTCATTTGCTAGAATATTTACAGGCAACAAGTGCAGGGTGTACTGTACACACACGGTTGCAGGAACTAGTCCCTTTCACATCTTCTTAAAATGTGTCACTTTGTGCAGGTGGTAAAGCCTGCTATAAAGCCGCTCCTTTTTTGCCCCAGCAAAAAGTTTGCTGAAAAAGTTTGTTGGAAAAGTTTGTCTTTGTTTAGTCAGAAAGGGATGGTTGGCAGCATTCAAGAAGCTAGAGTGTCTTGACTCAAGCATCTGTTCTCCTTCTCACTGCTCGTTCCTCCCAAGCTCAGACCTGATGCCCCAGAGCATCTCCAGAGGAGGGCACGCCATGTGGCCCAAACCAGCCCAGCCTCTCCAGCCCTGGAGCACTGGGGAAGGGAAGAGGATGTGCCTCTGCATACCCCCTCCCAGTGAACAGTTGCAGTACTGACAATCCTAAAGCAACATCTACACTTCGCTCTGCTTGCGCAAGAAAATATGCAAATGAGGCAAAACGGTGAATATCGCTATGCCTCATTTGCATACTTAATGAGCTGCATGGCACCTGCCTACACCAGCTATTTTTGCGCAAGGAGCTTTTACACAAAAAGGAGCCGTCTACCCGCAAAAACCCCCTCTTGCGCAAGAGCCGTTCTGCCGCTTTTTTTCAGAAATAACGGCTCTTGCGCAAGAGGAGGGTTTTGTGCAAAAAGGAGCTGTGTAGACGGCTCCTTTTTGCGCAAAAGCCCCTTGCGCAAAATGGCAACTCATTAAGTATGCAAATTAGGCACGGCGATATACATCGCATTGCTTCCTTTGCATATTTTCTTGCGCAAGAGAGGGCAGTGTAGACATAGCCATTGGCTACGTCTAGACTGGCATGATTTTGCGCAAATGCTTTTAACGGAAAAGTTTTTCCGTTAAAAGCATTTGCGGAAAAGAGCGTCTAGATTGGCACGGATGCTTTTGCACAAAAGCACTTTTTGCGGAAAAGCGTCCGGGCCAATCTAGACGCGGTTTTGCGCAAGAAAGTCCCGATCGCCATTTTCGCGATCGGGGCTTTTTTGCGCAAAACAAATCTGAGCTGTCTACACTGGCCCTTTTGCGCAAAAGTTTTTGCTCAAGAAGCACTGATTTCTTACATTAGAACGTCAGTGTTCTTGCGCAAATTCAAGTGGCCAGTGTAGACAGCTGGCAAGTTTTTGTGCAAAAGCAGCTGCTTTTGTGCAAAATCATGCCAGTCTAGACGCAGCCATAGTGTTTAAAACTCATGAGCCAGGCTCCAGAGAATGAAGAGATTGGCTTAAAAATCGTGACACTTTAACAATAATAAAGGTTGGATTCTTTTTTTTTATTACACTCTGTTTTATGAGCGTTTAGGATTCACATTTTCAAGTTTAGCTGTAAGGGCTAGAGTGAAAGTTCGGGGTTTTCTTTTAATTGCATGATTCTGGGAGCTGGAACTTTAAATAAAACTCAAAATATTACAAGGTTCATGATAAAATTGTGAGTTGACAACACTGTAATGAGCCATGTCCCCCCTCTCTTCTCTCTCCCTGCCACCTGGAGCATTGTCTAATCTTTGGACACCTTATCTAGAAAGTGTAAAAAATGACACACCTATCCCATAAGGGTAACTGTAGTTGTAAACTGGGCTGCAATTTAGTTCATCCACCAGGGTGGCAACTGCAATTGTTAAACTAAGGCATTTTCCTTCAAGGGGCTACCTCTGTGGGAGCTGAGGGGGCTTGGTGCTTTACAGATTGAGCTTTGTCCTCTGATCTGCTGTTGAAAAGCCCCATGTGTATATGAGAGTCTGTGTATGTGTTTGCTTCCTGAATGCTTCAGATAAAAGCATCATTCACTGATTCTTGAGTGAAATGTGGATAAAAGGCCACAAGAGGATTTTGTGTCTTTCCACTACATCAAATCACTGGAATGAAAGGCTCATAGCTTCTTCTATTATTTAGAGCCATTCCAATATAGGCAGAGACTTTGTCAGCTTTTACAAGCTAAACAAGGACGATGCTTGTAAGGAAGACTTCCAGGGAAACTCAGAAAGTGGTTTTGGTGATTCAGGAGGGAAGGGAGCAAAAGCCTTTCTTGTGGAACCTCATGGGCATCCGGTATGCTAGGCGGGGGAAAGCTTTGCCTTTCCAAACCACCAGGCATAGCCCTACCCACACTCTGCTCCCAGAATGCCTGCTATAGGTGTTCTGGGGGTGGAGTGTTGCTGCCCTGAGTGCCTGCCCTCCCAGTGCTCTGGGACTGGAGAGGATGGGCTGGGCCACGCAGCATTCCGTCCTCCCTTTCCCAGTTCCAGAGAGGGTGGGCTGGGCTGTGCAGCACACCCTCCTCCCTTCCCCAGTGCTCCAGGGCTGGAGAGGCTGGGCTGGTTTGGGCCACATGGCACGCCCTCCTCTGAAGATGCTCTGGGGCATCAGGTCTGAGCTTGGGAGGAACGAACAGTGAGAAGGAGAACAGATGCTTGAGTCAAGACACTCTAGCTTCTTGAATGCTGCCAACCATCCCTTTCTGACTAAACAAAGACAAACTTTTTCAACAATCGGGGAATGTTTTGCTTAAAACCAAGAACAATATATTTTTTAAAGGATGGCCAGACAGCTGTCTGCATCTGTCCTCAGGGTCTTTTGGGTGGATATATCTTTCTAAATTGCAAAATATGAAGAAAAATGTACTGGAAAATGTATGACCTATTTTCTAAATGGGATCTCTAATTTACCCATGAGTAGGGCCCTAGCAAATTTATGATCTGGTTTGGTCAATTTTCACATACATAAGATCTTCAAAAATGTAAATTTCATGATTTCAGATATTTAAATCTGAAATTTCATGGTGCTGTAATTGTAGGGCTCCTAACCCAAAAAGAAGATGTAGAGAGGTTGCAAAGCTATTTCGAAATAATGAGGTGAGTATCCACGCTACCAAGACTGTTATTTCAAAATAACGGGCTTGTTATTTCAAAATAACAACTCCTGCATGTGAAGAGGAATAAGCTTATTTTGAAATAGTTATTTCAGGAGTTATTTCAAAATAACTTATTTTGAAATAACCTGGTAGTGAAGACATAGCCTTAGAGACTAACAGATTTATTAGGTCAGATGAATTCAAGAGTGTGAGTGTACTAACCTCACGTCAAGAGGTTAAGAGCCAGGGCATAGATTGGTTGTGAGTTCGACTTCATAAACCAGTTATTAAGTGTGAATTCCTTAGGCACAATACCAGTCTAAATATGGAGTCACTGACATTCCCCTTGGTACTCTGTTCTGTCTCAGCATCCAGGTGAGCCTATCTTTGCAATAGATGTTCCCTTCACCAAAGGCGAGTCTACACGACAAAATTAAGCTGACTTAAGTTATGTCAACTTCCACCCACCGCAGAAAGTAAACTGTTTTTGTGTGTCTGCACTACGCTTCTTGTGGTGGAAACATGCAGGCTACATCTACACTGCGCTGTTTTGCACAATATGCAAATGAGGAGAAGCATGGAATATCGCCACGCCTCATTTGCATAATTAATGAGTGGCCGCTTTTTGCGCAAGAGGCTTTTGCGCAAAAAGGAGCTGTCTAAACTGCTCCTTTTTGCGCAAAAACCCCCTCTTACGCAAGAGCCGTTCTTCCACTTTTTCTCAGGAAGAATGGCTCTTGTGCAAGAGGGGGGTTTTGCGCAAAAAGGAGCAGTTTAGACAGCTCCTTTTTGCGCAAAAGCCTCTTGCGCAAAAAGCAGCTGCTCATTAATTATGCAAATGAGGCATGGTGATATTCCATGTTTCACCTCATTTGCATATTTCTTGCGCAAAACAGCACAGTGTAGACATAGCTGTATTGTGTATAGGAGTGCTTGAACTTATTTAATAACCTGTGCAGTGTTGTTGAATGGCTTCTGAAAGGCAGAGTTATGGGGGCACTATGTGTAATGGGGGGGTTGCCTCTTTTTCAAATCATGACATTGTAACAGACATGGCCCTCTGAGTGGCAGCTTCTTGACAAGTTGTCAGGTCTCCTAGCAGAGTCCTCTGTGATGCCCTTGCTCACAGGGCAGTACTAGTTCTGGCTTCAGCCCTCTGGGGATGGGGGATGGAACAAGGAGTCGGTGGACCTTAGTCTCCTGGCTGGGGCTGATACAGTCTGGCACTTAATTTTCTGTATCAAACAGTCTGTATCAATAGTCCCCAGCAATAACACCAAGTGGCAAGCACCAGATGGGGGGGTGTTAGGGAACCCAGGCCCACCTGGCTTCACCGGGTTCTGACCCAGCACCCTATAATGCTGGTATTCTCCTAATTAAAGATTCAAATGTCAGCTCCAAATGCGTTAAATGCCTCACTTCTTACCCTTGAATCTCCTATGGACGTGTCCTTCACAGTTAGCAGCTTGGTATCTGTTGGCCTCTGCAGCAATGGTCCCACTGCATGGTGTAATCAGGGATATCTGCCTCTGCAGCCTTGAGAGCTGATGGTTCTTCAGCAGGAGCTAACAGCACACTTCCACCCTCCTCCTAGGCATTCCCCACCGAACCTGCCTTTTATCTGTAACAGTTCGAGCGCTCACAGGCACTGCACTTCCTGCTGGTCTATCTGGGAATTAGCTCTTCTAGCGTTGGAGCACCCCATGTTGGCCAGCATCTTGTCTTCACTTCATGCCATTTTCCAGGCCATCCTCCCCTCCCCCCCCAATGACATTTTAAAAACGTTTAGATTTTTTTGTGGTCAAAACTCCTTTTTGTTTTGGATTTTCCTTCCATTTACCAAACCCTCCCCCCCAAAAAACAAACAAAAAACCCATAAGAATGTAAAAAGCAAACCCAAAACCTCAAAACAAAATATTTGTGACCCAAAATCACTTTTAAAAAACTTTTGATTTGTCCTAATTATGAAAAAAAATTGTTTTCAAGTTGACACAATTTTTTAAAATTTCCAGCAAACCAAAAAACAAACAACCCCCCCCCCCCAAAAAATCCCCACACACTTTGCTATTGATTCAGGGATATACTTAAAAATGATAAGGTTGCGTCTACATTAGAAGATTCAATTTGTTTTAACTATGTCAGAGGGACAACTGTATTATAACCAGGTCTTTTCAGAAATTGGAAACTGTCTAGTATATCAGAGTGAACAACAAAACTCTAGCAAAAATTGCATTGGGATCTTTAATTATCACAAATCATAAGAACTCAGTTCTTATCCCACAAGTGCTCTTACCACTATGTTCTGCAACTGCTTCAGTATTGACTTACAGAAAAAGTGCCACCTGCTGAAACCACACCATAATTTTCTTGAGCATCGGATCTTTCTTTTGATCTCTCCCCTTCAGGCACTTATTCCATCTTACTCCGATTAGTTTATGAAGACTAATAAGGTCATAACCCATGGTAGTAAAGCTTGATCTTTTTCTATTAATAACATAACATGCTTCTCAGCAATAAGATAAAGCTATCAGCTCAGTTTTAAGCTTTGGCTGTTGGAAGGACTTTGATTATGCTGTTCAGCCTCTTTGTTAATTCTTCTTCCCCAGCTACAAAATATGGGCTCATCAGCCACTTAGCATGGTGACAGATATTTCCTATGACATTCTTCCTCTGATTTTAAATGGCCTTACCATAGTAAATGCCCTAACAATTTTGGGGTTTTGGCATGACTCAATAAGCCTGCTTGACTTCTTCGGAAGCTTTGTCTCCTAAAGTTATCTGTACAGCAGCTAACAGAATGGGGTCCCGATTCACAACTAGGCCTCAATAGAGTAAATAATACAATTTAAACACCAGATAATTGCTAGAATTTTAGACAGCTCCCCTCCCCAATAGTCCTGAATGCAAAACCATGTCTTGTGTGCTTGAGATTTATCTTTTAAAATGGACACAACTTTAATCATTTGATTAACTTTCATTCAAACTATGCTTCTTCCTCAGATCTCATTGTGATTTATGGTCTTGGACCAAGTCACAAGTGATGTTTCTACCATCAAGATGTTTGATTTATGCATGTGCAGTGTCTGATGGGAACACACCGCTAATATTGAGGCATTAGTATTTTCATGCATACGTACCTCAAATAACAACTGAACGGATTTAGCGGAAAAATTCCCTGAATAATTCACCTCTGGGCTGAGACAGAACATGGAGAAAGTGATCCTTTAAGAAGTCTATCCCAGTCCTAACTGGCATTTAGGCACCTGACTAGGGTTGCCAGATGGTGTCAACAAAAATACCAGACACACTTGACATTTACATCACAATCTACATTACATCTTATTGAGAAAATACCAGACATTTCTATTTTCTCATTTCTATTTTCTCAATTTTGTTTCCCGAACAGAAAGCTCAAATACTGAACTGTCCGGTTCAAAACCGGACACCTGACTGCATCAGTCACAGCCAATGGCCTGATGGCAAGATTTAATGCAGTGGTTCCCAAACTTTTCGGCATCACGCCGCCTTTTTGGTTTTTGAGAAACCCTCATGCATGCCCCCGCCCCTCCCAAAAAAATAGCAGCAAAACTTGGGGTGGGATTGATGGTGTGTGTGTGTGTGTGTCTGTGTGTGGGCTGGGTTGCCTCATGCCCCCCCTGGAATTTCCTCATGCCTCCCCGGGGGGGGGCACACCCCCCCAGTTTGGGAACCCATGATTTAATGGGACTGAAAATGATACTGAGGACGTCTGTGGATCACCATCCCCAGGACTGGGACGAACACCTAGCCTGCCTTCACTCAAAGGGCAGTGCCCTGAGTACATACAGGGAGGAGTGGCAGGGCCAGGGCCCCCGGGGCTCGATGAGGGCTACATGGGAAGGGATGGCCTCCCCGACGGTGTATCCGCCTTGTGAGAGACGCTCCGCGCTCGGAGGATTTGTCAGGGGGGAGCGGCCGGGGGGAGTCAGGCGCCCGGGCCAGGCCCCAGGGCGGTCCGGCAGGGCTCTGCGGTCCGGGACAGGCGAGGGGAGGCGGGGCGCTGAGCAGGAAGCCCCCGAGCCAAGAGCGCTCCGCCGAGCCCCTGCGGCGCCCGGCCCTTTAACAGCGGAGCCGCCAGCGGAGGACCTGCCCGCCTTGCCCCGTTCCCGGCATGCTCCGGGGTCGGGTGGACTCTCTAGCCGCCGTCTCGGCAGGAAGACGGAAGGGGCGGGTTTGTTGTTGTCGGGGACGCCTTCCCCGCCGGCTGCTGGTGGCTGTGACAGGGCCCGGGCGCGGGGAAGGTAAGAACCTGGGCGCCCTTCGGTGGGGGCGGGGCTCAGGAGGGATGAGGAGGGTGGCGAGGCTGGGCTGGGCTGGGCTGGGGGTGGGGCAGCTGAGGAGGGCGGGAAGCTGGGGGGGGCTGGGCTGGGGGTAGGGGTGCGCGGGGCTGAGGAGGGCGGGGGGCTGGGCTGAGGAGGTGGCGAGGCTGGGTGGGGGTGCGGGGGCTGAGGAGGGTGAGGAGGCTGGGGGGGGCTGGGCTGAGGGAGGTGGCGAGGCTGGGGTGGGGGTGCGGGGGCTGAGGAGGGTGGGAGGCTGGGGGGGGCTGAGGAGGGTGGCGAGGCTGGGCTGGGCTGGGGGTCGGGGGCAGCTGAGGAGGGCGGGAAGCTGGAGGGAGGCTGGGCTGGGGGTAGGGGTGCGCGGGGCTGAGGAGGGCAGGGGGCTGGGCTGAGGGAGGTGGCGAGGCTGGGGTGGGGGTGCGGGGGCTGAGGAGGGTGGGAGGCTGGGGGGGCTGAGGAGGGTGGCGAGGCTGGGCTGGGGGTGCGGGGGGGCTGAGGAGGGCGGGAAGCTGGGGGGAGGCTGGGCTGGGGGTAGGGGTGCGCGGGGCTGAGGAGGGCGGGGGGCTGGGCTGAGGGAGGTGGCGAGGCTGGGGTGGGGGTGCGGGGGCTGAGGAGGGTGGGAGGCTGGGGGGGGCTGAGGAGGGTGGCGAGGCTGGGCTGGGGGTCGGGGGCGGCTGAGGAGGGCGGGAAGCTGGGGGGAGGCTGGGCTGGGGGTAGGGGTGCGCGGGGCTGAGGAGGGCGGGGGGCTGGGCTGAGGGAGGTGGCGAGGCTGGGGTGGGGTGTGGGGGCTGAGGAGGGTGGCGAGGCTGGGGGGGGCTGAGGAGGGTGGCGAGGCTGGGCTGGGGGTCGGGGGCGGCTGAGGAGGGCGGGAAGCTGGGGGGAGGCTGGGCTGGGGGTAGGGGTGCGCGGGGCTGAGGAGGGCAGGGGGCTGGGCTGAGGGAGGTGGCGAGGCTGGGGTGGGGTGTGGGGGCTGAGGAGGGTGGGAGGCTGGGGGGGGCTGAGGAGGGTGGTGAGGCTGGCGTGCAGTGGGCTGAGGAGGGTGGCGGGCTGGGGGGGGCTGAGGAGGGTGGCAAGGCTGGGTTGGGGGGTGGGGGGGCTGAGGAGGGTGGGAAGTTGGTGGCGAGGCTGGGGGGAAAGGCTGAGGAGGAGGAGGGGACCGAGGAGGGTGGGAGACAGAGGGGGGCTGAGGAGGGAGGGTGGGAGGTAGGGGGACAGGCTGGTGTGTGCCCTGGGGATACAGAACCGTTACTGTCAACCCCAAATCTTCAAAATTCATGAGCAGTTCTGACCAAAACTTATGAGATTGTGTAAAAATAATAGATTTGGAGTTCTTCTTCTTTGCCTTCTGCGTTTTGAGTGTTTAGGGTGCCCTGGAGTTACACTTTGAAGCTTTCTCTACCTCACCTACTTTATCCTGGGACTGACCAGACTATAATAGTGTTGTCAAAGCATAAGGAAAGAAATACTCTTTGGCTATGTCTACACTGCAGGCTTTTTGCGCAAGAACAGCTGTTCGTGCGCAAAAGCTTGCAGAGCATCTACACTGCACGCGCGTTCTTGCACAAGTAAATTTACAGCAAAGTGTCGGAAAACAGGGCTTCTTCCGGAAGAGTTATTCCTCTCCCCACGAGGAATAAGCCCCCTTGCGCAAGAGCTCTTCCACAAGAAGGCAGTGTAGACAGGTAGCATAAATTTCTTGTGCAAGAAAGCCCTATGGCTAAAATGGCCATCAGAGCTTTCTTGCGCAAGATAGAGTCCACACTGCCATGGACCCTCTTGCGCAAAAGCACATGGCAGTGTGGACGTGCTCTTGTGGAAGACTTTTTGCACAAGAACTCTTGCGCAAAACAATTCTTGAGCAAGAAGCCTGCAGTGTAGACATAGCCTTCCAGTGTGGCATGCGTTGGTATGGTCCACCCGGAATACGTGCTTCCGCAGAAAAGACAAAGGCCTCACTCCTGTTTCTACTCATATATATGGTTACCCCCTTTATTTTTGTTTCTTTTATTGGCTGAGGCTAAATTTCAGTATGTGATCTGCAGCTTTGTTAAAAGCTGATAAAGTTGTATACTTCCTTTGTTTGTTTAGACCGTTCTGTGCCTAATAGACCTGTAGAGATTTTGTGCACCCACAGCTCCCTCTGCCATTAGTGGGAGCTGTGGATGTTTGGTCCATCTGAAAATGAGATCAAAGGTGCATTACATGTAGCAAAACCATAATTTTGAATCAAACGCACAGCTGAAACCCTCAACTTCCTCCAAAGCTTTATTGAGCACTGATCAAAAATCTGAGGGGTAGTTGTATTAGTCTGTAACTTTAAAAACGAGTAGTCCTGTAGCACCTTAGAGACTAACAAATATATATAAAATCCTGTGCTTTAATCGGCAAAACCCACTTCCTCAGATGAGTGGAGTGCAGAAAAAAGGGCTGAGCACTGATGTAACTTTTACCAGCTTTCCCACAATTTTCAGTGGGATGGTGGGCAGAACTTGGCACAGTAACTCTAAGATAGTATATCAGATGGCTGAAATTGGCCTAAATGCAGCATTTCCATAGGGGGAAAGGTGGAGTCAAGACACTCTAGCTTCTTGAATGCTGCCAACCATCCCTTTCTGACTAAATAAAGACAAACTTTTTCAACAATACCTGAATGTTTTGCTTAAAACCAAGAACAATATACTTTTTTAAAGGATGGCCAGACAGCTGTCTGCATCTGTGCTCAGAGCCTTTTGGGTGTATAGATCTTTCTAAATTGCAAAATATGAAGAAAAATGTACTGGAAAATGTATGACCTATTTTCTAAATGGGATCTCTAATTTACCCATGAGTAGGGCCCTAGCAAATTTATGATCTGGTTTGGTCAATTTTCACATTCATAGGATCTTAAAAATTGTAAATTTCATGATTTTAGATATTTAAATCTGAAATTTCATGGTGCTGTAATTGTAGGGCTCCTAACCCAAAAAGAAGATGTAGAGAGGTTGCAAAGTTATTGTCGGGAAGGTTGCAGTGCTGCTACCCTTACTTTTGCACTGCTATTGGCAGTGGCGCTACCTTCAGAGCTGGGCAGCTGGAGAGCAGTAGTTGCTGGTTGGGATCCTAACTCTGAAGGCAAAGCCATTGCCAGTAGCCATGCACAGGTAAGGATGGCATGGTAGGCATTGCCGCCCTTACTTCTGCACGGCTGCATGCAGAATTGGGTGCCGAGCCAACAGCCACCACTTTCTGGCCACTCAGCTCTGAAAACAGCAGTACAGAAATAAGGGTGGCAATATCACAGCCCTGTAAAATAACCTTGTAACTCCTTTGGGTCAGGACCCTCATTTTAAGAAATGCTAGTCTCCCCCTGAAATCTCTATAATATAAAGGAAAAGCACGCAAAAGACTAGATTTCCTAGGGAGAGATGAGATTTCATAGTATGTGACACATTTTTCATGGCTGTGATTTTGGTATGGCCCTACTCATGAAGCGGGGGTGCAATAATACTACAGTAAGGGCATGTCTACGCAGCAGGGCAAAAGTCGAATTAAGATACACAATTTGATCTGTGTCAATTGTGTAGCTTAAGTTGAAATAGCTTAACCTGGCTAGTGGTGCTGTCTACACAGCAGGAAGTCAAAGAAAGAATACTCTTCCTTTGACCTTCCTTTACTCCTCTGGAGTCTGAGTAAGAAGTCCTCCAGCTCACCATTATTTCTAAATAATGGCTTGCAGTGTAGACATGCTCTTTCTTATTTCGAAATAATGTCAGCTATTCCAAGGTAATGCTGCTATGTAGACGTACCCTAAATGTCTAATTCAGCCATACACAGTACAGTGATTAGTCTTTGATCCTTAGGTTAAAAAGCATATCTCTGGGATATTATTAGATATACAAGTGTATTTCATGTTGAAATTTTATTTATCTTTTTTGTTAAATCAGTTCCCACCTAGTCTACTGAAATGTCCCTTTAAATAAAGTTTGTAAAATTAGCAATACTATCAGTGTAGATTGGACATATTAAGTGTTTCAGTAGAGTATAGGAGGTGGGGATAAATGAAAATACTATGAGCACGTTTTTAAATCTGAGCACCAAAATGTATGATGGGTGCTTAATAGAAACCATAACAACATTGTCATTGGCCCAGATATGTTGTATTACCAGGCTTTCATTGCACAACTGGATCTCTGCACGTAGTTGGCTTTGGTGAGACTTCAGTGGGGTTGTGCATACTGCAAGGGTCTACTATACAAATCCAATGGCTGGATTAGGGCCTACATTCAGACAAGTGATCACAGACAGAAAAGGGCACGGGAAAGAGGACAGGTAGGACAAGGGTTAGAGTAGAAGTAATTGTGCAGTTACTCAGGCAGGCACCCATCCTGATGAGTCCGTTAATTTCTCTTAAGAACTAATTTTACCATGTCACCTGCAATTGAATACGTGCCATGCTAGTTTGAACAAGCAGAAAAGAGGTGGCTTGGGAAAGGTTTTCATGGAACAAACGTGGGTAAAAGTGAGAGCAGAAAAATAAATGGGGTGTTGAAACTGGTCTTAGTGGCAGAGCAGATAGAGAGATCATGCCTCATTTGCAGCCTAGTTTGGAGATGTTGGTGCATCTAAGTGTTTCAGTGTCTTGATGACAAGCTGTGACCTCTCTGTGTATGACAGAGGCATAAAATAAACTTGAGTGTTAAATCTTTTAAAACAGCAAATGGTCTGGTAGCACTTTATAGATTAACAAAACATGTAGCTGGTATCATGAGCTTTTGTGGGCACAGCCCACTTCTTCAGATGACCGGAGTTTTGAGTTTAGGATGTGCAGACCCAAAATAAATAGGAGAAGGGGGGAGAGGGCAAGGGGGGGGGAAAGAGGGGGGTGGGATCTTTTAAAGCTTTGCTCTGTATCATGTGGGGTGACCTCTAATTGAGTCCCTATTGGACTTCTAACACAACTTCAAATCAGCGAAGAATACACAAGTCTCTCCAGTTTATGAGTAGATGTTTTAAAAAGTTGTACACAGTTCCTTTTGAAATGATGAAAAGCAGTTAATTCTAGCTAATGTGGCTATCTGTGTTCTCAGTATCCACACAAATGTCTATTCCCTTTTTGAATCTTAAAGTCTTGGCAAAACTAGTTTGAGGCAAAGAGTTGTATAGGTTAACTGTGTTGTGTTATTGTTTTTAGGTTTTAAATGTGTTGCCTTTCCATTTAATTAAATGTCCCTTTGCTCTTCTATTACAAAGGATAAGTAGGAGTGTCGGATGTACCTCATTTATATAATTAATTATCTTATATACATCTGAAACACAATTTTAGATAAATTCATCTTAATCTTCTAGCAGTAGCACCCAGTGAATGCGACAGCTGCTGTTTTGAGGAACTGATCTCAGTTGACAGTTAACAACGTTAATATTTGTGCTTCTGAACCAACAAACTTTTTTTCAGTGGGATAAAGTCTGAGCATACTTGTTCACTTTTTTTTTAGACTTAGATATGAAAGGTCATTGTGATGTTTCACTCTGGTGTATCTTGTTTACTAAGGGGATGGGAGTTATTGTTAAATAGATGCTTACTAAAATGTAATTATTTTGTAATTATAATTAGTTTTCTTTTGTGATCAGTTATTTTAAACACAGCTGTGAAATATAGTGCCAAGAAACATTAACTGCTTCATGTTTTTGCTCTCCATTTTAAAAGTTCAACACTAACAGTTTTGTAGTGTTGTTCAATTTAGCAAATGCTGGCTATTTTTCTCTTTTAATGGCATGTAAACACCATGTGGCTCTTTCTTTTGTTTGCTCATAGTTATGGTAAATATAATCCTATCACAAATGTCAGCACTATTCTGAGAATGGAGGATTTGCTCCCTCTGGCTCTCTAGTTGTACGACAACAGCAAAAAATTGAATTATGTGTAATTACGGGCCTTACTCTTTTTTGATATGGTGACCAGTTCAGCATGCCCGATCTCATAGTTATAAAGTATAATGTTGACTCTAATTGAGTTTATTTACCTCTCCCCATGAACTATTTTTGCCTTGAGAATATACTTCAAAATTCTCTGAATTGTGTCCCTCTTTTTTTCCCTACCGTAAAACAAAGTTTAAATATGGTATTAGATGTACTTTATGTGATACAGTTCTGATTTCATACTATGTCTAGGAATGCTAACGTGGGTGGTCAGTGAAGGTAGGGCTGGGGGAAGCAGGCCCCCCTTCCCACCTACAGCCCCACCCCTTCTGTTGAGACTCTGCCCCCCACCACAGGAGCGGGCGAGCACTCATGTGAGTCCCAGCCTCCCTGGCCTGGAGCACTGGGGAGGGAGGAGGCCGCACAGCCCCAGCCTTCCTGTCCCCGGAACACTGGGGAGGGTGGGTGCTCCGGGGCAGCAACATTCTGCCTTGGTATGCCTACCGTAGGTGTTCTGGGGGTGGAGTGTAGGTGGGGCCATGTCTGGCCATTTGGGAAGGCTGTGCATTCCCCTGTCTAGGATACTGGACGCCCATGGATGCTAATATCCATTGATTAGGAAGAAGTACTGCAGAAAGGGATTTGGGAGACCTAATACATCGCAAATTAAATATGAGTGAACAGTGTAATATAGTTGCAAAACAAAATCACCCCAGATCTGTCTGGGGTATTAGCATGAATGGTGGAAGCAAGACAAAGAAGTAATTCTTTTGCTCCATGTTGATTAGACCCAGTGGGGGGTGTGTGTGTGTGTGTGTGTGTGTTTTTTTTTTTTTTTTTTTTTTTTTTTGAAGTGCCGGTACTCCAGGGGAAAAGTTGTTGAGCTCTGACTAGAGGTGCTGGCACTGCGTCTGGAGGTGCCGGTACTGCATATCGGGCAGTACCGTCACAAAAAAAGCACTGATTAGACCTCAGCTGGAATATTGTGTCCAGTTCTAGGTGTCACATTTCAGGAAAGATGTAGATAAATTGAAGAATGTCCAGAGAAGAGGAACTAAAAGGTCTAAAAACAGGACCTATGAGAGTAGATTGGAAAAATTGGGTTTGTTTAGTCTGGAAAAGAGACAGAGGGGACATTATAACAGTTTTCAAGTACATAAAAAGTTGTTATAAGGAGTAAAATTCTTCTTAATCTCGGAGGGTAGGGAAAGAAGCAAGGGTCTTAAATTGCAGCAATCATGGTTTAAGTTTGATGTTAGGAGATACTCCCTAACTGGCAGGGTGTTTGAGCAGTGATATAAATTGCCTAGGGAGGATTTGGAATCTCCATCACTGAAGATTTTTAAGAACAGGTTAGAGAAATACATGTTTGGGATGGTTTAGGTAATACTAGTCCTATCACGAGTGCAGGGGACAGGACTAGATGACCTCTTCTAGAGATCCCTTCTAGTCCTGTGATTCTGTTGTACAAAGAACTTGCCTTGAAGCAAACAAATGTTATTAGGCAAGCATATCTCCTGGAATTAAGGATGTTAAATGGCGGTTATCTGGCTAATCGTGTAGTCGATACAGTTTGTACCAACTACATGATTAGTCGATAAGGACCACTCTGCAGAGCTGCAGTGGGGGTAGCTCCAGGAGCTGTCTCAAGCCGAGACTGAGCACTTCCAACTCGTTCCTGCTCCAGGAGCCACCTGCACTGTGGCTCTGCATTTTAAATGTTGTAAGAGCTGCCGTGCTCTTAGTACATTTAATATGCAGAGGCGCAGTATCTGGGACCAGCATGAGCTAGGACAGCTTGGTCCCGGCTCGCATTCAGTCCAGCAGCCCCTGTTTGCAGTGGCCAGCCCTGTCCACCTTGAACACGGGCTGCTGCCGGAGCAGCCTCTGTTCACAGTGGCTAGGGCTGGCTGTGGGCAGGGGCTGCTCCTGCAGCATGTAACCAGTTTCTGCAGTCGTTTTTGCAGGTTGCCTTCATGGCCCTGCATGAGCTCGACTCTGAGCTCATCATTGAGAACCTCTGAAGTGTGTCTGGCCTCCCCAGGGCCTGTGAGCAGGAGCCCTGGGGTGCTCTGGGGCTGCCTCTTCGGGCTGCGTGGTGTAGACTGGCTGGCACTGCACGTACATCCAGGTGCATGGACCGCAGCGTGAGGGCCAGGTCAAGAAGGCTGAGTGACGATCATACCACAGTCCCTCAGCACCTGCCACCCCCATCCTGTGTGTGTGAAAAGCTAAGAGCACTCACTTGATGATCCCTCCCCGGCCTTGGAGGGTGCCTGGGAGACATCCAGGCCCTGGGATATTGGCTCCAGGGTGATGGTGCTGGCCGTTTTTTCCTCTTCCAGCTCCTCAACCTCCTCCTCTTGGGCTGGGACCTCGGGCCGGGTGACGATGGGCATCTCCAGCCCCAAGTCCACCACCAGGGGCGGGGAAGGGGCTACACTGCCCATCAGGATGTGGTGCAGTTCTTCATAGTAGGGGCAGGAGTGGCGTCCTGCCCCAGAGCCAGAGCTCCGCTCCCTCGTCCTGTCATAGCCCTGCCGGCGCTCTTTCACTTTGCTTCGGGCCTGCTCCAGTGTCCTGTGGTGGCCCCTTGTGGCCAGGCTGTTGGCCATCCAGCCATATATATTGGCATTGCGCCGTCTGGAGTGGAAATCCTGGAGGGTCTCCTCCTCGTCCCATACTTCCAGGAAGGCCAGGATCTCCAGACCAGGACAGCGCATGCCTTTTCTGGCCCCTGGCAGGTTCCTGGGAGCCCTGTGCATGCTCCCTGGGATGGGCAGACTCTTGCGGGGCTTGTGGCTGGGACATAGGTGCCCAGATGCGTGGCACTGGCAGCTGTGTGGTGTGTTGCAGCTCCCAGGGCCTGCTTCCTGCCACAGGCCCTATCCCCGGTGTCTGCAGCTTTAAGAGCTGCTGGGAGACAGGAACTATAGAGTTGTGATGAGTGTGGACAGAAAGGCCAGCAGGGTTTCCTGGAGGTCTCTTTTTTTTCGAAATAATTCCCTCTTCCGTGTCCACACACTCCTTTTTCCGAAAAAGCTTTTTCAGAAAATCCCTTATTCCTTGTAGAATGAGGTTTACTGCTGTCGGAAAAAGCCCTCTGTTATTTTGACTTTCATTGAAATAACACAGTTGCTGCGAGGATGCTAATATTGATTTTTTTTCTGGAATAACAGCCGTTATTCCGGAAAATCACTGCAGGATAGATGTACCCTAAAGCTGACTTGGCTATGTCTGCCTGGGCTGCAATCTCACCATCGTTTGATGTAGATACGCCACTCGATGACTGATAGGAGGACTAGTGAAAATAGGTGTCCAAGGGCAATTTTTGTCTTTAGAAATATCAGGAACATTGGAAAAGATTTTCAAAGTGAAAATCCATTGGGCAGAAACTGGTGAATTCTTTTAGGGTGAAGGGCTATCATATGTCAGTAAGAAGTAGAAAAAAGGACAGTTCCAGTTTTAAAAAAGGGGGAAAAAAACAAAACCCCTATGCTTTTCAGATCATCTTTAAAAGATGATGGCAGTACAGGAAGTATTGTTGAGAAGCAGTTAAAACTGTGCTTTGACACACAGTACATTCTTGTATAGTAGGTTATTGTGTAAATGAATGCAATCTCAATTTAATACATTTATTTACAGGTTGTCCTCATGAATACTCTTGTGGAGAATGTCCATGATCCTTTTTGCCTGTGTGGTGAGGGTGAGGGACGGACTTCCACTTTCAGCCTCCACGGATTTTCATCTCAACAAGGACTTTCTGGAATGCAGGAAGAGACTGAAGACATTATCCTTAATTCTGGCACAGTATCCTGATAGAGGCACAGCAACAGGACGAGGCTTCAGCATATAGTAAGTTGCCAAATTCATTTGATCTTAAAGTCCCAGCAAGATAAATAATTCTGTCAAATTAAGGGTTGGCTACCCTTTGTGTGTTTTACATCTAACGATAGAATTGCACATTGAACATGTGCTCCAGACATAACACAAACTTCCAGCATTATGTGAAAAATGAGTGTTTTGAAAATGATCATGTAATATAAACTTTACTACTAATTTCCTCCTGTCTTTTTGCTTCCAAACGGCATCTCTTCTCTCCTCCCTCTTCATGTTTGTGTTTCTCTCTTTTTTAGGAGAATGAAATTCTGTCTAAAGCATTTCTAAAACAGCTATCACTATAACAGCCAGATGAGATTCTCTAATCTCAAATTCCTTATACGCAGTCATGTCATTTGTATTACCTTTAAATTGTACATTTAAAAAGGTAATCTTGTCAAGACAACGATATTGTAATAAAATAATCCTTACCGAAGTGTACTCTTAAATTAGATTTAAAAGTGGGTTTAATGGGCTCTTCAGCTTCGGCCCCCCCATCCCACTTAGCTTGGTCTGCAGATGACTCAGGCCTGTTGATAATCAAATTTCACTTCCCATTGAATTATGGGAAGCTACTTTTTAAATAGGCTTAAGAACCAACCCAGGTCATT
This sequence comes from Pelochelys cantorii, assembly GCA_032595735.1. Classification (NCBI taxonomy): domain Eukaryota; kingdom Metazoa; phylum Chordata; order Testudines; family Trionychidae; genus Pelochelys; species Pelochelys cantorii. Next base: position 253,895,934 of record CM064327.1, on the reverse strand, counting down.
CGTGAATGAAAGATAGCATCTGATGGCTGTTTGAGTTCTATTCTATATAGAAACCAAAGGTGGTGGGTGAGGAAGCCCCCTTCTTTGTGTCTGACCCACATGAGCCATCCAGACTGGTAAATGCCACATCCCGTAGTCCGAGTGAAAAATGAGTGTTGTGGCATATTTATCTGGAAAGGTACAGGATCTTTTGAAAAAGCCTGCCGTTTTCGAAAGAACTCGCGTCTAGACTGCGGTTTTACTTTCGAAATGGCACTTTTTCGAAAGAGTGCCATGGCGCGATTATGCAAATGAAGCACGGGATATTTAAATCCCCACTTCATTTGGAATTTCGACGTGTCTAATTTACATCCCTCTGTCCAAAGAGGGATGTAGTCTAGACACAGCCCATGTGTCTGAATTTCAAATTGCTACCAACATTTTTGGATGGGACCAGTGATTATCTAGTATTGTCACTTGTACCACAGCTTGCAGTTCCTACTTAACATAGCAAGAGTTGCATGTTGAAAACTCACTTCTAAAAAATAGTGCCAGTTATTTTACGCATAAATGTGCGTAAAATAGGATCAGAAATCACACTGTGAACAGGTCCATTTGGCTCATACTTATAACAGAGGATTTTTTGTATTGGAAGTTTCACACAACTTTCTTAGACACATCTGAAGTTTCCTCTGTGTAGAATTGGTGAGACTCCTACCAATGGAATCCCATGACCTTTCCAGATAAATATGCCGCAACGCGCACATGGGCTACAGTTAAATATGTAGCAGTTTAATAAGACCTGAGGAACAACAAAAATTCCCCTGCCAAGCGCAAGAAATATTGCCTCACGAAACTTAAATTGTAGATTGTTGGGTCTTAAATATCCTAGACAAGAATTTGAAGAACTGATTTTTTTTTTCCTTTAAACTGGCAAATACTTTCTTGTTTCATGTGCTGCGGCTTATTGTCTGAAGTCCATAGACTAACATCTGCTTCCATTGCTAGAAGAAGCATAGCTTTAATTGATAAGAAAAATATAAATCTCATATTCTGGATGTTTGCAAAAAGGAATATTAATGAATTGTTTAATTTTATATAATCTGATTAGATTTTGTTTAATAAGAGATCAATGCTCACATCTGAGACGGCGTTCCTGGTTAGAGATTGTAAGAGCTGGTAGGGATGTAAAATCCCATTTAATTGGTTAACCCCCCGTTACTGATTAAACAGCAGCAGAGTGGGAAGGGGGCAGGGGACAGGGCCTGCCATGGGCAGGGGCTGCTCTGGCCTGGCTGGCATGCCCCTGTCTGCAGCACGCCCTGTGGGGAGCTGCTCCAGCTAAGGATGTTAAGTATTGACTAATTGAATAGTCAATGCATTTTTGCATCGACTATTTGATTAGTCGGTAGGGCACCTCTGCCTTAGAAGTGTAGCAACAGCCTTAGGGCTGTTGCTACACTTCAAAGGTGAAAGCACAGTGTGGAGCCTAGGGTCGGGGGTATGGGGAGAGTCCCCAGCTGATCTTGGCCTCCATGCGGTGCTGCCACTTTGAAATGCCACAAGGAGCCTAACACTGGGCTCCCTGCGGCGTTTCAAAGCAACCGTGCCACAAAGCCTGGAGTTAGTGGCGGAGTCCCCAGCTGATACCGGGTTCCACGTGGTGCTGCCGTGTGCAGCCAGGGACACCCCAGCTGGCCTAAAGCGGCAGCGCTGCTTGGAGCCTGGGGTCTGGACCCAGGCTTCAAGCAGCGCTGCCTCTTTGAAGTACTCCTCCCCACATCTTGTGCCTCTATCAGATAGAGGCAGCAAGAGGGGGAAGCTACTAGTCGACTATCCCATAAGCATTTGCTTATCGGATAGTCGACTAGTCCTTCACATCCCTAGGTCCAGCCCCCATCGATTAACCAGTTAACTAGGGATGTGAAAGGTTATCGGAGACCTGTGCCATAAGTATTACAGTATGTGTATAATTAATTTTTTGTGGCATGGAGAGAGGCTATGAATTTAGATTGAATGAATTTGAGAGAAGAAAGATTTGAGTTTGAATTGGTTTTCCTTCAAAGCCGGTGTTATAAGGCATGAATTTCATGTTGTATTTAATCTGCAGCATTGTCAGAGTGATAGCTTTAGGTCTAGTGCCCTTTGTAGGGAAGGGATCATAAACAGGTATGGGCGATAATGGCTTAAAATAAATGGCTAATGAGAAAAGGCTGCTGCATACAGAGATTGGCATTTTAATCACAAGTACAACTGGGATGAAAAACAGATGTTGTTTTTCTTCTAGGGATGTTAAATTGCGGTTAGTAAGCTAATAGAGTAGTTGATGGAATTTTGGGGTTAGCTCCCAGGGCGGCGCGAGTCAGGACTAAGCAGTTCTGACTTGTGCTGCCTCTGGGACCGCTGCGGCTCTGCTTCTTAAATATAGTAAGAACTGCCAGCAGCAAGGGCGGAGGGAGGGAAGCGACTAGTCAAGTAGTGACTCGAGTAGTTGCTTACATCCCTATTTTCTTCACTACTCTTTCCCAACTAATGCAGCCAAGATAAAAATTTTAAACAGACTGTACAGTCTAATGTTATATCCAGCATAACTCTTCTACCTTTTTATTGTGATTTAAATGGTTGTTTTCTTTTCAGTTTTCATTCTTCTGGGGACATCGCCTGCATGGGTATCTGCTCCAGCAGTTACCCAACCGTCATGGCATTTTGCTTCTTGGAGGAGCTGCAGTGGAAATTTTCTGCTTCATATGACACTACGAGCATAAGCTTGGCTACCAGACCCTATGCCTTTCTTGAATTTGGTTTGTAAATTTACTGTCAGAATCCTTTGTTCAGAACATCGTACAGGAAGTCCGGAACTTACAAATGGGTTATGTTCCAAAAGTTCCTATAGAAACAATGTTATAAATGGTAGTTAGGTTCCTAGGCTAGCCCACAAAAGCATGTTTAGCTCGTAATGTAGCTGAAATACTGTATATTTGCAATGAAAAATACTAGAAAATGTGGGTTTTTTTTAAACTTAACCTTGAATGCTGATGCTTGAGGAAAGGCAGGTTTAATTAGAGGAGGATGAGGGCGTAGGTGGAGATTCTGAAAGGGATTTGTGGACATCCCTGGGCTGCTATCCCATGCAGGCTCTGTTCAGGCTACTGCAGTAAGCCCATTCCCCGCTCATGCCACTGGTCTCCCCCCAACCCCAAGCAGGCTGCATCTAGGTCCAGCTCACCAGGAGGTGGTGAGTGATGCGAGTGTGAGCTGGCGGACTCCGAACAAGCAGGGTTTCTCCTTCAAAGCGCTGCTGCTCTCCAGCCACTGGCTGCATGACTGCTTCCTGCTTCTCTAGCGTTCTCTGGCCAGCACTGGTGGTGCTCACCATCACCTGTGCCTCTTGCCTGCTCCCCGGAGACCAGAGCTGTCTTTACCCATACACAGAATATGCAACTGTATAGGGCATCAGAAAATTTGGGGCACTATTGGGTCTTAATGTCCAACCACCTCTTCCAATCCTGTTCTGTGGCTCTGCTTCTTAAAAGTGAAAAAGCCTGACACACCTATTAGCAGAACATTGAACCTGTGAAAGAGCTATTCAAGTGATAATGAAGTCCTTTAATGGACATTTGCCAACCCCGGGTATATACTGTCAATTGGGCATAGGGGCAGCAGTTTAATAGTACTGCTTAGTGCCCCATAAAATATTACAACATCACCTGCGGCCTCAGGCAGGGAGGTTTTGTTTGTATATGCAGTAATTCGGGGAGTGCCTATATTTCTGGTGAGTAATTAAACTAACAGACTGGTTGGTAACGATAAGGAGCTGTGTTAATTCCTAATCATACGAGGTGGCTTTATGTGGCAGGAGAACAGTGTAGGAAAAATATTCAAATAGTAATATGAAAGAATAGATTATTATTGTAGTATTTCTAGGAGTCTTAGTCATAGACCTGGGCCATGTTGTGCGAAGCACAGTACAAAGACATCAAAAAAAAGACAGATTCTGCCCCAAAAAGCTTACAATCGAAGTATAAGATGGGGCAGAGGAGACAGGGTGGGCACAGAAAACAGTGAGATGAGGCAGGTCAGTGTGAAAGGCCATTTCACTTTCCACATAGCTTAGGTTCCTGTAGAACTTTGTGATCATACAGGGCGTCCTCGCTCACCTGTGATTCCTGACATAAATGCTTATTTTTTACCTACTCACTAAAGCCCCATATGAACATCACATACAAGACAAGCTCTGTTGGATTAGTTCCATTAGTGAGATGTTTATACCCTGTGAAGGGTGATGTGATGAAGTTGGTTAATACACTAGCAGTCAGCTCTGAACAGGAGAGTTCAGATCCTGCTTAGAAGAAAGACCTGCTTTTAGGGAAAAGACAGTATGCAGCAGTTCTTGCATTGTGAATGAAGTGACTGCCAGCCACATTCTAATTTCTTCATAAAGCTGTGTTGAAATTTTGCATTTTGCTCTGTATGTTGGCTAGGGATTTCTTGCATTTTGCTCTGTATTTTGGCTAGGGATTTCTAGCTTATTTTAATCGCCTATTGGCCACGTACTAAGAAAACAAAAGTGTAGGTTCCTTGCATTTTTCATTTCAGTATCTTGTTTCCCCTTCCTCTGATACTGTTGTGTGGTCTTTTGTGCATTCTCCTAGATCTAAGTTGCACTGAATAAATTTAACTTAAAGATTTTTTTTTTTACTTGACTTAAAAAACCAGATCTTTCTAAATACACTTCTGCATTTCATTTGCTTCATTACTCATGATTACTATAAAAAGTAATGTAATGAAACCTCCATCCTTCAAAGCTTAGAGATAAGCAAATAAGCTAGGCTAGAGAACAGTGAGCAATATCCATAATGGGGAACTTGGGCTCTGGAGATGTGGGTGATTGTTAATGAGATGATATTCTTGGTTATAGTTTTAGTGCTCTGCAACTTGACTCAAACCTGTGAAGAGGGGTGTTTTTCTATGAGACCCCTGTTATAACATCTGTCTTGTCTGAATCATTAATAGCACAAGCCTCCGGAAAATCTCTGTGCAGCATGGTGAGGGAAGCTGTTGCTGCTACCACAGTTTGAATTGTAGGTCCCATCTGGCACTGTAAAACTAAAGCCCCTGGCACTGTTTAAAACACAATTCTGTCTTGCAGAGTAGATAGGACATAACAGACTTCATTGTGATCTAGACCTTTTTAAACCTTGGTTAGGTCCCAACTACAGGTTGAACCTCTCTTGTCTGGGACTATTTGGTCTGGCAACATCCGAGGCCCAGCAGACCATGGATATTGCTGGACCAGAGGGCTGGGTGGCCATGGGGTTGGCCGCAGCAGCCCTGGAACAGCAGAGCTGCAACAGCCCTAATGGCTTCGGGGCAGTGGTGCCCCGGTGGGCCTAGGGAGCGGAGCCATGGCTGCCATGGCAGCCCCAAGCCATGGTGGCCCTGGAGCTGCGAAGCTGCAGTGGCCCTAGGATAACGGAGCCCAGGGGAGCCAGAGCCCTGGTGGTCCCAGAGCTGCAACAGCCCAAGCACCCTGGAGCTGTGGCAGTTTTGGTGCCCGAGAGCCACAGCAACCCCAGTGATCCTGGGGCTGCAGAACCGCAGCAGCCCTGGGACAGCGGAGTCCTGGCGATCCCTGGGCATTGGAACCGCAGCAGTTCTGGGATGAGCAGAGTCTGATGGCTCCAGAGCAGCAAAGCTGCAGTGGCAAGGACTGGCCAGCGCAGCTGGGAGCCGGCCTGGAGGCAAGTGAGCTCCATCAGACCTGATGACGGACGCCGGGAGAAGTTGGAGTCCCAGTAGCAGAAGGAGGGAATTGACATCCCCTGGTCCGGCAAACTTTCTCATTTGGGACCAGTTAGGTCCCAAGCATGCTGGATCAGGGAGGTCCAACCTGTACTGTGCAATGTAAAGCTGTGTGTTACACATACCCTACCCCACATATGCTTATGTGTTGTTACAGAATTCAGAAGTGATACATATTTTATGCAACAAAGTATTTGACCCAACAAGTAAAGAATAACATTTTAGATACGATACAATTAAGGTTAAAAAAATGGGATAGGAAGGTCCAGCATATCAGTTAGCTCCTTAACAATTCAATGTTTTAGTTAAGAAATATTTTATACTCTATTTTAGATAATGTTATTCAGAAAGTGAAATACCATTTCAACTACACAAGCTGCTCTCAAATGAAGAACAACTTGGAGAAAATTCAGGAAGACCTGAAGTTCCACCCTCCTGTGCTTCTGAAACTAGAGGATACAGAGCTGATGAACGGGATGATTAACGGGCACATAGAAGTGCACGTGGGGTCTGGTAAGTTATTGCTATGCAGAGTTTTAATACAGGTTTCTTCTGATAACTACTTTTAACTTACAACAAACAGTTAAAAATCCCAGTTGTTTTCTCTGAAATGAAAAACCCAAGTAAACATATATAATCTCAGACAAATAGTTCTTGTTCAAGGTTAGTTTTTTCATCATGATGAAGAGGACATAAACTCTTGTTAATCTTTAACCATAAATAATTTTCTCTATGGAAGTTTGTTATAACTGGAATCACAAATTGCACATTTCCCTTCATTTAAGCAAGTTGAGGCTTTAGTTTTCTTTGAGAGAGCTTCATTTATATCGTGTGTTCCATAAACAAAGACCCAAAATATACTTCCAGCCTAGAAGACTTACTTTATCTCAAGGAAGAAAATGATCCAAAGAATAAATATCCCTGAGACTATGGGTGATGTCTCACTTATGAATCCATCTTGAATTGTTTCATGGCACATCTCATTTTTCTGGCTATTGGGGATGAGGGAAGATAATAGCTTACGTTGCTGAACATAAAAAACAGAATTAATGCTCTCCTACAGTTATAATAAACATCTGCATAAACAGCACATTGAGAGGTTTCACTTAGTGTTTGTTGTACAATGTTAGCTGAAACAAAGTGACACATTTTAAAGTATAGTCTTATATGCAAAATTGCTGTAAAAATGGCACATTCTTACTTAAGTCTGTTCCCCTTTTGTATCTAGTCATCACTGCTTAATTTACTCAATAAAACATGACTATTATTTAATCATGTTATCTCATGGCCACATTAATGTCAGGGAACCATATTTTTCTGTGGCTTATGACTCTCCAACAAAATCAAATTCCAGATGTACAGTCTTATTGTTGGGGATGGGCAGCTCAGAACACAACTTGACTTGCCTGTTTCAGGGTGAATCTGTAGGGCGTTTTTGATTTGATTGGCAAGTTGTTACTAATCAGTTTTCAGAATTGCACTTTACGGGACAGTATCCCATGACTAGGGCCCTACCAGGGGAGACCAGCATTTCTTAAATTCTTGTTTTCACCCAAAAGGGAGTTGCCGGGGCTCAGAAGGTTATTTTAGAGGGTTTAGGGTATTGCCGCCCTTACTTCTGCCTCCAGAGCTGGGCAGCCGGACAGGGGTGGTTGTTGGCCAGGTGCCTAGTTCTGCAGGCAGTAGCGCAGAAGTGAGAGTGGCAGTACTGTATCATGCCATTCTTACTTCTCCACTGCTGCGGGGAACTCTGCCTTCAGAGCTTTGATCCCAGCCAGCAGCCATTGCTCTCTAACTGCCCAGCTCTGAAGGCTGTGCTTTGCCAGGAGCAGGCAGAAGTAAAGGTAGCAGAACTGCAACCTCCTCTACAATACTTTACAACCCCTCTGCACTGCTTTGAGGGTCAGGACCCCTACTATTACAACACCATGAAATTTCAGAATGATATAGCTGAAATCATGAAATTTATGATTTTTAAAATCCTATCAATGTGAAATTGACCAAAATGGACTGTGAATTTGGGAAGGGCCTACTCATGACTTGCCAGGCTTAGAAATACTTTGGACTAGTACAGATGCTTTCAGGACCAGTAAATATTTTCAAACTAGACAAATGATCAGAACTAAATACTCAGTTCTCATAACCTCTGTATTCAGTTTCTTCCATTTTCCATCTGGGATTGTGTCTGACTCTTTTTTTTTTCCAGTAGTTTAATCCAGATACTTATGTATGTTGTTTCATCCTTATTGTAAGAACCATTTTCAGCCTCAGCTCTCTACCTCTGCTTGGCTTGACTTTTCTGGCTTTTGTGTCTCAGGCTGTGTCTAGACTACAAAGAAAAGTCGGAAAAAGATACGCAAATTTCGAACCGTAATTTGCATATCGTTTTCCGCTTTTCTTCCGAAAAAGGTTTTTCCAACATTTGGCCTGTCTACACTGGGCCAAATGTCAGGAAAAAAGCTTCTTTCAGAACATCCCTTCTTCCTCGTAGAACAAGGTTTACAGGGATGCTGAAAAAACACGTCTGCTTTTCCTCTCCTCCACCCCTCCCCCCCCCACCCGAAAAGCAGATGTGTTCCTTGGATGCGGCAGAGCTTTTCTGGGATACCAGAGGTATCCTGGAAAAACTCTGCAGTCTAGATGTACCCTCAGTCTTTCATTTTCTTTCATTAAGAAAAGTAGTGGCTGAATCCCATTCTACTGCTCCAAGATTTTGTTGTCCTATCTTAGAAGAAAACTAAACTATGCTAATCAGGAAATTTGAGTACAACATGCAGCCAGGGGATCTGATTTCAGTAATACTAAAAGATATAGTATAGACAGGACTTCGTATACTGCTAAAAACCTGTACTGCCCAAACTTCTTGTCACAGGGAGCTGGTTAGTTCCTATCAATACTTTGTAACCGTGTTGTAACCAGTTCCTCTGACTCCCCATTTCTAATGTAGGAAAGGCGAACGTAGTCTAGCCATTTAGTCCAACATACTGAATCCCTTTTGCACCATGCTAAAGAACAATGCTGAAACCCGTTCGTGCTATCAAGATGGTAGCACTGTTCCCTTGGTCAGTGTGGTCCCATTATCTCACTGGAAAGGTTAACTTCAGGATGGTGGCTATGTAGCAGGTGAAGTTCTGAAAAACTGGGCCTTTAGGAAAGATTATAAATAGTTGACGTGGAGAGGAGACAACATTTCCATTTTAGACAGATATAGAAATAATACTTATGAAACAGAAAAACATCTTGCTCTAATTGTCTGGTAAACATGCTAATAAGCTATGCAGCATTTTGTTCTCCTGAATGAATATCTCTAGTTTCCTGAACAGTGTTACAGGCTCTATTTAAACCATCATTGTGTTTTTCTTAAGATGAGATCTTAATATAAATGATTTGCAGATTTAAAATACCTCACTTATATTTTAAATGGAAATGCCTGAGTCTAATTTAATACCGCTAAAGATAAAACTCCAAATCAATGCACTGTCAGCCTTAATTCTCTGCTTGGTTCCTTGGCAGCCAGCTATTGTACAATACCCTGAGGAAATAGAATAGAATGTGCAGCAAACAATAATGTCTATCTCCACTTAAATAGGCTGAAGGAATCAGTTTGGAAAAATCTTAAGTGAATTTTCTACCCATTGCTTAGTGAACTGATTTGCAGGATTGTATAGCCCCCCTCCCTCCCCGGAGAAATGCACTAACTGCTGCTAATAAGCATGGAACGTACTTGGATCCCTAAAGTTGGGTCCATACAATTTATGTACCAACTTAACTATTTCTGTTATGGGTATGACCCACCTCCCGCATCCCACTAACGTAGCTACATCAGTACTCCCCCAAATGTGATTGTAGTTATAAGCACCCTTATACCAGTATACTGGTGTGATTGATTCTCTTTATATGTGAATAAGTGGTACAACTTTCCTAAGTAGGTAATTCCACAGACTTTATATAGAAATAAAATGAAAACTTAGAATATAAAGATAAATTCCCCGTCAGAAATGCACCCCACATGACCAGGCATAGCAATCTTCATTCTTTTCCCATGATACTAACACTTATTGCCTCCTGGATAGATCTTCTAACTTGTAAAATTTCCAAACTAGATTCTTCATCATATTCAAGTCTCAGTATGATGTTTTCATAGTTTCTTACTGGGGACTGGAAGCTGATGATATGCTTACTTCCAGAAAGGCGGAATGACTCCAATATGAGTTACTAACGAAACCTTTTTGTTTTGAAATGAAACACTGGTTCTCAGGTGGATCTTGGCAACTTATTTATTTGGCATATGCAGTCTGGCCAAGGCAAGCCACAGCATTCTTATCAATGAAGTTCAAGGCAAAAAGAACTCCAGGAATTTGAGTAATTGTTGCAGTCCTCAACAATGTGTCATAGTTTGTGGTGGCATACATTAACATAGTGGGCCATTTCTGAAATGCCAGAAATTCCACTGCAGCACAAATTCCATGTCTAGTACGAAACCAGTTCAGAAGGCTCCATTGCCTTTGAGGAGTCCTGTGGCACCTTAGGGTATGTCTACATTATTGCACTAATTCGAACTCACTTAATTCGAATTAAGCTAATTTGAACTAGTGCATCTAGACCTAAAAACTAATTCGAATTAGCGTTTTGCTAATTCGAACTAGCATGTCCACATTGAGTGGACCCTGAACCGAAGTTAAGGCTGGCCGGAACCAGGACTTAGAGTGTGGAGCTGCTGCCTCAGGCTAGCTGAGGGCTGTGCTTAAAGGGATCCGAGCCCCCACCCCGGACAGACAGTTCTCAGGGTTCCCCGCTTGCTTGTCTACCTCGATGAGGGACAGCAAAGCAGTCCTGTCTTGGAGTGCCCTGAGTGCCCACACTCGGCACATCACAGCACTCGGCCATCAGCCCGGCTGCACTTGCCGCAGGCTGCCATCTGGGGGTGTCAGTCGGGGGGCTGTCAGGATCCAGGAGGCCCTGCGGGAGAGCTTCCACCCTGAGGAGCCCGCAGAGCCACCCCAGTCCTCCCCATCAGGGGCTCATGCCCCATTCCTCCCTCACCTCCTTCCACTTACCCTTCCCTAGCCCCCCTTCCTGATGGAAAAAATAAAGGACACGTGTTCAAAAACAGAAACTCTTTCGTTATTTAACAAAACTGGGGGTGGGGGGATTAACCTCTGGGGAGACTGGGAAAAGGAGGTGGGAGAGGGGAAGAGAGAGGGTGGGAGAGGGGAGGGAGAAACCTGGGAGGAGGGAGCTGGAAGGGGGAAGCCAGGGCAAGGAGGAGGAGGGGAAGTATAAAACTATGGTACGCCATATCTTCAGTATTGTGTAGAGATGTGGTCTCCTCACCTCAAAAAAGATATTTTGGCCTTGGAAAGGGTTCAGAAAAGGGCAACTACAATGATTAGGGGTTTGGAACAGGTCCCATATGAAGAGAGGCTAGAGAGACTGGGACTTTTCCGCTTAGAAAAGAGGAGACTGAGGGGGAATATGATAGAGGTATATAAAATCATGAGTGGTGTGGAGAGGGTGAATAAAGAGAAGTTCTTCATTAGTTCCCATAATATAAGGACTAGAGGACACCAAATGAAATGAATGGGTAGCAGGTTTCAAACTAATAAAAGAAAGTTCTTCTTCACAAAGCAAATAGTCAACATGTGGAACTCCTTGCCACAGGAGGCTGTGAAGGCTAGAACTATAACAGAGTTTAAAGGGAAGTTAGATAAAGTCATGGAGGTTGGGTCCATGGAGTGCTATTAGCCAGGGGGTAGGAATGGTGTCCCGGGCCTCTGTTTGTGGAAGGCTAGAGATGGATGGCACGAGACAAATGGCTTGGTGATTGTCTTCGGTCCATCCCCTCCGGGGTACCTGGTGTTGGCCGCTGTCGGCAGACAGGCTACTGGGCTAGATGGACCTTTGGTCTGACCCAGTACGGCCGTTCTTATGTTCTAAGCTCAGGGTTGGGGGTCTCACTGGACCAACTTGATTTTCATGCAAACCTGCTCCTGGGTTCGCATGTGGCCTTTGGTGGCCAGGCTGGCAGCTATCCTGCCCTAGATGGCCTCATTCCTGTACCTAGTGCGGAGGTCGTGGACGTTGGAGGTCTCCCCCCAAACGTCGATGTGGTCCACGATCTCCACACTAGACCAGGCTGGCACCCGCCTCTTGCAGCCCTGGGCAGGCTCCTGGGAGCCGCCAGCCTGGTCCTGGGAAGAGGCGGAGGGCTGGGTGGCATCGGGTGGCTGGCTCATGCTGTGCCAGGTGCAGGGTCTGCTGGCTGGGTGCTGGCAGGCTTGCACCTGGCATGGGCACTGTAGCCAGACCGTGCCCCTTTAAGGGCTCTGGGGCCGGGAGGGGGCAGAAGAGTTTCCCTGGGTTGGCCCAGAGTGGCCACCAGGGCAAGCTGGGAAGGGCTAGCCTCCAACTAGTTCAAATTAAGTGGCTACACAGCCCTTAATTCGAACTACTGAGTTTGAACTAGGCGTTAGTCCTCGTAGAATGAGGTTTACCTAGTTCGAATTAAGCGCTCCACTGGTTTGAATAAGTTCGAACTAGCGGTTTGCATGTGTAGTGCCTATGAAAGTTAATTTGAACTAACAGCTGTTAGTTCGAATTAACTTTGTAGTGTAGACATACCCTTATAGACTAACAGATGTATTGGAGCATAAGCTTTCGTGGGCAAAGACCCACTTTGTCAGATACATGTAGTGGAAATTTCCAGAGGCAGGTATAAATATGCAGGCCAGAATAAGGCTAGAGATAACGAGGTTAATTCAGTCAAGGAGGGTGAGGCCCACTTCTGGCAGTTGATGTGGAGGTGTGAACACCAAGAGAGGAGAAACTGCTTTTTTACTTGGCTAGCCATTCACAGTCTTTTTGTTTAATCCTAAACTGATGGTGTCAAATTTGCCAAATCCTCTACTGTAAACCCCTCAGCCAGTAATCTTACCTACAGTGTGACACATGAGGGCAGATGACTGTGTGGTGTAGTAAACGAGCCTTAAAGGTAAATGTGGCATATCTTGCAATGTCATCATGAGCTTTGCTAAGTTTTTCTCTCTGCAAACACTGAGTAAAGCTGTATTGCAGAGAACCAGTAACCATGGTAAAGGAGTAGGTTTAAGTGTGCCTGAAATAATATGCATGGTGGATTAAGTTGTATATCAGTCACTTTGTGTGAGATACACGAGCCCGTACTGGAGTGCAATATTTTGCCACTGAATAACAGAGTGCCAAGACTAAAGTGTGTAATGTTTGGGTTTTGGGACCTCATGTTATTGTGGCCTGTCTTCTGAGCAGGCTATTGCATATTTTGACCTTAGTCACTGTCTTTACATATGGTCATGAATCATGATATGTGAGAATTCTATCCAATGTGAAGCCTAGATAGACAAGGTATGAATCACGCTTTATTTGCTGACCATGGAGAACTATACTAGGCTCTCTGCCTTCTTGTGTATGATTATAGAACCATAGAACTGGAAGGGACCTTGAGAAGTCATCAAGTCCAGTCCCTTGCCCTCATGCAAGAACAAGCGCCATCTAGATCATCCCTGTTAGATGTCTGTCTAACCTGCTCTTAAATATCTCCAGTGATGGAGATTCCACAACCTCCTTAGGCAATTTATTCCATTGTTTAATCACCCTGACAGGAAGTTTTTCCTAATGACTAACCTAAACCTCACTTGCTGCAATTTAAGCCCATTGCTTCTTGTCTTATCAGAGGCCAAGGAGAACAATTTTTTCTCCCTCCTCCTTGTAACACCCTTTTAGATACTTGAAAACTGCTATCATATCCCATCTCAGTCTTCTGTTTTCTAAATTAAACCAGCCCAATTCTTTCAGTCTTCCCTCATAGGTCATGTTTTTTAGACCTTTAATCATTTTTGTTGCTCTAATGATATAAGTGGAAAACACTCAAAAACATACTCTTACTTACACTTGGTATCAGATGCCACCGATGGCCGCTAAGACAGACTGTCATATCTGTGGTTCGGACACATTTTCAGGTATGTCAAAGGAGTGTGACTGCAGAGGCACATATTGTTGACATGAACGAACTTGGCAATTTGTGACCATGCGATAGCTAGATGGGGTAGGGAGAAACAGTGCTCTTTTCAGCAATATTGTGAGGGGAAGGAATATGTGCAATTACTTATTTTAGTAAAATTTAATCCATCAGGGGTAATGTACAGAACACTGCCCAAATCACTGAGAAAATAAAACATTCTGATGCTTATTGGAGTAACTACTGTTCAATGACTCACTTACACGTTAAATTTAATTGCTGTTTTTTCTTATGCAAAATCATATTTAAATGACTGAGATCTGCACCATTGATTCAGTGGGAACTTGCGTATAGTAATGTTGCATGATTCTGGCATATTGCACAAGATTAATGTGGCTGCTGCCACAGCAGTCTGAGATAAAAGCAGGTGTGAGTAGAGGTGCTAGATGAGTTAATTACATAGATTAGCACTAATTCTCACCACTGTAGTCAAATAACATTAAAGCTTGCTGTAAACCTCCATAGTCAAGGAAATCTGAGTTTGTAGGACGAGACCTTTATTTTAATAAAATAAGTGGGTGAAATCTCTACTTTAAACTGTTTAGTATCACTGTGTTAAAGAGTGCTGTATTCCAGCCCAGCAGTAAGCTGCATTTCACCATAGAATGAAATGCTGAGAGATGCATTGATCCTATAGGGGAACCCCTGTCCTGGGGAGGTGTAATATTTGTACTGCATTTTGAAATGACTGGATTAAAGTTGTCTCCAAATTGTACAAATACAAATTATATTTTGCATCCCTATATTGTTACTAGTGTATATTTTTTTGGGGGTGAAGTAAGATCACTTCTAGTTCTGAGGCCCTTCCAGTAAAGGAATTATTGCCTCTGAAGTCCTCCTTGCTTGTGTGTTTAAGTCTGATATTAAACAATTTAAAGTTACTGTTTTTGTGTAGATCACCTTACAGTATATTATGCTTAAATATGTGAATTGGGTATTATGTGGCTGTGTGTGTGTGTGTGTGTGTGTGTGTGTGTGTGTGTGTGTGTGTGTGTGTGTGTGTGTGTGTGTGTGTGTGTGTGTGTGTGTGTTTTTATAGCTGGAAAAAAAAAATGTGATTCCATCCGTTTCTAGCCCTTATACCAGGGGAGGGTAACCTAACACTTGGGAGATGGAGGTGGCCCTTGGCTTGCCTAGACCTGGTCCCCCTACACTCTGGTTTGTGAGGAGAATGTGGGGAGTGTTTTTCCTTCTCAGTCAGGGGCCATGTCAATGAGGGGTTTGAGGGGGGTGGTTTTTTGCTTCTCGCTTGTGTGCAGCCCCCCAACCCCAAAATGTCCCGTCTGTAAGGAAAACTTTGTCTAGTGTTCATGAAGCTGAGCTGCAGTGAGCATAAAATGATGGGCCATGTTATCTTCCCTGCTTGCAGGCTCTTTAACAATGCAAAGATGCTGGAATCCAACTGCGACTGCTAAACTGATACCTGACTTGGTAGACAGGAATTCTCAGCTGACATAAAATCTAGTGGAGTTACTTCCTGTGCCAGCTGCCTCTGTCCCCTACCCTTCTCCAGGCATGAGTGGTTGTGAATGGTTGGGGAGGGTGCATTGTAGCATAGCAGAGCTCAGCATGGTTTGGGGATAACAGCCAGCACCTTTGGGCTGAGGCCAGAACATCTTTAGATCTCGGGAGACTTCTTGATGATCACTCTCTTCTTTCTTGCATCTTGTGGATGTTGGTGTAAGAGAGAATTGGAACTCAGTATCTGAGATGTGAAATAGCCTACTCATCTCAATGCTGGAATTCCTTCTGAATTCCAATGGTAGCTTAACGTTGGCTGATAAGATGCTTAAACTATCATTGTTATGAGTACCAACCCTGCAATTGTTGTCAAGCATTTGCTGAGGTCAGGCTTTGTCTACACATCACACTGCTTTCAGTGTAGCTATGCAGTGCAGACAGTGTGCTTTTCATTGGAGTGAAAGTCTTTGGCAGAGGGCAGGCAGTGTTGAAAGGCCTCAGATGTTCCCTGCTGCCAGAGCTTTCCACCGCGAGGAGGAAGTGCTCTAGAAGCGAGGACCGGGAAGAGAGGCTGAGCCTTTTCCTTGTTGCCTTCTCCCCTGCCACAGCTGCTTCCCTCCTGCTGATGCCTTTCTCTGCTGAAAAGAAGGACTTCAGCAGCAGGAAGCTACTAAAGCCTCCTTGATACTGCAGCCTTTCCCTGCAGTGTGGAAGAACTCCATGGCAGGCTGCTACGCTGCTCAAAATAGCCATAAAGATGGGAGGCCCAGTTTGGGCTGGAAGAGACCACGTCTGTGCTGCTGTTGGTACCCGTGCCGGAAGGCCTATGCATCGGTGTACTGCACTCTGCCAAAAGACTCCTGCAGTGTAGATGTACCCTTAGAGTTAAAGCCCTTTTCCATCCCTATGTTAAAGTTATCTCTCCCTCAAAGAAGAGCTACTTCCTCTCCCCAGTGCCAAAAGCGGTCACTGCCTCTTGAATGTCACCTGTAAGCTACCTCCCATGATTTCTGGATGCTAAAACCTCCGGCTTTTCTTCTGACAAGGAAGTGAAGTGTCTTCAATACAAAAATCTATAGCATGCTGACAGTTGAAAACTTAGGTGTGGCATAAAGTAAGTGATGCTTGAGATCCAAATTTGTAATGCAATGCTAATGGACTGATCATATCATCCAGTCCATTAAGTCACTTCACTTCACTTTTAGCTGCTGTAGAATTTCCATGTACCCTGAGAATTCGATAATGGAATGCAACAGAAACTATGGGCATGTTGCTACAAAAAAGTAAAGTCCATCTTGCCACAGGTTACTCAAGGCCTTGAATATCTGCTTCCCACAATTAGATTGAATTTGAGTTGCCTTACGAAAAAGCAATGAACTAATTGTAATTAATGTTCAATTCTCTCTCTTTTTTTGAATTGTCAGAAGTCCCTACCTACAGAATGCAACCTGTGACTCCCTTGGGGATTCTGTCTCTTGTTCTCAACATCATGTGTGGAGCCTTGAACCTCATTCGCGGAGTTCATCTAGCAGAGTATTCTTTTCGGGTAACCTTTTATTGATTTCATAGTTGTAGTATAGGGCAGGGAGAGGAGGATTAGACTGATACAGCTATCAGATCACCGGTAGATAGATGGCTATTGCACACCATCACATTTCAAGTTATGCTTTGTTTATCCAGAGAGCTTTATTCAGATGAATGACTATACTTCGTGCACTTGGATCTGTCAGAGCTTTAGGGCATTTTGCAAAATCTTTTTTTCACTGGTGGGATTGGAGTGATGTTGTTCATTTGAAAGGTAGGGAAGAATATTATTTTTGACATCCTGGATGGATTTTATGTGGACGTATCTTCCCACTTCAAAATGTCTTTTGATAAATTGCATGTGTTTCTTTGGCTGGTGGATTTCTACATCATGTAGAAAATGTATAGTGGAATCAGCATAAAGTACCATTTTAGAAACAACTAACTTATTTAGTGTTTCACAGTTTTATTTTGTACATAAATTGATACATACATGTCAGTTTCCAGTATTTAGTTCAATGAAAATTGATTAACTCCAGTCTGATTTTTATATTTTGAGATGGTGATAGTACCGAAGTAAAATGAGAATAAGCACTTCCATAGAATGTATCTATATAAAATGTTAAGCAGCACTTTGCATCAACTAAAACTCAGCAACTTTTGTCATCTTCCCCAAACAGGAAGACCACGAGGGAGTTGGAAATGTAATAGCATTTCTCCTTTCTTTTCTAGCCTGCATTTTTCAGGTATGTTAAGTTTTAGCTGTTGCGCTCTTACGCTCTTCCTGCATTTTTCATTTACTGCCCTGAATCTAACAAACATTTGTTGAGTATAACCTGTGAGTAGAATAGGAGACTTTGAAGCACTTGGTCTATTCACTGGGTGAAATTCTGTGTGTTGGATGTGCACATCACACAAACAAAAATTGGCCATGGGACAGATGCAGCCTACAAATGAAGGCTTCACATTTCTGACATATTATGCACCTGTTGGCTGATCGCTCCTCTCAATCCCTTTGCTGTAGATTTATCTATCCCCTTCATTTTACAGATATGACAAGAACTGTTCTGATTTGAATTAGCCCCCACATGAAGCACTAGTTAAACGAAACCCCCCCAAAGCAGGAATAGATATACTTTGTGCTATTTTAGCACTGCAGCCTTTTCTTTGAACTGCTTAAAGAGGGCTCATATAAATGGCAAAACTCTTTAGTCATAACTTTAATTATATTAATTAGTTTAAAACTTTCACACTTAAACACTTTGAACATAGTCCTTAAAATACTATAGCACAAACCTTGTTTTTTTTCTCAGTGGTTGCTACCATAATACATAAGTCATCACAGTTTATTGTGAATCTGAGACAGTCATGGCCTGCTAAGTTTTATTCTAACTCTGCCATTGACTTAATGCGGCCTTGAACAAATTTCTTTACTTCTCAGCCTCGATCTGTCCATCTGTAAAACGACAATTATGAAGAGCTGTTTACTTCATAAAATAGCTGTTTTGTCACTTATTGTATATTTGACTATTGCTCTTGTATTCAGAATCTCATCTCTGTTTCTGCCAGTAAACAATCCTGAGGTCATATACGAAAATCCTTTTGCCTTGGAGTCGTGTTGCAACTGATTTGTGTTCAGTCAGCAGAAGGCATTGTTGATGTCAGGGGTGTAACTTAAATTACTTTACCATTCACACCTGATGCCCCGTGTTCTCTCTAAGCTGTGGGGCAGCACAGCCCCGCCCGGTCTGTCAGCTCTATGCATGGAGCCCTGAGTCTCTGACTGGGTGGGGCTGATTAATCACCTGTGATGCTGTCCCTGTGAGGGAACACTGCTGATAAGTAAGTTACACTGATCTGGTATTCAGTGAAATGCAAAAATATGTTACTGCAATTTGATATTCCCCATGGACTAGGGATGTAAATACTCCTTAAAAAGTTAACCAGTTAAACAATATAAGGGTAATAGTTTAACTGGTTAACTGGGGTCTGCAGGTGGGGTGGGGGGTGAGGTTGCTCCAGCTGGCCAAATAACTGGTTACCAGGTAATCTTTTATATCTTTACCATGGACGAGCTCTGGTATAAACAGACACAAAGATTTGTAATTTACGCTATACGTATCATTACTTAACGCTCATTGCTAAAATGTTACATTCTAGACTATAACAAATTAACATTTAAAATATTAAATGTTTAAAAATCTTGCTGTTTGACCAGCTCAGCCTTTCTTCAAATGAGTGAGTTATTTTGGACACACTATCTAATCTCTAGTGGAAAGAGCTAATATATTCACTGTGTACAAAATGTCACATTGATTTTTGCATAAGCTACGGCTCAATGAAAAGTTGTGTTCTGTTACAACAGCCAATCTGTTCCACTGATTTAAGTGAAGTAGCACAAATATGAGGGCAGAATTTGACCCTTGTGACATAGCAATTACATGGTTGACACAGTGCTGCAAAATGCCAAATGGAGCTCTGTGATTAATGAGCACAGAGCTCCGACTGCTTTCCAGGAGGGATGAAGTATTGTGTCATACAGGAGCTGAGATCTTGAGTACAGGTTTGTGCATTATTGCCCTCTGTAAACCTGACTAAATGTAAATAGCAGAATTGCATCAAAGTGTTTGTAATTGGTATAAAGATGGAATTCTAAGTATGAATACAACTCCAGGCCTCTTTCAAAAAACAAATTGAAAAGCATACATCAACAAAGTATCACTTTGTGTTTCATTGTGGTGATTTAATATGCCAGAAATATTTAGAAAACTATTTGCCATGTTAGGTTACCCTCCTAGGCTATGTCTACACTGGTGGCTTCTTGCGCAAGAACATCTTGCGCAAGAAAACGTCCACACTGCCATGTGCGAGCTGTGCTTTTGCGCAAGAGCACCGATGGCAGTGTGGACGCTTTCTTGTGCAAGAAAGCTCTGATGGCCATTTTAGCCATAGGGCTTTCTTGCGCAAGAAATCCTTGCCAAGCATCCACACTGCCCTCTTGTGCAAGAGCTCCTGCGCAAGAGGGCTTACACCTGATAAAAAAAAGAGCGTAGCGCGTGCGCAAGAAGCCCTCTCTTACCACACCATACTGTAAATTTCCTTGTGCAAGAGCGGGTGGGCAGTGTGGACGCTCTGCGGATTCTTGCGCAAGAAGCCGCGAGTGTAGACATAGCCCTAGACTGATAATGAAACTCTGATTTATATTTGTCCAGAAATTTGGCAGAGAGGAGACCTGTATTTTATATTCAGTCTTTCATCGCCCCACATGGCTTCTCGCTTGGTTGTGACTGACGTTTATTGCCCTTTAAATTCATTGGATTTTTCTGCCAAAACAAGGGGGAGGCAGTTAAGGTGACCCATCTCCTCACTCTGGTACATGCATAACCCATGTTTACAGAGGTTCTCTGTCTATTTTAATGGATGGACCACTTAGAGGTTTGGCTCTCTTACTGGCTTTCAGACAACGGGGTCTGGGTCTATAGCTTAGGCAATAGAGTCTGATGCTTGTAGATCCAGAAGTCTGACCTGCCCCCAAGGTGGTATGTATACATACACTGAGGCTACGTCTACACTGCGGGTTTTTTGTGGAAGAGGAAATGCAAATGGAGTGCTCATTTGCATCTCTCACACTCTCATTTGCATATCTTTCGATCCTTTTTGCAGAAGAGGTTTTTGCGATAAAAAGCTCTGTGTAGATGGGGGCCATTTGATGGAGAAAAACCCTTTTGCGCAAGATCCCTTTGTAAACCTCATTTTTTTTGAGGAATATGGGATCTTGCACAAAAGGTTTTTTTCCCACAAATGGCCCCGTCTACGCAGGGATTTTTATCGCAAAAACCTCTTTTGCAAAAAGGATCGAAAGAGGATATGCAAATGAGTGAGAGATGCAAATAAGTGATCCATTTGCATTTTCTCTTCTGCAAAAAGCCCGCAGTGTAGACATAGCCTGAGAGAAGTAATCATGTAGCTAATACTATTTTGGGGCCAGTATTTCACATAGTAGATACCTTTTAGTGAGGTAATGTGATCTGCTCCTAAAACGTGATATCTGTCATGTTCTCCTTTGTACCTGGAGTAGCCCTTTCTTGACTTTCCCAAATTCTCACCTGGGAGTGAAAAATGCTAACAAACATGTTTGGGCTCTTTGCCCTGTTAGATTATGGCAGGACAGCATCATGAAGTGACCACAGTCATTGCAATGTGCTGTCTGTAGATAATTATCCCACTGGTTTCCCCAACAAGGTTTGAACACAGGGTCTCTGGTACTACAGTGTGAGTCTTGACTGCTTGATATAAACAAGGATCTCCCCTAGCTGGCATGTCTAGTACACACTCACCTGGTTAAGTGGACTAGCTACTATAGGAGGACACTTAAAACACACTGAACCAATGGACTGTATATATTCTAATATTTTAAGTGAGTTCTGGGATACTGAGATGGCTTATTTAGCCCTTTAATTATGCCCAGAAGTACGACAGAAGAGAGTATAGGATTACCTCATACCTTCAGGCTGTTGAGTTTCAGCCATAACCTATAAGGATTACATCCATGGGCACTGGGTATGTAAGGCGGGAGAAGATTCTCCTTTCCCATACAGGCAGGCATAGCCTCGCCCACACTCTGCCCCCAGAAAGCCTGCTATAGGCGTTCTGGGGATGGAGTGTTGCTGCCCCCAGCACTCGCCCTCCCGCTGCTGGAGAGGGTGGGCAGTGTGGCGCACCCTCCTCCTTCCCCTGGTGCTCTGTGGCTGGGAGGCTGGAGCCATGCTGCGTGGCATAGCATGTCCTGCCTCTTCCCTCCCACAAGGCTGGGCAGTGCAGTGCAGTGCAATGCAATGCATCTTCCTCCGAGACTGGGGAGGCTGCAACAAGCGTGCACCCTCTCCCACCTGTCCCTATGGTTGGAAGGGGGGGAGCACATGTGTGGCGTACCACCCCGCTTCCCGGGGGCAGGAAAGGGATGGGGCCTAACAGAAAGGGCAGGGTTGGGGGCTTGCCTCCCCTAGTCCTGCCTTCAACAACCGCCCATGATCAAATCTGAGTCTTTGAATGCGGGCCATCTTTCATACTTGTTTAATACTTGATGATCCTTTTGAGATTACCAACAAGGGTGCCAGTTGTGCAGGTGGGCTTCTTTTCTCATGTATTTGTTCAGTGGGATCTGGGCGCTACCAGTTCATTTCTGTTGAATGGATGGTATCCTAATCAATAACTTGAAAAGGGCTGTAAGCTTCTCATATGTGTGTTAGTGACAGGTGCATCTCGAAATGCCAGCAATTGTAAGCTGTGAGCCTTGTCTGTTTTCAGTTTGATGTTGCTAATGTTGTCTTTCTGGTGCTGTTCCAGTGTTGTTTGTTCCTGTTCCACAGTTCAGCAAGGAAGATGAAGGCGTTTGTATTGATTTTCTCCATTTGTTTATGCAACATTTACTTGTATGGATTAAGAAACATCTGGCAAATACTCTTTCACATAGCAGTGGCGTCTCTTTCTTCATACCAGATACTGACAAGGCAACTCATGGAGAAACAGTCCAATTTTGGAGTCTGAAAACAAACTTGGGATTTATTACTTCGCATTTTAAAAACTCTTGTATTTACTCACACGGGCCAAAAATAGTTTGGGGGAATATTTTTAAAACGTGCTGTGATAATTGTCACAAGGGAGAGATTTTGAAACAAAACACCTTGACATAAACTATGTTCCTATAACTGGTATCGGACATTTGAGAGTTTAGTTAGTTGTGTGTAGTTCTACTGTGCTTTGTAGATTTTTTGCAAGCATTTGTAATGGTTGGAGTTTCTTGCTGCCACTGGAAATCTTCAGTACTCAATCTCTGTAGTGCACTCCTTGACTAATACCAAACACTCAGTCTCTTTTCATGTCTCATTTGCTTTGTAACACTTCAGAGTTTCAGTGTGTTGTCAAACTCCCATGGCAGAATATACTGAAATTATACGTTTAAAACCAAGACTGATTAAATTTGTGGGTAACACAATACTTAGTACTTTCATCTATAGATATCAAGTTGCTTGACAGACGTAAGCTGAGGAGGCGTTTGCCATAATTAGCTTAGTCAGTAGTTGGTGGAAGAAACGTTTTGTGGGATTTTCAAGGTTATCCTACTAAAGTGACTTAAAAGTGTAAGGATCTAAAGCAGCTGTTCTCAAACTGTGGGTTGGGACCCCATTTTAATGGGGTCACAAGGGTTGGCTTAGACTTGCTGGGGTCAGGGTCTGAAGCCTAAGCCTCATCCCATGGCTCAGGCTTTGGCCACCCTCCCCACTCATGGCAGTGGGGCTTGGGCAGGCTCAGGCTTCAGGCCTCTCCCTCCCCCGCCTCTAGGGGTCATGTAGTAACTTTTGTTGTCAGAACGA
The DNA here is from genome assembly GCA_032595735.1 of Pelochelys cantorii. Lineage (NCBI taxonomy): Eukaryota > Metazoa > Chordata > Testudines > Trionychidae > Pelochelys > Pelochelys cantorii. The sequence continues at coordinate 253,872,741 of CM064327.1, read as the reverse complement.
AGTTGTGGTGCAAAGAAGTTTGAGACCTTCTGGTACAAAGGAAAGAAAAAAGGGCAGGAGCCCTTTAAAGAACCATAAAGGACATAAAATGTCTTGAGTAAACTGTACATCTTAATTGTTGTTAAAGTGTGAGCTCATTTGGAAGTTGCCAGTAAGTTTGAAGCTGCATAAACCAAACCAAGAAAACACAACTGACTTTTCTTCCCAGGTGGCCTCTCTTTTTCTGTTTGAAGGTCACACTGTTTGGAGGGGCAGCTGTATGTTTGGTTGATATAGATAACCAAGCTTGGAAGATGTATTTTGTGACAACTCAGTTGTTTCCCCCTCTTCCCCGCCTTTTAAAAGATGCATGATTAGCAATTAGAAATCCATTCCCTATCCTGGAAAGCAAGAGCAGGTTCTCTTTACATTTAAGCTCTTATGCTAAGGTTAATTTATGAGCATGCACTTTTGAATAGAATTGTTAGGAACTGATTTTTCCACCTTTTGCTGCTCTGCGTATTTCAGGTGCTGAAGTATGCATTGGCACTTAAAATGTAGATGAACGTTTTTGATACTTTTTTGGTAAATTGTCTCTGTGTAAAGAATGTCTAATGTTTTGATGCAGCTCTCTTTGGAGTGTGAACAGAGAATCAAGAGACTGAGACATTGCAGGAAGCTTTTAGTGTAATATTGTAGAGGTACCTTCTTCAGTCTTAGAATAACTGAAGACCAGCCTTTCTGGATGTTTGCTCCTCAGATATCAGATCAGATGAGAGAGAAAGTTTTGCCTCTCTGGGCCACTAACAAGTCCTAATGGAATGAAACTGAGGAAAAGGAACATTTATGTCGAGGTCAGGGAGAACTGCTTGCTGCTAAGAGCTATTAAACTGTGTGGAGTAGGCCAACGCAGCAGGTCTCAGACTTCATGGTTAACATACCACTGGCTTAAAAATTTGAGGTTTGAAATACTGTTTGCAAATTTCTCCTTTTTTTTGGTGTCCATTAATTTTAGGCCTTAATTGGTTTTTGGTATTTCTGGACTCATAGTAAAATAAATGCCTAAGGAAGCATAAAATTGTAACCTCCCTTTTAAACATGTCAGGGCCTTCATCATCAAATCAAAAAGCACAATGAAGCAGCAGTTGTTGGTCTTGTTTATATTACTCCAATTACAAGGGAGTAATTCAGTGTCAAATGGCATGTTGACGTGTCTCTGCATGCTGCTAAGCTGCGTCAGGGCTTGGCTTTTTAATGTATCTAAATTCAAAGTTTTTCCTCATTCTTATCTGAATTATTGTTGAATGTCAGCCAAAGTTCTTTACTGACATTTTGGCAACATTTTAAAATATTTTGATTAGCTCTTAATTTTAAATTTTCTCTGATTAAAAACACGGAAGTACCATTAATCGAAGGGTATTTTTGCTTCACAGATCAGGGTTGCTTTGTATCAGGTGAGATGTTGCTGAGCTTCAGCTGAAGGTCTGGTCCCGCACTAAAGTTCATCCTGTACTTGTGTTGAATGGTGATCAGAGCAAAAATCCAGTTCTTTCAGGAAACCTTTCTTAGCGTTCAGCCTAATAGTACTTGTAACGTGTTGTGCTCATAGGAAAAACAAGCTATGAAGATGGCTCAAGAGTAAAAGTTTTTTTTTTTTTTTTAATAATCTGCTGTGTAAATTTCCATACTAAACTCTAATGCCTTGCTGAGGTTACAGGACAGGATGGTCATAGTTCTGGCTAGATAGCTGGAGACCACTTTCTACTAGTTGGCAGTGCATCGACTTACATAGGGAAGGCTATTTCTGCTAGGAGAAGGGGTAGGAGCTTTACTTTGTACATGGACAAAACATAGTGGGGAAAAATTTTAATGAGAAAATCTGATCTCTGTGTCTCCTATGGGCTGTGATCCTGGTAATGTTGTACTTGTCCATGAAATGTAGTTGAGTAAAGCTAGTCTTGCATTGACTTGGGTATCTAGAACATCTAGATATGTGAATACTTCTGTCTGATGTGAATTGCAACAGAAGGTGGATATACCCACACTAGCTCTGGTCCACCTGGCACACACAAAGTGGAGTGTAGCCAAGATATTATAAGGGGTGGGAGGGCTAGCTAGTATATACCCTCCGAGATGCTGGGTTTTAAGCATAATGAAACACATCATTGGATTCACCTACTGGAGGGATCTTTCTAGCCAAGATTCTCTAGGAAAACAATATATCAAAATCTCTCTACAACATTTTACTGCCCCACTGGATCCTGTCTGGTGAACGGGCAAACACCTAGTAGAGATTTGATACGAAGGAAGTAGGATTGGCAGGGAACCATTTGCAGTGAGACTTGATTCTGTAATATGGGTAAACCTGCCTACAAAATCCATATTAGGGAACATTCATTTAGCAATGTGTGTCCATTAAGATCAGAACACTTCTTCCAGGTTGGATTGTGATTCAGGGACTAAGAGTTCACGTTAAGTGTTCACTGTCCTGGTTCTATTTTCCTGTAAGTGTGTACGCTGGCTTCTTGGTACACTTTCTCTGTGTACAATATGGGTATAATATGTCTAAACATTCTTTTGCTAAAACAGGAAAAGGGATAGCATAGTTTACATTGATATATGTCCTTCAGGATTTAGTAAAATTAGTGTCTTACCACTTGAGAACAGAAAATCTGCGTGGGAATGCTAAGATTATGCTTATATTGAATTAACTCTTTTTTTTTTTAAAAGAATCAATTTTTTGTCAGAACGTTGGACCATTTAAAATAGCTTGCCTGTTTATCCACACAATTCATACTTTTAGTTTTCACATTAAGTCCCTTGGAAACAGCTGTTTGTCTAGAAATACAACAAAAGAAAACAGGCAAAGAGTAAACCTTCGTGCAGTTAAAATATTTAAAGGTGTCTAGGCAATTTATGAAATTTGACCTATTCTCCCCTGGCCTTTTTAAACCAAAGATCTGGTAAGGTTTCTTGAAAGTCTGGCTGGTACCTTTTTAAAAAAAAATTTGCACTGCATTAACAATTGAACCTGTGTATATGTATGTAAAGTCATTTTTGCATGTGTGTGTATATATGTACATACCTAATGAGTAGGGTAAAAAATAAATGACTTTTTATAATGACTGTATTCATTTATAACTTAAGTTAGTGAAACACATCAGAAACAGGATAAACAAGCTTTTCATATTGCATTGTAAACTATAAATATCCATACCAAACTCTTGTCATGAGGGCTGGAAATGATTTTGAGAATAACTTAAAGAAGTGAGAAGCTGAGTGTATTGAACATCTATCTGTTCAAATGTTGCCCTAATACTCGCTGGACTGCATGGGCTCTCTGTTTTTAATGGAGAGTTGTCTGCTTGTAGTCCATGATAAGCTGCTTCAGTGGTATGTTACAGCCTCTAAAAGCTGCCTTTCAAAGTGATGGATGCTCAGTCCTGGGGCTATTTTAAAACTGGACTGTACAAAGCACTAACAAGATAGTTGGTCTTCCAACCTATTCTTTTAGGACCCAAAACAACTAATTGGGGCTGCATCTGTGGAGTAGGGCAGCAGCTAATCTTTAATAAAGGTTAGCATAATCAAAACAAGTTTCTTAAAAAAAAAAAAAAAAAAAAGACAGACAAAGTTCAGTGGAATTGTTCAAGTCCAGACAAAGAAGATAAACTAAAAATAAGTCTTTTGGGGAAAAAGATGTGCCCATAAAAATGAAAATCCGTGTACAAGGTGAAAAGGCAATTGACTCCTTTCAGACCCACTTGGTGGTTGTATAAGGGAGCTGGAGTCATGTAACTTGCACTTTCTTCCACTCTCCTGTTACCTTTTTATCCTACACTCCTCTCTTCAGTCCCTTTAATTATATTAACCTAGGTTTACTTAGCCCTATCACCTTTGAATTTGGATCTCTGCATCTAAGTTACTGAGTCTTGTGCTCATTTTCCAATATGTAAACATAAGGTGCTTTCTAAAATTCCATGCCTTGCCTTCACTAGGAGAAAAGGTGTGTTTAAACTCCAAAAGCTTAAGGTACACAAGGAGAGTTGTTACTTTAATAACCTTTAGATGGTCAAAATACATCTGAAGCGCCCTGACAGCATTTTCTGTGATCAGCTAACCAGTCGTTAAAACTACAACTGCTTTTTGTACTCCAGGATGTTAATGTGCATTAGAAATCTACCTTTTTCCTAGTGTTAACGTGGCCCAGCTTGATGTGGGTGACCAGGCAACAAAATGTCAGATGAAATTCAGTGTTCATAAATGCAACAATGCACATTGGAAAACATTAACTCCAAAGTCTCTTTCCTGAGTTGTAACAGCTATTGTGGATAGTTGTCTGAAAACATCCATGTCATAAGAACATAAGAATGGCCGTACTGGGTCAGACCAAAAGTCTATCTAGCCCAGTATCCTGTCTGCCGACAGTGGCCAGCACCAGGTGCCTCAGAGAGGGTGGACCGAAGACAATGATCAAGCGATTTGTCTCCTGCCATCCCTCTGTCAGTATGCAGCGGCAGTCAAAAAAGCAAACCATGTTGGGAATCATTAAGAAAGGGATAGTCACGAGACAGAAAACATATTGTGTCTATATATGAATTCATGGTACACTCACACATTGAATACTGTGTGCAGATGTGGTTGCCCCTTCTCAAAATATATATATTGGAATTGGGAAAAGAGTCAGAAAAGCACAACAAAAATGATTAGGGATATGGAATGGCTTTCATATGAGGAGAGATTAATAAGACTGGGATTTTTCCAAGGTGAAAAGAGACAATTAAGAGAGATGAGAGGCCTATAAAATCAAGACAGGTGTGGCGAAAGCAAATAAGGAGGTGTTACTTACTACTACTCATAACACAAGAACTAGAGGTCATGAAATGAAATGAATAGGCAGAGTGAAAACAAAATAAACTATTTAGTCACACAATGCAGTCAGCCTGTGGAACTCTTTGCCAGAGGGTGTTGTGAAGGCCACAACTATAACAGAGAGGGGAAAAAAAAACCCCAGGTAAGTTGAAGGAGGATATGTCCATCAAAGGCTATTAGGCAGGACATGGTGTCCCTAGCCTTGGTTTGTCAGAAGCTGGGAATGGGTGACAGGAGATGGATCACTTGATGGTTACCTGGTCTGTTCATTCTCTCTGAGGTACCCAATATTGGCCACTGTCAGCAGATGGGATACTGAGCTAGACGGACCTTTGGTCTGATTCAATGTGGCCGTTCTTATACCCATAAATGCGCTGAAAGGGCAATTTCAACTCTCTAGCTTCATCTTTGAATGCACCCGGCCTAGCGTATCTACCTTGGAGAGTTGAAGGGTGAGCCAGCCTTGCTGAGATGCTAATTTAAAGTGCTGGAGTGTGCAGATATTTCCAGCCTGTAGCTTAAACTACTGTACTTACCTCAGTAGTCTTCAAAAGCCACAATTAACAAATGGGTTTCTGCTGTAATGAGGTACAATGTGGTAACGCTTGACAGCCTCATTCTTCTGAACTGCTTCAGCCATAGAATTCTGTTCTTCTTGTAAATAAAGGACTGTTCCAAGCAACTGCTTTACCCTTTGTTTTTCTTTTCCCTTGATGTTGGTGGAGAAAATAATTACAGCTTCATTTCCTTTTGAAGATTCTGAGAAAAGGAGGTAGAAGTAAGAGAGGAGCAGCATCGCAAAGGAGGAACAATTTCTGTGGTGATGAAAGTGCAATATAATGATAAATCCTGCATGCCCATGCCTTTAACCTGGGCATTTTGGCAACTTGACTTCTGTGCTGATTACATCTAGAACTAAGTTTCAAACAATAATAGTCAGTTTGGAGATGCATTGTTTGCTCTTGGATGAGAGTCCTGATTAAAAGTGATTGAATGGTGCCTTTATAACAGCCACAGGTGCCAAAATAATCCATAAACATGGTGGCAGGCAAGACCCCAAATTTGTTTCCTTGTAAGGAAATGGATACCACATTAAAAACTCTATAGTTGCTATGCCATATGCCTGCAAAAGTCACAGTCTGTGCCTGTCATTAGAACAGGTAGGATGTTACTATGCTCTCCATAGAATGGCCAATGAGTTTTTGATGGTGTGAGTACTGCCAAAAGGCATCTTCTAAGCTGCTGTTAAGCTAGGTCAGAAACAAAACCAGCATGATTGCTGGCAAAGTTGGTTGTTATTAAAGAAGAACAGTGATTGGAATGTGGTTGAACTCTAAATAGTAAAATGGGTGAACTAGAGTGCTTAGTTTTAAAGGAGGATATTGATATAATAGGCATCACAGAAACTTGGTGGAATGAGGACAATCAATGGGACATTGTCACACCAGGGTACAAAATAGTATGGAAGGACAGAACAGGTCATGCTGGTGGGGGAGTGGCACTATACGTGAAAGAAAATGTAGAATCAAATGAAGTAAGAATCTTAAATGAGCCAAAATGTTCCATTGAATCTCTATGGATAGTAATTCCATGCTCCAATAATAAGAATATAGCAGTAGGGATATATTATCGACCACTTGATCAGGACCGTGGTAGTGACTATGAAATGGTAAGGGAGATTAGAGAGGCTATCAAATTAAAAAACGCGATAGTGGGGGATTTCAAGTAACCCCATATTCAGGGCTCGCCAAGCGGCAGCGAGCCCCGCTCGCCAGCCGCACAGTTCGGCACGCTGCGCACGCGCAGACCACGCTGCGCATGCACTGACTGCACTGCATGGCTGTGCCGGCTTGTAATCTACTCGTCACGAGCCCTGCCCATATTGACTGGGTACACATCACCTCAGGACGGGATGCAGAGATAAAATTTCTTGATACGGTGACAAAACTAAAATCTCTGCAAGCTGCATGGAAACTTTTCAAAGACACCATAATAGAGGCCCAACTTAAATGTATACCCCAAATTAAAAAACACAGAGAACCAAAAATTGCCACCATGGCTTGGCTTAACCAGGTAAAAGAAGTGGTAAGAGATAGATAAAAAGATATCTTTTAAAAAGTGGAAGTCAAATCCTAGTGAGGAAAATAGAAAGGACCATAAACTTTGTCAAATTAAGTGTAAAAATATAATAAGAAAAGCCAAAAAGGAGTTTGAAGAACAGCTAGCCAATAACTCAAAAAGTAATACCAAAATGTACTTAAAAACATCAGAAGCAGGAAGCCGGCTAAACAAGCAGTGGGGCCCTTGGACTATCAAGATGCTAAAGGAGCACTCAAAGATGATAAAGTCATAGCAGAGAAGCTAAATTCATTCTTTGCTTCAGTCTTTATGGCTGAGGCTATTGGGGAGATTCCCAAACCTGAGCCATTCTTTTTAGGTGATAACTCTGAGGAATTGTCCCAGATTGAGGTGGTGTTAGAGGAGGTTTTGGAACAAATTGATAAACTTAACAGTAACAAGTCACTGGGCCAGATGACGTTCACCCAAGAGTTCTGAAAGAACTCAAATGGGAAATTGCAGAACTATTAACTGTGGTTTGTAACCTATCCTTTAAGTCAGCTTCCATACCTAATGACTGGAAGATTGCTAACGTCATGCCAATATTTAAAGAGGGTTCTAGAGGTGATCCTGGCAATTACAGACCGGTAAGTCTGACATCAGGATCGGGCAAATTAGTTGAAACTATAGTAAAGAATAAAATTGTCAGACACATGGATGAATATAATTTGTTGGGGGGAAGTCAACATGGTTTCCTTAAAGAGAAATCATGCCTTACTAATCTGCTAGAGTTGTTTGAGGGGGTCAACAAACATGTGGACAAGGAGGATCCAGTGGATATAGTATACATAGATTTCCAGAAAGCCTTTGACAAGGTCCCTCACCAAAGGCTCTTAAGTAAAGTAAGTTGTCATGGGATAAGAGGGAAGGTCCTTTTGTGGTTTGGTCACTGGTTAAAAGACAGGAAACAAAGGGTAGGAATAAATGAGCAGTTTTCAGAGTGGAGAGAAGTAACTAGTGGGGTCCTTCTAGGGTCTGTCCTGGGACCCATCCTATTCACCTTATTTATAAATGATCTAGAGAACGGGCTAAACAGTGAGGTGGCAAAATTTGGTTGGAGTAGTGGTTTACATTCTGAATTTTCTGACAAACTCTTCAAACTTGGAATATTTTTGGCTAGATCTACAACTGGTATAAATCATGAAACAATGGGTGGACGTGTGGATAATATTTTCCATTGTTAACTTTCAAATCCCAAATACAATATTTAACTTAACTATACAGCAGGGAGGTGAGACTGCTGACACATGACTTCTAAAAATTGGGTTGGCTTTTTCATATTTTGAAAAATTGAATTTTGGAACTTGACCAGTTTTCATGCTTAGGTGTTTCATATTTGATTCTTAGCTGAGTTTGCCATGTCTTAGTTTGCCATGCCTTTAATTTTCACCATTTAAATACTTTAAAAAAATTGCCTTTCAGGTAAAGAGGGATGCTAGTTTAGGACACTTGAAACACAATTTTGAATACTTAAATGGTTAAAACCCTGATTTTTTTTGCTACTACTAAGAATAAAAGGTAATCAGAGCACAGGACCATGTTTAATTACACTTGCTAGAATTAGTCATTCTGTATGAGAGGAGGTGAGAAGGAGCAAGGAAGATAGAGGGGTTGAAATAATGGCTATTGAAATGTAAAGCAGTAGGTACCATAGCATGGCATAAGTATAAAGAGCGTCTGAGACTTATTCATTCATTATACAATGAAATATATTAACATACAAAATCCTTTAGTTCAAGGGCTCTGGTAGGGAACAGTACAAAAAAAAAAAGCAGTTATGCAAAAAGTTTGGCTATGCAAAACATTAGTGCTTATAAATATGCATTAGGCCAGGCAATCGAAGAGCCCTGCCTGCAGAGGTGCTGAACTTCATCAGCTCTCACTCACTTGACTGAAAGTGGGGCATGCTGCTGAGCCCTGGGCAGGATCAGGCCTGAACAATCCACACTTGGCTAAGGACAAACAAGCCTTTCACTTCCTGCATCCCATTCAGATAAGGGAAGTGCAAGACACAGGGCCTGCCATTCCCCACTGCCTCTTGTATACCGCAGACTGGCAAACTCCTTCACAAACTTTTGGTGGACCGGTAACATTTTATTTGCATATTCATTATGGTAATTAAGAGGTCACGTGTTATGTCACAGCAGATCTGTAGGCACACAAAACATGTCGTAATGGATCAGAGTTTGCAGATTTCTACAATGCTAAAAAAATTTCACAGAAAGCCCCTCTGGCTGCTGGGTGAGCAGCCCCTCCACCAGGGGCAACTTGTGCCTGCAGAGGGAGGGGGAACCACAGGGGCAGAGGGCATTTGTGGCACCCTATTTTAGCAACTGAAATGTTGTCAGAGAAAAACCCAATCACCTCTGCCCTCCCCCCTCTTTCCCCATGGGGTGGGGAAGCTGCCATTGTATCTCCCCCATTTTTCTTCTGTATACCCCCCCGCCCTGTGTGTCTCCCTTCCCTAGCTAGGCTGCTCTTGCTCCCACAGTCTCCTCACCAGCCTCTCCTCCCTGCATACCCCCACCCTGTTCCTCTCTGGGACCTCCCCTCAGAGTTTCCCTCCATTGTACCCTGCTCCCATCTGCCCCATAGGTCTCCCCTGAATCCCCCCAACCTCCCTTCAGCGCCTCCTGCATCCCCCTCCTGTCCCTGCCTCACACAGCCCTGTTCCCCCTCACCCCCCCATATCTGTCCGTACTCCTCTTCAGCCCCCTACTGCCCCCCCCCAGGCTGGCTCCCACTGCACACACACGGAGCTGGCAGCAGTTTCCCTGGGTCCCAGGCAGAGATCTCAGCCAGCTCTGCTGGGAGCAGCACAGGCCCAAGCCCTCCCCCTTGAGCCCTTGGGGGGAGATCTCTCTTACTGGCCCCCTCCCCAAGCACTGCCTGCCCTGCGGCAGGGGCTGGGCTAGGCAGACACTGGCCAGGCTAGGGGTGCTGCCCTAGGAGAGGCTTCTGGGGAGCAGCGGGACTGGCCCTGCTGGAGATTCCCCCTTGTGGCTTCAGCCCAGGCTCTGGGGGCCTAGCAGCAGCCCCTGCCAGAACTCAGGGATCCAGTCCAGAGTCTGGCCCCAGAGTCCCCGCCAGCAGCTGCTGCAAGTTGCTTTCTGCTGTGGGGGGCCGAGCCCGGCCCTGGCTCCCAGAGCCGCTGCCTGCTGGGTCCTACCAAGCAACCTGCTGCGCTGCAGCCCCTGCCACTGGGGGGCCCTCCCACCCCTGGGCTTGGGCAGTGTACCCCCCTTCCCCCCATCGCATCAAGGCAGAGAAGCCAATGCAGTGCAGGGAGAAGAGACAATCCCCGGGAGAGGAGAAGGGGGGCTTCTGGGAGGACTGAGCCTTGCTCCAGAGTCCCGCTGAGCCAATCATCAAGGCATAGGTGTGGCCTGGCAGTGTGCTGCGGCCTGGCAGCCAGCGGTTTGTGGCCCAGCACCGGTCTGCAGACCAGCAGTTTGGAACCACTGTTCTAGATCTTAAAGCCAACAGGTTGGTAGGATCGGCATCCCCTCTGGGTGTGGAATTCCCATCCATTCCAGTGGCAGATGGAGACTGGGAAGTTTTAGGAGAGTGGCCCTCTATGCTCTGTATAATCATCTATTTAACATGTTCAGCTCCCTTCTAGGGCTCTTGCCACCACAGTGTCTGGGCAGCCATGTTTATCTGATGATAACATCCAGAGTCCCCACTCAAATCTGCAATCCCTTGGTGCTACATATTGTACAAATGTTGAGGCAGACTCTGCAGAGTTTAAATCTTTACAGGAGGAAAATGTAGATACAGAGTGGCCTACTGTTAGTGGGAGTATCTGTGAGATTTCTGGTCTGAGAAGTTTCTCGTAACAACATGAAATTCCCTTCCAGAGGTGGACTCTCCTTCGTAACATTGCCTTATTAATTTATCTACTTCATTCTGTGATGTTTTATCATTATCCAGCTTCCAGCTGCGCCTCCCCTGGTGCAGTGTGTTTTTTGCCTTCAGCCCTTTGGAGGTAAGGACCTCTGTCTCCTCTCTGACCTGGCGGGGGCAGAACTGCCAGGGTTTGACAAACCATAGGATGCCCAGGTGAGCTCACACTGAGGGTATTGACTGTGTCCAACAAGAAGCCACAGGGATGCAGATCCCAGCGTAGCGTCAACCCTGCTGGAACCTTGGAAAAGCTTTTCCTTGCAGCACTGTGAATGCAGAAGAGAGTCCATCACACTCTATGCGGTGTTGTTGTAGCCATGTTGCTCCCAGGAGATTAGACAAGGTGGGTGAGGTAATAGCTTTAGGTGGACCAACTTCTTAGGGTGAGAGAGAAGCTAAGAACGGCCATACTGGGTCAGACCAATGGTCCATCTAGCCTAGTATCCTGTCTGTTGGCAGTGGCCAATACCAGATGCCCCAGCGGGCGGGAACACAACAGGGACTCCTCACGTGATCCCTCCCCTGTCACTCATTTCCAGACAAACAGAGGCTAGGGACACCATTCCTACCCATCCTGGCTAATAGCCATTAATGGACCTAATCTCCATGAAACTATCCAACAGGGTTTAAAAAAAGAGCTAAAGTCCTAGCCTTTACCACATCCTCTGGCAAGGAGGTCCACAGGTTGACTGTGCATTGAGTGAAGAAAAGCTTCCTTTTGATTGTTTTAAACCTGCTGCCTATTAATTTCATTTGGTGACCCCCTAGTTCTTATATTGTGGCAATAAGTAAATCATTTTTCCTTATTCACTTTTTCTACACCAGTCATGATTTTATAGACCTCTGTCATATCCCCCCTTTAGTCTCCTCTTTTCTAAGATGAAAAGTCCAAGTCTTTTAAATCTCTCTTCATATGGGACCCGTTCCAAACCCCTCATCATTTTTGTTGCCCTTTTCTGAACCTTTTACCACTGCCAAGATACCTTTTTTGAGATGAGGTGACCACATCTGTACGCAGTATTCAAGATGTGGGCGTACCATGATTTTATATAGAGGCAATAAGATATTTTCTGTCTTATTCTCTATCCCTTTTGTAATGATTCCTAACATTCGGTTTGCCTTTTTGGGTACGTCTAGACTACAGGCTTTTGTCGACAGATACTGTTGACAAAGCTTCTGTCGACAAAGCATCTAGACTACATCCAGTTTTGTCGACAAAGCAAGCTGCTTTGTCAACATGAGAGGGTAGACGCAAAGGACAGTGTAGATGCAATAACGCTTTCTGTCGACAGAACTCTGTCGACAAAAGGCGTTATTCCTCGTAGAATGAGGTTTACAGCCGTCGACAAAACTGCTGAGTTCTGTCAATGTTATGTGGACAGAACTCAGCGGCAGTGTAGACACAGGTATAGTTTTGTCGACAAAAGTCCACTTTTGTCGACAAAACCCTGTAGTCTAGACACACCCTTTGACTGCCGCTGCACACTGCGTGGATGTTTTCAGAAGCTTTGGGTCCACTTTGTCTCCCTCCTCCAGCAAGCGGCTAGTCCTGGGAGCCTGACTTATTCCAGCTGGTCTGGCAGCATTTAAAGTTTTATTTCCTGTTAGGTCACCACATGGTCTTGTGCCTTTGGTCCTCACAACTCAGCCTTTGCGCTTGTGCAGTGGTCAGGGCTGCCACAGAGGGACCCTCCTGTATGGAGCTTATTCTTGCACCAGTGCCGCACATTGTGTAGTGGGGTTCGGGCTCATTAGAGGGCCCATTTCCATGGCACCTTTCTGCTGCTAACCGCAGGAGACACACACTGGTGCTTGATTCAGTGGTTCAGACAGGCATCTGCCAGGCAACATGGATAAAGCCTTTGTCTCAGATTTTTAGGAATTCCTAAGTATTTCCTTTTGGTTTATTCTCCATTTCCTTAACCGCCCATCGAACATTGCATCTGTGTGATGGTGCAATGTGATGCTGTGCACAGGTCTGGCAGGAACGGAAGAAAAAACATCCTATGACTTTGAAATTGCAGTAGGAATGAGATGAAATTGGAATCAAAGCATAACTAGAGGGAAGAGCAAATTTTTCAATAGTGCCGTGCTGGCTTAGAAACTTGTCACATTTTTCAGAAGTGACTTTGGCTCACCTCCGCAAAGGTATGATGGTCTAGCCACTTATGCCTAGTGAGGTCAGTGGCAAGTAGGCACTTAAATACCTTTTGAGGGTCTTGGTCTGAGGGCCGGCTTTTCAGAAGTCGTTTTAAGTGCCTAAAGCTGGAGATAAATGCCTAGTGGGCTTTCCAAGAGCAGGGGGTTGGCACCTAATCTCCTCAGGCACTTTTGAAAGTTCACAATGCAACCTCTCTGCACCTAAAGCTACTTTTGAAAATCTGGCCCTTAGTATCCAACTCCCCCTTCCTCCCCAAAAAAACCAGCAGGACTTAGGAGCCTAATTGTCTCTTTTGAAAATCAGACTTTGGCTCCTAGGTCACTTAGGTGTTGTCAAGTCTGTTCCCCACTCTGGCATGACAAATGCAGAAGTGGAGGCCCTCGAACACCCCAAAACCTTGTCTCTACAGACTTTGGTACAAAACCTTCCCCCCAAAATCCTAATACCCAGACTTTGGGGAATCCGTTGCCACCACCCAAATAATTCCACGAAAAATCAGGGAAGAAATCACTTGGGAAATTTCCTCCCTAAAGTAAAACTTTCCCCTTGCCCCAACCTCCATTTTGCTAGGAGTTGCGAAAAACAGAGGGGATCCACAGACAGACCTTCCAGGACACAAAAATCAACCAGTACTGGTTAATTAGAAAAAAGAAAACAAACATTTATTATCAGAACAAAGCTACAGTTGCAAGCATAGTAAAGTGGCTAGATGGAAAGGGCCACCAATTGAGCTAGATACTCAGGGGGACCCCCTGGGCTAACAGCTTTAGTTACAAAAGAGAAAAAAAACACACTTAACAAGCTCAGACATTAGTTCCAAATTCCCAAACCAGAAAAAACAAAATCCTGATGGACTATCTAAACTTTGCCCTACTTACACATTGTAAGAAGTCTGTTCTTGGAGAGAGACGAGTCTCCCATCTCCTTCAGTCTTAGAAGAAATGGCTCTAAATCTCAAACAAAGAAACAGAGAGAAAAACTCCTCTTTTCCAGTTTGAAATTCCTACCTGCAGGAGGCATTAGTTAACCCCTTAGTCCCCAGGTGCTGGTTAGCTCTCCTGGTTATGACAGGTGCTTTTGGTGTTTCCCCCGCATTCTACCCGTGCTACACAGTGGATCAACACTGCAGTGATCGATCCACTGGTGGTCAATCACTGAGCGCTCTCCTGTTGACTTGAGTACTCTACCAGGATGAGAAGAGTAGCTGGAGTCGAAGGGAGAGCAGCCCCCATCGACCTCCCTGCACAGGAGACACCATGGTAAGTGCGTCTACTTCAGCTACGCTATTGTGTAGGTGAAGTCGTATCGGTTAGATTGATGGAGGGGAGGAGTTAGTATAGACAAGGCTTAAATATAGGAGTTCTTAAGCACTGAAGTAGCTGAACTATTCTTTACATCACCTCGTTTTCTAATGACAGTTTCATGTATGTCTATTTTCTTCCTTATGGAGAACAAATGATCTAAAAACACACATCCACCTATGAGGCTTAATCCTGCACCTTTAGGTTCGCTAGGGAGGTTTCCATTGACTTCATTAGGCACAGGATCACCAGAGAGCAGGTTCTGTTATATTTATCTCCTTGGTATTTACAGAGGTGGTTCCACTAAGAAACCGTGCATTTTAAAATGTTAACTAACTCATATTAACACTACAACTTGCCTCTCCTAGGCTAGGATTTTAACACCTGTGTAAAACACACACCCTTTTTTCCTAGCATAGATGTGGTCAAAGTGAAATGTGTTTTCAAGATCTCTCTGGTTGCATTTTGATCTTTTTAGGTGCCCATCTCTGTTCCAACCACTAAGAGGCATCAATGTACAAGCTAATAAAGCTGCATTTCTCAAGCCATGGGGGAGTGGGACAGATGGAGAATCAGCAATGGGTCTCTTTCTTTTTTTAAAAAAATTGCTTCAATGGACAAGAAGATTTCCATGATAGATTTTGCTTTAGAGGTTACAAAACATAGTAATTCACAGATATTACGGAAAAACTCCAGCCAGAAAAGTCTGTTTGCCCACTGCACTGCACTGAGGTAATATTTTTTAAACATCTGACAAAAGTTGAGCCTCTTCTTTTCCTTTCCCATTTTTGGTTCTTTGGTAAGTGGGTGTGCTAAATATTGATCCTCTAGTTCCTGATGATTGGGGCTTTCTATGTGAGCTCTAAGGACTCAGGAAGAAAAGTGACGGTGCTAGAGAAACCACCCTAGTCAATAGGTACAAATATTGAGGTGCAAAACATTTTTGTTCCTTTTAAAAAAAAGTTAGCCAGTGTTTGAAAATTTAAGCCATGCAAAAAGAAAACCTGCTGTATTTTTTGGTTCAAGGCCCAGTGCCTGGACCTTTGATTTTTTTATTAACCTGAAGGCAACATTCTTTCCTAGCCAGGACACATAGTTCACTTTCCACTTTGGTGTAGTCTTTAGGCATGGATAGAAATTAGCAACTCTGATGATGGTGAAGGGTGACTCCACTTGGACTCAGGATTCTGTGTGCCCTAGTGGGCAGAGCACTGTGGCCTGCGCAGAGACTTTAGTTGTGTTATTGCTCTGTGGCTTATCCTCCCCATTTGTAAAATGCACTTAATGACACTTATCTGGAGGTGTGAAGTGCCGTGAGATTTATGGATGAAAACTGCTCCATAAGAGCAAAGTATCATTTTACTATCATGGCTTTCAATCTGTATTTGGTACTATCTTAGGTGTTTGTAGACAGACTTTGGATACTCAGAAGAAAGGCCCTAGGAGTGAAATTCTGGAGTTTAATATTAGACTTATATAAGAAGTCAAAAGATTATTTTTGTGTGTTTTCATGGGTTTATGGCCCAATCCTGCTGCCACTGAAGATAATGGCAAATTTCCCATTGACATAGAAGGGAGCTGCGCCCGCCCTACAGATTCTCCCTGACTTTGAGGTGGGAACTCCTTCCAGTGAAGCAAACATGACTAGAGAAAATACAAAGAGGTGAGAGAATCCATTGGCCTATTGGAGGGGTTAAAAGGATTGTTCCATTTTCAGAGACAGAGGGAGAACCCTCATCCTTAAGTGGAGACCTTTGTGTTTAATGCTGGGTGCCAGTGGGTGAAATACAGGGCTTGGCAATGAAACGCAGCAGCTCTCGGATGAATGAATCCTCCCCACCTGCTGCTCGTATTCCCGGGAGGCTCAGGGGTAAGGACTCTTTGTCTTCCTCCAAAATATTAGGCTTTAATGGAGATCTCTAGATATTTTCCTCCCCACTTCTTGAGCGAATGTATCTTTCTGCCACATTAAATTGTTTCTAGAGTAAAGAGCCAGCATTCGACATGCCTCTAAACGCCCGTGCTTAACGCTGTGGCAAAGATGGGCCTCCAGTCTAAAATCATTTGTTGTTATGCTATTTTTCTTGTGATAGCAACATGCTGAGAAATCTAGTGACTCTGGAGGGGGGCTGCTGATTATAGGGGGTAGCAGGACCCAGCAGGAGACACATCTCAGCAGCCCATGTTCTAAGCCCCTTATTTTGCGCTCCCTTACACCAGTGCAACTCCCCTGGCTCCACTGGGGTTAGTCCTGATTGACACTAGCATACATGAGAATCATAGAAATGTAGAACTGGAAAGTACCTCAACAGGTAACCTAATCTGGTCCCCTACACTCAATGCAGAACTATGCAATAACTATGCCATTCCTAATAGGTGCTTGTCTAACCTGCTCTTAAAAATCTGCATGAAGGAAATTCTATAGCCTCCCTAAGCAATTTGCTTCAGTGCTTAATTACCCTGACAGGAAATTTTTTCCAACATCCATCCTAAACCTCCCTTGCTGCAATTTAAGCCCGTTGCTTCTTGTTCTATCATAGAAGCACAGAAGATTTGGGTTGGAAGAGGTCTCAGGAGGTCATCTAGTCCAATCCCCTGCTTGAAGCAGGACCAACCCCAACTAAAACATCCCAGCCAGGGCTTTGTCAAGCCAGGACTTAAAAATCTCTCAGGATGGAGATTCCACCACCACCCTAGGGAACCCATTCCAGTGCTTCTCCCACCCTCCTAGTGAAATAGTTTTTCCTAATATCCAACCTAGACCTCCCCTACTGCAACTTGAGACCATTGCTTCTTGTTTATCCTCTGTCACCACTGAGAACAGCTTCTCTTCATCCTCTTTGGAACTCCTCTTCAGGAAGTTGAAGGCTGCTATGAAACCCCTCCTCACTCTTCTGTAGACTAAATGAGCCCAGTTCCCTCAGCCTCTCCTCATAAGTCATGTGCCCCAGCCCCCTCATCATTTCCAGTGCCCTCTGCTGGACTCCCCAATTTATGCACATCCTTTCTGTACTGGGGAGCCCCAAACTGGATGCAATACTGCAGATGTGGCCTCACCAGTGCTGAATGGAGGGGAATAATCGCTTCCCTTGATCTGCTGCCTATGCTCCTCCTAATGCATCCCCAATATGCCGTTAGCCTTCTTGGCAAGAGGGACACCTTGTTGACTCATATTCAGCTTCTCATCCACTATAATCCCCCCCCCTTTTTTATTTTTTTGCAAACTGCTGCATAACCAGTCGGTCCCCAGCCTGTAGCAGTGCTTTGGATTCTTCCAGACAAAGTGCAGGACTCTGCACTTGTCCTTGTTCAACCTCATCAGATTTCTTCTGGCCCAATCCTCCAATTTGTCTGGGTCACTCTGGACCCTCTCCCTATCCTCCAATGTATCTACCTCTCCCCCTATCTTAGTGTCATCCACAAACTTGCTGAAGGTGCAATCCATCCTCTCATCCAGATCATTAATGAAGGTGTTGAACAAAACCATCCCCAAGACCGACCACTGGGGCACTCCACTTGATACTGGCTGCCAATTAGCCATGGAACCATTGAGCCCAAAGATCAAGCCAGCTTTCTATCCACCTGATAGTCCATTAATCCAAGCCATATTTCTTTAACTTGCTGGCAAGAATACTGTGGGAGACCATATCAAAAGCTTTGCTAAAGTCAAGGTATAGCACATCCACCGCTTTTTCCATGTCCACACAGCCAGCTATCTCACCTTTTCTGTGAAGACTGAGACCAAAAAAGCATTGAATACTTCAGTTTTTTCCACTTCATTTGTCACTACGTTGTCTCCCCCCTTCAATAAGGGTTCCACATGTTCCTTGACCACCTTCTTGTTGCGAACATACCTGTAGAAATCCTTTTTGTTACCTGTCATGTCCTCAGAGATCAAGGAGAACAATTTTTCACTCTCCATGTAACAAGAGAAGAGAATCATGCTGCCTAATAGGAAGTTACCTACAGATCCTATGGGACTATTTTTTGGATTTTAAGAGCTGGATTCTTTGCTTCTGTTCCAGTGCCAATTGCCAATCTGATAAATCTCCTTGATGGAAAGGAATTCCCCACTGGCACTTAGCTGGCACCACAGATTTCTGTGCCACTGCCCCTGTGCTATCATGTGCAGGGGATATTTTAGGAATGGGAGAAGTGTGCCAGGCCAGTAGGGGGCAGAACTCTACTATGTTAAGCCAATTTGCCATTAGGTTATGGTCCCCTATGGACCATAATTAGCTGTAAGTTAGAGCAGCACCTAGGCTGTTCACTGGGGCAGCTTGAGAATCGAGTAGCTGGTCTGACCCGCTCCTGTCCTGCCCTGAGAAGAACTTGGTGCAGGAAGGAACCTGGACCTAAATATGTGTGTTTTTTAAGATGTACCCTTCACTACTGAGAAATAGCCATAATTAAAAAAAAAAACCATTTTGAGTGGGACACACCAACATCCCCCAACATAGGCTAAATGTCCAGAAAGATGTATCAATGTTGCACATGTAAAACCAGAAAATGTACACCTGGTGTGTCTGTTTATTTACAGAAATTAAAATGGCTGATCATATGCCAAAAATCCATACAAAGGCTGCAGCAAATGAGCACTAAAAGAACTATTTTGCTTTCAATTTGCTATTAAATCGATTGCAATCTCTGCAGAATCGACGTGTTTTTAAACAGTTAACTGCAAAAGAAGCAGTTGACCGTTTTCAGTATATAAAATGTTGTTATAAGGGGGAAGAAAAATTATTCTTGTTAATCTCTGAGGCTAGGACAAGAAGCAATGGGCGTAAATTGGAGAAAGGGCACCTTAAAACATTTGGACATTAGGAAAAAACTTCTTAATTGTCTGTGTGTTTAAGCACTTGAATAAATTGCCTAGAGAAGGTTATGGATAGAGCCCTACAAATTTGTGGATATCTGCTTTATAGCCACGGGTCTCTGTGGACATGATTGCAGGTATCTGAGGCTCATTTTTGCAGATATGGATGCAGATACAAATTTTGTATCCACACAGGGCTCTAATTATGGAATCTCTGTCACTGGAGATTTTTCATAGATTAGACAAACACCAGTCAGGAATGATCTAGGGTACGTCTACACTGCAACACTATTTAGAAATAACTAGCGCTATTCCAAAATAACTTAATCCGCGTCTACACAGCAGGCAGTTATTTCGAAGTAATGTCAAAATACTGTCAAGTTGGAGGACTTCTTACTCCAACGCCTGTAAACCTCATTGTACAAGGAAGTCAGAAGAAGAGTGCTCTATTTCAAAATAAGTGCTGTGTAGATGCTCCCCATTTTGATGTAGCTCAATTTGCGTAGCTTATTTCGTGTTAAGCCCTGCAGTGTAGACATACCCCTAGATGGTGCTTGGTCCTGCCATGAGTGCAGGAGATTGGACAAGAAGACCTCTCAAGGTCCTTTCCAGTCCTATGATTCTATGTTCTCTAGGTCCCTGCCCATCAATTGTGATGCACTAACAAACCTAATCAAAACCTATAAGAGCATAGGACCATCTCACCATCCCAGGCTTCTACCTGGGGGCTGATCCAAAGTTCACTGAAGTCCACACAAGCACTTCAAGTGATGTTGAATCGGGCCCATGATGTCTGCCTGGTATCTTGTGGGAAAGTGTATGACTCAAGTTCTGTGGGAAAGCAGTATTTTTCTACCCTTTGACTTGTGTAGTTCAGTCCAAATCTTGTTACAATAAATTAAGTTGTTAACTTTCTACCTCATCTCTGAGCTTCCAGGCCCAGATCTACAAAGATATTATGCTCCCAATGTCCATTAGAATCACTACATGCTCTGAACACGGCCCTACTCTCTCCCTCCCGTGCCCCTCCAACACAGAGGTCTTTTAGTCTGGATACATCAACGCAGCAAGATATTTGCCTGCTTTTACAACAGACTGTATAAAAAGCACTAGCAAAGCCATTACAAACTAAAATTTCATAAAGACGATGACTGGTTTATACTGCTCTCTCCAATATACACTGAACTGGAAGTACACTATTTATGTTCCAGTTGATTTATAATTGTACGGAAAAAATGAGAGAGCCAACAATTTTTCAGCACTGTGACACTTTTGTATTTTTATGTCGGCTTTTGTAAGCAAGTCGTTTTTAAGTGAAGTGAAACTTGGGATACACAAGACTACTGTACCCCTCTCGGGAGTCTGACTTGCCTGGAGCGGCTGAGAGCTGTAGGCTTCTTTTCTCTCCTTGGTGCTCACGCTGAGTGTGAAGTATGAGCTGCACATACATGCGCCTTGAACAGCTTCTTGGCACATCAGGCTGTTCTAAAAGGAGTGCAGCAGTAATTAAACAAGGAGACATTAGTGCTGGCCTCAGCAGCTGTGAGTCAGTGGATCGCACAGGAATCTTTCAGGTATTGGCAATGCCAGCACTGAAATAACAAGCCATCGAAGTAATGGAAAAGTTGTCAGGGTGAGTGATTCATCTGCAGAATCTGCTTGAAGGGCTTCAGCTGGGAGAGGATTAAATAAACGGACAAGTCTTAATTAACTCTGGAAATGGATTGGTTTCAGCTGGATCATTGCAAGAGGGGTAGGTGGTCGTTATTGGTCGCCAGCATGCAGGAGTGGGTGAGGTGCCTTCCGGAACTCAGCCCAGATCTTTAGAGGTACTAGGGTATTGCTCTATTCAGCATTGCAGTGCCTAACTCCTGTGGGAATGTCTACACTGTCATAGGCTCCAACTTCCCCTCAGCTGCTGCCCTGCCCCCACTGCACCCCTCCCCTGAGCCCCTGCCCCTGCTCTGCCTTTTCCCTGCCCCTATTCTACTCCCTCCACCAAGTACCTGTCCACTCCCCTCAGCACACTGCATACTCGCTCTCTCCCGGAGTGTCCTGAATGCCACCAAGCAGCTCTTTTGCTGGCGGTGGGAGGTGCAGGGAGGGTGGGGGAGGAGTTGGTCAGCAGGGCCATTGGCAAGAGGCGCTGAGGAGAGGGGGGCAGAAGGGGAGTTTGCTTGCCAGTACTTCAGCCCCGGAGCACCCCCAGAGTTGATGCCCTATGTACACAGCCCATGGGGACCAACCTCCGAGTCTGGGTTGATGGAGTTGGGCTCATGGAGTGGGTGCTGTGATGCTAAAAAACATGGTGTAGATGTGGTGGCTCGGGGGCAGGGGAGGAATCTCAATCTGGGATCTGAGGCCTCATGTCCCTAAGCTTTTCAGCCCCAAGCTAGGTGTTCAGGCTCCCAGTGCGATGGGTGGGAAGAGCTAAGTGCTGAAAGAGGGGATTTTCAGAAGCAGGAGCTAGCCAAGAAGGAAATGCCGAGGAGTGGGGCTTAGGATGCTGTTTACCCAGAATGTCTGGTTGATGGGCCAGAGACAGCTATCTCCCTCCACCCCATGAGGGTGCCTCCCGGGGAATGGCTCTTCAGTGCCTGATTCAGAGCCCACTGAAGGCAAATGGAGGCCTTTAAGGCACTTCTGATTTGACTCAAGCTGGAGCAGTTCACGATTTAGTGCTGGCATCCCCTTGCTCGATCCCTGGCATGTTGGCCGCAAAGAGGGGTGGCTGCCACACTTAGGCTATGTCTAGACTGCAGGCTTCTTTCGGAAGAAGTTTTCCCGAAGAGATCGTCCGAAAAAACTTCTTCCGAAAGAGAGCGTCCACACAGCAAAAGTGATCTGCTTTTTCAAAAGATAGCGTCTGCACTGAATGGACTCTCTCTCGCATTTCAGCTGTCATTACTATGGACGGAGTGGCCATCAGGGCACCTGTGCTTTTTCCTCTTTCCTTTTCTTTCCAAAGAACTCCCTCTTCCCCGTCCACACACGAAAGAGCTCTTTCGGAAAAAGGCTTCTTCCTCGTAGAAAGAGGTTTACCAATGTCGGAAAAACCCCTCTGTTCTTTCGATTTTTTTTCCCCAAAAGAACGCGATTGCAGTATGGACGCAAGTGAAGTTTTTTTCGGAAAAATGGCTGTTTTTCCGAAAAAAACTCTGCCGTGTAGATATACCCTCCGTCTAGTGGAAGTCTGGCGTGGGATGAAGTGTGCACAGTTAGGGTATTTGCTGAGGGGATGTGGCTCTGTCCACTTGAGAGAGAAGACGTGAGTTGCACAGAGGTGGGGAAAGGCAGCATCTAAAGGCCCCTGACAGACCAGGGCCAGATGGTGCACAAACTCACAGTGAAAAAGAAGCCAGTCCCCAAAGAACATAACATCTAAATAGATCAACGGACCCAGGAAATACCGTAGGCCCCATTTTACAGATGGAGAATTGAGGAACACAGAGATTAATGACTCAGGTTGTATCTACGCTACAAAATTAAGTCGACTTATTTTACTGCCCCTGAAGTAGTTATATCCCCTGTGCCTGTCCATGCTCTGCTCTTTGTGTTGGTGGTGTGTGTCCTCACTGGGAGCGCTTCTATCCATTGTCCTGTCTATGTCAGGCATGTGGGATGTTACCCGTCAACCTACCTACATCAGGCTTGGCTCTGTACCACTCATAGAGAGGTTAGCGGGGCTGTTATGTCAGCAGGCATGAAATTTAACTGTTGACGCTTCCATGGTGAGGTGGACGTAAGCTGCCTTGGGTTGACCTCACTCTGTAGTGTCAACCAGGACTCACGTGAGGAGTCTGTGGCAAAACGGGGAATGAGTCCCGATCTCAGGAGTCCCCGCCTGCCATCACCACAATGCCAGCCTTTCTCAGGCGCCGTGGTTTGAAAAGCTCTAGCTGACTGCCTGGCAGAAAAGAGCGTTTCCCGCTTAGAAAACTGATGTCTCAGTCATGCCAGTGCCTATAAAAAGAAAGTCATCGTAGGTGTTAATAAATGCCACACAGCTGCAAAGACAGGGAATTACAGGAAGCAGGGGTCTATGCCACTCACTTTTTCTAGACAGACACCTTGGGAGCTTGGGAAACAAATCACACAGAGAACTGTCAAACTTCCAGCTTTCATGGCTTAACAGCTCTGTCACAATGTGTGGGGTAATGCGGAGAGCTGGCTAACCCATCTGGAGGGGCTTTAATCTCTTCTGTGCATCGTTTTACATTCCCTTTATTAATGACAAGTCTCCCCTATCTTTTGTCTTCTGTTCCCCTCACCTCCCCTGTTCCTGTTTGCTCTGTGTTGACTGGAAAAAAATATCCGATGAAGCCATGGGAGGTGTATTTGTGCTCGAGTGGTCTTAGCTTGTCAGAGGAAGCAAACAACCTGAAACGTGTGTGTGTGAAAGAATAAATTAGCATGGTCTTCAGCGTGGCTCCCTTTCAAAAGATTATTTGGTGCTTGGGGCCCAAAATATAGGGTTTATGGTAAAAAGCAAAACAGATTTTCGGGACTGGTTCAGTCAGGCCATGTCAACAGAAAACCCTGACAGTCCTGCCTCTCCGAGAGGTGGATTGCCTCCAGCATGGGGAGTGCCCTGCTGCGTCACTGTCGCCATTGAAGTGTAGACTCAGCCTAAGGGTAGAGCCCTGCCAATGCTCGGAGATCCCCCGGGATCCACATTGATGGCTGGGGGTGTGGATAGCTAGGGGGTTGGGTTGGCTTAATGATGTTGCTCAGGGGTGTGGGAATTGGCAGGGCCACAGCTGTTCAACAGTCCAGTTGGTACCCTGGGCACTGTCACGAGTGGAAGTGAATGGATGCCTTGCAATAGAGGTGACCACTGATACAAAGACATAAATGTATTTGGCTGGATGCCCCAAGTTAAAACTAAAAGCAGCTCCCACATCCCTTCATTGTGACTCAATTAATGAAGCCACCCTCCCCTTCTGTTCCTCCGATAGCATCACTTCCACGCATGGTTTGCCATGTTCATGAACTAGTTAACTCTGCTGGACATTATCCACAGCCATTACACTTGCTATTACATTGCGCTTACGTTCCTAGAATTTGTGCGATGGGCCAATGGACCCGTAGCAGCGGTTTGATTGGATGCAGGAGTGCCCGGCTCAAAATCAATGTTGTGTGCAGTCAGCATGCACCTCACTTCACATGCCTGTGCTTTATGTGTGTGTCACTTTAGTAATACTGGTAGGAATAACACCACACAGTTGGAAACCAATGGAATATGACGGCCCTGCATGTTGCAAGATGTCTCATGGGTCACACACCGAACCCTGATGGGCTGGAGTTTGGCCCACCCCTGTGTTACACTGAAGTTTCCATGGAGTTGATAATCAGCCCCATTGAATCATCTTCCTTGCATGTGCACTTCAGACCTTACTTGACATGCTATTAACTGAACTGTGCAAACTCCATGGGCCTGTATTTGCAGAGGACACATCTTTCCTTTAGCTAGAGCTGCCTGTGGCCACCAGTACACTATGGCAATGCCTCTGGGTACGTGTTGTGTTCAGGGCAAGCGGCAGGATTGAGAGGTGCCATCAGCACAAATTCAAGGTGGTAGATTTGATCACATTGAAACAGGAGTGGGAGATGGATGGTTTCCATCAGATCAACTTCCTGCCATTGTTAGGGTGGTGTGATGGGTACAAACCCCGCACTGGTCAGGAAGGGGTTAAAGAGTAGGTCTGGGCTCATTCAGCCTTGCCCTGATGAACCTATGAAGCATGCAGACTTGAGGGGGAATCTGTGCTGCTCCCGGGGGGTGTGATTGGTAGCTCAGTTAGCTGCACCCACACTAGCTGTGCTCTCTCTAGCTTGCTCAAAACAGAAGCAAGGACTCCCTGGGACAGGCTTCAGCGTGAGCTACTAATTACACCCCCCCCTCAGGAGAAGGTGGGGAGAGGTAAGAAGTGGTCCAAGGAAGAAGCAAGATGTCTGTGCGGCAGACCTTGACCACATGGTACAGGGGCCCTGAACTGGAACCTAGGCTTGAGGGAGGGAGTGGGCTGCCCTACTGCCTCGCCGAGGGGGCTAGTGTGAGGACTCCAAATACGAAGGCAGAAGAACTATCAGACTTGGGCCTGAGGTGAAGTCATGGGACTAATATTGGGCTGAATTTTGATTTATCCTGAAGGTGGGACCTGTTTAAGTTAATCAATGCTTCCATTACAGCCAGCTGGAATGGGAAAGAAATCCTGGGTGTGTTTATGTAAATACAGTCTGCTCCTGTTTCACTTCGATGTTCAACTTAGATGTTCAGATATTCAGCTGTTACAATGGTGTTTTACTCATTGTAATCAACTTGACTGGTGTGGGGTCGCAAATTGTGTTACTACTAATTGCAATGTCTGTAATTATTGGGGGAATGCAAAAGAAGAAAGTCTGAGCTTAACCTGGCACAAACTCTGTTTAAAGAGTGAGATTCTCGGTGTGTGCATGTAAATACTGTTCACTCAGTTTGCTTAGGCCTGCTAGATATTCAACTGTTATAATTGTCTTTTGCCCATTGTAACCAGTTGGCTTTGTGGGGCCATAAACTGTGTTAACATTAAGTGCAGGAATTGTGAGATATGATCACCAATGCTTGCAGTTATTGTGGGAATGCAGAAAAATCAGACTGTGTTTAACTCAGTTAAAAGGAGAGGCCCTGTCAGTGTAAATACACTAGGATGGGCAGAGGCTGGTCTTGCAGAGCCCTGTGAGATTAAGCTGGGGAGAGAGGACTCTGAGTCAGCATGCTGCAGGCCCTCCGGGCGTGAGCTGTAAGACTGGTTCAACCTGTTTCTCCCCACTGTTTCAAAGATAGAGCTAAAGAAAGGCTCCATAAGGAGCTTCTTTTAATATTTAAATTTACTCCAGTGGATGCTGGAATCTCTTGTGGTTGGAGTGAGAGCTGAAATCGCTAGGTTTGGTCCAGAACCAAATCCACCACAAGCCAGAGGAAGATGTGCCAGCAGAGCAGCGGCAGTGAGGGGCGCCCGTGAGCAGGTGTATGGGGAGTGACCAGTGGCATGAGTAAGATACCTCCTACCTCCCCCTCCCCCTCAGGATGTGAGGGGAACTCTGCAGCTCCACCTCTGAACTCTGGGTCTGCCCTGACCAAAGGCAGCAACTAGGAGTGGGGTGCGGAGAAGGTTCAGGCATGTGAAGGGGACATTTGCATTGCTGGACTTAAGAGCTTGAGAGGAAAAGGACATTGCCCAACCTACTTGAGCTGGGACACCTACTCGTGGTTTTAGTTATGAACTCTGTTTTTCCCAAATTAATGCCATGTTACTTCCCTCCCCTTTTATTAAAGGTTTCTTTTCTACACTCAGACTCTGTGCCGGCGATGGGGAAGCATTGCCTCTCTGAGGCACCCAGGGATGGTGTGTGATTTTCTCAGGTTACTGGGTGGGGGCTCGAGCCGGTTCTGTGTTGGATGGAAGAAGAGGGACCCAGATATTGAACCTGGCCCTAGATGCTGCTGGTGCTACCTGGCAGAAGGGTTGCACCTAGCTGGTCCCAAGATGAGGGGACCACCAGCAGAGCTGAGTGGCTGGTCAGCAGGGCTATGGAGAGGGAAAACGGTGCGGCCTACCACTAGGGGACACCAGGCAGGTGAGTTGCTTTATCCCAAATGGCTACTTTGCAGAGCACTGTACTAACACAAGCAGGGGGGCCCAGCTACAGAAGCCCATGTGTGAGAGAGGGTGAGTTGCTGGGGCCAGGTGGGTAATACGTAGCCACGTCCTAAACAACTTGTTAACAATGGCACTGAAAATTTGAAGTCACTCTTTGAGAAGGAGACACGGGCCTCGGCTGGACATAGGCTTCGCTCAATCCAATTTTTATAGTTTTAATGGATAACATCACTGTACATTTTAAGTGTATTTTTCAATCCTTATCGATTTAAATTTTCACAGTCCTGGGAAATTACATGGGGGCGTCAGACACTTATGTAATGAAAGAAGATGTTGAAATTCAAAGTTACAGCTTTACAACCATTAACACACAAAATGTCAACACCACCTGTCAAAATATATGAAGTAAATATCCTTAAACTCTAATAAGTTCTCAAGCAGCTTTTTCTCTCATTTTGCTTATCTGTGCATTTCAGTTACTGAGAGAAATATTGTTGCCATTGTGTGTGTGTGGGGGGGGGGGCGGGGGGGGGGCGTAAAATGGACACTTACCAACATAACCTGATAAAAATTGAAGTCTTCCAAGCCTGGCTATACAGTAGTGTCATAGGAATGGCAGAAAAGAGAAAGGTTCTGGAACACTCCTCCTGTAGGAAGCAAGGTGCAAAGCAGGGGTGGGCAATAATTTGTAATGGGGGCCCCCTCCAAGATTTTGGTAAATGGTCAAGAGTCACACTTCTGTGGAGGGGATGTGGGGTCTGGGACAGCGGGTGGGGTGTGGAAGGGAGCTTGGGATAGAGGACTGGGGCGCAGGAGGGAGTGTAGGGTCTGAGAGGGAGTTTGAGTGAAGGAAGGGGTTATAATCTGGGGCAGGGGGTTGGGGTGCAGGGTCCAGGGGGGTTGTAGGAGAAGGGTGCACAGTCTGGGAGGGAGTTGTGACCTGGAGGAGGAGGGGAGAGGGGATACAGAGGGTTTGGGTGGTGGCCTGGGGCAGGTAGTTGGGGGGGAGAGAGGGAGGGTGTGCCAGAGGCAGGCTTTGGTTGGGAGGTGCTTACCTAAGTGGCTCCCAGCCAGCAGTTTTGCAGACTCCATGCCTGTGTGCTGGATGAGCTGCTCCAACATGGATAAGGACCACACTGTGCTTGGTGCTGTACAAACTTAACAAAGGTGATATTTACACTGTGACCCAAGCTAGTTCTGCTCTAGTTGAAGATGTGGTTGTGCGGTTGCTGGCCATTCCAGTACGGAGTGAGGGTCTGGGGTGGGCTGCAGCTTGGCTTTGCTGGGACCCTGGCTGTTGCAGCTTCACTGCGATTGTTCCTGGAGCTAGCTGTGATCTAGCTCGGGGGTGTCTACACATGCTGCACTCACACCTCCCACCTGCACGGGGACATACCTCCAAAGACTCTTGTGGCTCTACTGAGTTGTGGTTCACACTATGAAGCTTTGGGTACTCCTGTTTGAAGGATGACTCCAGCATGGAGCTTGTGGCAGTGGCAATAGTATTCACATCCCTTCAAAGACCAGAAATAATGTGCCAGAATTCGCACTTCTGGAAACTGGGAGCGCGGTATTGACTTTAATGGAGTGACACCGGCTTACAGTGGAGGTGGAGCAGATCCTTTGGGCTGAATTTAAATGCCATGGCGATCAATGGAAAGATGCCTGTTGATTTCAGTGGGTGATGGATCAGGTCTGTAAGCCTTTATTTTTATTTAAAGTCAATTTTAGTGACGCTGTTCAGCTCTGCTGGCTTCGGTCTCAAATTCAGCAGAGTTCTCTGCCTGTTTCAGATCCAGGGCTCATAGGAACACAATGAAGCCGCAGGTAAGTAACTCCTGCAATCAGGCTGGACCTTGCTCTTATCTTCTATCCATTTTATTGAAGGTGATGAGTGATGAATGACACAGGATGAACAATTCCTCGATGTACCCATGCCCCAGTTATAGCTGCAGACACACTCACATCCTCCTAGACCAGTGATTCTCTGTGTAGCCTGTGACCATATTGCAGGTAGGCTGCAGGCCCAGGGCTTGCCCCCGCACAGTGGGGAGCCTGTGCTGATGCTCCAACCCCCCCCCCCCCCGCGATGTTGAAGTGCCAGCTTCCACTTCCTGCTGCGTGGGAGAGGGGCACGGATCCGGCTTGCAGGAGAAGGAAGCGACTCTCCCTTCCCCCGGCTGGCAGAACAGCAGTGAAGGAAACCACTTGTCCGGAGGCTTTCCCCGCAGCGCCCATTGGCTGGAAGCATGGGAGCAGTAGGGGGTGGAGCCTGGGAGCAA
This sequence comes from Pelochelys cantorii, assembly GCA_032595735.1. Classification (NCBI taxonomy): domain Eukaryota; kingdom Metazoa; phylum Chordata; order Testudines; family Trionychidae; genus Pelochelys; species Pelochelys cantorii. The sequence goes on along the minus strand of CM064327.1, from coordinate 253,843,663 downwards.
TGGGAGGCACAGAGCCAGGTAAGCACCCCCACCCCTACCTGCACCCGTTTTGTCATCATGGGTGGTTGGCTAGTGGTCCGCGGAAAGGTCTGCGTTGAGCGGGGTGAGCCACGGGCCAAAAAGTTTGAGAACCTCTGTCCTAGACAGTGCTAGGGTCTGATGGGTCTCATGGATTGATCGTCACTAGGCGTGCATGCAGATTTGCATTTTGGGAGAGGGGCTTGCTGGTGTATAGGTGTGACAGTCTGTACCCCTCCCCACCCCGTTCTCTCTTTTACAAGACTCTGTTAGGTTTTGTGCAAAGCAGACGGTTTAAGGTAGCATTTCAAAAGTCATGTGATTTGCCGATCATTGTTGTCCTGGTAAAATAGGAGTGGTAATGTTGTATGTAAAGATATAAGCTTGCACTGTCTGAGAATCACAAGACCTGTTTCAGTATGCTCTGGAGGGCAGTCACAAACAAGTTCCCCAGAGACAAAAGGCTAGCTGATGTCTCAGCCAAGTGTCAATGAGATCAAATGGACCTCCTTTAGAGGTCCTCTCTTTTGGACATTTTGGACATGTCTACACTCCGGCACTATTTCGGGATCCTGGAAGGATCCTGAAATAGCTATTCTGCATCTTTGAAACAAGTCCGTTATTTCGAAATATAACAGGCACGCTATTCCGACGTCCCTGTAAACCTCGTTCCACAAGGAGTAAGGGACGTTTCGGAATAGCAGTTTATTTCGAAATTTGGCTACCTAAGATCCCCTTGGAAGAGGTATTTTGTACTTCTTTATACTAAGGGGCTAATTTAGTTGGGATTGGTCCTGCTTTTCTCAGGGAGTTGGACTCAGAGACTTCCTGAGGTCTCTTCCAATCCTGTTATTGTGACTGTGCAGGAGTATGTGTGTATATGGGATTTGATGGAGGAGATCTGCCACATTCCACCCCAGAAGTGGGTACCGTAATTTAGCGAATATAACCCGCGGGTTATATTCGTTTTTACAACCCTCCCCCCCACGGGGTATACTCGGGTGTGGGGTATACTTGGTTGCGGGGTATACAAAAATTTTTTTACACACCGCCCAGTTCCTGTAGCCTCCAGCCTCCAGCCTCCGGGCGGTGAACGCTCCCCCACCTGGTTCCAGCACAGCCTCCAGCCTCCGGACGGGGGAGTGCTCACCGCCTTGTTCCTCCGCAGCCGTAGGAAGGGGCAGGGGGAATGCTCATACAGCTGTGCAGGAACCGGGCGGTGAGCACTCCCCCACCTGGCAGCTGGCGGCTGCACAGGAACCGGGTGGGGGAGCGCTCACCGCCCGGAGGCTGGAGACTGCGCAGGAACCAGGAGGTGAGTGCTCTCCCGCCTGGAGGCTGGTGGCTGTGCAGGAACTGGGCAGTGAGTGACTGGCTAATTCCACCCCCTCTCCCCCGCACCATAAATATACCCCCGGCACAGCCTTGTATACCCTGCGGGTTATACTCGTGTGCGGGGTATACAAGATTTTTTTAACTCAAAAAGAAAAAACCGTGGGATATATTCGGGTGCGGGGTATATTTGGGTGCGGGTGGAGGGTTGTACCTATGAATAGAGAATATAGCTAGTGAAGAAGGTTGGGATCTGTCGGAGCAAAAATGCACTATACCTGAAAAATATGATTTTGAATTTGATGCCTCTCTCTGACTCGGTGAGAAGACGTAATCAGGATAATTTAGGAGACTTTTGCAGTGGGGATCTGAAATCTCTTGCTGTGTTCTTTCCTTGAAAAACATATGTATTTAAAGGTCAAGGCCTTATCAAATTTCAAAGCAAGATACCTTTGTGTTCCAAGTGTTTGCTGGCAATCACACCGCCCTTCTGTTACCTCCCTGCTCTTCCTGTTGGTCTCTGTTCCTGAATCTCTCCTCCCTTTCACTGGTTTTGCACAGCTGCAACTTCACTGACATGAGTGGCGTTATTCCAGGTTCACGTTGGTGCAGGAACAGAATCAGGTGCTACGTGATTGAACTGCTCTGGAGGCTGTTCCGGTGGGGGCTGCACCCTGCAGCAATAGCATTGAGCAGGCATCTTGGATTGCTTTGCTCTGGCTGGCTATATTTAGCTGGAAAGGTTACTGTGCACAATTGCTAGTGCTCAAAGGATGAGACGACTCAAGGTGCAATTGTCCTCTGGCCGGCTCTAAGCAGATATTTATGTGGCTCTCATCACTCCGTATCTCAGCACGTCACTGTCTTCAATAGGGTTCGTCATCCCTCCATCCCCGAGAGGGAGAGAAGTCTGTTTGGCAGTCGGGCTACCAGCGAGGCAGAAGGGAGATTAATTGACTTATTCAGATGGTCCATGGCAGATGCAGGCAGTGAACTCATATCCTGATACCTTGAGTAGTCCTCATGCTGCTGAACCACCCTTGACTTTAACTGTAGTGCTCCTCTGTTTGTCAGAGGCTGGGAATGGATGACAGGAGAGGGATCGCCTGACGATTCCCTGTTTGGTTCACTCCCTTTGTGGCACTTGGCATCGGCCACTGTTGGAAGACAGGACACTGGGCTAGATGGGCCTTTGGTCTGACGCAGTCTGACTGTTCTTATGTTCTTGTACATCAGCATAAGCAACAGGAGATGGGAACCCATGGTCTATTGCCAGGTATCTTATTCACTGCACAGGCACAAGCCAGCAGGCAACTTCCCAAGCCAGGGCAGTCCTAACATTTCATTTCATTGAATTCTAGAACTTAGAGAGAGAGGAGATAACCGACTGGGCCAACACGCTCCGTCTGCCTTGCAGTCTGTAGTCCGTTTGGAAGCACGAATGTTTTCCTGAATGACAATTTGCTCTGCAAAGATAAGCTGCAAAGCCAGAATGAAGTTTAAACCCAGTTTTATGAGGCATGCTGAATGGCCCACATTAGCTAGGCTGTGCAGGGCACTCAGTGGAGATGTACACTCTCTGCAGGTGCAGCGTAGTGCCGTGACTCTGACATGGACCTTGTTGCATGATTCAAACAATGAGCCTCATTGGACCTTTAGTACAGCAGTAGCCTCTACTGAGATCATGGCCCCATTGTGCTAGGAGCTGTACATTCAGACCCTGAGAGACGGCGCCTCTCCAGAAGAGCTTCCAGTCTAAGCAGACAAGCCAGTGGAAGGATCATTATCCCCATTTTACAAATGGTGACCCAAGAAACAGAGAGACTCACATCCTCAAATGTAGATCCTGAACTCCCATAGGGGTATCTGGGCCCAAGTGACTTACTTATTGTCACAGAGAAAATCTTTGGTAACACCAGGCCCAACACTCAGATTTCCTGAGTCCCATGCTAGTGCCTTAGTTACAGATTACTCTCTTTACCTTTCTAGGAGGTCAAAATCTACTTTCAGTGGGTCCTGTATATGTACCTAAGATACAGCTGGGAAATCTTTTTGACTTTCCTGGGAAATATCTATGCTCAGCACCAACAAAAGTCAGACAATTCTTTAGTTTCCTAATTTCTAGAAGTCTAACTTCAGGCACCCAAGAAAGAAAATCTTCACTGTGTCTTGCAGAAATTGTGTTGGTGCAAAAAAGCTTTTGGAGAGCTTAGACCAGCTGACAACCCACGTGGTGGGATTAACTCCAGCCATCCGTCAGTAACTGTAGATAAAATAAATCAGCTGCTTAGAATGAACACAATCAATAAAACAAAAGGTCACAGTATTTCACTGCATGTGTTTAGCCTGGGGTGAGGGTTATGCATGGTGTGTCTGGAAAAAGAGCTGGATGACAACATTGGTGTTAAAAATCTTATTTTTGTCAATGGTTCATCTTCATAGCCCCAAGATTCTTGAACAATGGAGGCTGCTCTTGGATCGATATTTCCCTCCATCTCAACCTGCATGTTACTCTACCCAAATATTGCTCAGATTGCCTGTCCCTTTATAGCACCCAGCCCTCTGCCTATCACTTGGACAGATGCAAGTGGTTAATTGCATTGGCCATGTGACCGGTATGTGCCGCCGTGTTCGCGGCGCGCAGAGTGCATTGGGCCTCTGAAATTTTCCTTAAGAGGAAGATGCTGTAGAAAGCTTATTTCTTTCAGCAGCCTGTGGCTCTAGACAAAAGCAAGATGTTGTGGCTCAGCGATGGGCAACCCATGCCCCACGGGCCACATGCAGGCCACATACAGAACCTCAGTGGGCCACAAGTCATTTCATTTACTGTTGTCCACAGGCAGGGCTGCCAGAATCCGCTGGTTTCTGTCCACCTTGTTTCTTTCCTACCTGTATTACTAAAGTGACACGCATGCAAAGCAAGGGCACGTGAAATGAGGTACGTGCTGATTGCCCACGACATTGGCTGTGAGAGCCATGGGCCCCCCCTCAGCATCCAATCAAAGTGCTGCTACGGTTCCATCGGCACCCCCTGCACATTCTAGGGACGCAAGTGCACTGTTCTTCCAAGCACTTTATGTTAGGCTGTTGCGATGGCTCCCTTTCAGAGCACCATGTTGGTAGATGGGCCACCTAATGAAGACATGGATCAGGGGAACAGGCCCAGGCAATGACAGAGGATAGAAGTGAGGGACTCTAGCCCCTAACTACTTGCTCCACCCATTAGACCATGCTCCCTCTGCATCACTAGGCCCTTCTCGACAAGGAGGCGCAGAGGTTCAAATGCAATGAAAGTTGAACCCGAGGTAAGAGTTTAGAAATGGGGCTCCAAAGTCAGGCTCCAAAGTCTGTATGCAGGGACCTGAGTAAAAGGCCAGATTTCTCTGAGCACTCGGTGCACAATTGTGGATTTAGGAGCCGGAGGCCATCGGTCATATTAAAACTATTGGCGGTAAGCATTGTCCAAGCTTTCTCCAAGTCCGAACACTTCTGGAGTTCTCCCCTGGGGTCACGTCGGGGCACCATCCAGGGAGCAGGTGAGTAGTTTGGGAATGAAATCTGGGGCAGTGAAGGATCTGAGTTCAGACACCGCCTTTGCCACAGACTGCTGGTTGTGACTTGGGAAAGTCACTTAGGCCCAGATTTTTATGAATATTTAGGCATGGCAGCCTAAGTCCCACTGCCTTTCAGTGTGACTCCTAAGGGCCTGTACTACTGCTGGCAAGGAGGCTCCTAAGTCCGTTAGGCATGGCAAGGTGGAGCTGAGCGATGGCTAAACACCTTTTAAAAACCCGAGCCTTCGTCTCTGCGGGCTCCACCTGTAAACCAAACCGAATCCTTCCTTGTCCATTTCCAGGTGGGATTTTGGAAAGTGCTTTTAAGTGTACAGAGGCCCACCAGTTGGGGGGGAAGAGGGCAGCTGCCCCGGGGCTCGTTCATTCAAAACAGTCTCAGCTGTTGTCGCTTCTACTACACCAGCGGCAGGAGCCCTGGGCCCTTTAAATCACTGCTGGAGCACCGTGTGGGGCACACTGGTCAGCTCTGAGGGCTGGCTGGGGGGGGTGGTCAGTGTGCAGCACAGGGGAAGGTCTGTCCCCAGCCCCGCCCCTTCCATCCAAGACCCCGCCCCTTCTGGGAGCATGGAGATGCTCCTCCCCCCACCTTGCCCAGCGGCCCAGCAAGTCTGATCATGGCTGTCTAGCCCAAGCTGTTGCTTTAGCCACAGTATCTGCACCAGGGGTGGCCAACCCATTAAACGAAGAGAGCCAAAACTGTGGCGGAAAAAATGCGAAGAGCCGCACTAGAATTTTTTTTGAGCAATTTTTGTTGAGGAGAAAAAAAGAGGAGCTTCCTACCAGCCCCCCAGAGTTGTTGAGCAAAAAAAGAAAAAGGATGCTGCCCCTTTAAAAGACAAGACTTTTTGGCCACATCAGGCTCCCGTCAGCTGCCACCATCTTGGCGACACCCTTTTGAATCACTGCACTGGACGGCTCCTCTGCCCCGGTGAGCACAGGGAGCCAGGGGCCATTTCTAGGGCTGCAAGAGCGGCTTCATGAGTCGCACTTTAAGGGGGGAAGAACCACATGTGGCTTGCGAGCCATGGGTTGGCCACCCCTGGTCTACACTAACAATGAGAAGTCCTGTGGCACCTTATAGACTAACAGATTTATTGGAGCATAAGCTTTTGTGGGCAAAGACCCACTTCATCAGATGCATCTTTGTGGTCAAAGACCCACTTTGTCAGATGCAAAGTGGGTCTTTGCCCACGAAAGCTTATGCTCCAATAAATCTGTTAGTCTATAAGGTGCCACGGGACTTCTCGTTGTTTATGCAGATTCAGACTAACACGACTACCCCTCTGTTAAGCATCTACACTGCTGTTTTCAGTGTGCTCACTAGCTACCGTGTCTGCCTCTAGGGTGGGTGGACTGGCTTCCCCAGCGTAGACTTATCCTGAAAGGCCAGCCCCCCCAGGGGCTGTAAATGAGAGGAGCTCTCTTGAGGACGTGGCTGCCTGCAGTCAGTGGAGCTATGCTGATTTACACGAGCTGAGGATCTAGGCTCTAGCTTTCTTGGCCCAGTCTGCAGAGGGCTAAGTTGGAAATCTCAGGAGAGCAGCCTTATTGCATTTCTTCCCATTCTCTCTTTTTTTCTTTTAATAAAATGTGGCTGGGTCATGTTTGTTGAAGGCCTGCTAACCAGAGGAGTAATTGCATTTATTGGAAATGCTCTCCACTCAGGTATTCATTTACCAGCTGCTAAAATAAAATGAAGTGGGCAAGGCGCCACCAGACAATTAGATTTGCAAAGTGGAGCAGGCAAATGAAACTCGCAGCCTGCTTCCTAGGGGCTGTAATTCATCCTCCATGCTTGCTCATCTGAGGCTATTTCTACACTGCCCCTTTTTTCGGAAAAAGCGATGCAAAAAGCGGTTTGTATTTTGCGTAGCTTTTTCTGATTTTTTTGGGGGAAGAGGCTTTTCCAAAATTTGGCCCGCCTACACTGGGTCAAATTTCAGAAAAGCTTCCTCTTTCGGAGGAGCCCTTATTCCTCATGGAATGAGGAATACTGCAAAAAAAAGCGGAAGAGCAAACGCATTCACTGGAGGCAGCAGAGTTTTTCCAGGATACCTCTGGTATCCCGGAAAACCCCCACAGTGGAGACATAGCCAGAGTTTTGAATGTTAAAAAGGTCCAGGCCAGTGGTCCGGGAGGACAGAATATTCCACGCTATGCTGCAGCGGCTTTTAGCTGGGATCTCAAGGCCCTGGGGAAACACAACACAATGAAGCCTAATAAATCACAAGAGCCCTACAAAGTTAGTTATGGAAATACATGACTTCCAGCCTCTGTGGGGAGCAGCTAGTCATGGCTTTGCCTTCACTGCCGACAATATGGGTGCATCTACACTGCACCCTTAGCTCGAAATGAGCTCCGCAACTTGAGCGACGTAAATTGCGTAGCTTATTTCGAGTCAATTTCAAAATAGCCTACACAGCACTTATTTCAAAATAAATTGCAGTTCTGAAATGTCCCCTACTCCTTGTGGAATGACTCCGCTTTGTACAACCCTCCATAGGAAAAGTGCTGAAGAATAGTAAACTAAATTAGAGAGACAAGATGGGTGAGGGAAGATCTTTTATTGGACTGACTTCTGTTTTCGAACTTGCTCCGAACGCTTCCTGACGTCTGAGGAAGGAACTCCCAGCGTCACAGCAAAATGCAAGGTGGAACAGGTTGTTTAGCATAAATAGACCATACTGTAAGGGACCATTCACGGTAGAATGCCCCATTAACATCTCTGCAGTCATGGGATGAATAGAAGGGGTTAGTGAGTTAGGGATAACCTACCTTAATCATAGAATCATAGAATACTAGGACTGGAAGGGACCTCGAGAGGTCATCAAGTCCAGTCCCCTGCGCTCGTAGCAGGACCAAATACTGTCTAGACCATCCCTGATAGACATTTATCTAACCTGCTCTTAAATATCTCCAGAGATGGAGATTCCACAACCTCCCTGGGCAATTTATTCCAGTGTTTGACTACCCTGACAGTTAGGAACTTTTTCCTAATGTCCAATCTAAACCTCCCTTGCTGCAGTTTAAGCCCATTGCTTCTTGTTCTATCCTCAGAGGCCAAGATGAACACATTTTCTCCCTCCTCCTTATGACACCCTTTTAGATACCTGAAAACTGCTACCATGTCCCCCCTCAATCTTCTCTTTTCCAAACTAAACAAACCCAATTCTTTCAGCCTTCCTTCATAGGTCATGTTCTCTAGACCTTTAATCATTCTTGTTGCTCTTCTCTGGACCCTCTCCAATTTCTCCACATCCTTCTTGAAATGCGGTGCCCAGAACTGGACACAATACTCCAACTGAGGCCTAACTAGCGCAGAGTAGAGCAGAAGAATGACTTCTTGTGTCTTGCTCACAACACACCTGTTAATGCATCCCAGAATCATGTTTACTTTTTTTGCCACAGCATCACACTGCTGACTCATATTCAGCTTGTGGTCCACTATAACCCCTAGATCCCTTTCTGCTGTACTCTTCCTAGACAGTCGCTTCCCATTCTGTAGGTGTGAAACTGATTGTTCCTTCCTAAGTGGAGCACTTTGCATTTGTCTTTATTAAACTTCATCCTGTTTACCTCAGACCATTTCTCCAATTTGTCCAGATCATTTTGAATTATGACCCTATCCTCCAGATTAGTCACAACCCCTTCCAGCTTGGTATCATCTGCAAACTTAATGAGCGTACTTTCTATGCCAATATCTAAATCGTTGATGAAGATATTGAAGAGAGCCGGTCCCAGAACAGACCCCTGCAGAACCCCACTTGTTATACCTTTCCAACAGGATTGTGAACCATTAATAACTACTCTCTGAGTACGGTTATCCAGCCAGTTATGCACCCATCTTATAGTAGCCCCATCTAAGTTGTATTTGCCTAGTTTATTGATAAGAATATCATGCGAGACTGTATCAAACGCCTTACTAAAGTCTAGGTATACCACATCCACCGCTTCTCCCTTATCCACAAGACTGGTTATCCTATCAAAGAAAGCTATCCAATTGGTTTGACATGATTTGTTCTTTACAAATCCATGCTGGCTGTTCCCTATCACCTTGCCACCTTCCAAGTGTTTACAGATGATTTCCTTAATTACTTGCTCCATTTTCTTCCCTGGCACAGAAGTTAAACTAACTGGTCTGTAGTTTCCTGGGTTGTTCTTATTTCCCTTTTTATAAATGGGCACTATATTTGCCCTTTTCCAATCTTCTGGAATCTGTCCTGTCTCCCATGATTTTCCAAAGATGATAGCTAGAGGCTCAGATACCTCCTCTATCAGTTCCTTGAGTATTCTAGGATGCATTTCATCAGGCCCTGGTGACTTGCAGGCATCTAACTTTTCTAGGTGATTTTTAACTTGTTCTTTTTTTATTTTATCTTCTAAATCTACCCCCTTCACTACGTTAAGCATTCACTATGTTAGGCATTCCTTCAGACTTCTCGGTGAAGACCGAAACAAAGAAGTCATTAAGCCTACCTTCATAGGCTGTGTCTTCACTGGCATGTCTGTCCTAAAATACCCCCTCTCTGAATGACAAAAGTGTTAGCAATGAAGAGTGCTGGTGTGGACATGCCTTCATTCTAGGGATCATGGCTACTGCCCCTCGCTGGAGTGGGTTTTAGTTTGATAAAGTGTGGCCACAGAGTGCACCTTATAACAGCAACAGGCAACCTAGGCTAGTGAGTGGACCACATGAGTGGGCTAGGTGGCCATACTGGGTTAGACCAAAGGTCCATCTAGTTCAGTATCCTGTCTTCCCACAGTGTCCAGGGCTAGGTACCCCAGAGGGAAGGAACAGAACAGGGAATCATCAAGTATTCCACCCCCAGTAGCCCATTTCCAGCTTCTGACAAACAGAGGCTAGGGACACCATCTTGGCTAACAGTCATCGACTGACATCCTCCATGAGTTTATCTAGCTCTTTTTTGAATCCTGTTAAAGTCCTGGTCCGCATAATATCCGCTGGCAAGGAGTTCCACAGGTTGTGCACTGTGTGAAGAAAAACTTCCTTTTGTTTGTTTTAAACCTGCTACCTATTAATTTCATTTGGTGACCCCTAGTTCTTGTGTTATGCGAACAAATAAAGAATGTTTCCTTATGTACTTTCTCCACACCAGTCATGGTTTTATAGACCTTGATCATATCCCTCCTTAGTCTCCTCTTTTCTAAGGTAAGATTTCCCAGTCTTTTTAATTTCTCCTCATCTGGGACCTGTTCCAACCCCTAATAATTTTTGTTGCCCTTTTCTGAACTTTTTTCAATTCTGAGATATCTTTTTGAGATGAAGTGACCACATTGCACATAGTATTCAAGATGGATGGATTTATATAAAGTCAGTAAGATATTCTGTCTTATTTTCTCTCTCTTTTTAAATGATTCCTAATATTCTGTTTGATTTTTTTGACTGCTGCTGCACACTGAGTGGATGTTTTCAGAGAGTTATCCACGATGACCCCAAGATCTTTGTCTTGAGCAGTAATAGCTAATTTAGTCCCATTGTTTTATACATATAGTTGGGATGATATTTTTCAAAAATGCATTACTTTGCATTTATCATTAAAATCATCTGCCATTTTGTTGCTCAGTCACTTAGTTTTGTGAGATCCTTTTAAAGCTCTTCACAGTCTGCTTCAGATTTATCTATCTCAAGCAGTTTAGTATCATCTGCAAATTTTGCCACCTCACTGTTCACTCCATTCTCCAAATCGTTTATGAATATGTTAAATAGGATTAGTCCTAGTATAGACCCCTTTGGGACACCGCTAGTTACCTCCCTTCATCCTGAAAACTGACCATTTATTCCTACCCATTGTTTCCTATCTTTTAACGAGTTACCAGTCCATGAGAGGACCTTCCCTCTTTTTCCATGACAGCTTACTTTAAGAGCCATTGGTGGAGGGACCTTGTTAAACACTTTCTGGAAATCTAAGTATACTATATCTGCTGGAGCCCCACTCCTTGCTCATAAAACATTTTAGTTGATTAGTGAGGCATTATTTCCCTTAACAGAAACCATGTTGTTTTTTCCCCCAACAAATTATATTCATATATATATCCGACAATTGTGTTTTACAATAGTTTCAACCAACTTGCCTGGTACTAAAGTTAGACTTACTGGTCTGTAATTGCCAGGATCACCTCTAGAACCCTTTTTAAATATTGGCATCACATTAGCTATCTTCCAGTCATTTGGGACAGAAGATGATTTAAAGGATAGGTTACAAACCACAGTTCATAGTTCCTCAGTTTCACGTTTGAGTTCTTTCAGAATTCTTGGGTGAATTCTGGTCCTGGTGACTTATTACTGTTTAGATCAGGGGTGGGCAAAAGGGTGCCAGCAGGCCAAATCTGGCCTGCCAAGCCACCGGATCCGGCCAGCAGCCACCTTGCCTGAATCCTTAGGCAGAAATCAGTTCACGCTTGAAAAAGCCCAATTGTTCTCCATTCCGGATGGCTGGGGAGGGAGGAGGGAGACTTCTCATGATGTTCCCGCCCCCCCCCCAGGAAAATCTCTTAGCTCCTATTGGCCAATCTCTCAGTTTCCAGACAATAGGAGCCGAGAATTTTTGCTGGGGGCAGGAGTAGTGTAGGAAGCTTTCTTCCCTCCTCCTCGACCCCCTCCTCGCTCCCCTCCCTCTCATGCCCGGAGTGGAGCCACGAGGAGCAGCGAGCAGCCTGCTGCAGACAGTCTACCTCAGGTTTCTGCTGGTAAGCGCCTCCCGTCCAGAACCTGCCTCTGGCACCCCAGCCCCTCCCTAACCCTCTGCCCCCTCCTGCATCCATACGCCCTCCCAGATCTGGCCCCCAATCCCCTGCCCAGATCACAATCCCCTCCTACCCTAAGTCACATCCCAAACCCTGCATCCCAATCCCCTGCCCTAGGTCGCAACTGCCGCCTCCATCCAAACTCCCTCCCAGTGTCCACACTCCCTGCTGCACCCCAAACCCTTACCCCAAGCTCCCTTCTGCACCCAATCTCCATTCCAGATCCTAGAATTCCTCCATTAATATCCTGGAAGAGTGCAGCCCTCAACTACTTTCCAAAATCTTGGAGTGCTCCCCTCCCCCCGACAAAAATTATTGCCCACCCCTGGTTTAGATTATCAGTTTGTTTCAAAACCCCTCAATCTGGGCCAGTTCCTCAGATTTCCACCTAAAAAGAATGGCTCAGGTTTGGGAATCTCCCTCACATCCTCAGCTGTGAAGACTGATGCAAAGAATTCATTTCGTTTCTCCACAATGATCTTATCATCCTTGAATGCTCCTTACCACCTCCATCATCCAATGACCTGAGTGGTTGTTTAGTAGGCTCCCAGCTTCTGATGTACTTAGCAAATTTTTTTTTTAGCTTTTGAGGTTTTGGCTAGCTGTTCTTCAAATTCCATTTTGGCCTTCCTAATTATATTTTTACACTTCATTTGACGGAGTTTGTGCTCCATAAGAACTCTGGATGACCAGCGTAGAGAAAAGAAAGTTGCTTTGAGTAAAATGAATGAGAACACCACACAAGTTACTAATTCCTGTCAGTGAAAAGACATGTTCCGTTCTGGCCCTGTACTACCAATGTCTCAATGAACTTTACATGATGCCATAAAAAAAGAACAAGTTAAAAATCACCTAGAAAAGTTAGATGCCTGCAAGTCACCAGGGCCTGATGAAATGCATCCTAGAATACTCAAGGAGCTGATAGAGGAGGTATCTGAGCCTCTAGCTATCATCTTTGGAAAATCATGGGAGACAGGAGAGATTCCAGAAGACTGGAAAAGGGCAAATATAGTGCCCATTTATAAAAAGGGAAATAAGAACAACCCAGGAAACTACAGACAGTTAGTTTAACTTCTGTGCCAGGGAAGAAAATGGAGCAAGTAATTAAGGAAATCATCTGTAAACACTTGGAAGGTGGCAAGGTGATAGGGAACAGCCAGCATGGATTTGTAAAGAACAAATCATGTCAAACCAATTGGATAGCTTTCTTTGATAGGATAACCAGTCTTGTGGATGAGGGAGAAGCGGTGGACGTGGTATACCTAGACTTTAGTAAGGCGTTTGGCATAGTCTCGCATGATATTCTTATCAATAAACTAGGCAAATACAACTTAGATGGGGCTACTATAAGGTGGGTGCATAACTGGCTGGATGACCGTACTCAGAGAGTAGTTATTAATGGTTCACAATCCTGCTGGAAAGGTATAGCAAGTGGGGTTCCGCAGGGATCTGTTTTGGGACCGGCTTTCTTCAATATCTTCATCAACGATTTAGATATTGGCATAGAAAGTACGCTTATTAAGTTTGCAGATGATACCAAGCTGGGAGGGGTTGCGACTGCTCTGAAGGATAGGGTCATAATTCAAAATGATCTGGACAAATTGGAGAAATGGTCTGAGGTAAACAGGGTGAAGTTTAATAAAGACAAATGCAAAGTGCTCCACTTGTGAAACTGATTGTTCCTTCCTACCTACAGAATGGGAAGCGACTGTCTAGGAAGGAGTACGGCAGAAAGGGATCTAGGGGTTATAGTGGACCACAAGCAGTGTGATGCTGTGGCAAAAAAAGCAAACATGATTCTGGGATGCATTAACAGGTGTGTTGTGAGCAAGACACGAGAAGTCATTCTTCTGCTCTACTCTGCGCTGATTAGGCCTCAGTTGGAGTTTTGTGTCCAGTTCTGGGCATCTCATTTCAAGAAAGATGTGGAGAAATTGGAGAAGGTCCAGAGAAGAGCAACAAGAATGATTAAAGGTCTAGAGAACATAACCTATGAAGGAAGGCTGAAAGAATTGGGTTTGTTTAGTTTGGAAAAGAGAAGATTGAGGGGGGACATGATAGCATTTTTCAGGTATTTAAAAGGGTGTCATAAGGAGGAGGGAGAAAACGTGTTCATCTTGGCCTCTGAGGATAGAACAAGAAGCAATGGGCTTAAACTGCAGCAAGGGAGGTTTAGATTGGACATTAGGAAAAAGTTCCTAACTGTCAGGGTAGTCAAACACTGGAATAAATTGCCCAGGGAGGTTGTGGAATCTCCATCTCTGGAGATATTTAAGAGCAGGTTAGATAAATGTCTAGCAGGTATGGTCTAGACAGTATTTGGTCCTGCCATGAGGGCAGGGGACTGGACTCGATGACCTCTTGAGGTCCCTTCCAGTCCTAGTATTCTATTCTATGATTCTATTCTATTCTATCAGGGTGTTTCTGCCAACACCCAAACCACCTGATGCCTTTAAAAAGTCAGCAGCTGAGTACAGCTGAGCCTTGGCAGTCTCCTGCAGACCACAAAATGGCGTGAAGCCCCAGCTGAGGGGGTTATTGCTAATTAGGGCCCAGCTGGGGGCTATATAAAGCTAATCCCTGGGGCTACCAACTGGAGGTGGTGTCCCTGACAGCATATTTACATAGAAAGAAGGGCTCCTGGAGGGAGAGAGGAGGACTTACTGTGGCTGCACAGCAGGCCTGAGGCCAGACCTGTGTGTGCAGGGGGGCTGCAGAGAGTGAGCCAGAGCAGGCAAAGGCAGCAGGTCTACACCCCCTCGCCAATGAGGAGTGGCCTTTACCGACTGTAGTTTGCCCCTTAGGCAGGGGCTAGATGAAGACTGACAGTGGGTCACTGAGGCAAGGAGGGCCCAGGGAACCTGGGTGTTCCCTGGGAGGGGATGACCCTGTAGTGCAAAGACTGATAAACATTCTGTCCCCCCCACCTGCAAGGGGGCTGAGGGTCACTGGACTGGGCATTGCCAGAGGGCAGTGGGCTGTAGGGAACGCTGCTGTCCAAGAGTGACGGGGGTCTGGAGAGGAGAGTGAGGTGAGAACACGGGGAGACCCCAGCCAGGGGGAGGTGTCCAGTGAGCAGACAAAAGCTAATCCCCAGGGCTACCAGCTGGTGGCAGTGTGGCGGTGAGCCTGCCCCTGACAGCCTATTTGCATACAGATATGCTTGCGTTAGTTTAAATTCAGACTATTTACACAAAACTCCTTTCTTAGCCTGATGGTTCCTAAAGAAGCCAGTGTGAACCAGTCTGTGTGAGCCTTTAGAGAGGTGTTATAGCCTAAATGTATTTGGCTAATCACCCCCCACTTTTCTTAGCTCCTGGAGGGCTGTGGTCATCCTGCCCATGGAATTACAGGCAGTCCCTGGCTCACAGTGATACAGGAACTTAATACAGTGAGGTCTCCGGAAGACACTGGCAGAAATCTCATCTGTCCCCCCAGATTTACTGTGCCTAATCTGAGAGCAAAGATTGCCTTCTCAGGGGATTTGAAATGAAATGTGGTACAGGATGAATCTCTCAAGTCTGACAACATCCATGATCCAGTGTGGTTTTAGTTACCTGGATGTGCACTTATCATGGGTGTGGCCAAGTTTCCCACAGTCCCATAGACTTTGTTTCCAGTCACCAGTCCTGGCTCTCAGAATTCTGTACTGTTGTTTAGCTCTAATTTACCCCTAAATGTCTAAGGCTATGTCTACACTTGCAGCTTCTTGTGCCAGAAATATGCAAATGAGGCTAAGTGTGGAATATCGCCAAGCCTCATTTGCATACCTAATGAGCCGCCATTTTTGCAGAAGAGGCTCTTGCGCCAGAAGGAGCTGTCTACACTGCCCCTTTTTGTGCAAGAAAACCCTCTTGCGCAATGCCGTTACATCAATTATTTTCAGGAATAACGGCATTGCGCAAGAGGGGTTTTCTTGTGCAAGAAGGGGCAGTGTAGACAGCTCCTTCTGGCACAAGAGCCTCTTCTGCAAAAATGGCGGTTCATTAGGTATGCAAATGAGGCTCAGCGATATTCCACGCTTAGCCTCATTTGCATATTTCTGGTGCAAGAAGCTGCGAGTGTAGACCTAACCTAACAGTCCAGCAAATAGTGGAAGTGTTGGTAATGCTGCTAGATCATATTGACTTCCTGTGGTTCGGCAAATTCTCTGGTCAAGTCCTAAGGGTGCTGGACTAGAGAGTTTCAACCTGTACTAAGATTATGATTTACAATGAGAATTGGATAACAGGATGGTCTGACCCCTTTAAGGAACAGTTGTTAAGGGGTACCTGTGATAGCAGTGGACTAGACCCCAGAAGTTCTGTCCAGCCCTGTGCTCCTAGGAGTGCTCGAATTCTTCCTTTTTAAAGTGATAGCTGTCTGTCTCATATAACCACGTGGCTCTGAGAATTGAGTTGCTGGTACTGAAGAGGTCTGGGCAATTAATTGGTATTTCCTTGCTTTTACGGTTTGTCTTGGGGCACGCTGCACTTAACCAAACCCAGTTGGGGTTTTTTAAAGGTTTTGTCTGTTGGAATTTATATGAAGTGTTTTAAAAAAATCAATAAAACTCATTTCACTTCCAAAAGCAAGAGCAGCAAAAGTCAATATTGCATTATCCTCTGCGCTGTTCGCTTTGGGGTTTTAATTACATCCATTATCTTTTTAACAATCTGAAAACTGCTTGAAAAAAGCCAAACAAAAACTGTGTTCTAATGAAGTTTCTCATATGCTGAAAAAATTGTGTGGACTGTGAAATCCCCCTATTAAGTATTGATTTGGGTGGGGGGTGGGGGGAGAAACATGGCCATCTGAGGTTCTGGTTTGTTATATCTGCATACATTCAGAGTAACATCATTGAAGCCAGTGAAGTAACACTGATGTTGGTGGAGCTTAAATTAGAGGGGATGATGGAGGTAGTTGAAGAAATAAGATCTGGTCAAATAGATGAACTGTGGCTTTAATCCCTAATCCCTTTTGCACCCCTCAACCCTTAACCATGGGGCAGGACTATTCAGGAAGACTGGGGCTTTAAAAACCCAGTCCTAAGTGATCAAAGGAGCTAGCAACCAGGAGCACCTTAACAGAGGAGTTTTGTGTGTGTGTGTGTGTGTGTGTGTGCGCGCGGGCGGGGGGCTAGATACACTTAACATTCTTTAAACTTAAAACCAAACCCACCTGATTTAAAAAAAAATCCCATCAAGAAAGTAACAAGCTCCAGGTATTAAAAGAGAATGCAGGCAGAAGCTCAACAATAGAGTGGGGACTATGCAGTTGACTGCACCCAGTGTAGCACCTATTGCAGGAGGTGGATATGTGCATTTGGTGCAAGGAGCTCCTGGCCCGCAGAGACCACGTAGGGCAGTATTTCTTAAACTTTTTAAGACGGAGGAACACCAAACAATAAAAATTTTTTTGAGGAACACCAAGGACTTTTTTGTTGAGAAAAAAAAATGGGTTGGGGGGAAAGTTAAAGTTATCGAGGGGGGGAAAAAAGTCGCCTATCCCTTTAAGGGTGGCCATTTTGAACTCTGTTGTTCTCCGTGGCACACCTGTGTATCACAGAACACAGTTTAGGAAACACTGACATTGGGGCTTTGGAGACCAGATCCCTCGTAGGGCTGGGTGTGCGTACCTGTGTGATCATGAATGGGGGAGAGGGTGCAGGGATGGGCACATAAGTGATGGGTATAAAAGGCAAGGGAAGGCATTCCCTCCCCTGGGTCTTAGTGCCCAACCATTTGCCTCTTCCTATCCTTATTCTGTCATTCCTGCAGGCTCCCACATCAGGCTGTTGCAACCTGCTGAGTCTTCCTTTGAAGGGGATCTAGTAACTTTAAAAGCCTTCTGGCTTTCCAGACCTATTAGCAGAACACTGAACTTGTGAAAGAGCCATTAAGGGGCAATGAAGCTATTTAACAGGCATGTGCCAAAGCCAGGGGTTTATACAGTCAGTATCTGAATTTTCGGACAAAAACAGTCATGCAATACTGTCCCAGGACCTTGGTTTAAAATTTGCCTGAATATTTCATTAGTATGCTGCTGAATATTATAAAATCACGTCCATAAAATTCCTTTCGTAGCTATTTCAATGCACAATATCAGTATTGAGCTTTTGCTTTAAAAGCTTGGATCTTCAGATATTTACATTTTAAAATAGGTTCTTCAAAAGACCACCCTTGTCTAAAATACACATTTTAATTTTAATTATCATAGAACAAAAACCTGCTTTCAAAGCCTTCCTATCCTTTCTGTCCATCCCAGCTGTAATCTCTCGCCCTTAGCCCCCTGTTTAGGAGAGCCCTTAGAATGACAACACCCCTTTTCTTCCAAATAGCTGGACAAATGAGTTTCCCTTTCTTTACTTTTGACAATTTGATGAACGAGTTTTAAGAGAACCCTCCACGAAAATTCAGTATCTTAGTAAGATATAAAAATCCTTTGTTATGCCCCAAATCTTTGGAAACATACAGTAATTCCTCATTTAACACTATAGATATGTTTCAGAAAATGATCGTGTTAAGTGAAAACATGTTATGCAGGGTCAATTTTCCCACTGAAAATAATGGAAAAGGTGGGGGTTGCATTTCAAGCTGTGGTGTCTGTTGGGACTGGCACATAAGGTTGGTGGAAAAAAGGGACTGGGTTACAGCAGGGAGGGGAGGTGTTTGTCTCTGGGGAAGGGAAGAAGGGGAGAGGGGAGGGGGATTGGGTTGGGAGTATACCCCTGTGACGGGTCTGCTGGGACCTGCACTGTGTCCGGCGAGGGGAGGTCGCCGGGGAATGGCGCGGCGAGTGGCGAACCCTCTGCACTTTGCAGGGAGGCGGGGGAAGCCCCGTGCAGCTGCCGGCAACAGGCCAGCTGGGGAAATCGTGTTATTCCAGGGACGGTCATGTAATTAAAAAAACGTTCCCCCCCAAAAATCGTGCTGTCGCGAAAACGTGTTAAGTGGACACGTGTTAAATGAGGAATTACTGTATTTTTGACATGAACATATGATGAAACTTCATGAACATGTCTTTTGTTATAGAAATCACACAAGTGTTCCCTTTTTCTGAAAGCAACGAACATTATTATGGGCGCATTAAGCCGCTCTGACTGATTAATTTAAAATAATGTCTTTGTTTCAGTGCATTAAATATGTAATAATGAATGATTACTTTAGGAAGGCTTAAGAGTACATGTAAATATAAAATCAGCTTAGAAATACTGATTAAGGAAATGTAAAACAGAGAAGCGCTGCATCGTGTATTCCATAATCAGGCCTACTGAGGAAAAGAGGATGGCTGCCCTGGGGCCCGGCAATTCAAGAGGGCCCGAGGCTCCCAGCTGCTAGTGTTGCTACTGCAGCAGTGGCAGCGATCCGAGTGCTGGGCCCTTTAAATTGCAGATGGAGCCCCATGTAGTACACTCTGGGTGGAACTAAGGACTGGTGAAATACAGGCCAGCCTGGGCTGAGGGCTGGCTGCCTTCTGCTACGCTGTTTCCTCCTGAAGCCCCATCCCTTCTGGAAGTGTGGAATCACCCCCCCCCCCGCCGCCCACCTTGCCCAAGGGCCTGGCAATTTTGTCAGCCTCTCTCTCTATAATATTTAATGCTCTGTTCAGCAGGGCAGCAGACTTGTCCTTACTACAAAGTTTTTGCCAATAAATCTCTGACAAACATTTAACCCCCCTGGCCCCCGTGACTGACATTTTTTTATTCCCAGATTTAGTGCTTTTAATTAGTGAAGGCTGGACACGCTGAAGGTACGTATCTATCACATGCAGTGCAAAACATGCCCCCTTTCCTTTAGAAAGACATTGCTGAGGAGTGTGTGGTTTTTTCCCCAAATGTTGTTTGCTACATTGGAGTTCAGGGATTTGGCTGGAAGTGGGCGAGCAGGAAGAGGGACACAGTGGGGAGAGGGTGGGATCTGAGCAGAGTGGGGGCAGGGTCTGGGAAGAGCCGGGGGGCGAAATGGGCAGGGCCACAGGTGGGGAGTTTGCCTCCTCTTGTGGCATCTCACCCACCACCCATGGCTGGGAGTAGCCTGTGTGCCAGCAAGCGAGAGCCTGTCCCTCTCTCTGCAACACCCTGGCATGTCAGGGTAGGGCTATTTATTATGCATGAGGCAGGCTAGAGCAGTGGTGGGGAGCCTGCCACCCAAGGGCCACATAAGGCCCTTCAGGGTTCTATGTGTGGTCCACAAGGATTTTGTTACTGTTGCTCATATGCTGGGTTGCCAGATTCCCCTGGTTTCCCTCCACATAGGTTTTCCCCCTACCCATATTACTATAGTGACACACACACAAAGCACAGGCATATGAAGTAAGGTGCGCACTGATGGCACACAACATTGAGTGTGAGAGCCGGGCACTCCCTCTACATCCAATCAAAGTGCTGCTATGTTTAATTGGCACCCCCTGCATGTTCTAGCCATGCAAGTGCAGTTTGCAAAACTACACTATTCCCGGAGACCATCTTGGCTAAGACAATCTTGTGGCCCACTGAGATGAAGGGGCCACTCATGCCACCTACTCACTAGCCTAGGTTGCCCATCGCTGGACTAAGGGCACAAATGAAGCAGCCTGCCTGAGTTAATTTCATTTGCGGAGGCACAAAGGTAGCACTCTGTGTCGCAAAGTTGTTATAATTGCTGTCTCATTCTTGGAGGCAGAAATGTAGCAGCATGCCTGTTGTTCCCATTGCTTTTTAACAGTTCCCATTCTGAGGCCATGTCTATACTTACCCAGAACTTCGAATTAAGGTACACACCACCAGCTATGTTAACTGCGTAGCTGGAGTCGACGTGCCTTAATTCAATCTTACGTGCTGGCTTCATAGCGGGAAGTCAACGAGAGCAAACACTCCCATCGACTTCCCTTACTCTTTACAAATCAAGGAGTACCAGTTTCGTTAGGAGTGTCCTCTGCGTTCAGTTTATCAGGTCTTTATTAGACCTGCTAAATCAAATGCCAGATCAACCACCACAGCACTGATCTTTTCACTAGACATGGCCTCATTCAGTTCCCCCAGGAACATAAAATCTGTGGAAGTTTTAAGGCTTCTACATTGCCAGAGTGATGTAAAGGAGTCTTCTCATAAATGACAGTAAGGGAATCTTCAGCTAGGAAGACCTATGTGCTTTCTCACTTCTCTCCTGTGCCAAAGTGGCACAGTGGGGTTAGATTACAGCTTTGGATTTTATTTACTTACCGATTTAAAACGATTTTGTGGACAAGTAAAACATTTATCAAGCAGTCAGTAAAATGTCGGGACAATCAGAACCAAGCACTTCCCAAAGTACCCAGCCAGGTGCAGGGCCAGGATTAGCAAAATTGTATGGCTTTTATGTGTGAAAGTCTGAGCAATTTAAAATTACATTCTCCTTTTTTTTTCCTGTTTGGTGTTCTGTAATTTAAGCAAAAATCCAGGACATGCTGACTAGTTATTGTGACTTCTTTTGGTATTGTGGCTTAAATAACTTACCAAAACAATTGTAACTTCTATGATTATACTGCAGCATTTTGACAAATAAAATATGCAGAATTTTGAATTTTTTGTGCAGTATCCCCTCTGGAGTAGTAGATGTACCCTGACATGCTAACACTGGGCTGTGACTCTGGGCCCAGCTAGGGGAGGTCCAGTTCTCTCTCTGATTGGGTGGTAGGGTTGCCAGGTGTCCGGTATTCACCTGGACAGTCCGGTATTTTCACCTCCTGTCCAGTAAAAAATTCAGAGAATACCGGACACCTAAAATGTCCGGTATTTTCTGAATTTTCCCCCGGCTAGGAGGCGAAAATGCCGGGCACCTGGCAAACCTACACACACTCAGCGCCCAGCCTCCCCCCCCCCGGCTCCCAACACCCGCAGCCCCCCAACCCCACCCCACATGCTTACCTGGTTCCCCAAGGCTGCCGGTACAAAGACCTAGGGGAAGCAATGCTTTCCCCGGGTCTTAGTGCTCAACCGCTCCCCTGCACTCACTATTAAAGGGGACATGCTGTTTTATTTAAAATTTTTTTTTGGCTTAATAAGTCTTTGGAGTCTTTTTTTTTTGGCCTCCCTCCCTTTTTTTCCCCTTCAACAGAATTTTTTTTGTTTTTTTTTGTGGGGGGGGTGTTCAGTATTTTTGTTTCAACCATCTGGCAACCCTATTGGGTGGGTGGAAGTATTGTTTGTTCCTGGCATATACCAGCAGCAAATAATGCTTCTCTGCACCAGCTCAGCTTTGCTGACCAGTGCATGGTACAAGTGTATGGAGATGAAACTCCACCCTCCCCCATTCATCTGCTTAGAATAACAGACTTGTTGCCCTGGCTTCTTCGGGCATGCCTGACTCCTTCCCAGGCCTCTGGACCAGCACAAGGGACATGTCCATCCCTTGCTCCCAGTGCTGGTGTTGCTATGCCATATTGTGGCTGCTGCATTGGCCGTACTAGAGCTGTACGGTTATTTGATTTAATCTCCTTTCCATCCGGCTTTTTTTGGTCTCTGACTAGGAGAGCATTACAAATTCCATGGCCCAAAGATGGAAGTTTTGCATGGAAAACTCTGCCTGGTATTATACCCAGGCTAGGAATACTTGTGTACCCAGCACAAGTCCTGTTCTACCATAGAAACTTTGCCACCTCCTGCTATGGTAATCCATAGCTAGCCCAGCGGTAAAAATATAATTACCCCAGGTCGCCTCTTCCCTCCTGTACTTTGACAAACAAATGTAAAGGAGAAACAAAGCTGCTTAAGAGACCTAGCGGTGAGGTGGGTTCTGAAGGTGAGGTTAGGACCCAGTGTAACTGGAGGTCCAAGGACGGGAAGCTTTCAGTAGGGAGGAATACCACAAAATGTACTTTATCCTGATTGTTTGCCCATCCTTTGGGTTTTTCAGTATCAAATGTAGGGCTGGTTGAATTGCATTGCACGTAAATCAGGGGATGGGTTTAGCCAAGCTGGTGTGAGTGAGGATCCCCTAACCACTACTCACACACTGTAGGCATGGTGGATGCAGGCCCTTTCATGGGGGGAGGCGAGAAGGGAGCAATTGCCCCAGGGCTTTGGCTGCAGCAGCCCCGGACTCTTTAAATTGCTGCCGGAGTTCCATGCCATGTGCTCTGGGCAACGCTAAGGGCTGGGGGTGGTGGTGGTGTGCCATGCCCTTGGCCACACCCCTTCTGCCCTTGGCCATGCCCCTTCTTCCCTTGGCCATACCCTTTCTGGGAGTGTGCAGCCACCCCCCCCCCCGACCTTGCCTACGGAGGCTGTTGGCTCCACAGTGCAGGTGACATCCTGGCCTTGCTGAAGTCAAGGGGAGTTGTCACTGTTTTTTTGTGTGTGTTTGTTTTTCACCCTGATTGTGTCTAAAAGCAGGCTTCTTTTGGAAGAAGCTTTTCCTGAAGAGATTTTCTGGAAAACTTCTTCCGAAAGAGAGTGTCCACACTGCCAAAGTGCATTGAAAAAGCCATCTGCTTTTTCGACAGATAGTGTCCACACTGAATGGACACTCCCTCACATTTAAGCTGTGATTGCTGTGGATGGAGTGGCCACCAGGGCACCTGTGCTTTTCCCTCTTTCCTCTTCTTTCCAAAGAACTCCCTCTTCCCCGTCCACACATGCCCTTTTCCGAAAGAGCTCTTTTGGAAACAGGCTTCTTCCTCATAGAATGAGGATTACCAATGTCGGAAAAACGCCTCTGTTCTTTCAATTTGCGTTCTTTTGAAAGACATTGCAGTGTGGACGTAACTCAAGTTTTTTTGGGAAAATGGCCGTTTTTCCAATAAAACTCTGTAGTGTAGACATACCGCCTGTGTCCTGCTGGGAAGGGCATATGGACAAGATTCTCTTGCAGTGCCTCGCAGCAGTTCTGCATTAGAGCAGCACAGTGCTCTAGCATCTGTCAGAAGCTGAGCCAGCCCACCCCCCAGGAGCCTCAGAGGTACTGTGACTTTCTCCTGCCCTCCTGCAGGATCCACTTGCCTCTCACAGTGAATGCATCTGAGCAGGTCCTGAGGATCAGGGACCTTGAGAGGAAGAAAAAACCCCTGTGGTTTGTTACCAAATCCCTGAGAGCCAGGCCTCGGTTTCTTTCCTTGGTAGTCACCTACATCTGCAAAGAGGCTATAAAATGCTGCCATTGTATTCTGATGTCATTTTCCCCTGGAAGTTGCTTGCACGAAGTACACGGCAGGGGAGGATCAGCACCCGCTAACTTGTCCTAGGTGGATTTACTGCTTGTTTGCTCTGTGCTCAGAACAAGCAAAGGCTGCCCCTCCCAGCCCTGGAAATCCCGCTATCTCCAATTCAAGTCTCCATGAAAAGCCAAACAGGGCTGGTAAACACTAAATGGAGCAGTGAGTTTAAACAGGACTCGCCTCTCTCCTGGGTTCGCATGAGACTCTTCTGCATTGGCCTTTTGAGGATCCAAAGGTCTCCTGCATGGACTGTGTCAGCCAAAGATTGTGGAGGTCATTTGCGGCAGGATCCTCCAGGTTACTCAGTACCCTTTGCTCCACTTCAGTGAATGTTGAGCATTCAGTGTTACTGGGGTGTGCGTTCGGAGCCCCTGTCCTCTCTCCTTGGGTTTCCTTGGCTGCTGTGAGAGCACGGATGGGCTGCTGAAGGCTCAGCATGGGGACTCGGCAGTGGCTGCATTAAGCTTGCGACTTTGCCACAGACATTGCATGTGACCCTAAGCTTCTTCTGCACAGAATGGCCCTGAATGCTGATGTAGCTGACCAGGCTACCTGGCAGGGAAAGCAATCTACCCCCAGGCTTTCCTGTTAATAGGGGTCCTGATCAATCATGTCTCGCCCCGGACTTGCGGCTCAGACAGTCCTGATGGAAGCATGAGAGGGCTTTGTAAAAATTAGAGGGTTGGACGTTTCTTTAGGTAAGAACCTGGATGATGCTTGTAGCTAGGACAAAAGCTAGTGTTAGCCCTAGCCAGGATGCTTCATGGTGTCAGATGACCATCAGTGGGGATTAGGAAGAAATGAATCTCAATATGCAGACCCATAGATGGGCCATCTCTATAATCTGAGTGGTGCGGTGCTAGAGGGAGACAAAATTTCTCAGTCCCCGCAATCGAGTATTTAGATTTATGGACTGTCACTTCCCTCAGATCAGTTTTGTTCCTTTCTGTTCTCTCCAGTGATAAAAGCTGGGCTCTCTTGTACATTGCAATAACCTTCTCCCAGAGGAGATAAGGCACCTGTAACTTCCTCTTGGGGGGCAAGCAGGGCCAATAGTTGACAGGGACACAGACCTCCTCCAGCCCCCGGGTGATGGAGAGGACATAGAATGTGCCCCTCCAAAAGCTGTCCAGTTGAAATTCCTGTGTATGTCCCTGCTTCTGCCTCAGTGGGGCAAATGAGGCAGAGTGGCCTAGTGGGCAAACAACCAGGTGGGCTTGGAAGAGTGGGGTTCTATTCCTGGCTCTGATGTTGGCCTGCCAGGTTACCTTGGCAAGTGGCTTCATCTTTTGGGAGACTAAGTTCAATAGGGATGAGTGAAGAATAAGACACATGAATACGATGGAGCAGGAAAAAATTTAACTTATACATATCCAGTGATGAAGTCTAATTGAGCTGTTACCAACCAAGGAAGAACTTGGCATCACTTTGGATAGTTTGCTGAAATGTCCAGCACCTTGTGCAGGAGTTGTCAAAACAAACACACACAAACAACCTATACAATGTTGGGAACTGCTAGGAGAGGGATTTAAAAAATGAAACAATCTATCGTCACTATGTCAATCCATAGTGAACCCAGCCTGCACCTTGAATACTGTCTGCAGTTCTTGGTGCCCCATCTCAAAAAGGATACAGGGGAGTTGGAAAAGGTTCAACAAAAAACGAGTTAGGGTGTGGAACAGCTTCTGTGTGAGGAGGGACTAAAAGGATTAGGGCTGTTCACCTTGAAAAAGGAATGAGTAAGGGAGGGATAGGATAGAGGCCATCACCGGTGGGGGAAAAGCAAATAGAGGAGTGTTTGCTTTTCCCACAGTACAAAAACCAGGGGTCACTAACAGGCAGCAGCTTTAATGCAAACAAGTGCTCTCTTTCTAACAGAGCAAAATTAACCCGTGGAACTCATTGCTAGAAGATGTAATGATGGCCAAAAGTATAGCTGGGTTTAAAAGATTACATTGACGACAGGTCCTTCAATGACTGTTAGCCATTTATGAGCCTTTAGGGTAGTTCTTATGTTCTGTGCCTCTATTTCCTCATCTGTAAAATGGGGATAACTAAGATGGCATCCTTTTGTAACGTGCTTTGGAATCGACTGATGGAAAGTGCTACAAAAGCCAAAACATACTGTAGTGCTCTGTGTGTGCTAGAAAGCTTGTCTCTTTCCTCAGCAGAAGTTGGTCCAATAAAAGATATTCTCTCACCCACCATGTCTCCCTAATAGAAGACACAGACATTATTGTTTATTGATTAAGGTGGTCAAATGTCTATCTTCCAGCTGGGATTGACCCTGACTAGCTACATCAAGGTATCCACCGGCCCTTGTCTCTGGGGTCAGCTCTTACTGTAAAAACACACATACATTTTTCGGGGAAGATGCAGGCTTAGAAAGCAGGCAGCAAATAACTGAGATGTTACAAGCAAAAATCCCTTTGGTCTGACCCCTTAGGGCTGTTCTTAAGTTGAATCAGCTCTGTGGTCAGAAGGGTTATAATCCATTGCAAAGTAGTCAGTCACCTTGTTCCGTGTTCATACAGTATTTGATTTATATGCTCTCTCTAGCCTGTAATGTATCAATAAATCCGGTTATTTGTTTGTACAGCACCTAGCACAATGGAATTTGGGGTCCATGACTGGGGTTCGGGGTCACTTTGTGAATACGGTTACTGATGCCTCATTCCTATTGCTATTTCATGGCTGAATATACTGTAGACTCTTTGACACCTTCCTTTGAAGCCTCTGGTGGAGGGTTGAAGTTGATGGGATTATGCATAGATGTCAGGGTGACCCCTTGTTGCTCTAGATGCAGGGTCAGGGCCATGTGCAATGATAATCACAGGTGATTGATCCTAACGGAAGTTAACATGCTGCTCTGGTAATAAGCCATGCTGCTTTCAGTAGGGAGGGCAAGGATGAGAACATAAGAACATAAGAACGGCCATACTAGGTCAGACCAAAGGTCTGCCGACAGTGGCCAGTGCCAGGTGCCCCAGAGGAGGTGGACCAACGACAAAGATCAAGCAATTTGTCTCCTTCCATCCTTCTCCAGCCTTTGACAAACAGAGGCCAGGGGCACCATTCCTTACCCCCTGGCTAATAGCCTTTTATGGACCTAACCTCCATGAATTTATCTAGCTCTTTTTTAAACTCTCAGGTATCAGAGGGGTAACCGTGTTAGTCTGGATCTGCAAAAGCGACAAGGAGTCCTGTAGCACCTTATAGACTAACAGATATATTGGAGCATAAGCTTTCGTGGGCAAAGACCCACTTCATCAGATGCATGTAGTGGAAATTTCCAGATACCTGACACCATGCAAGGCACTGCATTTAGCCGTATGGAGTGGAAATCCATCAACCTCATGAAGAAACTTGCACAAGTACAGACAGATATCATCTTTCTCTCCAAATGCAAACAGATGGACATCATACCAAATGGACTGAAGGTGAAAAATCCATTGCTATCTACATACTGCACAGACCACAGGGAGAGATTGTGCCATACGCTCTCAAAGAAACTGAGGAACCACCTGATCAGCATCCTGTACAGCAAACAGGAGAACGTCAAAAAAGAGCTCTCTAATCTGGAGACTTACATAAAAAGCCAACCTTCCACACATACGGACTTTACTAAAATTAGACAGGAGATCTACATTGCACACTTCACTTCTCCACAGAGGAAAAAAGACCGTAAGCTGTCTAAAATCTTACCTGCCACATGGGGCCACAACAAAGCCCACGAAAGCTTATGCGCGAATACATCTGTTAGTTTATAAGGTGCTACAGGACTCCTTGTCACTTTTTTAAACTCTGTTATAGTCCTGGCCTTCACAGCCTCCTCTGGCAAGGAGTTCCACAGGTTGACTGTGCATTGTGTGAAGAAGAACTTTCTTTTATTAGTTTTAAACCTGCTACCCATTAATTTCATTTGGTGTCCTCTAGTTCTTATATTATGGAAACAAGTAAATAACTTTTCTTTATTCACCCTCTCCACACAACTCATGATTTTATATACCTCTATCATATCCGCCCTCAGTCTCCTCTCTTCCAAACTGAAAGATCCCAGTCTCTTTAGCCTCTCCTTATCAGGGACCCATTCCAAACCCCTAATCATTTTAGTTGCTCTTTTCTGAACCTTTTCTAATGCCAAAATATCTTTTTTGAGGTGAGGAGACCACATCTGTGCATAATATTCAAGATGTGGTGTACTATGGTTTTATATAGGGGCAGTAAGATTTTTTTTGTCTTATTTTCTATCCCTTTTTTAATAATTCCTAGCATCCTATTTGCTTTTTTGACTGCCGCTGCACACTGCATAGTAGTTAAGTTCTTGGACTGCGGTCCAGGAGCGCTGCATTCAGTTCTTGGCTCTGCTGGACTCCCGCATGGTGATATTGATATAGTCACTTTGTGCCTCTGTTCCCCATCAGAGATACTATTCCCTGTCTCCCAGCTTTTGTCTCTTTGGCGTGTAAGCTCCGCAGGGCAGGGACCGTTTCTTAGGGTATGTCTTTACTGGCACTGCACTCTCGTGGTTGGCCTGCCAGCAATGTTTCCTCCAACTTTTTCCATCTGTGAGTGGAATAAATTTCGTGATGTGCACTAAGGCATTGGCGGATGTGCACCACCAGCAGTAACACAAGCTGCCAGCTTGGTCATTGTGCTGGGACTCTCCCCACCGCTACAGGGAGCCGGGCTTCGCTCCGAGCCTGAATGATTACACAGCCATGAGCCTGAGTCAGCTGATATAGGCCTGCTGTGGGTGTCTAATGGCAGCATAGATCTGGACAGTGCTTAGCACAAGGGGGCCCTGATCGTGAGGTGGACTCTGAAGATCTGTCTATGCGACAGTTCATAATGTCACGGAAGCTTGCGCAGATAGAACCTGTGTTGACTTTGCCTGCGTTGGCCATACTAAAAACAGATTTAGATGCGGCATGCTGGGCTGTACAAGCCTGCTGAGAAACCTACACACTTACTCACTTTGCTGGTGCCTGCAACACGATGTCTGCCCTGCTGCTTGTACCCAGGCTAATGGGGGTAAAGCTAGGATGCGTATGTCTATCCCACCTTGGATTTCTGTGTAGACATGGTCCACTGGCTACCAGCTGCCTAACCTCTAAGATACCAGTTTGGTTTTCTTTCTGCCAGTAGGTGGCACTAAAGGAAACCGAATGAATACGGACTGGCAAGGCTAGTGAAGTTTCAATAAGGAACTTCAGATGGAAGAAACAAACAAACAAGGAGTCTTGTGGTACCTTAGAGATTAAAACCCACTTCATCCTACACTTGATAAGCAAGTCCTTTCTTTTGTTGTTCTTTTATATATATACCTCTGCCTCTATAATTTCCACTCCAGTTCATCTGACGAAGTGGGTTTTACCCATGAAAGCTTATGCCCTAATAAATCTGTCAGTCTCCAAGGTGCCACAGGTCTCCTCATTGTTTTTGCAGGTACAGACTAATACGGCTGCCCCTCTGAGACTTCGGATGGGGATTTCTCAATGCTTCCTGGAACAAGTTTTCCTTTGCTGAGCCTGTGAAGTCAAATACAGAAAGATTTGGCAGGGACCATGATACTTGCTCTCTGTGTGTGTTGCCTGAGAGGGAGAGAGACAGTCCAAAGTGCATAGGATTCAATCAAATTGACACTATCGAGGTAAGTCATCAGTACCAGGAAAATGACATGGATTCTGGCCTAAATACCTTGTAGATGGCAGGGAGCATATGATAACGAGGGCTCCTCAACTCAAAAAAATGTGTAAGTAGTGGGATTGCAGGGTGTGAGGGAGGGGACAAAAGGCTGTTGTTGCCAGCAAGCCTGTGGGAAATTGCAAGTGGAGGTGTTTGCGTAGGAGGAAGGACAGCGCCAAGACGACTGAAGGAGGGTCACAGGACGAGGAGACACTGCATCTGCATCTTGGGAAGCAAATGTTTCCAGCCGAACGAAAAGCTCTTAGATGGATGCGTAAAGACGCCTGGTTAAAAGCAATTGTGCAAGAATCTCTGCCAATGTATTGTCTGTTGTTGGCATGCCGGGGGAATAAGGTGAATCCTGTGTTTAACCTCTCTGTTAGGAGCTGTTGTGGCCTGGCTTCAAAGCACTGGATTGCCAATCCCCACCATCGTTTGGGGCTGTTCTGGGGCTAGGCCCTGGCTGCATTTAGCATGGTCCTTGTAGTGAGCAAGGGTGGCTGCTCACAGACCCAGAAGGGGAGGAACCACTCTCCAAGCCCTGGTGGGACGAGCCTAGCCCCGCCCCTTTACCTGCCTGGAAGGCAGGGGGCAGGACTAGAGGTATAAAAGTCCAGGAGCTCAGTCAGGCCTCAACTGTTGGAAGAAGGAGAGGCCTGCCCGATGCTCCCAAGCTGGGAGACCGTTGAGGCCCGCGCAGATGCTGAGGACTGGCCCGAACTGCCGGGCTCTCTACCAGAGGAGGAAGCTGGGCTGGCTTACACCTTACCTGAGGGTTCAGACCCTGGTGACTCCAAGGAATGGCTGCGGAGCCAGATATACCCCGAGGGGGAGTCCAGAGTGGCCCCAGGAAAACCGATGAGAGTCCAGCTGACTTGATCGTACTATCATGAATCAGCGTGTTGCGGGCCGGATCCCTGCTGACCCAAGTGGCAGTCAGCCCTGCCACTGCTAGGGCCCTGGGCTGGGACGCAGTGGAGTAGGGAGGGCCCCCGTCCCCCCTGCCACCCCAATCCCTGAGGGGCAGCCTTTCCCCTTTGCACTACAAATTCTGTTTGGACTTTCTGCCCCGTCCTGTGCTAGGGCCTGGGCTCACCTAACCGCTGCAGACTGAGTTTGTTTGCCTGCCCCACCCTGTACTAAGGGCCTGGGCTTAAAGGGGACCATGGGTGGTTGTTTTATGTGCCTAGCACAGCCCAGGGACTGGGCTTACACAGACGGGGAACGGGGTGGGTTCTGGCCTGTGCATAGACCTGAGCCCTGGGACTAAACCGGGTTGGCTTACCGTCCCAACCAGACCATGTGGAAAGAACCTTCAGCTCACCCGTTTCTTTGACTGAAATGGTTTGGCTTAGCTGCTGGCAAGGAGAAGGTGTCAGACTTACGCAGAGGCTGGTGAAAAGCAACTCTCTAAAAATGGGGTCCTGAGGCCTTTGTCTAACTGCCAAAGCAAACGTGCTCCGTTCTCACATGAAACTGCCAGTTCTTCAAGCTTCCCCTGGGGTCTGAGATTCAAGCTGGGTGCTTGTGTCTGTCCCCTCAGTGCTACAGGTTCGGCACACACAGAATGGGAAGTGACTGCCTAGGAAGGAGTATGGCAAAAAGGGATCTAGGGGTCACAGTGGGCCACAAGCTAAATAGGAGTCAGCAGTGTGATGCTGTTGCAAAAAAAGCAAACATGATTCTGAGATGCATTAACAGGAGTGTTGTGAGCAAGACACGAGAAGTATTTCTTTCACTCTACAATGCACTGATTAGGTATTTGAGTATTTGTTTTTATTTCACTTCTCTATGTGTTCAGCATTTCTTTCTCTGTCAGTTCTTATTCTGCATGTATCAGTGTAGCATCTGAGTGACTTGAGTCTTAGAATCATAGAATACTAGACCTGGTAGGGACCTCGAGAGATCATTAAATCCAGTCCCCTACCCTGACAGGAGGATCAAATGCCATCTAGATCATCCCTGATAGATGTTTATCTAACCTGCCCTTAAATATCTCCAGTGATGGAGATTCCACAGCCTCCCAAGGCAATTTATTTCAGTGTTTAACCAACCTGACAGTTAGGAAGCTTTTCTTAATGTCCAACCTAAACCTTCCTTGCTGCAATTTAAGCCCTTTGCTTCTTATGCTATCCTCAGAGGTCAAGGAGAAAATTTTTTCTCCCTCCTCCTTGTAACACCCTTTCAGGTACTGGAAAACTGCTATTATGTCCCCTCTCAGTCTTCTCTTTTTCAAACTAAACAAGCCCAGTTCTTTCAGTCTTCCCTCATAGCTCATGTTTTCTAGACCTTTAATCATTTTTTTGCTCTTCTCTGGACCTTCTCCAGCTTTTCCACATCTTTCCAGATATATGGTACCCATAATTGGACACAATAATCCAGTTGAGGCTTAATCAACGCTGTGCAGAGCAGAAGAATTACTTCTCGTGTCTTTCTCCCAACACTCCTGTTAATGCATTCCAGAATATTTCCTTTTTTTTTCCAGAGTGTCACACTGACTCATATTTAGCTTGTGGTTCACTATGATTCCTAGATTCCTTTTTTGCAGTACTTCTTCCTAGACAGTCACTTCCCATTCTGCATGTGTGAAACTGATTGTTCCTCCCTACCTGAAGTACTTTGCATTTCTCCTTGTTGAACTTCATCCTATTTACCTCAGACCATTTCTCCAGTTTGTCCTGATCATTTTGAATTATGACCCTATCCTCCAAACCACTTGCAATCCCTCCCAGCTTGGTATCATCTGCAAACTTTATAAGCATACTCCCTATGCCATTACAGCTGGTCCTCGACTTACGAACGGGTTATGTACCAAACACCTGGTCGTAACTTGATCTGTTCGTAAGTCAGATTACATTCACTTACATATGGCTGCGCTGTTCGTAAGTGTGGATTTCGTTTGTAACTCAGGTTCTGTCTGTATAGGAGGTTGGTCGTAAATATGAACAGTCGTAAGTCAATGCGTTTGTAACTCGGGGACTGGGTGTATATAAATCATTGATGAACATATTGAACAGAGTGAATCCCTAAACTTATCCCTGTGGAACCCAACTTGTTATGCCCTTCCAGCATGACTCTAAAAACCATTGATAACTACTCTCTGAGAACAGTTATCTAACCAGTTTTGCATCCATCTTATAGCCCCATCTACATTGTATTTGCCTTGTTTATTGACAAGTAGTTAATGCGAGACTGTATCAAATTCTTTACTAAAGTCTATATCTACCACATCTATACTTCCTCCTTATCCACAAGGCTTGTTATCCTTCAAAGAAAGCCATCAGATTGGTTTGACATGATTTGTTCTTGAGAAATCCATGCTGGCTGTTACCTATCACCTTATTATCTTCCATATGTTTGGAGATGAATTCCTTAATTACTTGCTCCATTATCTTTCCTGGTACATAAGTTAAATTGACTGGTCGGTAGTTTCCTGGTGTAATGTTTGTCACCTGGTGTTTTTATTTATCTGTCCTAACCACCACCCGTTTCGTGAGTCCCGAAGTTCGATCTGCACCATGTCAGTCCCGTACTAGTCTTTCTCAATCGTAATTTGAGCTAGTTTAAACCAGGACATGACGTAGTCTAGTAACGCCGTTTTGGGCAGCAGGGAGAGGGGGGGTCCGGGCCCACCTTCACTCACGGACTCCAGCCCAGGGCCCTAAGGACTCAGACCTGATGTGGTTACACCTTACCTGAGGGCTGGTGGGGCTTTCCACCAAAACATGCCAGCCCACGGGCAATATGCAAATGCCCTGCCCTGGGATGCTTCCTCTCCCCTTACCTGACTCGCTTGTTCTCCCCCCACTGTCTCCTGTTATCTCCCTTTTTAAGTTGCCCGCGCTCCAACTCAGTGTCTGCCCCTCCCCTCGGGCGCCGCCCTTGTCAGTCCTCCGCCAGACCGTGCCCCCTCTCACATGTCACTCTCCCGCCGCTTGCCTGTGCCGCTTCCCTGGGTGTCGCCCCACGCAGCTGTCTGGCGGCGTGAGAGCACCCTGCGCATGCGCCGACCCCGGCTTGCCATACTTCATACATGGCTGGCGCGGGGGGTTTTAAAGTGTGGGGCGGTAGCGCTCCATCACACCTGGGTTGTTCTTATTTCCCTTTTTATAGATGGGCACTATATTTGCCCTTTTCCAGTCTTCTGGAATCTCTCCCGACGTCCATTAGTTTTCAAAGACGATAGGTAATTGCTCAGATACCGCCTCAATCAGCTTCTTGAGTATTCTAGGATGTTTCATCAGGCCCTGGTGACGTGATGACATCTAACTTCCATAAGTAACTTTTAACTTATTTTCCTATTTTAACTTCAGAACCTCCCCCGTTTTCACTGTGCTGAGCATCCAGTCACCACCAACCTATTTGGTGAAAATGAAACAATGAAGTTGTTCGGCACCTCTGCCATTTCCACATTTTTCTGTTACTATTTCTCTCTCTTCAATGAGTAATGGGTCTACCCTGAGCATTTCAAGTTCTTCCTGCTTATTCCTCACGCTTGTTGCATGTGTATACAGGCAACTAAGAGATTGATTTGATTTTGCCCCCCACTTCTGCCTTGTCTGTCCTTTATCTCTGCTATTACAGCCCAGGCTCCCTCGAATTTCTGACCGGTCTCCATGTTTTTTTACTTATTTATGGACTTTGGTCACCTGTCCCCACTGAACCTAGGTTAGAGCCCTCCTCACTAGGTTAGCCAGTCTGTATCCAAATACTCTCTTCCTCTCCCTCGATAGGTGGACTCCATCTCAGCTTAGAAGTCCTTCTTCCTGCATCCCCTGGCCAAAGAAGCGCAAGCCCCTCTTCGAAAGGCTTGTCTCAACTTTAAGAGTTGGCCCAAACTAGGGGAGAGCTGTTAGAGTTTGAGACAGAAACAGGCCTTCATCTGTCTCTTGGTGTGTGTCACGGTCTCCTAGCAGCCAATGTGCTTTTTCTGTGGGCCTCTGCCTTCTTTAAGTAGGAGCTGTCTAGCTGAGGGAATAACAGCTGCTCATGGCTTGCAAAGGATGTCACTTTTCAGGAGCCCTTGGTAGCTGCCTGGAAGGCTTTCCAACCTGTTTTGTGCCAATGTGAAGTGCCTTAGCATTAGATGCTAATACTTGAATCCCAGAAGGAGATCAAAGCACTGCAAGCAAATAGGGGGAGGGGAAAGAAAAGCCTTTGTCTGAAGATGAATGACGGGAGGAAAAGGAGAGTTGGAGTCCAGTCGTCAGAACTGGATAAGGTCCTGGCTTTCGGTTCATCTGACACCTGCCCTTTGGTTTTGTTTTTTACTGTTTTTAAGGACATCTCCCTGTTAAATCATTGAGCTGCTCCCGTTGTGTCTGTCTGCTTGCCGTGAGACACACGGAGGCTCCATCTTGGATCGCGCTGTCCTTGTGCTTCTTCAGCACTGATATAAAAGCCTTTCAGGCAGAAGAGACCCACAAAACCCCGGAGAATGGCAGAGGATGTAACAAGGTGTGTTAGTTCAAATACCCTTTTATTTCTGCAATCACTGGATGCTGTGTTGACCGCCCCACCCCCCCAACTGGAGTGAACTGTGCCGTTAAAGAGCCCCGAAAGAGGCTGGTGCAGCTGTATGGGTGTGGTGTGTGCGTTGTGATCTGAGAGGCTATAATAAATATTGGCTTGTTGAAACATCCTGAGTTGTCTGTTAGCTACCCTCTGCCCACGCTGCACCTGTAGACATGCCTGAGCTAACTTTGATCTAGCCACTGCAAATAATAGCTTGTGCTGCCAAATTTTCACTGGTACACCTGTCCACCTGGGACCATGGGTAAAAGCTCAAGGACATAGCCCATGCTCCTGCTGTTAGCCAAGCTAGCTAGATCCAAGCTAGCTTGGCTATATGCTGCAGTCACACCTCTGCTTGCAGCGTAGACAGTCTGCTACCAAATCAGGGCTGTTAGTTCAAGCCCTTTCCACCAAGTCAGTGTGGTTCCAATGTCCTCAGAGTGGAATGAGGGAGTTTGGAGAAGTAAAATGGAATTCTTGGCCACCTGTGATCATTACAAGTCCTGGTACCAGAGGTGTCCTGATCTAAATGACTTCCTTGTACTGAAGTTCCCCTTTCTTGCACCTAGACTTGCTCCATCTAAGAACAGGAATTTAAGAAGGGGATGCTCATGTAGTACAGTGATGGCCATATAAACACCTGGCTGGACATTTGCCACTCTTTGCAGGGAAAGCCCTCATCTATACTAGAGTATTATTTCAAAGTAACTCCCCTTATTTCGAAATAACAAGCAGAGCATCCATGCTACCAAGTTATTTCAAAAGAAGGGGCTAGTTATTTCAAATAACTCCTGCTTTCTATGAGGAATAATGCTAATTTCGAAATAGTTATTTCAAAATAGCAGCAGTGTGGACGCTCCAGTGCTCCTTTTTCAAAATAACTACTCCCCAGAGTCATTCAAAGTAATGACTCCCCAGTGCTTCCTGGGGCTCTTAAGTGGAGGTGGCATGTCCACATTAAGGGAGCCTGCCTTGGACTAATTTTAGCACTCTAGCTTAGTTAAAGCTACTGCAAGTATGTCTCCTTGAGTTAGAAATCATGCTTCCAGCTCTATGTGTAGACACATCCTATATGGTTTCAGCTTAGAACCCTTCCTGGCCTCTGGGTGCCTGCTATGGTATAAGACAGTACACATCATCTTACACCATAAGGTGTAGCTAGGACCTCTCATGAGGTTAAGTCTTTAACCTTGAGAAGGCTAGTTCTGGGGCTTGGCGGGACTGGGTCTGGTCAGATTTCCTCAGCCTTCGCATGGATTTTCTATTTGCTTAGCTCTAGTGATGATAATTAGTATTTTACCAGGGGACTCTTCCCTGCCTCCTGTTAGGTGAAATGAAGTACAGAAGCAGCAGGATCCTAAAGGATTCAGTATAGGAACTGCGAGCATGACCATAAGGGTCTGATTCTGATTTCCCCCAGGGGTGTAAATCTGGAGTAACTCTACTGAACTCTGGTGGAGTTATACTGATGTAAAATCAGTGGTCAAAGAAAGAGGACCAGGTCCTAGATTCCAAGTATTCATCTGACTGTAGCTTAAAGTGTATGAATAGTGTAGCAGAACTTAAAAGGCATTTAGGTTTGCTGTGAAAAAGAAGCCTGGATTTAGGATTTGGAGCAACATGAGAAATGAGACATGAGACAGAGCCACAGGGGGCTGGAACCATCTTTCCTTATTGGCCCAAAGGAACAACCTAGAACTGTAGATGCACAGCTAATAAACTGGGGTGTTATCGTCTCAGCAGATGATGAAATTCTAGGCCCTGATCCATTGACTAGACCCTTATTATCCACGCGGAGCCCTGCGTGGCCACAGGGGCCAATCAGGTGGAACCAACTGCCAAATCAGAGCCTAACTGGAAGATGCTCAGGCTCTTATATGGTGCCCCTCACCATGGTATCAGACCACCTGGCTAATTGGCAGTGCATTCATTCTCTTGGGATGGCCTGTATGCACTAAGTGAAACTATAGTAACCTTGGAGGAAAAAAGCCCAGATGTGCCTGTGAGCCTATACAGCTTGGGATAGCATCTGAGACTGCGTATCAGGCATTTCCTGTGGATTACAGATGGGAGGGAGGCTAGTGGGCCTGCAACTGCACTTCCCAGCTGGTCACTAATCCCCAGGAAATGCCCCATCTCTTTTCTCTCAAACAGGAGAGGACTGTCACATGTTCTCTCCCACATTCTGTTATGAGCCACCAGTCAGTTCTGCCCCAGGGGGGTGTGTGTGTGTGTGTGGTGCTCAGTCTGTGGGCGTTGCTGGTTCTCTCAGCTGTTTATTCTCAGTACATGAATTCATTAGAATAAGCAGGGGACTGGTATTGGGTTAGGATCCACTTGCCAGGAAGAAACCCATTCCAGTCCAAGAAAGGTGTGTGGGAAGGACACAATTGTTGCCATCTATGTTAAAAAATCTCAGCGGGGTAGTGTAGCTGTGTTAGTCTGTAACTTTCAAAACAATGAGTAGTCCTGTGGCACCTTAGAGGCTTGATAAAATATACAGAATCACAAGCAGGTTAGACATTAGGAAAAAGTTCCTAACTGTCAGGGTAGTCAAACACTGGAATAAATTGCCCAGGGAGGTTGTGGAATCCCCATCTCTGGAGATATTTAAGAGTAGGTTGGATAGACATCTCTCAGGGATGGTCTAGACAGTATTTGGTCCTGCCATGAGGGCAGGGGACTGGACTCAATGACCTCTCGAGGTCACTTCCAGTCCTAGTGTTCTATGATTCTAAGCTTTCATGGGTAAAACCCACTTCATCAGATGAACTGGAGTGGAGATAACAGAAACCAAGAGATATATCTAACAGCAGCAGAACTACCTATCAATTGTAGGACCCATGTTAATGAGGCTAATTAAGTAGGCTGGATGTGTCCCATTCATAGCTTTTGACATTGAAATGCAGATGTTAAAGACAGGAGAAATTGGCTTTCTAATGTGCCAACCAGTTAATGTCATCTTTGTTCAAACCCGGGATAGCAATATCACATCTGTAGGTAAACTCCAGTTCTGCAGACTCTCTCTGTAATTGGTTAGTGAAATTTCTTTGTAGAACGATGGCTACTTTTAAATCCATGACTGAGTGACAAGGCAAGTTAAAATGTTGCTCTACAGGTGTATGTGTGTTACCATTCCTGATGTCTGACTTGTGTACATTTCTATATTAAATGCAATGAATGGGACACATCCAGCCCACTGAATTAGCCTCATTAACACAGGTCTTGCCATTGACAAATACTTCTGCATTGTTAATCTCTTGGTTTCTGTTATTTCCACTCCAATTCATCAGATGAAGTGGGTTTTACCAATGAAAGCTCATGATTCTATATATTTTGGTTTGTCTCTAAGGGCACTGTAGGGCCAAAGCTGAATTAAGATACGCAACTTCACTTACGTCAATTGCGTAGCTGATGTCGAAATGGCTTAATTTGGCTTTCGGTGCTGTCTACACAGCAGGAAGTCAAAGGAAGAGCATTCTTCCTTTGACTTCCCTTACTCCTCATGAAATGAGGGACACGGGTGTTGGAGTAAGAAGTCCTCCATTTCAACATTATTTAGAAATAATGGTTTGCTGTATAGATGCGCATTTTGTTATTTCGAATTCCAAAAATAATGCTGCTGTGTAGATGTACCCTAAGGTGCCACATAACTAGTCATTGCCATCTTTGATGTCATTGATGATGGAATGAGACCCCACTCACTCCTTTTGTCCTGGGCCATTTTCTAGTGCAGAGGTGTCTGCCATGCAAAGCCAGTTGGCAGCAGTTGGCTTTCTCAATGTTGGTTACGGCAGAGAGGAAGGGATCGTTAGGTCATGACCCTAGACTTGGGCACACCCACATTCAAGTCCCTTGTTCTTCTTCAGACCTCCTGTGTCACTTTGAGTAACTCTCTAGGCTTCTTTCTGACTCTGTTCCCCTTCTCTGAAAGCGGGATGGCAGCATTTTCCTGCCTCCCAGGGGTGTCGTGAGGATAAATGCATTCACGTCTGAGGTAATAGCTATTGTGGTACTCCTTCATGGGCAATCATTGAACATAATGCTGCCCATGCTGTACTTGATCTGTGGCTTTTATACATCCTATTACCCTGCAGGGATTAGTACACATGCTCCCCGGTGCAATGAGCTGTCTGAGGGTAGGTCTAGACTACATGCCTCTGCCGGCAGAGGCATGTAAATTAGACATACCAACATAGTCAATGAAGCGGGGATTTAAATATCCCCTGCTTCATTAGAATAAAAATGGCCGCCGCGCTGTGCCAGCTCAGCTGCTCACAACGTGGCAGTCAAGACGCGGGTCGGTTAGCAAGGAAAGCCTTTGCCGACCGATCCCTTCTGTCTTGTGAAATGAGGTTTACAGGATCGGTCGGCAAAGGCTTTCCTTGCCGACCGATCTGCGTCTTGACTGCCACGTGGTGCTGATGATCAGCTGAGCCGGCACAGCGTGGCGGCCATTTTTATTTTAATGAAGTGGGGGATATTTAAATCCCCGCTTCATTGACTATATCGGTATGTCTAATTTACATGTCTCTGCCAGCAGAGGCATGTAGTCTAGACA
Organism: Pelochelys cantorii; assembly: GCA_032595735.1. NCBI lineage: Eukaryota > Metazoa > Chordata > Testudines > Trionychidae > Pelochelys > Pelochelys cantorii. Next base: position 253,804,057 of record CM064327.1, on the reverse strand, counting down.
TACCCAGGGTTAACTGGGACTACTCCCAAGCATCAAGTGCAGCAGGTGTGTAAGTCTTGGCAGGATCAGGTCCACGGAGGAGAAACTAGCCCCCCATTGGCTCCTGTTTGCTCTTCCCCACAATTTTGCCAACGTCGGTGTTGGAGCCTTCTCCCCTTTGGCTCTTTCCTTCTGGTAAAGCCTGAATATGGCTACATCTAGACTGCACAGTTCAGTCAGAAAAAGATACGCAATTCGTGGTCCACAAATTGCATATCTTTTTCCGATTTACTTTTGAAAGAGGCTTTTTTGAAATTTGGCGCATCTCCATGGCGCCAAATTTTGGAAAAAAATTGCTTCTTCGAGCCATCCTTTATGCCTCGTAGAACAAGGTTTACAGGGATGGCAAAAGAGCATGTCTGTTCTTTTGAAATTTTTTTCGAAAAAGCGGATGTGTTCCTTGGACGTGGCATTGCTTTTTCGAAATACCTCTGGTATACCGAAAAAGCAATGCAGTCTAGACGTAGCCAAAGTCTCATCAGCTCTTCCTGCTCTCAAACTGCATCTGAAAATATATCCTCTTCTCTCCTTCACTGTAGTGTGTGCGTGTGTGTGTGTCTGTCTCCCCTCTCTTGCCTGAAGTTTATTCTAGGCTTTTGTCTACCATTTTTTCATTCTGTAGAATAAGATGGGACCGCACCGCTGCATTGCACCCGAGACAGGGCTATGTGTCTGTCAGCCTTTTAGTTCCCCATTTGTTTTTGTGAGATGTTATCCTTAAAAATCAGCACATGGGGCTAAATTCTGCTCTCATGTGCACTGGGGCAAATCCACAGTAGCTCCACAGAGGGCAGTAGAAGTCTGCATTTACATCAGAGAAACAGAGCACAATATTGTATATACTGGTGCTAGAAATCACATGCATTAAAGTTACCTGTGAAAGATCAGCCAGTGTACTCCAGAAGTTCAGTGATGTCTCCTGTTTTTCATCAATTGGTCTCAAAATGCTTTGCAAAGCTCATTATCCTCATTTTACAGATGGGGAAACTGAGGTACGGAGCAGTAAGTGATGGGCCCAAGGTTACCCAGTTGGTCATTGCCAGACCCTGGCAGTGCCAGGTTTTAATACAGTCAGGGTCTATTCAGTGGGAGCATAAAAACAGAATAGCCATGCTATTTTTTACATGCTGCGTGTGTGAATTTAGTACTTGCATGAGAGAGGCTGATTTTATCTCTTGCTTTCTGCATTTGGAAAGTACCATGTGAGAACCTGCCACCTCTAAAGGGCTGTGGGTGGTTGTTTCCTGGTAGGGGAACCCGAATAGATGTCACAAGAAGAACAAGTTTAGCTTTAAAAAGAACTGTGTGACAGATTCCACTCCAGCCAGCTGGCTGAGTTCTTGTGGACAGGGGTCACAAATGGGTCCCTCAGAATTACTGGCACTAATTGCTGCCTTTGTTGAAAGTCTCAAGAGAAAGGCCAAAGGCTGGAGGAATGTGGGAGCCAAAATGACATCTGTTCCGGAGCTGGTCCCTCCCTGCCAGGGCTGAGGCATGTGGACGAGGGCATTGCTGCTGCCTGTACTCTTCCCATTCTTGGTCTAAACAGAGCCCTTCTATCCCCACAGCTGCCCATCTGTGTCTGTCACTTGCCACCACTTCGCCAGATGTGCCTCTTAAGTTTGGTAGGCTTCAGAAGTAGCCCTGTTGGTCCGTTTCAGCAAAAACCACAAGGAATCTGGAGGCACTTTAAAGACAAATGAATTTATTAGGGTATTAGCGCGTAAGCTTTCCTGAACGACACCTCACTTCCTCAGATGCTGTGAAGAAGAAAAAAAGGTGATACAGAGATGGAAGTGAGTGTGACATCAGTGCTGATCAAATCAAAGCAGATGTGGTTCATCTCCAGCAGTGAGAAGGTGAGAATAAGTAATTTCCCAATCGGGTATTCGCACCTTCTCCTAATAATTTCATTAGTCTTTACCATGCCACTGGGCTCCTTGTGTTTTTTTTAACTGTGGTAGGCTCTGCACACTAATACCAGGATTTAAATAGTTTGACCTTTCATACTGGAGAGGGAAAATTTGCGGCTCTGCTGGGCTCCATGCACCAACTGAGGATTTAAAGAGAGGAAGGATGGCCCAATGGTTACTGCACTGGGCTGTGGGTTCAGTTCTTGCTTCACTGCCAGCATCCCATGTGACCCTGGGCAGATCACTTAGCCTCTCTGCCTCAGTTCTCCCTCTGTAAAATGGGGATAACAACACTGCCCTCCAGGGAAGCTGACAGAATTGCTGGGCACCTGGGCAATGTGGAGCGGGGTGGCACCATGCTCCAGGAAAGGGCAGGGCCTTGGGCAGAAAGGGTGGGGCTGGGATGAGCCTGCCCCACCCAACCCTTCAGCATTGCCCAGAAGCTCCAGCAGCGATTTAAAGGGATTGGGACTCCAGTCGCAGCCACAGCACCAGCCTCTGGGAGCCCCGGGCCCTTTTGAATCGCTGGGCCCTGGGACAGTTGTGAGGGGGCAAAGGCGGCCAGCGGCAGGCCTGCTGCCCTACCTGGTGGGGGTGGGGTGGCGAAGAATGTCTTGAAGCCTGAAAAAGCAGCGAGCAGTCCTCTGGCCCCTTGGAGACTAACAAAGATGTTGAATCATGAGCTTTGGGGGGTAAACCCACTTCCTCAGAGGAGCGTTTTACCCACCAAAGCTCACAATCTAACCTCTTGGTTTGCCTCTGAGGTGCTGCAAGGCTGCTCGTTGTTTTTAAAGTTACAGACTAACCCGGCTGCCCCTCTGAGACGTGAAGACTGAAGTACTAGGATATTACAAGTGATAGGCACCTACAAGTAGCTTAGCTGAAAGAAATAGGCAGGCGCCATTCACCAGGGTCCATTGCAATTTCCAAGCCCAGTGATTCCCCTGAACTGCTCCCCCGTGTAATCCTAGAAAACTTTTCCTCCAAGATCAAACCCTTGACTCGGCCATGAGACTTTGCTCTTCTTCAGCACCATTGATCCCAGGAGCGCTGTTCCTGGCAGTCTTTGCTCCTCCCACCCCATTTCTGAGAGTAGGACACCAGGATAACATTGTCCGCGTGAAGTGCGGTGACCGTACCACAGTGTGTGTAGACCAGGCCTAACGCTGACGTACAGTTAAATGCTACTTCCATTAGTTGAATGGGAAGTGGCTTATTGGGATCACATTCCTCTGGGTGAAAGGGCAAAACCCTCCATTCTCCCAGCCCAGGTATTCCTGCTGTATTCTGCACTCCATGCATGCAGTTGCAATGGAGTTCAATGGATGGCCCGTGTTCCCGATGAAAATCACGCCACGGTGAGAACTCTGCCTGAGATGAAATAGCTAAGTGGTTGGGGCCTTCCAGGCCTTGAATTCACACTAATATTTCATGTATATGGCACCATTCATCCCAAAGCACTTTGCAAGCCATATAAATGCAAATCGCTGCTAATAAAATGGTGGGCCTGTCAGGATCTCAGCCTGAGGCTATTTGGGCACGTCTAGATAGCAGGGCTAAAGCCGAAATAAGCTACGCAACTTGAGCTGTCAGTTGTGTAGCTTATGGCAAAATACAGTAATTCCTCATTTAACACTATAGATATGTTTCAGAAAATGATCGTGTTAAGTGAAAATGTGTTATATGGTGTCAATTTTCCCATTGAAAATAATGGAAAAGGTGGGGGTTGCTTTTCAAGCGGTGGTGTCTGTTGGGACCGGGACATAAGGTTGGGGGAAAAAGGGACTGGGTACAGCAGGGAGGGGAGGTGTTTGGCTCTGGGGAAGGGAAGGGGAAGAGAGGGAAGGGGAGGGGGATTGGGTTGCGAGTATGTCCCTGTGATGGGTCTGCCAGGACACACACTGCGTCCAGCGAGGGGGAGTCGCTGGGGAATGGCGCGGCAAGCTGTGAACCATCCGCCGCTTTGCAGGGAGGTGGGGGAAGCCCCGCACAGCCACCGGCAACAGGCTGGCTGGGGAAATCATGTTATTCTGGGGACGGTCCTGTAATTAAAAAAAGTTCCCTAAAAAAAAATCGTGCTATCGCGAAAACGTGTTAAGCGGGCACGTGTTAAATGAGGGATTACTGTAGCTTAATTCAACTTGTGGTGCTGTCTACACAGCAGGAAGTCTGAGGTAAAGCACTCTTCCTCTGACTTCCCTTGCTCCTCCTACACTGAGGGTTACAGGAGACAGAGTAAGAAGTCCTCCAGCTCGACATTATTTTGACATTATGTCGAAATAACAGCTTGGTGTGCAGACGTGGACTGTGTTATTTTGGAATAACGTTGCTGTGTTGACATAGCCTACAACTGAAGGGGTTACCTATTAAAATCCCTTCTGATTAAACAGAGCCTACACTCTCCTTTGGGGAAGTAGTCAGTCTGTGACAATGCTGTCCTGAGCAGAAGCTAGGACAGCAACGGGCAATCTAGTTTAGTGAGTGGGCCACACAAGTGGCCCTCCTTCATCTTAGTGGGCTGCAAGACTGTCGTAACCAGGACAGGGTTGTTTTGCTCAGTGCGCTTGCGTACTTAGAATGTGCAGGGGGACGCCGATTGAACGGTAGCAGCGCTTTGATTGGATGCAGAGGGAGCGCACGGCAGTCACCACACCCCTCACCTCATATGCCCTTGCTTGATGTGTGTCACTTTTGTAATACCAGTAGGGAAAAAACCCTCTGTGGACGGAAACCAGTGGAATCTGGTAGCCCTGCACATGGACAAGAGTCAACACAAAGCCTCCTGGGCCACATGTAGAACCCGGATGGGCTGCAGGTTTCCCACCACTGGGTTAGAACAACTGGGGCTAACTAAGTGCAGGGCTTGCTCTACTGGCCATTGACTTTACTGGTGCAGGATCAGGGTCAAAGTGAGCATTGTAAGGCTAGCTCTACGCTACCGTTTTTTTTCGGAAGAGGATTTTCTGCCATTTGGCCCTGTCTAGATGGAGCCAAATGGTGTAATAGCCTCCTCTTTCAGAGGAGCCTTTATTCCTTGTAGAAGGACAAAAAAAAATGAAAAAGAAGAAGAGCAAAAAAAAAAAAAAAAATCCACAGTGTAGACATAGCCTAACTGATGTATGGCCTGGACGCCAAAGTCCTTTACCCACAGAATAAGTAGACCCCAGGTAGTAGCAGTGTAGGCTTCTGTCCATGGGCCTTCACGTGAGTGGGCAGCCTTGTCCTCATGCCCATCCAGGCCTTCACCTCCCTACTGAGATTGCTAATAAGGGTGTTTAGTTGTGATGCTGGACCCCTGCTTTCTAGGATCCTCCTGTGTGCTGTGTTGACTTTGCACCAGCAGCCAGCACTGCAGACTCTGAGAGAGCCCCCAAAGACCACAAAATCAGATAAGGATCAAAGGCCATCAGGCCAGGTTTCCTGTCAAACGAAGTGCAATAATGGTTGTGAGTAGGCTCTACAGAACCACTATGCATGTGTCCCCCTGACAATGGACCAGCTCAGTCGTGGTGGGATTCGTAGCGGCCCTCTGGGCTAGACAGGGACAACACCCTTAGGGTATGTTTTTATACATTGGTACAAACAGGTTACACATCCCCCGTGCCGTGCCAGGATGCCACCCTCTGATGTTATTTAGATACCACCCCATCCCCTTGCACCTGGTGGGGTGATCAAAACCTCTCTATCCATCATGCTGTTAATTTAGACCCTGGCCTGAGTCTGGGCCAGCATGTCCCTGTTATCTGTGGGGAGTGTGTGACTACCAAGATGCTTCTTAATGTGGGGATGTTACCATCGCTCTGCAATGTGCTTTCAACCTGTGCCTCGTACCAATTAGCATTTTATATTTTCAGCCTTGTTTGTGCCAAGTTTCTTGAGCAGGGCCTGCCTCTTGCTCACAGCTTCTTTGCTTTATATTAGCAAAGGCTTGACCCCTGTTGGCTAGGCCCCAGGCCTTACACCGGGCCTGTCATACATGGATTTATATTTCAGACCTTCATCTTATTACAGCATGGAGGTCACCAAACACAACTGACACTGGTGATTTCCAGTCCAAGCCAGCAAGGACATCATTTAACAGGGGAGCTAGTGGAAAAAGGTTCTGTCTCCATGGGCAGGAGGCAGGATGGCTCAATGGCTAGAGCAGAGCACTTGCTTGGGAAACCTGAATTTGTGTCTGCTCTGCCATGGACTTCCCGTGTGGCTCTTGGGCAAGTCACTTAGCCCTTCTCTGCTGTAGTTCCCCATCTGCATAATGGGGATGAGAGTACTTCCCTGCCACATGAGGATCAATCTTAGAATGGGAGGTGTTCATATACTACTCAGCCATAGATAGGGCCGGAAGGGACCTCAATATCATCAAGGCCAGCGTCCCATGCTGAGGCAGGGCCAAGTAAACCTAGACCACCCCGATGATCTCTTTGGTGAAATAGGTAGAATTCAGCTCTACTTAGATGAATGAAAGGCTGCATTATTGTGTTGAAACAGGCGGCTAGCAATGTTGGCTGATCATTAGCTACTGCCTAGCTGTCACTAGGTATGGCTCACAAGACATTAGGGCTCCAGAACACTTTACCTCCCAAGTTTCTCAGTGAGCTAATACACACTGTATTGACACTAGCAGCAACTGTCTGGCTAGTAGGAGCTCTTGGAATGATACTTGAGCCAGGCCATGGTATCAGCTGTTAGCGCTGATAAGACGTATGGATCACGGTGCACTAACAAGCATGGGGGGAGAAATGGGGATCTTGCCAGCGGAGGTACAGGAGCTTGGCTGTTCTTGCAGGAACAAAGGTGCTTTGGTTTGATTGCTGCATCCATAGAATCATAGAACTGGAAGGGACCTTGAGAGGTCATCAAGTCCAGTCCCCTGCCCTCACGGCAGGATCAAGCACCATTTAGATCATCTCTGACAGGTATCTGTCCAACATGTACTTAAATATCTCCAGAGATGGAGATTCCACACCCTCCTTAGGCAACTTATTCCACCCTGACAGGAAGTTTTTCTTAATGTCCAACCTAAACCTCCCTTGCTGCAATTTAAGCCCATTGCCTCTTGTCCTATCATCAGAGGTTAATGAGAATATTTTTCTCCCTTTTTCTTTGTAACAGTGTGTTATGTATTTGAAAACTGTTATCATGTCGCCTCTCAGTCTTCTCTTTCCCAGACTAAACAAACCCAATTCTTTCAGTCTTCCCTCATAGGTCATGTTTTCTAGACCTTTTTTGTTGCTCTGCTCTGGACTTTCTTCAATGTATACACATCTTTCTGGGAATGTGGCACTCAGAACAGGACACAATATTCTAGTTGAGGTCTAATCAGTGCAGAGTAGAGAGGAAGAATTATTTCTCACATCTTGCTTAAAGCGCTCCTGCAAACACCTCTGTGACAGCGCAGTCGGGGTTCCCCCGATCCTGCACCCCTGTAGCCAGGGCCAACCCGAGCCCTTTTGGAGCCCCAGGCCCGGGCACGCGGCACCACCCCCGGGCGCATGGCGCATGTGTGGGCTGGCCACGGCTGCTGGCACACAGCCTGGGGCCCGCCCCCGGGGCGCACGGAGCATGCGCTGCCCAGCCCGGCCCAGCCACCGCTGCTGGCGTGCGTGCCGGGCCGTGCAGGGCCCTGCGGCCATGGGGGGAAGGGCGCTGCTGGCTGGCGCCGCGGGGCCAGCGCTGCAGGCGCTGGGCGCGCAGCGCCTGATGGCAGCTGTAAGGGACGCCGCGCACCCCTTACAGCTGCCATCAGGCGCCCCCCATCGGCTGGCGCCCCGGGCAGCTGCCCAGCTCGGCCATGCCTCAGTCCGGCCCTGCCCGTAGCAGCAAGAACAGACCTCCGCCAGCCGGTAGAATAGAGGGGGTTTATTGCTTCTCCAGGATACAGCACAGCATCGACGTGATGTGTTTACAGGAGTCTGGGCCAGGATACCTCAGAGTCCTTGAGATGGGGTCCCTAAGCCCCTGGATTCCAGCCCTCTCCTTAGACTGGTTCCTCCATGATTCCAGCCTAAGACTGCCCCTTCCCCCAACACACACTTCCTTTGTCCCCTCTCTTCCCTTAACAAGTAGAACCGGTTTGGCCACTGTTCTGAGGCCCCTCTTGCTAGACTATGCTTACAGACAACCGCCAGTGGGGGTCCTCCACAGCCCACCGCCCAAGCATAGCAACCAGCAAGGTACTGACACTACATCACAACCTCCCGGAATGAGGTTTGCTTTTTTTTTGCAGCAGTGTCACACTGTTCACGCACATTTAGCTTGTGATCCGCTATGACCCATAGATCCCTCTCTGCCGTACTCCTTCCTAGACAGTCATTTCCCATTCTGTATGTGTGAAACTGATTGTTCCTTCCTGAGTACTTTGCATGTGACCTTATTGAATTTCATCCTGTTTATCTCAGACCATTTCTCCCATTTGTCCAGATTGTTTTCAATTGCAACCCTACTCTCCAAAGCACTTGCAACCACTCCCAGCTTGTTGTCATCTGCAAACTTTATAAAAGTATGCTGTATGCCATTATCTCTATCATTGATGAAGATATTGAATAGAACCAGACTCAGAACTGATTCCTAGGGGCCCCATCTGATCTGTATTTCCAGCTTGATTGTGAACCAGGAAAACCATTTTCTCTCCTTGTCTAGAGAGAACACCACTTAGCCCAGGGGTGGGCGATAATTTTTTGCTGGGGGCCACTTCAAATTTGTGAAGTGGCTGCTGTGGAAGGGGCCGGGCCAGGATGCTTCAGGCTTCCCCGCCCCTCGACCATGATTGGTCTGGTGGTGGGGGAGCCCCTTTGCCCCTCCTTCCCACTAAGCACCCATGCCCCTGGCGGTGGGAGGAGACTTCCCGTGCTCCCCCACCCCCAGGCTAATCAGGGCCTAGGGGCAGGGGAGCACGCAAAGCCTCCTCCTGCCCTGCTAGGAGCGTGCGGCACTTCTAAGTGCCGCGTATCCTCGCAGGGTGGGGGTAGGGCAGAGGAAACTTTGCACACTCCTCCCGCCACAGGCCAATCAAGGCTTGGGGGCAGGGAGAGCGCAAAGTCTCCTCCCACCCTGCCAGGAGCGTGTGGAGCTTCAAGCCGCGTGCTCCTGGTAGGGCGGAGGAAATTTGGTGTGCTTCCCCCCGCCCCCAGGCCCTGATTGGCCTAGTGGTGGGAGAGCAGCAGGGCCTCCGTGAGCTGGATCATCTGCCCGCAGAGGCCCTTTTGCCCACCCCTGACTTAGCCCAAGACTTCTTTTCTGATTTAATGCTACAAATCTGATCTGAGTGTTTTGTAGCTGCTTTTGTCACCTGCATGTACTGATGTTCAGATGGTTTATACCTCTGAATTTGCTCGCAAGACCTTGCTTACCCGGTACAATTGATTCCCCCCCCACCCCACTGCTGATACTAGGCCGGGAAAGCAGGCTTCTTCTCTGTTGCCCAAGTGATGGTGATTTCTTATTGGTGCTGAAGCTTGACAGACCCGGCTCAGATCACTCTCTGCCTTGCCAGCCTGCGTTTGCATTGTAAGCGTGTTTGGTTTCCTTCAAAGAGCCTTCTGTCGTGCTGAGTGTCAATCTGTTGGAGCAGCTGGTACAGGAATGCTAAATCGTGGTGCGTTCATTACAGAGGTGTGCCAGGCACTCTGGGGAGAAGGACCTGCTTGCATTGTCGCTTCAGATGGGTGTGTGTGTGTGTGTGTTCAGACTCAAGCTCCACAGGGAGAGTCGTGAAGGCCAAGGCTACAATCAAGAGCTTATCAGCTGTACTGATGCATCGCTCTCTGGGTAGCTGCTCTATGCCCATGGGAGAAACTCTTCTGCCAATACAATGCCACTCACTCTGGAACTTAAATTGGCATAAGCTGTGTTGCTCTCTGTGTGTGTGTGTGTGTGTGTGTAATTCACACCCCAAGGGTATGTCTAGACTACATGCCTCTGCCGACAAAGGCATGTAAATTAGACTACCCGACATAGTCAACGAAGCGGGGATTTAAATATCCCCCGCTTCATTAAAATAAAAATGGCCACTGCGTTGTGTCGGCTCAGCTGATCGTCAGCACAACGCGGCAGTCAAGACGCAGATCGGTCGGTAAGGAAAGCCTTTGTTGACCGATCCCTTATGCCTCGTGAATCATAGGGCAGGTCTGTATCACAGGTTAAATCTTGGGTCTGCTGCAGTCAGTAGAATTCAAACTCCTAACTTCAGTGGAACCGCAACTCGCCTACTTGAAGAATATGGAAGGTGAAGGCCTCTAATGCTGCCTCCTCCCTTCTCCCCGACCCAGACTCATCTTCTTGTCCCTAGAACAGCTGCAGGCCACAGACAATGTGCCAGGATCTTCTTTTCACCTCCAGTTGGAACTGTGGGGGCTGAGGGACAGCAAGAGATGGTGGGGAAGGGGGAGTCATTTGGGATGATTCTCTTCCTCAGCACCCCATGGACTCAGAGCTGTCTGGGGATTATCTTCCTCTCCTACCTGGAGCCACTGGGACTCAGTATTTGTACTGGTATAATTCTTTGGATTAGAGTGAGCCCCTTTTTTATTGCATCACTTTACTGCTCCAAGACCTGGTGTGCATGCAGTTACGTTAGCATAAAAGCATTTATATTGGTACAGCTAAGTGGACGAAGCTATACCAGAATAAGCACTTTTATATCAATGCAACTGCATCCATGTTGTATCACTTCAGTTATCCAGGTTGAACCTCTCTAGTCTGGCACTCTCTGGTCCAGCAACCTCCATGGTCCGGCATGATTTTAGTTAGCTGGGTGTTCACGTATCATGGGTGTGGCCAAGTTTCCCACGGTCCCATAAAGTTTGTTTACAGCCCCCAGTCCTGGCTCTCAGTGATCTGTGCTGTTATTTGGCTCTAATTGACCCTTAAATGTCTTCTCAGAGCCCAGCAAGCAGTGGAAGTGTCGGTAATGCTGCTAGACAATATTGATCTCCTGGGGTCTGGCAAATTCTCTGGTTTGGTACCGGTCAGGTCCCGAGGGTGTTGGACAAGAGAGGCTGAACCTGTACTGGAATAGACAATACTGTACAACTTCTATGTGCAAAGCCTACACGGCTCATTAGTCACATACAGAATTATACCAGGTGGGCTGAAATTCTCAGCCATCTCCTCCGTTTGCAGGTGGGTACAAAGTCCTTGCAGTGAAGGGCCCAGTTTTTCGGCTTTAATTGCCTCTGGCCCAGGATTCTGTGTGTGTGGGGGGGGGGGGAGGGGGCTTAGCAGCCCCCCTGAAACCCACCCCCAGCTCCCTAGCAGTGTTCCTTGTAACAGGGGTTCTCCGCCTTTTTCTTTCTGAGTCTCCCCCACCCCCAACATGCTGTAAAAATTCCACAGCCCACCTGCACCACAGCAGCTGTTTCTCTGCAATTACAAAACAGGGCCGGTGTTGGGGGGTAACAGGCAGCACAATTACCCAGGACCCTGGTCATAGAGGGCCCCACAAAACTACATTGCTCAGGCTTTGGCTGCCGCCCAGGGTGGCAGGACTTGGAGCCCTGGGGTTTCATTCCCATGCACTTGGCTTTGGCTTTCTGCTGGCCCTGCTTGGTAGCCCCCTACCAAAACCTGCTCGTGGCCCCCGCAAGGGGCCTCTGGTCCCCAGCTGAGAACCACTGGTCTACAAAACAGACTGTCTTCCTGCTCCTCGGCCCACAGCAAAGAGTTGCAGCAGCAGAAGCTGGAGAGGCTTGTCTGCCAAACTGGCATGTTTATGCCCAAGGCAGATGAAGGCAGCCAGTCCTCCCTTGGGTAGAGCACCCCAGGCCCACAGGGAACATTGGTTTGTTATGCCAACTCCGAGTGTGCCGAGCTGGCTCTCAGGGCTGGGGAGGTACCGTGAGAGTCTGGAGGCAGTTGGGAATGGATTTGTTAGGTATTGCCATGTCAGAACTGTCTTTGGGCCATGATTTCTGAGAGCGGAGGAAGGTGCAAGGCAAGAGACCCTACCAGAGCCAATAGTATGGACATAAGGGCTGGGAAGTGGGAGATGCTGGGATCAAGTCTCCACCGTGCCTCATATAGAGCAATGCAATGGCTTGAGCCCAGCTCTTCCAAATCCCACCTGAGGGCCTAGCCCATCAAGCTTAGTGGGTCCCTTTATTTTTTCATGGAAAAATATCAAAGGGTCTTGGGTTCAGTCCAAGGCAGAGTGAAAGCCAAAGTCCCAAACTCTACAGAATTCGTTTTCCAGCCCGGCTTAGTTCAGAGGCTGTGACAGCTCTTCTAAGCAGAGGCTGATGCTGACAGTGTCGGTACATGGTCTGGAGTGGAGGGCTCACCTCAGCCTGATCTGAGTCCAGGTTATTCTGAGAGGGGCGAGGATGCTCTTACAGATCCCATTGTCCAAGAAGCTCGAGGGGAAGCAGAGGAACAGGAGGCTGTCTATATATATATGCCTCTTTCCTCTGCTGCTAGCTCTTCCACGAGCAGAACCTTCCCAGACAGGACAGTGCTGTTTGATGGGGAAAGGTCCCACTGCATCCATGGGATTCGGGGGCTTTTGCAGGAGCACTCCTATTGCAGCTAGTCAGTTGAGGGAGTCCCTAAGGATGCCTCCTAGCCCCCTTAGATATGATTGGAAATCCTGTGTTAGTAGTGATGGAGAATAAGACAGAGAATATCTTATTGCTTCTGTGTAAATCCACGGTACACCTACATCTTGAATACTGCATACAGATGTGGTCACCTCCTCTCAAAAAAGATACCTTGGCATTGGAAAAAGTTCAGAAAAGGGCAACGCAAATGATTAGGGGTTTGGAATGGCTGCGATATGAAGAGAGATTAAAAAGACTGGGACTTTTCAGCTTAGAAAAGAGTAGACTAAGGGGAGTATTTGATAGAGGTCTATAAAATCATGACTCGTGTGGAGACAGCAAATAAGGAAAAGTTTTTACTTGTTCCCATAACATAAGAACTAGGGGGTCACAAATGAAATTCATAGGTAGCAGGTTTAAAACAAACAAAAGGAAGTATTTCTTCATGCAACCCAAAGTCAACCTGTGGAACTCCTGTTGTGAAGGCCAGGACTTCAAAAAAGGGCTAGATAAACTCATGGAAGTTAGGCCCATCAACGGCTATTAGCCAGGATGGGTAAGAATGGTGTCCCTAGCTTCTGTTTGTCAGAGACTCGGAATGGTGACAGGGGAGGGATCATTCGATGATTGCATGTTCTGTTCATTCCCTCTGGAGCATCTGGCATCGGCCACTGTCAGCAGACAGGATACTGGGCTAGATGGACCTTTGGTCTGACCCAGTATGACCGTTCTTATGTTCGTAGGGCTATTCCTCTTTGGAAAGGCTTGCAGGATGGGATTCATTTATCCAGGGCCATGCCCTGGAATTGTTTGAACCCCTTCGCACAGCCCTGCACAGATTGGACATGCCGCTAAAATGCCTCCCGACACATTTTACTTCCACTGCCTTATACTCTCAGCCATTAGCCCGACAACTTCCCCACATATGAAATACAAAGGATTTTAATTGCCACTTGACCTTACCTGATTCCTGTAGCAAATCTCTGTTTTTCCAGCTGACATGTATAGAGGTTGATGGCGTGTCAACAAGAGCCAACAGCCTTGGTGATTTCATGGACTCCTTTCGCGTGTATTTGCGGAGCCCTAATTCAGTTAGATGGGCCCATCCGCCTCGGCTGGAGCTCATGAGTTCATGAGACAACCGTGTTCTCCGGCGTCGAAGGAGCTAGAGCAGAGCTCAGCTGGATTGTCTTGTAATGACTCCCGGTGGCCATAGGGTGCGACGAAGGAATCTGTGTTACATTGAGCAGGCTTCATGCAGAAAGGCTGGCGTGGGAAGGCCCCCTGGAGTCACACCTCACTGCAGTGCCAATGTTCCCAAAGACTGTGACGGGATTAGCTCCCTTTACTAAGTGCCAACATGGATTCAAGGAATTTTTCTGTCCTACTTTGCCTCTTACCATCATCCACAAACAGGTCTGCTGGGCAGAGGGGGGAGGGCAGTTGCTCAGGGGCTCAGCCATTCAAAGGAGCCCGGGACTTCCGGCCACTGCTACTGCAGCAGTGGTGGTGGCTGGAGCCCTGGGCTCTTTAAATCACCACTGGAGCCCTATGTTGGGTGTTCCATGAGGCTCTGAGGGCTAGGGAGGGCAGGCACCCATGCTCAAGGTGATGCTGAGGGCTGGCTGCCCCTGGCCCCACCTCTTCCTCCTAAGGGCCCCCCCTTCAGAGGGTGGGGAGTACAGAGCTTCCCCCCTCACCCACACACATGCCCAGGGGCCCATGGTGGCTGTCATCCCTGCTGCCCGCAAAAATGAAAGTGGGCCTTATAGTGAGAGGCTTAAGGAGCTCAGTCTGTTTAGATCAGCGGTTCTCAAACTTTTTGGGCTCTGGAGCCCTTTACATGCGTAAAAATGTATGCGGAGCTCCAGCGGTCCACTGGTTGTATGTGTTGTACCTATCGATGTCGGCCGCATTAGACTTCCAAATTTTGTGAAATTTTGTACATATATTTATCAACTTGTGTGTTTTATTCATAAATAATAACAATCAAATCATTTACTTGTACAATTCTTTTTTATTCAGATTTTAAAACACAACATTTTTTATAAGAAAAATTACTGCATTGTGCCCAAAATCAAAAATAATCATTATTTTTTAGTGAGAAGAGTGGGCTTGCTTTCTATTCTTACAAAGTTCTTTAATGTCTGGCTTGATAGAAGAAAGTTGGATTTGCATGATTCCAGCTTCTGCTTCTGCATCCGGTCCGTTGTGGTATTTAGTTTTGGTTGATGCGTTGTGTTAATTGCGTCAGTTTGAGGCGATTCTCAGTTATGCTTTTGAAGGCTTTCCAGTTTGTCAACCTCACGGAGCCCCTGGAGATGTCTCGTGAAGCCCTGGGGCTCCGCGGAGCACAGTTTGAGAAACACTGGTTTAGATAATCAAAGATGAAATGGTGGCTGGATTATAATGAATAAATACCGTTTATTCTGGTTACTAATGGACTCTCATATCTAAGCCACTCGTTCTTGTTGTGCCTTTCTCCACTAGGTCAAGCCAGACAAATTCCAAGTAGAAGAAGGCACAAATGTTTAACAGTGAGAGTGATTAACCAGTGGAACAAGTTACCAAGAAAAATGACGGATTCTCCATTTTCCCATCAAGGCTGGATGGTTTCTGGAAGATGTGCTTTAGTCAAACATGAGTTATTGGGTGTGATACAGGGATAACTAACTGAAATTATATGGCCTGTCTTAGGTCATGTTTTCACTTGAGGAAAGATTGACGCTGCCGCGATCAATCTACTGGAGTTTGATTTAGTGAGTCTAGTAAAGACTTGCTAAATCAAACTCAGAGGATGCCCCAATTAGCAGCCAGCACTCTTGCTCTTGTAAAAAGCAAGGGAAGCTGACAGACGTGCTTGCTACCATTGCACTCCCGCAGTGGGGATGGTGGGGAAACTCAAATTAAGGTACGTTGATTTCAGCTACATAATTATTGTAGCTGGAGTAGCATATTTTAATTTGACCTTCCTCTTTACTGTAGACCTGGCCTCAGACAGCAGGCAGATTAGATATCTAGTAGTCTCTTCTGGCCTTGAAATATTTGAATTAATTGCAACATGTTTTACATATTGTTACACTTTGAATATCAGCAGAACAAGACAAGAAGTCTAGGATATTTTTTTTTTTTTACCATTCTAGCGAACTCATTTAAAAAAAAATACCTTGTGTTGTGCTGTTGTGTCTCTTTTCACAAGCTGCTGGTCTGTCTTAGCTGACACTGAGAATCCTAAATGATTTAAAACATTTGTGTGGCTCACTTTATAAATAAGCTATTCATAAATGGGAAGGCCAGGCGGCCCCAACGCGTTAAAAATTCAGTCTCACTTTTAAGGGTCCCACCATGACCCTTGGTAAATTGCTCCACTGGTTAATTACTCTTATTCATTGTTAAACGTACACTTTATGTCCAGTGTGATGTACTAAGGCCCCAGGGGGAGAGAGAGGGTTACATGTGATGAACATGTTATAAGCATGTTGCAGACATAAGTAATGTTATCAGGGCTGGCCCTGGGGTGTGGGGCCCAGGATATAAATGCAGAATTTCTAATTTGCGAGGGGTTGCTCCCTCCCAGCTCTACCCAGGCCCTGCCCCCACACCACCCCTTCTTCCAAGGTCCTACTCCTGCTCTACCCCACCCCTGAGTGTGCTGCACTCTCACTCTCTCCCCTTCTCCCTCAGCACTGCCTGACACCACAAAACATCTGATTCATGGCAGGCGAAAGGCGCTGAAAGGGAGGGGGAGGTGCTGATCGGTGGGGCCTGCTGGTGGGCAGGAGGCACAGGGAAGAGGAGGTTCTGCTTGGGTGGGCTGCTGGTAAGCACAGGGCCCCCCAAAGCACAGGTCCTGAGTTGGTCACCCCAATTTGCCATACCTTAGGGATGGCTCTGAATGTTATAGATAAGCACGTCAGTTGAAGCTGGTTACAAAGCAACTGACTAACTAGTCAGATTCAAACAACTGATTAATCCTTTATTAAAAGAAATTATTCTGTAGGCAGTGCCATGTACACTTCCATTTGCCTAACACTTCCCATTCTGAGACCCTGACCTCATTTCTTATAACTGTAAGCAGGGTCAGGATAAGCTCTACCCTGACAACTGGTGGTGAACTGGGGCGAGTGGTGCAAAGAGACTTCAGAGGCTGATCTCATTTGCATAGATACACCCAATTTGCATAGACACACCCACCCTGCCTAGTATGTGCTCACAGCAGCCCAAATGGTCACTTTGGCCACTGTGGGATCCCCAGTCTCTCTGTTATTGAGGCAGGGGGGGATAAAAGTGTTGTTACCCTGATTATGTGAATCAAGGACAATGGAATGGTGGAACTGTTTATGACAGAGGGATTCGCCATAAACTAAGTAGCACTCGCTAGACAAGGGGCATGGGTTCCAAACACAGTCAAGTTGAGAGAGGCTGGGGATAGGTCTTTGTAATTGGGGGGTGTCAGCTGCTCAAGCCCCCCTGTCTGAGGGCCTAAACAACACTGATTGCACCCCTTCCTCTCTCCACTGTGGCATATCAGAACTAATTTGGATTCTATTAGGAGTCTAGTTGTGAGCTGCTGAGTTGACTTCACTGTGGGCCTGTAGAGCACTAGCACTGAGGCTCCTCTATTACGAGCTGAAATTACTGTTGCTGAGGGGAGCCTGGTGCTATGCTGCAGAAGAGCTGAAATCACTATTGCTGTGGGGAGCCTGGCGCTATGCTGAGCTACTAGCAGAGTGGCTTGCAGGGACAACCAGCAGGCAGACAGCAGAGCGGTTTGCGGGGATGACTGCCGGGTGCAGGCGGACAGCAGAGCAGTTTGCGGGGATAGCTGGTAGGAGCAGCAGCAGCAGACAGCCAGTGGAGCAGCTGCAGGAGCAACCAGCTGGCGGTCAGGGGCGTGGACCGAGATGGCTGGCGGAGCCGGACAGTTCGGGGGACAGCTGAGGCAGCTCACTGGACAGCAGGTGGAGTGTGGCGGAGTGACTCGCGTTGACGTCGGCAGCAGAACCCTACGGAGAGGCGGAGCCATCGGCGGACCACGTAAGGTGTATCAATCCCCGCCCCCTCCAGGTTGGGAGGGTAAAACCCTGCTGGGTGAACTTTTGAACCCTGGGGCGGCACTGACCCAGGGCAGAGACTTTTGGGGTGTTGGACTTTGGGTGATTTTTTTGGGGTTGCTGGACTCAAGAGACTCTTGGGGTGTTGGACTCTTGGGACTTTGGGTGATTTGTGGCTGGGGGGGGTGGGTCTTTGCTCATGTTTGGTCTATGAATCTGAGTTATGGTGTTTTCCCAATTTAATGCTAATGTCGGTTACCTCATGTTATTAAAGGTTAGCTCTGTGCTTGCGAGAGGGGAAGAATTGCCTCTTTGAGGTGCCCAGAGGTGTATGTAAGATTTCCCAGGTCACTGGGTGGGGGCTTGAGCCGGTGTTGTATTACCTTGTTGGGAGGAGACCCCTAGATACTGAACCCAGCCCTTGCTGCTATTAACTCGGCCTGGCAGAAGGGTTACATAACGTTGCCAAACTTTAGCCACTGGGGCTGACATTTTCCAGGACGGATGTCTGCTTCAGGTTATGTTTCAATGGAAAGTTTGTGCAAAACAGTTCAGAGAATGAGATTAGGGGGAAAAATACATTGTTTTACTCAGGTGAAAAAAAAAACCCAACAAACCTTTTTTTGAGACGCTCTAGCACCTTGGTGCTTTGGTGCAGAGATGTGAAATTTGGCAGGAAGTTGCGGCTTGTCAGGCATGCATCCGTTCCTGTTTCAGTGAGAAATTCAAGAGAGACTTGTTTGGGCAGCTAACTTCTCTGAAGGTTCTGCCTGCACTGAGCATGCTCCATACCCTTACAGTTCCTAAGTACTGACCAGACGGTGCATGTACCATCCCCAGAGAGAAAACTGAGCAAGTCGCAGCCCAGTGCAGCCAAGGCTGAGCAAATTGTCCCTACAATTTCTGTCATAATTCTGAGCAATTTCTGAGCAAATTGTCCCTACAATTTCTCCCTGCTGTCGGAGAAATGGGGTAGCAGAAATTAATAACTTTGTATGCAGAGTAGAGGTAGGCTGGTGGGCAGTAACTAAACTCTGGGGATATTTATTGAATGGGCAGGAGAAAAAGAAATAATGAATAAACCCCATGCATTGAATGCAGCAGGGGTCCCGTGTGGGGAAAACAGTACGGAACATGTAGTTAGAGACTGTGTCGTAATGCACACTCACAGAGGAGAGGGTGCGAATTAAAGTTGCACATACCACCTTAAATCTGACATTCCCGAGCTATTCGCAGCTTGGCTTTTTTGCAGTCTTAACTGTGTTCTTGTAATGTTGTTTTCTGGATGCAATAAACAGAGGATGAACAATGTTTGGCGTTAAAGGCCCCATTCGGTGAGGTGTGGACCATCCGTGGTCCAGAGAGCTGCCAGTCTAACTAGCCAAGACTAAACACCAGGGCTATGTCTACAATCGTGTCTTCTTGTCTTCAATAATCGGCGTAGCAGCATTGCGCAAGAGGGTTTTTCTTGCTCAAGAAGGGGCAGTGTAGACAGCTCCTTCTGGCGCAAGAGTCTCTTTTGCAAAAATGGCGGCTCATTAGGGATGCAAATGAGGCTCGGCGATATTCCACGCTTAGCCTCATTTGTGTATTTCTTGCGCAAGAAGACACGATTGTAGACATAGCCCAGGGGAAAAGGAGGAGTGGTGCCGTTTTCCAGATGGTGAGAAACTGTGCGACCTTGGAAAAAACACTGTATTAGAGCTGGAAATGGAAGAAGGTCTCCAGTGTTCCACGCCAGTGCCTTACCCACATCCTTTCAGAACAGCTTATGATGAGGGACTCTATTTTGTAATGCTGAATGCTTGCAGCTGATTGTCCTCTATGTCAGACTGAGGCTCACCATATTGCAAGTGACCCTTTAATGTCTCCGCTTTGCAGCACGGGATATTAAAACACTGCATGATTTAATTTATTAACCAATCAGGATGCGGTTACTGTGTTATTAAACAATGGTAGTTGATAAAATAGTAGAATCATAGAATCATAGAACACTAGAACTGGAAGGGACCTTGTTGAAAAATCATCAATTCCAGTCCCCTGCCTTCATGGCAGGACTAAGAACCGTCTAGATCATCCCCGATGGGTGTCTGTCTAACCTGCTCTTAAATATCTCCAGTGATAGAGATTCCACAACCTTTCTAGGCAATTTATTCCAGTGTTTAACCACCCTGAGGGTACGTCTAAACTACGTTTTTTTTTCGAAAGAGGATATGCATATTCTGCAGAAATTTGCATATCTTCTTCCTATTGCTTTTTTGAAAGCGGATCTTTCAAAAGTGAAAGTAGTCTGGACGCATTTTTTTTTTTGGAAAAAAACCCTTTTTCGAAAAACCGTATAAACCTCCTTTTTTAGGAAGAGCAGTTTTTTCGAAAAAGGGTTTTTTTTCAGAAAAAAACACGTCCAGACTACTTTCACTTTCGAAAGATCCACTTTCAAAAAAGTCATTGAAAGAAGATATGCAAATTCCTCTTTCGAAAAACCCCCATAGTTTAGACGTACCCTGATAGTTAGGAAGTTTTTCCTAATGTCCATCCTAAACCTCCCTTGTTGCAATTTTTGTACTTGGCCAGTCATTTTGCTGTGAGAATTGCAGGGGAAATATTTATCCACTATGCATCAGCTCCAATTCAGTCAAGCAAGAGGGTAGTTTTTCCACACCCAGTTCTATTTTTGGACTCTGATGAGAGTGGTAGTTATGTTGCATTTGCAGTGATGTATTGGGCAGGAACACCTGTCTCCTGGGAACAAGGGTAAGACCAACTTATGGCTACTGAAATTGCCTTGAGGATTGAAATGACTTCTAGTCATGGCAGACCTAGAATTAGAGCTGCTGATAAAAGACTTTTTTTGTCCATTTGCCACTCTCCTTTATCTCGCTGGTCCCCCATTTCAAGAACTGCAAAGGACTTCGACTTGAACGTCTGATCTAATGGACTAAAAAATGTGTGAAATGTCCTGGTCTGTGGAGACCGTGTGTGAACGAGAGAACTGGAGAACGGGCATGACAGAGACAAAGAGCAACTGCCTTAGGAAATAATGAAGCTGTTGATCCCTGCAGCAAGCAATACAAATCTTGACCCGGGACACGTCTTACGGTAAATCAGAAAGGCTCCAATGAGTCCTGGCTTTGTGACAAATGAAATGATTTGCCAGTATCTGGAAGGGAGTTGTGCTTTCGGCACACAAATGACTGCCCAGCAAGGAAGCTGCTCTGCCTTCATAATTAAACCAGGTCTAGCTGAAATAATTCTAATGTGTGGTTAGAGGTCTGGAAGATTTACCATTGTTTTAGTCTTACAATACACCCATTCTGTACCATGCAGCATTCAGTGGGGGAAGATTTGGCCAAGATTTGACTAGTGTAATTCAGATAATGCTATGAAATTCTTCCCAAGGGATGGAAGGGGAGTGAATGCATTGGGAGAGGGCTGCCCAGGTTGATATGGTCCCTAAGCCCCACCACCAGGCCCCCCCAACCTGTTAAGGGACTATGGACCAGCATACCCCTCCCCATTATGGATCCTTTAAACTCCTCTATGGACATGTTGTAACTTTAGCTTCTTTACTGAGGCCTTTGGGAACTTCCTGAGGCATCTGCATCCTCTTGCCACAGGGTGATTACAAACAGGGAAGAACTGATCGGCTCTGCGTTCAAGATCTCATGTGGTTGGTGTGGAATTTCAAACTGATTCCACTGAGATGTTGAAATTTAGTTAAGGGTCCCAGACACTTGGAGAGTCCTTGCCTTTCCCAAGCCATTGACCTGGGATCAGTAGATACCCGCTCCAGCCTCTTTACTCTCTGTAGCACCCTGGAGCTGGAACGGCTCCTAGCCACCTTTGAACCCCTTCCACCTCCAGCCTGCCTGGCGTACGGGTTCTTTCGAAAAAGGTGGGTTTTTTTTCTGAAAGGACGCCATCTAGACTGCGCTTTCACTTTCGAAAAACCCTTTTTCAAAAAAGCGCTCGGACGCGAATATGCAAATGAAGCGTGGGATATTTAAATCCACGCTTCATTTGCACTTTCGATTTGCTTCATTTACATTCCTCTTTCAAAAGAGGACTGTAGTCTAGACATAGCCTAGGTTACCTCCCTCATCCAGTAAGGGCCACACACCCTCTCTGATCACCCTCTTATTGCTAACATGCCTGTAGAAACCTTTCTTGTTACCCTTCACATCCCTTGCTAGCTGTAATTCCAACTGCGCTTTCACCTTCCTGATAACCCCCCTGCATTCTTGAGCAATAGATTTATACTCCTCCCTAGTTACCTGTCCAAGTTTCCACTTCTTGTAAGCTTTTTTTGTGTGTTTAAGCTCATCAAGGATTTCCCTGGTAAGCCTCTCTGGTCACCTACCATATTTGCTTTTCTTACTGTGCATTGGGATGGTTTGTTCCTGTGCCTTCAATAAGGCTTCTTTGAAACACAGCCAGCTCTCCTGAACTTCTTTCCCCTTCATGTAAGCATCCCAGGGGATCCTGCCCATCAGTTCTCTGAGGGAGTCAGAGTCTGCTTTTCTGAAGAAAAGGGGCAGGTGCCCCAGGGCCTGGTGATTCAACGGGGCCCAGGGCTCTTGGCTGCTGCTGTGGAGCCCCAGGTCCTGTAACTCATCTCAGAGAGCTGTGCTGTGCACTCTGTGAGGTTCTGAGGGACTTCGGGGGCGGGGTCGTAGAGGGCTGGTTGCCCCAACCCCACCCCTTTCACCTGAGGCCCTGCCCTTTCTGGGAGCACGGAGCCAGCCCCCCAACCTTGCCCAGGGGCTCACGGAGGCTGCCAACTCTCCTGTTTATAGTGCACAGTGACTGGGCCCTGCTGTCTGTCCTCTGTAAGGAGTTAGGCCCTTTCCCCTTCTCCCTCACCTGGCTGATTTATTGGTACAGATTGGGCAAGTCTCCAGAGGCGGGGAACCTGCTCTCTGGATTCAACACAGCAACTAGCCCCACTGAGAACCATCCATTTTACTTCACTGAATTTAGCTCTGACATACTTGCCCTATTGCAATCTCTACTGGACGGAGAACAGGGAGCATGCAGCTCAGAGCTACTGATCCCCATCTGAATTTGGTGTGTGAGTGCGTGTGTGCTCACTAGCATCATCTATTTATATCCCACCCTCTCTGATTTCCACTCCGTGCACCTGACAAAGTAGTTTTTACACACGAAAGCTGATACCCAAATAAATCTGTTCATCTTTAAGGTGCCACGGGCCTCCTCTGTTGTTTTTGGGAAGAAGAGGGTTATCTATCTTGATAAAGATAAATCAAGAGTCTTTTGTGATTGTGTGTGTGTGTACAGAGTTGCAGGTGTGCAATTATTCAGGGCCTGCGTCTACATACTTGCCATTTACGCTGTTGTATTTTGCTCAGACTATTGATGACTTAACTGGTTCCTGGTGGGTACAGATTTTCATTGACCACATACCTGCAGGTCTTGCTTCGATTTCCCCGTGTTTTGGGATTGCTTTTCCAGGGTGCATCAGAGCATAACACCTTTGTTTTAGGTAGTCTGAGCTAGTCACTGATAAATAGTCTCCAGCTGTGAAGAAGACCAGGAATATGTAGCCGTAAGTTTTGGGGGCAGGGACGTAGGAATTAAGTCCTGAATAAACGAGATGAGATGCCCGAGGATCTTAATGAGACGTCAGGGGTTGTGAATCCTAATGAAGAGACAGTAAGAAGGATCTTGTTACTCCTTTGTTGATTTGCGTTGGAATCTGGCTCCTGCTGAGCCAGTGTTCTGAACAGTGTTCAGAGGCTTTTGTGTCTTTGATTGTGTCAGGACGAGCTGACAGGAAACTCGGGGCGAATGAGGAGCCGGGGGAACGACAATACACATCGTGGCTTCCGATAAATTATTCAGCTGTAGCGGAACTGAAAGTGCAGTTCCCTGTGGCCAGCGAGACGGCTTGTCATAGGCCTCCAGCACCCAGGAGCTGAGTGCCCGAGAGAGGCAGGCTGGCGTGTGCCCAAGACCTGTAGTTAAGGGGCAGTGGTGAACCTGTACGACGCCCGAGCAGCTCTGGCAGGGAACTTGGGACTCACTCACATTTCCATCCTGGACCCTCGTGCTCCTGGGGAGAAGGGAATTGCATCCAGTTGCCAACCCTCCTGGTTTCGTCGGGAGTCTCCCAGAATTGGACTGTGTCCCCAAAGGCCACTCTCCCAAAGGCCCACATTTATCCTGGCTCCACCCTGCTCCCAGAAGCGACTAGTGTGTCCCTGTAGTGAGCTTGGGAGGTCTCTGTGCACTGCTTCTGCCCCGAGTACTGACTCTGCCGTTCCCATTGGCTGGGAGCTGTGGCCAATGGGAGCTGTGGGGGCAGTGTCTGTGGGCATGGGCAGCGTGCAGAGCCCTCTGACAGCCCCTTCCTCTGAAACTGAACATACCAGCTGCTTCCAAGAGTGGTATGGGGCCAGGGCAGGCAGGGAGCTTGCCATAGGCTTGTGCCTACCTGGAACCTGAACCCCTAACCCACGCTGCACTCAACCCTCTGCCTCAGCCCAGAGCTTCCTCCCACACCCAAACTTCCTCCCAGAGTCTGCATTCCCTCCTGCACCCCCATCCCAGCCCTGAGCCCCCTCCAGCACCCAAGCCCCCACCCAGAGCTACACCCTGTACCCTGACGTCTGCCCCAGCCCAGTGACAGTGAGGGTTGATGGGAGTGAGTAATGGAAGGAGCGGGGATGGAGTGAGTGGGGTGGGGCCTCAGGGAAGGGGCAGGGCATGGGCAGGGCGTGGGTGTTGGGTTTTGTGATCATTGGCAACTCTAGTACAGTTACAGCTGGCCTTGCAATTATTTCCTTCTTGTGACAGCTCAGTTCTGGGGAGGGAGCAGAGCCAAAGCTTCGCATACTCCCTGTCCCTATGGTCCTTGCTCGCTGGGGTTGGGGATGGGGGAAGCAGCAGCCCTGCGATGTGTGCTCCTTCCCCACACCCAATATCGGAGTCCGGAGCGGTCACAAAGGGACGTCTGTGACTCTCTTCCCTCCTGTGCAGCCCTGTAAGGACAGTCGTGCTTGGCCACAGGGACTCATCACAGGTGTTCCAGAGCAGCCTGGGGGGGGGAAGAGGGGCTGGATGAAATGGGTTTGTACATTAGATAGTCTGCCCCTCTGGCTCCCTCGCAAGCTCTGGAATAACAAGAAAAGGTGCCTCAGGGGGCTGTAGAATGATTGAGCTTTGGAAGCCGGGGCTACGTGCTCCCCATCACCTCAGGTGGTCATAGACCAGGTGTTTCTAGAGCGCTGGGCACAGTCAGCGTTTTGCACAGGCGCTGCCAGGAGAAATTGTGCGGTGCTCCGGGGCGCAGGTTTGGTGCGTTGGTACTTGGCACTCTCCCCTCCAAGTCCAGGAGGTGCAGTGGTGTTGGACTTGCTGCCTTTTTCTGATCAGATTTAAAACCCAAGGCTCTGAGGCCTGGTCTATACTAGCGTGGCTGGAGTCAGCTTACCTTAAGCTGAACCTTGGCGGGAGGCTGACGGGAGCAAACGTTCCCAGCTTCCCTTACTCCTCGCAGAACAAGGAGTACCAGATGCTGGTGGGGGCTGCCCTCAGTGTTCGATTTATGGGTCTATACTAGACCCACTAAATCGAATGCTAGAAGATCGATCTCCAGAGTGTCAATCTTCTCGTAAGTAAGACATGCCCTGATTGTTTACATTCAGTAGAAATTCCAGAGCACCTTTCCCAAGGCACTTTTCCCATGCTCTCACTTCCTGGCCACATTCTAGTTTGAGTAGCAACTAGGGTTGCTAGGCATCCGGTATTGGCCTGGACAATCCAGTATTTGCGGCCTCCATCTGGTAAAAAAACCAGAAAATATTTTCTGTTTTTCTCAGACGGAAGGCCTCTTGGGACATTCCCCCACTGCCACGTCTGGCAGAGGCGGGGGGAGCGGTGAGCGTGGGGCGCAGCGCCTCTTTCTTTTGTCCCTGTTGACTCAACAACTTTGGTGTCCTGTTTTTTTGCTCAACCAATTTTTCCCCCGCCATGTTCGGTTTTTTTTTTTTTTTTAAGTATCTGACAACCCTAGTAGCAACATCCTGCCTCCCCTGCCATCTATCCCTGCTGCTTCATTTGTACATTCAGTTCATCCTGACTTCTTTGTTTAGGGCCGGTGACTTTTGCAACCTTCTTCACTCCTGCTTGCACGCCTGGCTGTTGTGCAATTTGGTCTCCTAAGTTGTGCTGATATCTGGTCCATGTACAAAGTCTCTGGCCTCCCCCTGGGTTATTTTCTATCAATTATTATTGCAAGGGACCACCTGAGAATATAGCTCTCAGGTCTACTCTGGACAGGTCAGGATCAAGGTAGCATAGACTCCCTTAACTTGTCTTCAAGGGGGCATCCTGCTGTAGGCCCGTCACAATCTCACTGTTATATTCATTTTCACTTCCCCCCTCAGTGGAGGGGGAGTTGTGTTGAGATATGAGGATGATTGTAAATGTGACAGAGAGCTGCACCGTGGGGTCTGTTTTGCTGGCATTCATGATCCCTGCATCCAGCTTTAGGCACTATATGTCCAACATTATATTAATTTCATTTGCCGCTTGTTTCTGCTTGACGTTGTAGTTACACAACCCTGTTCTGCATATGCTCCCAGTCTCATTCCTGCAACCCTGGCAGTACATTTCCAGGCCAGACTTTCCCTTACCACAGGGCTGCCAGCCAGGCAGTGCTCCATCACATCAATTTTTAAACAAACTTCTATTAAGGATGAGAAGTGAAAATCCCTGATTCATTTCTCTTGTGACTTCGGGCTACATTGCTGCTGAAGACAGAAGTGGCTGTGAGAAATGCATGTTTTACATCAGACCGGCTATGCGGCACCACACGGCTGTTTCAAAATTGTTCTCTGTTCCGGGCAAAATGCAAGGAGCTTTTAAAGGAATCCCGCATTTTTAGAATGATCTGCCACTTAGAGCAGCAAGGGTAGAATTCTTCTCCCGCTGCTCCAAAATGCACATTCTCGTACCATGTTAATGCCAGGAAAATCTCCATCGGCAGTAGAGTAGCTATGACACATACACTTGAGCAATCTGGATTCCATCCAGAGCAGTGATACGCTCTTATACACAAGCTGTTTCATTCTAACGTCATTGCTTATGCATATGGAATTTTCATGTTGTTATTTCCATCTGTTCTTGGCATGTCTTTTGAGCAATATTTTCAATATTTTGGTCTTTTTGTAAGAACATATAAACAAGCGGAGCATCTTGAAAACGTGTGTATTTAGCAGCATGTTGCACGGATGTGAGACATGGGTGATAACGAAAGATTCAAAGAGAAAGATATTGGCATTCGAGAGGAGTTGTTATAAAAGATCCTGAGAATAGGATGGATGCAGAAGGTCACCAATGAGGAATTATATAGGAAGATACAGCCAAAAAAGAACCTACTGCAGGTTATACAATGGAAGTTACAGCTATACGGGCATATCTGCAGAATGAACAATGAGCGAAAAGTTAAGACCCTGGTATTCGGCATAATGGATGGTCCGAATAGGAGACGCAGACCGCATAGAGAATGGGGAGATGGTATAGTAAATTGGTGCAGAGCTTGTCTACAGAAGCAAAGCCACTCCACACTGGACAGGGAAAGATGGAAGGAAATAGTGAGGGAGGCATCGGATACCAATGGGCATTGAGCCCATGGTTGTTGATGATGACGATGATACTAGGTCAGACCAATGGTCCTCCTAGGCCAGTATCCTGTCTCCTGACAGTGGCCAATGCCAGATACTTCAAAGATAATGAACGTAATAGAGCAATCAAGTGATCAAATAAATGTGCAATTGATCAAGCTGCTCACAAACTCCAAAGTCCACAAGCAGGCAGTCCAACGGACAGAAGGGGCCATGCTGTCAGACACTGAGAACTAGCATCAGTTCACACCTGCCATTTTGTCCCCAGCTTCTCTGCTTCTAAATTTTGGGCACACCAGATTTTAGGGGCTGTGGACCTGATGCGAGGAGAAGCCAAACACACTTCATCTCACTGGAAGCAGCAGGAGCACAGCCACATGTTACTGTTCAGGAGCAAGGCTGGTGGAAGGAAAGATGGTCTTGTGATTGTCACAAGGAACACAGAAGAGTTGGGGGCTAGGCACTGTTCTGCCACCGACTTCCTGTGTGACCTTGGGTGCATCATTTAATCGCTGTGCCATGGGCCCCAGCTGTAAAATATGGATAGCAGCAGTTCCTTTCTCCCATCCAGCATCTTGTCTCTTTAATCTATAATCAATTTGGGATAGGGTCTGTCTCTGTATATTGCCAAAATCAGGGGTGGGGAACCTTATTTGGGTTGTGGGCCACTGATCCACAGAAAAATCAGTCGGGGGCAGTACAAAAATGAGAAGTAAAAACAAAACAAAAAACAAAAAAACCCCTTAGAGATGTGTCCCCCGACTGAGAAGCAGAAAGACACTCCTCACATTCCCCTCACACACCAGAGCCTGGTGGGTTCTCCTAGGCTCTGGGTTGAGGCCAGAAATGAGGGGTTCAGAGTATGGGAGGGGGCTGCTGGGAAGCAGGCTTGAGGTGCGGT
Source organism: Pelochelys cantorii (assembly GCA_032595735.1). Taxonomy (NCBI): domain Eukaryota; kingdom Metazoa; phylum Chordata; order Testudines; family Trionychidae; genus Pelochelys; species Pelochelys cantorii. The sequence continues at coordinate 253,775,971 of CM064327.1, read as the reverse complement.
CTGGGCAGGAAGGAGGGTGCAGGAATGAGCTGGGGCTAGGAGCGCTGAGTTATGGGGCGCAGCTCCCCGGGGATGTACAGCCGGTCCCCAACTTACGGCCACCTCGACTTACGACCATCCGCACTTACACAAAAGCTGTCGTAAATGCGGGCTCCGAGTTACAAATGCGACCCGCGCTTATGAACAGCGCGGTCGCAATGTAACTCAATGGGTTTCGAGTTATGACCATTCCGAGTTATGACCAAGCGTTTGGTCCATAACGCGTTCATAACTCAGGGACCGGCTGTACATGGCTCAGTGTCCCCTGTTGCTCCAAGGCACTGCCCCCTGCTGCTCCTATTGGCTGTGATTATGGCCAATCAGAGTGGCGGGGGAAAGCCTCCAAGTAGCACTATGTGGGAGGGGAAGGGAAATGGGGAGCAGCAGCACACAGGGGGAGCTCCAGGGCAGCTGTGGGGCTAAAGCACTAGCATGCGCTCCCCAATGCTGGGCGGCAGGGAGCCCCTAGTCTCAGGGGTCAGATCCAGGCAAGGCAGGGGTTGGATTCAGTCCCCGGGCCGTAGGTTCCTTACCCCTGGCCTAAATCTACTAATCCTGGTTGGGATTTGTAGGTACTATCACAGACCAAAAGTGTGTGTATAAACAACACTTTATTGGCTTGTTTAGCAGCCCCAAATGACCCTACCCACAGGCAATGAAAAAAGACTCGTGTATCCAGTTGGTATACAATAGCAACAGATGTTGCAGCACAAACTGTTGTATAGAGACTGGCTGATGTTTTGGTTAATGGCCTTTCGCTGTGATTTGGGCCACCTTTTCTTTCCAGCCGGTCATTAATTTCCCTGGTAATGTTGAGCCCTCGGTGGTTATTGGTTCTCTAAGGCTATGTCTACGCTTGCACCCTCTTTCGAGAGAGGGATGCAAATGAAGACATTCGAAATTGCAAATGAAGCTGGGATTTACATATCCCGCACTTCATTTGCATATTCGGGTTATGGCGCTATTTTGAAATAGCACCATTTCAAAATAACAGACGCTGTTAAGACGCTGTTATTTCAAGAGGAAACCCTTCTCTCGAAATAACTGGTAAACCTCATTGTATGAGGAATAAGGGTTATTTTGAGAGAAGGATTTTCTCTTGAAATAACCGCGTCTTAACAGTGTCTGTTATTTCGAAATGGCACTATTTCAAAATAGCGCAATAACACGAATATGCAAATGAAGCGTGGGATATTTAAATCCCAGTTTCATTTGCAGTTTCGAATGTCTTTATTTGCATCCCTCTCTTGAAAGGGGGTGCAAGTGTAGACATACCCTAAGGCAGGTGGCTTCCTCGGCGTGGCAGCTGAATGGAAGCCAAATGCTGATCAAATAATCAAGGTTTCCCAGTGAACATCTCCCAGGGGACTGTAGATGGAGAATTTTTAGGTCCATCTATGCCACTAAAAATTATTTTCACTTAGGAGTCCCCATCTTAGAGCTTTGCTATTTGAGTTCATTTCCACTGAAGAGAAACAGATCTTGTTTCACTGAGGTTTTTCCTTTGGGAATAATTGTACACAGTGCAAGGCTTGGAATCTTTCCATTTCTGCCCTTTGTCAAGGATTACAAAGTTTACAAAAACCTTCCCTAATTAAGAAAATGTCAGATTTCCAAAGCGGTTTTGGAGGGTGTTTAGTTTATAGAGACAACATGAAGACAGTTTTACATCATTTTTAGTTCCCTCTGTCAATTAGAATCCAATGATGAAAATAAAAAGACTTGTGTTTATAGACAATCCCTTTTTCACCTCAGCATCTATGCACACATTGGTTTATTACAGAAGATCTTTGATTTTTATGGGTGCATATTGGGAAGTACTCCAACTTTAATTAAATAAGCGGCTTGTAAAATCAGGGGGAAAGTGTGGAAGAATCCAAAGACATTTCAGTTTCAATAACGTTTTATAAAACCGGAGGTCATAGAATCAGGGTTTCCTCGTATATGGCTGCCTGTCACAGCTGGTCTGCTGGCATTGCTGAGCGTTAGCTGATGAATATGTAAGCACTAGGGGTACGTCTACACTAGCTCGTTAATTCAAACTAGGTAGGCAAATCAGGTAACCGGAGTTGCAAATGAAGCCCGGGATTTAAATATCCCGGGCTTCATTTGCATGTTCCCGGGCGCCGCCATTTTAAAATCCCCCTTAGTCCGAACACTGTGCCCGCAGCTACATGCGGCATGGACTAGGGAGTTCGAATTAAAGCTCCTAATTTGAACTACCGTTACTCCTCATTCCATGAGGAGTAATGGTAGTTCGAATTAGGAGCTTTAATTCAAACTCCCTAGTCCGTGCCGCGTGTAGCCGTGGGCAGGGAGTTCGAACTACGGGGCATTGAAAAATGGCGGCGCCCAGGAACACGCAAATAAAGCCTGGGATATTTAAATCCCAGGCTTCATTTGCAACTCTGGTTGCCTAATTTGCCTACCTAGCTTGAATTAACGAGCTAGTGTAGATGTACCCTAGAAGACTTACCTGGCATTGCCCGGTTCCTTTGGTCGGGGGCGGGGGGTAGAGAGGAGAAGGAGTCAGGGCAAGGCCTTGGGAATGTGTGTGTGTGGGCACAACAGGAGGCTGGGGGCATGGAGGGTGCAGGATTTAGGGTGGGGGGTTGAGAAGGGGCTCAGGGCAAGGGGCTGGGGAAGGGGTGTGTGAGGCGTGAGGAGGGGCTTAGAATGGGGGTGAGGGTCCCATCCAGCAGGGTCTTCTCGCTCTCCTCAGCACCCCCAGTCAACAGGGTTTTCTCCCTCCCCCTCCCTGCCACCGTGGCCAACAGCTGGGGGTGGGAAACAGTTTGTGGCATGGATGCTACTTACCCCATCTGGTGGCTGGCAAGATAGTGAGCCCTGGTCCTGCTGGCCACTCTCTTGGTGGTGCAGCTTGCCTCCAGCGGTCATGCTACAGTCCAGCTCTCCCTTGCACGCGCTGCCCCCAGTGGCCATGCTCAGTATTGCATCCCTCCTCCCTTTCCATGTTGTGGAAAACAGTCCCATTCCTGGCACTTCCTATTTTCCTGGCACAATCAAACCCTGACCTTCCTTTAAATTAGGAGAAGAGGAAGCTGCCCACCAAATGTGGTGATCCCAGCTCTTATCATTTAGGAGGAGTCCTTGAACAAACAGACTTCCAGATGGGCAGACAGACATTTCTAAACTATTAGATTTGAGTAATCCTGCAGTTGTATTTGCACCAGAATTCTGCCATGTTCTCAACAGCTGTGCTCAAAAAGTACTGAGATGGAGTCTGGGTTGAGGGTACAGAGAAGACCCACAAAAAAGGCTTTACAATGAGAGCTCCATCAGTGTAGCCTCTGACAAAGACAATCAAGCATGGTGGTCTGTAAGACGTAGCTGATATTTTCTCCTCATGACGCTAAAGGCCCCTTTAGGTAAAGGCAGAACAAGAACCAATGGCTGTAAGTGAAAGTCAGACAAATGCAAATGAGAACAAAGGCACAAATTTCTAACAGTGAGGGTGGTTCACCATTGAAACAAAGAAAGTGTGGATTCTCCATCTCTTGAGGTTTTCAAGGTTGGGCTCCTTTCTGGAAGATGCACTTTGGTCAGGCACAAGGTATGGAGCCTCAATACAGAGGTAACTGGATACAATTATCTCGCCTGTGATATATGGGAGGACAGACTAGATCATAATGGTTCCTTCTGGCCTTAAAAATCTCTGAATCTCCCTGGGAAACTTGGCCTTAAGAATGAGCACTTGAGAGAAGATGGTGCATGCTGTTGGAACAGAAAAGTTATGTCTTCAGAGTTTGCGTCCTCTGTATAAAATCCTGACGAGATGCACCAGAAATGTTCTTATGGGAGTCCCAATATTTCCCAGGACTGGATGCCCCAGGAGAGCTCACCTAACTTGCATCCTGCTTTCTGCAGTGGGCTGGTGGAAAGGGCTAAGTGGGGAATGGCTTAGTGATCCAAACACCAGGCTTATGGTACCTAGAATCTTTGCAACAATTGGTTGCTATCCCGGCAGTATTCTGTCAGCCCTTCATCTCTCCAAAGAAAACATATTGCGCTGGACCTCGGCCCCTTCTGTGTCCCCCTTCTACTGCTCTACTGGCACAAAGGTACTCTAAACTAGGAGATAAAGGAGATTCCCTGATGGGGTGAAATCCCAGGCTGGCATAGTTTCGCCAGCTCTGTGTTCTCCCTTTGGCCTCCCAAGCGCAGGGGACAGTCTGTTAGCAACTTTTACTGCAGTCCCAAGGATACAATCGTACACGAGGGTAACTTAGAGCAGCCTCAACGCAGCTCTAAGTTACACCAGGGACTGAACTGGTTCGGGCAGCCCACGGGAGCTCAGAGTGCACTAGAGTCCCCTTGGCTTTTCCCTGCTCTCCCGCTGTACTAGGTAGCGCTCTGCCATAGCTCAGGGTCTGGCCCACTGTGCTGTTTATATTTAATGTGGGTAGATCAGGAGAAATACCCATGATCCTCTTCGCTCAGCATGTCTGCTAGTGATCCCATGGCATTCTTGAGCAGAGGAAGGGTTTGCAGCAGCGTGCTTGTCCAGAAACTGTCTCTCTCTCCCCCAGCCCGTGTCGTGCAGGTTGCTGTCCTCATGCCAAAGGCGATTGCATTACAAACAGCTCTGCTGAAAAATGGTTTTGGCTCCTCTAAGGCTACGTCTACACTGCAGGCTTCGTGCGCAAGAAGCCTTTTGCGCAAGAGTTTTTGCGCGAACACTTCTTGCACAAGAGCACGTCCACACCTCAAAGCACATTGCATTGCTGGACACTCTTGCACAAGAATGCTCTGATAGCCATTCACAGAATGGCCAGCAGAGCACCTGTGCTTTTGCCGATAGGGGTTTCTTGCACAAGAAACCCCTCTGGAGCATCCACACTGGCCTTTTTGCGCAATAGCTGTAGCACAAAAGGGAGTTATGCCTCGTAGAAGGAGGTTTACCTACGCCGGCAAAAGCCCTCTGTTCTGCTGTTTTACTGCTGATTTACTTGCGAAAAATCGCATTTGAGGTGTGGACGCTCTGCAGGTTTTTGTGCAAAAACCTTGCAGTGTAGACGTAGCCTAAGATGTTAAGCGTCTGGATCAGTGGCCCCTTTCTGGGTCCTCCTTGACTCTGGTCAGCAGAGAAAGCAGCCATGGGATGATACTTATTCCTTATCTAGCGATGGGCTCCTTTTTGCTTTCCAGCCGGGATTGCTATGCTGATCATTGTGGATTGCTGTTTGAAGCTCGGCTCTGCGTGCCCGGTGTGTCAAGCCTCGGTAGAATACAAGGAGACTTACTTTAGGATTACAGGTCCTTTCTTCTCCACTAAATGATATGCCTGGAGGGAAATTATACCCCTCCACGCTTGGGAATGATGGAATACAATAAGCAGGGTGAGCGGCACAGAGAAAACAAATACCAAGAGGATCTATCTTAACTCTTCATCATCCTGATCCCAGAGGTGTCCTGACCAGTCCAGGCCAGAGAGGGGGACACAGATGACAGTGCCAATGCCCCCTCTGCTGGCTCTGCTTGAATCCCAAACAATTTGTCCCTCCCACTTCTCCCCCACACCTTGTGTGTCCTTTCCCTTCCCTACTTTATTTCTTCTCTTTCCTTTCCCCCTCCTTTTTCCTTCTGTCTAAGGGGAGTCTGGCTTAGCCAGGCCAGCCTGTATGGATATTTCACTGTTGTGCTGGAAGCCTTTAATGGGAGAGGCACCTAAAAGCTATGGGCAGCCGGTGACTTGGCCGTTGGCGGAGGCTAGCCTCTGGCCCCTTCCCTTGTGCCCAAGTCCCTGTCTCTCCCTATCTGCCTCCTCTTCTGCCCCCCTTCTCCACCGGGGCCCAAAGCACCCCCCAGCACAGCCTTCAGTCCCAGTGCCAGGTCTCCAAGGGGTGACGCCCCAGCTCTGGTGCTCCGGGCAGCCACTCCCAACCCTGGTGCTCCAGGCAGTGTGGCCAGCCCTGGTGCTTTGGTTGGCATAGCCCCATCACCAACTGCTCTGACTCCCTGCGGCAGCCAGGCCTGCCAGCCCCAACCAGCCCAATCCAGCTAAGGCAGAGCCCTAGGAATCGCTGGAGGGGGGCCTGTCCTGGGAGTGGGGCCTGGGCGGGGCCACACTAGGCTGTTTGGGAAGGCACAGCCTACCCCTGCCTATGATACCCACCCACCCAAGCATGCCCTCAGCAGCCTGGTCTTGGAGAGTCTGATCAGCCCACGTGTTGTGCCTGTGTTTCTCCAGCGCTGAGGTTGCCAGTGACCCAGCGGCAGCAGCTGCATTTTCTCTTTGCTGTTCATTTCCCCTTCTTATGTGTGGTTGTCTCATTTTGTCATCCGAGGAAATGGGATTGGGCTTTCTCAACAGCAACACCTTTCCAGCCCTTCTCAACTAACTTCTCTTCTTCCCCCCAAAGGACAATTATTGCTAAGCGTTATACCACCTAAAACACTGTCAAACAAAGAGTCCCCCCCCCCTTATAAATACTCCCCTACAGCTAAAGGGAAAGCTCAAAGGTTGTTAAAATGAAAGTCATATTTACCCATCTTTTAGCGAATATACCCCGCACCCAAATATACCCCGCGGTTTTTGCTTTTTGAGTTAAAAAAATCTTGTATAACCCGCGGGGAATACAAGGCTGTGCCAGGGGTATATTTATGGTGCGGAGGCAGGGGGGGAAATTAGGCAGCCACTCACCACCTGGTTCTTGCGCAGCCACCAGCCGCCAGCCTCCAGGCGGGGGAGCGCTCACCACCCAGTTGCTGCACAGCCGGATGAACGCTCCCCCTGCCCCTTCCTATGGCTGCGGAGGAACTGGGCAGTGAGCTGGTGTGTAAAAAAAATTTTGTATACCCTGCACCCGAGTATACCCTGGGGGGAAGGTTGTAAAAACTAAATTATGGTAATATTTTTCAAACACTTTAACTGTTTTTCCTTTTCCATTGCTTTACCAAAAGGCTAAGAAGGTGTTTCATGGAGTGTTTGCTGCGGTGCTAAGCAGAGGAGGGCTCTATACCAAACTTTTGAAACTTGTTTAAAACTGTTTTAAGGTTGGACAGCTTCAGGATCACGGCAGCACCTTTGACTCGTTGGGCTCCTATCGTCCACCAAAATGAATACAACTGTCTGTTCTGTGTGTGTACAGCTCCTAGTGCAGAGGAGGTTCCTGGTCCATGACCGGAGGTACATGGTAATGAAAATAATTAACAGCTCATTGGCTTCCATGGCAGGGCTGTGATTTGTACTAGCTGAAGACGCAGCTTGTCTTGAATTCTTGCTGGAAACTGTTGTGCAGCGATGCTGTGTGCTCGTGGGCGGCAAGTGTGAAAGGCAGGGGAAGGCATTGCCTTCCCGAACTGCCAGCCTGGTCCCGCCCACCTTCAGCGTGACTTGCCCCAGTCTCCTGGGGCTGTCTGGGCTTCAGCCCCACTGAGGCTGGGGCCATGCTGCCAGCGGACAGGTGCCACCTATGCTCTGGGACCCGGGGGAGCTCCTGCCATGCATCCAGGGGTTCATGCATCCTCCTAGGGCTGGAGCTGCCCTTCCCATGCTGGGGAAGGCTGGGGCCATCGTCGTTCTCCCCTGTGCTCCCACTGGGCCAGGCAAGGCTGGGGTCATCTGCTTCCCACCCTCCCCCTGTGCTGTGGCTGGGAAAGGTTGGGGCAGTGCACTTCCTGCTGGGGAGGGGTGGCCTGTCCTTACAGCGAGGAGGGTGCTTAGCTCCTATGGGGCCCTCAGTGGCAGGGGCGGGGCTTCAGGAAGAGGGGTGGGGCTGAGGGCTTGCCTCCCCCAGCCCTAGGTTCACCCACCACCCATGTGTATGCAGTTACATAATCAACCCAGGCGGTGGCTGCATTTTGTGGGCGGAGTCAGCAATTTCTCTATAGGGTTTGTTCTGTACTTGTGATCTTTTGGCGTATCAATTTCTCTGTACATGCAAAATTATTTTAATAATAAATCTATTGTAAAATTCTTAATAAATACTTAATGCAAAGAAAGATGTCAGGCATCTGTAAGGAACTATGCAGACAGCTGGGCCGGGTCCTTCTTTAATATGAAATTCCCTGTTTTTCCTCAACAAAGCTGCAGGCAAGAATAGAGTGCGTTGGTTATTCTGAGCATCTGTGCATTTGACCCAATTAGTGTACTATACTGTCTGTCAGCTGACAGTTGCAGCATGTAATTCAGAGATGCCTGATGCTGGAAGCTAATTACTTCTCTCTCTCTTACCAACTTTGATTTTTAAAAAATGATTTATTGACGATGTAATTCACTTGCACTGCAGTGGTTTTAATTTCTGGCATAATCAGCTCAGTTCTGCCCAAAATTAGACACTGAACGTAAAACATATATTTTTAAAAAGGGCAAGGTTTGTAAGGTATGTGTAGTAATTATACCAGCCGTGGCATTACAGAAACATTAAATTTGTGGAGAGATCTGTTAATTGTTCTCATTTCAAAGTCAGGGAGAGCTACTAAACCTTTTCTGCAGCTGGATCCTGAGCCGCTGTAAGCTGGCATAGCTCCGCTGAAATAACCAGAGCTGCGCTGATTAATGCCAGCTGAAAATCCGCCCCTAATTATGTACTGAGAATCTAATCCTGAAAGCCTTCTACATATGGAACTATTACAGATGCCCATGGCAAGTCCACAGGGCTTGGCTGTGTCCCAATCAGAAAGCTCTGTATCCATCAGTAGCCCGAACCAACAGATGTTATAAGTCAGGGCAGACCTAGCCAATGTTCCTTCCATTTTTTCCATCTATGTGCAGAATAAATTTTGTTATACACACCGAGGAATGTGTGGATGTGCACCACCAGTAGAAACATCTGTTGCTGGCTGCTGCCAGCTGTGGGCACTCTGCTAAGCAGCTGGGTGGCATTTGAACCTCTCCTGATTGGCCACCGAGGCCCACAGCTTACAGGGAACACTGGTCCCAGCATTGACAGATCCCTAAAATGTGGGGTGCAACATGGCATGACGCTTAGTGTTGGAGCTGGTAGATGTCTGACTCTTTGCTGTGATCAGTACTGAACCTGCCTAGCATTGGAGAGAGACTCTCTCAGCCCTGCCCACTTTCAGATCAGACATAAAATGTGGAACCCTGATCACTGATCATTAAAGTTCCCGTTTGTTTTCATAAGGGTAGGAGTGTTTTGCTGAGCTCTAGTTAGGGTAATTACGGTGAATGCAGCAGGCTATTGACAGTAACTATGGCTAGCAATTAAATTTACCCAGGATATTTTTGATGATGTCCATTATTTTGAACAATGTTGCAGATACCAGGATGCAATAAATGTCAAGATCTTAACGCCGCTGCCTCCTGCTGACCTATATTCCATCTACGCTTCCCTTTGCAGAAAGTATTGGCTGTTCAGCAAACCTGTTCTGAAATACCCCTACGTGTTGTGTGGTATCCAAGAAGCAGCCCTACTTACGTGCTGGGTGAAATGATTCCGATGCAGAGATGATACAGCGAGTTGAGGTTTGTAAGGCGCCATGGGATCCATCTGGGGGGAAAAAAAAAGATGCTGCATAAATTGAATGGCGTTTATTGAAATCATTTAAACCTCTTCCAAAATACAAGATTTTCAAGCTTCAAAGTAATTTTCCCCCCCTTCATCACTGGAGAGATGAATTCATCTGGGAAAGTAGGTTTGCCCTGTTCTAATTACTAGTCTGATCTTGTTCTCTGGTGAAATTGACAGTAAAATTCCCATTGCTTGCAGTGGAGGCAGGGTGAAATCTCAGTTTTTGGTTACTCACTATAAGATGCAGCTGTCAGGATTTGCGTGGATTTCTGCAAAGCCTGTTGTTTTGGCTGCAGTCCATGTGGATTGCATCCCACTACGTCCCCCCCGCCCACCATTTTGGGTTCAAAGAAACACAAAATCTCACAGTGGAATTCAGGGCAAATCACTGAGGCTTTCTTGCTTTTATGCTGAAAACACATGTTTCACTAGATCTCAGTACAAGAGCCTAACTCAAGCAGGGCCGTGTGCTCAGACTTCCTCCAAAGGGCCAAGTATCACAAGGGAGCTTCCATCAAACCTGTTCTGAAGCTTGAGTGTGTCGCTTGAGAGGAAGGATGATCCTATGGGCAATGCACTTGGCTGGGATGCTGGAGATTTGGGTTTAATTCCTTGCTCTGCCATAGACTCCCTGTGAACTTGGACAAATTGCTTCTTTTCTCTCTTTCTTATTTCCCCAACCATAAAAAATATGGACCACAAACTTCCTTTCACTCATCCACTGCCTGTCTTGTCTATATAGACCAGGAATGGGCAAAATTAGGCTGGTGAGCTGGATCTGGCCCGCCAAGCACTTGTCTCCAGCCTGCCCAGCTGATGAGCAGAGCGTGCATATTTATAGATGGCAACGCATGTTCACCTGCCCCTCCCCCCATCTTGCTCACTCCTGTAGCTGAGCTGCTCCCAAGAATCTCCTGATAGCTGTGCAGGGGAGCAGGGGGGAGGGGAGCGCTGAAGTCGGGGTGTTCCCTAGCCCCTGTACCTATCTCTGCAGAGCAGGGGTCGGGGAGAGGGAGACGCACAGTCTGAAGCATGGATGGTAAATGACTCGAAGGAGTGCCTGTCTTCAGAGGCAGTGCCTGTTCCTAAGATATCAGTGCTCTCTCTCTCTCTCTCTCTCTCTCTCGCACACTCACACACATGCACACACACCCCTCCCCCAATGCCACATCTCTGCAGATTGGGGAAAGGGGAGACAACAAAGCAGGACAGCTTTCCCTGTCTTAAAGAGACAGCGCGCAGCTTCTCTCGGAAACTTACCCAGCACACACACTCTCTATGTCACTGTCACACACACCCAGTGTGTGCCACACTGCATTTGTGACACACATACACACAGACTCACACACACTCTCCCAGTCTCTGTGCCACACACACTCAATCTGTGTCACAAAGTCTGTCTCTTTCACATTCTCACACTCACTCTCTCTCTCTCTCTGTAGCCCCAAGTCTACCCCTTCTGCCCAAGGCCTTACCCCTTCTGGGGGGCCCAGAGCCATGCTGTGACCACGTACCAAAATTCATTAAGTGGCCCTCCTGCAAAAATTACTGCCCACTGTTGACAGTAAGTTAGAATATTAAGATCAAGGACATTACAACCAAAAGGACACTAAAATCAAAATGGAGTCCTGGGTTTTACACAGAAATCAAAATGGAACCCAAAGGACTGAAAGACTTTTTGTCGCCAAAAACCATCGTCTGCAGACAGCACATGGCTGTAGGCACACAGCACTGTTGCTCTGCGCATGGCACTAAAGTCTGCACCAGCAACGCTAATCTGCACCCGACACTACACCTTGTGCACTAGAGACGCTCCTGCTGTTTTCCCGCCTTGGGATCTTTATAAGCTCCTCCCCTGAAGGGATCAGGCTCTCTGCTGTTCTGCTCTGCTGCTCCGCTCTCGCTCTCCTCCTGTTCCTGGTTCCTGCTCCTGTTGAAGAAGAGCCGTGGCAAAGGCCGGGACCTGCTTCCCAACAGACCAGACCAGATTCCATTCCACCGCTACCTATAGGGTGCATTAGCTCACTACTGTGGCAATTGCCTAGCGTGTTGTGGGTTATAGCTACCTATAGCTCCGGACCGAGAGCAGCTGCCTATCACCCAGTTCCACTCCAACCATTGTGACGAAGGCCCTATTTTGGAGCTGAGAACTGTTTACCATCGAGTGCTTGTGTAACATCATACCAGCGACAAATCATCAGTTGGACTCCTCAGTGTTCCTCCCCTGAGGCTGCCTATGCCAACAGGTTGAAGGTCCTGAGCCTCGGCTATCATCTGACTCTAGAACAGACTGAGTATAGTGCTTTTCTTGTTATACTGTGCTATCTTCTATTACTTCTGGGTGAAGGGTTGGTTTATGCAGTGTTGTATTCTGGGGTTATTCTTTGTGTTGTTACCTGTTGTATTCAATATACCTTTTAAATTTGACATTTGTGTCGGTGTTTATTTTGGACTGGGAAAATCCGCCGGTGATAGATACGGTGGTTTCCAGGTCGGACCATCTTCTGGGACAAAGGCATTTTCCATCTATTTAGATCACCCCACACTAAATTTAGTTTACTAGTGTGCCTTTGCTGGTAACACCACCCTGCTATAGACTATGAGATCTGTAGAAGAGGGATATTTCTTTATTATGTGTCTGTTCAGGAGCTAGAACGCCTGGGCCCTGATCTCAGATGGGACCTCTAAGTGCCACCGTACTGTGAATTACTAATCTGAAGACAATCCAATTTTTCAGTGATTTTGATTTCTCTTGTGAACATTTTTCACCTCTCTAATTCTTAGACCTGACTTTTGCCCTGAGGTAGGTGAATATACCTTCCACTGGAAAAAATATAATAATAAGATTGGTAATAATACAGTAATACAGAGCTAATGTGTAGTGCTTTTCATCTGTAGAGCTCAAATCACTTTACAAAGGAGATCATTGTCATTATCCCCATTTTACAGATAGGGAAACTGAGGCACACTTGCATGCAGTGACTTGCACAAGATCACCCAGCAGGCAAAGCCAGAGATAAAAGCTGCAGGTAGCTGCATGTACATTGAGGCTCTGACCCTGAACTAACTTTAAGGCTAAATGGTGGCACTCAGTGACACCGGTTCTTCTCACTTTATCTTTAGGGTTGTTTTCACAGCAAAATCTTTACATCCAGTGCTTAAAGCGGTCTGAATAAGGTGGGAGTGTATCGTATCTGGCAGCAGCAGCTTTGGAGAAGAGGGGCTGAAAGCATACTCCTCCAGCACCTGTTTCACTTTAGAAAAACCTTTCTTGTCTTGGCTGTGTCCCTCTGCGACTCCTTCATTCCCACCTCACTTTAAGGGAGAGATGGGCAATCCTTTTTGCAGAGGGGCCACTTCATGAATTTTGGTACGTGATCACAGGACAGCTGCAGGCCCCCCAAGAGGGGCAGGGCCTCAGGTGGAAGGGGTGGGGTTGAGGGCGACAAAGAGAGTGTGTGAATGTAAAAGAGAGAGACTCGGTATGTGAGACACAGGCTTTGTGACCCAGATTGAGTGTGTGTGGCACAGAGACTGAGAGTGAGTGTGTGTGTGTGTGTGTCACCAAAACAGTGTGGCATAGATTGGGTGTGTGTGTGTCAGTGATACAGAGCGTGTGTGTGTTCTGGCTGCTGCTGGGTAAGTTTCCGAGAGAAGCCACGTGCTGTCTCTTTAAGACAGGGAAAGCTGTCCTGCTCTTTTGTCTCCCCCTCCCACAATGCCTCATCTCTGCAGAACAGGGGAGGGGGAGAAGTGTGTGGGGGGAGAACATGAGCTGCTGGCGGTAAGTATGCAGCTCTGCTAATCCGCTGGGTGGGCCGGAGAGAAATGGTTGGCGGGCCGGATTTGGCCCCATGGCTGGATTTTCTCCACCCTACTTTAATGTCTGCCAACATATCTGAGTTCTGCAATCACAGGGTGTCATCTTAAACATCGAATTTAACTTAATTATGTGTCAGCTTCTACTGCTCCCACCTTAATTATTCCCATCTACAGAGAATGGTGTGAAAAGAAGAGCTCAGTACCATTTTACGGTTCCCCTTCAAACACTGACTCATTGCGCTAAGTGGCTCTTAATCTTTTGATCTTCTGAGGACATGTAGACACAACATGCTAGATTTATACATCTACCCTGGGGGATTCTCACTGAAAGGAAGTCTGGAGTGACACACAAATGAAATGGTAGGTGAGGGCGTTCCCAGCACTAACAGATCTGTTTTTAATGGGGCGAACCACCCTCGACTCTCTTAATAAGTTCTAGGGGAAACAGAGATAATTAATAGATTCCTGTCATCACACGCTGCTGTGCACAAGAGGAAGTGGCTGCAGGACATTTTGAGATCTTGAAACAATCATAACTTAAGTCCTTACTAGAACATGCAACCACTTTCTCTTGTACAGGCAGAAACAGACCTGCTTGAATGGGATGAGTCCACAAGAACACGTGTAACCCACACACCTAGGCTATGTCTACACTGCAGGCTTCTTGTGCAAGAACTCTTGCGCAACAGTATGTCGACACTGCCTTGTGCTCTTGCACAAGAGTGTCCATGGCAGTGTGGACCCTCTCTTGCGCAAGAAAGCTCTGATGGCCATTTTAGCCATAGGGGTTTCTTGCGCAAGAAACCCCTGTTGCCTGTCCACGCATGCCTTTTTGCGCAAGAGCTCTTGCTCAAAAAGGCTTATTCCTCATAGAAAGAGGAGGAACTCTTGTGCAAAAAGCCCTGTGTTCTTACGATGTACTGTACTTTTTTTTGCGCAAGAACGGGCTTGTAGTGTGGACACTCTGCGAGTTTTTGTGCCAAAACGGCTGTTTTGGTGCAAAAACTCTGCAGTGTAGACATAACCCTAGGGTGGGTCACTCTCCCATGCAGTGGTGCCGAGACCACAGCAACAGATAAGAACAAGTGATCTCTGCAGCATGGGCTGAGAGTGCCTTGGCTTTTAGCTCAGAGGGTAGAGGCTACTATACTAAGCTGCAGAGGTCCCAGGTTCAAATCTGCCCGGTGGTGGTTACACATGCACCCCCAATTCCTTACTTTGTGCGATGGCAATTCAACCCATGGTTTGTGCCCTTTAAAAGTTTGGGCAGTAGCTACTCTACAGTCTCTTCCTAAAGGGCCTGAGTGTGGTGGGCTCCAGGAATGCTGCTTTCACAGCTGAGCAGCTCCTCAGAAGGATGTGGATGGCATGGAAGGGCAGTCGGAGAAGAGGAGGAACAAAGCTGAGCAGGCTGGAAGGACCGATTCATGAGGAAAGATTTAAAAAAAAAAAAGCACATCTTGGCTGAGTTGTGAGTAAAGCCGAAGGTATGTTACACGTGGAGGCAGGATGCTTAATACCACGGATGGAGAGGAATTCTGAGCATTTCCGAAGAAGGGATAAATAGGAGTCACAGGATGAAAATCGGAAATGCGAGATTCAGGCTGCCTTAGTGGAAATTTCCAGATGAAATTTTTCAACTGCTTCTTAATAGTTCGAAGGTGGTAACGAGGGTTTGGAACAGAGTAATGGGTCTGTTGGGGGTATTCTCTTTTGGGTCTGCAATGAATGGCAGATGGCTTTCAAAGAGCCGCTTTGCCTCTGGCTGCAGAAGTATATCTGCATGATGGGTGAACCAAGGGGAGAGGCAGAACCTTGGATTATACAACTTTCTTT
Source organism: Pelochelys cantorii (assembly GCA_032595735.1). Taxonomy (NCBI): domain Eukaryota; kingdom Metazoa; phylum Chordata; order Testudines; family Trionychidae; genus Pelochelys; species Pelochelys cantorii. The sequence goes on along the minus strand of CM064327.1, from coordinate 253,760,777 downwards.
CCTTTCTGTTTTTCTCTTCTGCCTCTCATCCCCCTCAAGACTAGCTCACCCTTTGGTTTCTTCAGATTGAGACATGAGTCAAAATACGCAAGGAAAAATAATTTCCAGTGTGCCTAGACAAAGCAGTAAAGAATTCAGTGTAGGAGAAATTGTACAGGACTAGGTGACCTAGAGATGGAAGAAATGAACGAACTTCTATTCATGTGGCAGGAACAAATTAAAATGCAGACCAAAGTGAGTCAATTTCATACAAATGAGGTAGGAGCTGCATCTTGCTGTTTCATCTAAATGGAATGGACATTGCTCTAGAGTAGGGGCAGATGTCTGCAGACCTTTAGTGTTGCAAATCTGGGGCCTTTTCCTGTGGAATTTTTCCTTTTTGGAAGTCATTTCCTACCACTTATTTTCTCTCATTAGATTTGCCTGAACAAAGGATGTGTCTTTTCAGCCTTCCACACTTGATCTCCTCCAGAGAAGTTTAATATGGAGGCTCTCCTGCACTTCACCAACAGTACGTTCTACAATGCGAAACCGGCATATTTCACTCCCAGTTCTCTTCTCTCGGGTCCTCAAGATACAAAAGACCTAAAATTACTCCCATTCGTACATACATTTGTAAGAGTAATAAAATAGCAATAATGCCACTGCAGGAGCCACCTGGTGTGGAGTCCTCCAAATTCCTGCTCTTGGCCTCCAAACAATGTTAGTCGTTGAAGTGCTGTATTGTTAGTTATGAGCTGCAGGTTCTTTGGTGGGTCTGTTGCTAACAGCAGGGGAGCTTGCTTTTCAGCCTACGTTTTCTCAGTTAATAGGGCAGAGCTGCTTCCTGGGAAGCAGGTGTTGGTTTGGGGCAAAGATTCCTGAAAGAGGCTTTGCCTTCTGATGAGGGCCATGCTGTGCCAGGAATGACGACCAGGCTGTCAAGAGCAGAGTTTACTTCACAACGTGTTTTTTAAAGGGGAACACTTTTATTTGAAAACCTATGGGGTGTTCTGTAGTGTGAAAACTTGTGATATAACAAGCTTTTCAAATGTATTTGAAAACAACTAAAGCAAGAGGAAAAACCAGGAGCCCTGTAGCACCTTGAAGCCTAACAAGTTTATGAGGGCATCCGCTTTCGTGGGCTGGGACTCCCTTCAACAGAAATGTGAAGATGAAGATGCATGTATCTGATGAATCAAGTTGCAGTGCGACCCACAAAAGCTTAGGCCCTCAAAAACTTGTTAGGCTTTAAGGTGCCGCGGGGCTCCTTGTTGTTTTTGCTGAAGCAGACTAACACGGCTCCCCCTCTAAAACGAGAGAGCATCGATTTCTTTGGCAAAGTACCGAACTGAAAGGCTGGAGGTCTCTGTGTAGCCATGGCAGAGTTGGGAAAGTTTCACCAATGTGCACTCCTGAAGCACTAAGAAGGCAGCCTAAGTTACGTCTGCACTGCAAAGCAAAACAGAAAAACAAACACCCCATACCAACAACCCGCGGCAGCGAGTTTCAGAGCTCTGTTCTACAGACTGTGGGGCTGTGCTGTGGCACTAAAAATACCCATGTAGGCAGGCTCTGAGACCCACTCCCTCACCACATATCAGAGCCTGAGCTCAAGTCCGAAAGGGAATGTCTACATTGCCATTTTTAGTGCCCTAGCCCGAGTCTGCAGATCAGGGTTCTGAGACTTGAGGCCACAGGTGGTTTTCTTGCAGTGTAAATGTACTCTTAGGCCATGTCTACACTAAGCAGAAGATTGCGGCTGCTGCAATTGATCTTCCAGAGTTCGATTTAGCGAGTCTAGTTAAGACTCGCTAAATCGAACTCAGAGGGCATCCCCATTGGGGGCCAGAACTCCTGCTCCTGCAAGGAGTAAGAGAAGCCAATGGGAGCATTTGCTCCTGTTGGCCTCCCATTGTGGGGATGGCGGGGAAACATGAAACAAGGCACGTCGACTCCAGCCACATAATTAACATAGCTGGAATTGCATATCTTGCTTCGACGTTCCCTGTGAGTGTAAACCTGGCCTTAGTCTTCCAGGCATAACCTGCTGGTCAGTGCATGTTGCACTTTAGGCCTGGTCCTCAGAGAGGCTACATCTCTGTTAACGCTGCCACCTCGGGAGTTTGCTCTTCTAGCTCAAGCTGTAGCCGCTCATGCTTGTTGTTCTCCTGGGTCTGAGTGCAGTCACCAAAATGGCTGCTGTGCGGGGCCAGGTTTGGTGATGAGTTTCTGCTACGCACGCTTGTCTAAAGACTGAATGTCACTTTGTTTCTCATCACCAGCCCCAGAGCGATGGAGTTGAACTAGCCGCAGGCTCCGTAGCTCAAGGATCCACTAAGAGACTATTTTGACCTCCTGGTTTTTTGGTATTAGTTCCAGGCAGTGTTCCCTCTCAGCTATGAGGCAGCCCAGCTTCACCAGTGATTAATTAGCCTCTCCCAGTCAGAGGCTCAGGGCTCCATGCAGGGAGCTCACTGACTGAGCGGGGCTGATTAATCACCTGTGAAGCTGGGCTGCCATGCACCTTAGAGGGAACACTGGTGCCAGGAAGTGAGGAATTACTATTTGCCGAAGGATTTTCCGGGAGCATGAGCCAAGCTCCTATAATCAGAGCATTGTGAGTCACAGCACTGGGCTGTGCTTTCAGGCTCTGTCAGGACACAGACCATGGAGGCCAAAGGAACATTTACAACCTTTGGAGATAGAAGAACTGGTGACGAAGAGGTGACACGAGGAAAGGCATTTTGCTGCAGGATCAGGGCACGTCAGTCTATTTTTTATCATCACCCTTACAAAAACTAGAAAACTAACTTCAGGAGGGGAGATTCCTCTTTAACCTTTCTCCATTTTAAGGACGCTGCCCCCTAGGAATGCCAGTGGCCATGACACAATTTCAGCAAGAGAACAGTGGTGCCAAAAGGCCAGGCTGCAACACAAGAAGCAACAGTCAGGTAATTTGAAGTGACGCCTGGCGTTCCCGGGTGTCCGCGGCCTTCACTTCCTCCCCTCTCGCTTCTGAGCTCTTGTAACAATGGGGTTTCCACTTTACCACCAATTAGGGTTGCCAGGTGTCCGGTTTTCGCCTGGACAGTTCGGTATTTTGGCCTTCCGTCCGGTAAAAAAACCCACAGAATACCAGACATTTTACATGTCCGGATTTTTTCTGTTTTCCTCAGACGGAAGGCCGGCGGCATCTGCGAGGGTGAAGGGAGCGAGGAGCGTGGTAATTTAAAGGCACAGTGGCCTTTTTTTTTGTTTTTGCTTAACAACTTTGGTCTCCCCCCCCATTTTTTTCTCAACAGAATTTTTTCCCAGTGTTGGGGGGTTTTTTTTTGGTGGTGGGGAGGGGTGTTCAGTATTTTTTGTTAAGCCATCTGGCAACCCTAACACCAATGTCTGTCTCCACAATTTGTGTCTTATGATATGTAAACATATTTTGTCCAGCTCTGGATTTATTTAAGCACGGACTCTCTAGGGATGGTGCAAGGCCCCAGCCTTCCACAGCTACATCCAGAACGGGGCAGCGCACCTGGTAAAGGTGCCCACTGAATTCACCAGGAAGTGCAGGTACTCAGCCCCACTCTGGATCAGGTTTTATGGCCCCACACTTAGTGCCATAAAAGTCCGTTGAGACTTGCATGTGACTTCATTGGCAGCAGGATAAGCCCCTAGAGTTTGGATGCCGTTCCCGTTGTAATCAACATCCTTCACAACCTGGGCAGGTGATTTGGCTACGTAAAGCAAAGACGAGACAGCTCAAACCCTCTACAGCCAAAGTCATCTGTTCTGTGTTTGTGCAAGGCTTAGCACAATGGAGTCCTGGCCTATGACTAGGCCTCCTGTATGCTCCAGTGATACAAATAATAGCGAGAAAAGGCCCTGATCTCGCTAAGGATAGATAGATCTGCTACTCGCTATAGTAGGAGTAGATTATATAGTGATTATAACTCTTCCCACTGGGACCTAGGCTTGAAATCCCTTCCCACCAGCCCATCAGAGCCCAAATGCAGTGACTATTTGAACACACTGGGCCATGCGTCTTTGCTGCAGCTTTCTCTTTAGTGATCTACACTTGTGTTACTTCTCTCATGCTAGGCTTGCATGGGTGAGAATGCCCGTACTGGAAAGTAACTCCTGAGCTGCTGTAATGCATTTTATGGACTCTGGCCCAGTGCACTCTTGTATGTGATGGGTGTAAGTTTGCAGTGAAGCTGGGCTGTTTCATAGTGTATCATGGGCAAACTTGTCTGTCCATTGTGGGCACATGTATGGAAATGGTATTAGCCCTGCAACTCCACATAATAGAATCATAGAGCTAGAAGGGACTTCATGAAGTTATCAATTCCAGTCCCCTGCACTCACAGCAGGACCAAGCACCATCTAGACCATCCCTGTCAGGTGTTTGTTTAACCTGCTCCTAAAAATCACCAGAGACAGAGATTCTACAATATCCCTCGGCAATTTATTCCTGTGTTTAACCACCCTGACAGGAAGTTTTTCCTAATGTCCAACCTAAACCTGCCTTGCTGCAATTTAAGACCATTGCTTAAATGGTCACAGTGACTAGAGCCAAATCCCTGCAAGCTGCATGGAAACTTTTTAAAGACACTATAATAGAGGCCCAACTTAAATGTATACCCCAAATTAAAAAACATAGCAAGAGACCTAAAAAAGTGTCACCGTGGCTTAACCACCATGTAAAAGAAGCAGTGAGGGACAAAAAGGCATCTTTTAAGAAGTGGAAGTCCAATCCTAGTGAGATAAATAGAAGGGAACACAAACACTGTCAAATCAAGTGTAAAAATGTAATAAGAAAAGCAAAAAAAGATTTTGAGGAACAGCTAGCCAAAAACTCAAAAAGAAATAACAAAATGTTTTTTAAGTACATTAGAAGCAGGAAGCCTGCTAAAAAACCTGTGGGTCCCCTAGACGATCGAACTATAAAAGGCGCAATCAAGGACGATAAAGCCATTGCGGAGAACTAAATGATTTCTTTGTTTCAGTCTTCACGGCTGAGGACATTGGGAAGATTCCCAAATCTGCACTGTCCTTTGTGGGTGATGAATCTGAGGAACTGTCCTGGATTGAAGTGTCATTAGAGGAGGTTTTGGAACAAATAGAAAAACTTAATGTTAACAAATCTCCGGGACCGGATGGCATTCATCCAAGGGTTCTAAAAGAACTCAAATGGGAAATTGCTGAACTATTATCTGTGGTTTGTAACCTATCCCTTAAATCGGCTTCTGTACCTAATGACTGGAAGGTAGCCAACGTGACACCAATATTTAAAAAGGGCTCTAGAGGCGATCTGGGCAATTACAGACCGGTAAGTCTAACTTCAGTACCGGGCAAATTAGTCGAAACAATAGTAAAGAATAAAATTGTGAAGCATGTAGAAGAACATAATTTGTTGGACAAAAGTCAACATGGTTTCTGTAAAGGGAAATCCTGTCTTACTAATCTATTAGAGTTCTTTGAAGGGGTTAACAAACATGCGGACAAGGGGGATCCAGTAGATATAGTATATTTAGATTTTCAGAAAGCCTTTGACAAGGTCCCTCACCAAAGGCTCTCGTGTAAATTACATGGCCATGGAATAAGAGGGAAGGTCCTTTCTTGGATTGAGAACTGGTTAAAAGACAGGAAACAAAGGGTAGGAATAAATGGTAAATTTTCAGAATGGAGAGGGGTAACTAGTGGTGTCCCCCAAGGGTCAGTCCTAGGACCAATCCTGTTCAACTTATTCATAAATGATCTGGAGAAGGGGGTAAGCAGTGAGGTGGTAAAGTTTGCAGATGATACCAAACTGTTTAGGATAGTCAAGACAGAAGCAAACTGTGAGGGACTCCAAGAAGATCTCACCAAACTGAGTGATTGGGCAACAAAATGGCAAATGAAATTTAATGTGGATAAGTGTAAAGTAATGCACATCGGGAAAAATTACCCCAACTATACGTACAGTATGATGGGGGCTAATTTGGCTATGACAAATCAGGAAAGAGATCTTGGAGTTATTGTGGACAGTTCTCTGAAAACTTCCACACAGTGTGCAGCGGCAGTCAAAAAGGCAAATAGGATGCTAGGAATTATTAAGAAAGGGATAGAAAATAAGACCCAGAATATCTTACTGCCCCTGTATAAAACTATGGTACGCCCACATCTTGAATACTGTGTACAGATGTGGTCTCCTCACCTCAAAAAAGATATTTTGGCCTTGGAAAGGGTTCAGAAAAGGGCAACTAAAATGATTAGGGGTTTGGAACGGGTTCTATATGAGGAGAAGTTAAAGCGACTGGGACTTTTCAGTTTAGAAAAGAGGAGACTGAGGGGGGATATGATAGAGGTATATAAAATCATGAGTGGTGTGGAGAGGGCCGATAAAGAGAAGTTATTTATTAGTTCCCTAAATAGAAGAACTAGAGGACACCAAATGAAATTAATGGGTAGCAGGTTTAAATCTAATAAAAGAAAGTTCTTCTTCACACAGCGTGTAGTCAGCCTGTGGAACTCCTTGTCAGAGGAGGCTGTGAAGGCTAGGACTATAATAGAGTTTAAAGAGAAGCTAGATAATTTCACGGAGGTTAGGTCCATAAAAGGCTATTAGCCAGGGGATAAAATGGTGTCCTTGGCCTCTGTTTGTCAGAGGCCGGAGAGGGATGGCAGGAGACAAATCGCTTGATCATTGTCTTCGGTCCACCCTCTCTGGGGCACCTGGTGCTGGCCACTGTCGGCAGACAGGATACTGGGCTAGATGGACCTTTGGTCTGACCCAGTACGGCCATTCTTATGTTCTTATGCTTCTTGTCCTGTCCTCGGAGGACAAGGACAATAATTTTTCACCCTCCTCCTTGTAACAACCTTTTAGATATTTGAAAGTGGTTATCATGTTCCCTCCCAGTCTTCTCTTTTCCATACTAAACAAACCCAGTTCTTTCAATCTTATCTCATAGGTCATGGTTTCGAAACCTTTAATCAGTGACTTAGTATAAAAGGGGCAGGTCTGTTCCTTTAGCAGAATAAAGATATGCGGCTGATAGCTGTTGCAATTGGGATGTGTGTGTTACACAACTGGGCTCAGGGCCTGATTGTGCTGCACATTCGTGTAATATGGCAGTCCCTGCCCCGAGGAGTTTACACTCTAAACAGGCAAGAGGACCAACAGAGAGTGGCAATAGGTGGTGTTCCACTCAGTGTCGCAACAACTTAAGAGCCAGAGTCTCACTTTGAAAACCGACCCAGGCCTTAAGGAGCCTCACTCCCATTACTTTGCAATGAAGCTGAGCTCCCAAGTGCCTAAGCCACTTTTGAAAGGCTTAGCAGGGTCCTATGGCCATTAGGAGTGGCCATGATGAGCAGAACCTTTTGGAATCTGGGCCAAAGTGACTTGTGCACTTTCTCCCAGCAGGTCAGTTACAGAACCAAGCCCAGAATGGAGGAGTCATGACTCCTAGTCACTTTCTTGATTCTCCCCCCCCCCTCAGCTTAGCATCTTTGGGAATTCTATTAAGTAGACTTTGAGGCACACAGGCGGGTGGGTGAAATGGCTTTCCTTCACTCTGCCTGTTAAGCAGCCTGGTGGGCTTTCAAACCATCCCTAATTCACTGACTTAAAAAAAAAAAATCTCCACGCACTAGATTTCCTGAACGCTGACGTATCACAAGAGACTTCTCTGCAGCTTTCCTCTGAAAGTAAAAATATTTGCAAAACTCGGCTTCTGTCCAGAACAGCTCGGACTGATGATTAGCCAGAGAAGAGCAATCCAGGTGACGGTCTCATTAACAAATCTGCACAGTCAGAGAGCTGCTTGCAAAAGCAGAGGGGGATAGGGGCTTGATAAAGGAGGCTTAGAACGCACCAATTTATTCAAAAGTATTCCGTTTCTCTCTGGATCTGTGTTAAAAAAAATCATCTGGTCTCTCTCTTGCCTCTTTCCTGTTAAAGCCAGGGTTTGCCCAAGGTGAGTGAAGCATCCTGGTGCCTCGAGCAGTGGAAATTTAATATATGCACCTCAATTGCAAGAAGCTTTTAAAAGCATTTCCCCATTGGGGACATGTAAGGAAGAGTAGAACAGAGTAGGGGAATGTGTAAGAAGAGTAGAGCAGAGATTTTCTGTGGGCCGGATCCAAAACCTAGCAGAGTGAATGGGAAAACTCCCCCCAGGAATCCCTCCCTAATATCTGCAAAGCTTGACTGGTGAGGCGCATTCTGGCCTAGAACTGAGTTCTAGTTCCGACTCTTATTGCCTCTGTATAAATGCACGGTACGCCCACACCTTGAATACTGCGTACAGATGTGGCCGCCTTCTCTCAAAAAAGATATATTGGCACTGGAAAAGGTTCAGAAAAGGGCAACAAAAATGATGAGGGGTTGGAATGGGTGCCATATGAAGAGAGATTAAGAAGACTGGGATTTTGCAGCTTAAAAAAAGAGGAGACTAAGCAGGGATACAATTGAAGTCTATAAAATCATGACTGGTGTGGAGAAAGTGAATAAGAAAAGTTGATTACTTGTTCCCATAACATAAGAACTAGGGGTCACCAGATGAAATTAATAGGAAGCAGGTTTAAAACAAACAAGAAGTATTTCTTCATGCAACTCAAAGTCAACCTGTGGAACTCCTTGCCAGAGGATGTTGTGAAGGTCAGGACTTCAACAGGGTTGAAAAAAGAACTAGATAAATTCATGGAGGATAGGTTCATCAATGGCTATTAGCCAGGATGGGCAGAAATGGTGTCCCTAGCCTCTGTTTGTCAGAAGCTGGGAATGGGCAATAGGGGAGGGATCACTTGATGATTGCCAGTTCTGTTCACTTCCTCTGGGGCATCTGGCAGTGGCCACTGCAGAAGTCAGGATTCTGGGCTAGATGGATCTTTGATCTGACCCAGTGTGACCGTTCTTATGTTCTCTGTGGGTGATCTTGGGCAAGGCACTTCAGTGCCCTACCCCTCCATTTCTCCCTCTATAAAATGGGGACACTGAGTCTGGTCTCCTTTGTAAAATGCTTTTTAAGAGTTATCTGTTAGGTCCCTGTTTCAGTTTCATAGTCTATAGCCTCTATGTAAGGAGTCAATAGAGCAGAGCTGGGCAAAATACGGCCCAGAGGCCGGATCTGGCCTGCCAAGCTACCAGATCTGGCCCACAGACCACCCTGCTGGGACCCTCAGACACACAGCTGCACGGTTTAAAGCGCAGTCTGTGCGAATCTCTGCTCTGCAGGAAGGAGGTAGCTTCGTGTGATCTCCTTTCCCCCCCAGCCAAGTCCTTAACTCCTATTGGCCAGAAACAACCGGCCAATAGGAACTGACCCCAGCCAATCTCTCAGCTCCTATTGGCTGGAAACAACCAGCCAATAGGAGCTGAGAGATGGGCCTGGGGGATGGGAGCAGCACAAATCTCTTTCCCCTCCAAGAGCTGAGAGCCGTATGGAGGGGGCAGCCTGCAGATTAAAGTGATCTGGGGCTGCAGCAGGCAGGGAGCCCAGCCTGCCTTGGGGGTGCTGCAGGGCTGCTGGCTTAGGTAAGTGCCTCCCACCCAGAACCTGCCTCTGGCACCCTGCCCCTTCTACATCCCAACTTCCTCCCCCAGGTCACCATCCAAACCCTCTGCACCCCTCTGCCCCAGGTCACAACTCCCTCCCGGAGCCTGTACCCCTTCCTGCACCCCTCCCCCAGGCCAGAATCCTCTCTTGCACTCAAGCACCCTCCCAGACCCTGCACCCCATTCCCTTGCCCCAAGTCACCATCCACACCCTCTGCAGTCTGCACTCCCTTTTCCCCTTCTCCCAAATCACAGCTCTCTCCCAGACTTTGCACCCTCTCCTAGTGCCCCTCCCCCAGGCCAGAATCCTCTACTGCACCCATACTCCCTCCCTAACCCTACACCACAAGCCCCTGACCCAGGTCACAACCCCCTCCTTCACCCAAACTCCCTCTCAGACCTCACACTGTCTCCTGCACCCCAGTCCCTTACCCGTGCACCCTTCTGCACCCAGCCTCCATCCTCAACCCCGCACCCCGTCCACAGAAAAGTGAGGCCCTTGACCACTTTCCAAAATCTTGGAGTGGCCTCCTGCCAAAAATTATTACCCACCCTGCAACAGAGGCTACAGGCTTGGGTCTAAACCAGCCCTGGTTTCCCATCAGGCCCCTTCGACTCTTGTATCTTATGTAGCACCATGCACAGCATCCATCTTCAGGAATCAAAGCGTTATCTTTTTGTTAGTCTTCAGTGTGACCTAGTCCCAAGTAGGCTCCAGGCACTGCTATGCTGGGGGCTGCACCAACATACCGGCAGACGTGGCTGTCCAATCTTCAGCTGGATTTAGCAAATTACTTAAGCATGCAAGCAATCCCATTGGTAGTGAATGGGGCTATTCTTTTGCTTCAAGTTGCTTACCTGCTTCTGTACTTCACCGGAGAGGGGGCCTTGGTTTAAAAAGAAATTCGGCTCTCTAGAGTCTCTCCAAACTTCCATCAGTGTATCAAAATGGCCCCACAGGGATGTGATTCTGGTTCTTTGCTGGAAGCTGGTTCCATCAGGGATCTGTTTCAAGTCACTCTTGTGACACCAGTTCATCCGGTGTCGGAAAGAGAATGGAGTACATCTTGCTGGAAGGCTTTCTGGGGAGACCTGCAGCCCAGCTTTTCAGACTCATAAGCATTTGAGAAATAGCCCCAAACCCTGAGCTCTTAATGTTGGGGCTGATGCAGCCATAAGTGGCCTCACCGGCAAATTGGAGCCAGCCTTTTTTAGACTTGCCAATTGTGACAAATCCAGTCTTGCTACGGTATACCTCCTCTGCTGTGATTGCAGTAGCTGCTACACTAGTCTCCAACTCTCTTCATGAGCAGTGGATGAGGCAGCAGAATTGAATCTTGGAGAACCAAGCAAGCAGGTGAGCTCATAAGAGATCGTCCAAGGCCTTTTATAGTGAGGGGAAAATAATCCATTGTAGGCTTAATTGGATGATGACAAAAGCATATGGAATGAAGCTAACTTCCCCTTTCTAACATTTCAGAGGGCTTGCTGCCATATATAGAGCTGGCTGCTTGAAAACCGGGTGGAAGATGATTCATTGCAAGTACTGAATTAAAAAATAGGGTTTTATTGGAAGTGCTTTGCTGTAATATTTCTTTCTCTGTGTCCTTTAACCAAGTGAAAGATATCCCCATTAGCTTAATGAATGAAGGAGTAAATAGCAGGAGAAGGACACGTTGCATTGATATTCCCCAGCAGCAACGGCTTATACAGTGGCTCTGACATTGGAGCTACATGAGAATTTCCATTATCTGTGAACAGCAGCAGGGCTAATACACCCTTCACACCTGCAGCCCCAAGGAGAAGAGAGAGAGAGAGAGAGAGGCAAAGCTAGCACCAGGTAAGCAGGTTTCATGCACCACCTGTTAGAGGAGAGTGCCACACTAGGATACAAACGGAGGCCATGATTTCACTAAATGGAAGATTGACTCTGCCATAATTGATCTTCTGTAGTTTGATTTAGCGAGTCTCGTTAAGACTCGCTAAATCGAACTCCGAGGGTTCCCCCATCGGTGTCCAATACTCCTGCTTCTGCAAGAATAAGGGAAACTGATGGGAGTGTTTGCTCCCATCAGTCTCCCCTTTTGGGGAGGGTGGGGAAACGCGAAACAAGATACATTGACTCCAGCTATGTAATGAATGCAGCTGGAGTTGCGTATCTTGATTCGATGTTCCCTTTAGTGTTGACCCGGCCTATGTACCTTCCAGGTGTTATTTCTCTCCATCTGTAGCACCCATTACCATAGGATCTGACTACTTCCCAGGCATGGTGAGGTCTGTAGTGGACTTTGAGAAAATTTTTCCATGCTAGAGGAGGCTGGGTGTGCATTTAACATGCAGGGTTGGGGGATCTAATTCCTTGTTTGTTCTTCTCCATCTCAATTATTCCTCATTCCTGTTCTTCTGTGTCTCAATTATTCCTCATTCCTGCCCCCCACCCCATTACAACTGGCTGTGGTGGTGAAGCTCTGTCAAGTGGCAGGACTAGCATTATTTCCTGAAAACGCTCATCCACTGGAAGCCCATTTTGCAGCTGAACCCCTTCAGCCAGGGAGAAACAGTCTCTAGCTTGCCTGGGTTTTGCTGGGCTCTGGCCATGTCACCTGGGGCGCTGAGCACACCAGCTGTCCTACAGTAAATGAAGCTGCTCTAATTTACACAGAGGAGCTGGCCAGAGGTTGATCCACATAATGAGTAGGGGAGCACATAATGGGCTCAAAGCCACCTTTGCCTGCCTCCACGCTGAGCTGCTCCTGGGCCTTCACATATCCTGGACAACGGTGCAGTGTTACTGTGCGTTGTTAACAGCTGTTCCTGCTCACACTGTAAGTGGCTGCCTTGCGCACGCACATGAAGCACCCCTTGATAGAGGCATGGGTCAGTGCTCACATTGGACTCCCTCTCCACGCCTGGCCCAAGCTGGGGAAACTAATGTTCCAACCAGCAGACCAAATTCAGTGCGGAATCCTGGTCGGGCGCCACCGGAAGCACACTGGGCCTGCGCTAAGGAGAGGTGCATTGTTCCGCAGAGGGTTGTAAAGGTCCACCTCCTCCCTGAAAGGGACTTTGTAAATGCTCATCATGGTTGAGGACAGCCTTAGCAGCAGCTCCGGTTAAAGCCATGTCTGCATCCAGGCCTGTCTGAGAGGTCCTGTTAGAGGAAATACATTACAAAACAGTGAGCTGTAGCATTTTAAAGGGGTAGAAACCAGAGAGGCAGTGGTTAATAAAATAAAGTGGGCAAATTAACCTAAACCAAGCTCCATACTCCTCAAATGAAAAGTGAGTAAACCTCTTATCCCCGTGTTTAACCTTGACTACACCAGTGGAGGAAATCACAGAAAAATGGTGTCCTCTTTCTTTCTCCCATACAAACAGGGTGTCTAGTGAAATGCATCCCTACATCCCTTTTCAGTTGAACAAAGCATCCTCTGGAATCAAGAAGGTCTATTTGGTGATCCTATTAAGCTGCTTTCCTACCTGTAGAATTGGAGGGGAGAGCCAGGATGAAATGAACATAAGGACGGCCAGACTGGGTCATACAAAGGTCCATCTAGGCCAGTATCCTGTCTGCCAACAGTGGTAACTTCCAGATGTTTGGGAATTAACAGAACAGGGAATCATCAAGTGATCCACCTCCACTGGCCTATTCCCATCTTCTAACAAACAGAGGCTAGGGACACCATTCTTGCCCATCTTGGCTAACAGCCATTGAGGGACCTACCCTCCATAAATCTATCTAGCTCTTTCTTGAACTCTGTTAAAGTCCTCATCTTCACAACATCCTCTGGCAAGGAGTTCCACAGGTTGACTATATGTTGTGTGAAGAAATACTTTTGTTTATTTTAAACCTGCTACCTATTAATTTCATCTGGTAACCCCTAGTTCTTGTGTTATGGGAACATGCTTTTCCTTATTTACTTTCTCCAAACCAGTCATGATTCTGTAGACCTCTATCATGTCACTCTCAATTGTCTCTTTTTGAAGCTGAAAAGTTCCAGTCTTATTAATTTTTACCCATATGGCAGTTGTTCCAAATTCCTCATCAATTTGTTGCCCTTTTCTGAACCCTTTCCAATGCCAATATATCTTTTTGAGACGAGGCGACCACATCTGTATACCGTATTCAAGATGTGGGCATACCATGGTTTTATATAGAGGCAATAAGATATTCTCTGTCTTGTTTTCTAACCCTTTTTAAATGATTCCTAACATTCTGTTACTTTTTTGACTGCCACTACCCACCAAATAGATGTTTTCAGAGAACTAGCCACAATGACTCCCAACCTTTCCACTTTCCCTTGAATGGTAACAGCTAATCTAGTCCCCATCATTTTATAGGTATAGTTGGGATTATGGTTTCCAATGTGCACTACTTTGCAATAATCAACCTTAAAATTCATCTACTATTTTGTTGCCCCGTCATCTTGTCTTTTGAGATCCTTTTGAAACTGCAGAGCCTGCATTGGACTTAACCATCTTGAGCAGTTTAGTATCATCTGCAAATTTTGCCGCATCACTGTTTACTCCTTTCTTCAGATCATTCATGAATTCCAAAAAGAGCTAGATAAACCCATGGAGGGTTAGGTCCATCAATGGCTGTTAGCCAGGATGGGTAGGAATGGTGTCCCTAGACTCTGTTCAGTAAAAGCTGGGAATGGGCGACAGGGGAGGGATCACTTGATGATTCCCTGTTCCTGGGGCACATGGCATTGGCTACTGGCAGAAGACAGTATGCTGGGCTAGATGGACTTTTGGTCTGACCCAGTCTGGCCGTTCTTATGTTAAATGGGCTTGTGGTCTGGCTGTTGGGGCTGGCAAGAGGGCTGCAGTGCTGCTACCCCAGGTTCCTTGCTCTGCCCCCCGGTGGAATGGTGTGAGCTCTTGTCATGCCAGTTAATGTCAGAATGCAGCCTGTGTGATCAGCTCCATGTCCCAAGCAACCTGGGAGCGTGGATTTGTGGTTAAGACATTGGACGAGGACTCTGCAGATGTGGGTTCAAATTCCAGCTGTGCCTCAGACTCTCTGTGGGACCTTTGGCAAATCCCTTAGTCTGTGCCAGGCTGTGAAACAAAGAGTGATTCTTTCTGTGTTGTATTTTTAGGCTGTAACCTTTAAGGATGCGTCTGCAGTTGAGCCGGGACATGTTATCCCCAATGTACGCAGTACGTACTAGAGCGGCCAGACAGAACCACTCTCCATGCGATGCTGCTATTTTTAGCACCCTAGCTTGAACAGAGCCAGCACAAGTCTGTCCCCCTGAGCTGGGGGAATCACAATACAAATTAACACAACTGGGCTCCAGGGGTTGGTTTAGACAAAACAACCCTAATGGTTGTTGTGGTTCTTCCACTTGTCTCTTTGGCCCAGATCTTCAAAGGAAGTTAGGTGCCTACCTCCCATTGTTCTCAAAGCTCCTAAGCTTATCTCTCTTGCTAGCAGATGTTGGTCCAATAAAAGATCTGACCTCATGGGCCTTGTCTCCCTAATATCCTGCTATCGACATGGCTACAGCAACACGGCATACAGTGAGGGATTGATTTCTGAGGGCATCTAATTACCTTTGAGGATCTATCATTGGCCTTCTGATAGATCATGAACCCTATTGGTTGCATCCTCCTTTGCAGCAAACCAGCCTCTAAAGCTATGTCTAAACTACATCCCTCTTTTGAAAGAGGGATGTAAATTAGGCAGATCAAAAGTGCAAATGAAGTGGGGATTTAAATATCCCATGCTTCATTTGCATAATTGCGTCACAGTGTTCTTTTGAAAAAGGGTATTTCAAAAGTGAAACCGCCGTCTATTCATGGTTCTTTCGAAAAAAACAAACTCTTTTTTGAAGGAGTATAGGATATAGACTAAGATCAGACTTTTGTTGCTGCAGGGAAATTTGATGTAACAAGGTGACCTGTAGCCACAGGTAGTGAGGGATTAATAACAGTGATCAAAGATTGGCATATACCCCAATTTTATGGCTGATATTTCAAGCCATAAAATGTCTTTTTTTAAATGAAGGCGCATAACCATTAGACCTGTTCTTTTGGGAAGAAAAATGCTTAATATTCTCTTGACTTATTTCTCGAAGCTTGCTGTGCACAGTTCAGCTCTGCAGAGCTCCAGTTGAATCGTGTTCTGCCGACAGCCGTCCTTTTAGCAGTCTTCAAAGGGAGAAGTTTATATTTTATAATCTTTTTCCATGCATTCCAACCCTCTCCAGCCCAGCATTCTCCAACCTTCATCAACAACCCTGTCAGGAAGCAGTGATCCCTCCCTGGAATAAAGAAAAGCTATATTAATCTATTGCTGTGATGAAACACAATTTGCTGTTTTTAGTGGTGTGGATGGGAGAAACAACTAGGTAAATGTTATGGTCAAAAGTTCACTGCAGCTACAGAACATTTTTTTCATGTGACTCAGAAGTTGCGGGAAGTGGTCCGCGGTATTGGAATATAAAACTACAACCCGAGCCCAATGTAATTCTTTGCCTATGTCAAGCTAGGGCTGACAAACAGGCTGTTCCCAGACAAAGGCTGTGCATTCAACTGCCTCTTGACCTACATGGAAATGAGGCAAGGTAATTGATTTATTTAATCACAAAGGATACGTCTACACGGCGTTGCTCTTTCGGGATACCAGCAGTATCCTGAAATAGCAACGCCACGTCTTTAAAAGCTCTCACTATTTCCCAAAATAGGGGGCGCCCTATTCCAGCTTCCCTGTAACCATCATTCCATGAGGGCTAAGGGATTTGTTGGGATAGTGCCTTATTTTGAAATTTGTGTCCTGCAAATTGCGTAGCTTATTCCGACAGAAGGGTGCTGTCTAGACGCACCCAAAGGAGTTAGGAAGATAATATGCAGAAGACGCTACTATTTGCTATAGTTGTGCTGCCCCTTTTTCCTCAAAGGATCAATGCTCGTGTTAGAATAGAGGATCTCCCTGGATTCAGTCCTGCATGCATCCTATTAGCAGTCTGGTTTACCAGGTTTGGGATTGTTTTTCATTAAAACCTATAGAACTTTCGTCCATAACAATTCTACGAATCGGTTCTCAAGTCCGTGAAAGTTGCTTTTACTGTCATGGGACTCTAAAAATCCTACAGTGCCACCTGGCAGGGGCGGGGGGCGGGTTATAGCAATATCCTGATCTATCTATGTACATTGTGTTGCACCAAAGAGTATTTGGGAAGATCTTAAATGAAAGGCAGGGGCCCGTTGGTCACTAACAGCATTGGTGACACATGTGTACAACTACTATGTAAGAAGTTATGTTTATATAATGAAAATATGTTCCTATGTCTATGTCAAGCTTGGGCTGAAAAACCGGCTTATGACCAAGTTGACTTACATATGAATGGAGCATGGGAAGCCAGCACAATAGACATCCCATTTACATACAAAATCAGCAAGGGGTGTGAAGTTTGAAGGTGGGGGGGACATATATTGGAGAATGAACTTCAGGGGTTGCCCAGTCTCTGGAGGCAGATAATGAATTTTGGGGAATATAAGAAAAAAGGCAAAAAGACACTCCCTGAACCTGTACCCTGGTAGTAATTGGGCAGTGCAATTACATTAATGAAAATGGGATCCCAGCCAGCCCTGGTCAAAATGCTACAGAAACTTCTGGGGTGAGAAAAACTTCTTCAGACAGAAGATTAACCTGCTAAGTTTAGTCTCTAGAAAGTATGTTTAGACTTTTGTATTATGTGAATTGCTTGGTTCTTATTTCCTTGCCTATGATCTCTTACATTGAGAGTAAACTTGTGATTGGTTCTACTCTAAATATCTCAGTGCGGTGTCATTAAGTGCTGATCCTGTTGACCCAGGTAGTTTGGTGTGGACTCTGGGGTCAGCAGTCCTGGGAATGCTGGGAGTGTCAGTGGATAAGGAATTGGACGCTCCAAGGGAACACTTTGAAGGGGCTCAGGGCCGGGGGTACACCTCTGCCTTGCGGGTTAACCAAAGTGAGGGCTGGCATGTCCCTGAAGAGATTGTTTGGGTGGCAAACGGCTGGAGGCATCATGGAGCTTACAACTGGTAAAGCCCAGGCAAGTCCCTCACTGGAGGTTAGGGGTATGTGTGGGGTAACCAGGAAGTGCGGGGCCTCAGCAGAAGAAGCAGGGCTGGAGGTGGGGCTAAGGGCTTGTCTCCCCCAGCCCTACCTCCACCAACCACCCATGTTGGTTGGCTAGTGCACTGGAATGTGCTGTGAGACCTGGGTTCAGTTCCCAGCTCTGCCATGGACTCCATGTGTGACCAGGTGCTTGCTACTTGGGAACCCGGGGCACGGTAGATGATCGGAACAAGAGGATGGTAGCATGCCCCTACCTCTCAGGAGCACTGTGAAGGTAACTCTAGTAAGGATTGTGAGGTATTATGGTGATGCTGGACACAGAAGGACCTGCATTGACAGGGAGCTTCTGTAATAATGACACTTAGGGTCAAATTCTGCCCTCAGTTAGATCCACCCAGCCCCTTGGGGTTGTGTGGAGCAGGATGGCAGCTGTAATTTGGCTCTGCACCTGATCTAAAGCCTAGATTGACACCAACTGGAGCCTTTCCACTGACTTCAGTGGGCTCTGGGGCAGACCCAAGCAACATCTCACATCTCTGCAGTATTTTCACGCCTGGACTGATCCTGGCAGCAGGCCTGTGGAATGAATTTCCTGATCCCCACTTTACAGAGAGGCAAGGCACGTCCTGCAGAGTGCTGAATGCCTTCCTGTAAGGTGCTGAGCGTTCTCTATTTGCTGGGAAGCTGTTTGGGTTGGAGGCCACTTGGCACAGGGACCAGAACAGGGCCAGGAAGTTGTCCTCGTGTGGGTTGAGACTTATTGCACCGTGTGAGGCAGTAAGAGTTTAGCAGTGAGTATGCTGACAAGGCCCAACAAGTCACCATAATAACTGGCCCAGTCCTCCAAAGCCCTGAGCACCTCAGGACGGACGCAGTATCTCACAAGTTCAGGCCAGATACGGTACGTAACAAATAGACACTTTTTGGTGATGAATCTTTATTGAGATTTTTTTTATGTATAAAACAAACAATAAACGATGCCAAAAAGAGAAATGACTTGCAGCTTGCCTGTGTTTCCGAAAACCACATGTTTATGGTCTGTCCAGGAGTCTTACAATAATTATACAACTTGTCAAAGCTTCCAGGCCGGACCTATAAAACCAAACCGTACTCCACAGCTGGCACATATTAGGGTTGGGGCTAAAGAAGAAAGATGGGAGAAAACGTATGTAAACAGGAAAAGAGGGAAAAAGGAGAAGTTTGGTGGAAAGGAGATCTGTTATTCTTTGTGGTGTCTCAACCTCCTTGGCAAATGCCATCCTTTTGTTCCCCTTTGGTTTCCTTCGTCCCACTCGTCACATTTCACAGCCCTTTACTGGAAAGAAAAACATCCAACTGGCTTGGTGAAAGTAATAGCCATTACTGCATTTAGATGGTGGTAATCAGGATTCTAGTGGAAGGTCGATACTTCCCACCGCTGCAATACCGTCATTTGTCTAGGTTCTAGCCTCAGCTCTCACTTACGAACGACTTGCAAAATTCTGATAGCGCAAAGCCTTTCTCAACTTTCTCCAGTGCGGGACGGTGATGGTCTTTTCAGTATGTCCTTGAGTTCCCCATCTCTTCGAATAATGAACTGAGCAAGGTGAAGATGGCAATAAGCAGAACCCTAGTGACACAAATAAGTATAAAAATTGGGCCCCGTGGCAATCCTGATCTATAGGAATATGTCCCGGTGAATGATCCTCTGTGCCACTGCCCTTGGAAGTTTGGCATCTTTCCAGTGACAGGAAATGTATGCAAAGGGATGAAGCCAGAGATGGTGTTGTGATACTATCTAGAACACGCCTTATGCAGGAGTTTCTATGGGAGGTGGGGTGGGAGAGGTTTCGGAGGGGTAGCTGTGTTAGTCTGTAACTGGAAAAACTTAAAAAACAATGAATGGTCTTGCAGCACCTTAGAGACTAACACAAAATGTAGATGGGATCATGAGCTTTCGTGGGCACAACCCACTTCTTCAATGGTGTGTGTGAGTGGTGGGGGAGGCTGGTGGCTGACCCCCTGCAACCCAGGCCTGCCCCTTGCAGCCCAGCTCCGCCTCTTGCGGCCCACCCTTGGCCTCGCTCCTGGGTGAGGAAGTGGGGAATCAGCCCCAGCTTTCCCTGGCTGGCCGGAGCACAGGGGAGAGAGGGTGGGGCAATGCGCCACCCCGGTTCCCCTAGGTTGGCTGGAATCGGCCCCATGGCGGACCATGAAGGACTGTTGGGGGGTGGGTTTGCGCCCTTCACCGCCCCCCCCCCCCCCCCCGCGTACAGGCCTGAAGAAGGTTGCTGGCTTAAATCAAATCCAGAGGTCAATTCACTTGTGTGTGAATATCAAAGAGACATTAAGGGCAGGGGATAGAGGACATAGGCCAGTTCACTTGTTAGACTCACTAGAACAAACGGGGATGTTACCACATTACATTTACACGGTATATGTCCCAGTAATTAGATTTGCTCTGAATTAATGAAAACTAGTGCAATGCAAATGTTATTATCTTCACTTATCTGTAACCTTTTGTTGGCTCATGCCTTATATATACCCCGTAATTAGATACCCCTGGGTTAAAGTGTGCTTCAGTGTTAACGTTTGATGTGTAAACTTCATGTGTTTGCTGTTGCTCCTCAAAGAAATCTTGTGTATGTTAATGAAGGACTGAAGGGCTGTAAATGAAGACAGTTAACGTCAAAGCCAGGGTCATTAAGCAACAATGGGAATTCAAAGACTGTCTGAATTCCTTATCCTTCATCAAAGGAAGGATCCACATGGGGTGGGGGAACACCTGTTAGCTTGTCTTCCCTGAGCTGGATGTACAAATACAGGTTTAAGAGCATAATCCGCCATCTCAGAACTGTTTTGGATTCTAACAGAATGGAATACCGGACCCATGGACAGAGATCCCCAAAATATTCCTGGGGAACCCTGAGAAACTTTTGGAAATCTAGCAGATTACTACAACTTTGTCTACATTTTGGACTTACAAACTCAGACTCACCTATTTGTGTATTTACCTGCTTTAACCTCTCCTTAACACACAATCTTTTTCTTAGCTAAATAAACCTTTTGTTAGTTTATTGGAGAAATTGACTTCAGCATTGGCTTTGGTGAGAGCCAGAGAATTAATCTGACCTGGGGTAAGTGACAGGCCAATCAGGGCCTGCAGGCGGGGGAGCGCGGGAAGCCTCCTCCTGCTCTGCGAGGAGCAAAAGTGCCACGGGCTCCTCACAGGGCCGGGGCAGGGCGAAGGAAGCTTCACGCAGCTCCCCTGCCCCGGCCCTGAGAGCAGCATGTGGTGCTTCAAAGTGCCTATTCGTGCTAACTGATGCAGCACCTGATGTGATGCAGTGTTGGGTGTAGTGACCAGTGTCACAAAGACTGGGAGGAAGGATGTGCTGGGCAGCCTAAAGGGACTGTCTAGGACTCCCTGGCAAGACTAATGTAATAATCCAGGGGGACACATTTTCTTACTGGCTTAGTGAAATCTAATGATAGATTGTACCACCTGTTTGGGTGTCTGCCCTGTTTTCTTAACCCCTTCCCTGAGATGGCACTCTCAGCCGTGAGCTCCTCCAGACAGCCTGACAGATGTGGAAAAGGGTGTAAGTCATAAAACAGCCCGTGGGTATGAGCTTAAATGATTTTATCTGGTACAAAGAGTCCAGCGTATGCTATGGGAACCAGAAGGTGTAAGCGACACCAGCCTAGACTCTGAATTTGGCTTAGCATGTCTGAGATCACGATTGTGACACAGGCTTGTATGCTGAGCGCTCAATCTGATTGCAGCCCTGAAGTGTAAATGTGACTGTAAGGATAAAAACCAGCCTCTGTTCACATCCTCAGAGACATTCTGTGGACTTGTGCTTTTCAGCACGGAAGTGGAGACGTACCCTGCTAGCTTTGCTCAGGATAGGGTGCTAATACAAGCAATGTAGCTGGACTAGTGAACATAACATAGGAATGGCCATACTGGGTCAGACCAAAGGTCCATCTAGCCCAGTATCCTGTCTGCCGACAGTGGCCAATGCCAGATGCCCCAGAGGGAGTGAACAGAACAGGAAATCATCAAGTGATCCCTCCCCTGTCATTCATTTCCAGTTGCTGACAAACAGAGTCTAGGGACACCATTCCTGCCCACCCTGGCTAATAAGTATCGATGGCCCAACCGCCATGAATTTATCTTGTGGCTCAAACTAGCTGCACACCCGTGTACCCAACAAGTCAGGGGCATCTGTGTACCCTCAGTTGTCCTCAAGAGTAGTGTTTGCAGTGTCTTGCATGGTTCCTATCGCTTAGTAGCAACTGGGTGTCTAACACAGTGAATGCAAATGAAAATGAGGTAGGATCAGAGGTTGAAATAGGGCAAGAATGAGTTAAAAATTACTTGGACCCAATTTAGGTGTCTTTAAGACACCAGGGGCTGATAAAATAAATCCTAGAATACTGCAGGAGCTGACTGAGGAGATATCTGAGCCATCAGAGATGATCTTTGAAAAGAAGAGGGGAGTGATTCCAAAGCACTGGAAAAGGGCAAACACACTGTCAATCTATAGAAAGGGAAATAAAGATAACCCATGGAATTACAGACCAGTCAGCTTAACTGCTGTACCCAGAAAGATAATAGACCGAATAATTAAGTAATCAATTTGCAGCCACTTAAAAGATAATGAGGTGATAAGTAATAGCATGGATTTGTCAAGAACAAATCACATCAAACTAATAGCTTTCTTTGACAGCGTAACAAGCCTTGCGGATAGAGGGGAAGTAATACATACAGTATACTTTGACTTCAGTGAGGCTTTTAATACCGGCTTTCTCAGAAACAAACTAGAGAAATACAACCTAGATGGAGGTACTATAAAGTGGGTGCATCGCTGGCTGGAAAATTGTGCCCAAAGAGTAATTATCATTAGAGATTTTTAAGAGCAGGTTAGACAAACACCTGTCAGGGATGGTCTAGAATAGAAGGTGCCATGAGTGAAGGACACTGGAGCAAATGACCTCTTGAGGTCCCCTCCAGTCCTATGAGTCTGTGATTCTGCCACCTTAGCAAACCACAGGAATGTGCCACGAAGTGTCTTCAATTTCACTCTGGCCCCCCGAAGGAAGCAATAGAGCAAGAGGCGCTTTGAAGATGCAGCTGGACTTGCCACGTCAAAGAAGCCTGGTGGTCTGTGGAGCTCAGGCTACGTCTACACTGCGGGTGTTTTGCGGAAGAGGAAATGCAAATGGGGTGCTCATTTGCATATCTCATGCTCTCATTTGCTTATCTTCTTCCGATCCTTTTTGTGGAAGAGATTTTTGTGATAAAAAGCCCTGTGTAGATGGGGCCATTTGTCGGAAAAAAAAAACCCCTTTTGGGCAAGAACCTGTAAACCTCATTTTTTGAGGAATAACCCCCTTACACAAAAGGGGTTTTTTTTTTCCCAACAAAAGGCCCCATCTACCCAGGGCTTTTGATCGCAAAAATCTCTTCTGCAAAAAGGATTGGAAGAAGATATGCAAATGAGCATGTGTGATATGCAAATGAGCACTCCATTTGCATTTCCTCTTCTGCAAAACACCTGCAGTGTAGACGTAGCCTCAGTGGCATGTCTGCCCGGGAGAAAAGTGCAAGAAATCCCATAGCTCTGGGAACTATGAAATAACCTAAAAGTTTCTACCTAACTTCAGGCAGTCAATAGTTGACTTGTGCCTTGAAGAATTAAGTTTCTTATCCCTTGTAGATTTTTAATATTCTGATGTAGCTATGTGTCCAATTCAGCTGAAGAAGTGGGTTTTACCCATGAAAGCTCATGATTCTATACATTTTTGTTAGTCTCTAAGGCTACGTCTACATGGCACGATTATTTCGGAATAAGCTATTCTGGAAGAAATACTTGGAAAGAATTGATTTTGAAATAGCACATCTACACTACAGGGAAACCTGGGAATTAGTCCGAGGCAGGCTCCCCTAATGTGGATGCGCTACCTTGATTAAGAGCCCTTGGAAGCACTGGGGAGTAATTACTTTGAATGGCCCAGGGGAGGAGCTATTTCGAAATAGCAGCAGTGGATCGTCCACGCTACTGCTATTCCGTAATAGCTATTTCGGAAGAGGTGTTATTCCTCATGGAATGAGGTTTACAAACGCCGAAATAAGCCGCCCGTTATTTCAAAATAATGGACTAGCTGTGTAGATGCTCGCATAGTTACAGAATAATGGGCGTTATTCTGAAATAATGGTTATCAGAATAATGGACGTTATTCCGAAATAACACTGCTGTGTAGCCATACCCTAAGTGCCACAGGATGACCCGTTGTTTTTGATCACAATGAAGAGTCCTGTGCCACCTGAGCCCTGGTCTACACTAGGGAGTTATTTCGAAATAACATGTGGAGCGTCCACACTACTAAGCCTGCTATTTCAAAATAAGGGGCTGGTTATTTTGAAATAATAACTCCTGGTTTCCCTGATGAATAATGCTTATTTGGAAATAGTTATTTCAAAATAGTGGCAGTGTGAACGCTCCACTGCTGCTATTTCAAAATAACTACTCCCCAGAGTCATTCAAAGTAATTATTCCCCAGTGCTTCCTGGGGCTCTAGGTTGAGGTAGTGTGTCCACGTTAAGGACACATCTACACAGCAGGGCAAAAGTCGAATTAAGCTATGCAACTTCAGCTACGTCAATTGCGTAGCTGAAGTTGAAATAGCTTAATTCGGCTTTTGGCACTGTCTGCACAGCAGGAAGTCGAAGGAAGAGCGTTCTTCCTTCAACTTCCCTCACCCTTGTGAAATGAGAGTTACAGGAGTCGGAGCAAGAAGTCCTCCAGCTCAACATTATTTTGTAATAATGGCTTGCTGTGTGGACGTGCCCTTTGTTATTTCAGAATAACGTCAGTTGTTCCGAAATAACGCTACTGTGTACCCTCAGGGAGCCTGCCTTGGACTAATTTCGAGGCTTCCCTGTGTTGTGGACACACTATTTCAAAATATCAGAGAGGTAGCTGTATTAATCTGAATCTGCATAAACAACGAGAAGTCCTGTGGCACCTTATAGACCAACAGATTTACTGGAGCATAAGCTTTTGTGGGCAAAGACTCTCTTAATCAGTTGCACCTGACAAAGAGGGTCTTTGCCCATGAAAGCTTATGCTCCAATAAATCTGTTAGGGTTTGTCTACATTAGCCCCCTAGTTTGAACTAGGGAGGCTAATGAGGGCAACTGAAATTGCTAATGAAGCACGGGATTTAAATATCCCACGCTTGATTAGCATATTCCCAGCTGGTCACCATTTTGGAAACTGACTAGCCCGAAGTAACTGCCTGCGTCTACACGCGGCAGAGAAGCGCGATTCTGAGATAAACCCCTTAGTTCGAATTAACTGTTAAACCTCATTCCTGAGGAATTCAGGAATTCAGGAATGAGGTTTAACAGTTAAATTGTGTGCCTCATTGCAGGAAGAATACCAGCTAATTCGAGTTAGGGCTTTAAATCAGAATCCCGTTTCACTGCCGCATGTAGACGCGGGCAGTTACTTCGGGCTAGTCAATTTCTAAAATGGCAACCGGCTGGGAACATGCAAATCAAGCGCAGGATATTTAAATCCTGGGCTTGATTTGCAATTTTGGTTGCCCTCATTAGCCTCCCTAGATCGATCTAGGGGGCTAGTGTAGACATACCTGTATAGTTAAGCTGACATAACCTCCGCTCAACAGACTTCCTCCATAGGCCTTTTGGGAGGTGGGGTGGATTAACTACAATGATGGGAGAATTCTTGCCCTTGCCATAGGCTGTGTCTACACTGAAGCATGACCATGGTGCAGCTACACTGCTGTACCATTCCAAGGGTGTGGAACCTCTTGCTTCAATGAACTTGCCTTTGTTGCTCATCTGAGTGTATTGCAAGGCATAGCGATGCTTTTTCCAAGGGCAGGAATGCTGGGCTAGTGAACGAGCTCCTGGATTGAGGGGGAGGTTTATTTGGGGGGGGGAGGGATAGCTCAGTGGTTTGAACATTGGCCTGTTAAACCCACAGTTGTGAGCTCAATCTTTGAGGGGGCGATTTAGGGATCTGGGGCAAATCTGTCAGGGATGGTACTTGGTCCTGCTGTCAGGGCAGGGGACTGGACTCAATGACTTCTCAAGATCCCTTCCAGTTTTATGAGATAGGTACTTCTCCATATATTTTATTATTACTATTCCTAAGTCTGCTACTGGTTTCCCATGTGACAGTAGGCAAATCACTTAATGTACTCTGTGCCTTAGTTCCCGAGCTGTGGATTGTGAGTAATCCTTCCCTACCTGCTGGGGTGGGGATGGAATCCATTAATGATGGGAAGGTGCTCTGGATTGGGTAAGAAGATTGAAATACCGCATTGGGAAGGGATTCAATCTTGTTGGTTTTATTATGTCTAGCTGATTATTGTCAAAAATAAAAAGGTATAGAAAATGATCAGTCAGTGACACTTTTGCATCCCCTGCTGCAGCAAGTAGGTTTACTGGGGTGTCTTTGTGTCCAGGCAGAATCCCCCAGAGTGATAACACTGCTCTACAGCCAAAATGCTTCTGAAATAAATGTAGTTAAACTTTATTAATTCTGGGTCACTGAGAACGAAAATGATGTTTAAAATTGTTGATTGGCTCTAGTTTTCAAGATATGCTATTGGGTCAGTATATACGACCCTTGACTTGGGAATGGCGGAGGATAAGTGAGTTATAAAGGGAAGGGATCTCAATTTAAACCAGAAATGACTAAAATACATCTTTGACTGGATCTATGAATAAATCTATGATTGGGTTTGGACAGTACTTGCTTTTTAGGCAAAACAATGAATGATGCAATCTGAAGCTGGTATTGCGTCATGCATGATATGAATTGCATCATGTTATTCCTAGAAGTCATGGATGATGCAATCATAACGAAGCTTACATCACTCTGCTGAACAAATTGCCCTATATCAGCTCTAGAAATCATACAGTGTCGTGCTCTCTTATTTGTCAGTGTTTGATTTTGCAAAGGGACACATTTCTGTTTAGCCAAAGTGAGCAGAGATGCCTCATACTTGTGTGAACAGTGCAGATAACTTCTGCTATGTTTGTGGTGAAGTGACTTTTGCATCACAAAAGCGCAGTATAACCACTATGGTTAAGAAAGCCTATCACCTTTATTTTGGCTGCAAAATTAGAGATCAGGACAAGAGGTGGGCCCCACACATATGCTGCAACACTTGTGCACCAAATCTTCGCCAGTGGTTGAACAGGAAAAGGAAATCTATGCCTTTTGCAGTGCCAATGATTTGGAGAGAGCCAACAGATCATGCCAGCAATTGTTACTTCTGCATGGTGCCTCCAGTTGGGAAAGGTGTGTCAAAGAAGAAAAAGTGGACTGTGCATTATCCAAACAGTCCATCAGCTATACGCCCAGTACCCCACGGAGAAGGACTGCCGG
This sequence comes from Pelochelys cantorii, assembly GCA_032595735.1. Classification (NCBI taxonomy): domain Eukaryota; kingdom Metazoa; phylum Chordata; order Testudines; family Trionychidae; genus Pelochelys; species Pelochelys cantorii. Next base: position 253,733,770 of record CM064327.1, on the reverse strand, counting down.
TTCCTGATGCACCAGAATCATTCTCACTTGAGTCAGACGAGGAAGAGGAAGAGGATGAAACTTCTGGTCCTGAACCATCAATGTCACAGGAGCCACATTTTCTCCCATCCTTCTCCTCTGAACCACACCTCATAACACAAGGTGAACTGAATGACCTTGTCAGGGATTTGGAACTACCCAAGAGTAAGGCAGAGCTGTTGGGCTCCAGACTACAGCAGTGGAATCTCCTGGCAGGTGATGTTAGGGTTTCCATGTTCCGTGACCGTCAAAAGGATCTTGTCCCATTCTTCTTCATGGGAGGTGATCTTGTAGCCTGCAAGGAACCTGAGGAAACATTACCTCATCGCTGCACTGATGTGCTCTGAGACAATAACATTTTAATATGTATAACACCCTGCTTCTTTTTATTCAGTGAAATTCTGTCAGTCAGCTACTGGGAAGTGCCAGCACTAAAGAGATGCACTTGAAAGCAGGCTCTGTCAAAGAAGAGATCAAAGCACATTCCTTAATTGGCTGCACATATTTTCACAACATCTTTCCAGCTCTGTAGAAAAGGTTCTGGGGATGCTGCAGAAAGGGACCTGGAGATGACAATGGATGAGAAGCTGGATATGAGTCAACAGGATGCCCTTGTATCCAACAAGGCTAATGGCATATTGGGGTGCACGAGTAGGAGCATTGCCAGCAGACCTAGGGAAGTGATTATTCCCCTTTATTCAGCTCTGCTGAGGCCACATCTGGAGTATAGCATCCAATTCTGGGGTCCCCGTTACAATGTGGACACACTGGAGAAAGTCCAGCAAAGGGCAATAAAAATGATGAGGGGGCTGGTGCACATGATTTTATGAGAGGCTGAGGGATTTGGGCTTATCTAGATAAGAGAAGAGTGAGGGGGGATTTGAGAGCAGCCTTCAACTTCCTGAAGGGGGGTTCCACAGAGGATGGAGAAGGGCTGTTCTTAGTAGTGGCGGATGGTAGAACAAGGAGCAATGGTCTCACGTTACAGTGGGAGAGTTCTAAATTGGATATTAGAAAAAATTATTTCACTAGGACGGTGGGGAAGCACTAGAATGGGCTACCCAGGGAAGTGGTGGAATCTCCATCCCTAGAGGTTTTTAAATCCCAGCTTGACAAAGTCCTGGCTGGGATGATTGAGTTGGGGTTGGTCCTGCTTTGAGCAGGGGTTTGGATTAGATGACTCGTGAGGTCTCTTCCATGCCCAAGGATTCTATGATGTAGGATGCAAATGGCTATAAATGTAGGAAAAGTCTCATTGCTCGTTCCCCCTCACTATGGAACCTTGCGGCATCATTCTAGGGGGTTCCTTGTGTTGGTGGAGGTAAAAGTAACTGAAGCAATGAACCCGCCTCTTTGCAAGCTTCCAGTGCACCTGACTCTTGAACTAGATCCGGCCTGTATTTCCACATCTTCTCCAGAATGCAGCCTGCCTGTCAAGCCAGAGGTGACTGTCTCTCATCACGTGGCCAAATGTCCACTAAAGACCAAGATGAAATCAGTAAATTCATCTTCATTTGTGACCACCTTAGGCCTGGGTCTGCAAGACACGAGAGGACTGTATTCACCTATTACTGCACTTAGTCCATCCTTTGCTATATAGCTTCAGTAGCTCCGTTCCTCTGGCTCCAATTCTCTATCATGTTGTCAATCCAGCTGGCCTACTTTAAAATCCAGGGTGGCCTGAACATAATCTCTACAGCATCTTCCTGGGAGGAAAAAAACCTTTTTTGATGAAACATGCAGACTCAGCCACACCAGAATGTTTTGCAGATTTGTGTTGGTTTGGCAGAAGTGCTCATTTTAAAACAAATTAAGCCTCTAATAATTATCCTCCCCCCAAAAAACCCCTAGTGTTTTTCATTTTCACGACAAAAATGTTTGAGATTTTCCTGTTTAAAATGCCATTTTTTTTGGTTTCAGAAATTCTTTTAATTTGATTTTTTTAATTGAAGAAGTGGTCAAGAGCAAAACAAAATGTTTTGGGTGAAATGGAAATAATGTTTCTGTGTAAAATGATATTTTTTCGCCTTGTTGAGTAGCTGGAAATTTGAATATGGTGAAAAAGGGAAAAAAAGGAAGAATCAGGCCCACAACAGGTCCTAGCCAAAACCATTTTTCTTCTTTATTTTTCAAAACTGCCGACTGGCCGAACAATCCATAATCGCACAACTCTGTGGGTATGAGAACATATGAGCAACATACCGGGTGCTTAACTTAGATGAGGTGTATGTGGCATGGGCCCATCCTGGAACCTTCAGAGCACCCGCCAGTTGCTTCAGAGTAAAAGGGTGTTAAAAGCCCTTAGCTTTATGTAGGAGCTTTTCTGCAAAGAGAATGTTTTGGCTGAAATGTTTGGAAGGAATTCAGCCTGAGGCAGACAGCAGGCATAATAGAATTTAGGAGGAATGACTGAAGTTTTGCGAAGTTCTAAGCAACTGAAAACAGAGTCTTATAATGGAAACTGTAGAGCCACCTTAGCAATAGAAGCACTCCCACTTCCACTTATGCAAAGATTCTTTATGCTACTTTTCTTCTCCCTATTTGAGTCCCACATCCTCTCAAAGAGAGGAGAAAAGCATAAGAGTGGTGTGATGGATAGGAGGAGTGCTGGCCAGCACCTGGTGACTAAATGGTTAAACTCCGGTAGCTAGTGGGGGCAGGGGGGGGTGTTGGCAGAAAGCCAATGGGAAAGACTAGTGACATTTGAATTGTATATAGATACCTGTCTGCTCCTCTTTTGTGTGAGTTCTAAATTAAGGGCTGGAGGGAGCAATATGCGATAGTCAGGACTACCATGCCTCCAAGGAATCTGGGGCATGGAAGTGGACTGGACCATGAAGGGATCATGAGTAAATAAGGGGAAAGTGTATATTTAGTTGTGACCAGGGTTTTTTTGTTTTGTTTTGGTTGTTTGGTTGAACTTCTCTGTATGAATTCCACGTGCCTTCCTGCCCCCACTCACCATATTTTAATCTACAGCCCAAAGAGATTGTGTTGTGATCTGTTCTTTTCTTAGTTGCTCTGTGACACCTAGCAACCAAATATGCTTTATCAAGTATATCTTTTTGTTTTGTTAATAAAATCACCCTTTTTGAGGCGATGATATGATTCTTGTGTCCTGGAAGGTAACAGGTCTGTGTGTGGGCCTGCCTAGTCTGAGACACAGCTATCAAAGACACAGGTTGTTTTCTGTGTTTTCTTTTGTTTCTTTTTTCAAGCGCTCTTGTGGCAGAAGAGCTTGGGGTACCCCTGGGGAAGGAATTCAAGTGTTTCTTCCCGTTTTTTTCGGGTTCTTTAAAATCGCTCAATAGCGGCAGCCTCGCTTCCGGAGTGAGTGCATCTGTGACTCTGGGGAGCGTTTTGTAAGCAGAGCTTATAGAGGCGAGGTATTTAAGGTCTTTTGTGGGTCCCCACCTTCTGCACTTGGAATGCCAGAGTGGGGAACATCCCTGACGAGTGGTTACAACAAAACAGTGACAATGCCCACTTACCCTGGCATTCTGGGATTGTAGGTAAGACATATGGGAGGTAGTTGTCTTTCTCTCCTTAACACTGGAGGGCTCAGCTGAAGGACTGGGCCCAGGACGGGGTGCCACACTTGTTCACAATCAGAGTATGTGTAGCTCTGGGAGGATGCAGAGATCTTCCAGTGGTACATCAGCACCTCTGGTTGCCTTATAGCAGGCTCCAAGCCATCCTTAGTCAGATAGGGTATGTCTACATTGCATTCCTCCTTCAAGTGGGGAATGCAAATGCAGACAAACTAAATTGCAAATGAAGTGATTTGAATTTCCCGTGCTTCATTTGCATAATGGCGGCCGGCCACTTTTCCAAAATACCATATTTTGAGGAAAAAAACCGTGGTCCACACAGGATTATTTAGAAAAGAAACCCTTCCTTCGAAATAACCCTTAAGCCTCATTTTTTAAGGAGTAAGGGTTATTTCAAAGGAAGGGATTCTTTGTGAAATAACCCCGTTTTTTTCTCAAAATACGGTATTTTGGAAAAGTGGCCTGACGCCATTATGCAAATGAAGCATGGGAAATTCAAATCCATGCTTCATTTGCAATTTCATTTGTCTGCATTTGCATTCCTCTCTCTCGAAGGAGGAATGCAATGTAGACATACCCATACAGAATATGCAGCTGTGTAGGACACCCAAAAATGTGGGACACCTCTGGGTCTTAATGTCCACCTACCTGCCTCTTCCTATCCCTATTCAGTGGCTCTGCTTCCTCCGGAGAGGATCTAGTTCAGGGATGGGTAACCTAAAGCCAGTGGCCGGCTTGTTTGGATCCGGCCCTGAGGCTCAGGGCTCTCCCCCTCCCAGCTTTAGGGAGCCCAACCCTCGCGGGGTTGGAGCACACAAAATCTACTAGGCTGGGCCCTCTTAAGCTCTGATGTGTGAGGGGAATGTGGGAAGTGTCTTTCTCTTTCTCAGTCAGGGGCCATGTCGGTGAAGGTTTGTTTTGTTTTGTTTTTGTTTTTGCTTCTCACTTGTGTGTGGCCTCCGACTTGATTTTTCTGTGGGTCAGTGGCTCCCAACCCAAAAAAATTTCCCCACCCTTGATCTAGTTAACTTAAAAGTGACAAAGCCTTCCAGACCTATTTGCAAAACACTGAACCTATGAAAGAGCCATTCAAGTGGCAATAAAGCCATTTAACAGGCATTTGCCAACCCAAGGTCTATCCCGTCAGTTTCTGAATTAACTGTTAGTCGACAGCACCTTAGTTTAAAATATTACAGGAGTGTGTTGCTAAAATGACATCCTTAAAAAATCATCACTCCCTGGTCTGCCATCGGACATAGGGACACCAGTTTTATAGCACTGCGTTGGGCCCCATAAATCCCTAGGACAGCTCTGCGCAGGCTACCCACAAAGCACTAATGAAGTCAGTACAAACTAAAATTTCAGACTTGTTTATACAGCTCTATATACTACCCTGAAATGCAAGTACAATATTTACATTCCAATGGATCTATTTTATAATGATAGGGTGGGAAAAACACAAGCAAGCAATTTTTCAGTAACCGTTGTGCTGTGACACTTTTGTCTTTTTGGGACTGAGTTTGTCCACAAGTAGTTTTTTAAATGAGGTGAAATGTGGGGTATGCAAGACAAATTAAACTCCCGACAGCGGTACAGAAGTTTGGAAAGTTTGATAACTGCTGTTTCAGAAACCCTGACATATGAAGAAAGATTAAAGAAATGGGGCATGGTTAGGCTTGAGAAAAGACAACTGGGGGTGGGGGGGGAAGAGAGGAAAGCTTATAACAGTCTTCAAATATGTTCAGGGCTGCTATCAAGAGGATGGAGATGGATTGTTTTCTTTGTCCGTGGAAGGTAGGACAAGAAGTCATGGGCTTAGTCTGCAGCGAGAGAGAGTTAGGCGAGATACTAGGAAGACTTTCAAACTCTCAGGGTGGTGAAGCCGTGGAATGGGCTCCAAGGGAAGTCATGGAATCTGCACCATTGGAGGTTTTTAAGAACAGGCTGGAAAAAAGACCCTGTCACAGGTGGTTTGGGTTTACTTGGTCCTGCCACAATGTAGGGGGCTCGACTTAGTGACCTCTCGAGGTTCCCTCCAGCCTATTTCCTGTAAGCTGTGCAGCTGGGTGGTGGATATGCTAGGCAGGGGAAGGTACTGCCTTCCCAAAGCTCCAGCCTAGCCCTGCCCACACTCCGCCCCCAGAACACCTGTTGTAGGCATATTGAGGGGTGGGGTGTTGTTGCCACCCAAACACTTGTCCTCCACTTTCTCCTGGGCTGGGGCTGCACTCCCTTCCCCCTCCCCATTGTGGCAGGACCACCTGCCCACCCTCCCCATGCTGGGCTGGGGGCTGGGACACGGCCCTGCCTCTCCGTGGCGTGGGGAGGGGCGGTGGGCAAGGCGGCAGCTTTTGCATCGACTATTCAATTAGTCAATAGGGCTCCTCCACCTTTGACGTGTAGCAATAGCCCTAGGGGCTGTTGCTACACATCAAAGTCACTTAGCTCAGGGTCAGCTGGGGACTCCCGCTGACCCCAGGCTCCACGCGGCACTGCCGGTTTGAAACGCTGTGAGGAGCCTGCCCGGGGCTGCACGCGGCGTTTCAAAGCGGCAGAGCCATGTGGAGCCCAGGGTCTGGCCCTAGGCTCCAAGTGGCGCTGTCGCTCTGAAGTACTCCTCATTGTGGGAAAAACTGAAATTTCCACCCCTTTCAGACGTGGCAAGTACTCCTCCTCTTCCTCCTCCCCTGCTGCCTCTTTCTAATAGAGCCAGCAAGTGCGGGGAGGGACTAGTCGACTATCCCATAAGCATTTGCTTATCGGATATTCGACTAGTCCTTCACATCCCTAGCAGGTGCACCTTTCTGCAGCCAGCGCTAGGGCTGCCAATTTTCTAATCACACAAAATCGAACACCCTAGTCCTGCCCCCTCCCTGAGGCTCTATCCCCACCCATTGCATCCCCCCTCCCTTGGTGGCTCGCTCTCCCCAGCCCTCACTCACTTCACTGGGCTGGGGTGGGGGTTGGGGTGCAAGAGGGCTCTAACTGGGGATGGAGGCTCTGGATTGAAGCCATAAATAAGGGATTTAAAGTGCAGGAGGGGGCTCCAGGTTAGGGCTGGGAGCTGGGGGTGCAGCCAGAGATGAGGGGTTCAGGGTGCCAGAGGGGACTGCAAGTTGGGGGGAGCAGGGCTAGGGCAGTGGGTTGGGTTGTGGGCTTACCTTCTGTGCAACTCCCAGTCAGTGGCACAGCGAGGTTAAGGCAGGCTCCTTTCCTGTCCAGGCATGATGCTGCACCCCAGAAGTGTCCAAAAGGTCTGGCACCTAAATGGCGGGTGGGAAGGAGGTGCTGCATGCTGCTCTAGGCCACAGGAACTGCCACTCAGGTCCCATTGGCTGGGAACTGGCCAATGGGAGCACGGAGCTTGTGCTTGGGGCAGGGGTGGTAAGCAGAGAACCATGCCTCCCACACCAAGAAGCCGACCTGCTGTCCACTTCTGAGGTGCAAGGTCATGCCAGGACAGGTGGAGACTAGCCTTCCTTAGCCTTGAGCGCTCCTGAACAGACTATTAACAGTCCAAATATTTGACCAAATATTTTGGTAAAAAATAAGACACCGGGGCACCATACCCAGGTGGCTCAGACCCCCTAGGGCATTTGCAGGTAGCTGGGCATCTGGCTGGGTCTGGTTTCTGCGGTCCAGGGTTTCAGCTTTTCCTGGGCTGGAGCCAGCAATGTGCATCCTTCCACTCAGGCAGTAAGCCTGGACTGAGCTGAGCTGCTCCCTTTTATAGTAGTACTGCATTTGGCACATGCCCAGTAGGGACATGGGGTGTGGCTTCCTCATCCCACAATGAGGCATTAACCCTTTCCGTTCAGGTGTGGGGTGAATGTACCCCGTCACAGGGGACAAAAGAGAGACAAGTAGAAAACATGGGGTCCATGTTTGAGTGGCAGCTTTGGAGAATGCTGAATTTGCTGGGGAATATGATAGATAGGGGAGATTATTCTCGGCTACTGAAAAGGGGAGAGGTATTTAATCAACTAAGGCACCGAAATACAAACCTGGCTGGAAGATGGCTGCAGTTTGCACACAATCAGCACAGTGCCAGCTAGAGACCAAAGTCAGAGATGAACTTCATGCTGCCGATGAGGCGATTGAATAAAATGCCCTCAGAGCAAGGCCATCATGCAGCTGTTATGAAAGAACATCATGGATCACCTGACTGGCAGAAAGGCCTACTTCACAAGGAAAGTAAAATGTCCTTGGCCATTCTCCCCCTGATCAAAGAGCGGGAGGAATCAACAGGAACAAGAGGGGAATTATAAATGATAAATCATGATAAAATGATGAATAAATTATAATATATATATCATTGTGTTACTCTGATTTCACACAGGTTTAACTCCAGGGCTATGTCTACACTGGCGGGTTCTTGCACAAGAATCTGCAGAGCGTCCACACTGCCCACTTCTTCTTGCGCAAGAAGATTTACAGTACGGCGTGGTAAGAGAGGGCTTCTTGTGCAAGGGCTAGGCTCTTTTTTAACAGGTGTAAGCCCTCTTGTGCAGGGGCTCTTGCGCAAGAGGGCAGTGTGGACACTCGGCAGGGGTTTCTTGCGCAAGAAAGCCCTATGGCTAAAATGGCCATCGGAGCTTTCTTGTGAAAGAGAGCATCCACACTGCCATGGATGCTCTTGTGCAAAAGCACAGCTCACACATGGCAATGTGGACATTTTCTTGTGCAAGACTTCTTGCACAAGAACCCTTGTGCAAGATATTCTTGCACAAGAAGTGGCCAGTGTAGACATAGCCCAATTGTGGTGAATCAGGCCCTATATTTATCACCCTCCCGTGGGTCCTTTCTCTTGGCCCCAGGAGTAGGGTCTTCCTAGCCAGAGCAGTAGGCCTGGCTAGAGGATGATGAATCAGGGTTATTATCTGTGCTCAGAGGGAGCCATAGGAAGCATGCAGTAAGTTAGAGCAGCCTTAAAACTGCTCTAACTCTACACTAGGATCAGGGCAGGCCCTGGATGATGGGGAACATAAAAATGGCTTAATTTCACATTTCCCCTCGCCCCATTCTGCCCCTGACGCTCAGACACAGGTTAACTGAAAATAAGGCCCCGAAGAGCAGATCCATCTAATGTCCACAGAAGGTGTTACCTTGTGGTCATGTGACTCTTGCAGAAGTATATTGAAATTTTGTTTGGAATTCAGCAACCGAACAGTAGCTGACTTACCAGCTCCTGAGGGTGAGGGAAGAGAGGAGCAATTTAAGGAACAGCTTAAGTCCTGTTTAGTGGGGCCAAGTTCAGCTGTCCCTCATTGTGAGAAATGCCTTAGATCAATGAGATGCATAATTCATGGTCAGACTCTGCCACGCTCTCGGTCTAGAGCTACTTGGCAATTTTTGGTCAACAATTTCTTTACCGGCAAATGCAGCTTGCTGAAATTTTCCCTGGGAAGAGGTCAGTTTTGTAGAATTTCTTTTGCTTTTCCATCAGGCAAATCAAACCAAATACACTTGAACCTCTGTATTACAGGTGTCCCTAATTCGGGAACACCCATGGTATGGAGGAGGCTCTGTGTGCTGCCACTCTTTCTCTCCACCAGTGGGGGGAACAGTAGCACGACATGCTCCCCCTGCGGCTGTTCCCCCCAGTTCCCATAGCAACGGGAAGGGAGGGGGTGTGGAGCCACGTGTGCCCCTAGGAGTGGGGCACCAGATAAGTGCCCATCTTCACCCCACAGTGCTCTCCCTGGCCGAGCAAAATCATAAACCCGGCATACCCTGCTTCCCAGGGTTGCCGGATTAAAGAGTGTCGAATGGATTTCATTTTCGGTTGGCTTGACTTGAATGGAAACAAAATCAGTTGTTGAACTGAAATGGTTTGTTTTGAGTCAGTTTGACAATAAACTTATGTCGGCCTGTGGGAGTTATAGTTCATGGGTCTTGTGTCTTCATTCTCCTCTATGGGCTGTGCCCCTTAGCCAGACTCCATCTGCCATGATGCATTGTGGTCTCCCCTCTGTCCAAACTAGGTAGTGCCCCCTGGACAGGGCTGGCCTTACCATGAGGCGAACTGAGGTGGCTGCCTCAGGTGCCAGACTGTGGGGGAGAGGGGAGGGTGCCACTAGGACCCAGAGAATTGAGACCTTTCCAAGTTTGGCCCAAGCGAGGGAGGATGGGGGCATCATTTGAGCTCCCTACCTCAGGTGCCAAAATGTTGTGGGCCGGCCCTGCCCCTGGGAGTCCCATGACTGGGAGAATATCCTAGGGGATGCGGTCTAGCTGTGGGGCCTGGCCTAGAGGAGGAACGGCATCATGAGTCAACCAAACTACACCTCCTATGAGACCCCACAGTGCCATAGTGGATACAGTTTTATGGCAACCCGGCTTGAGAGGAGGTGGCTTGGGTCTGTTCAAGAGAGCACAATGAAGAGGTTTCAGTTCAGCACTCTCAGAACACTGGGTTTGGATGGCAAACTTTTCTACGTTTCCAAATCCAAGGGGACTTTGGGGTTTTTAAAAACTTTTCGTTCCACAAGAAGTATTTGCTATGTCGGCTTTGCATCCTGATGCTGTACGACCCCAAACCTGTCGATATTGCCACGTCCGAAGGGGTGGAAATTTCAGTTTTTGCGCCACTTGTGCAGTGCCTCACTAGAGTGTAGTACCATGGAAATCAGCTTGCAGCATAAAGCGCTCCTGGACACGGATAGGGGCAGCCGTTCCGAGTCCTTAGTGGCCATTCATCGCTCTGCTGAGCAGCTGCCAAACCAGGGGCGGGGAACCTTTTTTGGGTCGGGGGCCACTGACCCACAGAAAAATCAGTTGGAGGCCACACACAACTGAGAAAAAAAATCCCTCACTGCTGTGGCCCCTACTGAGAAGGAGAAAGCCACTCTCATATTTCCCTCACACACCAGAACCTAGGGCTAGGTCTAGACTACGGGACTTTATCGGAAAGAGCTACACAAATTGCGCTCTGCAATTTGCGTAGCTTTTTACAATAGCTTTTCTGGAAGTGGCTTTTCTGCCATTTGGCCCCATTTAGATGGGGCCAAATGGCAGAAAAGCCTCCTCTTTCGGTGGATGCCTTATGCCTCATGAAATGAGGTACACAGTGCTCCCCGAAAGTGCGTTTGCTCTTCCTTGAAAAAAAGCGGAAGAGCAAACGCATTCCTTGGACATGGCAGGGTTTTTGCAGGATACCTCCGGTACCTTGCAAAAACCCTGTAGTCTAGACATAGCCTAGGGGGCCCTGGGTTAGTCTATTTAGTTAGTCTACACAGTGGGATGTATGGGGCTGTAGCGCCAATACTGGGGGGTGAGCCCTGAGCGCCGGAGGCCAGATCCAGGCAAGTCAGGGGCTGTATCCAGCCCCCGGGCATTAGATTCCCCACCCTTGTGCTAAACTCTCAGACCTGTGTTTGAGCACGTACTAGGCTTGGTATGAATCCTGTTTGGGTGAGCTGGGAACAGCCTCTTCTTTGATCATGGCAGAGCACTGGTCAGGAACTGGATGTCCTGGGTCCTTATTACCTGCAACTCGCTTGAAGGCAGTGGAGTAGTCAGCATCTGCTAATCCCAGGCCTGCAAATAGAGTGTGTGATGCGAGCAGGAACTGAGCACAGCCAGAGGGTGCGAAGCACCTGCCCCTCCTAATGGAGTATCCCCTTACTCTTGGTCACATTTGACATATTCTTCAGCTGACCCTTAGGGCAGCGTTTAGGTGGACTGGGGAGCCCCTGGAAAATACACTCAAGGAACTGATGGCTCTGAATTCCAGATCAGCCTTCAGGCAGAGCAGAGCAATCAGAGAATGGAACCTCTACTACAGACAATGCAACCAGGTGGGCCAGGACATTATGCACCAGAACAAGGCTAAATGCAACTTTCCTCCCCACAAATCACCTCGAAGAGGCTTCGGAGGCGGTCTCAAGCAACTCCTTCACCTCTACCAGGGCTCACATGCCTGCTCCCTCTCATGGGAAGCTGCGCAGCCATAAATTGATTTCTAAATGACCTGTCATTGAGCCGCTCAATAAACATAATAAGCGAGACATTTATTTTACGTCCCCGGTCAACAAATGCGTTCGAGGGAATGAGTAAACACAGCAAGCAATTGTTCAGTGCAGATGGCAGCACAAACCGGGAGAGTGTCTGGTAGCAATGAAATATGGAGCTAGATAGAGCCCACCTCCCTGAGATCATAGAGTGCTGTATGTGTTGAAACCTAGGCAATTGAAGTGATTTGCGCAGTGTCAGTGTCACAAACACAAACCAAGGGATTGTGATGAAGGCACCGGCCTAGGGATCTGCATCTGCTCCCTGTATTACCCTGGGTAAACTGGTTAATCTCTCCAGCTCTCAGGTCCCTATACCTGTAAAATGGCACAATCTGTGCTACCTCCCACCTGCAAAAATTGATGATCTGGAGGTTGATTTTCCAGCATTCGATTTAGCAGGTCTGGCAAGGACCCACTAAATCAAATGCTGCAGGCATCCCTGTCAATCCTGGAGCTCCTTGCGGTTGCAAGGAGTAAGGGAAGTGAGCTTTTTGGGGGCAGTGACGGTCTCTTCCTCTCGGTGTGTACAGCATCTAGCACAATATGGCCCTGAGCTTGATTGATACAACTACCAGTGTAATACATCTAAGAATAAAAGGAGTCTTGGCCCATTGTCCTTTGCTCTTCTTACTGGCGAACAGCCTCACTTGAGGTGCTGTTTGAAAAGGAATCTAAACTGGATACTTTGTTCAATTTCAGCCATGCAGTAAGATGCTTCCAGCTAAAATCCTTTCTAATGAAATCTTAGCAGAAAATAAACAAGACAACTCTCCTCAACCCCCCCCCCAAACTCCCCTAATAATTGAAAAAAAAAAACCCATAACCAAACAATCCATCAGCCCTTCTTCCCTTTGGGAGAAATGTGGATTCCTGAAAGATTAAAGTCTTGTTATTTGACCCCACAGAGAACCGAGATACATCACCCAGCCATTTTAATTATCGCTATGTGCACACAGTACAAACAAGTTGGAAATGAGTAGTTGTCTTAAAGTGGTTCTTTGTCAACATCTCTGTGGTGGCAGCTGGCTGATGTTGTGTGACCTTATTTGTGGCCAGTGCCAGTCTGGGTGCCCACAGTCAGAGTGTGGGAACCTCCATCTTGTATCTGACATCAGATTGGCCTGCATTTGGCCACACTTAGGGCACATTTACATTTCCAGGAAGATGGATGCTCTGGAGATTGATCTTTCAGCACTTGATTTAGCAAGTCTGATAAGGACCCAGTAAATCAAACACTGAGCACCTCTCCTCCCCGGTCAACTCTGGAACTCCTCACAGTTGCAAGGAGTTCAGAAAGTTGATGGGAGAGTTTCTCCCATTGACTTCCTGCTGTGGGCCATCCCAGAAAATTGATGCAAGGTACTTCAGCTCCTGTTACACAATTCATGTAGCTGGGGTTGTGTATCTTGCATTGATGTTCTCTGCCAGTGTAGACCCCCCAGTTGACACTGTGTATCTTGCATCAATTTTCTCCACCAGCATAGGTCCTAAGTGGAACGATTAAAAGTGGCAGACTCTGGCAAATGACTAGTTCCAAAAAATGTCCTCAGCAAGGCCTATCCCCAGGGGCGGCCCATGACTATAGGCCGTCTTGGCCGTCGCCTAGGGCGCCGCCTTCAAGGGCATCCAATGATGACGTCACGGGGCGCCCGGGGCGTCCAATGATGATGTCACCCCATTGACGGCTCATTGATGGCCGTGCAGGCGGAGGCACCGATTGCACATTCTGCCTGGAGTGCCAGCTGCCACAGCCCGCCTCGGGCCGCTCCTGCCCATCCCCCCAGTCTGGTTACCACTCTTTGCCTTCTCCTATGTACTGAAGCATACATTGGTATCACTAGATCTTTAACCACTTCCCTTGGGTCCTCACATGCTGCAGGGTCCCTCTCCGAATTCTTGCCTGAGGATGTGCAGAATAACGCTCTGAAATTGAAGTAAGGGCTAGGGACCTCTGAGTTGTTACTACAGACCTACATCAGTGTAACTGAGATGGAAACGGCAAGGAATCCTGTGGCACCTCATAGACTAATTGAAGTGTTGGAGCATCTGACGAAGTGGGTCTTTGCCCACGAAAGCTTATGCTCCAACACTTCGGTTAGTCTATAAGGTGCCACAGGACTCCTCGCCACTTTTGCAGATTCAGACTAACACGGCTACCCCTCTGATACTTGAGATGGAAACACGACCCGTTCACTATATTTTGCCTTGGTCAACTCTGTAGACTTCCAGGACGGAGGTGACTCTGTTGGGCTTTGAACTTCTGGTTTGACGGAATCGATCTAGAGTCATTGAAGGTGTGGTGTGAAGGCGTCGCTATTTTAGAGTGCGTTAGCACACTAAGCATGCATTTGCCCAGCCTGCAGCAGTGAGCTTCCATGCCTGGACTGAGACTGGGCCTTACACAACTGTGCTAAAAATACCCATGTAGACACTGTGGTTTGGGCTGGAGCTTGGGCTGTTGAAGCCTGAGGTGGGACTCAACTTCAAAGCATTATTGTCTATTTATAACCAGGGGAGCTGACAGACTGGCTGGGCCCCTGGGCAAAATGGTGGGGGGGCACAGTTCCATGATCCCAGAAGAGACAGAGTTTGGGGCATAAGGGGCAGGGCGGGGCAGTCAGCCCTCAGCACCGCCCATCCCCTCAGCACAATCCAGAGCTTGCCGTGGGGCTCCGGCGGTGATTTAAAAGGGCCAGGGCAGTAGCGGCAGCTGAGAGATCCATGTCCCTTTTGTATTGCTGGGCCCCAGAGCAGTTTCCCTTCTTTATCCCCCTGCTGGTGGGCCTGCTTATAGTGCAGTGGTGCTAGAGCCAGTCTGCTCTGAGATGCGTTGCCATGGGCTAGGCCGATGTACTGTAGAACCCCAGTCTCGTGGGCACTGGAGTCAATGGGAACCCTTCTTCTGGGAAGGAGCCGGACTGGCCCATGGACGATGAAGCTCTGTGTTTGCAGCCTCTCGGTAACTCTGTTGGAAAGTAAGACACTCTGTGGGGAGCACCATGTGTGCACTTGTTTGTGCTGGAAGGAAAGAGTGTTTCTTGAATGCTGGCAGGCTCCCACACCAAGCCTCTCATCCTTTAAATAAACCAGACCAGAGCAGTATTGACCTAACGACCCAACAGTAAACCAGCAGGAATCACACTGGCAGACTAGTTTCAAGTAAATATCATTGCGGCTCCTTCCAGCTGGGGTGTTTTCCAAGATACAGCAGCCTTCTGCTCCAATGGAGAGGGCCACAGGTCAGATCCAGAGGCCACGCAAGTCAATTAGAGGATTTGCACTGCCTTCTGGTGGCATTGGATCAGGGCCTACATGCTCCTACCAGTAGGTAGCTAATCTCACAAGGGTGGGCGGATGCAGTTCTCTGGGACTGATGTCCAGCTATCTTTGTGATCATCTAATGCTGGGGTGGGCAAGATACGGCCTGTGGGCTGAATCCAGCCCACCAAGCTGTTTGATCTGGCCCGCGGCACCACCTGCCGAGCCCCCAAGGCTGTTCAAAATGGCTGGTGGATCCTTCTCTCTTCCTCCCTACCAGCCTCTGGCATCCCAGTCCTGTGTTTGATCCACAGCTGGTGTAAGTCAGTAAAGCTCCCTTGAGCTAAAAAGTTTGGGAGTCTCTAAGCTCTGAGGTGGGCTCAGCATGAGGAGACAACATGGAGATCAAGCTCAGGTTTTGAAGGGCACGATGTGCAAGCTCTTGGCACTTTTTTTTTAAACATCTTAGCTTTTTTAAACATCCGGCTTCAAACTTTTCCATCTGCCTGTCAGGAAGCAGGTGAGGAGAGATAAGATAACAGCTTTGCCCAAAATATACAGGGTAAGTTGTCATCCTTGGCAGTATTTTTGTTGTTGTCATATTCTTGACAGACTGAGTGAAAAAGGCAGAACACGCAGGGGCAGGGATATTTGCTTATCTCCTGGCTGTTTACTTTTAGAGGCCCTACGAGGCCATACAGAAATGGGAATCTGTACTTTCTGGAGTCAATGAAAAAACATTTGCAAACAAGCTGAAAAGCTATTCCTTTTGGCTAAAATCAAGTGTTGAGGGGCCAAAAGGCTTAGGAGAGAACCGTATAGTTTCCATTGCATGGTCAGTAGCATCTGAGAATAGGCACTGAGTACAGCTGGTTGAAAGAGGCAAAAAGTATCTCATGAAATTTGAAATTTTGATGGAAAAATATTGCAAAATCTAGTTTCTGAAAATTTTAACTAGCTTTAGTTGGGCATAGATGTGGTGAGCTGTGGAACCCTCAGAATCAGGACTTCTGGTCAATGTTCCCTGTAATCTTTTCCATCCATGTGCAGATTTTTTCCGTTCATGTGCAGAATAATTTTTTATGTGCATCGAGGCATGTTGGAATGAACACCAGCAGTAGAAACAAAAAACCTAGTTTAGGGTGCACTGCTAATTAACTGGGCAGCATTTGAAGCTCTCCTGAGCAGTTGCACAAGCGACAGCTTACAGGGAACACTGGTTTTTATGAGTCATCTGTGACATTAGAACGAGTCAATTAGGTCATAATTTTGAGCTTGAGCAGAAAGGTAGATACGTAAACAAGAATCCTGATTTTCAACTCATTAAGAGTTGCAGATGTGCAATTGATCTGAGAATCTTATCACTATTTAGGTGCCCTTTAATCACCCATGTTAAAAAATATTCAGCTTCACTTTTCTATGCCTCAGTTTCCCCACTGATAAAACTGGGATGATAGAGCTGTGTGAAGAATGCAAATTCTGCTTCACAAAAGCTTTTTGTACTTTGGCTTTATTCTGAATTGGAATGAAACCCAGAAATTTGCAAATCCCCTACGGAAGATAACTCAGAGGAAAAACAATTAGTTTGGATTCTGCTGAAATGTTCCATTTCAAATTGGAAAATAGTGTCATTGTGAAAAATGAAATTGTCAAAGTGAAGCATTTTTAATCCAAATATGTTGGAACGTGACATTGTGACACTCTTGGAATTTCTCCCTCCCTCCTAGTTTTTCTCCAAAATGGCAAAACTGACACAGTATTGTGAAACCTTTAACTTTCAGTGGGACTGAATTCTTAATGAACTATTATTCGTATTATTTGTAGGGCCTCTTGATTAGTTTTGTCTTTTCCAACTGGGACTTTTCATCTTGGAAAAGAGACAGCTAATGGGGGATATGATTGAGGACTATAAAATCATGACTGGTGTGGAGAAAGTATATAAAGAAGAGTTCCCATAACACAACAATGAGGGGTCACCAGCTGAAATTAATAGGTAGCAGATTAAAAACAAACAAAAGGAAGTATTTCTTCACACAACACACAATCAACCTGTGGAACTCCTTGCCAGTGGATGTTGTGAAAGCCAGGACTATAACAGGATTCAAAAAAGAGCTAGATAAATTCATGGAGAATAGGTCCATCTATGACTATTAGCCAGGATGGGCAGGGATGATGTCCCTAGCCTCTGTTGCTCAGAATCTGGGAATGGGAGACAGGGGGATGGATCACTTGATGACTACAGGTTCTGTTAATTCCCTTTGGGGCACCTGGCATTGGCCACTGTCAGAAGACAGGATACGGGACTAGAAGGACCTTTGGTCTGACCCAGTATGGCCATTCTTAGCCATGGATCAGGTCTGCACTGTGAGTCTGAACATCTCTAATGACACCACTTCAGAGCACAAGAGTACTGAGAAACAGGCTGTGAATATTGTTACAGCATGTGGAGAGACCGAGGTGAATGGTGTCAGGGCAAAGGTGGTGGTTTTAGCAGCACAGTCCCACAGTGCTGAATTGCTAAGGTGGTGGCTTTAGCAGCACAGTCCCACGGTGTTGAATTGCTAAGGATGATTACACTGATCAGAGACCAGGCGCTTTCGATTGTACTGTGGGTGGATCTGAGCAATTGGTTTTGTCTTTCATAATTAGCAGTTATTACACTATGAGGATGGGCCTGCCAACAGCTGGGAGGGCAAAGGGGGCAGTTGCCCTGGGGCCTGGTGATTCTAAAGAGCCCAGAGCTCCTGGCTTGACTGTGGCAGTGGTGACCACCGGAGCCCCGGGCCCTTTAGAACAACAACCGGAGCGCAGGGCAGGGCATTCCAGAGCCCTGCGCCACATGCTCCATGCAGCTCTGAGGGCGGGGCTGGGAGGGAGTGTGTGCCATGCTCTGGGCTGCGCAAAGGGCTGACAGCCCCAGCCCTGCCCCTTTTGCCTCAGATCCTGCCCCTTCTGAGCATGTGGAGCCCGGCCCCACACCTTGCCAAGGCCTGGGGAGGAGAGAATGTGGTCTGGCGGCTGAGGGGCCAGGCTGGGATTTGGCTGGTCTGCGTTGAGCTGCTGTGTGGGCTCGGGCACAGCACTCGAAGGGACAATATCAACTTCAAAACCAGGGCCAGGACTTTAAAAAAAAAAAAAAAAAAGGCTGCTTACGCATAGGCTCCTAAATCCTGATTTGAGGGTCCTAAATAAATGTCTTTGTTTTCAAAAGAGCTGGCTCCCCATTGCAGTCACATGTAGGTGCTTCAATACAGACTTTGGGGGAAGGGTTCTGGGTTTGTACAGCGCCTTGCACACTGGGGTCCTGGTCAATGACGGGGACTCCTGGGCACTATGATAATACAAATAAATAATCATTTGTGTCATTAAGGAGCCCGACATCAGGCACATGGCTTTGTAAGCTCTTCCCTCGTGTCTTGCCCTCATCGAGGACTGTGGTCGCACTGTCCAAATGTCAGGGCAGAGTTTGTTTGTCCATCAGATCTGACTTTCTTTGTGCACATAGCTCGTCTCCATGTGCTGATCCTTGGGCAAACTCAAGAGAGTTTGTTGGCACATCCTGGTGCTTTCTCCTCACACGCACCAGCCGGGTGGCACCATCGCACCTGTGCACTGCTCAGATGTCACCCGTTCCTGCTCCAGGAGCAGGGTGTCTGGAGGATGACTGCTTCCAGCTGATGCGTACAGACAGGAAGGTGAGGAAAATATATTTACAGGCAGCAGTTGCAGGATCAAGAAAGCAGCCAGGTTTTCCTGGGGTGGGGGAGCTCTGGGATATCATATCCCCTGAAGAAGCTGCATATGGAGATGGGGTGCATCAGGTTGGGATGTTTCCTGTTCTCCAGGGATTCCAGCAGGAGCAGCTGTTCTCGTCTTTCAGGAGATCTAGGAGTCGGCAGCCCAGGCACATCTCGATGTAGGTCACTTTCCACACACACATGCTCAGCATACGACGGTGCGTAAGGAGCCGTCCTGGAATAGCCTCCTGCCCCAAACACAGTGGCTGTCTCTACACTAGCGCGATCTTGCGCAAAAGTGGCTGCTCTTGCGCAAAAACTTGCTGCCTGTCTACACTGGCTGCATGTTCTTGCGCAAGTGAACTGACGTTCTACTGTATGAAATCAGGGCTTCTTGCACCAGAACTCTGACACTCCTGCTCAGGAATAAGCCCTTTTGCGCAACTGTTCTTGCGCAAGAGGCCAGTGTAGACAGGCAACATGAATTTCTTGCGCAAGAAAGCCCTATGGTTAAAATGGCCATCAGAGCTTTCTTGCGCAAGAGAGCGTCTACATTGGCATGGATGCTCTTGCGCAAAAGCACATCTCCTGTGCAAAAAGCACATGCCAGTGTAGATGCTTTCTTCTGGAAGAGTTCTTGCTCAAGAAGCTGCCAGTGTAGACGTAGCCAGTGTGTGGACAAGTGAAAAGATGGTAGGATTGCTCAGAGGACAATATGGGGCTTAGCAGGAACGGACCCAGTTGTCCTCAGTAGCCCCATCAACCGCAGCCTGGCTCCTCCTGATGTACACCAGGATAAGGAAGAGGAGAATGTGACCCAGGCCTTTTGAGTTGGCACAGCCCCTTTACCATCTGTATGCCCCAGATTCCTCATTGGTGAAATGGGGGTGACACTTTAACATGGTACATTGTGTGGCACAGGGTATAGCAGTCTGTAAAGTGTTCTGAGATCCTGGCACGTGTGGGAGATGGGCACATGAGAGGGTGTCAGTGACAAAATATCTGCTGCCCCTGAACTGGGAAATGCTCCATTTCAGTTCTGTGATGCCCTGAGAGGATCCCTCTCCATATTCTGGACCAGGATTCAGGAAGAACTGGAAAAGGAGCTGCTCTTTGAGGAATCCACCTCAGAGTTTACCCTGGACCGAAGACACACTGGGACCGGACTGTGGCAGTGTTAGCAGTGTGTGGATACCCAGACAATACACATCTGTTCACAAAAGGCAAATACAGAATCCTAGGATTTAATTCACACAACTCCTCGGAACCTAAACGCTGCGGACTTGATGGATGATGAGACCCACTCGAATTAATCTAAACTGCTCTATAGATTGTTACAGCAAACCCTCCACAGTGTGGACTATGAGCAGACCATATTCCTGAGCTCAGATCAAAAGGTCTGGAGCTCTTCAAGGTCCCCATATTTTGCACAGTTCTTCTTCTCCAGGTCTGGTTGTTACCCCCAGCCAGAAAAGCAATGAAATAGAAATAGGGGTGAAAGTAAAATGAATTTCTTACTGGTACCGGGGGTGGGGGTGGGGGAGGCACACCAGCTAAGGGGGACCATGTAACCTCTCCATGTGACCCACCATGTAACTCTACCCAGCCCCCAGTCTGGGACTCTCATGCTCTTTGCCTCCCCTCCTAGGGTTGCCAGATGATTTCCCAAAAAATACTGAACCAAAACAAAAACAAACAAATAAACAAACAAAAAACCATGCCGAGCTGGGCCCCGGGAAAAACAGAAAATACCGGACATTTTAGATGTCTGGTATTTTCTGAATTTTTTTCCCAGACACAAGACAAAAATACCGGGCTGTCCGGTTCAATACTGGACACCTGGCAACCTTATGACCCCTCCCCATTCCACATTACCTGAGGGTGGAGCTGGGGGAACAACAGCAGGAGGAGTCGCCAGCAAGTCTGCTGCTTTCCTTGCTCTGCCCCTCCCAGTGGGAGGAAGAATAGAAGCCCCTGCCCCACCTCCTGCCCTTCCGAGGAGCTGCCTCTTCTCCGGCTGCATCTGTACTGCAGCAGCCCTGCGGGGTGGAGTGGGGCTGGAGGTTCTGATCCTTTCCCTGCTGGGAGGGGCAGCAGCGAATGGGGAGGGGCAGCAGCAGAACGCCAAGCGCTCCTCTGGCTGCCATAGCGCTCCCAGTCCTCTCCCCCAGCCCTGTTCTCCTATGGACTGGGAGAGGCAGCTCTGTGGAAGGGCTTGGAGTGGTGTGGCAGGGCCGGATTATCCAGCAGGCACAATAGGCACAGTGCCTAGGGCCTACCAAAAACCTTAGGGCCTACAAAAAAATCACAATTGATTTGAAAATAAGAAAACTGCTAAATCAAACTTAATAATTTGCTGTCTTTAGTCAATAAACAACATGCAGGTATAACATATAATTAACTATTGATAGGGCATTTCTCCCTTATATTTATATATAATTTAATTTAAAGGCCTCTGATTATGAGAGTGCTTCGGGCCTACCAAGACTTTAATCTGACCCTGTGGTGTCTTCCCAATACCCCATGCTGGCTATAAATAGCTGGTATGGCATACCGGCCCATTGCTGGCCATGTTCTTGCCGGTATGGTGTACCGGGCCCTCCTGGCTTTCTCTCATCTCTGCTTAATGGCACGTTGTCCCAATACCGTGGTTGTTCATGCCCAGATGTAGGCCCAAATTCCTGGCAATTCCTGGCAACGGTGGTTTGTTAACATGAATGGTATGAAAGGAATTAGGCTTCTGTTTTTGAGGGTTTGTTAATCTTATTTCGGGGTTTTATCTCCAGCAATTCTTATGTCACCTTTGCCTGGCTTGTCCTCGTCCGCCCCTGCATGAATGCACATTGATGCCATACCATTCCGTTTTGTTGCGGACGTGGTCTTTCTGTTTCTGGCCAAAGAGATTGGCCCAGTGTGTTTCAGTCTGCTCAGAGGTCACTTGTGGTGTCTGGGGATCCAGTCACCGATGAAGGTTGTCCACTTAGTGTCTTGTCTGTGGGCTACATGATCCGCCCTTCTCCACTTTGCATCGTATATCACCTGCACTACTTTGGTGACCCCTGTACATCTGATCTCCTCATTCGGTATGTGATCCTGGAGTGATGTCTTACACATTCACCTGCTGTGATTTGTTCTCCAGTTCTGCTGTGTCTTTTGCCAATAAACAGTCATCAGCAAAAAGAAGATGTGTTGACTGTTCTCCTGAATTTTCTGTGGATGATCAAAAATTGGTGTTTTGGGGGGGTTTTCTCTTTAGGTAGACTGGATGAGTAATTTTATATACCTTACTCATTACTGTCACATATACTGTAATGAGTAATCTCTTTGTAATGCTCCCTAGTGCACCTTAATGTAGTCCTATTTCAAACAGCACTGCATTTATGTACATTGGGGAACCTTTAGTACACACCAGTAAGTCTACACAGACCAGTTAATGCGTGATGCATGAATGTGCTTGAGAAATCACACCCCTGTAAAAATCCACATTACTGCTCTGCAGAGACAAGCCCTGATGTACAATTAGCTATTTCCAGTGTTTTTCTGGTATTTATTGGATAAATACTAATTTCATTTGTTTTTTGAGTCTGGAAGTGTCTATTTGTTAAAACCTAAAATCAGAAGCCCTCAACATGAATTAGCAGTAGGCATCCAAAGGCCTCGTCTACACAATTGCCGGCTGGCATTCTAAGTTACACAACTTCAGCTCTATCAATAATGTAGCTGAAATCGATGCACTTAGACCGACTTACTGCAGTGACTTTACTGCGGCAAGTTGACAGCCGATGCTTTCCTATCAATTTCCATTATTCTTCTCAGTCTGAAGGATTACCAGAGTCAACAGGAGAGCACTTGGCAGTCGATTTATCATGTCTAGATATGCTAAATCGACCCCCACTGGAGAGATCACTGCCCATCGATTTAGCCGGTAGTGAAAACATACCCAAAATGTCGCTGTGCCTCCCCAGTTATCATGGTAATAAGGATACTGAGTTCTTCAGCTGGAGGCCACATTCAGGATGGTTTCTGAAAACACCACTCCACAAAAAATGCAAATGGTAGGCTTTCGGCACAGATCTGAACACACTGCCCTGATTTAGACAAACGGTGTCTCATGTGGGATCCAGTTGTTAGCTCAAAATGCAGAGCTGGCATGAGCAGCTGATCCACCTCCCGAAAAGTCTTGCCTGGTATATGTCTGCTGCAAGTAACACATTCCTACAAACAGGGAACCACCCTGCTTATCTTGGAAATAAATGAGGGGACGTAGTGAATAGCTGAGCTTGGCCCTGAGTGTTAATTCCTTTATCTTCTGGCTTGTCAGAAGAGCATCTTTTAAGATTCCAGAAAGGTCTTGTGAAAGATACAAAGCCTGTTTCTTCCCTATCTTGCTCCGGCGTGAATCAGGAGTAACTCTGTCCCAGGCCCTGGAGTTAGAGCAGCCGGAAACCACCAGAAGTGGTGGAAGGATGAGGGGCCTCGTATTTCCAAGTCAGTACCAAAGGCTGCCCTCTAATGGTATCGATCCACCAGGTAGCAATTCATGAAGTGCCTTTTTCTTGTATGTACTTAGAAGTCCAGGGCCACAATGCACACGCTGTGGCTGGTCCCAGCCAAATCTGTTCAGGCTGCAAAGGCATCATCCAGAAGAGGGGTAAGGACTTTAACATCTACAGTTTCTTATTGGTCTGTCCTATCTGGGGGCTGCTCTAAAAAGCCCCAGCTAGCGACAGTGCCCAGGGGATTATTGATCAGCTGATAGCTGGAGCACACAGTGCTCTGGTCAGGCCTCTGACATACACCCGGGCTGCAGGGAGGGTGATGCAGGTTTGTGCTTACTGGGGACACGCCAGGCAGCAGATGAGGCCAGATGAAGGCCAGAGCAAGGGGCTAGGTGGCTCAGAGAATTAGCATAGGCCAATGGTTCAAATCTAACTGAAAGTAGCAGCGATGGGACTCAGGCTCTGTCTATGCTGGGAAGGTTTGGCGACAAAAGTGCTGTCGACGTGCAAAAATCGGCAAAAGTGAAAAACTGGTCAAACTGGATTTTCCACCTCACATTGTCAACATTTCATGGCCACATGGCTAGCTCCCCAGTCGATAGATAGATAGAGCAAAGCAATGTGGGTAAGCAGGCCACAGTGCCGTGTTGTGGGAGGGCAGAGGTGTTTGATCCCTGCACAGCTTGGGTTTCTCTCTGAGTTCTCCTACTGCATTCTCAGCTGCTGGGAGCAGCATCATGAGTAGCTCTATGACAGTGTCTCTGAAACCTTTTAAGACTGAGGAACACCAAACAATAATTTTTTTTATGAGGAACACCAAGGATTTTTTGTTGAGAAAAAAAAAGAGGGGGGGGGGGAGGGCGGGGAAAAGTTATTGACCAAAAAAAAAAAAAAGTTGCCTGCCCCTTTAAGGGCGGCCATTTTGAACTCTGTTGTTCTCTGTGGCACACCTCCGATTGCCTTGCGGCACACTGGTGTACCCCGGAACACAGTTTAAGAAACACTGATCTATGAGCTCTGCATGCCCATGCCAGCCTGGGGATGCCTTAGGAAATAAAATGCAGATAAGTTGCAATTCCATCAGTGTCACTTCACCACCTCGACTGCAGTGAGCAAGCAGCGAATAAACCACATTCCCCCTAGCACCAATCACTGACCTCATCTTTGGGGTCATAGATCGTGTTGGTGCAGCTGCCAAAAACCAGTGGAGTGCTCCCAGGTGGAATAGGAAGAGTCAGCAATTGAGGTCTGTCTGCTGATCATTGCCCATGCCCATGCTGATAATGTCAATGATTCCTATTAACTCCCCTTTCAGAGCATCCAGACACCATAAAAATGGCCATACTGGGTCAGGTCAAAGGTCCACCTAGCCCTGTATCCTGTCTGCCAACAGCGGCCAATGCCAAATGCCTTCAAGGAAATGAACAGAACAGGTGAACATCAAGTGATCCATCCCACTGTCACCCATTCCCAGCTTCTGACACAGAGGTTGGGACACCATCACTGCCCATCCTGGCTAATAGCCACTGGTGGACCTGTCCTCCATGAACTTATCTACTTCTTTTTTTTTAATCCTGTTATAGTCTTGGCCTTCACAACATCCTCTGGCAAGGAGTTCCATAGGTTGACTGTGGAGGAAGAGGAAGGCACATGGCCACACAGGCATGGTAGGTGGGTTAACAGCATCACAGCCATGTTGCTAGGGATGGAGGAGGCGGAGTGTCACATGTTGGGCCAGCAGATCCATGTGGATGTCCCACGATCCATAGGGTTTGGCCAAGCATTTCTTATGACTCTGCAACTAGCAGGCCACAACTGTGCCTTGTCCTCATTAGCAGAGCCTCTCTAGGTCCTATGTATTGTTTGAAGTGAGCTTTTTCCCATTCATAGGCTTGAAAAGAGATGGTGTGGCCTTTAGCATGTATTTCAGTTGCATCAATCACTAGGAGATTTACCCAGCATTGCTCACATCCTTAATTCAATTGCATTTTATTGTTCATTTAAATCATTGTTCTTGGGATAAGGGGTTCAGTATGCAGGGTGCCCTGGGGAGAGAGGACTATCCTAGCCCTCTATCACTGCAGCAACTTGAGACCAGGTGTGGAATGCCTCTCTATGGCCACTGTAGCTGCAGCACAGCTGGGGGAAGCGTGCGTGTCCTCCAGGTGGGAGACAGACAGACACTCAGACACACAAACACCCAAACTCCCTGAAATATATAGTAGATAGATGTCTCTTTCTCCACCCCTCTCGGTCCAATAGGGTTATAGCTGTCTCAGTCCCCATCGCTTGCCCCTTGCTGCCCCCTGTGGTCATTATACAGTATAGCTGCCCCTCCTACCAGATCCCTCCTTTTCCATTTTATGAGAACCAATCAAAGTCCGGGCACATCCCATTGTCCTGGCACAACCAACCCCCAACGTTGCTTTAAGTTTTAATAAGAGAAAGCTGTATACTGAATTTGGTGGTCCTAGCTCTTACCATTTAGGAGGAGTTTTTGAACAGAGTCACAGTTGGACAGACAGACAGATGTACATTTCTAAAATATATAGTAAGAAGACTGGTATTCTAGTAGAGGCCCAAAACTTAGTTCAAGGCCCTATTGTGCTAGGCACTGTACATATACAGGGTTAGAGTCAGTCCCTTCCTCAGAGAACGTGCAGATAAAGACCAACAAGAGACTCAGAATGTGGAAGAGATGTGCGCTGAGTCAGAAAGTTAGTACCAATACTGTGAATAGCACCTTAAGGTTAGGGTGTTGATGCCCCATCCAGAACCCTTGCTAATAGACACACTGCACTTCCGATAGTAATCTATATGTTACCCGTACACTGACAAGGTGAAAAAGCTCTGCAAATATATAGACTTGGCCGCAGAAGCACATAGCTCTCATCACGCACACAGAATGGAGTGAGCAAAGGTCTAATTTATGTTTGCTCCTGGCGGGAGAGTGAGCTTGACATTTCTATCTGCCAGTAGCAATGGATTGCAAAGCAGACCTGCAGGGAGAGTTTCTTTATGCTAAATCAACTAGCAAAAGAAATGAGTTTTGGGTTCCATCGAAAGGGGAGACTTAGTCATTCTAAATAGCCATCCTGAGGAAATCATTTCAATTGATTCAGCTGCGG
The DNA here is from genome assembly GCA_032595735.1 of Pelochelys cantorii. Lineage (NCBI taxonomy): Eukaryota > Metazoa > Chordata > Testudines > Trionychidae > Pelochelys > Pelochelys cantorii. Next base: position 253,707,564 of record CM064327.1, on the reverse strand, counting down.
TGTCCATATTTTAAGCCAGAAAACAAACAAAGCACAAACTCAGAGCCCCGGCAGTTGAAAAAGCCGACTGACCAAAAGCAGCCTTGCAAAAGTCACCCCATTTTCCAGGAGGGAAAGAATATGTTGTGACCCCCTCACAGAATGAGTTGCTTTGCTTGTCAGTGTGGTAGGAGAAGCCTGGGGAGGAGAGATTTTGGATAATTTTTCGAGGCTGGTCTAAAATGCATCAGTCTGGGGCTGCGCTCTGCACCTTTTCAGTCTTGATACAAACATTTGGGTTGGGCGGATGTAAATTCTGTCAGTGCCCCCAATTTTATTATTATTATTATTTCAACTGTGGGAGAGCAAAAAGGGCTCAGCTCAGGGCTGCACTGTACTGTGGCTCACATTTTCCAATCTATGTAGGAACTTCACTCCTAATGATTTCAGTGGGCACTAAGGCCCATGTAAATCCATAGTAAGGGGGCGTTTACATTGCAGTGAAAAGGGCGAGTTGCAGCCTGAGAAGATGGACCTGCACTACCTTTAGTCTGGACCTTTAATGCTAGTCTCTAAGGCAGGGGTTGTCAAAGTGTGGTCTGCGACCGTCTTGCAGGTGGCCACAGGCTTGGATCTTGCCCCTCCCGCAGCGGGGAGCCTGCGCTGATGCTCTAGCCCTGCACTCCCCCCTGAGGTTTTAGCACCAGCTTCCCATTGCAGGGTGGGGGGAGAGTGAGCCTCATGGGTCAGATCTGGCTTGCGGGGAAAGGAAACAACTCCAGGAGTTGCCTCTTTTCCTCCCCCCGCTGGAGGAATGGCAGTGCAGGAAACTGCTCCTCTGGAGGCTTTCCCCACTGCTCCTATTGGCTGGAATGACAGCCAATGGGAGTAGTGAGGGGTGGAGCCTGGGAATGGTGGGAGGCACAAAGCCAGGTAAGCGCCTCCTCATCCCCTTCATGCCCAGACCCTACACCCCCATACTCATCATGCACCCCTCTCCCGCCAGGACCCCGCACACCCACTCCACTCCTGTGCCCTCCTGACCACAAAGACCCCCCACCCCCAGCCTGCTCCTGCACCCAACCTCTCAGCCAGCCCCCCACCCCACTCCTGCACCCTCCCTCCCACAAAGACCCCCCACCTGCTCCTGCTCCCATTTCGTCATCGAGGGTGGTTACCTGGTGGTCCGCAGAAAGGTCTGTGTTGAGTGGGGTGGGCCACGGGCCGAAGTCTTTGACAGCCTCTGTTCTAAGGTACCACCAGGCTGCTCGTTGTTTTTAAAGCTACAGACTAACATGGCTATGCCCTGAGACTTTTTACCTTTAATCTACAGGTTGCACCTCTGTAAACTGGAACTCTCTGGTCTGGCAACATCCGTGGTCCAGCAGGACCACAGATGTTCCAGGATCAGAGAGTCCCAGCCAGTTGCAGGGAGGGGGGTGTCAGAAGCCCCATGTTATGCAGAGGGTGTGTGTGACATGTGACCCAGTTGGGCTGTGGGGAAGGTGCAGGAGCTGGGAAGCCCAGTGTGTGGCATGGCTGGGCTGTGGTGCGGGGGGGGAGGGCCAGGAGTTAGCTCATGGCTCAGCTGGGCTGCAGGGGGAGCCGGGAAGCCTGGTGGGAGGGCAGGATGGGGGAGGGAGGGCCAGCAGTAGGCGGGGGGTTCAGAAATGACCTTCCTTAGTCCCAACAATTCCCTTATCTGGGACCAGTCAGACCAGGGTGCTCCAACCTGTCATTAGCATGGCTAAAATTGCAGCAAAGATGAGGCAGCTCTGCCCTGTTACAGGACAGCGCCGTGCGTTCATACCCAGAGTGCCAAGCTGGCATGTATGGCTTATGCCACCTTCAGTGACATTTTTAGCCATGCTAGCTGGAGTAAAGCTAGTGGTACGCCTGCCTGAGCTGCCTCCATTTGCCCCGCAGACATACCCTGTGACACTGGTCCTGTCTTGAAGAGCTTACCCAGCAGTGGGCAACCTGCCGCCTGGGGGGCTGCATGCGGCCCATCGTGGTTCTAGGTGCGGCATGAGACACATTTTATGTACCGTTGCCCATGTGCAGGGTTCTCAGATTCTTCTAGTTTCCATCTGCGCAGTTATTTTTTCCTGCTGGGATTACTGAAGCGGCACACACAGAAAGCCAGGACATGTGAAGTGAGGGGGCGTGCTGATCGCATACCACATCCAACTAAAGCCCTGCTATGGTTCAGTCGGCACCCACAGCACATTGTAGGTAGGGAGGTGCCGTTAGGAAAACTACCCTATCCCGGGAGACCGTCTTGCTTATGACGGTCTTGGGGCCCACTGAGATAGAGGGCCACTCGTGTGGCTTTCTCCCTAGTCTAGGCTTGCCCATCTCTGGCTTATAGTCTACGTCTACATCTACACTACAAGGTTTTTGCGCAAAAACCTGGGGAGCGTCCACACCTCAAATGAGCTTTTGCACAATTAAATGGGCAGTTAAACGGCAGAACAGAGGGCTATTTCCGCTATAGGTAAACCTCCTTTTCTGAGGCATAACCGTTTTTAGTGCTACAGCTCTTGGGCAAAAAGGCCAGTGTGGACGCTCCAGAGGGGTTTCTTGCACAGGAAACCCCTACGGGAAAAAGCACAGGTGCTCTGATGGCCATTCTGTGAATGGCCATCAGCGCTTTCTTGTGCAAGAGCGTCCAACAGTGTAGATGTAGCCTGTGTAGATACAGAGTGGGAGGGGAAAAGCCTTGTTAAAATTCATGCATTAGGGTCAGTGATAGAGCAGGTTGCAGTTCCCACAGCTCTGCATGCCCAGGTCTTTATTACCCACTGGCCCACCTCTCCTGGAAATCATCCTCTTTGCAAAGACAGCTCTCACTGGCCTGTGACTAGCACCTTTGCTGGGGTGTCCAAAATTGTAGCCATTTGAAATGATTTGCCTAAAAATTCGGAGTACGATGTTGCCTCTATGGTTTGGAACCCGGGCTTTGACGCCTTTAAAAACATGACCCATTGTCTCCAACACAACATGTCACTGAAATCTATTACTTGGGTCATTTTTCATTCATATTAGTAATGGGCCAGCCCAGAGCATCACAGCTGAACCTCCCCCGCTCAAAATGCATGGATGGTTTTACCCTGGAAATGTACTTGACGGAGCTCTGTACTTTCATTGGGAGCTGGAGATGTATGCTGGGTTCCCTAATAAATTCTTGCCTAGATGCAGAAAAGAGGCATTTTCCCATCAAATGGCATAATGAATTGCATGCACATAATCAAGTGTACGGGTGTCGACCAGGTCTATGCTGAAGAACTGGAAATTAAAGTTTTGACAAGACGCCCACTATTGATTATGCAACCCTGCAGGGCAGTCTATTTGCATAAATAATCTGCTTCTGTTAAGAGTAAAGGAAGCGGGACTCAGACAGCACTAGGCTGTGTCATTACTGAATGTATTTCATTGCCACCTTCTTTCTTCGCTAGAAGTCTGTCATTGGCAGTTCAATTGTTTGCATGCGATTGGCAAAAGCCCAAAGCGACAATCAGTGTTTGTGTGCAGTCTATGTTTGCAAAAGCTGTTGGAGGCAGGGCTGGGGGATTGATTACATGTGGGTATTTGTGTGACACACTTACTTTCCATGGTTTCTTTTTTATTCTGTTTCGGCCACTCAGTTGACACAGGGTGAGCTGAGATTTCAACTTCCTTTGCCAAGTGTTGCTGGGTATAGTGTGACCTTGTCCTCTCATTCCCACACCCCCTTTTCCTTAGATAATGGTTAGGGTCCTACCAAATCCACAGTCCATTTTCATCAATTTCACGGTCAGGCCATTTAAAAAACCTTGAATTTCATGGTTTCAGATGTTTAAATCTTAAATTTCACAGTGTTGTCACAAACCATGAATATGTATTTAAAATGGAAAATATATAAACAGAGAAAGCCCTTAAGACTCAGTGTTTCTCAAACCGGAGTCCTGACCAAAAAGAGGGGTGCAATCGCAAAGCTATTATAGGGGTTTGCAGTGTTGCCACCCGTCTTCTTCACAACTGGGTGGCCAGAGAGAGTCAGTTGCTGGCTAGGCACCCAGGTCAGAAGGTAGCACCCTGCCAGCAGCAGCGAGGAATTGAGGGTGGCATGGTATGATGGCAGTTGTATGGCCACTTTTTCTTCTGCACTGTTGCTGGTGGCATTGGTGCCTTCAGAGCTGGCTGTCTAGCCAGCAGCTGCTGCCTTCTGTTCTGAAGGATAGGGATAAACTACCCCAAAGACCAGATTTCCCCACCAGTGACACATTTTTCACAGCTGTGACTCTGGTAGGGTCATAACATTCGTAATCAGAGCGAATGGTACAGGATTGTGTCTAGGTCTAGCATGTCTTAGGATAAAATTCAGTTAGGACAAATGCAAAGTACTCCACATAGGAAAGAACAATTAGTTGCACACATCCAAAATGAGAACCACCTAAGAAGGGCTACATCTCTATGGCTTCCTTCTTGTGCAAAAGCCTATGCAAATGAAGTGCGTATTAGCATATTGCTGCACTTCATTTGCATAATTAATTAGGGGCCGTTTTGGCGCTAGAGGCTTTTGCACAAAAAGGAGCTCTGTAGACGGCTCTTTTTTGCGCAAAAATCCCCTCCTGTGCAAGAGCTGTTCTTCCTCATTTTTCCCGTTTAGAAAAGAGAATATTGAGCGGGGACATGATGACAGTTTTCAAACACCTAAAAGGTTGTTACAAGGAAAAGGGAGGAAAATTGTTCTCCTTAATCTATGATGATAGGACAAGTAGCAATGGGCTTAAATTGTAGCAAAGGGTGGTTAAGCACACCCGCAGCCCAAATAAGGAATAAGTTGGCTAGGGAGGTGGTGGAATCTCCATCATTGGAGATATTTAAGAGCAGGTTAGACAAACACCTGTCAGGGGTGGTCTAGATGTTGCATGGTCCTGCCATGAGGGCAGGGGGCTGGATTTGACTTCTCGAGGTCCCTTCCAGTTTTATAATTCTGTTCTATGTTTTCATTCTCTCAGGCCTTCAGTGACCAAGGAAACACTCAGGACTAAATCAATCCCTCATTGAACTCCAGTGTTGTAAATGGAACTATATCAAGGGTAAATTGTTCTCCAGGTGTCACAGGCTGGAGCTTTTTAGAGCCTAATTCTGAAGGCCTCATTCACACTGAGTGGCACTCAGCATAAATCTTCACTGCAGAGTTATCCTGGGTGATCAGCACCTGGATGAGCATCACCCAGGTGTGAGCAACCTCACTGCAAACCCATCTCTGTATCCTCACAGGGTCTGTGCACCCCTGTGTGCTGCTAGAACTTCTGTGATCACGTCCCATGGATTGAGGATGGCCAGGTGTCTGGTTTTCAACTGGAATGCCTCGTCAAAAAGGGATCCTGGCAGTGCCGCTGACTGGGACCTTAAAAGTCCAGTCATAGCCCAGTGGAGCTAAGGTAGATACCTTACCTGCCCTGACTCCGCGTGGCTCCTGGGAAGCAACTGGTAGGTCCCTGCTGCTCCTAGGCATATAGGGCTTCAGTGACACTCAACATGCTGCCCCCTCCACACACACTGATTCCATAGCTCCCATTGGCTGGGAACTGCAACTAATGGGAGTTGCAGGGCTGGTGCCTGAGGGCACAGGCAGTGTGTGGAGCCTCTCTAGTCCCCCATATGCCTAGGAGCCACAGGTACCTGCTGGCCATTTCCTGGGAGTTGCCTTAGGTAAGCACTACCGGACCCCACACTCCCTCCTTTACTCCCAACCCCTTTTCGCAGCCCAAATTCCTCAGCCCTAGCCCAGAGCTCCTTCTGAACCCCAAATGCCTCATCCCCAGCCCCACCCCAGAATTTGCACCCCTAACTGGAGCCCTCTGCCCCCTGCACTCCAACCTCCTGGAGAAAGGGGGGAGCTGGGGCCTGGAGAAAGGGGTGGAGCAGGGGTGGAGTCTCAGGGAAGGAGCAGGACGGGGCCAGGAAAGGTGTTCAGTTTTGTGCCACTAGAAAGTCGGCAACCCTACTCAGATCTTTGCGCTGCCGTAAGCGGAGCTGCTTGGTGATTCTTGCACAGTGAACTGTGGGAGAACTTTGTCCTTCTGGGCACAATTGTGGGAAGGCAGTGGAGGACTGTCATCACTTCAGTGATTTAACTGGCATCCTCACTGCAAAGTGGGCAGGTTACCAGCCTGAGAGAAACCTCTGTCCAGGCCCTAACCCGCTGCAGCTTTGCTAGCCTAGAGTCAAGTACACCTCAGCTAAGGGGGTTTTGTGTGAGGCTGGGAGAGAGGTTGAGGCCACATCTGGGTAAGTGAACTCTGTGGACTGATCCTCACTTATGTAAATAGTCCCTTGGACTTCCAGTAACTTCCGTGGGACTCCTGTCAATTAGGATCAGACAGGCAAGCCCTTAGGAAGGGATTTTCATAGGAGCCCAGGAAAATTGTGTCCCACTTCCATTGAATTTAAGTAGGTGTCCTAACTCATTTGGGATCCCGTGAGAATCCAAAGTGATCCGAATTTGCCTGGAGCTCAGTGGGAGTCTTTCCATGGGCTGCAGCCATCTTGGGATCATGCCCTATGCTCCCCATAGGCAAATGCTGCCAGTCAGATGCTTATGAGGACTGAGAGAGCCAACCAAATGAGTCTCTGTGGCAGACACTCACACTCACTCTTTGTCCATTTTGTTCAGAGCCCAACTGGGACAAGCCACTTTATCACTGAACTGGGACACCGGAGCTGAGCTGTGAAGCCTGTCTCAGGGGCCCCTCCCTTGTGTTACCTCAGACTCTGTGGAACTGTCCCCAGTGTCAAAAGAAAACCTCACCGGGTGCAGTTAACTGACACATTGGCTCTTCGCAGAATGGGAGAGATGGTCTGGGAATCAGAAAATGTGGGTTGTATTGTGGCCGACTTGCCTGCGTGCCCTCAGGCAAAGCCACTCAAGTTACCTCACACAGAGAGCTCATCAAAAGGCAGATGGGGTGTACAAGTACAGTATTATGGCCGAGGACAGATTGAATATGTTTTGCTGATTTCTTCTCAGCCTCTGGGCCTGCGATGCTTTTTCCTGGTGTCTCACACCACACAAAGATTGCACTCAGGTCCAGAGAACCCACCTGTTCTACTCCACCTAAGTACGGGCCCTTGAGTCTTATCCTGCCAGGAAACAGGAGTGGCTGCAGCAGAATGTCATCATGAAATTTGCCCTTGGCGGTGACCCGGCTCACTCCATTTCATGGGCCATATTCTCAGCTGGCGTCAAGGGGGAAAACTCTGTGGAAACCCAGGAGATGAAGATGCGGCCCAAAAAAAAGAAGTTCACTTCCTGTGATCTGTTTTCACCACTTGATATTGCACCCATTGCTATTTACGTTGCCAGGCACAAGCCAGATGTTTTATATACCCAGAGAAAGAAGCAGACCCTGCTCTGATGAGCATGTAGCCTGAAAAGACCCTGATGGATGAAGGAAAAGGGAGATGATAATGAATTGATAAGCAAAGGCTTTGTTACGGCACTGAAATACAGTGGTGCAGATCCCTCCAGCCATAGGGGATCCCAATAAAACAGACAAGCCATATGAAGACGTGGGCCAAGGTTTTCTAAATTAGAAGCCTGACGTTAGGCTCCTACGTCCTTATTTAAGTACACAGATAAATGGGCTGATTTTCAATTGGTGCAGAGGATCCAATAGCCCCCCTCTCTCCCCCCATGCTCGCCTTGCCCAGCACTTTGAAAAAATCAAGGTACTTTTTCAGGTTGCTAACTATATGGTTAGGAGAGATGCCCGGCTTAGAATTATGACTGACATGCAAAATGAAGGGGCAATTTTTTAGGAACGTGGGCAATCCCAAATTCCTCTGCTGCTTTCAGAAAGACCATAATTTAATTGCCAATTCCAGCCCTTGCTGCCAGCTGCATTACACATCAATAGAGGCCAGGAGGTGAAAAAGAAAACAGTATCCACCTGGAATTGAAGGTGAGGGGGGGATTTTAGATAGGGAGAATGACTCCCTCTAGAAATTGTCAATCAGTTGATTTATCGCTCTGGTAATTATTTCTGCATATCTGGGTCCGGATTTTGTTAGACTTGTGCAATTGCCAGTGACTGTGGCTGCAAAAGCGGGCCTTTGTGAGCAAAAAGAGCCATTTCAGGCAACTGGCCATTTGAGTGCACAGTTAATGCCATTGGATGGAGTTGCAAAAATGGTGTACAAATTACGCACGCCCCTATTAACGCTAATCATAGAATCATAGAACACTAGAACTGGAAGGGACCTCGAGAGGTCATTGAGTCCAGTCCCCTGCCTTCATGGCTGGACCCAGGTACCATCTAGACCATCCCTGACAGATGTCTATCCAACCTGCTCTTAAATATGATGGAGCTTCCACAACCCCCCCCGAAGCAATTTATTCCAGTGTTTGACTACACTGACAGTTAGGAAGTTTTTCCTAATGTCCAGCCTAAGCCTCCCTTGCTGCAGTTTAAGCCCATTGCTTCTTCTCCTATCCTCAGAGGCCCAGAAGGACAGTTTTTCTCCCTTCTCCTTGTGACACTTTTTTAGCTACTTGAAAAGCGCTATCATGTCCCCTCTCAGTCTTCTTTCCAAACAAAACAAGCCCAATTCTTTCAGTCTTCCTTCATAGGTCATGTTCTCCAGACCTTTAATCATTCTTGTTGCTCTTCTCTAGACCTTCTCCAATTTCTCCACATTTTTCTTGAAATGTGGTGCCCAAAACTGGACACAATATTCTAATTGAGGCCTAATCAGCGCAGAGTAGAGCGGAAGAATGATATCTTGTGTCTTGCTCACAATACTCCTGTTAATGCATCGAGAATCAGGTTTGCTTTTTTTGCAACCACATCACACTGTTGTCTCATATTTAGCTTGTGGTCCACTCTGACCCCCTAATGTTACCAGAACAGCGGCTTGCAGCACATTTGTGTATTTCTTTAAAATTGCACAACAGCAGCATTCACAAATTTGGGTTTTTACAGGCGAAACATACCCAGCATGCCTGTCTTTGAAGATCTGATTTGTAGCACTGCAAGGGCAAGGTATTCCTGGCTGGCTAAGCTGTTTTCACTAGAGGACTATGGTATCAGCGAAGGAGAAGAAAAGGTGGTTTTATGCAATCTGTGTGACCATCCAGCCCTGCGGGAAGGCCAGGGACTGGCTTACTCCATAGCATAAGTTATAGTAGACTTAGGGCTGCTCTAAACTACGTCCAGCTGCCCCGGCCCCATGGAAATGAATCTGCTAGGTTTTTCTTTTGTGACAGCAGGGCAGGGCAGCTCGAGCATGAGCTCACATCTGGCTCTAACTCTGTAGCAGTACATATCTATGTACCTGCCTGCACATGTACAGGAATCCCTTCACACACCACTGGCATAGCAGGGATGTAACACAGCTATTGCAGAACAGAACCCAGCTGCTTTACCCAGCTGTACCAGGCAGCAAGTGGAATAGCAAACTACCATCTGACCCTGAAGGGGCGGTGTTGGAGATGTGGCATGACTCAGTGTGGAACTTGCCCTGGACACCTGTGTTTAATACCACTAACAATTAGGAAAAATATTATGGGATCTTTCTAATGACAAGGGCTCAAGAGTCAGGACATTGTGGTTTTATTCGTCATCCAAAAGACACAACTGACAATTATAGTGTCCCAAGGTTAGACTCCCAGTGATATATAAAGGCATCCTCCCCATTATAACTTGGAGCATCACTCGTGCTGAAAAACCACGTCTTTCATTAACATGGGGCGTGTCCCTAGCTGACAGTGACCATGCCCCTCCTGCAAGGTACAACTGCATCACCACCGGTAGGGATGTGGCTACAGGCAGCTGGGCATCTGTTGCCTTCATCCGCTGAGTTGCTTAATCAGTTGCTAATCAAGGGAAAATGTCCCCTCTCTCTGTGCATTGAGAGAAATCAGTTCACAAAGAATATGGAGGCAATGCCTTTATGATGGTTTATTGCTTGGTTTCAGCAGTGTTAGCCATGGAAGAGGAAGGAGCCCCTTGGCCACAAGGAGGTACTTCTGAGATGAACCAAATACAAAGGAAATGAGGAGGGCACACGCCATTGAGTGTTTACAGTACAGTACTGGAACGTAATAAATAACACTGGGTAAAAGGTCATAACACAAGACAGTGTTATGCTTGCACTGACTGAAATGGCTGAGTCTCCCGGTCGTGGGGCCTATGAAGTGTCTTAATGTAGATGAACAGAAGTCCTTAGAGACATCACAGATTCTCTGGTCACGGTCAGCATCACGGTCAGCCAGCATGCTTTACATTTAAAGCCTATTTACAGGCCAGCCGAGCAGGGATGCTAACAGTGTGCACGAGGCGGGGAAAGGTCCCATTATACCAGCTACGGAACAAGTTGAGTTTTGATGTGAACGTCATGCTTGGAAACTGAGGAGAGGCTCTTGAATCCCCAACACCTTTGAAAAGGTGTATTTAGAATCCAGGTGGTATAAAAAAGGTGCATTCTGTTTTATGAGCTTTTCCGAGCACCGCTCATCTGAAGGGGATTCTGGCCCCCCTGCCTCTGTTTTGTTTATTTTAAGTGCTCTTATTCTGCCCTTTGGAGTCCTGTGTGATGCCGGGTATTTGAAATAACAAGACTTTGAAAAATAAGGGTCTTAAGTATATGAGGGAACTCACTGCTGGATATTGCATGTAAATGAAGAGCCAGCTTTTTCATCTGGTAGGAAGTGGAAGAGACACTCTGTTGACACATTACACACCCTCCCCCATGGACCACGATCCAGTTCTGTGGTATTTGCTAAGGGAAACACTAACATGTTATGCCACTTTAATTTTAGCAGGTTGTCACAAGGCTGTGCATTAAATACTGTTTCTGGAGTGGTGAAAAGCGGTCGCTGAAGTTGGAAGGTGAGATGGGTAAAGCCATTCCTTCCAGGTCACTTTGAGATGTCGGAAGCAGAATATGGATCTGGGACTGAGATTCACTTCTTCTCTTGCTTGCTTTTAGTATAACTGTGGAGTGACACCACTGACGCCAGTGGAGTCACTCCAGATTTACACACGTGTAAATGAGAACAAGAATTTGGTCCCTGGAGATTTGGAGCCTATTGTGGTGGGGTAGATTAGACCCAAAGGCCTCAAGTAGGAGGCCTCAGGGTTCTGCCACACCCCTCCCAGGAAAAAAGCAGTGGAGAGGTTCTTCAAGTGGCCCACAATGATTGTGAGGAAGCAACCAATCAGAGGGGCTGCTGGAACAGCCCATCAGGGCCCAGCAGGCCCATATAAAAGGAGCTGCAGAACAGAGCAGTAGTTAGTTGCTGCTTGGAGCTGGAAAAGAAAGGAGCCGCATGCCTGGGTGGGAGAGTAGCTGGACTATGGACAGCTAACAGGAAGAAAGCCCTAGGGCTCCATAGGGCCAAGACTATTTAAAGTCTGAGCCCAGGAAGGGCTAAAGGGACAGCATTAGAAGGGTACTGAGACAGGCCCTGGTGGACTGTATAACCCAGAAGGGGGGTCTGTTCACAGGCAGATAGTGGGGACAGGGATCGGAGAAGTGAGAGGCTCCTGGTGGACTCTTAAGACTGAGCCCAAGAGAGTTTGCTAGCAGGGACTGGCTACTGGGATTGAATAAGGACTGAGTCTGGCTGGAGGGCTGCAGGAAGATGATACTGTCTCCTTGTCCTTGAAAAAAACACCTGAGAAGTACCACAAGGGCTCACCAGAACCAAAGAATGGAGATGCACCCAACCAGAGGGGATGCCCAAGAGAGGTAGGTACCCGCTCTGCCACACCCATCTACAATGGAAAGGAAAAATATAGCCCTTTGCTTCCAAGCAGGGTTGAACACCTGTCCATGAGAAGGGCCAAGTTGCACTGTGAAGCAAGGAGCTCTGGATTTTACTCCTTGGTCCGGAGAAAGCTTAGTACACTCATGATCACTGCTGAGAGTCCAGGGGGAGGGGAGGGAAGAGGGCAGAGCTACACTGCATCACGGCAGGCAAAAGTTCTTTATGCACACGTGGATGTTGTGGGAATAGCTCTACTCAGAAGCATTGAACGATGGTGCTACCTAAAAGCTGGGAATTGGAGTAGTGGGATGGAACATATTTTTATATCTGTAATTTTAAGTCTGGGCTCAGTCCTCTGGAAGTACAGAGAATAAATGTCACAGCTCAGAAGTGTTGCTTAGGATACAAAAAGCACAGCCGTGAAGACACGCCAACAAACAGAGGGCCACATGAACCAGCAGGAAAGCAAGAAAACGTGCCCAACAAAGAAGAGTGCTGCCGTTTCCAGGTTTGCAGAACATTCTTCAGGTCAGATCATAAAGGGAAGAGGCTTTATAAAACCTTGTCAGTTTTTGCCTCAGCTAGATACTCCCCCCACTGCGTTATTCAGTGTTCTGTTGTTATACTACATAGAGTTTACTATGGAGAAGCATAGAAATGGAGAATGTGCCTCAAGAGGCCATCTAATCTAGTCCCCTTGCGATGGAGCAAGATCAAGGACATCGTCATCTTTCTCTTGCTCTTAATGCTATTACAGAACCTCTTCTTATTGCCCTTTGTGTCCCTTGCTAGATGTAACTCATTTTTGTCTCGCTATCTTTCTGAGTTTGCTGAGCTAACATCAGTTATTTAAGGCAACTGGCAAGTTTTAAAGCTTGGTTACTATTTATAGAGGCCGACTACAGAGATGCTCCACACATAGGCCTGCCCCTGAAGTCAGTGGGTGCTTGTAGGAGCTGAAGAATCAGGTGTCTAGATGGTGGAAGGGCTGGTGGCAAAATAGCAGGAATGGCGATGAGATGTTGCCTCACCCAAACCATGTGGAAGGTCACCGCTGCCTTGAGGTGGAGAAAGGGAAAATCAGTTTTATCCATCTTGTAAACACCTCACTTAGTAAAATGAGCTGCAGGATTTCACCTGTCTGCATGGATGTATTCCTCTTTGGACTTTCTAAGCCACCTCTCACCATAGGATTTGGGTACTGACCTAGCACTGTGGTGCTCTCCTCATCACTCTGACAGGCCTGCCATCTGGTAAATTAAATGGAATGTTCAGACCTAACTCACGCAATCTGATTGGCTGCCCTACAAGGGGTTAATTCACTGGTAGCACCTTCATGAACAGGTATAAAGTGCAGCTGCACCCATGCAAAAAAAACCCACAAACTTTTGTATGTTTATACTTGTCTCGGTTTTGCCCCCCCGTTTTCGTCTCACACCACAGCATAGTTCAGGGGCATAAGGCCCAGGTAAGATTAATTATTGCAAGTTTTCCTTTATTATTTCTTCACAGAAAGTTATCAAGCCCAGGACATGCCCATTTCTTCATTTGTTACTGCATGTGAGAGGGATACAGTCTAAGAGCCAAGAATACCTAGATTTTATTGACAGCAGTGACAATAAGTGGCATTCGCTTAACCAGAAATAGGATTTTGTTCAGTGTTTGCAAAGGGCTTTGTCGACTGCACATCTGTTATGTGTCCTATTTACAAGTGTTACTTGATAGACACCAGCAGAGTTAATCCTGATTTACACCAAAGTAAATGAGATCAGAGTGGGGCCCTGTGAGGGGTAATTATATTTAAGAACATTGGGTTGTATCTTAATTCTGTACTTGTGCAGGATAATGATGTTTGGACGGTACATCTGGGTTACCGTGAGGTGCCCAGCTTTGGCCCCATTTTCTTGTTTATCAGATATGCACTGTCTGAGTGACTGATGAAGGCAAAGCTGTTGCGGTGGTAGTGCCAGGATATGAGCGTGACAAAGTGTGGGAGGTCAGAGCTTTTACTGGACCAATCTGTATTGGTGAAAGAGACACGCTTTCGTGCTCCTCAGAGCTCATTGTCAGACTTGAAGTTGGTCACTCAAGGTCATCTATCCAAGGTCTCATGATGAATCAATGACTCAGCCCAAATTTTAGGGCCTAAGCCAAAGCCCACTTCTGCCAACAAACATCTTTCCATTGGTTTTAATGGCCATTGGATCATGCCCTCCTTGTTCATGTACTTGTACATAAGCACTGTATCTTATGTCCTCCTTTAAAGTGATGCAAACACTGCTGCTCTGACAGCTTTGCATTGCCTGCACCACAAATATTGCTGTTTCTGTCAAAGGAGACACACACAAAACAATAATTTCTTTTCAGAATGTTATCGTTAGACAACCTATCGAGGACATGCTGTGTCAGGCCAAGAACCTAATGGTAATGCACTTGTAAATGGGATGTAGGCTGGGAAGGATTTGATGTTGATTGGTAAATGTCAATGTCACCGTGTACACACAAGCTGACAAAAATATTCCCACCAATTATCATCTAAAGGTACAGATAGGCAAAGTAACAAAGATGCTACTTGAGCTTTTGTTTCGAGGTTGATTTCAGGATATTTACTGTGTGGTGTTTGCGATGTGATGGTGACAATTTGTGTTTTAATGGTTATAAAGCTTTAACAGGTTGGAATCATTGTTAACTTGACCGCCTCGCCATTGTCTGACCCCCCTCGATAATCACAACTGTGAAAATGTAAATTAATAAAGTTGAAAAAGAAGACAAAGTTAACCATCAAAATGATTAAAAGAACAAGAAGTCCACCATGTCTAATTCTATGATGAAACCATTTTAAATATGACTTTTGGTGGCATTGTATGGGTGGTACCACAAATCTGATGCTGTAACCCACACACTTGCTGGGTGTGGGTCACTGTCCCATGTAGTGGCACTTAGAGCACCTACAATGAGAAAGAAGGAGTGTCCTCTACAGCCTTCACTCAGAGCCAGCTGGCTGTTAGCTCAAACAGATGCGGCTTATGCACTAAGCTCCAGAGGTTCCCAGTTTAGTTCCTCTTGATGCCCTTACGATAACACTTGCAGAAATGTACGGTCACTGAGTACTGACTTCAAGTCATATCTTGTTGTCAGTTTTCCATGCAGAGCTCCCCTGCAATTAGTACTGGGAATCCTGTGTGCAGATCAGGGTCTGGCTATGGCCTTTGGCTTCGGTTCATAACAAACATCTTGTTTATGGCCTCTGCTCCAGGCAAGCCCATTCATGCTGCCCTCGTGATACTGGTCGTTCCAGCGAAGATCAGTTGCTGAGGTCGACACATTAGCTTACAGCAGTTTTGCAGCTAGAGAGCAGGATTAATTGTCTTGTTGCTTTGCCCTGGTACAACTCTATTACAAAATAAAGAGTTGAAGGGTCTAGTCATGATGCTGGGGGCCCCAAGAAGGTAATACAATCTTGGGTCAGCAATAGGACATCTCTTCTCCAAACGGTCTCTGTGGTTACACCTATAGGTAAGTCTGTACTGGAGTCTGGGTGTGATTGCAACAGGTGTGGCCACATGAGTTGGATGCAATTTGGCTAGCTCAGGTAGTGGTAGCAGTGAAGCCATAGCAGCGTGGACCTGAGGACATGCTAGCTGCCTAAATACTCAGGGACCTGGATGGGTTGTGCAGCCCACATGGCTAGGGCTTCACCACTACTGGTACCTGAGCTTGCTCAGTATGCACTGGTGCGCTGCAAAGCTTCCTTTCCGGTTGCATTTTCTGTGCTTTCCCCGCAACCCATTGCCATCTGTGGAAGTGACCTGCATGGAATGAGTGCAGGGCGCACCCCGGAACTCCGTTCGAGGGGCAAGTGATCAGAGCTTCATCTAAGGATAAGCTACTCCTAGTGCCTAAGCTGGTGTAGCCATTGAGCCGTGCGGTCCATTCATTTCAAAGAGCGATACCCCTATGCAGCATCGTAGGATCTGGTCTAAGAGATCTCTACCATCGACACCCACCCACAGTAGTTTACACAAACATGGGCTTGGTTCAAATACCAGTCCCTATCTCCCAACTTTGCCTGCCATTCTTTTCTGACCTCTGTGAATGTACAAGCATAGGAGGCTGAATTTGCCCTCGCTGATATCTTTCACCCTCTCTGAGCTGAACACTAGGGGAACACAGAGGACAGGGAAATTCCATGTAATGATTAAGTGGGGCCCAGAATTACTCCCTTGAAGAAGTCCATGGGCCAAACCCAGCACAGGCACTAGCTGGCACAACTCCAGGGATTACTTTATCCCAACATCGTGCCACCCAACTGAAGGCAGAATCCGGCCCAATGAGTTCAGGTTTACAATGGGAAGTGGAGGGGTTGCCTGGCACAGAACTGCAATTGCTTCCAGACAAAGATGAATAATGGCATTCCCCTTTCGTAAAAAAGCCCAGTGATGCAGCACCCCATTCGGGACTTGAAGCTTGTTTTTTTAAGTACAATTGGAGATCTCTTTTTCTCAGCCTCGTGGTAAACCAAACATGGAAGGGCAATTACATCTTCCCCTCCACATGCATGCAGAGGTCTTATTACTCCAAGTGGGCAAGAGAGTCCTTCCCAATCAAGCCCTTCCCTTTAAAAAAAAATACTGCAGTATGCTGAGTTAAGTTCCCAATGACATTATTCCTATTGTCAGATATACAATAGGGGCTGATTCTCATCTCACAGAGCTGATGTAAAAGCTGGAGTAACTATTCCAGTCAATCGTGTTACACTGGTGTAAAAGCTAGGTGAATGAGATTGGAACGATAGACATTACAACAGAGATCACTGCAAATGGTTCTTTATGAAGAGAGGGTTGGGCTGAGGAGAGGGCTAGGAGGAAGCATCTCGTGCCACATCTCAGGCAGAAGGTTCCAGGTTCAACCTTGCACAGGTTGACTTTGGGTCAACTCTGAACTGAAGCTGAACCAACCATGGTAGATGTGGATGTCAGAGGCAGACATAGAAAATCAAGGACTCCTCCCCCCCCAAATATGCAGGTGTGCTCCCCATGACAGACCACCAAACATAGCACCCCCTACTGCCCAATTATAAATATGAAGGAGACATCACTTGAATAAATCCTGCTACTTCGGACAGAGCCATTTGGCTTGATCAGCTACAGGCAAAATTGTAGCTGCTGCTCTACATCAGCCATACGGAAGGAGGAAGCCGGAACTGTCATTGCTGATGTTGCTCTGAGAGAGGAGCTAAGGGAAAGCAGAATATTTTTCTCATGCCACAGAGGGCACGACCAAAGGCAGTGGGTTCAAATGGCAGCAAAGCGGCTTCAGATTAAATCTCAAGGGAAAAGATTGTCCTACCTGTTCTTTATTCTAACTGTAAGAACAGCAGCACAATGGGACACACTGCCTAAGGACCTTGTGGAAGCTCCTTCACTGGAAGTTTTTAAGGAGAGGCTGGCGATCCATCTGTCTTGGATGGTTTAGACACAACAATTCCTACCTCTTGGCCAAGGGTTGGACTAGTTGACCCTTGAGGTTCCTTCTAACCCTATGGTTTCTATGATTCTCTAGGGATATGTCTAGACTACATTGTTATTTCGAAAAAAACCTGCCCTTTTTTCGAAAAAACTTCACCTGCGTCCACAGTGCAATTGTGTTCTTTCGAAATTAAATCGAAAGAATGTAGGGTTTTTTTTCATCATTGGTAAACCTCAAATTACAAGAAAGAATGCCTTTTTCAAAAGAGCTCTTTCAAAAAAAGGCGTGTGTGGATGCAGAACAGGGACATTTTTCGAAAGAAGAGGCAGTCGAAAAAAGCACAGGTGCCCTGGTGGCCATTCTGTGAATAGCAATCAGGACTTTGTTTTGAGAGAGTGTCCATGCAGTCTGGACACTCTCTTTTGAAAAAGCAGATTGCTTTTTCAATCCGGTTTTGAGGTGTGGATGCTGTCTTTCGAAAGAAGCTTGCAGTCTGGACGTACCTGAGTGAAAGTAGAGGACTTTGGGTTTCCAGGGATATCGAGCTATCACTTTGGAGCAGCATTAAATTCACCCCAAAAAATATAAAGAAAAAGAAAATTCTCACTAGTGTTTTTGCGAGCGATGTACACACTTCAAATGGGGCTCATTCCCTGATATGTACATGGAAAGGTAGGTTAAAAAGTGGGCAGCCAACATGATATCACGCTTATTGAAAATCAAATGATTTTCATTGAAACATCTTCATTGGCGGATAAAATCCAACTGGAATAACTGAAGGAGGGATCGATTTGAGAGCGTCACTCTTCCCCCTTGACTATTTCAAACTCTGACAGCACCAGTTACTGGTGGACCTAAGTTGTGGCCAATTCTGCCAACTGCTATTAAGCTAATTCTTCATTCTGGTTAGTGGTTCCTGACAGAGGGTCGGATTCAATCAAGCACTACAAGAGTTTGAAATCTCCACTCCCCCACTGTGTGCATTATTCGGGTACAAACGTATTATAAACCAATCTCCTTCCTACAAATCCCCAAAAGACTCCTGCTGTGCAAATATGCCAAGACTTATAGCAAGCTTAATCACAGGGGGGTTTCTTTTGTGGGAAACACAGCCATGTAACCGATTTGGCACTGATCTCTTGTTTTCATGCCCTAGATGTGCAAGTTTATCATGTCCCATTTTTTAAAAATACACCGTAACGATGATAGTGCAGAAAAGGGCATTTACATTTTAGCTCCTCAGCAAGCTACATTTTGGAGGCATTGTCGATGGAGGAGGTAACTCTGAAAGCTTTTTATTAATGAGGGCTATACAGATTGTCGGGGAGCTGCAGATTCCACTCCGATTCTGGAGCCGATGAGATGACTTTCTGGCCTTTCAGCTGATTCGTAGCAACGTGAAATGCCTACAGAAGCGCACAGAGCTGTGCCCTGCTACAATTTCCCTCTCTGCTTTGTAGGCCCTTCCTTGTCTCACTGCTGTCCTTTACTGGTCGGACTCTTGGCACATTGAAAGCAATTTTTTCCCCTCATTGGCTCATTTTGAAAAGTGCTTCGTGTCTATCTGTTTCCGAGATGTTGGCCCTGGGGAAGCCAATAATTATCCCCCGCACTCCCTCCATTCACGAGCCTTTCAGAATTTCCTAGGCCCTCTCAGGCAAGACGGAGTCATGCGCAAGTTTACTAGCCAGTTTGCATATGGTCCCCCATCACCCAGGGATAAGCCTGTAGTTAAAGGTCTGGAAAGAAGAAAAAAAAATTCTCTGTGTCCTGACTTGTCTCTTCTTGTTCAGGAGCTCAGCAGCGTTTCCAGTTGCGTGCCCTTTGTTTGACCCATGGGGAGCATCTTGTTTAAAAACAACTCCACATCTTTCAACAAAGTCCTGGGTCGTTTCTCTCTCTCTCTCTCCTGGGTTCGGTGCATGGGCATTTCTCCCCCTCAGACCAGAGAGAAGTCTGCTTGGAAGCTGGAGCCCCTCTGAGTCTTAGGTGAGCTCTTGGTGAGCATGGAGATCTGCGTGCTGAAGTTGGTGCCGTTGCTCCCTACGGACGGGTGGTGATACTTCATGTCAGAGCCCAGGAACCTTTCCATGTGCCACCTGCGCCACTTCCGCTTCAGCTCGGCTTGCACCTAAGCGGGGGCGGAGAAGCACGTTAGTGGGCAGGACCCCTTTCTGCGGCTCTGATTTCATTTTATGAGCAGCAGTGGGGAAGCTGCCTTCCTCAGGTGGTGTCTACACAGCACCCTTACCTTGAAATAAGCTACGCCATTTGCACTGCACAAATGGCGTCGCTTATTTCGAGGTCATTTCAAAATAGCTTATTTCGAAATTTGGCGCTGTCTACACAGTGCCACATCTCGAAATAAAGCGCTATTTCCGACAGATCTCTTAACCCTTGTGGAACTCTTGAAGGATATTTCAAAATAACGGGCGTGTTTAAAGACGTGGAACTGCAATTGCGGGATACTTCTGGTATCCCAAAATAGCCCCGCTGTCTAGACGTAGCCTAAAGTGTCCTTAAATTCCTACTGGAAGCTGATAACTGGCTCTTAGTCTATGACTATGGTGGAAGTGTGAATGAGTGATACCTTGTCTGTGGGAAGTCAAGGATGGTGCCTTGGAAAAGGAAAACTGGCACTGAGTTGGATAAAGAGAACCACCCTCTTTTAAGGACCAAAAGGGACCCATTCACAAAGGGCTCTGAACTATATCAGTGAGTAAGACCTTTATAGTTAAGTGGCCTGCAATGAAGACACACACCAGGAAGGGACGGAGTCGTCTTTGGGCTGGGTGGCTGCTACAATGAAGGGCCTCTAATGACCTTAACTGTTAAGCTTCAAAGACACATTTTTTCCCTGTATCCAGCCCCCGGGCCTGAAATTCCCTACCCCTGCCCTAGGGGGTGAGGTTGTCAACTATGGATTGAATTATAGGGGGCTTTCAGCACTCTCAGGCTAGAAATCATAGGATGAACTATAGAGGGATCCCAAAATGTCCCTGGGCTAATAGGGAGGGTGGGATATAAACTCTGCTCTCAGTTGTATAGCTGCCCCCATCTCTTCATTGCTCTCTTTACTGGCTTGAATGGTGCTCAGGTTAGTAGGGGGCTAAAAGTTCTTACCAGCCCACATCTGCACAGGGGCTTTTATGAGATACATTTGGTGAGTTTCAGACCAGTTTCCAGAGGACACACGCTCCATCGTACAAAATTCACTGCAGTCCCCAGCCTTGGTCTCATCCTGCTGCTCAGAAGTCAAGGGCAAAAGCCTGCTTGGCTTCAACAGGATTAGAGCCAAGCTCAGCAAAGAGGCCAAGTCCTGAGAGGGTTGGAGAGTGGCCACACCCTCACCTCCAACCGTGGTCATGAGATGTCAGAACGGAGGCACATCGGGAGGTGGGGGGAGGGGGGAAGGGGAACCCTCCGCTTGCTGCCTGTTCTGAGTACAGCATCAGAGAGCTGCAGTTCACATGCCAAGCCCGTATCTGCTGGCCACAGCTGGAAATGGCCTGGCTGGTGTGCTTCAACATGCGATTCTTTTGGAGCTTCGCCCCAATGTGCTGATGTAAGGAAGGGAACCTTGCTCAGTCTGCCCGTCTCCATCATTCATGTCATCCTGTGGCACTTACCTCCCCATTGAGGAAACAGTACAGAACGGACACCCCAAAGCCCTGGGAGGAGGGAAGAGAGAACAAGCACTTAGAATCTCGCCACCCGAAAGGCATCATTTAAATTGGTCAGAACCTTGGACACTGGAAATTGCTAACTGTCCCCCCATTACAGATAGAGGCGGCTTGATTGTCGCTCCCTTACTAACATGCAGGCCTGGACTCAGGCTGTGTCATGCCCAGGGGGGGACTTTGTGACTTTTTTGTGACAGTGACATTAGATTCTTCCGAATCTTGGCCTTCTTTAAAAAAAAAAGTCACTTTCTGGCCCTTACAATTGCAGAGGTAACACTGCAAATGCGAACAGCTGGCAAACCAATTCAGGATGTATGCCTGAGTCTGCAGGCAGCCTGGAATGAGAGCTCTGAACTGTCCCACCCATCACCATATGGTGCTAATGTAACTGCCACCACGTGGATTTGAACCTAGGACCTCTGAAGCGGAGTATAGGAGGCTCTAGCCTCTGAGCTAAAAGCCAGCTGGCTCCCAGTCCATGCTGTAGAGGTCTCTTGATCTTAACTGTTGCTGTGGTCTAGGTACCACTTGCATTGCTCAGTAACCACCCTACACATGTGGGTTACATACTTCCCCGAGGTGAGTGGGTTACATACTTCCCCGAGGTGAGAAAGTGCATCCTGAGCTTCCGAGACCCAGTTGAGATCCCAGACAAGCCCCCAGTTGTAACTACCAGTGGGCAGATTTGAACTTGGGACCTCTGAAACTTAGTCTAGGAGCCTCTACCCTCTGAGCTAAAAGCCAGCTGGCTCTCAGCCCATGCTGTAGAGGTCTCTTGATCTTAACTGTTGCTGTGGTCTAGCTACCACTTGCATTGCTCAGTAACCACACTAGGGCTATGTTCTACACTGGCAGCTTCTTGCGCAAGAACTTCTTGTGCAAGAAGTCTTGCTCAAGAAAGTGTCCAAACTGCCATGTGCGCGCTGTGCTTTTGCACAAGAGTGCCCATGGCAGTGTGGACGCTCTCTTGTGCAAGAAAGCTCTGATGGCCATTTTAGCCACAGGGCTCTCTTGCGCAAGAAATCCCTGCCGAGCGTCCACACTGCCCTCTTGTGCAAGAGCTCCTGCGCAAGAGGGCTTACACCTGTTAAAAAAGAGCACAGCTCTTGTGCAAGGAGCCCTCTCTTACCACGCCATACTGTAAATTTCCTTGCGCAAGAGCAGGCGGGCAATGTGGATGCTCTGCAGATTCTTGCACAAGAACGGCTGTACTTGCGCAATAACCCACCAGTGTAGACATAGCCCAGATGTGTGGGTTACACTAATTCAGCTGGTGAGCCATGTGTCCACATTGCTAGTGATTTCACGGCTGACCAAAGCGGTACAGTATGTGATAAAGCACGTAGGCAGTTCTGAAGGCAGTAGGCTGGGTGAAGCCAATTGCACACCACTGGGAGGAAGTCCATCAGTGAGTGCCAATCACTGTGCAGAACTGGGGACCTGCCTTGGGAGCAGAATGCTGAGGGCGGTTGAAGTGACGTCTGCGTATGTAGGTGTCAAATAATGGAATTATCCCACAGCTTTTTTTCATCCCTATCTCACACCAGCCTCAGACCTCAAAGGAAGGTTGTATCATTCTCCCCCTTTCATAGCTGGGGAGACTGAGGCACCGGCAGGGAAGTGTTGTGTCCAAAGTCATGCCACATCAGAACAGTGACTGGTGCTTGGGGCTCCTGAATCCCAGATTAGTGCCTTATCCACTAGGCCACACTGCCTCTCACCATCTCCTTCAGGATTAGCTCATGCAACAGGCCCCATTGCTGTCAATAGAAATTCTGCCTCCCTTTGGAGCTAACAGAGCCTGAGTGGCATCTGAATACAGACCGGAGGATTTAGCCAATAAAGGTATTGGAGTAATAAATAATAAATGCTAGTAAAACATATTGGGATGCCAGGAGGGAAAGGTGGTGTGAGAATGCACAACCGTAGCACCCCGTGCCTTCAGTGAAGTCCCAGGCAAAACCCTTACAGACTCCAGTGGGAGCAAGATTGGGCATCCACTGGTGAAGCCCTAGTCCTCCATTTCCTTATGAAGCCCCCCCTGTTCTGAGAGACTTGCCCTGCTTTTTGGTGGCCTGGGGCAAGGCCCCTGGGGCGACCCACCTGGAAGGAGCCAAGCACAAGCTCAAAGACGAGTTTTATTTCCGTTTTGAAGTTGTCGGGGAAGAAGGCGAACATGATGTAGTGGACGCCAAAGAGCGGGATCAGCAGCAGGGTGGACTTGGCCAGCCTCCTGTCAGAAAGAAAAATGTGCGCTATAGTGTAAGAGCGAGGAGTCCCAGCTTTGTCCCCTCCCTCTCTGGGCCATGAAGCTAGAGATGGTAGAATTCCACGGACGTCAGTCACCGTTCCCTAGAATACCACTTGCTACCATCTCCAGTGGCTAGGAAACTCCACCCCCTTCTGACAGGTGATGCTGTGGCCTCGGTTTGTCACCTTCTGGTTGGACTATGGCAATGGGATGAGAACATCTGCTTTAGAGAAACTCCAATGGCACAGAACACAACAGTGCTGCTTCTCAGCAGGATGTGCTAACACAAGCCATCGGACCTGTCCTCTGCTCCCTACACTGAGCCAAGTTCTCAGTCTCAGTCCTTCTCGTTAAGGCCCTCAATGACCTGAATCCAGGATATCCAAAAGATTGACTAATGCCCTGGGATAAACATAGTGGCTGACAACTCTGGCACAATGCAATTCCTAGGCTTTGTCTGCACTGCAGGGTTTTTGCACAAGAAGCCTTTGGCGGAAGAGTTCTTGCGCAAAAACTTCTTGTGCAAAAGTGTGTCCAGACCTCAAAGCGCATTGCAAAAGCAATGTGCTTTTGCGCCAGAGAGTGTCCACATTGCATAGACGCTCTTGCGCAAGACAGCTCTGATGGCCATTCACAGAATGGCCATCAGAGCACCTGTGCTTTTGCCAATGGGGGTTTCTTGCACAAAAACCCCTCTGGAGCGTCCACACGTGCCTTTTTGCGCAAGAGCTGTAGTGCAAAAAGGAGTTATGCCTCATGGGGAGAGGAATAACTCTACTGGCAAAAGCCCTCTGTTCTGTCAATTTTCTTGCACAAAAACGTGCTTGAGGTGTGGACGCTCCACTGGTTTTTGTGCAAAAACCTTGTAGCGTAGACATAGCCTAAGAGTAAAACTCATGTGTGTGGGAGGCAGAGCTTTCTCAGGGGCTGGGCCCACACTGTGGCATGAACTCCCCCTGGAACTAAGGACCATTGGACCATCATAAACCTCACCACCTTCCACTGCAAGTAAAAGGAGCACTTCTTCCACCTGCCTTGTCTAGCGCGCACACACAGCAGTGTGTACATTAACCTCCTCCCTACCCTACCACCACACTACAATGCACACACAATTCCCTGCTCCCAGCCTCCTGCGGGAGAGGAGGAGAAAAAGAATGACCCTCATATGCCAGATATTAAGGTAGGTTGCTTGCATGAATGGAAGTGGTATAAGAACCTATGTAGAATAGACTTAGAGGGGTAGCCGTGTTAGTCTGTAATTTTAAAAATAACGAGTGCTCCTGTGGCAGCTTTGAGACTAACAAAAATGTACAGTATTATGAGCTTTTGTGGGTAAGACCCACTTCATCAGATGAGTTGGAGTGAAAATAACAGAAACCAAGATATATATTTATATTAGCAAAAGAAATACATGTCAATTGTAGGACCCATATTAATGAGGCTAATTAAGTGGGCTGGATGTATTCTATTCATAGCTTTTGATGTGAAAATGCAGATGGTAAAGGCAGGGGAAATTAGCTTTGTAATGTGTTAACCAGTTAATGTCTTTATTGAAGCCCAGGGTAACAGTGTCAAAATTTGTAGACGAATTTCAGTTCTGTACTCTCTCGCTGTAATGGGGTGGTGAAATTCCTTTGTAGGAAAATGGCTACTTTTAAATCTATGACTGAGTGACCAGCCAGGTAATGTAGAATAGAATGACAATGGAACTAATTTAGTGTGAAGTTACAGAAAACATGGGGCTTTGTTCGCTGTCTTGCCTGAAACACTGTTTTGTCCTTGCTGCTTGATTGCCTGTAATTGCAAAAGGCTCTTCCAGGAGGAGTCCCTTCCCGTTTTACAATACATTGAAGTGCAGCTCCATGGCTGTGGCATTAATGAATGAGCCAGCAGCATACCTGGGCTTTGGGATTTGGACTCGGATGTGACTGGCAAGCATCAAAAGATACTGTCAATGTGCCAACAAGTTATTTCTTCAATTAACAGTGCTGACTTGGGGGTGGGGGAGAGAGGAGGGTGAAATTCTGTTAGACTGAAACAAATCCTTATCTCAGATTTGGCAGGAAGAATTCACAGATTAGATGATTAGATCTGATTCACATTGATCAGATGAACAACTGATCTCTGGGGTCATCTAGACCAAACCCCTGAAGTTGGTTGGAGCCGTCTGGATACCGATGGCCAAATCCTGCCATCAGCTCCACCCGCACAACTCCACTGTCATCCGTTAGGTTGCACTGATGTACCTGAGGGTCATATTTTGCCCTACGGGACAAATTCAGCCATGGTGTATGAAGGCACAAATCCAGCGACTTGCATGGGAAGGGCACCTACTTTTATCAGCCCAAACTGGCTGAAAGGATACAGCTCGAGCATGGAATTTGAAACACCGTGTAGTTTGGTGCAAGAACGTTTCAGGTATGAAGCCAAACTCATTCTTGCATGCTCAACAAATGCAAGTGGGAACTTTTGTCCTTTCAAGACACCAAAGGAGGCTTTGGCCATTTGCTCCAGAGCCTCGGGAATCTTTTAGCTCCCCTCCCCCGTAGTAATTGAACCTAGCTAATGGGGAATATACAAATGAAGCACCTGTTTTCTTACCATGAAGCATCATGTTCATTGCTATTCCTAGGAGCGAGGCTCCTGACTCATCTAAAAGATCAGTCTGACAGCAATACGCTTGATTATTTTAGCATTTCTCCCAATCCCCTACTCTCAGACACCTTTGATCGACTCAACTCATTTCTGATTGTGATCAATCAAAGGGAGGCAGAGAGTATGGTTCTGGGGAAGCAAACAGCCTTGCCTGACAGGTCTCATCAACGCTGCATGGTTGAGGCAAAAACGATTCTGGGACTTACGAGTACTGGCTGGTTTCGTTGCGCCCGACATCTGGAGAGTGCAGCTTCTGGACGAGGATTTGAATAATGCAAATGAAGAGGATGAAGTTCACCTGATGGGGAGGAGAAAAAGAAGCGAGAGGAAAAAAAAACAGGGTTAAACTACCCAGTTCCCTTTCTGCCATGAAAAGAGCTGGTTGTTAGAGAACATTCCTTTTGCCTCAAGGATCGGGCCATGGAAGGAGCCGCTGTTAACAAGCTACATGCAGAAAACCCCACTCTGTGTGCCCATGGTAAACCGAGACAGGATGGCAGCCATCTTGGGCCTGACATCAGCCTGCTTGGGACTTTGTGTCATACATCTCAAGTATGATGATGTCAAGCCCATAGAGCACAGCTATACATGACGTCCTGCTGCGTGGGGGGCAGGCGACGGGGCGGGATTAGAGCTTTCGGTTAGTTGAGCGACGGAGATCACAGCCCGCGGTAGACGGCGGTACGGGGCTCACTGCTGGGCACGTCACAGACTGGGAATGGGGCAGTGCACCAAAAACTGATACATGGCACGGGATCAGAGAGAACTGCAAACAGGCTCATGGTCTGCCTCGCGAGGCGTGCCTTCTCCACGTACATGTTGGTGAGCTAGGCAGCAGGGAATGAACATAAGAGTGGCCATACTGGGTCAGACCAAAGGTCCATCTAGCTCAGTATCCTGTCTTCTGACAGTGGCCAATGCCAGGTGCCCCCAGAGTGAATGAACAGAACTGGCAATCATCAAGTGATCCCTCTCCTATCACCCATTTCCAGCCTCTGACAAACAGAGGCTAGGGACACCATTCTTATTCATCCTGGCTAATAGCCATTGATGGACCTATTCTCCATGGCTTTTCCTAGCTCTTTTTTGAACCAGTTAAAGTCCTGGCCTTCACAACATCCTCTGGCAAGGAGTTCCACAGGTTGACTGTGTGCTGTATGAAGAAAAACGTCTTTTTGTTTGTTTTAAACTTGCTACCTATGAACATCACGGGTAATACTGGCACACTGCCTTTGAATCCAGACTAGGTAAAAGTATAAGACCATTGGTATCCCCGAGTTATCTTTATAATCCCAACTCTGATCTTCATCTGAGGATCACAAGACCAGTCATACTGGGTCAGACCAATGGTCCATCTAGCCCAGTATCCTGTCTGCTGACAGTGGCTAATACCAGATGCCCCAGAGGGAGGGAACACAACAGGTTATTCCAGGAGTGGGCTGAGGCCAGCTGCGGCAGCTGGCACCTCAGGCAGAACGCGTGATCAGCGCTCCCGCCTGTACGGCTGTCAATGGCGTGATGTAATCATCGGGTGCCCCCGGTGCCCCATTGAAGGCAGCACCCAAGGCGACCGCCGAGTTGTCCTATACTCACGGGCCGGCCCTGGGTAATTCTCGCATGATCCCTCTCCTGTCCCCCATTTCCAGACAAACAGAGGCTAGGGAACCATTCCTACCCATCCTGGCTAATAGCCATCGATGGATCTAACCTCCTTGAATCTATCTAGCTCTTTTTTGAACCCTATTAAAATCCTAGCCTTCACCACATCCTCTGGCAAGGAGTTCTGTAAAGTGATCTGTAAAGGCAGACAGGGGAAATTGAGTCACAGCCAGGCGGGGATTCACCCAAAGTCACACAGTCATTGGCAGGACTAGAACTCAGGTCTCTCCAACTCCCACACCCGTGCCCTAACCACCAAATGCTGCTGCTTGGTGTAACTCTGACGCAGTAGATGATACACACCAGTGAAGACTTGAAACCCAGGTGTGAATTTACACCATCTGGGCACAAAATCTCCTTCCTTTTCCTTTACTATGATTGACCTCCCAAGTGATTCTTAAGTTACAAAGTCCTATATGGAAAGGCCAAAAGGAAGCGTTGTGCTCATCTTGTCTGAGCCCTGCACAGCACAGGCTAGAGAATTTCACCTAGTGATTCCTAGATCTCGCCCAACAACTTGTGCATGAGCCAGAGTACGTCTCTTTTAGGCCAGGTCTACACTACAGGGGAAGGTCAAATTAAGATATGCAACACCAACTATGTTAATTACATAGTTGGAGTTGATGTACCTTAATTTGAGTTTCCGCGTGGTCTCCACAGTGGGAGGTCAACAGAAGAAATTTCCCTTACTCCTTGCGAGAAAGAGGAGTACCGGTGCTGATGGGGGTGCCCTCTGAGTTTGATTTAGCAGGACTTCACTCGACCCACTAAATCAAACTGTGAAAGATCAACCCTGGCAGCGCTGATCTTCCATGTAGTGAAGACGTGGCCTGAGACAGTTATCCACTCCTAATTTAAATTATCTAAGGCATGGAGAATTTATCACAGCCCTTGGTCAAGCTGTGCCAATGGTTAATTACCCATATCTTATCTGTCCCACTTTGCTCATCATTGTCTCTGATCATGTTTCCTAGCCTAGAAGAAAAGAGACTTGTCCCAGACACGCAGGCACTTAGATACGGGAATGCATTCTAATCAGCTCCAGGAACATGCGAATTGTAGCAACTGAACAGAAGACCTGAGCGGCTTCCCAAACATCTGTGCAGCGTACAGCATTGACTGTGTCAAGTCCCAGGTGGCTGAGAGAATGAACAGGGAAGGCACAGGGAAGGCACCGTTAAATGCAAGTGGACAGGATTTAGTGATTATTTGTTTGATGAGTGCAGAAAGAAGTAATAATTAGTGGACAGGGTCTGTTTTGTGCTGAGAAAAAAGGTTTAAACTTGTTTTATTGAACAACAGCCAAAATAGTAGTCCTTCCATTTCAGGAGAACAGAGTGTATTTCTCTCTAAAGGAGATTACACTGGGGCTATGTCTAGACTATGGGGTTTTTCCGGGAGGTATCCTGGAAAAACTCTGCTGCATTCAGGGAATGCGTCTGCTCTCCCGCTTTTTTTTGCAGAAGAGCAGATGCGCTCATTTGGAAGCCCTG
This sequence comes from Pelochelys cantorii, assembly GCA_032595735.1. Classification (NCBI taxonomy): domain Eukaryota; kingdom Metazoa; phylum Chordata; order Testudines; family Trionychidae; genus Pelochelys; species Pelochelys cantorii. The sequence goes on along the minus strand of CM064327.1, from coordinate 253,678,611 downwards.
TCTTCCTCCTTCCACGAGGAAGAGGGCTCTTCTGAAAGAGGAGGTTTCTTTGAAATTTGGCCCAGTGTAGACGGGCCAAATTTTGGAAAAGCCTCTTCCGACAAAACTATTGGAAAAAGGTATGCAAATTGCAGAGCGCAATTTGCATATCTTTTTCCGATAAAACCCTGTAGTCTAGACATAGGTTGGGAAAGAGAAGAATGGATCTACCAGTCATTCTGAAAGACAAATATCATAGAATCATAGGGTTGGAAGGGACCTCAGGTCATCGAGTCCAACCTCTTGTGAAAAGCAGGACCAATATCTTGACACACATCAGATAAAGATTAAATTTGAAATAATAACTCCCGAAACAACAAAATCGAAATAGCGTGTCCCACTATGGGGGAGCCTCAAAATTAGGGTCTGAGGCAGGCTTTGTTAGGCTATGTCTATACAGCAGCATTATTTCAGAATAACTGACATTATTCCAAAATAACATAGTCTATGTCTACACACAAGCAGTTATTTTGACATAATGTTGAAATAATGTTGAGGCGGAGGACTTCTTACTCCAACTCCTGTAACCCTTATTGTATGAGGAGTAAGGGAAGTCAGGGGAAGAGTGCTTTGTCTTGAAATAACTGCTGTGTAGACAGGGCCAAAAGTCAAAATAAGCTATTTTGACTTAAACTACACAATTAGTGTAACTCAAGTTGCGTAGCTTATTTTGAGTTTAACCCTGCTGTGTAAACATGCCCTTATTATGGATGTGCTATCTTGACTTAAGGGAGCATTAGTGAGTAATCAATTCGAATAACTCTGGGGAGTAGTTATTTTGAAATAACAGCAACAGAATGTCCACACTACCACTATCTCAAAATGACTATTTCAAAATAAGCATTGTTTCCTAATGAAAGCGGGAACACAGAGTTCGCAATAATCAGCCTGTTATTTCAAAATAACAGGCTTGGTAGTGGGGACGCTTTGCTTATGATTTCAAAATAAGGGGAGTTATTTCAAAATAAATCCCTAGTGCAGACCAGGGCTTGCTGTTCTTTCCTCTTCCCTTTCCCTCCCATGTGTTTGCCTGGCATTTGGGGAATAAACTCAAAGCTGAATTCAACTGAAGTTCATCAGCCTTCAACTTCCTGAAGGGGGGTTCCAAAGAGGATGGAGAGAGGCTGTTCTCTATAGTGGCGGATGGCAGAACAAGGAGCAATGGCCTCAAGTTGCAGTGCGGGAGGTCTAGGGTGGATATTAGGAAAAACTCTTTCACCAGGAGGATGGGGAAGCACTGGAATGGGCTATCTAGGGAGGTGGTGGAATCTCCATCCCTAGAGGTTTTTAAGTCCTGGCTTGACAAAGCCCTGGCTGGGATGATTTAGTTGGGGTTGGTCCTTCTTTGGGCTGTGGGTTGGACTCGATGACCTCCTAAGGGCTCTTCCAGCTCTAGGAGTCTATCAGACCCTTGCTCACAAATGCACCCATGTTCGTTGGAGACCCAAATAGAGATGTTATATGGAATCAACAGGGATGGAACCAACATGTCTTTAGAAACATGGTGGGGCTCTATGGTCTCTTCTGGCTCTCACAAAAAGACTGAGACTCCCATTGCCTTCAGTGGGAATTAGATCAAGCCCCTTGAGAAATTAACCTAAAAAACCTATAGCAGGGATATAATTTCCTATTAGACTCCATCGGATGATGCAAAACACTTATGGAAAAGTGAATTTTTTTTATTATATCCTTTAGGACATTTCCACCAGGGGAAGGCTTAAATATCTCAGGATGAGACTGAGCTGAAAGGCTCCTCCAGCTATCAGAGGTTTCCTCACCCACCACTGCAGTATCTGAGCACTCTTCCATTCCTCCCAGATGCTGCCGGACGAAGTGTTAAGGGAGCTTGAGGACCGAAGCCCTGATTCTAGGAAGTGCAAAATGCCTCATGAGATTTCCCAAGAGTCCTCAACTCTTACTGGAGTCTAGTTTACCCAAAATCTCCTTTGGGAAGGCTGTCACCCTCAGGCAGGGCTCAACACCTGGCAGGAACAGACTCATTTCTTAAAGTGTGGAAAGGTTTTGCAAATGGGACTCTCCTAAGGACACATCTGTTCTTCTTGCATTAGTTCCAGTAGGAGACCGGAATTGCCAGACAGGATCCGGCTTATGGTTCCACTAACCCAGTATCCTGGCTCTGAGAATGGCCAGCACCAGCTGCCCCAGGGGAAGGTACAAGCAGCCCTTCAGTAGCCAGTTCCAGATAACCTGCTCCCCAAGAAAGTTACTTTCCAACTCTCCCCCCTGCCATTAGTTAGGTTGGCCCATGCCCTGAAGACAATGCTTGGCAATGCTGATTTCTAGTCAGTCTCTCCAGCTATATCTGACTATTTGCATATGCCATTTACGGAACACACACCAGTGCATAACCTCGGCACTGAGATTTCACTAACGAGGGCTTTTGCAGCCAGTGGAGGTGGCTGATACATTACCGAAATAGAACCCACAACAGGAATTTTGATGATCCACCAAGACGGGGACTTGCGTATGTCCTCCCAACACCTGAAAATAAACAAAACCAACAACCAAATTGGTGCAAGCAGGCTGTTAGGCAGGTGAAAGCTCCAGATCTGGGCAATTACCAATATTTCAGCTGCAAAGCTTCCCAGACAGGGATTTCACAGAGCAAAGAGCGGTAAAACCCTGCTGGGTGGAACACTGGCCCAACTGAAGGTCATGACAAAACTCCCATTGGCTTTAGTGAGGGGTGGGCAAAAGGGCTTCTGTGGGTCGGATCCGGCCCGCCAAGCGAGTTGATCCGACCCGCGGAGGCACTGCTGGTCCCCCGCCCCCAGGCCAATTAAGGTCTGGGGGCAGGGGAGTGCACAAAACTTACTCCCACTCTGCAAAGAGCACACGGCACTTCAAAGTGCTACATGCCCCTCGCAGAGCGAGAGGAGACAGCACACACTCCCCCACCCCCATGCCCTGATTGGCCTGGGGGCGGGGGAGCTGCGCGAAGTTTCCTCCGCCCTGCGAGAAGCGCACAGCGCTTCAAAGTGCCGTACGCTCATGCAGGGCGGGGGCAGGGCAAAGGAAGCTTCACACAGCTCCCCTGCCCCCAGGCCCTGATTGGCCTGTGAGTGGGGGGAATGTGCGAAGCCTCCTCTCTCCCTGCCAGGAGCATGCGGCACTTTGAAGTGCCGCATGCTCCTTGCAGTGTGAGGGTAGGGCGGGAGGAGGCTTTGTACTCCCCCGACCCCCAGGCCAATCAGGACCTGGGGGCGGGCGAGCTGCGCAAAACTTTCTTCGCCTTGCCCCGGCCCTGCGAGGAGCGCATGGCACTTCAAAGTGCCACGTGCTCCTCGCAGGGCGGGAGGAGGCTTTCCGCGCTCCACCGCCCCCAGGCCCTGATTGGCCTGGGAGTGGGGGAGCGTGTGAAGCCTCTTCCCACCCTGCCAGGGGCATGGATGCCTAATGGGAAGGAGGGGCAAAGGGGCTTCCCCACCCCCAGACCAATCATGGTCTGGGGGTGGGGTAGTCCAGAAGCGTCCTGGCCCCGCCTCTTTCTGGTTTAGGCTCCACCCCTTCCGGATGGCCCGGGACCACTTCAAACATTTCTGAAGTGGCCCCTGGCCCAAAATTATTGCCCACCCCTGCTTTAGTGGGATGAAGGATTTCAACCCAGGTGTGGTGATATCGGTTGGCTTTAGTTGGTCAACATTTGGTTGGAAATGAGAAATGCCACTTATAACATTTTAAATGGAATTAGGAACATTTATCAGAAACATTTTTTTCCTTTTTTCCCCCTTGTATGGAAGTGTTTGGTTTTGTTATTAACAGAGGGACACATTCATAATTTGTTCTTATTTTTAACAGCTCTAATCATTTTAATCAACATGTTACTTCTTAACGAGAGACATTGAGAAAATATAGTACATTCTAAAGAGAACCAACTTTACCACTGTTTTTGCCCAGCCCTGCAGGACAGAAACACCAACAAAAATATTTATTTTATTACATGAGTGCATTTGTCGGTTCTTTTAGGGATGGGGGACCCCCAACTCTATAAATGGGCACATCGGGCTATTAGGGGAACTCACTTAATTCTTGCAAAATGTATACCACTGTGAATAAATACCGTAACATCCCAGATTGGCTCATGAGACTCTTAAATGATAGCTTCTGCTTTGCAGATAAACTCTAGCCAGCAAGCCTCTCAAAGCTTAAGAGATTGTATAGCCAGAAAGGACCGTCATAATCATGCTTGTGGGTTATCTGCTATTGTGCCTAGGATGAAATGTTCTGTATTCTAAATCTGAATGGCTCCATCAGGCTCATGATGAACTGATCTCAAAACCACCCCTTAAAGAGTATGACCATTCTTAGTAATTTTTGCAGCCCCCCAGTATAGTCTAGAAACCTGCAGTGAGATACTGTGCAAATGACTGTCCTGAGATATCAATGGAGGAACACAATTAAGAGGAGCTCTCAGGGGAGGTAAGCAGGGATCCTGTGCCTGGCACAGGTTCATCAAGCTCCCAGCAAGCTTGGAATGAGTTATGGTTTTGGGGAAACCCTGTGGTATTTCAGGGAAAACAGAGATTTAAAGAGACCATGGTGTGTTATTTTTCAAAAATTAAGAATGGCCCTTCTAAAGAGAGGTGTTTGGCATATACTGGCCAGTGAATCTTTCTTTTCACACAGTTCAGATGGCAACATGTTTGAAGGCCACAAAAGGCGAAAGAGACAGGTGTGGTTTACATGACACACTTATCACAGCAGAACTACATCGCTCAGGGGGTGAATAGGGGAGCTCACAGCCTGGCCGGGCCTATGGGCAAGATGGAAGAGCCCAGCTCCACACTTGTGAAAGGTGCGGGGCTTCAGGCAGAAGGGGTAGGGCCAGGGCAGCCATCCCTCAGCATTGCCTGGAGCACGCCAAGCTGGCTCCCCACCTAGTCCTAAGAACTGCCTGGAATACCCATGATTTGAAGGGCCCAGGGCTCCTGGCCCTTTAGGCTCGCCAAGTCGTGGGGCAATTGCTTCCTTCCCCACCTCCCTGGCAGGCCTCAGTGTGAAACATCCCCTGACCTAACCCCCCCCATGTAGACAGCACTATGTTGGCAGGAGATCCACACATCTATTGCCTCATGTGGAGATGGGTTAATGACACTGATGGAAGAGCTCTCTCCCATGGGCACAGAGCATCTCTGTTAAAGTACTACAGTGCAGCCAAGCCCACACAGCATTTGATGCATAGACTCGCCCCAAAAATGGGAATAAAGGAGAAGATAACACTCAGCGCTTCTTTTCCTCAAAGCGCGCTGGGACTAGCAACCAGTGAATGCTCATGATACTCATGTGAGCTGGGGATCATTATTACCAATTTACAAATGAGAGAAACTGAGGCAGGGAGGTTCAGTGATTTGTTCAGCGATTGCAAGGAGAGTCAACGGCTGGCAGACTAGAGTAATGACTAGGTCCCAGTCCTGGGCTCAGGCATCTGGAAAGGGTGACGGAGATGAAGGGTGAATCATCACACAGTTGCTGAGACACTGAGAAGCCTCCTCCCAATATGTGAATCGGAGCAGACAGATGTGTCTCAGGATTGCCTGTACTGCGTGGCACTGTACGCTAGAAGGGTGTGAATTGTGAAGTGCACCATTGAAACGCCCTCCGGCCCCTGGAGAACTTGCTGGTGCACACTAAACGTTCCCTAGTGTGCATTAATGTCGTGCCGTTTCAGAGAGCAACGGAAGGGGAAGGGAGGGGGACCTTCCACCTTGTTATCTACAATTTATCTGATCCAGATTTAAAGAAGATGAATATAAGCATTGGCCACGGAGGATGAGGGTGGAGCACAGACTCAAAGGGTTTGGCTGGAGACTGGTGAGAGAGACACGTATGGCACTCACAAATATAGTGTAATGCCCACTTGAGAACCGAACTTGGGGCTCCATGCATAAGCTTCTACAGCTTGAACCTGCTAAGGCTGTAGAGCAGACTCATTTTTTCCCCCTGTGAGTGGGCTCAGTGCCACGAGCAAGTGTGGAAGTTACAATAGCGTTTAGCCCAGCACGGTGCCCCCCTCCCACTGAAACAGACAGCAAGGGAGCTCTGCACCCTCACAAGACCCAGCCCCAAAGCATCTTTGGTAGGTTTGACCTTCATTAACTCTTTGTGGAGTCCCAGAAAGCCCCACATGGGAACAGAGCTGTGCTGGGAGCAGAGATCCTGTGGCAGCCAGGCTCCCCCAGGGCCTGCCACACCAGAGGGGAATGAGAAGACTGTCAGCGTTGTAATTTGCAGAGGGGAGGTGAGACATGAGCCCTGCCTCAGCACAGCAGCAGTGATAACAACATTGTCACTTCTGACTTGAGATGTGAGTGGCGGGGCTCATGTAGGAGACTAGAAGGCAGTTCCCAACCTTGATGGCAGAATCTGATGATCAACAATAAACATTAACCCATCGAACTAAACCGTACACATACACTGGCAAACGCAACTCCCGTTGGCTAGCTATGGGTCCCAATGGGCACATCCTGGATTGAATTTGTGTCTGGGATAACTCCACGGATCTCTGTCAGCATCTCTGGTACAGCATGGCTGAATTTGGCCAAGACTTCCAAAGCAGCTGCCACCCAAGCATCCCAAAGCCCTTGAAAGGCATGAACGAACGGGTCAGAACCTCACAAATCCCTTACGAATTAGGTTACTATTATTACCTCTGTGCACAGATGAGGAAAGTGAATCAAAGGGGGAGCAAATTCCTCATGGCAGAACCTGGATTAGAACTCAGATGTTGGGGCTCCCAGCCTTGGGCTGTAAGGGTATGTCTACACAGCAAAGTTATTTCGGAATAACGGCCGTTATTCTGAAATAACTATGTGCGCGTCTACACAGCAATTCCGTTATTTTGAAATTATTTCAGAATAACGGGAGGCTTATTCTGACTTCGGTAAACCTCATTCTATGAAGAATAATGCCTCTTCCGAAATAGCTATTTCGAAATAAGGCGTGTGTAGACACTCCACTTCTGCTATTTCAAAATAGCCCCTCACCAGGGCCATTCTAAGTTGTTCCTCCTGGGGCTCTAAATTGAGATAGCGCATCTACATTAGGGAAGCCTGCCTCGGACTAAGTTTGAGGCTTCCCTGCAGTGTAGACGTGTTATTTCGAAATAAACTATTTCAGAATAACTATTCCGGAATAGCTTATTCCGAAATAACTGTGCCGTGTAGACGTAGCCTAAAAGCCCTTCCTTTCATTCATTGGGTTTAAAAGCGAAAGTTATTTATTATAGCTTGTGAAGACAGGTTTTTTTAGACTAGTTATACCGGCATCTCCTCTCAGACAGGCTAATTCTAAAGGAAAAGATTGATTTGCAAGGACTTTTTACAATTCATTCTTGCTGAGCCGAGCGTTAAGTTAGTTGCAGATACATTTCCCTTTAAGGTATCTTAAAATCAAAGACATTAAGATGACTTCTGAGACTTACCCGACATCTTCAAAGTAAACCCGGGTGAGAGTCCACGCTGTGATGAATACCGATGGAGCACCTATCAGTAGAGGACAAGGTTAGTGGCACAGTGGCTACTTGTTTTCCCGGTCAAGGCCCTTCCAGGCCTGTCCCTACAAGATGTCGATGCCAATCATGACAGTGTTTTGGGCAGGGAAGGACTGCTTTACAAACCAGAGTCCTGAGTCCTCATTAAGAAGAGCAGTTATGAACTCAGACTGTGGGGTTGGTTCATAGGCTGTTTTTTGCTGATTTCATTTCACTGCATAAACAGATGGTTTATTTGCTTCCTCAAGTAAGGGTTACTTGTGGTTTTAGATTCTGAAGGGCTCCTGCATGTATGGGAGTAAGGAGGAAACACCTGGGCCATGTCTACACTACATAGAAGATTGATGCGGTCAGTCTTCTGGCATTCGATTTAGTGGGTCTAGTGAAGACCTGCTAAATTGAACTCAGAGGGCACCCCCATCGGTACCAGTACTCCTGCTCCTCACAAGGAGTAAGGGAAACTGATGGGCTCGTTTGCTTCCGTCGACCTCCCGCTGTGTGGACGGTGATTTAAGATATGTTGACTCCAGCTATGTAATTAACAAAGCTGGAGTTGTGTATCTTGAGTCAAACTTCCACTCTAGTGGAGACCAGACCCTACAAAGGTGCCCAGTTCCTTTAAATTCTAAGTGTCTGAAAGCTGGGACAGAATACATTTTTTTTTAGATGAGGGGAGAAACCCTCAAGTCAACTTATTTATTTATTTTAAACAGAAATCCTAGGTACCTTCATTGGAACCTGACTCTCACTGCCACTAATAACACCTGGCAGAAAGGTGATACACAAATATCACCTCTCTGTCCTGTCTGATCCCACATGCTAAGGGGCTACATCACTGCCAGAAACTGCTCCAGGCCACCTTGAGTTCATTTTCCCTACCATTCATGTTCACGAAGATGCGTACCCCAGCCAATCAGGATATACCACCAGAAGTACTTCCTCTCGGAAAAGAAAGAGATGACTAGGAGGGTGCGCAGGTACAAGCCTTCCACCAGCAGCCAGAAAAAGTTGGCCATGATGCAGTACTGAAAGAAAACCATGGTGGCCTTGCAGCCAACCTGGAAGAGAAGAAGATAACACAGGTGAACTGCAGAGGCATTTTGTAATGAAAGAGATTCAGATGAAACAAACAGATTTGCTGTTAACGCTGGTTTTCTACCTAACCCAATATGCAGAATCTGTATTCGTTGTGTCGAGATTGTCCCTGGAACTGCACAGCCTGGGAGACTAAGATAGCTGTGCGGTTTATGCCCATCCATCCGGTCCAGTGGATTTGAGCATGTAAGGGTAAACGGGCACTTGTACTCACTGTTCCCTACCATGGCGCAAACGGGGGACACTTTTGCCTCCTCCCAACATGCAATCCTGAGCCAGCATGGGGAGGGTAGCAATTTTCTGCTGAGATAGACCAGAAGCAAATTACTACTCCCTGGAGTAAGAGAGGGACAGAGACCCTAAGACAGTCCATAAGCTACATAAACGAGCCCAGTCTAAATCAGCTTTCAACGCTCTGCCTTTTTCTGGTTCTCCAGCACCTAAGAGATGTAGCAGAAAGGGGGGGGGGGCAGATGTTCAGAGATGAGTGACAAAAAAGGCTGTGGGAATTGAAAGTCTTTCAAATCTGAGATCTTAGAAGGATCACAATTGTTCAGAAAGGAGATGAATAAGAGAGGTTGTGATATATATATACACAGGTTGAACCTCCCTGGTCCAGCACCCTGATTGGTCCTGAACCAGAGAATTTGCTGGACCAAGGGAGATCAATGCACCAGGGGGCTCCATCTTTCCTTCTGGCTGCCCCACTGCTGCCCGGACCTCTGCTCTCCCCACAGCGTAAATCAGGGTAACAGGCTGAACGGGAACACTTGCTGTCATAATGCCAGACCAAAGGAACAGCCAATGAAACTGAAAGACAGCAGATTTCAAACTGAAAGGACTCCCCCCCCCAAATACACTTCAAAATTAGCCTGTGGAACTCACTGCCACAAGATGTCATTGAAGCAAAGAAATCGACCATTTATGTGGATAATGAGAACAGTTACAGAAGATAAAAACTGTAAGTGATATCAACACTTGCGCTTGGAGTATATGTCAACTGCTAACTGCCCAGGAGTAAGCAAAACTGCCCAAAAAGGGTATTACAAACCTCTTGTCCTCAAGCATCTAGTAATGACCATTGCTGGAAAAAGTATATCAGACTTCACTGATCACTGGGCTGCACTGGTAGGCAATTCCTGGCTTCCTGTAGCAAAGAACTTGTATCCCTCCAGCCTGCATTTTGCCGTAATGCACCATTTATTTATTGATTGGAAGATTTACCCAGTATAGTTTGTGTCCTTTAACTCAAATATTTTTTATTTTTCTTCATTTAAATCATTGTTCTGGGGTGGGGCTGGGATGAGGAGTTCAGTATTCTGGCTGCTTCAGGGACAGAGAACAACCCCAGCCCTCTCTTAACGCAGCAGCTTGGGGCCAGGTGAGAAGCACCTCTCCATGGCTACTGCAGCTCCAGCAGGCACAGCTGGGGGAGGAGTGCATGTCCCCTGGCTGAGGGACAGACAGACACACAAACAGACAAACTCACTCTCAAATATACAGTAGATAGCTGTCCCTTTCTCTACCCCTGTCCCCTGCTGCCCCAATGGGTTTATAGCTCTCTCAGACTCCATCTCTGGCCCCTTGCTGCCCCTCTGTGGTCATTCTGCAGTATAACTATCCCTGCTAACAGAACCCTCCCTTTATGTTTTATGAGAAACAGTCCCATTCTGGGCACATCCCATTTGCCCAGCACAACCAAACCCTGACAAAGCTGTGTATCAAATGTGGTGGTCCTAGCTCTTACTGTTTAGAAGGAGTTCTTCAACAAACAGACAGACGGACAGACACACTCACTTGCTTACGGGCAGACAAACTCTCTTAGATATATAGTAAATTAGATTTATGGCAATGCTGAAAAGGACATCTATCAATAAGCTGAAGGCCCTCTTGACATACTTTGGAAATACATCCACTAGTCTCAGTGAGACCCCCTCACCACATACAGTGCCACTCATCATGAGTAAGAGAAGCCGAAACCGGCCCGGGGTTGACACCCTCCAGATCCTTGCAGACAATTGTCCCCTAATCGCTACGTTGGCAAGCTGTACATAGGGCCTGACTCTCATCTGGTGTAAATCTCCATTTCCCTGACCTCAGGGGAGTGTTACACCAGCTGAGGTGATCTGTCCCTTTGTTTTCATCTTCAAACCTCATACTAAGGATGACAGATCAGTGCTTCAACACCTTCCTGGGATCCAGAAGGTGCCAGGAACACAGGGCAGGTGGAGGGGAAGCAGGCAGCTAGCGATGTAGTTTACTTTCAGGGAAGGGAAGGTGATGAAGAGCGGATGTGACAAGGCACCGTCTGCGGCAGCCAAAGCACCACGCATCTGTTCGCTTCTCTGCAATCTCACAGCACACCTGGTGGGTTGGCAGCCAGACGGCTCGCTTGATTCACACCCCAGGAGGCGGAAAGGAAGGGCCAAGCCCTGTTCGCCAGGCTCAGTTGCATGGTTGGTGTGGATTGCAGGAGGGAGCCAAGTGAGCAAGATTTGGTCCTAATGCGGCAGCTGGCAGATGGCTGGTATCCTCGGGGCTCCAGGAAGTGTGGGGGAGTTAGCCTTATGCTGACAGGCTTTCTCAAATGGCCCCAAAGCCCAGTCTGCTCTGTGTGCTTTCACTTTGGTGCATCCTCTCAGGGGAGACTGTTTTCAAGCCCTGCCATCTTCCTGAGCTTTTCTGTTTGAGTATCTCAACAAGCACACACCAGGGGCTGCATATAACTGGGAACTGGAATGCTTTCAAGGGGCCCCACAGGGATACATAATGGACATGCTCCTGGGTTTGCTGCTCTGAGAAAGTATGTTAGTCCTGCAATAAACAGCCTGCGTGGTGGGGGAATCTCTGTGCTTACGGGTTAGCTCTGTCCCAGGGACTCTTCCCCTCCATGTGGCTGGGGGAGCAGGGACAGCCTGGAGCCTGCTGGGGATGGGTGGTGGGGTCTGCCTGACTAGTCTGGGTGTGAGGAGGGAATGGGGACAGGACCTGGCTAGTTACTTCTACCTCGTTGGTGCTTAGCTACTCCAGGTCCTGCTGGGCTGGACTCCCCAGGGACCTGGCCCGGCCCTGAGACCTCCTGTTCTTTCAGGAGCCTTTTAGTATTTCCTTCTGACTCCAGGCTCTGCCACACTGCGGCCGCATCCCGGCCTATGCGGCACTGCTCAGACAGCAGGAAGAAGCAGCCCTGCCATTTTTAGAGCCTCTTGACGTGTTTACAGAATGTGGGTGCGTGATAGATCACAGAGCTGCCTGACGTGAATACACGGCCTGACGTGAATACACAGCGCCTGATGACTCACACCCCCTTCACAGGGAAAACGTGTCTTCCTCCCAGGATGCACAATTAGAACCTATTCTCAATGTCCTAGGTGATTGCCCCCCTCTGGCTGTAGGACCGGAAAGGGAGTAAAATCCGCAATTGCAGGAACGGGAAACTTGTTCTATTTACATACCACTGGCAGTCAGGGGCACTGCTTTGAATCATAGAATCATAGAATACTAGGACTGGAAGGGACCTCGAGAGGTCATCAAGTCCAGTCCCCTGCCCTCATGGCAGGACCAGGTTTGGTCCTGGCGGGGTTTGGGTTACGTTTGCTAACCGTGGTAGGGGTGAGCTCTCTGGTTTGTGTGGTGGAATCGTGACTGCTGATTGAACAGGGGCCCTCCTGGGCTGACAGAGGAGTCGCGGCAAGGCGCTCCAGGAGGCCCGAGAACCTACCTGCAGTGGAATAGAAGAGTCTCTACAGCCTGAGCTGACACGCCCGGCTGTGCAGATGGGGCTGTAACAGAGAGCAAACAAGGCCAAATCCAGACCTAGTGTAAACGGGAGCAACGCTGTTGAAATCAATGGCATTGCTGCCAGTCAGTGTTTGGCCCAAAGTGTTTAAGGAATAATGGGCTAGGCCAGCTGAATAGAACTCCTGCCCAGTGTGGCAGATGTAGTAAGTTGTGGGTTGGTAACATAAAATCAGCAGGCCTGAATAAAGGCCTGTAACATAAAAACAGCAGGCCTGAAATCTAATGAGCAAGATTTTGGCTCAGTGAAACTGCAGGCAGGAAAGAGGCTTGGCTAAAGAGAAATAATATAAGCCAGGTCAAGCATAAAGTACCAGGTACAGGTACCAAGCACAGGCTGCAAGCACATGCCAGAGGGGTCATAGCAGAACGCCTCATTAAGAAACATCCTGGTACCAACCACATCCCCACAAATAAAGTACATACCGACCTAGGTTCAGGACCGGGTTGAAGTTGACAGCATGATAGTAAGTTGACAGCATGAAGAACAGTAAGTAATCCCCCTTGTGCGAGGTAAGGGGCGGTAACCATGTAACAGTGGCAACCTGATACATCAGTGATGTGTGACTTGTTTGTACCTATGTATAACAGTGCCCCTTGAAGGTTGATTGCCTACTGACCATGGAGGGGGCACTGGAAATCCAGGGCACTTAACAGGTGTTAGCACCTTGCCACAGCTTACATAAAGCGTAGTGGCACAGTGGAGAGTCTGTTCGCTGACAACTATTAGTGTATGTCGTTTGGCAATAAACCTGCTTGGGTGATTTTGATCCTTATCTGATTTGTGGTCTGTGGGGGCTCTCTTGGGAGTCTGTCGTGTTAACTAATTGCGCATGGTTAGCACGTTAGACAGGAGCAAAAGCATGTGTGCACGCAGCTGAAAGTGTATCATCATTGACAGAGTCGAGGACCTGTCAGGAACCCATTGGGATGAACCCTGAACCCTGACTGATGGCAGCAGACAGTAGTAAAGGCACATTCAAGATGAACCAAACATGGGTGGTGGATGAATCGGACTTTCTCTCCAAGACCATTCCCCTGGCATTCATGGATCCTGTGGGAGCCAAGCATTCCCCACTATAGGGGCAGGCCTCCTTGAAACATAGGTAACCTGCAGTCTTCCCTGGACCCCACGGAGCACAGGTAGCCCACGGTCCCTCTTCCCTCCAGCACGGGCAGCCCACGATTCAACCTCAAGGGAGCCCTGGCCTTCTCCATCCCCCTAGTACGGGAAGAGCTGGCCCCAGCCTCAGCAGAGCTAAGTCCAGGAAACTGGGGGAGCTGTGCTGAATGGGAGGGGGCAGGGGCAGAGTGTGGGTGGGCCCAGCCTGGCAGCTGGAAAGGCATTGCCTTCCCCTGCCTTTCATACCCATCTCCCATGCCACCAGAGAAGAGCTTTAGACAGGCCCGGGGTGAAGGGGTGTGAGGAGGAGGAAAGCTGGGAATTGGTGATGAGGCAAGGCTGCTGGGCTGGTATGCGGAAGCTACTAGCCCCTATTATTCTTTCCAAAGTCAGGTGGATTAACCTAACCTCTCCCTAACGCTCCTGAGAGAAGTTTCTTTCCCACAATGAGGCTTTGGGCCAGATGTCATAGGCGGTGAAACGCAGCCGCCACACTGAAGGCAATTAGTCACTCAGAGACTGACTGAACACAGCGATACGCCAAACGCTCATGCATCGTAATCCCCCGTGACTAATAGCTCTGGGTAGTCCCACATAGTCATCAACTACCTGGCAGCTTTCCCTGGTTACCACAGCTCAGTAGAAATAACTCAACTTGACGTGAGCTGGTTTGGGCTCTGATGGCAGCTGCACAGCTGAGCGAAACACCTCTGAACTCTGATCCCTTGTGTAAACAGGGGAACTCTCCAGAAGCAGGATGCGCAACAGTTATTAATGGCACAGAGACCACACGGTGCACTGTCCTTCTAAAAAGGAAGCAGAGAGATGCACATAGGTACAGCCATACTCTCAGGTGTACCTATGTCCATCTCTCTGCTTCCCTTTCAGAAGGACAGTGTAAAAGCAGAGTACTTTATTGGCCCTAGATTCACCATTCAACTTCCCCTAAGGGAGGAAAAGGTACAGCTGGAATTGGTGTATATTGCACATTTAGCCTGTACAAAGAGCAAGAGTGAGACCCTGCTGCCATGGAAACGGGTTGAGAGGAGGCCTCCCGGTGAGAGGAGGCCTAAGGTGGCTTTAAGTTCCTTTTGCACCCTCCCAACCCCTTGTCTGCTTAGGGGCTTGTGGTGAAATTCAGTCAGCCCTGGAGCCTGTTAAAGTTATGGCCCTGAGGCTAGGCTGTCCTAAGGCTACTACGCTGCCTAGAATCTCTGCAGTGCTGTGTCCTGGTGCCTCATCCCGACATACTGCTCCCACGCATAATCCTGCTCTTATGCACCCTCTACTCCAGCAAGCTAAGGGGTCACTGGAGGACAGCTTTATGGCTGCCTTCCATGGTACTTATGCCTGGGGAATCCTCCCAATGCTGGACAAAAGTCTTTAGGATCTGTTTAAGATGTGCCAGTCCTTTTAAATGGCATAAAGAGGCTGGAGCAGAGGTGAGGATCACATCTGGTAAGCTTTGCCAATGACTTCAACAGCAGCAGGAGAGGGTCCTAAACTCCTCATAGCCCTAACACAAAAGCATTTATACAGCATGTTTCAGCTGCAGAGTGTGGCCCAGATATTAACCAACTTATCTGCATAACACTCCTGGGATGTCATTCACCGTGCTACTTCACGTGTTTTACAAATGAGGGAATTGAGGCACAGAGGGCAGGGCCCAAATTTTCAAATGTGGCCTCTAAGTTTTGGTGCCCCAGTTTGTAGGCTCTTGATTTTAGTTAATTAAACCTGATTATCAAAGGTTCTGAGCTCCCGTGGCCCCAAGCCACGTTGATGGAATCTGGACGCTCAGCATATTTGAAAACCAGACCATCAGGGTGCAAGTGACAGAAGTTGAGGCTTAACTCCCATTGTTTTCAATGAGAGCTATGCACCTCAGTATCTACCGTTACTGTTGTGTGCGACATGCAAACCCTTCCTCCAGAACCAACAGTGATGAGTGCCATGTGCATTACACAAATCCTTCCCCCCGGAACTACCAGCTGGAATTGCCATTTGCATCACTCAAACCCTTGTCCCTGGCTGCAACTGCTATGATAACTGTGTCCAAAGCAGGACACCCAATAACTGAGACACAAACTGAGTCTACTTTGAAAATGTGGGCATTAGGTGACTTCCTAAAGGCCACAGATGGAGTTAGTGCTGGAATCCAGATTAAAATTTAGATTGCTACATATCATGGACCAAACTGTCCGTCTCATTCACACAAGATTCATTAGAATTTCTCCTGCTTCACTTCAGTGTAAATGGCCCGGAACCGTTTACTTCTAGATGGCTCTGTTACAAGTTGAACCTCTCTAGTCCGGCACTCTCTGGTCTGGCAACATCCATGGTCCAGCATGATTTTAATTAGCCAGATGTCTACTTACCATTGATGTGACCAAGTTTCCTGCAGTCCCACCAAGTTTGCTTACAGCCACCTATCCTGGCTCTCAATGTTCTGTGCTGTTATTTAGCTCTAATTTACCCCTAAATGTCTTCTAAGAGCCCAATAAGCAGTGGAAGTGTTGGTAATGCTGCTAGACAATACTGACCTCCTGTGATCTGGCAAATTGTCTGGTTCGGCACCGGTCAGGTCCTGAGGGTAGCCGATTAGAGAGGTTCAGCCTGTACTTGCAGACAATGTTCGTCTTACTGTGAACAATGAGAGTGCTCCATGAATGGTACTTAACACTCATGGACTCAGAATCAGATGGATAGAGCCTCATTTAGTCTAAGCTTTCCTTCCTGCAGGCACATTCCACCTGGAAGCACCTGGCCATTAATTGCAACCTGGATGAACCTGACTCATTTGGCAGCACAGCAGGTGAGTTCTGCCCACGCTATGTGCAGCAGTAGAGCTGGTGGGCTGAACCTGGAAGTGCCCACTGCATGTATCACAGCGTAATCTGCCTGAAATGCTGGGTACGGCAGCAGTCTTCCTTGAACTGGACACAGCTGGCTCATGTTAATCAGCAACTAAACGCTATCCAGACTAAACTATTTCATGGGGACCCACCCCCAAAGCACCGAGGCATCAACCACAAATTAAAAAGACTTGCTCTGCATTTGCCCATAGTGGATGCTGCTCTTTTTTCTAGACCAGTGATGGGCAGCCAAGGCTAGTGAGTGGCTGCCTGAGTGGCCCGCCATCATCTCCATGGGTCGCAAGATTGTTGCAACCAAGACAGTCTCCCGGGACGGGGTAGTTTTGCTCACTGCGCTTGTGTACCGAGAATTTGCAGGGTGCGCCAACTGAACCGTGGCAGCACTTAGACTGGATGCACAGAGCTCTCACAGTCATTGCTGTGTACAATGAGCATGAACCTCACTTCATGTGGCCTTGCTTTAGGCATGCACCACTGTAGTCATACCGATAGGGAAAAAAATACGTGGAAGGAAATCCGCAAGAATCTAGCAACTTTGCTCATGGGCCATTGGCAAACTAAACGTCTTGCGGGACAACGCAGAAGCCCGAAGGGCTGCAGGTTGCCCATCACTGCCCTAGACCAAGTTGCTTTTGCTTCCTACATTTTGCTTAGATGCTTATTATTGATTCCTCATTTGTGTCCCTGTTACTGGGCTATGCCTAGAACTCAGCAAGCAGGCAAAGAGTTAACTTGCTTCCCAGCCAGGAGGCCAGCTGGAGCCTTATTTGCCCATGTCTGCATGCCTGCAATGTAACCTATTTTGTGAACTGCTGCCAGGAGCAATCAGGTAAGTGCGGGAGAAATGCTGTGGCTCAGCCGGTTCTTGGATTCCACAGGCTGATTCAGCAGGCTCTTGGCATTTTGTAATTGCAGATATTGAACAAGGCAGCATCCCAGGGGGAAGAGATGATGCCCTTCTCTGAATATGAAGAGCTCACGTGGCACCGGCCGCAGCTCTCAACCCTCCCCAGAAGATGAATGGATGCCTTTGAGAGGGGCTGTGTGATTCACACCTTCCCGATGGCTTTTCACAGACCGCGCTGGCTTTCATCTGACAAGCCGTCCCTTTGGACCCAGCTGCTTAAGCTGCTGCCTTCTGAATTAACCTGATCAATCAGCGAGCCAGGAAGAGATTTCTATGATATCGGCAAGTCAGGTGCAAGGCTTGAGAAAAAAAAAATTAAAAAGGCAGATTTAACGCATAGATTGCTATCAACTGGGAAGACACTAGATACTTCCCCTTCTGCTGTTATCTTAAGTATAGAGCACAGTTGGTGACACTCTAGTTAATTTCAACACTCCAGATGTAGGCTTAGGAGTGCAGGAAGTGGGTGGTGGATTTGGGATGTAACAAGAAGTAATTATTAGGCTTTGCATGTCAAGAATTATATTGCACTGAATTTGGGTCTGCAAATTCTCCCCATGTTCAAATGCATCAGGGGAACATTTATACTTTTGCTGTTTAACTTTTCTCCCCTGCTGTAGCCACTTGTTGGCTCTCATCTTACGTGGGTATTACATGCTGTTTGAGGCAGAGAGTGTCTTTTCATGGTGTGTCTGCCCTATGAGGGAGGCCTCGAGGTATTATGGTACTAAATAATAACAGGGCTAACATAACTGGAGCACTGGGCTCCTCATCAGATATTATGGTGTGAAAAAGTGGTGTGACATGGTGTGATCTCATTATTTCAGCCTCGGATCTTAGGAATCAATATACTAATAGAGCATCAACCACTGTATAAATGCCCATACTGTATTCAGCGACATAAGGCATCTTCCACTGAGTTCAACTGGAGTTGCACCGAGGTATCCGATTGGAATTAGGTTTCATATACCGATTTTTCTCCTAATGGGACAATACCCTCTGCTTGGCTCTTGCTAGGGTTGCATTCCATAGGGTGGCTTTTCTTTTGAATGAGGTACAGGTTGCATTTCTATTAACCAGAACTCTCTGATCCAGCAACATACATGGTCCAGCGGGACCACAGATGATCCAGGATCAGAGAATCCCTGCACTGCAGGGAAGTGGGGAGGCCGGGAGCCTAGTGTGATGCAGGGAGGGAGGAGCAGCGGGTGGCACAGTTGGGCTGTGGAGAGGGGGGGCGTGGGAGCCTGGAAGCTGAGTGAGTGACTCAGCTGGGCTGGGGGTGGGGGAGAGCTGGTATGAGGCTCAGCTGAATTCTGAGGGGGCAGCTAGGAAGCCTGTGGGGGTGCAGTGCAGGGGGTAGGACCAGCAGCAGTGACCTCCCTTGGTCCAGCAAAATCCCTCTTCTGAGACCAGTCAGATTCCGAGGGTGCTGGACTAGGGAGGTCCAATCTGTACTGATGGGAGACTATGGCTTATTGGCCAGGGCATTACTGTCTGTCCTGAGGGAAGGCTGATGGGGGCAGATGAGCCTGGCATTATGTTCCTAGTTCCTTTCTGAAAACACTGAGGAGCAGTCCACTCTGTCCTTTCTCTGTGCGTACTAAGCCTGTGCAGGAGACACAGTGGAAGGCAAACAGCCCACATCTCCGCCAGCGCAGAACGAGTGTAACCAGCTCCTCGGCCAGCTGCCTGCAGAAGAAGCCTGTCAGGAGTCGGGGTGGGGGTGGCAGGGAGGCAGGAGTGGAGTTTGTTGTACTGTGGCTCTGCTCAGCTAGCAGATGGGCCCTGGGGGCAGGGGGAGCTCTCACCAACTAGGGGATGTCAGAGCGGTTCACATTTGCAAACCCACAGGGTGTCCTTACTGGGGAATGTGGGATGGAAGTCCAGCCGGGATCGCTGATTCTGGTATGGTCCTCCCTTGAATAGGTGGCCTAAAAAGAGCCCCATTGAATCTGTACCATCTCAGGTACGATTCCCTTCTCATCCACTTTAGGGGTGGCTGACTATGAGCTCCCATCTCCTAACCCTTGGGTGCTTGACTTGGGAGGATGGGCAGCAAAGCCCCTGCTCCGTCGATGCTCATATGGAAGTGAGGGAGCAGGACGTGTCTCCAGCAATCTGGACAGCAAGGCTAGGGAGCACTTCTGAAAATGAGGCTCTAACCCCACGGTTGTCCCCCGTCTATTGCTCCCCTGGGCCCCTGGTCTGCTCTGCCCTTTGTGGTAGAGCCAAGCCTGGCTGCCGGGGAGGGAATCCTCTCCTGCTGAAGCCAGTGGCAAAACTCCATCGACATCAAGACTTCACCTCCAGGGACTAATTTTCAGAAATTCCTGATGAGGTTGATGGGAGCTGAGGGTGTTCAGTTCCTAAGACAGTTGGTTCCTGAGGGCTTAGCTTGCAATGGATTAAAAAATAGCAGAGCCAGCCCTACCCCTACCCTCCACTCTTGGATATCGGCAGCAAAAGTAAACTACAAATCCGAGCAAATTAGAAAGAGCTGGTAAAACCCCTCTCTATTCCCTGTCTTCCTTTATTGCTGCTGTAACCTGGATTCGAGTGGGTTTACAACTCCCCCTGCCCTGATTTAACCTCCTCTGTCCTACAATAAAGCGGAAACCAGGTCCAGTTCAATCTCTCAGGTGCACCTAAATCTCCCAAGTGCTTCAGAAAACTCCCCCTTGGCATTTTAAAGTCATGAGACAGTAAGAGCTGAATGGCTGAGCTCGCTGAATTCTCAGCGCTTGCCTGCCCGGGGCCTGCACTGTAGGCCACTGAGGAGGGGAGCTCAGTATCTGTGCATGTCCACAGAGCCCCCAGAGGCCCTTAAAATGTGGTGCTGATACAAGCAAAGGGGCTTCTAGCTGAGCCCCTTACGCTGCAGCTCCCATGGGTTTCAGCGCGCGACAGACGAAGCGCGGAGATTCTTCCACCAAGAGGGAATTTTGCATCTCCCATGAAAAGACTTGAAGGAACTCTCTGGGATCAGGAGTCTCGGTGCGCCAAGGGGCAGGTATACTTCATGGTCCCATGTGGCTCAGCCTTTGCGGTCGCTCCCCCACGGGGTCCCCAATCTTCTCCATCAGAGATGAGATGCTTGAGAGACGGATTTGTGCTGCAGGGTCCGGATGGAGGCCCATGCTCAGGGCCGTGTCTGATGCAGAGATATGGGTTCGTTACAGCTGTCACGAGAGACACAGGACGTCTACAGACAGATGGGGAGTAGGCCAAACCTTGCCCTCTGCAGCACGGGGGCTGGGAAGAGGCCTCGATCCTGGACCCGCTAAAGTGAATGGGAGTTTTGCCACTAATTCATATTAAGCTGTAGGCGGCAGCCTGACCCAAATGGAGCTGCAGGCCCCATTGTGCAACTGTGCCCTTTCTTTCTTATTTAACCCTCCTCGCATCCGCCCAAAGGATTTAAATGTCAAGACATTTAAAATCCGTCTCTATTAATACACGGCTCAGGCCAGACAACCCGGTATGGCTTCCGGCATTGCACAAGCATCCCATACATACACCCAGGTTAGGGTAAGCTCCTCAGCAGGCACAAAGCCGCAGGACTCTAATAAAGTCAGTGGAGCGATGCCAGTTTGCATCAGCTAAGGCTCTTTGCCCTCCCCTCCTTGGGCCCAGTTGGCTTCCCACAGTGGTTTCCTCATTCCATTGGCTTCCGTGGCATTAGCTTCTCCGGATTCAGACCATGGTGAGAAGAGAATTAGGCCTTGTGGGTTTGGCCGTTATGAATACGAGTGTGGGTTCCACTGACAAGTCACATGACTGTACCCAGAGTTGTGTCTAGAACCGGCTGGCCCTTGAGTTGACTAGATTAACAGAAAGCCAAGCTTAGAAACTGCAATAAAAACAGAAAGACCTTGGTAATAACCTGCAGGAATGGGGCTCCTTGTCCTTCCTTTAGAATCATAGAATCATAGAACACTAGGACTGGAAGGGACCTCGAGAGGTCATCGAGTCCAGTCCCCTGCCCTCATGGCAGGACCAAATACTGTCTAAACCATCCCTGAAAGACATTTATCTAACTTACTCTTAAATATCTCCAGAGATGGAGATTCCACAACCTCCCTGGGCAATTTATTCCAGTGTTTGACTACCCTGACAGTTAGGAACTTTTTCCTAATGTCCAACCTAAACCTCCCTTGTTGCAGTTTAAGCCCATTGCTTCTTGTTCTATCCTCAGAGGCCAAGATGAACAAGTTTCCTCCCTCCTCCTTATGACACCCTTTTAAATACCTGAAAACTGCTATCATGTCCCCCCTCAATCTTCTCTTTTCTAAACTAAACAAACCCAATTCTTTCAGCCTTCCTTCATAGGTCGTGTTCTCTAGACCTTTAATCATTCTTGTTGCTCTTCTCTGGACCCTCTCCAATTTCTCCACATCCTTCTTGAAATGCAGTGCCCAGAACTGGACACAATACTCCAACTGAGGCCTAACTAGCACAGAGTAGAGCAGAAGAATGACTTCTCGTGTCTTGCTCACAACATACCTGTTAATGCATCCCAGAATCATGTTTGCTTTTTTTGCAATAGCATCACACTGCTGACTCATATTCAGCTTGTGGTCCACTATAACCCCTAGATCCCTTTCTGCCGTACTCCTTCCTAGACAGTTGCTTCCCATTCTGTATGTGTGAAACTGATTGTTCCTTCCTAAGTGGAGCACTTTGCATTTGTCTTTATTAAACTTCATCCTGTTTACCTCAGACCATTTCTCCAATTTACCTCAGACCATAGTTCCGGAACAAAGCACGTCTTTATAACGAGCTTCTTGCCCAATACCTTTTTGTCAAGTGAAACCTTTTAAAATAAACAAAGGACTAGAAAACCCTCCGAAGTGCCCAGCTCTAATATCTACATGAGAAAGCCAAGTCGTGACACTGATGCACTCTCTCTGGGGCTGGTGGAATTAGAACTTTTGGTAAAGTGGCAGGACGGTTTTAATGGGAAAGATGGTCAAGACCCTACAGTTGGGTCCCTATATAATCTGCGTCTTTTCCTTGGGTCTCTTATTCTCCCTCTCACCATTATTATGGGCAAGTATTTACAATACAGTGATGCCCAGCGGCAGCAATCAAAGCCCCTGTGTGCTTGGTGCTGTACAACCACTTATTCAGAAGACAAGCCCGGCCTCAAACTGCACATGATCTCGTGTTGCCTGGATGAAAAGCAGCAGCAAAGGAAAACCCAAAAGGGCTTGCACAGGTGGGTGTTCTCCCTGGGCTGGAGCACAGTCTTACAACGTGGCTGCAGTCAGGATGGTTGGCAGCTGTGCTAACATGCCACAGTTCAAAGCTCAGCTCGGACTCACTGCTCCTCCCATTGTGCTGCAGGCGGAGGAATTTGCTTCCCCTGTTTTGTTAGGGCAGCTTGTGCCTTGCGTTGTGCATCCATCTCGCTGCTCTGGCTGGCGAATGGGAAGAGGACAAAGCGAGGGCTCCTTCCATTGCCTGACCTCTCTGCCCGTCCCTGCCCATTTGCTCACGCCAGAGCCCCTGCTCTTCCCCACAAGAGCCGGTGCCGCAAACTGAGCAGGCGGGCAAGAGTTGTGACCCTCCAGCCCCTTTTTGTGTAGCTGCTTGTTGCCTCATGCGAGTGTCACCCATCAAAGTCCCCTGGGATCCCTCAGAACCCCCAGCTGGCCCCAGGCACCGGCGCCTAGGAGAGTCACCTTTTTAAAAACAAGGGTCGATTTTTTTTGATCATTAGGGACGCCATTCATTAAGGGCTCTGGTCTCAGCCTGTTTTCCTCTCTCTCGCTGGTCCTTTCTGCAGTGGCCCAGTGGCTATAGTGAAGTGAACCTTAAAGTGTTAGTGTGATATTTGAAAGGAAATTGGCAAGCACGCCATGTCCTCCTCTCCACCCCCTTTCACTTGGTGGGTTTGTCCTTTTTGTGGTATTTGTGGGATCTCTCTCTCTCTCTCTCCCGCTTTCCTTTCCTTCTCCTGACAAACACACGCGATGGCCGGGGTATGTTACTGCGATGCAGGAAACCAATGGCCATGTGGCTCTTCTTGGAAGAATAGAGCCATAGGGTTAGATGTCACGACAAGGGTTGTCTGGTCTAAACCTCTCCCAGGATGCAGGATTTGTTGTGTCTAACACATCCTGCTTGTTTAGACCAAATGTGTTACCTGCAGGATTTGCTGCGGGTGGATCTCATGCCAGGGACAACTGCAAGGCAGCTGGGACTTTCCTGATCTAGCCTGAAGAAGGGGGCCACATTCAGAGAGGCCCTGGAGTGTGTTCCACTCAGGGTGCCCCCTCGGGCTCATTGCACTCTCACAGACAGAAGCAGCCAAAGGTGTCCGTTCAGCATGGAAATAGGAAGCACAGGCAGGACTGTGCAAACCCCTCCTCCTTTCTGCATCAGTGGGAGCAGCTTGGTGGGTGTTGCCCAGGGGTTCAGGGTTTGGAGCAGATCGAGGCAGTTCCACAAAACATCTTCTCTTGGAAATCTTTGCTCTGTATTTGCACTGGACGTCTGCTCCATGCTAATGCTGCTCCCTTCAACAGGGACGTTCCCACCATGGCTGCTGCCCGTCCAATTTGCAAAGGGCAGAGCAGCAAGAGCAGGCCGGTCAGTGACAGCATGTGAGACGAGGAGGGGGTGTAGAATCCGAGAAACCGGTGGGTACAAATGGCTCTACCTTAAGATTTGCTCCCAGTCACAGAATCATAGAACTGGAAGGAACCTCGAGAGGTCATCGAGTCCAGTCTCCTGCCCTCACGGCAGGATCAAGCACCATCTAGACCATCCCTGACAGGCATCTTAACCTGCTCTTAAAAATCTCCAATGAGCCTTCCCTGGGGACCGCATGCTATCGGGATGGTCTGGGGATACAGGAGTTACTGTAACCCCTGAAAGGCGGCAGTAGGGGAAGGCAGCTTTCTTCCCCCTTTGCCAGAAAATCTATGCTCTAGTTCAAAAGAAATTAACTCAGGGGAGATCGATGGGCTGGGTTATGCAGGAGGCCAGATGAGATGATCACAAAGGTACCTTCTGGCCTTGGAGTCTAAGAATCTAGCAGGTTTAGGCCCAGATTCAGCCAGATGTTTGAGCATATACACATCTTTAAGGATGTGAGTGGCCTGACTGAAGTCAGTGTGATTACTTAGGGGCTTACAATTACACACATGCTTAAATAACTTGAAAAAATTAGGGCCTAGGTGAAAAAAAGAAGACAGGTATGTAACCCACACACCTAGTATGGGTCACTGTCCCATGGAGTAGCACTTAGACCACTTACAGAGAGAGATAAGAACAAGGGAGCTCTACAGCCCAAGCTCAGAGACAGCTGGCTTTATTGTTCAAGCTGCAGAGGTTCCTCTGCTAAGCTCCAGAGGTCTCAGGTTCAAATCTGCACAGTGGCGATTAGATGTTCCTTTGCAGCTTCAAAATGAACTGGAAGTTGGGTAGCTGAAGCAATAAGCAGTGGGTGTGTACAGCCATTATTTGTAGATTGCAGGGCCAGAAAGGACCCCTATGATCATCTGGTCTGATCTCCCATATAACACAGGCCTCAAGACTTCCCCTGCCAAGTCATTTCTAGTGCAGATCTTTAGATTTCTTATCTAACTCCTCTCCCCCAATACCACTGAAGGAAAGCAGGCTGTCAGCCGAAATCCTGGCTGAAAATCTCTGGACAGTAAAGCCCGCTCCCGTGGGTCAAGCTTCACATTGCTGTGTGCTAGAAGAGCTCCTTGCCGTTGTGTTTCGTGATGTGCCTAATTGCTTTGGGCAGCTGTCACATAAGAAACATTTGTAAAGCTTTCATTATTGAATCTCCCTCACACAGGCCAAAGGGGCACCGCTCCTTTCCACAACTGCTGCAAGCCACGGTCAATTTAGCCTGCTACATTTACTTATGACAACAAGTCCCATTTGCCAAGGCCTGAGTGCACCAGGGTGTATTGAGCTGGGAATACTTTTCTCTTCCCCACCCTCCAAAATTCTTTTACCCCTAACAACAGCGGTTGTCACGCGGGGAAAAGACCAACAAACCAGCTTAGCGACAGCACACATGGAAAGCCAGCCGCCTCGCGCCACCGGTGTCCTTCACTTTCTGCTCCCACTCACTGAGAAGCCTGGTAGTTTGGAATTGAGGCTTCCCACTGGGGGCTAAGTAACCCACACTGCTCCATTGCAGCAAACCAAATGGACAGGGCGGTTTTAAAATGAAATATGTACCAAAATGCCATTCACATTCCCTGCAGCATTTGGAGGTGTTTATGGAGGGACTAGTGGGTCCTAAAGATTTCTTCCTTCCATGGGTGTGAGAACTACCATTTTTGTGGCCCCAGGGGATTGAACCTGAGACCTTCAGAGCTTGGCTCTACAGTGGTAAGGCTCCCAGGCCACAAGACATTTAGTCACCTAAATGCCACTGAAATCAACCAGCATTAGGCACCTTTGAGGGTTGGTGCCTAACTCAGAGTCAAGTCATGTGCTAAACAGTGAGTTGCACTGGGAGGCTATGTCTACACTGCAGGGTTTTTGCGGGAGAATTCTTGCACAAAAACTTTGTGCGCAAAAGCGTGTCCAGACCTCAAAGCGCATCGCCAAAGCAATGTGCTTTTGCGCAAAAGAGTGTCCACACTGCATGGACACTCTTGCGCAAGAAAGCTCTGATGGCCATTCATAGAATGGCCATCAGAGCACCTGTGCTTTTGCCGATAGGGGTTTCTTGTGCAAAAACTCCTCTGGAGTGTCCACACCTGCCTTTTCGCGCAAGAGCTGTAGTGCAGAAAGGAGTTATGCCTCATGGGGAGAGGAATAACTGTAGCACAAAAAGCCTTCTGTTCTGTCAATTATCTTGTGCAAAAACGTGCTTGAGGTGTGGACGCTCCGCCGGTTTTTCCACAAAACTGGCTGTTTTTGTGCAAAAACCTTGTAGTGTAGACATAGCTGGAGTGAGGTCTGTGGTGTACTGGGCTCTAGAAAAGGCCGATTTGCTGTATAATTTCTATTAAAACAGGAATTAAAAATAGTTTTTTCCCCACTTTTTTTCTTCACACCTCAGAGTTTACCACAGGGTAAATTGTGGGAAAACGTGTTCCACAAATCCAAATCCCCCTTCCATGCAATAGCACTGGGGCCCCTTTTCACTGGATTCTCTGCCAGTGGTCAGGCAGCAATAGGAATGCTTGGAAAGCAGCTTTTATCTGTGCATGTGGGGTGGGTATGCGTGGGTGAACCTTCCTGCCTCGGGCAGTACAAGCAGCGGTGGCAGGGTGGATGCATAATTGGCAACCGGAAGTCCAGGGCAGCAGGGAGAATTTTGCTCCACATTGCTTTGTAACACCGGCGTTGAATCCAGCCTTTTGCTCGGTTGTGAACTGACTCTGAAGAGACACGGCTGGAAATACAACATCTAACAGCAACCGCCAAGCAATTGGGGTGAAAAGCCCTTGTGGCTGGAGGGCACAATGATCTTCTCTCGTGGTCCAGTCACGTTTCTAAAGGTGCCGAACTAAGACCTCAGCAGGCTAGCGGCCTTCCTATAGCTAGAGAATGGTTCCTGGAAGGGTAGTTATAGGAGAAGTTTTCCATGTTGTCTCCCACCAACTAGCCTCACTCATGGGCTAGAACAGCCCTAGGCAAAATATGGCCCATGGGCTGCATCTGGCCCACCAAGCCACTGGATCCAGCTTGTGGAGGCTGCGGGGAGCCCCAGGCAGGCTCCCCTGCTTCCCCAGAGCCCCGTGTGTCATGCAGAAATGCGGCTGACGGGCGCTGTTCCTGTTTCAAAACTGGAGGGGAGGGGGGAAGCTTTAGGAGCCACTCCCAGCACAGTCCCATTGGCCGGTTTCTGGCCAGAAACTAGCCAATGGGAGCTGCTTGTTTGAATAACAGGCAGCCAAGAAGAACCACGCCCCCTTTCCTCTGCTCGGTTATTCACTGAAACATATGGCCAGACAGGCTGGCTGGGAGACATTTTAAGCTCTGGAAGCTTTAGCTTTGCAGTCAGGGAGGCTGGTTTGGCTGCTGGCTGGTAAGTCTCATGGCCACAGCCTGCCTCTGGCACCCCATCCCTCCCTGCCCTAACCCTCTGCTACCCCTACTGGACATACCCAAACCCTCTGTCTGCTCTTGCACCCACACTCCCTCCCAGATCTGGCACCCCAATCTCCTGCCCCAGATCACAATCCCCTCTTAACCTAGGTTACATCCCAAACCCCTGCACTCCAGTCCCCTGCCCTAGGTCACAATCACCTCCTTCACCCAAACTCCCTCCCAGACTCATCTCCCTCCTGTACCCCAGTCCCTTACCAAGCTCCCCTCTATACCCAACCTCCATCCCAGACCCCGCATCTCCTCCATTAATATCACAGAAGAATGTGGCCCTCGACCACTTTCCAAAATCTTGGAATGGCCCACCATCAGAAATTATTGCCCACTCCTGAGCTAGAAGGAGCCTTCCTAGGGGTAGGAAGTTAATTTACTCTTCATGGCTCTTTGGCTTCTTTTCCAATTAACATTATCAGCTATTTGCTGCAGAAGGCTCTGATCAGTTTATCACTATTTATATCTCACTGTAACCATTCAGGATGCTTACAATACCCTTCCCCCACCCGCAAAGAGCCTACCGCTCAGAGGCAGAAATGGGTAACCACCCAGAGAGCAAACCTTAGTCCTGGGTGGTCATTCTAGCCGGAATGAGTCATGGGACAGACGGGTCTCAGGATGGTCTGGGAAGAAACTTGCTTGCCAAATATTAATTGGGAGGCTGTTCCAAGCATGAAGGGGACCACATGAAAGCAGGCATGGGGCTAGAGCGGATGATGGAAGTGGCGGGTGGGTGGATGGGGACGAGAGTACGTTTTCACGGTCACAGAGTTTAAGGCCAGAAGGGACCTGTCAAACCTCTAATCCCACCTTCTCCATGTAGCCCAAGGTCCAGGGTGCTTCAGGACCAGCCCTGCAAACTACAAGTTGTGGACTACAAACTGTGACGTGGGGAGAACTTCCTGGTTCCTGCCAGGATGTGCTCTCTGTCCCCCAGCAGGGTCTCAACAGGGAATGCACTGGGGGCACGTAGGCTGCATGCAGAGGAGGGGCTGCTGAACTGTGATCCTGTTCTATGTTCCTTACAGAATAAAGCCCGGTCCTGATGGTTTGTCTGAGTGGGCCTGGTCTGAGGTGCGCACACCTTGACATACAACGCAGAGCACACAAAGGAGCCTCAAGGCCTGGCCTCCCAGAGCTGTGTAAAAAGTCACAAGGCTTCCCCTATGTGGAATAACCTCTCGCTGAGCTAGTGAACAGGAGGGGCCACGTCTACATCACAGGCCATCAGCACTAGGCCGCACAACCACGACAATGGAAATGAGACCAAAGTCTATGAGGCCAACAGCAAGACTATTATGTGCCATGGGCAGAGAATAGGAAATCCTTTCTGCTCCGTGGAGTTTGGCCAGCAAACTATTTTTCAGTAGTCCCAGTGTGTAAAGTAAAGAAGATCCCAGAGTCATCTAATCATTTATTACCCCTGCTTCATCATCTCCGCAGACAGACCCGGGCGCTGACAATTAAAAAGCAACATCTGCTGAGAGAAGAATTTATGCTGTGACCTCTTCCTCCCCATTGTGCTGAAACCAGCAGGTTTTGGTTTCCTTGCTAGGGCCGCATGATAACAACTGAAAACTTCCCCCAGCTTTCCCTGCCTGCCCTTCCATGGTCATGACTCTGTTCCCCCCATCAAGGGAGCCAGAGCAAATGTCAGCTACTTACTGAGCTCACAGAGCAGTGGTCCGATTCGCTGTTCTCAAAGAGAATGACGTCTTTGATGAAGACAGCGATGGCTCTCATGATGAAAGACATGAAGAGATGCATGTGGATGTAATTTCGTGTGCAGTGCAGTTTTCTGTTGGGAGGGGAGATCAAGAAAGAAGCATTTTTAAACATCAGGGCTTCCTCAAAAGATATTACTCTTTTGGCTGGATTTTGTTGTGAAAAAACGTCTGCTTTATGCAGAAGGTTTCTGTTGTCCATATTTTGCCAAAAAGTTGACATTTTCCTCAGGACAAACTCCATTTTCTGAACAGCACTGGCCAAAATTTATAAATTGTTGCATACTTTGTACGGCAATGTGGATTTTATTTCTGCTTGTAAGATATGAGTGAGGGTAACTGACATGAAGAGCAGCCCTGCTCTTGTTCTGTCCCCTCGGCTTCAGCAGATTGTGAAGCAATCGGATGGAGGAACTCTGGTTTTCACGTGGTATTTCCCAGCAATTAAAAGCAACAGGCCTCCTAACCTGGAGATGGACAAGTTTTATAGCCCTAAACAACATAATGGGCTTGATTCTCAGTTACTCCTGCGCTTAGGGCAGGGGTAGAGTGAATGTGCGGCAAAGATGGTTCTCCGTCTACAGGGGCCACGAAGGTGTCCGTCCAACCCAGGTGTAAATGACAACAGTCTCAGGGCTGCTCTAATTTACATTCTGAGTCTTACAGTTCTCTGTAGCTTCTAGTGCAGGATGACACGGGTGCACCTAAAATCCATCCCCAAAGCAGTGGGCTGGGGGCAGAGCTGATGGAGAGCCCCTAACCCAGTTCTGTGTCTGTCAGGGAGGCCTTGTGAGAGGGGATAGTCTCTGGGGGTTGTTCCTGAAAGCTTTATTTGTGCTGCCACGGTGGCCTAAATGGGTCTTAGCTTAATTAAGAATCGGGTCTAATCAGCCAACTGTAAAGAGCACGCTTAAGGAACGTTGCATGGATGGCTGCAGGGGACACCTTGCTATATATTTCAGCCATACACTTGTCTTGTAGTCCCGGGCAAAGTCATTTGGAAGCAGTGGCAGAATACTCTGGAGCATTAAACTATCTCATTCCTGGGAGGGAGTCTCT
The DNA here is from genome assembly GCA_032595735.1 of Pelochelys cantorii. Lineage (NCBI taxonomy): Eukaryota > Metazoa > Chordata > Testudines > Trionychidae > Pelochelys > Pelochelys cantorii. The sequence goes on along the minus strand of CM064327.1, from coordinate 253,648,394 downwards.
TAGCTTGTGAAATACTTTCCCCAGGGCAACGGTGGAAGCCCCATTGCTTGGTACAAGATTGGGGAAAAGCATTAAAACGAGACACTCTTTGGCATTGGCTGGAGGGGATGGACTAGAGAATCTAGCAAATCTTTTCCCTCTCTAGATTTTTGGTTCTCTGGTTTTTTCTCCATTCTCTAAAGTCGCAATCTCATTTGCATATTTTCTGCCGATCCATTTTTTGTGCTAGGGGCTTTTGCGCAAAAACGAGCAGTGTGGATGTTTTCTTTTTGTGCAAAACCCCCTTTTTCCGCAAGATCTTTATGCCCGCAAAAAGGAGGTATACCGATCTTGCGGAAAAAGGTGTTTTTTTCGCAAAAAGAAAACATCCACACTGCTTGTTTTTGCGCAAAAACCCCAGCGAAAAAACCGGATTGGCAGAAAATATGCAAATGAGATTGCAACTCATGAAAATGAGTCCCTCGTTAGCATATTTGTTGTCAAGAAAACTCGCAGTGTAGATGTAGCCTGAAAGCATGGCAGACATCACAAGCCTCTAAGATCTCGGCCCATTGTCCTACAGGAAAAAGCTGCAAAATGGGCACCAAAACTGGCCCCCAGGCTCCCAAAAGCAGCCTGAGCCTCGATTCCTCCTGGGTTGGCCTAACACCCCATCACCGTATTATTAGAAGTGGCTCAATATTCAGCAGTGAAAGTAGGTCAGAGCATGCTGGAGAGCCATGCTGACTGTTTCTGCTTCACTGAGCTATGGAGAGCAAAGGGTGGGTCTTGCATGCCCCGATGCCAATGGCTCAGTTCCAGTGCCACATGGATGTGACACCCCGAAATGTGTGACTATGTCAATCTTGGAGGAACTTCAACTTTATATATCCCTGCACTGCCATGAGTCATGTCACTCTTGAAAGGGGTTGCTGGGTGTTCCAAGTGCAAGACACTCCCAGTGTATAGCCAGGAATCTGCTGAGGTCCTCGGAGTTCCTCATCTGTTCCCACCCTCCAGCACTTTCTTTCCCCCTCCACTCCCAGATTCTCACCTGAAGAGGCACAAAATGATCATAGCAGCAGTCAGAGCGACGAGAGAGAGACTGTGTCCGATGGTGTAACCTGTCTTCACCGTGCCGTAGAAATTTGTCTGCCAACATGGAGAAAAGAGGCAGCGATTAGGACTTTTTAGGAGCCATCAAAGATTCCTCTGTAACAAACACCTCATACAAAAACTCTCCCTAATTACTAGCTCACCAGGGTAAAACCACCCCTTTCAAGTGTCACATGACAGAAGGCATGATCTAAAACCCAGGGAAGTAAATGGAAACAATACCATTGCTCCCAAGAAGTCATGGACCAGACCATAATTATACAGTGATTTTATAAAGAAGGGTATGTCTAGACTACATGGCTCCATCAATGGAGCCATGTAGATGAGTTCACTAGACATAGGAAAATGAAGCGGCGATTTAAATAATCGCCACTTCATTTACATCAAAATGGCCGCCACGCTGTGCCAATCAACTGTTTGGCGGCACAGCGGGACAGTCTGGACGCACCGCGGTCGACAAGGGAAGCCTTTGTCAACCGCTCCGGTAAACCTCATTTCACGAGACATACCAGAGTGGTCGACATAGGTTTCCCTTGTCGACCATGGAGCGTCCAGACTGCCCTGCTGTGCCGCCAAACAGCTGATCGGCACAGCGTCGTGGCCATTTTGATTTAAATGAAGCGGTGATTATTTAAATTGCCGCTTCATTTTCCTATGTCTAGTAAACTCATCTACATGGCTCTGTCGACGGAGCCATGTAGTCTAGACATACCCAAAGAGAGCAATCCAGGGTGTAGTGTTATTTATTTACACATAGAAGTGGCTACATGGTGATATTTATGCCGAAGGGGAATGCTTTATATTCAGTAATACTAGGGTATTGGCGAGAGAGAACACAGGGTAGATATAGAGAAGGATGAAAATGAGCTTTATTTCTTCAGGAAAAAAAAGACTTTTTGGGGAAAAAAAATCAAACCCCAGAATACTTCACCTGAACACACAAATATTTTGATTCAGAAATGTCTGTGTGGTAGTTCATGGGAGTTGTAGTTTGGGGGTTTCGTGATTCCATTCTCCTCTATAGGCTGGACTCCTCAATTGGACTACATAGTCCATGATGCACCACAGTCTCTCCCTCCTGGAGAAGGAAGGTGGCATATTCCAAGAGTTCCTGATCCTGATGCATAGTGGGAGATGTAGTCCAGGTGGGGAGGTTTGTGGGCTTTCCCACCCTCGTCCCCAGGTACAGAGGAGGATACTAAGATAGTGTTTACATAATCTACTCCATGTCACAGAGGGAATTGGGAACTTGACTGAGTCCTGTGCTTGGATCACTAATCCATTACTTAGACTAAAAAAAGAAAGGGATTATAGTCTATTAATGAAAGCTAGGGACTGCATGTCAAGAGTTCTGACCCCCGCTCTGCTACTGACTCTCTGTGTGATGCAAGGCAATTTGTTTAATCTCTCCATATCTTTCCAATTCCTCAGGAACACCGCCACTAATATCATGGGAGGTTTGTGAGATTAATTAGTTTGGACCAGAGTCTGATCTCTATTATGCCAGGGTAGTTGCCAAGATAATGACATTGACTTCAGTTGAGTAATTTCCACGTTTACCCCAGGCTAATGGAGATCAGAATTATTCCATTGATGCTTGTAAAGAGCGTTGAGGACATAACAGTGCCAGTATTAACTTTTTGAGCAGCGTTGCTCCCCAAATGCATGGTTCTGTAGAACACCAGGAGACCGATTTGCTCTACTTTTCTAGGCCACGTTTACATGGACATCCAATGCATCCACAGTTTGCACACTTAGGTGCCTACCTAACAGTGAGAGTGATTCATCCCTCAAACAATTCCCCAGGGGTCATGGTGGTTTCTCTGTCATTGGCAAGTTTTAGATCAAGATGGGATTTTTTTTTAAATAGATGCACTAGTTGCAAAGGAATTACTTTGGGGCAGATTTCTGGCCTGTGTGATAAGGAAAGTCAGACTAGATAATCACAATGGTTGGTTCTAGCTTTGGAATCTATGAATCTAACTCCATAAGAACATCAGAATGGCCACATTGGGTCAGACCAAAAGTATCTTGTTTTCTGACCAATGACAGGTGCGCCAGAGGGAATGAACAGAGCAGGCCATCATTGAGTGATCTATCCCATGCCGCTCTTATGTGCACAAAATTGGGAGTTTGCATGCATCCTTCCAAGTAATGAATACAAAATTGGCCTGAGTTTGCCAGAGCAAGCATTTTGAAGAATCAGACCATAGATATATCCTGTACAGCCACAGATATCACAAGTGTGCCACTTGGATGCTTGCACATTTCACGGGCTGGCTAGAGTTCAGGAATAAAGTCTTCTAAAAAGTGCTTATGTATATTTCATACTTTTCATGTTGTTTTGGAGTTGTGCTTAGCAGACATTAAAAATTCAGGAGACGTTTCAAGCATGCATGACTATCACCCGAGGGCAGACCTCACATCTCACTGGCTGATAGACTCTGTCTTCTTCCCTCTTTCTAATCCTCTCTCTTCCTCCCCCTCCACAAAGAGATAGCCAACTCAACAAATCACTTTTGTTCGCCTCCACATCTGAGTAACGTACAGCATGTTACGGCCTAAGCCACGTTTTGACTCAAGCTGCATCACAAACTTGCACAAGTCAAAAGAAAATAATTAAGAGAGAATTAAAAGAACCCAGTGTGTGTTCTCTTGGTAATGAGGCATTTGTGCAATGCTGCAAACCACTGGGTCTTCAAAGCCGGAATTCCTCAAATCCCCTTGTGGTCAGAACACAAACTAGAGCTCTTCGAGGAGGCCCTTTGCATTCCTGTGCCGAAACAACGGGTTTCAAAAGGTGAAGCCCGGGCCTTAGATTTTGATCTTAGAAACAAACCCCTTGAAGAGGCAAAGTCGTGGCTGGCCCCAGCAGCTGACTAAAGCTCCCCCTTCAATAGGCATTGATGTTTTTTGTTCAACACTTCTTTAGGATTTTCTGATCTGTCCATTATTAAGGCTGGCTAAGCCCTCTTGAGATTTTCCATGTGATCGCTTGATTGTCCCTGTAATGTGGGAATACTGGGAGAGACTTAGGAACAGTATGGAGTGGATACAAGTGTCTTTCAATATAGAGATACTTGTATTACTCAGCATCCTGCAATGCGGGGAAAGACATGCACACAGTGGAGCTGTGTTTAGGTGATACAAAAGCAGGAATCCAGTCCTGTCTCACGTGTTGGGAGTACAGCATGCCAACTGGCCCCCAATGCTAAGAACTTCAAAGTTAACGAAGGGATTTAGCCACACGGCTCCCATTTATTTCAATGGGAGTTAGATGGCTACCTCTCCTAGGCAGCTTTGAAATGCTCAGTCCACATCTCCCTGTGTAGGCTGATGCTGATTGGCTTATTCCAGGGAGGGCCTACGTTCAACCCTTTGGTAAAATGCTACACATGGACGTCTGCAGTGCGTTATATGTGACCTCCCTCACTTTTAACACAAGAGGTGTGGCATGTAGAAACCATCGGCCCCGGCATAGACAGTGCAATGCTCCATATTGTTCTGTATAATTCCTATGTAACACACATACACACACTCACTTATATTAATGATATGTGTATCGTTAATTACTCACTCTTAAACATGCCAGTTTTCTTAGAAAATGAAATAATGCTACTCGAGTATTTGCCATGCCCTATGTATTCCCTAGAGCTTTCTAGATCCATAGCTAACATAAATCAGCATAACTCCACTGATGTCAATAGACCTATGCCAATGTACATCTTCAGCAGCCCCTGTAAGTGTAGGACATTTAGGGAATGCTGCAAATACTGTGTCTCAGAGGAGCCTCCGTGTTAGTCTGTATCTGCAACAACAACGAGGCGACCTGTGGCACCTTGAAGACTAAGGGTATGTCTACACTTGCACCCTCTTTCGAGAGAGGGATGCAAATGAAGACATTTGAAATTGCAAATGAAGCCGGGATTTAAATATCCCGTGCTCCATTTGCATATTCACATTATGGTGCTATTTAGAAATAGCGCTATTTCGAAATAACAGACGCTGTTGAGACGCGGTTATTTTGAGAGAAAACCCTTCTCTCGAAATAACTGGTAAACCTCATTGTATGAGGAATAAGGGTTATTTTGAGAGAAGGGTTTTCTCTCGAAATAACCGCTTCTTAACAGCGTCTGTTATTTAGAAATAGCGCTATTTCTAAATAGCGCCATAACGTGAATATGCAAATGAAGCACAGGATATTTAAATCCCGGCTTCATTTGCAATTTTGAATGTCTTCATCTGCATCCCTCTCTTGAAAGAGGGTACAAATGTAGACATACCTTTAGAGATTTATTTGGGCATGAGTGTTCGTGTTTAAAAATACACTGCATACATCTTACGAATTGGGTTTTACCCACAAACGCTTATGCCCCCCAAAATTGGATACTGTTTAAGGTGCCACAGGACTCCTCGCTGCATTTGCAAATACAGAGTTCACCTGATTTCCTTAACAAAGTTGACGCTGGCAATTGGACGCTGTCTAGAGGGTGATGGTAGTTTGCTAAGTACTCTGGATATTCTTTAGGGGGAAAAAGGTTATGGCTGAACATTTTCAGATTAAAGCGAGGCCGCTCTATCTATACATCGGCAGACATCTGATTTCCAGAAGTGCTGAGTACCTGCAACTCCCACTGACATCAATGAGATGTGGGAGGTGCTCAACACCTGGCTCTTCAGTGTCAACACCGACTATCAGTAGGGTTGCCAGGTGTCTGGTTTTCGCCTGGACAGTCCATTATTTCTGGCCCCGTCCATTAAAAAAACCCAGAAAATACCAGACATATCAAATGTCCGGTATTTTCTGTTTCTGTCAGACAGAAGGCTGGCAGGAACATTTTCCCCCTGCCGCATCTGATGAGGGCGGGGGGAGCAAAGAACACGGGGATATTTAAAGGTGTGGCAACTTTTTTTTTTTTTTGCTCAACAACTTTGGCTCCTTTTTTTTTTGTTTGTTTAACCAATTTTTTTTTCCTGCCACGTTCGGGATTTTTTGTGAAAGTATCTGGCAACCCTAACTGTTAGGAATGCTTCAGCTCTATTTCCAGATGAACTCGGTCAGGACCTTCTTGTTTGACCCTGAGGGCCAAGGAGTGAAAAGGAGCAATGAGGTGAGGGGCCAGGGGATTTCTCTATGCACCCTGGAGGAAACAGGCCTATTGAATTCTACTCCTCAGGGCTATACAGACCTCTTCGATTGGAGTGCTGTTGGCATCATACCCACAAGCTGCTGCATAGGGGGCAGGATACATGTCGGCCCAGCCTTGGCTTGTGCAGTTCCTGGTGACATTACCTGGAAGGAAAAAAGCAGGATGATGAAATAATGGGCATATTGAGTTGATGTTCAAAAAAGGCATCACTTGCACATTTAAATTCCAGATAAAAAATGTTAATCTCTGTAGTTATTATTTAGCACTGCTATTGTACTAGAGCATGTAGACCGGGCCGCACTGTGCAAGGCACTGTACAGACACATGGTTTGCAACAGTCTCTGACCCGGAGGGTTTCTATATCTAAACCAAGGCTGAGCAAAATATGGCCCATGGGCTGGATGTGGCCCACCAAGTCACTGGATCTGGCCCACAGGTGCAGTGGGATCTTCCGTCAGGCCCCCTGCCTGTCCCGCCCCCACATGCTGCTCAGAAAAGTCATCTGTGGGGCCCTGTTTGTCTGTGAACAAATCCGAGCAGGAGAGGACAGGGGAGAGGCTTTGTGTGCTGCCCCTGCCACCAACACAGTCTTGCAGCTCCAGCCAATGGGAGCTGCCTGTTTGAAGAACAGGCAGCATGCAAAGTACTCCTCCCCCTCCCTATGGGCTCGCAGCTGTTCACAGACTCACCTGGCCCTGCAGCCGGCTGCTCTGAGTGGCCTGCCGGAGCATGGAAGGCAGGAAACCTGACGGGCTGCTGACTGGGAGTTGCCCAGGTAAGCATCTCCTGGCCAAAGCCTGCCTCTGGCACCCCAGCCCCTCCTTCCTCCAATCCTCTGCCTTCCCACTCCTGCCCCACTACTCCACATAACCCAAACCCACTACCCCCCCCCCACTCAAACTCCCTCCCAGACCCTGCACCCCAATCTCCTGCTCCAGGTCACAACCCCCTTCTTCACCCCAAATCACTCCTAGATCCTTCACCCCAGTCTCTTACCCCAAGCTCCCTTCTGCATCCAACCTTCTTCCCAGACCACACACCTCCTCCATTAATACCATGGAAGAGTGCAGCCCTCGACCACCTACCAAATTCTTGGAGTGCCCCCCCTCCCCATCAAAAATTATTGCCCATCCCTGATCTAAAAAGATGGAGAAACAATATTGTTCCCACTGAGCAGGTGGAGAGCTAAAGGAAGAGAACTATGTCCTAGATGACAGTTTATAAAAACGGTTTGTGATGGCGCTCGGCATGTACCCAGCTTACCTATATCCCTTCCAGGGCCTAACTTATGCACCCCGCCTTTCTGTTTTACTCAAGGAAAAAAGCCATTCCAATCAATGGGAGTGTTGCTGGAGTGATAGATACAAAACTCCAGCCATCCACAGGTGGTCCCATGTGCTTTACATGTGTTTTGGATGGGAAAGAATTTTTGGACACTGTGGTGCTGGCAAATTGTCTAACCTGCGTATGACCTACAGCAACTTAGAAAGATGCACCACAATTGTAATCCAAACAATCTGCTTAGGTATGGATATCAAAGAGAGGTTAAACAGGCTAGCAGTCCCCAACTCATTCACTTTGCACTGATATGAAGCAAAGAATAGTGGCTAAGTATATGTGTCTGTGTTTACTTATATCCTGTTAGAAGTTTACCAAGCTAACCAATTTACCTTGTAGATGCTAAAGCCTTTTCATGTCTTAAATACCTTAATTACCTATGCAACTGTGATCAGTTAACCTTAAGATCAAAGATGCAACACTGCAGGGAATTAATCATATTACTTATATTATCTTCAATTTATCGATCTCTGCTATAATGAAGGATTGGCTTATTGCCTTATGCAAATGAGTGTAACTAGTTTACCTGTAGATGCATAGGAAATAGAAGATTAACTTCAAAGCAAGGGTCATAATTTAACAATGAAGGTCCACAAGCTATCTGCATTTCCTATTCTTCTCTGGAGGAAAACCTCACAGTGACAATGTTTTGTCAGCCTGCTAGAAAGCTATAAATACTGAACTTTGGACATAATAGCCTGCATCTCTACTCTGCTGAACTTTGAACAGGGATAGTTTTAGACGAGGGACAGAGATCTTCCAACTAGTCACTTAGAATGCCCTGGAAAATGCCTGGAAGGATTTTAACAGACTCTGAACTGCCCTTGGTTGCTAACCTTTTGGGATGTTCCCAGAGAGACTTTTGCAACCATCACTGCTACAAATCTGCTATAAGAACCTTGCAAGTGTTTGTAATGAATATAATCTTTCCACCATTTAACAACTCTCTGATTAATAAATCTTTAGTTTATTAAGGATTGGCAGGCAGTGTGATATTTGGGTAAGAGCTGAAATATATCTGGGGTAAGTGATCATTTGGGAATGGTAAATCTCACATATGTGGAATTGGGTTTTCAGTAACCTCTCACTATATTAAACATGTTTGTTTGCTGGAGAACCAAAGGTGGGAATGCCTAAAGGCTTCTTATTCACCAGTGTGGTGCCACAGAAGTTTTTTGTTAGTGGTTTGGTGAATCGAATTAGTAACTAACCCCCCGTTTCTGGGGATTGCCTGTCCTGTTTCTTGCTGTCTGCTCTGAGTGTGGCATTCGGATGGGGGTCCATCCCAGATACCCGGTGACAGACAGCTGTAAGGAAGTCATGTGTTAGGCAATCTTTTGAGCTGGGGGAACAGGTTCAGGAAACTTAAAAGCCATCCTTTCCAATCTTCACTCAAACTAGATAACACTCAGGCTCTGTCTACACTACTTTTTTTGCAGAAGAGGCACTGCAAATGAAGCGCTCATTAGCATTTTCTCGTGCTTCATTTGCATAATCTCGTCCAATCCGTTTTCCGGAAGAGGTTTTTGCGCAAAAAAAAAGCAGTGTAGATGGGTCCATTTTGCACAAAAAAAACCCTTTTGCGCAAGATCCCTTATGCCTCAAAAAAGGAGCTATACACAATCTTGCACAAAAGGGTTTTTTTTGCGTAAAACGAACCCATCTACTCTGCTTTTTTTTTTGAGCAAAAACCTCTTCCGCAAAATGGATCGGACGAGATTATGCAGATGAAGCGTGAGAAATTGCTAATGAACTCTTCATTTGCATTGCCTCTTCTGCAAAAAAATCCATAGTGTAGATATAGCCTCAGAGTGATCTTTGTTAGAGGTTCAGCATGTCTACTTAGTTTTCACTAGGGTCCAGCTGGGACTGGCTACAGAAGTGCCCAATATATCCCAAGGAAAACAACTCTCATAGTATTTCTTGCCTCACTAGTGTTTCCTGCTTCCAGATATCTATAACCTATTCCATCAGGCCTTCCAGAACAAGAGTTTAAGCTGATGTGAACAAACGTCTAAACTTTTGGGCATTGAACAGAAAACTGCATCAAATCCTCAAAGTCAGGTCCTGGCTCACAAAACATGGAACCCCCGCAACGCACAAACAAGTGTTCATTATCTTGCAGAATCATTACAGCATCTGAGCACAGCAGAACAAATTATTAACTGTCAATACTACTTGTTGCAAATTCCTGTTTCTGAAGTATTCGCAAACTGATCCTGGCTTCTGTGGCAATATCCACTACTCATTAGTAACAATCAAATAATCTACTATTAATTATTATTATTATTATGTATTTGTATTGCACTAGCACCGAGTCACCCTGCGTAAGCTGTGATTCACTCAGACCAATCTGAAACTGTTGTTCCCTACCACACTGTGGGTGTGTCTTCACTGCACCCGGAGCTCAAAATAAGGTGCGCAATTTGAGCTATGCAAATTGCATCACTTATGTTGAATTAATTTCAAAATAGCTTATTTCGAAATTTGGCGCTGTCTACAGCGCTATTCAGAATTGTTCCTTACTCCTGGTGGAACGAGGTTTACAGGGATGTCAGAATAGTGAGCCTGTTATATTTCGAAATAACGGGCTTCCTCAAAAGACGAGTAGCTAATTTGGGATACTTAGCCGCTGGAAGCTGCATGCAGATTGCAAAACACAAATGATTTCTCCTTCCCTGCAATCTAGAAGTCAGGCCATGCCTGTACGTTCATTATTCCCATTTCTTTTTATAGGGGTTTAAATTACAATGGTGACTTTTCATTTGGAGGCTACACACCCAATGCTCCGTGGAACTACAGTCAGCATGCAATGCTGTCTCTCACCTGCTGAGTGACAGGCGCATTTCAGCACTTCTTCATATGCGCAGCATTGTCATAGATTCTAGTGCCTGAACTACTGCGTCTTGTATTTCCTGCTAAAGGCTCATCCCCTCCACCATTGAGTGGTTTTTTTGGTGGTTTCCATTTCTTGTTTCTTATCCTATTAGCTGAAGTGGCTGATACTTGTTTCATTCTGTGGTGTGCTTGGGTCATTTCCCCACCCTCTAGAGTCTCTAATTTTTTGTTTAGTTGTTATTCTTTATTGTCATTTAACAGTAACAGTGGTTCCTCAGACATCACTTCCCATCAGACAACACTTCTGACTGTTCTGTTACTGTTGTCCCATCAGACAACAGTAACACTGGCCTCTCATACATCGCTTCCCTTCAGACAACACTTCTGACTGTTCTGTTACTGTTGTCCCATCAGACAACAGTAACACTGGCCTCTCATACATCGCTTCCCTTCAGACAACACTTCTGACTATTCTGTTACTGTTGTCCCATAAGACAACAGTAACACCGGCCCCTCACACAACGTTTTTCCCTTTTAACAGACAGGGAAACTGAGGCAGAATGGCACTCGCACAACAAGATGGGGCCTCTTTGTATTGTAATCCAAATACACTGTTAATATAGTCAATAAGTAAGGGGACAACTGGAGACTATGGCATGTTTATTTAACACTGGTTTTCCCTCCACACAGTGACTTGCGTCTCACCATACTCAGTTCACAATTGCACTTCTGAGCTAAGCTTTTATCAGTCTTTGCAGACTAGTACAGATACAGGGGGCTCAAAGGCATGGCATTTACTTCCAGAGATGCTCACAAATGCAGGCCGGAGGCAAAGTTGTAAAGAGAAGTTTATTTTTACCACTTTGTTCCGGTGCTGGGAGGGGGAGTGACAGATTCTGCTGCGATGAGCTGGGAAAACAACAAAGCAATCTGCAAAAAGCTGCTGCTGCGTGCAGGTCATGGTAGCAGCTGGACCTCTGAGTCAGACATCAGACTTGGAGGTCTGGGGATAGATGCCCAGGGCCAAGAATTCTCTCTCTTGATTTCAGAGAATCTCACTTCCTTAAAAGTTTTCTCTGCTTCCTTTTGTAGCTCACCCATTTTAGGCATTCACAAAGCCAAGCCTCTAATCCCTCAGGATTCCAAAGGCTCTTTTTTTCAGTCACAGCAGCTCAGGGTGTACAAGAAATACCTGATTTTATTGTGTTTTATTCTAGGTCCAGAGGCGGATTAAGCCTTTGTGGGCCACACCAAGTGGGGGCCACTCCCCACCAACTCTTGCTGGGGAGCAGGGCTAGGATGTGGAGGTTTGCCCTGCTCCACCCAGTGCTCCTGCCAGGGAGTGGAGTTCGGGGTGGGGGGGCTTCTGCCGTTCCTCAGCAGGAGTGCTGGGTGGGCAGAGAGTGTTGGGGCACAGAAGCAGCCATTTTTTTGCCCCTTCCCCATTGACCAGGGCCCCTGGACAAAGGCCCTATTGGTCCAGTGGCTAATCCCCCACTGCCTGGGTTTTACCTCACTTCTGTAGTCCTGCAAACAAAAGCAATGGGCAAAGTCTCTCACTGTATTGGACACCAAGCTGGATCAGTATTTGCTAGGAGGGTGGCCTTACAATGAGGGGTTAATTTTGAAAGATTCCAAATCCAGGCTCCGTTTGGATAAAGAACCCCCAAATCTCAATGCTTATTCTTGACCTTACCCCAGGAGAAGGAGGATGGCATTTAGGTGGTCTGGGCCGACTTTTTCTGGCACCACTGGATCTGTCTGTGCCTCAGTGTCCCCTCTGAATAAACAGCGGGTGGGCTGTTACATTGTAAACCATTCTGGGCAGGGATTAGAGTGTTTATACGGTGTCTGGCACAGTGGGGCTTTGGTCTCCACAGCTCCCCTTGCCTGTGCCAGTATAATTTAAATATTATCAATGATAAACTAACTGAACGTCTTGGCTCTGCAAACTTCAGCTGGAAATAACTCACAAAGGGAGGCTGACATTTCTGGTATGACTGGCTTTGGTGCACAGAATGAAACCACAACGTGTCTTGCAATCATTCAACTTCCTATGTTGGCCAGAGCCACAGAAAGGCAATGCAGCACAAACATAAATACCATAGTAATAATGATTTATTATTATAATTAATTCTTATTGTTATTATTTATTTTGCAATACAGAAGGGACTAGCACCCCCAGTCATGGGTCAGGACCCCCAGTGTCCTAGGTGCTGTGCAAAACACAGAACAAAAAGGAGGCCCGTACCTCATGGAACTTACAGTCTAAGGGTATGTCTACACTACAGTTTTTTCGGAAAAACAGCCATTTTTCCGAAAAAACTTCAATTACGTCCACACTGCAATCGCAATCTTTGAAAGAAAATCAAAAGAACTGAGGGTTTTTTCCAGCATTAGTAATCCTCTTTCTACGAGGAAGAAGCCTTTTTCCAAAAGAGGTCTTTCAGGGAAGAAGGAGTTCTTTCGGAAGAGGAGGAAAGAGGAAAAAGCACAAGTGCCCTGGTGGCCATTCCGTTCATAGTAATCACAGTTTAAATGCGAGAGAGCGTCTGTTCAGTGGGGATGCTATCTTTCGAAAAAGCAGATGGCTTTTTCGATGCGCTTTGGCAGTGTGGACACGCTCTTCGGAAGAAGTTTTTTCGGAAGATCTCTTCTGGAAAAGCTTCTTCCAAAAGAAGCCTGCAGTCTAGACGTAGCCTCTGTGTATGACAAGAGACAAAAGATAGACACAGGCCAATGGTGGAACTCAAGGAAGCAATGAGAAAACATTGGTAAGTGTGTGGCCCAGTTGTTCTGTAGGCAAATGATTTTTAGGAAGGGATTTGAAGGACAATGTAGCCTGCAAATTTACATTAGGATGATAAAAAGCCAGTTTTGACAAAGCCCTGGCTGGGATGATGTAGTTTGGGTTAGTCCAGCTTTGAGCAGGGGGTTGGACTAGACAGCCTCCTGAGGTCTCTTCCAATCCTAATCTTCTATGATTCTATGATAAACTAATAGAATAGGAAAATTAGGCAGGAATGCAAGATACATATAGGCCTAGATATATAAGAAGTAAGAACATAAGTCCATAAGAATGGCCATACTGGGTTAGACCAAAGGTCCATCTAGTCCAGTATCCTGTCTTTCAACAGTGGCCAATGCCAGGTGCCCCACAGGCACCAATCCAGGTAATCAACAAGTGATTCATCACCTGCCATCCATTCCCAGTGTCTAGCAAACAGAGAACAGGGACAACATCCCTGCCTATCCTGGCTGATAGCCCTTGCTGGACTTAACCTCCATGAATTTATGTGCTTCTTTTTTGAGCTGTTACAGCCTTGGCCTTCACAGTATTCTCTGGCAAGGAGTTCCACAGATTCATTATGCATTGTGTAAAGAAATACTTCTTGTTTGTTTGTTAACTTCTGCTTATTAATCTGCTTATTAATTTCATTTGGTGATCCTTAGTTTCTGTTTTATGAGAAGGAGTAATAAGTAATTCCTTCCTTATTTACTGTCTCCACATCAGCCACGACTTTATAGACTTCTATTATACCCCCATAGTCATCTCTTTTTGAAACTAAAAATCCCAGTTTTATTAATCTCTCCTCATGTTTGTTGCCCTTTTCTGAACTTTTTTCCAATGCTAAGGTATCTTTTTGAGCTGGGGCAATGACATCTGTGCACATCATTCAAGAGGTGGGTGTACACATATAGAGGCAATACAACATTTTCTGTCTTATTCTCTATCTGTTTTTTAATGATTCCCAACATACTGTTTGCTTTTTCGATTGATGCTACACATTGTGTGGATGTTTCTAGAGAGCTATTCATGACGACTCCAAGATCTCTCTCTCTTGAGTGGTAACAGCTAATTTAGATCCCATTATTTTATGTATACTCGGGATTATGCTTTCTGATGTGCATTACTTAGCAATTATCAACACTGAATTTCATCTGCCATTTTGTTGCCCAGTCACCCAGAGTTTTAAGGAAGGTTTTGAAGGAGGACAATGATGTTTTTGCAGATGCTTTGCCAGATGTTTATGAGAAGCTTCCCCCAGGTAAGAGGGGCGGTTCTGGAGAAATCAAGAAAGTCCTTGTGTGAAAATTCAACTAGTGATCTATGGAGGGTGATGTCATGGGCTGATTGAAGGAAGACGCCAACCTTCTGATATGGAATGAGACACAAAAGGTCATGTACAATGCTCCTATCCCAGGGTCAAGAGCAGGAAGACAAAGTGTGCGCAGGAGTATCGTCTGGTTTCCATTATCATACAGCGACTTACATAGCATGGGAGACTGTCAATGAAAGTGTCATCACGAGAGAGGCTACTGTGTAACTCAAACCATGGTGGAGATGAACGTGAAGGAGGGAAGCTGGATGAATATGGCTACAAGAAATGGAAACACATCTAGAGCCATTCCTCTGAGATACCACCCAGCCCCTATATGAAGGACAATCCAGTGGAGAAGAGGATCCCATTCTGATACACCTGGTTTTGAAGTGTCCTGTGCTATGGGTAGTGTTAACATTTCCCATCTTTGTCTTCCAGAAGCACAGGAATGTGGAGCAGAGCTCTCAGTACACAGATTTGGAGAGGCAGAAAGAGAACTTATTGCTTCATGCATGGACCCAGGGAAAAGGCTTGCTGGGCCCCTTTGCACATATAAGTATGTGCGCCTTGGCTAATTGGTTAATACTGAACATGAGAACGTAAGAATGGCCATACTGGGTCAGACCAATGGTCCATCCAGCCCAGTATCCTGTCTGCCGACAGTGGCCAATACCAGATGCCCCACAGGGAGGGATCCCTCCCCTGTCACCCACCTCCAGAGAAACAGAGGCTAGGGACACCATTCCTACCCATCCTGGCTAATAGCCATTGATGGACCTAACCTCCATGAATCTAGCTAGCTTTTTTTTGGCCTTAACAAAGATGCTAATTACCTTAACCATTACAAAGATAGCTTCCCCACTTATCACCCTTGATTAGCCATTCATTGACTCATAAATAATTATTCCCTCCCTCCCTCTCCCTTACCCCACCTTCTGTACTAAATCAGATTTGTCAGTTTAATAATGTGTTCACTTTTTTCATTGTATTCCTTTGGTATATATGGTCATGCCAATTCTCTTCCAGAATATGATCTGAGGAAGTGGGTCTGGCCCATGAAAGCTCATCACCTATTAAACCATCTTGTTAGTCTTTAAAGTGCTACATAGTTTTTCCTTTTGATTTAGCAAGATCAGACTAACATAGCTACCTCTCTATTACTTTTTAAAACCCTGTTAAAGTCCTAGTTTTCACCGCATCCTCTGGTAAGGAGTTTCACAAGTTGACTGTGCGCTGAGTGAAGAAAAACTTCCTTTGTTTGTTTTAAACTTGCTGCCTATTAATTTCATTTGGTGACCCCTAGTTCTTATGCTGTGGGAATAAGTAAATAACTTTTCTTTATTCACTTTTCCCATAGCAGTCATGATTTTATCGACCTCTATCATATCCTCCCTTAGTCTCTTCTTTTCTAAGCTGAAAAGTCCAAGTCTTTTTAATCTCTCTTCATACGGGACTGTTCCAAACCACTAATCATTTTTGTTGCCCTTTTCTGAACCTTTTCCAATGCCAGTATATCTTTTTTGAGATGAGGTGACCACATCTGTACGCAGTATTGGTGGATGCGACAAATTACTGGGCTGAATAGAGTGGCAACTGAGTTAAATTTCATGGCCTGAGATACAGAGGAGATCTGAGTAGATGATCAAATGGCCTTAAACTCAATGAATAGCCATATTTGCGCATTGGAAAAATGTAAATATCAACAAGAGGAAAGAAAAAATTTAGGGGGTTCCAACAATAGTTATGGGAAGAGAGAGAGCAGAGAAGAAATTAGGTAGAATGGATTTAGTAATCATTAGATCTGTTGAATCATTTCCCATCTACATTGGAGGAAATATTGAAGAAGACACCTGGCCAATTTACTGGCAGCCATTTTATTGGAGGAACTGTCAATGAACAGTTCCCAACTTTTATCAATTTCTAAATAATTGATCTTGATACCAATCAATTCTGTGAGAGTTCAGCCGATTATTTAAAGTTCACTATTCACTATTTGTGACCAGTCTCCTAAGTCGCGAGGTGTTGTTTCTGCTCCGGGATTATATAGCCTGACCTGCATAAACTACATCCACCTGAAAATAATTTTATGTAGTCATCTCTTTTCTTTATTTAAATGACTCATTGATACAGTGCACTAACTTTGTCTTCTGTAAAAATTCATGTAGGTAGTACAAATATGCACAAAAAGCAAATGTAAAGCCATGCAGATGAGCCCAGACTGAAACAAGACCGGAGGTATCCCAGAAAAACTCTTGTAGTCTAGCCGTACCCTTAGTTCTGCCAGAAACCCTTTTGTGTGAAAAAATCCAGCATTACATGCAATGGGACAGATTAGCTAACCAGTGTTTTGTATCTTCTTTTCACTCTCCAATTCCTACATTTTCTCTCTATATAAAAAAGTTGTTTCCTGTTGCACAACAGAATGACGTCATCAGGCTCTCTGGCCATGAAAGCCCCAAAAGGTGTGGGGGGGTTGGCGAGCATAGCGAGCAGTGGGCACAGCCCCCTAGTAACTCATTAAAAGCATTAGTGCATAGCAGAGTGATGCAAACAAATTTATCTAGGCACTTTACAAATCTAAACAGCTCCTTTCCCCCTTGCAACACCACAGATTAAACAAATTGACTTCACTACTTTTTATATGGACATGTCAGTCTCCATAAAACTAACTGCATGAAGTGCTGGGGAAGAAAACGGAATGAAGGGTCAAACACCAATTTCCAAACCTACTCTTAAGGAAAACTGACAGATTCTAGGACAGGCCCAGAGTTGGGACTTCCAGCCATAGCTGAGGTGCAGAACTGGAGGGGCGTGTGGGATGGAGAATAGAACCTTAACTATAGACATTTTTTTCTCTCCAGTGTATTCACTCCCTCTCAGGAGCGATTCAGGAGCAGCACCCCAAAATGAGTAGGATTCTGGTGCCAATGGGACATATTGTAAAGGAACAGAAAAGTGACAAAGGTGACAGCAATGAGCTTGATTTTTCCATGTGGTTCTACTCTTGGGGCAGGTTCATTAGAGTTCAGTGACTCAATAAACTCATTCTAACACCCTGCATGCTACTTTTCGGCAGCCTTTTGTACTCGCAATGACCTCCAAGTGCTGTAGGAAGCCAGTGGAAAACTTTCCATTGCACAATCACTTTGTCACGTTGGCCTGAGCCGGGTAGGCTTACGCTGAAGGAGTTGCTGCTGCAGTAGCAAAGTAGTGGCAGATCTCAACTTTCAGAAGCACTGAACAGACTCACTAAAAATAATTTTTTTTAAAAAAAACCTGAGCACTTCTGTCCTATAGAGAAACCTTTCCAAGATGTTTTAGTTCCTCATCCAGCCAGACAGATCATTTTATTGAGCTCACCACAACTCAGCATAGGACAGGTGACTGGGGTGTATGTGTGTCTTGCATACACACATCACATGACACTGTGGCATAAGCCAATTAGGGTTGCCAGGTGTCCGGTATTGAACCGGACCGTTCAGTATTTTCACCTCCTGTCGGTAAAAAAATTCAGAAAATACCGGACACTTAAAATGTCCGGTACGTTCTGATTTTTTTCCCAGCCAGGAGGCGAAAATCCCAGGCTGTCCGGCTCAATACAGAGGCAGCCTGGCAACCCTAGTGCTTACCGGGTTCCACAGGGGAGCTATCCAGCCCGGCACAGGGAGGCAGCCTGTTAGGGCCAAAAAGCCTCACCACACGTTTCTTAAACGGGCCACACTTTTTTTTTTTTTTTGCTGAACAACTCTCAGGGTCCTTTTTAAAATTTTTTTTGGTATCTTTTCTGAAACCATTTGGCAACCCTAAAGCCAATAGAGGAGCAGGGAACTGCTGCTATATAGTGAGTGCAGGGTGGGCCACCCCCGAAGGGTCTCCTATACCCCTTGCCAGGGCTTGACCATCCCCAAATCACATGCTGTGGGATTAGGATCCAATTCCTCTCTGGCCCTCCATGCCAAAGGGCTTGAGTGGATCTTGTGGGCCTCTAATATCTTACAGTTGCTCAATCCCTGGACTAGAGTGTGTCCCCCCCCCCCCCACAGTCCCATGATTCTTCTTCTGTTGTGAACACAATGCAGGTGAAAGGGTGAGGTGGAAAGGCCTAAAGACTTGAGGTCCCTAGTCCATCCACCGCACAGGTCTAGAGGAGCTACAGTGCACACATTCCCACCAGTGAGCTCTGGGCCTGGCCCATGCTGGGCCCTGGGCAATTACTACCAATCAGATGTGCGCGTGCCTCACAACCAACCCCCTTGATGGCAGCCTCAGAGCAGGGTGAAGAGGTGTGAAGAATTCCCCAGTGGTACTTTCCCTGCTCCCAAGAGGGATGTTGCTAGTACCTGTTATTTCATTTCTGCTGCTGATGGTAGTTAGTGAAGTTTCCCAGGACAATAAAAATGGCCGTGGATGGCTGATGCCATCTTGGACTTACCCCACTGAGTTGTACTGTCACGATTCTGATTGTTTCTGTGGTTGCTATGGCAATGTGCTTACACCCCCATGACTTGGTACTCCAGGGACAGACTGCTCCAGATCCACTCCCGTAGGGAGTCAGCCAGGTCACAGTGCCAAAAGGGGTCCAAGAACAACTGGTCTCACCCACGTCATATAGCGAACTGGACACTTTTTCCTCCACTGGGACACAGACAATTATTTCAACAATTAGACCAAACTGGGAGGAACTGCCCAAGGAAACAGCAGAGCAGGCTTAAGAAATCAGATACCCTACATCTACGACCTATCCACTGCACAGGATTGTTATCTAGGCGTGGGCTCGGCAGGCAGCACAAATCAAGATCAGATAACACTGAGGCTGAGCAATAACAGATCTGCCCCAGGAAATAATACATGACCACGAAGTCAGGAAGCATCCAGTAACCTACATTGCCAAGACCTTTCTGGATGACCGTCCCTCCAGGATCGTCAGCCCACCTAGGTCACAAAGGCAAGCAGCACAGAATTCATAATCTCTGCAAACAACCAGTCGAAGAGAGATGCCTCAGGTAAGGCCACTTTATTCGCATCCATTCGTCCAGCAGTAGAAACCAGAGCCAATGCTGAGAGATTTTATGCTCATTTACAGACTAACACAGACTAACAGTGTCACAAAGGAGCTCACTGATTTTGTCAATGATGGTGGTGAAATACCCTGGACTGGTCATGTTCGGAGATTTCAACATTCATGTTGACAAGGACACAGATGCAAAAACCCAGCTCGTCACTTGCCTCTTTGCCCAAGCCACCTCTGGTCCAACCCACACAGCTGGCCACACCTGAAACTGGGTCTTTGGAGAATGTCAGTATCAAAGACATCACAACCCAGCTGCTCTTTTGAGCAGACAATCATCTCCAGCACCAGGCAACAAGACAGGCTCATGACCTTCCTGATCCAACCACAAAGACTCAAATTCCACCAGGTTCCAAAGCCTGCTAAAGAACAACAACAATCCATCAACAGGAGGAGGACTCTAGCACACAATAATGATTCATAGGATCCTTGTCTTGGCCATGGACATACTGGTCTCCAAATGGCCACTTCCTTCTTATCCTCTCTTTCTCACATAGCAGTACTTGTGAGCATCACTTGCTACCATCTCTCATTGGCTAAGAGACTCCTTCCCATCCTGGTGGATGATGACATGGTCTCAGGGCACATCTAGCCTGCACTCTAAAATCGGAATAAGATATGCAATTTGCGCTACACAAATTGTGTATCTTAGTTTGATTTTATTTCAAAATAGGCTATTTAAAATTTGGTTCATCTACGTGGTGCCAAATTTCAAAATAAAGCACTATTTTGAGACATCCCTTATTCCTTGTAGAATGAAGTATACAGGGATGCCGAAATAGAACATCTGTTATTTCGAAAATTATCCTTGGACGTGGGGTGGGGTAGCTATTTCGGGATACTTCCGGTATCCCGAAATAGCACTGCAGTCTAGACGTACCCTCAGTGATACACACTTTTGATCTGGAAGCATGTGAGCAATGTGAGATACCATATACACAGAGTCATGGCCATGTCTCTTCCCTGTCTTCACGCCACTCAATAGCCTGGGCTCTGCATATCCAAGCGATCTACTCAAGCTCCAGGATGAAGACCATAACTGATGACTCTTCTCTGGCACAATGGAAATTTCTACCATAAGGGTATAGCTCACCTGTGCAGGAAAGAGAGCTGTCTCGGGAGTGGACCCCAGATTTTGGAATCAACTCTTCCAGTCAAAGTGCAATCACACTCCTCACTGCTTTCCACTCCAAGTTCAAGGTGCAGGTCTTCAACTTACCTTCTCTACCATAAATTTAGAGCAGCTGGCACATTTAAAAAGACAACAACAAGAGCCAACACTAAAACAAAACACTGCACAAACAATTCTCTCCATGGGTAGAAGCTGGGAGAGACAAAGGACCACAGGTGGAAATGTAATTAAATCACTAATGA
Source organism: Pelochelys cantorii (assembly GCA_032595735.1). Lineage (NCBI taxonomy): Eukaryota > Metazoa > Chordata > Testudines > Trionychidae > Pelochelys > Pelochelys cantorii. The sequence continues at coordinate 253,627,428 of CM064327.1, read as the reverse complement.
CTAGCCTACAGAACAGAATGTAGAATGCTAACGTAAAGAGGCATTTCTTGGCTGCGTGTTACCTCTATAAATTACTTGGATGGCTCAGAAGCCAGTGTGGAGTGAGGTAGTGGCAGCATGAAGGAAAAAGCATGAATCCTTCTCCTAGGGAATCTGATTGGAATAGAAGGTTGATGAATTAAGCATTGGTGAATAGTGTCACTTTATTATCTAGAGCAAAGGCTTTCTGGGACACAAACTCCTGAGTGCAAAAGTTGTAATTGAATTTCTTGGAGTATAAACTTAATTGGGAGCGAATGTGAAAGATAGGAATTGAAGTGGCTATGCTAACAGCTTCTACTGACTGCTAAAGAGTGTGAGTCAGGAGTGAAGTGATTTGTTGAAGGCATAATGGAAAGGTTGTAGAAGGGAAGCCAGCTAGCGAGATGCCCGTGGTAGTGAGATGATGACAGAGAGGGTCTGATAAAAAGGTGCCTGAGCTAATTGGGAGCTAAATGCTGAGCAGATAAAGCCGGGAAAAGTGGATAAGACCGTAGTTGAGAGTTAAAAACAATTCATTGTATATACACGTCAGGCTCTCTTACAGCTTTCCTCAGCTACAACTTTTTTTCCAGTCTCTCAACTGTTAGGAAGTACCACATCACCCCTACTAATAGGTCTAAGAAAACCCTCACTGTGCAATCGGTGAAATCCTGGTTCCACTGAAGTTAAAGGTAAAACTCCCAATAACTGGAATGAGACCAGGATTTCAGTGTTGTCTTCAAGTCGTCATTGTCAAGTCCAAGTTGAGTCTCAAGTCACTACAATTCAAGTCTCAAGTTGAGTCTCGAGCCCCTAAAGTCACTTTCGAGTCAAGTCCTAAGTCGAGTCTCAAGTCTTAATTTTAAAAATGTCAAGTCACTTTTGTACAAGCCATCAGTATCAGCATTTTTGGACAATTTTTTCACCAAGTCGAGTTAACAAAATTAGCAAGTCTCAAATCGAGTCTCAAGTCACAAACAACGAACCCGAGTCGAGTCTCAAGTCGAGTCACCTAGGCGACTTAAGTCGGACTTGAGTTCAAGTCGTGGGACTTGAGTCAACAACTCTGCAGGATTTCATACCAGGAAGACAGTCTAGGTCAGTCCAGGCATAACCCACACACCTCCTGGGTGTGGTGCACTGTCCCATGTAATGCCACTTAGGCCACTTACAGAGAGAGAGAATGAGAGCCTTAGCTGAGGGCCAGCCGGCTTTTAGCTCAAGCTGTAGAGCAGGGGTATCCAACCTTTTTAAGCACGAGATCACTTTTTTGAATTTATGTGCAATCCAGGATCAACCTCAAACCCAAACACCCTTGCTCCGCCTCCTTTGTGCCCCTTCTCCAAGGCCCCGACCTTGCTCACGCCATCCTCCCTCCCTCCTCCATCTTCCCTCCTTTTTACCAGGCAGGGGCAGAGGGTTGGGGTCTTGGGCTAAAGGATTTGGAGTGTGAGAGGGGTTCTGAGCTAAGCCTGGGGCAGAGGTTCAGGGTACAGGCTCTGTAAGGGAGTTTGGGTTGGGAGGGGAGGGGGGCTGAGGGCCAGGGAAGGGGCTTGCGGTGCAGGATGGCAGGGGGGTGGGGTTCATGACTGGGGCAGGGGTTCAGGATGCAGGCTCCAGTTGGACACTGCTTACCTCAGGTGGTGCAGTGGGGCTAAGGCAGGTCCACCCCTGCCCTGGCCCTGCACCACTCTCAAAAGGAGCCAGCAAACTCCCTTCATCCCAAGCCCTGTTGATCCTCCCTTCATTCTGTGGGGACAGACTACAGGGTGGGAGAGGGGGCACCCTGATATCAGTGCCCTACTCTTCCCTCCCCTGCCTAGCAAGCGAGGGGGAGGGAGGGGTCAGCTCCAAGGCAAAGGGCAGGAGCCCCGCAGCAGTGGGGGGAGGAGCAGCTGAAGTGCTGGCACTTGGTAGCCTCTTGGCCAAACCAGTGAAGATCTACCAGTCGATCCCAATCTACTGGTTGATGACCACTGCTGTAGAGGCTCATGGACTAAGCTCAGAAGTCCCAGGTTTGGTTCTGCTGCTGGCATTACAATGGCTCTAAGTATGTTTTTCTCTTCTTACTCCTCCTGGTCCTTTTTGTAATGGCCTCTGAATAACAGCAGAAGTCCTGTCTTAACTGCTGTCTCTGTTGTTTCCCCACCATTGTATTCCCCTTAGCTGAAATATATTTCTCCATACAGTGGCACCCACATTAATGGTACTTTTTACTACTTATTTTTTCAGATTCTTTGGATTATATTGAGCCCCTTACTAACTTTATAGCTGGAATTTTATCACCAGGAAGTTGTAATACTATTAGGAAACACCAGATAATATTTGCAGATAGTTAAGCAGAAATTGTAAAAGTGAGTATATAAGTCAGTGGTTCTCAACCTGTGGTCTGCTTGCTGCCCAATCAGCACACAGCTGCAATCCATGTGACATCCTCAGAGCCATACAGGTACAGGTTAAACCCCTCTAGTCCGGCACCCTCGGGACCTGACTGGGGCTGAACCAGAATTTGCTGAACCACGGAACGTCAGTATTATCTAGCAGCATTACCAACACTTCCACTGCTTGCTGGACTCTTAGAAGGCAGGTAAATTAGAGTTAAATAATAGCACAGAACACTGAGGTCCAGGTGGCAGTAAACAAACTTTATGGGGCTTCAGAAAACTGTAAACAAACTTTATGGGGCTTTAGGAAACTTGACCACACCCATGATACATGGACATCCGGATAACTAAAATTGTGCCAGATCACAGCTGTTGCCAGACTAGAGAGCACTGGACTGGACTAGAGAGGTTGCCAGACCAGACAGTGGCAGGCCAAAGAGGTTCAACCTCTCTGTGACCCACATAACACATAGAGAGCTGCATATGTGGCCCACAATAATAAAAAAGTTGGAAATCATCTGCACAGGTAGTTAGATCTTGGAAAAATGCTTATGGTTAGATGTGGTTAGAAGTTATTTTCAGAAGCTATGCCTCCTACCAGTAAAACTTTTTCTATCTCTGATTGAATCATTCCTTAGGTATAGCTGATGCAAGCAAAAAGGGAAAAAAAAAGTATGTTGACGTTGAAGACAGATTCTTATTGGTAAATGTTAGCAAACATCGATTTTACTGTACAGCTACAATTTGACAAAAAGTATTTCCATCAATAATAATCAAAATGTACAGACAGGCAAAGTAATAAAAATGTGCTGGAGAACTTATTAAGGTTCAATCTAAGGCTGTTTACTTCATATATTTTGACATGAGCTATCGACATCTTGTGCTTTGACAGTTTTAAAGCTTTAAATTTTTTAATCCCGAAGTCTATTGCCATTAAATAATTATTGTCCGATTCCCACTGAGAATTTCCCCAACTGTAAACATTTAACATCAACAAGCATGTAAAAGTATGTTTAAACAACTAAACATCAATATTATCTGTCAAAATTATACAAAAATAAAAATCAGATTCTGCCAAGCTTAATTATATGGAATCAAAACATTGCAGGGCATACAGACGTCTTCAATTGTCATTGTTTTTTTAACATCATTTGGGTCTCCACTAATCACTATCACAACCATGCTTCATGGCACTGACCTTAACCAGACACACAGTTCCTTGCTACATCCCTGCTTTGGTGGAATTTTAAGCTGTTTATCTGCTTTCTCTATCCTTCCCATACAGTTTTGTGTTGCTAATGGACGACATCTCTGCTCTTTCAATAAATATGCATAACTCTCCCCCATCTGAAAACTGCACGTTTGCTTCATATTAAATTACTCACCCTGTAAAACTTCAAGCCAAGTTTATCCTGGGTTTGAAGGGATTTAATGGCAACAGCTAATAGCACCTCAATTTTGATGAGAGTTTTTAAACTCTAGTGCAATGAAATAATAAATAATAATATTAACAAGTGCAAAGTCATGAGTGCTTACTAACTGGAACAATAACAATTCCCTCCTCCCCCAATGGGGTCAGTGGGATTTGAATCCTGGACTTTCATATCCAAAAGCACACATGTCTACCACTTGATTCAAAGGAGAAATGCAAGTTGCTGGAGGAATACCTAGGCTGCTATATTTCATGGTGGCTAACCATTGAATGGCAGTGCATAGCCCAGTTTACAAGCATGTTCTAGTGGCTCCAAACAAATGTATTTAACAAAACAATGGACATTCCGATTGCCAAAGTTCCCAAGAAGTCTGACAAATGCAACGTGACAGCCTTTGTTACAAACAAATCCCACGGCTCTAAGGCTATAAAACAGGTTAAGTAGGAGCAGCTGATCACAGGTTTGGGTGTCGTGCCGATCCAGGATAGACGGGACTATACAAATCAGCATTCATCTATAGATCTGGGATCCGAGTCTGCACTGCCTGGAGCCTGCGGTACTCGTTGACATCTGTGCAACAAGAGGGTTTCCCTTGCGTTACAGAGGGTCGCAAATTTTCAATTGAATTGTTTTTTTCTAAAAATGTACCTTCCCCCCAAAATAAAAATGTTACCAAAGAATGTGTTTAATATTTCTGACTTTCTCTATGAGAATGAAATATTTTGTGGGCTCACTTGCCCTTTCTTTCCCCTTCCATCTCATCCCTTTCCCTTGGCCCCCTCTTTTCCATTCAAGTGGCAAAATAAAAAGGGGGATATGAAGAGTTCTCAGCATCATCAGCAACACCTACCCTCAAAATGATCATTTTTTAAATCAACATTTTTTAAGTGAAAAAAGGAGGAAGTTCTCAAATATATGAAAAATTGTCCCTTTTGGAAAGCTGGGAATGAAAATGATAGTACAAAATAAATACAATACAAATCTTTACCCATGTTTTGACCAGAACAATTTCCCATCCGCTTTGCACAAGAGTAAACTAACACAGAAAGCAAAGGAGACTGAGGCCCTGATCCTGTCCTGAGTTATCACCTTGAGCAGTTCCCTTGATTTCTCAGGGCAACGCACAGTGGTAAAGATAAGCACATGGCTAATTGGTTGCAGGGTTAGGGCCTTAATATCATGTACTTCCATGCAATAACTGACATTACTTCGAAATAACATAGTGTGCCTCTACGCTGCAAGCCTGCATTTCAAAATAATGGCAAGCTGGAGGACTTCTTACTCCGACTTCTGTAGCCCTCATTCCACGAGGAGTACAGGAAGTCGAAGGAAGAGTGTTCTTCCTTCGACTTCCTGCTGCGTAGACAGCGCCAAAAGCTGAATTAAGCTATTTCGACTTCAGCTACGCAGCTGAAGTTGCGTAGCTTAATTCAACTTTTGCCCTGCAGTGTGGACATGCCTGTCGGGTGTTTATGGGGACAGCCACTAACAGTAACTGACACATATCTGAAGGGTCTTCTCACATAATATTTAACTTGGCACCGTTCTCCCCTGCATAGTGAAGATAGATAATGCTATGTGGGATGACTCAGCTCTGCAGTACAAACAGCAGGTGCAGGGAGAGGACGCCGTTTCCAGAGAGGTGCCATGTTGCAGGTATGTTATGACAGATACAGTTCCTTTCCATCAATCATTCTATGCTTGTTTTAAAGTGCTGAGTAAGAAACCCAAAATAACATGATGTGTGGCATGAAGACAGGCTCCCAGGATAAGTGGGCTGAATGCATTAAAAATAGCTTCTGGCACATACCAGATCCAAAGGGGTAACACACTTTTTGCTCGTGTATCTATACTGGCAACCCGCCCCTGCATGGAGTCCCAGTTTACACTGGCTCTTCTGCCTACATAGTCAAACCACCTCCCTGAACGACAAAACCTAGACTGGCAAATGGACTTTTTTGCTGGAATAGCTGCGCTGACACAGGAGATGCGCTGCCCTCGTGTGGATCCCAAATTGCCATCCTCATCCAGTTGCAATCTGCAAAAATGGTCCATGGACAGACTTGCAGGGCCTCTGAGGAAGGCAGAGGGGGGCGTGGCTCTGAGCCTCTAGAAGGGGTGGGGCCTTAGGTGGAAGGGGTGGGGCTGAGGCTAGCCTACACCAGGCAGCTTCAGCACTGCCTGGAGCACGCCACACCTCCCCCAGGCAGTCCCCAGCACTGCCCGGAGCACGTGGTGAGGAGCTCCAGCGGTGATTTGAAGAGGCCAGGGCTCCATCCCCCACGGCTGCTGCAGTAGCAGTGGTGACAGCTGGGAGCCTCAGGCCCTTTTGAATCACTGAGACCTGGGGCAGTTGCCCCTTTGACCTGTCCCCCCCGACCTCCTTAGGCAGGCGCGTCCATGGATATGTGCAACTGTAGATGCAGATAAAAAGCAGAAACACACAGGTTTGCAAGGCTCCAGCCTTAGCTATAGCTATGTCGGCGATGGGGATTTTTTTTTCACGCTCTGGATCATCATATCTATGCCAGCGAATCTTTTCAGGGCAGACCTGCCTCTGGCCACGTAGGGTGGGATCCACAAAGGGTCATCTGCATTGCAACACTCAGCTTCACAGAATCTAATTTTAGGTCTCTAGAAAATCCCAGGAATGCACTGCAAGCCGCGCAGCCTGAGTTAAGCTCTTCGGCTCCTGAACAGTGGCTGGAGAGAGAGAGAGGTGCCTAGCAATGTGATCCACACAAGCCAGCACGCGAGGAGAGGAGCAGCCTGTGGCAGCCCCTGGGAGATGAAGTCTAGGTTGCAGGAAGGTGCCTAGCTTTGCCTAGTGATCCACAAATGGGGGACCTGCCACCGGGAGTTAGGTGGCTCAGGTGCATAAAGGGTTTTCTTAGTGATCCACAAAGGAGACAGGCACCTGCCTTGCTCCACAAAAAAACAGCAGGAGGTTGTGGTGGCCACCTTATATCTTTGAGCCAGTGGGTAGCACATTTAGCTGTGATGTGGGAGACCCACATTCAATTCCCCCCTCTCTGCCAACAGGGGGGATAGCACTTGAATGGGGGGGGGTCTCCTACCTCTCAGAGGAGGTGCACTATATGCATTGAGATATGGGATATTCTGTGGGGGGCACTCCTCAATCTCTCCTGAAGTTGCAAAGGAAGGAACATGGGATTGGAGAAGGGAGAGTGGACCCAGGGTCTCCCACCTTCCAGGTGGGTGCCCTTCCCACTCAACGAGCGTCTTTCCCTCTTTCTGGCCTAGTGGCTAAGTATTCATCCACTGTGGTACAGCCATTGGCCCAGAGAGATGGAGAATTATAAAGCTGCCCTCATAGGCAGTTTGAAAATGTAATTAATTCTCATTTTGTTTGTGCCTTGAGCAGCATTGATCTGGTTGTATAGATTCTCTCGCCAAATAGGCATTTGGGGTATTCTTTGACTCAGTCTCAGCTCTCCATTCCCGTCCCTTCTTGTTTGCCACCCACCCTACCAGCCCACCCTTCCCCTGGTCCAATGCCCTTTCAGTCATGGATAATTCCCAGAATTCTTTGCACCACCTCCAGTAAGTCATCAAAGAGGGCACAGCTGGCACAAAGCATTCTGAAGGGCATATGAACATCAGGAGCAACTGTGACTGTTGGTGTGACCAAAAGAATGAAGGGGGGACTCTGTTCTGTTTCTTTTCTTTGTCTTTTGAAAATGACCAATGTAATTATGTGGAGACATAAAAGGAGGAAGAAACAGCCTTGCCTGATGTAGGTGAAGATAAAGAAGCAAGAGATAATGGGTGAGTCTCGGGGGCAGGAGCTCATTGGGGACTACACGCTGGAGGAGGGGTGCAGAAGCAGAGGAAGTAGGATGCAAGGATAGGAGGAATTTGGGAGCTGACAACCAGTATAGAAAATTTCAGCCCAGAGGTTTAAAGTTTGGCAAAGTTATACCCAACCAAACCCAGGGGCTTATAATCGAAAGTGCCAGGCAACCTGTGCTGCCCTATAATTAGAGCCCCGCAAATCCATGGATATCCAATTTATATCCGCAGATGCCTGCATCTGCTCCCAACCCCTCCACCCCCTCCTGTGCATGAGGCGGCTGGCTTCTGACCCTTGTGATGCTTACTGGGTAACTGGTTACCAGTTCACACTCCTAGTGGCATGGAACTACACATACCCTACACACTACCACCAGTGTGGACATGCCCCTAGCAATCACTGTATAGGAATAAGACCATGTCTAGGCCTTAAAAGCGCACCAGAGTAACTAAACTGACTTCACACTCAATCTAATTAAACTAGAGGAAACTTAAGCCAAGGGGACTGTTGCGTATATAGATTTGACTTAACTTGGTAAGCTACCAACATAAGCTAAACAGAAATAAGTGAGGGTAAAATCCGTTTAAGTGCGTCTTCACTGGGGTTTAATTAGACCCATTACTATTAATTAATTTAGTTACAGTAGTGCATTTTTCTAGCATCGTTTATGTCCACACGGCAATGGGTGAGTGTGATATGCAGCTCTTGTGGACATTTGCATGCTGGCTGTGATCTATCTAGCTTGCTAAAAATAGTCGTGAGGAGGACACAGCCCTGTAGGCTGTGCAACGCGCCCCTGGGTACGTACACACGCTGCTCGCCTGTGCGGACGCCTGTGCCACCACGCCCTCATGGCTATTTTTAGCGAGCGAGTGAGGTGAAAGCTAGCACAGGTGCTGCAAATCATACTCACAGATGCAATGTAGACGCAGCTGCAGATGAGGCTTTAGTTGGCTAGGTGACCACTCGCGCATGCTTCCTCTGCAGAAAAGTCATAGGGCCTGCCACCGTCAATCACCGTTGATAAAAATGCTGCCCGTCTCTTCAGTCCAGATAAAAAAACCAACAATGAAAACGTGAGCCACATAAGCGTTTAATTGGCCCACCTATGCTCTCCAGAGCTGCTGTGCAATATGATTGCTCATTTATGCAGCGGGTGTGAGATACCCACAGGCCTTTGACTGTTTTGGGTTTTTTTTGGTAAAGTACTGCACAACGCCTCCAGGATAATCCCTATGGAAATGAAGAGAGATTAAAAAGACTGGGACGTTTCAGCTTAGAAAAGAGGAGACTAAGGGGGGGATATGATAGAGGTCTATAAGATCATGACTGGTGTGGAAAAAGTGAATAAGGAAAAGTTATGTATTTGTTCCCATAACATAAAAACAAGAGCTCACCAAATGAAATTAATAGGCAGTAGGTTTAAAACAAACAAAAGGAAGTTTTTCTTCACACAGCACATAATCAAACTGTGAAACTCCTTGCCAGAGGATGTGGTGAAGAGTAGGACTTTAACAGGGTTCAAAAAAGAACTAGATAAATTCACGGAGTTTAGGTCCATCAATGGCTATGAGCCAGAATGTGTAGGAACGAGGTCCCTAGCCTCTGTTTGTCAGGGGAGAAGGTGGCAGGGGAAGGATCACATGATGATTCCCTGTTCTGTTCACTCCCTCAGGGGCATCTGGCACTGGCCACTGTTGGAAGACAGGATAATGGGCTAGATGGACCTTTGGTCTGACCCAATCTGGCCCCTCTTACGTTCTTATGTAAATCAGGTGTACACACCATTAAGAGGAATAAAAACAGCCTGAACTATCGAGTAAAGGTGAGGTGGGAAAGGTAGTCATCCATTTAGACTGTCTGGGTTTCAATACAGTCAGCAAGAGCATCACCTCCAAGCATAACCAGAGTCCATCTTTGGGTAAGAAGGAAAGGAAAGAAGAGGAATGGGTGCTTCTTGGAGCAGGCACCTTAGCATGCTGGTATTTTGGGTGCTTCTTGGAGCAGGCATCTCAGCACACTGGTAGTTTGGGCAGTTTCCTAGGACAAAGAGCAGTGGCCTGAAGCTAAGGAGCAGCGTAGGCTATATACACAAGAGGAAAAATTCGCAGCAACAGGTGTCAGGAGGTGGTCTATATTCCAGACTAAGGCTCTGTCTGTCCACAGTGCTCTAGCACGGTTCTGTTGCATGTAGACTCTTATCCTGCTCCTTTCTGTAGTATCTCAGCATCTTTCCACTGGACTGTCCCGGCAAGACTTCCTGCATTAAAACACAAACCCTGCTCTGCTCATGAAGCTTCACTGGAGACTTGCTATGAATATTCATTGCCCTCTCAACTTGCGTCACCATCCCTGTTGGTCTGGAGACTGTGAGGGTATTATCGTTATGAAGCTGCAAAGGATGATTCAGACCTAGAATGCCTTCGGTGTTCATTTTTTATCAGCTCTGTGGTAACCCCATCCCATTATCACTTTTTCCTGCTGCCTTGTTTAACTCTGGGTTCACACAGCAGGGACATGTGCAAGTGCCCAGAGTTCATTAGTGATTTTCATCGTTACCCTCACTGGCTTCCTTTGTTCATCAGTGGTGACAGTCTACCAGGGTTGGGCTGTTGCTATGTGCAAGCAAATATTTGCCGACCCAAGAAAAAGCTGAGGGAACAGGTGTGGTATTGTAGATTTGATACATTCAAATGCTTTAATGAATCTGTCAGGGAATGCTCCAGAGTGCAGACACCGAAACCAACATGAATGATGAGGCAATATAAGGAAGATGTGTAAAGAACCATCGCTGTTCAACAGGTTCCCTGCCACAAGACTTAGATGGGAATTCAATGGGTAGTCTTGCAAAATTCAGACTGGGTCAGAGTTCCCTTCAAAGTGGCGTTTGTTGGTCGTGCTGTCTGACAGATCAGGCCAGCCTCCCGATCAATTTCCCAATGTCCTTCTTGCATTATTTCTTTCTTGCAAAGAATACATTTCCATGGCATCACTCTCAGGCTCGGCTTGTTGTGACGCTGTTCCTACAATGACCACCTGCTGGAGGCAGTGCTTCTAAATACGATGCGAAATGGGGAGCATGTTGGCTCTCGCTGGTTGGTTGTGCTCTCTAGAACCTGCTAGATGGGGAGATGCCTGCCGACACCCAAGAATACCAGGGATCACCTGAGAGCTACTGTGCTACCCTGAACAAACTGACGAACAACATTAATTGTTTTATTTTCCATGATCTATTCAGATTTTAATTTGCTGGTTCCCTTAATGCTAAAAATCTCCTATCCCCCTATGCAGATCAAGGCCCTAGAACCACTCATGCTCAGTGCTAAGCGCCATATTTCAGAAAGGGTATCTGAGAAAATCTGAAAGGGATAGAAATGAGCAGCAAGAACAAGGGAAAGGGAACAGAAGCAAGAAACACAAAGGTTGCATCTATTGTGGTGGGAGAAAGGGATCTGACAGGTGTTCCCTCTAAGCTGCGTAGCAGCACAGCTTCATAGGTGATTAATCAGCCCCGCCCAATCAGAGGCTCAGGGCTCTGTGCTGCACAGCTTACAGGGAAACTAATAAAAGAAAATTCTTCTTCACACAGAGTGTAGTCAACCTGTGGAACTCCTTGCCAGAGGAGGCTGTGAATGCTAGGACTATAACAGAATTTAAAGAGAAGCTAAATAATTTCATGGAGGTTAGGTCCATAAAAGGCTATTAGCCAAGGGATAGAAATGGTGTCCCTGGCCTCCGTTTGTCAGAGGCTGGAGAAGGATGGCAGGAGACAAATCGCTTGATCATTGTCTTCGGTCCACCCTCTCTGGGGCACCTGGTACTGGCCACTGTCAGCAGACGGGTTACTGGGCTAGATGGACCTTTGATCTGACCCAGTACGGACATTCTTATGTTCTAACACTGGATCTGACCTAAGTCTCCAAGCATCTCTCCAGATGCTAATGTAAGTTGAGGCAGCAAAACCACTAGAACTAATGATAATATACTGGGCTTGGAAGGCCTAACCAGTACAAGCAAAGAGCAGCTGAAAAGAATATGTGGGCATCCCATTTTCAGATGGAGAGAGGCCAGTGTAGGGCACCAGCAGAAATAACTCAGGTAACGAAGAAGAAAATATACTCGCTAGGCCTGAATGCACACATGGAGTTAGGCATTAGTTTGTTCCAAATGAAGTGTGTGTGTGTGTGTGTGTGTGTGTATATAAACATGCGAGTGACTCTACAGTGGGCAGGAGAGGGGGGCGAAGAATATTTCACCCAGGAGGTGGGAAACTTTGGATCCAGTCGTGCTTCTCAACAACTCTTTAATGACTTGTCCAGAGTGCAACAGCTGGAGAGGCTGAGAGAGCCTTATGTCACCAAACATGTGGTCCACTGGTTACAGTGGCAGATCAAATCCCTTCTCCCGTGCAGGTACGGGGGGTGTCTCCCATATCCCAGGTGGGTTCGCTGAACACGGGGCTAGACCTTCCTGCCCCCCATTGCGTGTGTGAACTCACCTGATCCAGTAGGGGGCCTATGAGCACGCTTCCTGGATCAGGCCACACCCCGGATGTAGGCCGCCGAATGCCTCTCTCCCCCTGGTTTAGGAAATGCTTCGGTGGGAGACAGCTGTTTGCATGCCCAGAAGGAGGCACCAACGCATGCTCCAAAGGCAGAACCACTGGCAATGAGGGAACCTGGACTGCAAAAACGTAGGGGCCGAGCAACTTTAGGTGCTGCCAGGGTATGGCAGGGGGGCTGTGCATAGCAACAGGGCTAAAGCCAGGACTAGGTGCCTAAAACAGGAACGTAGGCACCCAACTCCTTTTGTGCACTCGGGCCTCCCTCAACAGAAACCGGCAAATGGCGATGTGCTGAATCGCTCAAGTGTGATCTCCACCCACTTTGAAACCCAGCAGGTTTCTATGGCCCCATTGGAATGGGAATCCACAGCTCAGCATGCCTCAGCCACATTTTTCCCTCAAGGAATCTGTTCTCTGCTTTTCGGCTTACGTTGGGATCATGTTCATTTAGGGTCCTTAGGGCAGGTCTCCACTACAAATGCTGCCCGGGTGCACCCGCACTACCGGAGCCGCACTGCTGTAGCGCTGCAGTGAAGCTGCTCTCAGCTTAATTACTCCACCTCCACGAGAGGCAGGAGAAACTCTCCTCCCAACAGTGTGGCCTACACAGGGGTTAGGTCGGCATGACTGCACTGCTCAGCGGTAAGGATTTCTCACACCTCGATGACGTAGTATATCAGTATCAGAGGGGTAGCCGTGTGTGTCTGAACTTGCAAAATGACAAGAAGTCCTGTGGCACCTTATAGACTAACAGATTTATTGGAGTATAAGTTTTGGTGGGCAAACACCCACTTCATCAGATGCATGTAGTGGAAATTCCAGAGGCAGGTATCCTCTGGATACTGCAGTTATATCAGTGCGCAGCGTAGACCTTCGTATGAGGACTGAATATGTCTGTACTGACACTGGTCATGCAATTCCCAGTTCTGATTGCTCCAGTGTGCTAAAAACAGTAGTCTCGCTGTAGCATTAAAGTGATAGGATGGGCTATTGACCGTGCGTGTGATCCTAGCTGAAGTGGTAGGGTCATACTTGGGTAGCTAGCCCATCCCCTTCCCTCAGCTTCACTTCTGAGTTCAATCAGAGGAGCTGGAAAGGCAGCAGGTTTAAAACAAACAAAAGGAAGTTTTTCATCATTCAGCACCCAGTCAACTTGTGGAACTCCTTGCCAGAGGATGTTGTGAAGACTAGGACTTTAACAGGGTTCAGAAAAGAGCTAGATAGATTCATGGAGGTTAGGTCCATCAATGGTTATTAGCCAGGATGGGTAGGAATGGTGTCCTTAGCCTCTGTTTGTCTGGAAATGGATGACAGGAGGGGGATCACATGATGATTACCTGTTGTTCCCTCCCTCTGGGGCATCTGGTATTGGTACTTATTCTACGTAGCTGGAGTAGTGTATCTTAAGCCAAGCAGCCAGGTCTAGTGTAGACCTGGCCTCAGTGATGATTTCCTTTTCAAAAAATTGCACAAAGAAGTTTATGGTTGGTGGCAGTGACTTTTGGATTACATACGTGAACAAAGCTAAAATAGTCTAGTGCGATGAAAGTGAATAATGCTCTTTAATACAGGATGTGCTAATGATAAATGTCATGAAATAATGAAGCTGCACTGAATTTGTGAATGACGTTAAGACCTTAGTGACAGGTGAGATAAACGCAGTGCGAGGCATTTTACGGTTCCATCTTGTATCTGCCACAAGCCAGGATATGAGACACTGGAAGCAAACATTTCTTTATCAAGGAGGAAATTTCATGCACTAAATATTGGCTTCTTGACATTTTCCACTGCAACTGTAAACACAGATGACTGATTCTCCACTGCCCTGCACCTTGGTTTAGCATTTACATCGCTGCAAAGAGACCCAGAATGGACATAATATGCTGCCAAGTTATTAATTTTCTCCTTGGCTTTTTTATGCGGCTTTGTCACTGTGTAGTGAGTACTTCACAATCATCCACAAAAAATGTAGCACCTGTGTGAGGCAGTGAGGTATTGCTATTCCCACTTTACAGAGGGAAATGGTGGTATTTTTACATCCACTTTGCACGAGTGTCTGTAACTATATAAAATGCATGGCCATGAACAATCTATGAAGAATGCATGGCCCACTGTTTCTACTTGGAAACAATTTCAGTGTATTTCCTTACCCTTGGAGATAACAGTGCAAATGGATAATCATAGAAGAGCTATCTACAGGCCACTTTCATCTGTCCATAATATTGTTACCAATGGAGTTTTCCCATCCCATGTGTGTGAACAGAGCACACCCTGAAGTTCTAGTTCCACCTCTTTTTAAGACACAAACAGGTACAAAACTGAACCTGCTTTGAGATCCCAGCGAGACATCAATACCTCTTCCTCAGCTATGTCCATCCTCATCCTCCCCTGCCTCCTGGTCACTTATTTTCTCCTTCCTTCTTTCATGTACACCAGGTTGTCCTGGTATGCTATTGAACCCCAGTTGCATTGACACTCAAGACAATTAACCCATTGCAGCCTCTGCTGACATTTCACCCTTGGGTTTTCATGAACAACCACAGGCCAAACTGCCGAGGGGTCTAGGTAGGGCTTGGATCACTAGTTTATCTCCAATACAGGTCTCTAGCTGCGAACCTGAAAGAAGACCTCCCTGGCTTATTAGGTTGTCACTTTCAGGCTACTCTTAGTGTGAAGGTTGCGGATCTCTCAAGACATCTGGATAGACTAACGTGTAGTGCTGGGGAGGAGCCGGTGGTCGTGGTACATGTAGGGATACCAATGACATAGGGAAGGGTAGGAGAGAGGTTCTGGAGGCCAAATTTAGGCTGCTAGGAAGGAGATTGAAATCCAGGACCTCTATGGTGGCATTCTCTGAAATGCTTCCAGTTCCACGCACAGGGCCAGATAGGCAGGCAGAGCTTCAGAATTTCAATGTGTGGATGAGACAATGGTGTAGAGAGGAGGGGTTTAGATTTATTAGGAACCGAGGAAACTTTTGGGATAAGAGGAGACTTTACAGGAAGTATGGGCTCCACCTAAACCAAAATGGAATCAGACTGCTGGCACTTAACATTAAAAAGTTTGTAGGGCAGTTTTTAAACTAAGGGCTGGGGGAAAGCCAACGGGTGTGGAGGAGCACATGGATCAGACAGAGACATCTATTAGGGGAAGTTCTATTAATAGAGATGCTCTATGTTCTAGTCAGGATTAGAGGATGGAAGTATGGGTCAGATCAGATGAGACACAATCAAATGAAAAAGAGCCAAACATCAGGAAATGGCAGACAGATAAACAGTGACACATCATTTAAGGGCTTATACACAAGTACTAGAAGTCTAAATAATAAAATGGGTGAACTAGAGTGCCTAGTTTTAAAGGAGGATATTGATATACAGTAAAACTCCAATAGTCCGGCATCCAGTTATCCGGCACTCCTGATAGTCCGGCATCAACTGGAACCCGGAACTGCTCAGGTCAGCCACTGTCACAGCCTAGCCACTGTGAGCCGCATGCACGCTCACGGCCCGTGCCATTCCGCTCATAGTCCCCAGCACACACAGAGTCCAGCCTGCACGTGCTAGCAACCAGCCACTGAGCACAGGCAGCTGCTTTGGGACCCAGACATAAGGTTGGGGGAGAAGGGGGATTGGGTGACAGCAGGAATGGGAGGTGTTTGGCTCTGGGGAAGGGAAGGGGAGGGGGTTGCGCACGGTGTCCCGGCCAACTCATTGAAAAGCCGGTTGCTCAGTGCACATGCCCCAGTGCCTGGAGGGAGATGCGCAGCTGTACCAGTGGCTCTGGGACCCGAGCATAAGGTGGGGGGGGGGAGAGGGATTGGGTTGGGAGTATGCCCCCTTATAGTACCTCCTGGTACTCCGGCATATCCAATAATCCGGCACCACCTGGGTCCCAAAGGTGCCGGATTATTGGAAGTCTACTGTAATAGGCATCACGGAAACTTGGTGTAATGAGGACAATCAATGGGACACAGTCATGCCAGAGTACAAAATATATCGGAAGGACAGAACAGGTCATGCTGGTGGGGCAGTGGCACTATATGTGAAAGAAAATGTAGAATCAAATGAGTTAAAAATCTTAAATGAGCCAAAGTGTTCCATAGAATCTCTATGGATAGTAATTCCATGCTCCAATAATAAGAATATAGCAGTAGGGATATATTATCAACCACCTGATCAGGACAGTGATAGTGACTATGAAATGGTAAGGGAGATTAGGGAGGCTATCAAAATAAAAAACTCAGTAATAGTGGGGGATTTCCCCGTATTGACTGGGTACACGTCACCTCAGGACGGTATGCAGAGATAACATTTCTTGATACCTTAAATGACTGCTTCTTGGAGCAGCTGGTTCTGGAACCCACAAGGGGAGAGACTATTCTTGTTTTAGTCCTAAGTGGAGCACAGAATTTGGTTCAAGAGGTAAAATATAACTGGACCACTTGGAAATTGTGACCATAATGTTATAAAATTTATCATCCCTGTGGCAGGAAAAACACGTCAGCAGCCCGACATTGTGGCATTTAATTTCAGAAAGGGAAACTACACAAAAATGAGGAAGTTAGTTAAACAGAAATTAAAAGGTACAGTGACAAAAGTAAAACCTCTGCAAGCTGCATGGAAACTTTTCAAAGACACCATAATAGAGGCCCAACTTAAATGTATACCCCAAATTAAAAAACACAGTAAGAGACCCAAAAAAGTGCCATCATGGCTTAACAACCAAGTAAAAGAAGCAGTGAGAGATAAAAAGGCATATTTTAAAAAGTGGAAGTCAAATCCTGGTGAGGAAAATAGAAAGGGGCATAAACTTTGTCAAATTAAGTGTAAAAATATAATAAGAAAAGGAGTTTGAAGAACAGCAAGCCAAAACCTAAAAAAGTAATACCGAAATGTTTTTTAAGTACATCAGAAGCAGGAAGCCAGCTAAATGACCAGTGGGGCCTTTAGACGATTGACACGCTAAAGGAGCACTCAAAGATGATAAAGTAATTGCAGAGAAACTAAGTGAATTCTTTGCTTCAGTCTTTACGGCTGAGGATATTGGGGAGATTCCCAAACCTAAGCCATTCTTTTTAGGTGACAAATCTGAGGAATTGTCTCAGATTGAGGTGTCATTAGAGGAGGTTTTGGAACAAACTGATACTCTTAACAGTAACAAGTCACCGGGACCAGATGGCATTCACCCAAGAGTTGTGAAAGAACTCAAATGGGAAATTGTGGAACTATTAACTGTGGTTTATAACCTATCCTTTAAATCAGCTTCCATACCGAATGACTGGAAGATTGCTAACATAATGCCAATATTTAAAAAGAGCTCTAGAGGTGATCCTGGCAATTACAGCTAGTAAGTTTAATGTCAGTACCAGACAAATTAGTTGAAACTATAGTAAAGTATAAAATTGTCACACATAGATAAACATAATTTGTTGGGGGAAAGTCAACATGGTTTCTGTGAAGGGAAATCATGCCTTACTAATCTGCTAGAGTTCTTTGAGGGGGGTTAACAAACATGTGGACAAGGGGGATACAGTGGATATAGTATACTTAGATTTACAGAAAGCCTTTGACAAGGTCCCTCACCAAAGGCTCTTAAGTAAAGTAAGTTGTCACGGGATAAGAGGGAAGGTCCTTTCATGGATTGATAACGAGTTAAAAGAGAGAAAACAAAGGGTAGGAATAAATGGTAAGTTTTCCGAGTGGAGAGAGGTAAGTAGTGGGGTCCCCCAAGGGTCTGTCCTGAGACCAATCCTATTCAACTTTTTTATAAATGATCTAGAGAAAGGGGTAAACAGTGAGGTGGCAAAGTTTGGAGATGATACCAAACTGCTCAGATAGTTAAGACCAAAGCAGACTGTGAAGAGCTTCAAAAAGATCTCACCAAACTAAGTAATTGGGCAACAAAATGTCAAATGAAAAAGTAATGCACATTGGAAAACATAATCCCAACCATACATACAATATGATGGGGACTAATTTAACTACAACTTATCAAGAGAGAGATCTTGGAATCACTGTGGATAGTTCTCTGAAAACATCCACTTAATGTGCAGCAGCTGTCAAAAAAGCAAATAGAATATTAGGAATCATTAAAAAAGGGATAGAGAATAAGACAGAGAATATCTTATTGCCTCTATATAAAACCATGCTATGCCCACATCTTGAATACGGAGTATAGATGTGGTTGCCTCATCTCAAAAAAAAAAAAAAAAAAAAAAAATTGGCATTGGAAAAGGTTCAGAAAAGGGCAACAAAATTGATTAGGGGTTTGGAACGGGTCCCATGTGAAGAGAGATTAAAAAGACTTGGATTTTTCACCTTGGAAAAGAGGAGACTAAGGGGGGATATGATAAAGATCTATAAAATCATGATTGGTGTGGAAAAAGTGAATAAGGAAAAGTTATTTATTTATTCCTACAATATAAGAACTAGGGTCACCAAATGAAACAAATAGGCAGCAGGTTTAAAACAAACAAAAGGAAGTTTTTCTTCACTCAGTGCACAGTCAACCTGTGGAACTCCTTGCCAGAGGATGTGGTGAAGGCTAGGACTTTAACAGGGTTCAAAAAAGATCTAGATAGATTCATGGAGGTTAGGTCCATCAATGGCTATTAGCCAGGATGGGTAGGAATGGTGTCCTTAGCCTCTGTTTGTCTGGAAATGGAAGACAGGAGAGGGATCACATGATGATTACCTGTTGTTCCCTCCCTCTGGGGCATCTGGTATTGGCCACTGTCAGCAGACAGGATACTGAGCTGGATGGACCTTTGGTCTGACCCAGTATGGCCATTCTTATGTTCTTAATGAATTCTGATCATTCCCCTGACAATCTTATTATGTAGTCACAAGCAATCCTGTTTTTGTAAGATGAGGTTCACCGTAGCCTGAGCCATGTAAGAGGAAACATGAAGTCAGACACATTTGCTTTGCTCTGCCCTCAGGGGCTATGCTAATTGGAAGTTTTCTTCATTGAAATTGTCTCATAATTTCCAGGAAGCAGGTCATCTGAGCTCAGTTTTACTAATTCTCTTGAGGGTCTTTAAAAAAACTACGATGAGTGAATTTTGTATTTATGAGGGTGAAGGCTTAGAGCAGTGGTCCCCAACCTTTTGGGGCTGCCGGGCACCCGGGGGCAGGACTGCTCATGCGCTGTGTGCCTGGGGGCAGGGGCTGCGCATGCGCCGCGTGCCTGGTGTCCGGGGCGCAAGAATGGCTTGGGCTGGCCCTGATCACTCGGCGGGTGCACATAAATGCCCCGGCGGATGCCATGGCGTCCGCGGGCACTGCGTTGGGGACCACTGGCTTAGAGTATTGTTTGGAGACAGTTTCTCCAAACAGCTGTGTCACTACACAGCTGTCCTGAGCTACAAGACATTTTGCTACTTTGGCTGTCGCTTTTTCCTAGGAACTGACATGCTAATCAATGGCAAAATTTAGGGAAGTTTCTGAGTTATGGGGAAAAATCTATAGAAGCTGGTTTTGTGTTGAAAGCACTTGAGTGGGACTCAGGAGATATGCATTGAGTTCCTGGCTCTGACACACAATTCCTCTGTGACCTTGGGCAAGTCATTGCACCTCTTCCTCAGTTGACCAGCTACAAAAGGGGGATAATAATGCTTCCTTTCTCCTACCCTTTGTCTTGTCTATTCAGGCTATATGCCTTTAATAGCAGGGACTGTCACTTACTAAGGGTGTATCTACACAGCAAAGTTATTTCGGAATAATGACTGTTATTCTGAAATAACTATGCGAGTGTCTACACAGCAATTCTGTAATTTCGAAATAACGGATGGCTTATGCTGACTTCTGTAAACCTCATTCTATGAAGAATAACGCTTATTCCGTAATAGCTATTTCAAAATAAGGCAGGTATAGATGCTCCACTGCTGCTATTTCGAAATAGCCCGTCCCCAGAGTCATTCTAAATTATTCCTCCTGGGGCTCTAAATCAAAATAGCACGTCTACATTAGGGAAGCCTGCCTCAGACTCATTTTGAGGCTTCCCTGCAGGATAGACGTGCTATTTCAAAATAAGCTATTTTGGAATAACTATTCCGGAATAGCTTATTCCAAAGTAACTGTGCAATGTAGACATAACCTAAATATATATGAAGCCTACAGCATAACTCATCTGAGGCCTGCAGGGGTTTCTGTAGATAAAATAACAACAAACTAACCAACAGACTTATAATTGCTTTGCCCATGAGTCGTGTGCTAAACTCAGCTTTCCAGAACTTGTAGACCAGAGAATTAAACCACTTTCCCTTTTGGCCTTCTTGTGCTTATTACCTGTCAAGTTAACACCTTTTCTGGGCCCAAATTTTCTATCTGTTATAAAAAAGATTTTATTACAGACCACAGCAGCTTGTCTATTTTATACATCAGAGAGTTAATTAACTAGTGGCCCTGGTTGTTGGTCTTGTATAACAAAGGTGTTATTACATATACTGATTTAATTTTCATGGCATCATTGTTATACTAGAGCAGGGTTTCCCAACCTATGGGTCAGGACCCAAATATGGGTCGCCATTACATTTCAAAAGGGTCGCCAAGTGTCTCCCCAGGTGGCTCTGACCCTTACCCCCATTTTTTAATTGCCTTGGGTCACCAAGTCTTCCTGAATTGTCAAATTGGGTCCCCATTTGGAAAAGGTTGGGAACCGCTGTACTAGAAAGTCTCACTGAAAGCCAGTTGGAGTCAGAGCTACTTCAGAGTAACTTTTCCCAGGTGAGAGAAGAGATGAAGTATGACTCCGTGGGAGGGTATTTCCTTGCTATTTGGGAAATGTGGGTTCAAATACCTGATCAGTCACAGACTTCCTGCTTTTGATATGTCACACCGCTTCTCTGTGACTCCTCCCTCTTCTGTGAAATGGAGATAACAACGCTGCCCAGCCTCACTGTGGTATTGTGAGGATAAACACAATAAAGATTGTGAGGCAGATATTAGGATAAACGCAAAAAACAACAAATAGTCTGGTAGCACTTTAAAGACTAACAAAACATGTAGATGGTATCATGAACTTTCGTGGGCACAGCCCACTTCATCTGACAAAGTGGGCTGTGCCCACGAAAGCTCATGATACCATCTACATGTTTTGTTAGTCTTTAAAATGCTACCAGACTATTTACTGTTTTTTAAGTTTATCCTGTACAGACTAACTCAGCTACCCCTCTGAAGCTTCAGATATTACAGTCATGGGGATCATATTGGTATCATAAGAACGGCCATACTGGGTCACAACAAAGGTCCATCTAGCCCAGTATCCTCTCTGCCAACAGTGTCCAATACTAGACTCGCTAAACTGAACTCTGGAAGATCGATTGCAGCAGCGGCGGCCTTCCTTTTATTGTAGACAAGGCTTGAGTCTGTCTACACTGAAACAAGAGCTACCCTTTACATAAGAACACAATAACATAAAAACAGCCATACTGGGTCTGGCCAGAGATCCATCTAGCCCGGTATCCTGTCTGCTGACAGTGTCCAATACCAGATGCCCCAGAGGGAGGGAACACAACAGGTAATCCTCACATGATCCCTCTCCTGTCATCCATTTCCAGACAAACAGAGGCTAGGCACACCATTCCTACTCATCCTGGCTAATAGCCATTGATGGACCTAACCTCCATGAATCTACCTAGCCCCCTTTTGAATCCTGTTAAATTCCTAGTCTTCACAACATCCTCTGGCAAGAAGTTCCACAGGTTGACTGTGTGCTAAGTGAAGAAAAACTTCCAATCAGAGAGAGATAGTTGAGGAATGCCTATCCTGTGAAATGAATTATTTTCCCTTCAGTAGAAAGCAGTTGTCCTAGCAATGCAATCACATTTATATGGCAGCCAGGCAGAGCTGTATCCATCTCATTACCCCCAAGGACAGTGAATGGAAACCAGGAAATGTCCCACTTATTTATGCTTGTCCTTAAATTGACCTCCAGCAGTGCAGTATCCCAGCCTCTATCTGACCCTTCTTCCAAATCCACAGTGGGCTCCATCTTGAAATGATGTTACCTATAGTAATACAGATCTCTCTGCCAATCTAAGTTTTTACACAGGAGCCCGTCACCATGACATCTGAGTCCTGAAACAACAATCTTTGCAAATGGTTGTTGTAGTTACAGTATTTCTTGAACTACAGTGAGTCGGAAACAGTAGCCCAGTTCTGCTCTGACTTCAGCGCAGTTTCCAGAGTAATCGAGAACAGGATATGGCTCAAAGATTGCATGTCTACCGGCCTCCAGTCCAATAAGCCACAGCTGCTAAGATTATCTTGCCTGTGTCTTGCTCCAGCCACATAACCTCCTTTGAGCACCTTGAGACTTCGAGGCCCATCGCAAAGTCTACCTGTCCACTCCTGTTTCTGCCTCTCTCACACTGCCTCAGCTCCTGCAGCGGTGCCAGGTATAACCTCTCATTTGCCAGCTTTGTGCACAAGCATCTCCTGCCAGGTCTTCTTCCGCATCAGCCCTCATATAGGAACAGCCCATCCTGGCTGTTAACGGCCGTGCGGGACAGGTGGTGCTTACCTCATTTGTTTACAATGTTGGGGAGAGGGGAAGAGAATTGTAAACATGCATTCAGCTTGTGTGTATTTCAAAGTATGCATCCTCTCTAGTCCATTATTGAACCTTTGTGTCAATATTTTGTTACAGGATGGGAGATTTAACACAAGATTCCTCTTCGCAAGCAGTCCTCAGGCTTTCTGACGTAAGTTCATCACAATGTGCTTTATTTACAGCATCTTATGCAACTTCATGGCCCCTCACTGAAAGGTTTTCCTCAAGCTTCTACTAGGCACACGGAGGGGAGGTAAAGGGGAAGAGAGCTCGTACCTCCCTAAGATCCTGGTCTTCTTTGCCATTCACCTCCCTTTCTGCCTCCCAATTCACAGACCCCAGATGATGAGCTGAATACACTTGTTAACCAGTTAATCACCCAGACTTAATCAATTATCTCCCTATTTGGCCCAGGTCGGGATGTACAGAAAGTATGCAGAGTAGGGATGTTAAGGACTAGTCGGCTACTTAACTATCCAATAAGCAAACGCTTATCAGATAGTCGAGCTGACTAGTCGATTCCCCCCCCCCCCTTGCTGCCTCTAATAGATAGAGGCAGCAAGGTGGGGCAGGAAGAGAGGGTACTTCAAAGAGGAAGCTCTGCACAGAGCCCGTACCCAGGCTTCGTGTGGTGCTGCCGCTTTGAAACACCATGGTGGCATTTCAAAGGGGCAGTGCCACACAGCTGATCCTGGGCTCCGTGTGGTGCTGCCCCTTTGAAACACCACAGCGGCGTTTCAAAGGGGCAGCGCTGCACAGAGCCCGTGATCAGCTGTGCCGCACTGCCCCTTTGAAACACCGCAGCGGCATTTCAAAGCGGCAGTGCCGCATGGAGCCCGAGGTCAGCTGAGTCCCTACCTGACCTTGGGTTCCCTGTAGCATTTCCACAGAACCCGGAGCCAGCTGGGGAGTCCCCAGCTGATCCTGGGTTCTGCCAAAATGCCGCACAGAGCCCGGGCTCAGTTGACCCCAGGCTCTGCGTGGCATTTTAAAGTGGCAGTGCAGCATGGAGCTCGGGGTCAGCGGGGAACTCTGAGTCCCCCGCTGACCCCAGGCTCCATGAGGGCACTTCCGCTTTGAAATGCACCAGAGCCCCCCCTGGGGACTCTTGTATGTTTCAAAGCTGGCACGCCGCATGCAGTCCAGGGACAGCGGGAAGTCCCACTGGCTCCAGACTCCGGGCTCCACTCAGGTGCTTCCTCTTTGAAATGAACATGAGCCCCCAGGGGCTCTTGTTCATTTCAAAGTGTAAGTGCTCTGGTGGAGCCTGGAGTCAGCAGGATTTCCCACTGGCCCCGAGCTGCTCGCAGAGTTCTGCATTCCTCCTTTGAAATGTACAAGAGCCTCACTGAGGGCTCATACATTTCAAAGGAGGAATGCGGAAGTGCCTATCGACTAGCTGAGTAGTCAACAGAAATACCATCAACTACTCGACTGGTAAATTACTCGTTAGTTAACATCCCTATTGCAGAGTGGTGAGCCAGCCGTAAACTACTCCCTCTCTGTCAAAGGCTACCTGAACATTTTCTAGAAAAAATGCTTTTCAGTGGAAAGCTCGGTTTCCAATTAAACATAATTTTTAAGAAAAGCATCTGCTTTCTGTGGAAAATAAATATTTTAGTCAAAAAGTCAAATGCTTAAAGCCCCAAAATTTTTTTCAAAACCAGAAATATTTTGATTTGCTGCTGCTGCTGCTGCTGCTGCTGCTGCAGTGTCTTCTGGGAGTTGTAGTTCAGTTGTCTCATATCCCCCATCTCCTCTCTGGGCCAGTCACCTTGGCTGGATTACATCTCCCATGATGCATTATTACCAAGCTCTCACATGATAGATTGCCTCCCCAGTCCATGAGAGAAGATTGTGGAGCATCATGGGAGATGAAGTCTGACCAGAGACCCTGCATCAAATTTCAAAATAAAGCACTATTTCAAGACGTCCCTTATCCCTTGTGGAATGAGGTTTACAGGGATGCCAGAATAGCGCGTCAGCTATATTTCGCAATAGCGGATGCATTCAAAAGGTGCGGGGTAGCTATTTCGGGATACCCAAAGGTATCCCGAAATAGCATTACCGTGTAGACGTTCCCTTAGAGTGGAATTTTCAAAATGAACAGCATTGACATAACTGCTCATTGAAGTCACTGGTTAAACTACCACTGACTTCAGTGGCAGCAGAGTTAGGCCAATGTTCAGTAATAATCCCATGCATGGAGTACAAGCTATGGGCACTCTGTCTTTGTATATTTTATATAGGACCTAGCAAAGGGGGCATCAACTGTCACTGTGTCTTGTGTCTGGTCACTATTGTAATGTAAAGAAACAATGAAAAAATAATAACTGTGAAACCATGTCAGTAAACTAGGGATTTGGGCATACCAGCGAGGAGATAGATCCCAGAGTGTAGTCAAGCAGCTTAGCTACTGAAGTACTTACTCATCTCTAACTGATACAGAATGATAGAGTTTAAGACCAGAAGGGTCTAGCCTGACCTGCTGCCTATCCTTGGCTATTAAACACCACCCAGTTATCGATAACCTGGCTTAGATTCAAACATGATAGCCCTTGACAGCGTCTCTCATTTCCACAACTCCAGCTGAAGTCACTGGGGAGTAGCACATGTCCATTACCTCTGAACAGATGTCATGGATTTTCCAACCTTAATTTTCAAACAACAGCAAGATCACCGTTCACCAGAAGGAAGGTGGAGGGAATCCAGTTTGAAAATACCAAGGAATTACTTGGTATTTCTACTAAAGGAACTGTGTAGATTCTCTTACCTACAGAAGTGGTGAAGTAGCTAAAAAATGTCGGACACGGCATCACCACAACTTCTCCCACTGCTGCAGAGGGCCAGCAGGTTATGTTGTCCCACATACTTCTGCAACCTGCGGAAAGGGAAGAGAAAGAGGTGACCAAATTGCAATGTTCAGGGACTGCTCTGTCTGAGCTGCATGGTTAAATACGCAGAGAAATCCATTGTGGGGCATGATTCCTGGCAACCTTGTGGCTAGCCATAGAATGATAGAATCACAGGGTTGGAAGAGACTTCAGAGGTCATTAAGTCCAGCCTCCTGCCCAAAGCAGGATCAACCCCAACTAAATCATCCCAGTCAGGGCTTTGTCAATCTGGGACTTGAAAACCTCTAGGGATGTAGATTCCACCACCTCCCTAGGCAACCTATTCCAGTGCTTCACCGCCCTCCTAGTGAAGTAGTTTTTCCTAATATCCAACCTAGACCTCCCCCGGCTCCATCCAGTTTTCTTACTCTGTCAATCAATTCCCAAACCTAGACCATAGGATTACAGAAGTTAGAGCTGGAAAATGCTATTTAGATTACTGAGATCACCCCCATGCTAGTGCTCTAAATGGAGGTTCTCTCACAATACTACACTTTCTCTTAGATCAAAACCAAAAAGGCATTATCAAAAATGTGTGCTAAAAACCCAGAATGAGTGATTTAACTCAGACAAACGGAGAGAAATGAGTGAAATATCGTGGGATTATTTTCTTTAAACACACAGTTTTCAATAACCACACTCCCAAGATCAAGCATTTGTGGTATCCAACATTTTCAGGAATTGGCAGGGAGAAACAGGCCAGATCTGTGTAGGACTGAGACAAATCTGGATTACTGGGGAATGATGCATTTTAGAGATGGAAATGCTAGAGATGCTCAGATTAAGTCGCGCACTCCCCCACTCCAAATTAAAGCACCTGATCTGAGCACACCAAGCTGTGCAGAAAATGTGGCTGCTTCTGTTTCTTTCTAACTGCCCCATCCCCCAAGCCACTGAAGTTGCCACACACTCAGGTGCAAAATTAAACTCCACCCAGTTATCAATAACCTGGCTGGTTGACGCAGCAGCTGTGTTGGATGGAAAGAGCAAATTATATCCAAAGCAGATTATTTTTAATCCCCCAAACCAGAGATGTGCAAGAAGTCCAATTAGGAGTTTGCTATTGCAACTGCAGCTTCATCGAAACTAAAATGTTTCATGAGAATAAGTCGATTTCAACATTTTGATAGCATGTCTCATTTTGAGAATGTTAAAATGTTTCATTTTGACGCAACCAATTCAACTCATTTTGTTTTGACTTGCATATTTTATAACAATTGTGTTTTAACGTATTATATAATACGCAATTCATGTGATTTTTAGATTGTTCTATTTATTCTTAACATAAATGTCAAAACGACATTAAAATAAACATTTTGTCACAACTGAAACAAGATATTTCAAAGATCCTGAATTGAACATTTTCAGAATTTTTGTTTCCTGGGACAGTTGAACATTTTTGCTTTTTATTTTGATTTGTAATGAGAAAAAAACCCTCAGAATTTCATAGAGAGAATGAAGATGCTGGAGCCATTTCCCACTAGCAATCCTGTTTGGGAGCTACCCATGATATGGCAAGGAACAATTCCCCAAAGGCTAGGAAAAGACTCTTGTTAAGTCCAACGTCCCAGAAGGTAGAATCCTTGGGTTGCAAACAAAAATAGCACTTGATAAAATATATTTCCAATTATAGAAAAAGGAACTAGGAAAACCATTGTCGAGGCAGATTTCTTCAATAAATATTATGTACTGATGTGAAACTGCTCCTTTATACCACACTTTTTCAGTCACGTTACCCAAGAGCCTGCCTTCACAATCGATCTGCCAAGACTGCATCAGCATCATTGATACCACAGATCAATATGGAGAGGGCAAACAAGAAAGCTTTGAATAACCAGAAAGCAGAAAAGCAATCTCTGCTCCCATTGGACATTATAACCAAAGCTGTATCTTTGTTTTTACTGAGATCAATGGACATTTTCAAATGCCACTCTGAAGTGGGATTATTGGAGATTGTAAAGAAAATAACTGAGAATATCTTCTTCTTGTAACCTCTGCTTTTAGATTAATTAAAACTCAGTTTTCCAATGTAACGTAAGCTACAAAGCTCAGCTCTCAAAGGCTGATATTTAATTCCCATGAAATTGTGGCCAGTAACCAAAGATAAAGACACCAGAATTACACCCATGGAAAAAGGATGTGGACACACTGGAGAGAGTCCAGCAGAGGGCAACAAAAATGATAAGGGGGCTGGAGCACATGACTTACGAGGAGAGGCAGAGGGATTTGGGCTTATTTAGTCTACAGAAGAGAAGAGTGAGGGATGGATTTGAGAGCAGCCTTCAGCTACCTGAAGGGGGGTTCCAAAGAGGATGGAGAGAGGCTGTTCTCAGTGGGGGCAGATGACAGAATGAGGAACAATGGTCTCAAGTTGCAGTGGGGGAGGTCTAGGTTGGATATTAGGAAAAACTATTTCACTAGGAGGGTGGGGAAGCACTGGAATGGGTCCCCTAGGGAGGTGGTGGAATCTCCATCCTTAGAGGTTTTTAAGTCCCGGCTTGACAAAATCCTGTCTGGGATGATTTAGTTGGGATTGGTCCTGCCTTTAGCAGCGGGTTGGACTCAGTGACCTCCTGAGGTCTCTTCCAGCCCTAGGATTCTATGCCTGGCTTCTGTACATTATTTTCTGATGCTTCATAGTTAAGCTCCAACTATATTTTTTTAAAAATATGGACATTTCTCAAACAGCCATTTATCAGGTTTAATCTACCAGGTATGCAAACCACAGAGAAAGATAGTGCTCCCTCTGAATTGACAAGTGTGTTGTCAATTTTTAACCCACTAAAAATAAATCAGCAAAAACAACAGCAGAAAGTTAGAGAGAGAAACCTTCTGCTCTAACGTGATATAAAATTGCGTGCCTTACAACGAGAGACCTCAAGGAGCTCAATCTACTTATCTTATCAAACAGATGGTTAAGAAGCAACATCTATATGTCTTCGCCCAGGGAGAAAATATCTAACTGTAGGAGGCCAGTTAGTTTAAGTGACAAAGGCCTAACGGACAAAGGCCCTATCAAGGTCCAGTGGCTGCCAGTTGACATGAGGACATTTCAAATGAGATGCAACTTTTTAACCGCTATAGTAGTTAATCATGGAACAAATTATCAGGGAATGTGGTAAAGGCTCCATCGCATGGAACATTTAAATGATTACTTATTTGTTTTACTGAAGCACCTAGGGGCCCCCGCCATGGACCAAGCCCCCCATTGTGCTAGGCCCTGTGTCAACAGCGGATGTCTTTCTGCAAGTTACACCCTAGTTTTCAACCATACGTCCTTGTCTTTAAAGCCAAACGGGACCATGATGATCATCCAGCCTGATTTCCAGCATCTCTCAGAACACAGAACCTCATCCACCCGCTTCTGCAATAGGCTCATAACGAGGGTCCTACCAAATTCACAGTCTATTTTGATGCATTTTATGGTCTTAGAAATTTAAACAGAGTAAATGTCTTGACTTGAACTATTTAAATCTGAATTTGCATGGTGTTGTAATTGTAGGGTCCTAACCCCAAAAGAAGTTGTGGGGGGGGGGTTGCAAGGTTCGTGTGTGCAGTACTGCTGTCCTTACTTTGGCACTGCTGCTGGTGGTGGTGGCACTGCCTACTGAGCTAGATAGCTGGAGAATGGCGGTTGCTGGCCAGCAGCTCAGCTCTGAAAGCAGAATCACCGCCGTCGGCAGCACAGAAGTAATATTGCCACCCTTACTTCTGTGCTGCTGCTGGTGGAGTGGTGCTTTCGGAGCTGGGCACCCAGCCAACAGCTGCTGCTCTCAAGCCTCCCCCCTCCAACTTTGAAGGCAGTATAGAAGCAACCCCCTGCAACTCCCTTTAGGATCATGACCCTCAATTTGAGAAACCCTGGTCTGCCCTTCTATATAATGAAGGGTAAAAACACACACAAGACCAGATTTCACAGAGGGAGACCAGATTTCATGGTCCATGAAAGCGTTTTTCATAGCCATGGATTTGGTAAGGCCCTATCCATAACCTCTGGCTGAGATACTGAAGTCCTAAAATCTTGATTTCAAGACTTCTGCTTACAGAGAAGCCACTATTTATTCTAGTTCAGATCAGCAAGGGACTCAGGCCCCACATTGCCGACGAAGGTGAAAAACCCTCGGGGTCTCAGACAATCTGACCCAGAGGAAAATTTCTTTCTAATCCCAAACATGTCAGTCAGTTAAACCCTGAGCATGCAGGCAAGACCCACCAGCTGTATGCCTTGGAAAGAATTGTCTCTAGTAACTCAGGTCATGTCTAGACTAGGCAGAAGATCGATGCTGCCATGGTCGATCTTCCGGGGTTCAATTTAGCAGGTCTAGTGAAGACCTGCTAAACCAAATTCAGAGGAATAAGGGAAGCTGACAGGAGCATTTGCTCCTGTTGGCCTCCCACTGTATGGGTGGCGCAGAAACTCACTTTAAGATACATCAACTCCAGCTACATAACTGAAGGAGCTGGAGTTGCGTATCTTAATTCAGCCTTCCTTACGCTGTAGTGTAGACCAGGTCTCAGAGCCTTCCCATCTTGTGTCCCATCTTTGGCTGTTGGAGATATTTAGTTACAGCAGTCATGGCTGGATTGTGGGCAACTTCATCATACTGTTGCCTCCGTCAAACTCAGTTGTAAACAAGTTAAATTCTTCCATTCAGGCTATTCCTGAATGTCCCTCCTCTGATGGCTGGAAACCTTCAGCTAATTTCAAGCCTACACTTATTCATGGCCAGGTTCTTTCCATTTGTTCTTATGCCAACACTGGCCCTTCCCTTGACTAACTCCTCTCCCTTCATGGTGTTTATCTTTCTGATGTATTTATAGCAGGCATTTACCTAATAGAAAGGAATGTTTCCCTCTCCTAGAGGAATCACTGGATGAAATTCCCTGACCATTCTTTTGCTAGGGGTCAGACAAGACGATTGGAGTGGTTTCATTTGACCTTAAATCTATGAAAGTGTTTTGTCAGCATATATGTAATCAGGTCACATTATTCATGAGAGGTGAAGTCGTGGCTGACTGATTAAAATAACCTCAGGTGAGCGCTGATAAAACCTTTGCATTTCCCCAGCATGAAGAGCGTACATGCCATACATGTTATAGGAAAAAAAAATTAGCAGAAATAGTTTGGTATCATTTAATTAAATGGAGTAATGAAAATTAGGATTTTTTGACTCCTCATATAAACTGGATCTCATAGGGACTTACCCAGAGCTCCTTGAAGTAAAAAGGTGATTCCCCATTGACTTGAGTGGACCTTGGGGGCAAATATTATCACAAGTCCATCTGGACAGGCTTTGAAGGAAAAGAGATGCATTTTTAAAACCCCTAGAAATTGCTGAAAACAATTTTTCCATGCTTAACAATGCCATGGATCTGCCACCCAGCATCTCAGGACCTCACCAGGGCAAAGCCCCATGCTCTGTATCCATTAGGGAAGATGGGAAATCATTTCAAAGGCTTTTAGCACCTGTTTTTAGCCCTGACAGCTTACAGCCTGTTGGGCTTAAACTTGTCACTGGTGGAGAACTGAACCGGGGCGACTGAAGAGGAAGGATGTACATGGGGCACTGTCTATGTTTTCCAGGATAATGCCCCTTTAGCCCCAGGCCACAACCTGTCCCCACCCCCTTTCTTTCCCCCAAATCTCCTCTTGCAAGTGACATGGCCTGAGGGACTAATGGAAGGCTGGCACTCACAGCAGCGTTTGGGCCCCCTCACACTCACTGTCTGCAGCGGACGGAAGTGGAGGGACAGAGCTCCACTCCCCTAGCTCCAAAACGCATTGTAGCACTTCCCACTGGTGAGTGTGGGGGAGGGCAGTCCCGCCCCTCCCCTGAGTGACACAGCTGGGAGCCAGGGAGCAGCCCCCCTCATTAGTCCCCTGGGCTGCTTAAAGGCTCTGTCCCCTTGCCCCTTCCACCCACGGCATGAGGGGGCACATGGTCCCTAGGGCCCCCTCACTTGTCACCAGTGAACTGAAGAGAGTGCTGCAGGCCTCAGATCACTGTATTCTTGGGGCAAAATTCTTTCTTAGGGTTGCCAACCCTCCAGAATTGTCTTGGAGCAATGTTGCCTCTAATCGTTTCCATCCATGTGTGGATTTTTTCCAACCGTGTGTTGAATACATTTTATGTGCACCGAGGCATGAGTGAACATGCACCACCAGTGGCAACAAAAAACCTAACCATGGGTTCCCTGCTAATGAACTGGGCAACATCTGAATCTCTCCTGAGTGGCTTACAGGGAACATTGTTTTAGAGGCTCCAAGAATTACAGGTTAATCTTTAATTAAAGATTATGTCATGTGCTGAAACCTCCAGGTATAAGCCCAACCAAAATTGGCAACCCTATATTAAGGAACAAAGGAAATATTTCTCTGACAGTCTGTTTTATAAGTCACATGGCCAGAAGGAACCACTTTCGTGATCATCTAATCTGACCGCCTGTATAGCAAAGGCCATAGGACTTCCCTCTATTAATTCCTGTCTGAACTAGAGCATTGCTTTTTAGAAAAACATCCAGTCTTGATTTTAAAATGCCCCGGGGTGGAGAATCCACTGCATCTCTTGGTCAATTAGCCTAGCAATTAAAAATGTATACCTTATTTCTAGTCTGAATATGTCTAGCTTCAGCTTTCAGCCACTGGATTTGTTATACCTTTGTCTCCTTTTTACAAAAGCTTACCATGCCTTAGGAGGTGCTCAGAGGTTTGGAATCACAGAAGCTGTCCCAGTGGAGATGGGTTTGTGGACAGAGTGCAGGTGAGATGGTCAGATGTGCATTGATATGTGCATGCCATCATGTGGATATCCATTATATATATATTTTAATCTCTTGTATAGTTCTAAATGTGTTTACTGAAGGATATGGGTAGTGGTTCTTTCTGTGCCTTGCTTTTCAAACAAGAACAAGTGAACTGTAATGTAAGCATTAGATGAAGACATTTAAACTAAGCTCAGAACAAACATTTCTCCTTTAGGAACCCATCCAGAATGTTCATCTTGTATTTTATACTGGATTTCATCTTAGTCCAGAGTTTTAAATAATATGTGCCATGGATGTGAATACATTGTAGGTACCGAGGTTGATAGGTGCAGAGTCCTAGATATTGAAAGATCCTTTTGTGAAACCACCTGT
Organism: Pelochelys cantorii; assembly: GCA_032595735.1. Lineage (NCBI taxonomy): Eukaryota > Metazoa > Chordata > Testudines > Trionychidae > Pelochelys > Pelochelys cantorii. Next base: position 253,594,627 of record CM064327.1, on the reverse strand, counting down.
TTTATAAAATCCTAGGGTTAGAAGAGACCTCAGGAGGTCATTGAGTCCAACCCCCCTGCTAAAAGCAGGACCAACCCCAACTAAATCATTCCAGCCAGGACTTTGTCAAGCCGGGACTTAAAAACCTCTAGGGATGGAGATTCCACAACCTCCCTAAGGAACCCATCCCAGTGTTTCATCCCCCTCCTAGTGAAATAGTTTTTCCTAATCTCCAAACTAGACCTCCCCCACTGCAGTCTGAGACCACTGCTCCTCATTCTGCCATCTGCCCCCCCTGAGAACAGCCTCTCTCCATCCTCTTTGGAACCCCCCTTCAGGAAGTTGAAGGCTGCTCTCAAATCCCCCCCCCTCACTCTTTTCCGTAGACTAAATAAGCCCAAATCCTTCAGCCTCTTTTCATAAGTCATGCACTCCGGCCCTCTCATCTTTTTTGTTGCCCTCTGCTAGACTTTCTTCGGTGTGTCCACATCCTTTCTGTAGTGGTGGTGGTGGTGGTGGGGACAGGATAGGACACAATACTCCAGATGTGGCCTCACCAGCACCGTATGGAGGGGAATAATCAAGGGAAGTGATCTGCTGACAATGCTCCTACTCATGTACTTCAATATGCTGTCAGCCTGCTTGGCTACCAGGACACCCTGTGGACTCATATCCAGCTTCTCATCCACTGGAATCCCCAGGTCCTTTTCTGCAAAAAGTTTGTTGCAGAATATTCCGGTGATGCTAATGGGTTTGTATAAGAAAGGCGGGGAACAGTTATATCACATAACTGTTTGTATAATTAAGTTTTAAATTGTTAGAGCTATTTGAGGCACTGATTCAAGAAAGCACTTAAGTATGTGCTTTGGTCTCATTTAAGTGCTTCCTAAAAAAGATTTCATCATTCCTGGTATATCTCCATAGATTCATAATAATTATCTACATTTTAGAGGTGAAAAAACACAGGGGCAGCTTCTGTGGTACAGTCCCAGAGCCTTAAGCCACATTGACAGAGTGACTCTCTGTCCCTCTCTAATGGCAAGACCACATACAGTGGCATATGAATCTGCTACCACTTCTGCACTAACAACCCCGGCCCTTTAGCTTCAACAGTACAGGGCTGTGGTTTGAGATCCCAGGTTCAGTCCCTGCAGACGACTCAGCCAGGGATGACACTGCTTGAGGGCAGCTGGACTTTTCCTGTGAATTAGATCTCAGACTCTTGACACTTTTATTTAAAGACTTCCTAAAGCTAGAGCAAGACAGTGGCCATACTGGATCAGAGCTCAGGCATCATAATTGTATAAGACCCTGGTACCAGCACTAGATTTGTGTACATGAGCTCCCCTAACCTAGCCAGCTTTGCAGTTTCCTACCCTGGAGCTGCAGGGTAGGGTTTATTTTGATTTTCTGTCAGAAGCAGCCTTTGCCTTTGGCTAGTTCAGCTTGCAGCAGGGCTGGCAGTGTGCCCTGTAAATCCGCGTATATCCATGGGTATCCAAACCTGGAGATATGGACGCGGCTATCCACAGCTTGTTTTTGCGGATGCAGATATAAATGTATCTAGAACCCTGGAAATTTGCAGAGACCCATTTATATCCCTGCATATCTGCACCTGCGAATATGGAGGTGGGTGTCCTCTGCTCATTTTTGCAGATACAAACGTTATATCCACACAGGGCTCTAGCAACAGGCATTGCCCAATCTTTGTTGCAGTCACACCCCCGCCCCCCAACAACAAAATTCAAATCCTTCTGTTTCCTTTTCACTCTCCCTGGGTGCAGATTCTTACAGGCTAGTAGATGCTGACCTCCCCTACCCTGCCTTCGTCCCATCATTCTTTTGATCTCCTCAGCGCCAACTCAGATTCATAGCAAATCCATAAGTCCAGAGGTTTGCATTTCAACTCTGCATGGCCTCACATTCACTTCATGTGCTCTCATCTGTCGCATTGGTTTGCATCACCCTGGTGCTATGGGCAATGGAGGGATGTGGCCGGGAAAGCGGTCTGCCACAGGAAAACAAGAACACTAATTGAGCATGTAAGGTACCAGCTACTACAGCGCATTGCTTCCACCACTAATTAGCTCTTCGCAGCATGAAGATGCCAATTATTTCTTCCAAACCACCTCTGAAATCTACATTCTGCAGGAGATTAACTCAGCCACTCAGAGCAAGCGGAAAGGATTCTAAGACTGATCTTCAGTATAGGAGACTTCCTTAGACAGTGTGTTATCATGCTGCCCCTCAGTTCAGCCAGAAATCGATTTTTTTTTCACTTTATGGGTCAGCAGCACTTACTAATAAAAATGGTTTTGATTTGCATTTCTGCCATGGCTTTCATCAGAAGCTCCCAAGGTACTTTGCAAACATTGCAAAGGAAAAAGAGAGAAGATTTTTGCTTTTTTATGATGTATACAGATAGCTTGATTTTTTTTTACCCGAATAACACCAGGAACTTCACGAAAGGGTTGGGCTGGAGCTGTGAGCCCTCAGCACCACCTGGAGCATGCCACGCTGTGGCTCCTTCCCCACCAGTTGCCCAGAGCGTGCCATGTGGTGCTCCGGTAGTGGTTTAAAGGGCCCGGGGCAACTGCCCCCTTTGCCTCCCTAGCTGGCAGGCTGGGAGACATGCAAAATCATTAGTCGCCCCTGAAAATGCTGCACTAAGTCGTTAGTTCATATCAATCTAATTAATAGATTTTAAGGATGGCTGGGACCAATGAGAAGGCACCTGTGTCAAACACACTCTCTTGTGGTCCTGCATGGCCTGGCAGCCAGGCAGCTCTCAGTTACCTCTTAGTGCCTGCATCATTTACCACTTTGTTAGGGACTGGGATATGGGCAGGAGGACCAACTGGTCAGCACCAGAGCCTGGCCTAGTGGTTAGAGGCAAAACTAGAGGAGAAAACTGGCATCAGAAGCCAGGCAAGGGAGCAGGGCTGGAGCACATGGGAGTGAGGCAGGAGCAGGTCTGGAGCCAGGCTGGGAACAAGGCAGGTAGATATGCCCAAGGCAGGTATATGCACAGAGCAGCTGGCCAAGTACCACTGCTGCTAAGCTTAAAGCAGGACTGTTGGTTCCTTGCCATCAATGGGGTAGGCCAGCCAATCAGGCGATTCTGCTGCCGCTCACCTGGGCTCATTAACTGACCTGAGCCAGCTAGCTCCAGGCTCGACTGCAGGAATACTAGCCCATGGGTCCTTCTTCTGACCCTCGGGCTAAGGCCAGCAAGCCTCCTCCCCAAGTTCAGCACTCTCCCACCCTCTTCCTCAAACGCGGTTGTACTTCAGGACAGCTACAACCCTCAGTCAGCTTCTCCCCAGCTGGTTGCTTATAGAATCATAGAGCTGGAAGAGACCTTAGGAGGTCATCAAGTCCAGCCCCCTGCCCAGCTTGGCTGAGACAAATTAACATGTGGATACCCTCTTCCTGTGAGCTTGTCTGGCAGCCCTCTCCTCCGAAGCCGCCTCTCAGAGCACAGTCCTCCAACAGAGGGCCAAGCTAGCTGTTCTCCTTGAAGAAGCCCATCACAAACAGATTGGAACCTGATTCCCTTCAAGCGGCCAGCAACCCTACGACTACCGCTAACAAATGGTTAACCAGGAATGGGACATTCTAGCAGGGCTATTGCCTGACTAATATATAGATTGATTTCTTGTCTGCTGATAAAAATGTTACCCTTAAGGAACACTACGGGGGTGCACCCACTGCTTGCTACGCTCGCCAACCCCCCTCTCTCTGGGGGAAGGCAACCCTGGCTCTCCCCCAGCCACCGGAGAGGGCCAGGCCACGCCAGCCCCGACCTTTTCTCCCCCTCCCCACCGAGGCTGAACCCTAACTGCCCCCCCCCAGCAGCCTGGCTGAGGCCATGCCAGCCCTGGCTCTGCCCCCTGCAGCTGTGGAAGGCCAAGGCAATGGCACACCAGCCCCAGCTTTCCATGTGGCTGCTGGAGAGGGCTGGGCTGGCAGGGTGTGGAGCTTGGCTCCAGGGATGTCACAGCATCCACAGGCTGGGGGCAGGGGACGGGGGAGGCATGGGTAGATAAAACCCAGCCCCCAACCTGCCTGATGCTACATCCCTGGAGCCAAGCTCCACACCCTGCCAGCCCGGCCCAGGATCTGATTCTATCTTATTATAAGCGTTATGCAGGCTGGTATTCCAGCCCACAGAGCAGATTAGTGGAATGACTGCAGGATGTCTCTCCCCCTGGCTGTGCAGGTGGGGGTGGATTTTACTGTCATCTGGTGTTCAGCATCTCGCCTGTACGAAGGCAAATATTTACCGGTTAGTCAAGATGATGTTCTGTAAGACATCCCTGGTTCATAAATCTCTTTGCATACAAGCCACAATTAGATTGAGCATCTTGAAACTTCTGTCCCCTTACAAGCACCCTCTACAGCTTCATGGTCCCATCCCTACATGTTTCTAGACACCAAGGTATGTCTACACTGCGTTTAAAGATCCACAGGAATAAATTTCAGAATCCAGCTCTGCCAACTAACTCACGGGGCTCAAACTATGGTGCTACAAATAGATGTGTAGGTGTTGCACCTCTGCATGGAGCTTGTGCTCTGAAACGTAGCAAGTGGGGTGGGCTTCCTCCCCCCCACCCAAGTTTTCAGAGCTAGAGTTTCCTCCTTCCCCAGGTATCAGAGCCAGAGTTCCAGCCCGAGTTGCAATGTCTACACAGTTGTTTTTGGTGCTGTTAGTACAAGCCCGAGTCTGTAGACCTGAGCTCTGAGACTTGCTGTTGCACATTTTAAAACGGTGTAGACTTACCCATGATAAGCTCCCTAGGCCAGGTCTACATTGGAGGAAAAAAATCAATGGGAGATACGCAATTCCAGCTATGACAATTACCTAGCTGGAGTTGACGTACCTTACATCGATTTTCTGGGGCAGCCCCACTGTGGGAGGTCAATGGGAGAAGTACTCCTGTTGACTTCCCTTACTCATCATGACTTCGAGGAGAACCCTGGCCACTGAGGGCTCCATCAGTGTTTGATTTAGTGGATCTTTACTAGACATGCTAAATCAACCACCAGAAGATCGACCACTGCAGCACCGTGAAAGGCAGTGAAAACAAGTCCTTAGGCACACATAAGACACTTAAATGGAGGGATGTTCTTAGGATTTATGAGGCTCTATGCTGCACTATGGAACTGGTGCCCCTACACCAGATGGCAGCTGGGGGAGATGATGATTTTTTAGACATATGATTTTATAATTTTCAGCAACATGCTACTGAAATATTTTAAAAACAAATTCCTGTCGACTAACAGAGTCAATTCAGAAATGGACAGTACTTACCTGGGGTTGGCAAATGCGTGTTAAATGGCTTCACTACCACTTGAATGGCCATTTCAATGTCCTGCTAATAGCTCTAACAAGCTTTTTTACTTTACTAGATCTTCTCCAGAGAAAGCAAAGCCACAGAACAGGGATAGGAAGAGGTGGGTGGATGGACATTTAGGGTACGTCTAGACTACAGGCTTTTGTCGATAGGGGCTTTGTTGACAGATACTGTCGACAAAGCTTCTTTCGACAAAGACCATCTAGACTATATCCAGTTCTGTCCACATGAAAGCGTAGACGCAAAGAACAGTGTAGATACAATAATGCCTTCTGTTGACAGAACTCTGTCGACAAAAGGCGTTATTCCTCGTAGAATGAAGTTTACCGCCGTCGACAAAACTGCCGAGTTCTATCGACGTTATGTCGACAGAACTTGGCGGTAGTGTAGATGCAGGTATAGTTTTGTTGACAAAAGGCCACTTTTGTCGACAAAACCCTGTAGTCTAGACATACCCTAAGACCCATCAGTGCCCCAGATTTTCAAGTGCCCTACACAACTGCGTATTCTGCATATTGGTAAAGACGCCTCTGCTGAAAGGCCTGATCCAATGCCCAATAAAGTGAATGCAAAGATTCCCCACTGACTTCAGTTGGCTTTGAATAAGGACCAAAGCACCCAGTGGGTCTTTGATATAGCCTATGGAATGCCTGCCAGTTGCCAGTGCGGCCATCAGCTGGCACAAAGCACAGATATCCTTGATCTGTTAAATCTTCCATCAACATCAGAAAGGGGGTTTCTTAACCATAAGTCTGACAAGGGGAAAAACACATGTAAGTCATTACAGAAAACAAATTAAAGCTTTTCATCTTGAGATTACATCTGAGCAATTACCCTGTGCTTCTAACATGCTATTAGTCTGTAGCAATGGCATTTTCTTCAGTTTAGTTTCATAATCTTTGCATAACTAACACTGTGCGTATTTGCATATTATCCTATTGGAAAAAAATCCCAGAAAAAGAACCAAAAGGCATTTCCAAATGTTACATGTCTCTAAATTAAAATGCCTTTTTTTGGGACAAGATTTGTCTTCATTAAATAGTTGTTAATCCCAAAAAGCTAGAAGACATCTGTTCCCAAATTGAATAAATACTGGCATTTCTAAAAAAGGCTGGAAGCTGAACATTTCTACAACACTCAAGACAAAATAAAAGCTTCATACCCAATGATGCAGTGAGACAGAAAATAGATGGAACTGCAATCCAAGATGACAGTGGGTTAAAAAAAGAACTAAATAAGTTCATCGATGGACCCAATCTTCCATGGCTATTAGCCAGGTTGAGCAGGGAAGGTGCCCTTAGCCTCTATTTGCTAAAAGCTAGGAATGAGCAACAGGGGATGGACCACTTGATGGTTCCCTGTTCTGTTCATTCTTTCTGGGGCACCTGGCATTGGCCACTGCCAGAAACAGAACACTAGATGGACCTTTGGTCTGAGCCATTATGGCCATTCTTATGGAATCACTCTTCAAACTCAAGATACTCATGGGGAAACCTCAACAGGCATGGCACAGACGCCTACCAAAATCCTAAGAGAATTCCACAGGCTACTTTATATCGTTCCTTTTATGCATTTCTGAGGGCAAGTTTAGGGCAAAATCAAGCTCTTTACATTGCAGATTGCTTTTGTGCTATGCGTATCTTCATCAGTAATCAGTTCCTATGCAAGCCTCCCATCACCAGCAATGGGAATTCTACTCTAAAACAGGTAAGAGGGGAACAATTCATTGAATCTTAGGTTGTGTCTACACTACAAAGAAAAGTGAGGAAAAGATACGCAAATTGTGAACTTGCGTATCTTTTTCCGCTTTTCTTCCAAAAGAGGCTTTTCTGACATTTGGCCCATCTACATGGGCCAAAAATCCCTCTTTCAGAACATCCCTTCTTTCTCATAAAATGAGGTTTACAGGGATGCCGAAAAAACATGTCTGCATTTCCGACATGGCAGAGCTTTTCCAGGATACCAGAGGTATCCTGGAAAAGCTCTGTAGTCTAGATGTACCCTTAGACTAGGAATTTATACTTCCTGGCATAAGAAACATGTTTCAAGTCCTTCAGATGAAAAGTAATTGCAAGTTACCTTCAAAAATTACAACGAATGGCTTTCCCGGTCAGGACATTTTCATTATCATTCAAGGAAACTGTACAACTAAGTCCTGTCACTTGTTCATCTGTGACTCTGTCAAGGCATTCTCCAGTCTGGCACTTCAAGTGCAGAAGGTGCGGGCCTGCAAAAGACTCTAAAATACCCTGCAACTAAAGGCTTCTCTTTAAAAAAACTCTGCAAGGTAAAAGATTCCCTGACCCTGGATGGTACGCTGCCACCACCTAAATGCAAAAACTCCTTTCAGAAACCAGGTGTAGTAAGATGAAGGCCTAAAACATAAGCGCACAGGCCTGGTCTGAGGCCTAGTTAACAATGGACAAAACATGGCTAACACAAAGCAAAGCTAAGCTATGAGCAAGAGGCAGGCCTCAGCCCACAGAACATGGCACGAACAGGGCTGAAAGTGCAAAACACTAATTGGTGCTAGGTACCAATTGAAGAACAATAATTGGTACTGGTCATAAGTGGAAAGCACATGCTATGACTAACTCATTAAAAAAGACCTTGGTACCCACTCCTCACAGATATAGACTCAGGTTCAGGAAAGGGTCTAAAATGACAGCATGATGGATAGAGATGATCTAATCAAACCATGAGGTACAGGGTGATGGGTGGTATCTAAGTAGTGTCAGAGGGTGGTAACCTGACAACATCAGAGGGTAGCAACCTGATACTTAAGCAGTGAGGTGTGATTTGCTGTACCTGTATATAAAGTGGTATCTTGGGGGGGACAGTCTTTGGATGACCTAAGGGGCAGTGGAAATTTCCCACTGATTGAGTCATTCCACTGTGGCAAGTACATATGGTTCAGTAGAAGTACAGTGGTTCAGTAGAGTCTACTGACAACTATTATTGTACTTTGCTTAACAATAAACCTGGCCGGGCACCTTCGATCCTTTTCTGGTTTGTGGTCTTTGGGGGCTCTCTTGGGTCTGCTGTGAAGACTAAGTGCACAAGTCGACACATTACACACCATTGAGCACACACGCAAGCAGCCTTCTGGTTATCACCATCAATGGAGCCAGAGACCTGTGAGGACATCCTGGCAGTAAATCTCAACTGCCTCCTTGAAGAACTGCACCAGGAAGACACATTTGGGAATTTCTTCCTGCAAATACCCTCAAACTCTTAACCCTCCCTCTAGAGATAGCTTAAAAAAACCCTGCAAAATCCTTAATAGCTGACCTTGCGATTTTAGACATGTGCTAACAAAATCTCCTGCTTTCCAGGACACAGAAATCATATTATAGTCTTAAAAGACTGATTTTCTTTAACAAAACAAAGAAAACATACTTGGTAAAACATTACTTGGTTGCTAGGTGCTACAGAGCAACTGAAAAAGGGCAGTTTAAAAACACAGAATTGCTTTTCTGGGATTCAGTTTATAAGTTACAGTGTACAGGGAGGAGGGGAGTAGTACAAGGGTTCAGCACAGAGAAGTCGAACAAACGTAAAATTAAACAAAAATAACCTGATCGCATCTAATTAAACATTTCCTGTTCTACTCACATATCTGTTGTTTCAAGGCTTAGTTCTTCCCAAGGCATGGATGTCGTTGAACTGCTTCCTGGATTAGCTCATCTCTCCCAGCTCTCCTCTGGTCACACAAACACTGCCCCAGGAAGATCACTGCTTCCCATTCAAAAACCCACACTTTGTTTTCAATTGCTCTCCTGGCTTCCAGCCAACATTTCCTGCTTCTCTAGCATTCCTGGAAACTCTCTTGGACTCACTATGGTCCTACTGTTTTAACCTTTACAGGCAATTTAGTTAACTAAATGGCTGGGATGTCCAGAAAAAGGCTGTATCCCTTTCATTCCTCACAGACCCACATGTTATTTCTTTTCATTTTGACCACTTTGTTTACAAAAATCTTCACCAGAAGCCCTGAGAATTTTTTTTTTTTTTTTTTTTGCTTAAGACAATGCAAACTTTGTATCTGAAATTCAAATGCTCCCAAAGTTAGAGATGTTCAAATCTTGGGCTTTGGCTTGAGTCCACTTCTAGAAAAACATTTATTCCTCTTTAATTTATTACTATTATTATTCATTATTAGCTATGTAATAAGACCGTGGTGTTGTCACTCTGTGTCACTCTATGCCTAGAATGTCTAGTGAGTCTGTGTGAAGTGATGGGAAAAGCTACAAGCATGGCTGAAAGCTCTTTTTTGTTTAGCATATCATCAGATTTAACCATCACTGGAATTCAAAGCCGGTTACTGTCCAATTTTGGAGTTGCCAGCCATTTTGCCTTTGCAAATTACATCTGTGCAAGAGTATGGACTTTAGGTACAATAAGACATGCACTTATGCCATGCTGGGGGCCTAGATCTTTGTGATATCAGAAAACCTCAACCAATCCCCTAATTTAACTCTCCAGCTAATTTACATGCAACCCTTTCATTGGCTGTATAAGGGAGGCTGCACAGAGGGTGGATTATTTAGCCCAATTGTCACAGATTACCTGCTTAAGTCATTGTTAGGATTCATGCTTTGTTACAGTCCAATTTTTAAAGTTTTCAGCTATTTTTGCCTTTTTTTACACACATGACTTTACAACAGCACGAGCTGTTTACCATGGCACCTAGAGATCCACTGCACAAGCCACTGTAAAAACAGAACAAAAAACTAGTCTTTGCCTGTAATGAGATGGCACTCACCTCCAGCAAGTGCCCCCATCTGGGCAACTACATGTGCCTGCACTCTCAATCTTTTAACAGCCTTACCACTACTCAGTCTTCCGGCTGAGTCACACACTGTATGAATCACAACCCCTTCCAGGATATGCATTTACCAGGGGCCTAGCTCAGTGCCCTCTGTATGGTCTCACAGTCTATTCCCAACTTGGGTACAGAGTGGTACTTCCAGGGCTTCACTCCTTCAGATCTGGGCTAGAACTGACTACTATTGTGCTTTGCAGCTCCTTATATAGGTTTTCCTAGCCCCTGATTGGCTGGTTTCTCCACAGCCACTCTAACCTCCTTGGAGGATTTCTCTATGGTCCTTTTGTGGCCTCCCAGCCTGGTCCACCCTACCACACTGCCCCAAAAAGCTTATAGCTCCTGCAAGACAACAAAATTAAGTTGGGCCACAAAAGAGGCCCAACTTAATTCATTTCTTGACAATGAATCCACCCCAGTCTACCAGCTAAAGACACACACTTTTGGGAACTGAATAGCTTGGAGAATTATTGATTGTCCCAGATTCCAGGTTCAAATCCTATGCAGGCCAGTAGTGACTGAAGGCAGCTGCCTAGTCCATGTGCTGTGTAGTGGCCTATTTGAAGTGAGTCTAATTCCCATTGGACATTTATACAAAGCTGCCCTCAGTGTAGGCCCTCTTTTGTTGACAGTCCCAGCAAACAGGCCAACAGTTGAAGCTTTTTAATTTTATTTGAGTGTTTTATTTGATTTTATTTGAGCGTTCATCTGACAGGGGAACAATCATCTCTAATGGAGGCTCTTGGAGGAAGTCCCTTCAGCCTGGGGTGAAAATTGTGAGGCATTTCAACAACCTGGCTTGTATAAGCTTGTATTACTACTATCCATACTGGATTTGGAAGACATCAACCTCAGGGCTGTCACTCCGCCACCAACCCTTTTTATAAAAGCCCCTCTTGGACTGTTTTATACTCTCAGAGGCCTTAATCAGTTCAGAGGAAAAGGAATCAGTTCAGAGGGTGAGACTTCACTTCAGTCACTACAGGAAGAGAGCTATTCATTATCTCTTATCTTGCCATTCTATAAACAGAGAGTGATGTATAAACAAGCTCCTCATTTAAACTGCATTAACCTTCCTCCCAGTTGGATTTTTAATTTCCATATGTTCGCTGCATTTTTCTCTCGTAAAACACATCTTGATGTCTTCAAAATCTGACAAAACAACCCAGGCCTCAAATCCGGCCTTGTAAGCCAATGTTGGTGAGCCGTACATGTAGATGGAAACAAGAGCTGGTCTTCACTGAGGTTAGAGTTTGTACATCCCACACACCAAGAACATGTAGAATGGGCAAAACTGGTTTGTGTGCCATGATGTCGTATGCACACATGAGCTTGCAAATCCCACCTTGCGTGTGTACATCACAGTGTAGTGCATGAGCGAGGAAGCGCATATGAGATTGAAATCTGGGCCACTATTTCCCCTCGTGCTTTAATGAAAGTAGCACCAATCAGTTTTCCTATTAAACAACCGAGACTCAAAATATGGGTCTCCAGGATGAAATGTGGAAACCAATGGTCTGGTCCTGTGGGGCGCTGAGCTCCAGCAGTCAAATTCCGAGCTCACTTAACTCCCTCTGAAGTGAATGGAAGCCAAGTGTCCTTGCAACCAGGCCCTTGGCACTTTCGATACCTAAAAGCCATAAACAGGGGAAGCTGCAGAATCCTGTTAGTGCAGAAAATCACATTCCATTTGCTCTGGTCATTAGTTCCGATCTTCTGCTAGTCTTGGAGCTTTAATGGCCCCCTCTGTCTTCTTGCTCACTTCATTCACACCCACATACACGCTTTCCAGGCAACCTCCAAGCAGCGGGCAAGCTTTCTAAGCATGAGTGTGCTGCCTCCGACGCCCAGCCCTCTCGAATAAACTCTGTTTACTCTATGATGTTACAGCTTGCTGCACAGCACCTTAGACCAGAGAGCAGCTTGCCTGACAGCGCCTTGTGCAGAAGCCTGACAAATTACTTACACCAGATTTCAGGCCTCCGTCGCTAATTTTCATGTTGCTTAAGGAAAGAATGATTATAAAGGGAATTGATTAGCAGTAATGAGATAATCAGATTAGGAACACAGTCGACTGACCTAGTCCTGCTTGCTTTGGCTTGTCTCACTGGTAAATCCCCTCCGTTTTTTAGATCAGCTCTTTCAATTAAACCAAGCTGTTTGCAAGCCACAGTGGAGGAGGGAGGAATTGGTTTTTTTGGGCATGTTGCATAACAAAAACAAGTCAGTGGGCAGCAATTTGCTAAAGGCTATGCGGGGCGCCTCCCAGGACACCCTCAGGGGCTCCACAGCACTTCACATGGAGAGACATTTGCCGACATCTATAGGCTCCAAAAGTGAAACAAGGACAAAATGTTCCTCTTGCTCTACTGTGAGAAAGCACGTTGCTGCTGTGGGTAATGTTATTACTAGCAGTGCAAGCTGTAGATTCTGAGGCTAGAAGGGACCACTGTGCTTATCTAGTCTGATTGCCTGTCTAACCCAGTCCATAGGATTGCTCTTTATACAATCCTGTTTGAGACAGACCGTGCATCTTCTAGGAAAACATCCAATCTTCACTTTAAAATGGCCAAAGATGGAGAATCCACCATACGTCCGATAAATTGTTCCAATGGTTGATTACTCTTATTGCTAAAAGAATTGCACCATGTTTCCCAGTCTGAATTTTTCTAGCTTCAACTTCCAGCTATTGGATTTTGTTATAGTTGGTCTGCTAGATGGAAGAGTCCTCTATTATCAAATTTCTGTTCCTCGTGTAGTTACCACAGACTGTGACCAAGTCACCCCTTTATCTCCTCGTTGTTAATCTAAACACATTGAGCTATTTGAGTCTATCACTAGAAGGCAGGTTTTCTAATCTTTCTGTCCTTATTGTGGCTCCTCCCTGAATCCTCTTCAATAGCATTTGACCTTACTGAATTTTATCCTATTTACCTCAGACCATTTCTCCAGATCATCTTAAAGTACTATCCTCCAAAGCACTTGCAACCCCTCCAGCTTGGTATCGTCCTCAAACTTTATAAGTGTACTCTCCATGCCATTATCTAAATCATTGATGAAGATACTTGAACTGATCTGGTCCTAAAACAAATCCCTGTGGAATCCCACTCATTTATGTGCTTCTGGCCTGACTGTCATCCATTGATAACAACTCTCTGTAAAGGATTATCCAGCCAGTTATGCATCCACCTTATCGTAGCTCCATCTAGGTTGTTCTTACATAGTTTATTAATATGAACATCACAAGACACTATATCAAATGCATATCTTACTAAAATCTATATATATCACATCTACTGCTTCCCCTTTATCTACAAGGCATGTTATTCTGTCAAAGAAAACTATCAGGCTGGTTTGACATGATTTGTTCTTTACAAAACCATGTTGGCTGTTACCTATCCCCTTATTATCTTCTAGATGTTTGTAAATGGATTTTTAATTATTTGCTCCATTAGCTTTTTTGGTATAGAAGTTAATCTGATTGGTCTCTTAGGGTATGTCTACACTACCACCCTAGTTCGAACTAGGGTGGTTAATGTAGGCATTCGAAGTTGCAAATGAAGCCCGGGATTTAAATATCCCGGGCTTCATTTGCATCTTGCCGGGCGGGCGCCATTTTTAAATGCCCTTAGTTCGAACTCCGTGCCCGCGGCTACACGCGGCACGGAGTAGGTAGTTCGAATTAGGATCTCTAATTCGAACTACCGTTACTCCTCGTGGAACGAGGTGTACCGGTAGTTCGAATTAGAGAACCTAATTCGAACTACCTACTCCGTGCCGCGTGTAGCCGCGGGCACGGAGTTCGAACTAAGGGCATTTAAAAAGGGCGCCCGCCCGGCAAGATGCAAATGAAGCCCGGGATATTTAAATCCCGGGCTTCATTTGCAACTTCGAATGCCTACATTAACCACCCTAGTTCGAACTAGGGTGGTAGTGTAGACATACCCTAATTCTCTGTCATTATTTCCCTTTTTATAGATAGCACTATATTTGCCCTTTTACAATCTTCTGGAATCTCTCGCATTTTCTGTGACTTTTCAAACACAATAGCTAATGGCTCAAATATCTCCTCAGTGGGTTCCTTGAGTATTCTAGGATGCATTTCATCAGACCCTGGTGACTTAAAGACATCTAATTTGTCTAAGTAATTCTTAACTTGTCCTTTTCTTATTTTAGCTTCTGAACCTACCCCATTTTCACTGGCATTCACAATGTTAGTTGTCCAAGTGCTACTAACCTTCTTGATGAAATCCAAAATCAAGAGGACATTATGCACCTCTGCCATTTCCACATTTTCTGTTATTGTTTTCCCCTCTTCATTGAGTAAGGGTAGGTCTACACTACAGAGGAAGATTGAAGCTGCCACTGTCGATCTTCCAGTTTTCAAATTAGCGGGGCTAGTTAAGACAGACAATTCGAAATGAGAGGGGCGCTATGGTTGATGCCGGTAACCCCACTTTCACGAGGAGTAAGGGAAGTCGAAGGGAGAGTGTTCTTCAACTTCCTGCAGTGTAGACAGAGCCAAAAGCTGAGTTAAGCTACTTCAGCTTCAGCTACACAATTAACGTAGCTGAAGTTGCATATCTTTATTCAACCTTAGCCTGTAGTATAGGCATACCCTAACAGTCCTACCCTGTCCTTTGTTTTTGTCTTGCTCCTAACATATTTATACAATGTTTTCTTATTACCCTTTATATCTCTAGCTAATTTGAGTTCATTTTGTGCCTTGGTCTTTCTAATGTTGTCCCTCCCTACTTGTATTGCCATTCTGAGATGCACCAACAGGAAATACAGGAGGTTACTGTTCCACTCTACTCAGCACTGCAGAGACCTATGGTTCCAGGTGCCTCACTTTACGAAACTAGGGTTGAATTGGAAAGGCCAGAGGAGAGCTACGACAAGGGATGAAAGGTTTAGAAAATCTGACCTATGAGGAAAGATTAAAAAAAATACTGGGCACATTTAGTCTTGAGAAAAAGAGACTGAAAGGTAACTGATAGCAGTCTTCAAATATGTCAGGGGTGGCTATTAAAAGGACAGGGATCAATTGTTCTTTATGTCCACAGAAGGCAAGAAAGAAGTGATGGGCTTAATGTGCAGCCAGGGAGATTTAGGTTAAATATGAGGGAAAATGTTCTCACTATAAGGGCATCAAAGCTCTGGCACAGGCTTCCAATGGAATCTCCATCACTGCAGGTTTTTAAGAACAGGCTGGACAAAGACCTGACAGGAATAGTTCAAGTTTACTAGGTAATGCCTTAGCACGGGGTGGGGGGGGGGGGAGAAGGTGGACTTAATCACTTCTTGGGGGTCTCTCCCAGCCCTACATTTCTATGATAACCAGCAAGCAGGGATGGCAGGGCGGTGCGGGGAGGAAGGGCTCCCCATGGGGCCAGCTTTCCTTCTCAAGCTCCCAAAGGGATTCCGAAAATGATGAAAAATGACTTTGAAGTGACACCTCAAGAAACGGAGCTGCAAAGTTTAAAAGGATATGGTCAAAGAGTTGGTAGGAAATCTCTCTTAATAACGAGAGTCAATGTTGGACATACTAACACTTGGAATTACTTTCCAACCCGTGCAATAGGTGAACATTGTGGCTTGTATTTAAACAACAGCAACAACACTGATTATTATTATTTGCCTAGACTCAGGTTCCTGTCTACATGGGGCCAAATGTCAGGAAAAAAACCCTCTTTTGAAAGTCCCTGTAAACCTAGAATGTAGATGGGGCCAAATGGCGGAAAAGCCTCTTCAGGGAAAAAAAATGGAAGAAGTTATGCAAATGCGAGCGCTATTTGCATACCTTTTCCGAAACCCCCCCCCCCCACACAGTGTATCCGTACCCTCAGTCACACCTTGGGCAGGGGCGTTCCAGCCTGGCTGGGGCAGCCCCGGCTGCAGCAGGTGTGGGAGGGGGTGCTCCAGTTTAGCTGGGATGGCGTGCGCCCCCATTCACCTCCTCATCTAATCAGTTAACCGGTTAAACAAATCATTTAACTAATGTAATGGGATTTCACATCCCTAGTAGGTAAATCATTATGTATTATTAATTCAACAAGATTCATGCCATTTTTGCTCGCTCAGTTGGACGTATTCATTATTTCTTTCTATTATTACTTCAAGTGCTGGCTTGATCCATTTCCCATACTTGTAGTTTACTAGGGCAGAAAAAGCTTTTAATACCATATTTATTCTAATTTAATTAATAAAACACAGACACAAGCAGTATTTACAGTATGTTTGACACATGACATTAGCATATGTTGGGGCCCCTTTGAATCACCAGGCCTTGGGGCAACTGCCCCGTGGCCCCCATCCCTGTCAGCAGGCCTGATCATGGCTGGTGTGAAGAAAATGAATAAGGAATTTGCTCCTTCCCATAATCCGAGAAGTAGGAGTCACTACGTGAAATTGATAGGTATCCGTATTAAAACAAACAAAAGAGAGCACTTCTTCATACAATGCACAATCAACTTTTGCAACTCATTGCTGGCAACACTGTCATACCAGAAAGTTTCAGAAAAGGGCAAAAAAAATGATTAGGAGTTTGGAACTGGTGCCATATGAAGAGAGATAAAAAAGACTGGAATTTTTCAGCTTAGAAAAGAGGAGACTAAGGGAGGATATGATAGAGCTCTTTAAAATCATGACAGGTATGGAGGAAGTAAATAATGAAAAGTTATGTACTTGTTCCCATAACATAAGAACCAGGGGTCACCAAATTAAATGAGTAGGTAGCATGTTTAAAACAAATAAAAGGAAGTTTTTCTTCCCGCAGCACACAGTCAACCTGTGGAATGCCTTGCCAGAGGATTTTGTGAAGACCAGGACTTTGTTAACAGAGTTCAGAAAAGAACTACATAAATTCATGGCAGTTAGGTCCATCAATGGCAATTAGCCAAGATGGGTAGGAATGGTGTCCCTAGCCTGTTTGTTAGAGACTGGGAATGGAGGACAAGAGAGGGATCACTTGATGATTTTTTGTTCTAGTCACTCCTTCTGGAGCACTTGGCATTGGCCACTGTGGGCAGACAGGATACTGGGCTAGATGGACCTTTGGTCTGACCCCGTATGGCCATTCTTATGTTCTGGGTTCAAAAAAGAATTAGCTAAGTCTATGGAAGATAGGTCCATCAATGGTTATTTGCCAAGAAAATCAGGGATGTAACCCCATAGTCTGTGTCCTCAGATCTTTTGACTGCCAGAAGCTGAGACTGGATGACAGAGGATGAATCACTTAATAAATTGCCCTGTTCTGTTCATTACCTCTGAAACATTTGGCATTGGCCACTGTTAGAAAACAGGATAGTGGGCTAGAAGAATCATTGGTCTGACCCAATATGGCCTTTCTTGTGTTCCTGTTTTTCACACACACTGACTCTAGATGCTATGTAAATCAGCAAATGGTTTTCAACATTGAGCATCTGATTCCCGAGTACCACCAGTCAGAGGTACTGCTGGCCAGCCCCCCCAACACCCTGCCAATTGCTACAGATCAAGTGACAGTAACTTGATTGATTGGGTTGGGGGGGGAAGGGAGAGGCATCTGCATAAGAATTGTGGGGAGGCAATTCCTCTGTGATCCTTGGCAGGAACTGTATCAACTGAAAAGACGCCCAGCCGTTGCTAAGCTTTTTATCTAATTTAATACTACCCTGCCCAAGCTCTGCTTCTGTGGGGACTGGGAGACTGTACCGTAGGACTGGCAGGGGCCAGTATCAGGACGCCAAGTCAGCAATTATGCTGTTATTGAAGAAAAATACCCACTGTATGGAATGATGTGCTGTCTGCCACACACATATGGAAATGTATACATTTGTTTATGTTTTAAGAGGTTTTCTTTGCATTGTTATTCCATGATTATGTGTGTCTATGCACGAAGTTTAAATGTCGCCCCCTCTCCTTCTCTTCCACTATGTGCTTATGTTCTTTAGATAGTTGTCCATATATGGCACATATGGCACAGACAACTGCAGTGAATATGGAAGCTGAAAGTACTTGAGCTTATGCTGGTACTTTTACATATAAATACATAAGTACTATTTCCACAACACCCTTGTACTTCTAAATACTTCTCCTGGCACTTTTTGCGTATGCCTCAAAGTACAATTGCAATTAGCTCTATGCCCCTTCACAGGCTGTCTCAACAGCGAGACCTGGGGTGTGTCTGCCGTGCAATCAGGAGGTGTGACACATCTGAGCTAGCTTGGAGCAGTTCCTTGAGAGGACTAGCAAGTGTAATGTGGAAGGGTTCAGAAAGTGGGGAATGGTTTCATCGGGGGTACACGGAAAATCTCTCGGGTAAGTCTCCATATGCTGCAGACACACCTGTCATGTTACTGGATTTTAAGGGGATCAGACAGGTCACTGCTGCACCCAAGGGGGGTTGCCCCAAAGTCTGTACAAAGGGGGCCATGTGAGATGTCAAATGAAAGCTTATGTTCTACTAATTTTATGTATGTTATTCATGTATGTGCATTATATCTGTATGTGTAGTTATAAATATGTACTCTGTGTTGATGCTGGAAGATTCTCTGTCTGAGACAGAGCAATGGGCCAGAAGTGTTCAGTCAGTGACTATGCTAATTAGCAAGGCTCCAGGGACAAGGCTTTCAGAGAGGCCAAAACACACCTGAGGAATGTGTGTGGGACCTGCAAACCAGCCAATATCATGACTGCTGACTTGGGATGCAGGGATAGGTCACTGGGCCATGTGACCTGCTCCAGCTTGTAAGATACCAGGGATGGCTATAAAATGCCATGAGGCAGACTCCATCTTGCCATCAATTCTGCTACTGATCCCAGATGCAGCCTTGCGAGGAACAGTGAGCCAGGAAGAATCGTTGGCCCATCCTGACATAGGATGTACACCAGAGACTTTTAAGCTAGCAGTCTGTAACATCTCTGCTAAGAGCCTGCATCAAGAACTTGGTGATTCGATGCATGCGATGTATTCTCCTTAACAACCTTACTCTCATGCTTCTCTTTCTTTTATTAATAAACCTTTAGATTTTAGATTTTAAAGGATTGGGTCAGCGTGCTCTTGTGGGTAAGATCCAAAGTGTAAATTGACTGGGGATTTGTGGCTGGTTCTTTGGGATCGGAAAGACCCATTTGGGGTAGGTGAGATGGGGTTCTATAACCCCTCACCTGTGTGTTAGGCCCGGGGCTGATTGTGGCACAGGGAGAGCTGGGGTGTCTGAGGGGTTTTGCTCGTGAGGTTTCCTGCTGGTCGGATTGGCAGCTGAAGCGCTCGGTGTGACTGGTTTGTGGCCTATGTGGGAAGGGTTTCCAGTCAGGGGCTGTAAGGAGCCCTGAGTTTGAGCAATTTGCCCTGAGTGGACGCCCTCAGCGGTGCCCAGACCTGGCTCGGTCCATCACAACACCTTTCAGCTGCAGCGTGGACATACCCCTAATGGAAACCGAATTGCTCTCTCTGTTTTCAGGGTGGTCTTTCCATTCGGGAATACATTGGTGCTCTGCTCTGACCCATTCTGTACCTGTTCTATGGAAACCTAGAGGATTTTTGCTGCCAGGCCGGACAATGAAACACCATCCCCCAGCACTGAAAATACAGAGGTGGGGACAATGTAAACAGATGCCCTACCATCACTTGAATTCAACCACTACAGCCCTCCCTCCCCCCCCCCCCAGCATAATGATTGACCATCCAAAGCCAGCAGCGCGTTAATGCAGCCCTTGTTGTTTCTTGGTGGAAAACTACTTGCACATCTAGAGGTAAGAGACAGTGATCAATACAAGTGCCACCGCGGGGTGTTCTTGATGAATCATTTGTCACTGGCTTAATCCAGCAAGTCAAACAGATTAATCCCCTTTCATCAATACCATGGATAATGCCTCTCCCATCCCCTGTTATTTCCAGTTTCCCACCAATCCTGTGTGTTTTTAATTCCACTCATTTAATTAGAAAGGATAATAAATTAGCTGTTTAACCACAGCAGATTTTCCTGCTGCCAACAGGATGTGGGGTGTGCTGAAGACAGATAACACACAAAGCCACTCATAAATCAATGGATTCTATTAAAGACAGCAAGGGCTGTATTCACTTTCATTCTCCCTTTCCTGCGTGCCAGAATCCTGCCAGCTAAGGAGCCATCTCATGACGGGTTTAACAGAGATGTTATGTGCTAGGATTCTTTTTGGTGTGTGGCTGCTCTATCTAGTTGAAATGCCAATCATTTTAATATCTGGGGGTGCTGTTAGACGAAGTGGTTGCTGCTTTAGATTTCTCTCGCACAGCCCATTTTGGCGGTGTGACCGTCAGTTACATAATTGATGCAATATCACCTGTCTAGGAGGGTAGCTTTTTTGCTCACTCCCTGCATGCTAAGCCCTGAAGTGCACACACACAAGGAAAGATACTTGACAGGGATACATAAACTGTGTGGAAGCACATGCTCACTTGCTGCTTGCTTAAATATTCAGTGGCACAGGAACAGGGATTATTGTGGCTGGTAAGTGCTTCCCCTACCAGGTGACAGAGGCATTCTCTTGCTGGCCTGATGACTAAAGTGGTTCATGTCAAGTGGAACAGCTTTTACAGGAATAAATGAAAGCTTCCCTGCCCCCACCTTCAAGTAGCCAATAGCCTGGTGTGTAGGATACTTACCTACAACCTAGAACTGTGCTTCTCAACCAGGGGTATGCAGAGGCTTGTGAGGAGTTACCTCAGCCCGTCTAGGCCTTGTCTACACTACACAGGAAGATCGAAATAAGATATGCAACGCCAGCTACATTAATTACGTAGCTGGAGTCGACGTATCTTAAATCATGGCTCCGCGCCGTTCACACAGCAGGAGGCTAACAGGAGCAAACACTCCTGTTGGCTTCCTTTACTCCTCACTAAAGGAGGAGTACCAGACTGCAGTTGCCCTCAGTGTTCAATGTTTGTGTCCGCTTCATCGAACGCCAGAAGATCAACCTCTGGAGCATCGATCTTCTGCGTAGAGTAGATACGCCCCTAGATAGATACAAAAGGCTACGTAAAAGCACTAGCAAAGTCATTGCAAACTAAAATTTCATACAGACAATGGCGGGTTTATACTGCTCTCTAGACTATACACTGAAAGGTAAGTAAAAGATTTCTACTCCAGCTGATTTATTTTATAATGATACGGTAAAAATGAGAAAGCAAGCAATTTTTCGGTAATCGTGTGCTGGGACACTTGTGTGTGTTGATTAGGTTTGCCAGGTGTCCGGTTTTGAACCGGACAGTCCAGTATTTGAGCTTTCTGTTCAGGAAACAAATTGAGAAAATATAAATGTCCGGTATTTTCTAAATGAGATGTAATGTCGATTGTGATGTAATGTCAAGTGTGTCTGGTATTTTTGTTGAAACCATCTGGCAACTCTAGTGTTTATGTTTGATTTTGCCAGCAAGTAGTGCTTAAGTGAGGTGAAACTTAGGGTACGTCAAACAAATCATATCCCTGGCCAGGGGCACAGTCATCTGGGAAGTTTGAGAGCCCCTGGGAGAGCCAAGTTCAAATCCCTGCTCTCTAGTACAGACTCAAATCAACAGGTCCCAGGCCATAACCACAGAGCCGGGGGTGCCTCTCTAGCAGTGTTTTGTGACTCAAGTCCTACATTTCCTTCACTTTTATTACAAACACCTGGAACGGTTGCTTCAACCTGGCCTGAAATGTTTTTCCATTTTTCAGACGAGACAGCAGAGCAGAAAATCAGTTCCTTGCCCACTCTCCTGCCAAGCAGGGATACTAACATTCCACATGCATGTGTAGGCAAAGACGCTGCACTCCCAACGCAGGCAAAAACCTGCATGCTGTGTAGATGAAAACACTACACCCTGCACATACCCTGTGATCTCAGGCGCTGTCCCGCCAGGGCGGCCATCAGAATTTCTGGGCCCTGGGGACAAGGGTGTGTGTGTTCCGCACTCCCGGAAAGGGCGTGGCCTCAGGCAGAAGGGGCGGGGCAGAGGCTAGCCTCCCTCCCTCAGCCCTTCAGCCTGCTAGAGTGCGCCACCGCGGACTCCGGGCAGCAGTGGAAGTAGCAGCGAGGCGCTTCAGGCCCTTTTGAATTGCTGGGCTCGAGGGCAGCTGCTCGTTTTGCCCCCCACCTTCTCTGGTGGGTCTCGCTAATAACTACGGACATTGATGTGGTCCATGCTCAGTCGAGGCCTTAACCGCTCTGTGGTTTTCTAATGTTTCTAGTATTAATGAAAACCTGAGCGGGTGTCGGCAGACTCCAAATTCATCCCTGTCAATGGAGCGAGGCAGGATGTCAATGGAGCGAGGCTCGGGATGACCTGGGCCTGTGGTGTACATTATTATATAGCAAATCAGTGTGCGGAATGCCACATTCTGGCGTTAGCCTAACGAAGGGCAGGTTCAGACAGAAAGACACAGAAAGGAGTTCTCAGCAGGGACAGCAGAATTTCGGTTGGCAGCCCCAGCGGCAAAGGAAGCCGTTGCGTTACTGACACCCTGATGACTTCACAGGCTCCAACAGACCCACTTCAAGAGGTGAATTCCATGCCAGGGACTCTTCTTTCCACTCCCCACCCTTCCACAATGATCCCATTGTTCATTGTGGGCATGCAGGGTGCTGCTCTTTTAATCGTGAGGACAGGTTTGGCGACTTGAGCGAGGCACTCCAGGAAGACAAGCGAAGCCCACTGGACTAACTCCTGCTGCTTTAAGCACACAGCTAGCATACTAGGGGAGGCCAATATACTCAAACTCCACACCACAACATATTTCGGCATATTGGGGTATTGCATTACTAGGAGCATTGCCAGCAGAACTAGGGAAGTGATTATTCCCCTTTATTTGGCACTGCTCAGGCTACATCTGAAATATTGCATCCAATTCTGGGGCCCCCCAATACAGAAAGGATGTGAACGCTTTGGAGAAAGTCCAGTGAAGGGTAACAGAAATTATTAGGGGGCTGGAGCACATGACTTATGAGGAGAGGCTGAAGGATTTGGGCTTGGTTAGTCTACAGAAGAGAAGAGCGAGGGGGAATTTCATAGCAGCCTTCAGCTACTTGAGGGGAGGTTCCAAAGAGGATGGAGAGAGGCTGTTCTCAGTGGTGGCAGATGGCAGAATGAGGAGCAATGGTCTCAAGTTGCAGTGGGGGAGGTCTAAATTGGAGATTAGGAAAAACTATGTCACTAGGAGGGTGGGGAAGCACTGGAATGGGTTTAAGTCCTGGCTTGACAAAGCCCTGGCTGGGTTGATTTAGTTGGGGTTGGTCCTGCTTTGGGCAGGGGGTTGGACTCAGTGACCTCCTAAGGTCTCTTCCAACCCTAGGATTCTATGAACTAAAGAGCTTTGGGCCTTCCAGTACCTGGAGAGAGGGAACGTGGACTCGACGAGCTGGTCACTGCAAAGATCCATCCCTTACCTGTGGTCTGATTTTCCAGGCTGGTGTCCCCCAGGCATTTCTCCCGCTCGTGTTCGATCTCCAGCACGATGGAACACTCAGGTGACATGCTTGATGCCTACAGAAAGGGCAGAGAGAGAGAGAGTTTGACCATCTACAGCACATTTATAGCTAAAGATGTTCCTCAGGGCCAAGTCAAAAAGATCAAACAGATTGAACCAAGTGTCTTGTGATGAGAGTTTAGGAGAAATAGCCAAGTAACCGACAGGCAGCCAAAGGAATATGGCTCAGAACAGGCAGCTTTGCGCCTGTCTGCCTTAAACAGTGCTAGCTGTCTGTTTAGGTGTCACCAATTGACAGCCCTCACGTTTCCCTGTTCACGGACTCTGGGCCGCATCTATACAGAAGCTAACACCTGCAACTAGTCAGAGTCCTCTGACTTGACCTGTTAGGTTATAAAATTGCTGTGTACAGGCTTGGGCTACACACCGAGTGCTAGGCCTCATGGGCTAGGGAAAGGATCCCAGAGCCCTCCGCCCAAACGGCCGCATAGCAATTTTTAGCGCCACAAGCCCAAGGTCCAGTCGCCTGAGCCAGCTGACCCCCAACCAGCCCACAGGTGTTTTCTTCCAGGGTAGGTGCACCCTCAGAGCCCTACTCTACCCAACAACGGTGCTGAGAAGATTCAGCTGGGAAACCACAAATTCAAACTGAGCCTGTGCCTGCCACAACACTTTCCCCACATTTATATAGCTCGCTTAGGGAGTGGCAATTCGCTGCCCCAGCTCTGCAGAATAAATTACAAGTGAGGGCTCAAGCATCCAAAAAAAAAAAAAATAAAAGGGGAAATGCCCACTATTAAGATGGTTCCAGCAGTTTTCACTTGGCCACATTGAATACCGTGATTTATATTTTAGGAGAGTCTAAAGGATCGGGTAAAGAATCACAGATCCTGTGCCCTGTATATTTCATAAGGTACAATAACAGCTAAATATATTGCATGAAGGCTTATATTTAACAAAGGAATTGGATACACACACACTCAGAGATACGTTAACATTACCAGCACCTTCTTAGGTGAAATCCCTAACTTTATTTAATTCTTTCTATTGCTGTAGCACCTACAGGTCTCAAAGGAGTTTCCTTGTGCTAGGTGTTGTACCAACACATAAGAAAAGCCAGACTTGCGTACAGTCTACAATGACAGAAAACAAATGGGTACAACACACGAGCCGGATAAAGCCCAGTGTGACAAAAAGAGGACGACCATAAAAGTGTGATGAACTGCAGCCCCTGCCCACTAGCTGCCTAGCTATTCCCAAGTGTTTTGTAGGCAAAAGGACAAAGGGGTGGATTGAAGGAGGGAAAAGCCAGTGAGCAGCTGACCTCACAATTTGAATAACCCAGTAAAACTCTTTAAAAAAAAGATAGTTTTATTTGTTTAAAAACAGATAAAATCTGGAGGACAAATTGTCTTATGATGTTTACTGGCTCCACTGGCAAAATTTGACATTTGTTTCCCCATATTACTGATTCCAATTGCAGTTTATAAATTGGGAGAGCTAGTGAATTCTTTGAACTAACGTGTGGTCCTGGGAAATGCAGTTTGGGGTAAATTAACACATCACTTGTCAGGCTAACTCCCCTTTTCTTCTCATTCTCCCTCACCTGAACTGCTATGTAATGTCCCCTCTTGGGACTTGTTTACACTTTAGAGTTAGGCCAAGGTATGGCGGCTTACACTGATCTACATAAGAACGGCCATACTGGGTCAGACCAAAGGTCCATCTAGCCCACTGTCCTGTCTGCACACGGTGGCCAATGCCAAGTGCTCCAGAAGGAGTGACTAGAACAAGAAATTATCAAGTGATCCCTCCCCTGTCACCCATTTCCAGCCTCTGACAAACAGAGGCTAAGGATTCCATTCCTACCCAACCTGGCTAGTAAGTATTGATGGACCTAACCGCCATGAATTTATGTCGCTCTTTTTTGAACTGTTAAAGTCCTGGTCTTCACAACATCCTCTGCCAAGAAGTGCCACAGGCTGACTGTGTGCTGCATGAAGAAACACTTCTTTTTGTTTGTTTTAAACTTGCTACCTATTCATTTAATTTGGTGACCCCTAGTTCTTATGTTATGGCTACAAGTAAATAACTTTTCATTATTTACTTTCTCCATACTTGTCATGATTTTATAGACCTCTATAATATCCCCCCTTAATCTCCTCTCCTTGAAGATGAAAAGTCTCTTTAATCTCTTTTCATATGGCAGCCGTTCCAAATGCATTTTCAGATCCAAGTCTGAAAGGGTACGTCTACACTAGCCCCCTAGTTCGAACTAGGGAGGCTAACGAGGACGACTGAAATTGTCAATGAAGAATGGGATTTAAATATCCTGCACTTCATTAGCATGTTCCCAGGCGATCGCCATTTTGGAAACTGACTAGCCTGGAATAACTGCCTGCGTCTACACGTGGCAGAGAAGCGCGATTCTGAGATAAACCCCTTAGTTTGAATTAACAGTTAAATTCCTAATTCCATGAGGTTTAACTGTTAATTTGAACTAAGGGGTTTAACTTGGAATCGCGCTTCTCTGCTGCATGTAGACACGGGTAGTGATTCTGGGCTAGTCAGTTTCCAAAATGGCGACCGCCCGGGAACATGCTAATGAAGCATGGGATATTTAAATCCCGCGCTTCATTTGCAATTTTGGTCACCCTCATTAGCCTCCCTAGTTCAAACTAGGGGGCTAGTGTAGATGTACCCAAAATGTCCACCCTAACATTTGGCTCACACTGAGGTAACTCACCTACTCCACTGACTTACTAACTCCACCGCCATGAGAGCCCTAGCACTTAAATCAATGTAGTTAGGCAGATGTGGTGTCAGTGTAGACAGTGTGCTGTTTAACGCACTGTTGTGGGCTTTCAGAAGGTGTCCCACAATGCCGCAGACTGGCAGTTGAATCAGTTAAATTCTCATGAGGATGCACATGGTTGATACAAGGAGCGTAGAGTGAATGTGTAAACCCAATTCAATTACCGCAGTGGCTGCGCATTGATGCAATTTAGGCCGACTTAGTTTTGTAGCATAGACTTGTCCGTGGTCTACAATTCAAAATTAGATGGATCTAGCTACATCAGTCGGGGATGTAAAACAGTTTACCCCTTGAGTACCATAGTTAGGTTGACCTAATATTTGGTGTAGATGCGGCTAAATCAAAAAGAATTCTTCCATCAACCTAGCTACAACTTCTTGGAGATGTGGATTGACTTATAGTAATGGAAAACTCCCTTCTATCAACATAGGAAGCATTTGCAGTACAGCGCTACAGTGTCACTGCTGCAACCCCGTAGCTATGCCAAAATAGTGGCGATCGTGCAGATATACCACTACTTGGATAATTACTTTGGGGCAAGGAATGGCACTTGAGTCAAATTATTAAAACACTGTGTACATTTATGATGCTACTGCAGTGATTTTGTATCAACCCTAGCCTTTGCTGCCTGCAAGCTACAGATCACAGTACTTAATTGTTGTGTTTTCTTTTTTCTTTATTGAAAACTGATATGCCTACCTAAATTTGTGGCTTGCATATTTACTTAGCATGCCATGACATTTCCCGTTGAATGAATATTTCATTTCCACTTGAAGAATTTAAGTCAATATGTACTTAGTATTCTGAAGACTATTGACAGAATTCGGCAAATATGTAAAAAGGGAGTTTTAAAGCAGGCTCTCTCTCGATCCTGTTCCGAGTGGCCAGCCATAACTTAAAAACATGATACAGAAAAGGCATATCTGGTGGTTTATGCATAGGCATGAGAATCAGGTACTTTTTCCAGCTCTACCAGTGAGCTGCTGTACGATTTTAAACATGTCACTTAGACCCAGATTTTTAAAGGTATATAGATATTGCTGCACTGTGTGGCAAAACCTAACTGACTTAGGAGCCTGAATTTCATTTCCAAAAGGGATTTAGGCACTTGAGATCTTAAATCAATAGGATTTAACCCCCTAAGTGCTTAATTTCCATTTAAAAATGACATTTAGGCACTGCAAATTCCTAAATACCATTAATAATTGGGCTTTAGAGACCAATCCAGTACTCCAGAAGGTCAGCATAACTATTCCTGTTACATAGATATTCAGGCCTGCCTGTAAAAGCCTGTACTTGAAGAATTTAGGTGTGTTCCTACCATTTTACTAGTTACAGGGGTATAAGAATGAAGGATCAATATCAGAGTGTTTGTCTGAGGCCTTGTTCTTTAGCTAGGAAGATACATTCCAAGCCAGTCACTGATACAAAGGTTGATAAGCTTTCAGTCTTCACTCCCCATCTCTCTATTGTTTATTTGATTATCCCCTGTGTAATTAATTTTGCTGGGTGTTTACCAATTAAGGTGGTGGGCTATAATTGGTTAGATAATCATGTGACGCTGTGTTAGGATTGGTTAGTTAAATGTCAGTAGAATGATTGGTTTAGATACACCTGAAAATATTACTATAGACATTGGGGACAAACTGGAAGTGGGTGGGAAAAACCAGGGAGAGAACCAAAGGGAAAAAGGAAAGGAAACTGGACTTATGCTTGCTGAAAGCTCACCCCCACTAAACATTGGATCGTGTGCATCTCTGGACTTTGGGAATTGCTGTTCTCTGTTCCCGTGAGAAGGACCAGGGAAGAGAGAGGGTGAAGGGATGTGACCTCTACCAGTTCCCATTGTCTTCCAGCCTTTTCCCTGCTCTTCACTCAGTCTTCCCTAGCTATGTAGCACCAGTCACACTATGGACCTTGTAAGGTCAGGCTCAGTGGTTAGTCAAACAAAAGGCTACAGCAAGGAGCAGATAGCTCAGGGCATGAGTCAATGGCTCTTTAACCTTTCGTCTCACACATCCACGGAACGCCACGTTAAGCCAGCCGGGAGCAAAAGCTGCTGCCAAGGAAGGGATGCTTGGTGGCAAATAGCACTGGGTTCTTGCTCATCATTTCCCAGCGGACTGGATTTCCTAACTCCGGTGCTACCACTACGACAATTGGCAGGGAGGCCAAGCTTTGAGTGGAGCTGAAGGCAGTCCCTCCAGGAGAGGTTTGAAACCTGTGGGCGGGGTGACAGGGTGGGACACTGATGGCTTCCAGAAGCGTTCCCACGCAGTGGATATAGAGTGCACTTCGGAGTTGTCGTTTTGGGACCTTGCACTGAGAGAGGGAGCGCCCCAGGAGAGAAGCTGGTTAACTAGGGAGCTGGGCAGTCAGCAGTCTCCATCATGGGCAGGGGGCGCTGGAGCAGGCTGGACCCATGGGGGGAGGAAGTGAGGGAGCAGAGGCCACTCTAGCTTGGCCACGGTGGGTGGGTGGGCTGGAGCAACCCCCTAGCCCAACCCTGTTTAATCAGTTAACTGGTTAAATATACCTTTTAACTGGTTAACTAATTAAATGGGATTGCACATCCCTCATGACTGTGTTGTTCAGGGGTGTAGATTGCCCCTGAGTGATGCAGTTACATCGACATGAATTTGTTGCATAGACAGGAGGGATGGATCGCTCAGGGGCTTGAGCAGTGGCCTGCTAAACACAGAATTGAGAGTTCAATCCTTAAGGGGGCCATTTAGGGATCTGGGGCAAATCTGTCAGGGATGGTACTTAGCCCTGCCATGAGAGCAGGGGACTGGACTCAAAGACCTCTCAAGGTCCCTTCCAGCTCTATGAGATATAATATAGAGCTAGACCTATTTGCTGTTAAAGAATAAACCACTGTCTTGGATAAATCCAGGATGGACGTGCTCAGGGTTATGCGTATGCTGGAACTGAAAGATGTAATGTGACCAAGCTAATGCCCTAAAACTAGGAGTGCAGCCGCGGCAGCATGGCCGGTGGGAATGGTACTATCCCATCTGAAGCCTTTGGGATGTACCCCGCCTCTCTGGCTGCATGTGCTGCTACAGCTTCCCTGCTCCTTTTGAGCACACTAGCTCCATCAGAGCTTGCCTGGGTGTGTCGCCCAAGCTGGAAATTGCACCTTCCAGCTCCAGACAACTCACAGCTCCCTGTTGTCCCGTCTTAGCACTTGTGTGCGGTCTCGTGTAAAACCTGGGATGGATTCTTCGCAGACTGCTTCTCCTGCAGCCACTGCAAAGTCCCAGGCAGGAAAGCAGAGGGGAACTTTCTGAGTTCCTGTGGCTCAGAATCCAGCTTTTGCTGTAGTGCAGTCAATGTAAAATCATCGCATGATGGCTCTGTGGAATGAGGACAGCTCTGTATGATGAGGGTATTCCTTCCTTTTAGGTCCCATCAGCTGTCAGAAGATTATTGTGCAGGCTGTTGCTTGCGGCAGGAAAAAAAAAACCCACTTCTATATGTGCTTGCAATTAAATACAGCCACAGGATTGTCATGGGAAAGCAGTGAGACGTGCAGTGATGTGGCTTGGGGTCTGCTACAGAGGGGAAGAAAAAAAAAAAAAAAAAAAAAAAAAGAGTAAATTGAAAAAATACTGAAAATATCAGCCTGCATTCCTCCTGCCTCCAAGTCCTGTTTGGCTACCTATTGCCACTGTCCACAATGTCAGGGCTACTTGTTTTCTCGGTAAGCATCTTCCGAGTGATCCTCCTATAGACCCTAACAAGATTGTATTAAAAAGATAAGAGAGGCAGCAGCCCCAGAACAGTTCCAGTGTCACGTTATCAGCCTTTCTGTCTGTGGAGGGAGGATTCTCTCTAGACATTTTCACATTCAGAGTGAGGAGGAATCCATTTCACGGGCAACTTTTCGTATGGAGTTCTCTGGCTACCAATCTAGTCAATAGCTGTAACCAACAGAACAATGTATACACCTGTTGGGAGCCGTGGGCTGAAATAAGACAGTGTCCAAAGCCCATTGAGATCAGTGAGTTTTAGATCAGACACTTAGAAATGGGAGTGGGGGGGGAAGAGTCTCTATTGCTATATAAAAGGGATAGCTCAGTGGATCTATGCTGACCTACAGCAAGGAGAATCCACACCTAGATTTCCCTCCAGCCTGTCCATACTGCTTTATCATTCCTTGCTTAGGAACATGCTCCAAAGTTCAGTTTTACTCTACAAACTTCTGCCTTAGCCAGATCTTATTTTGTGCAGGAGCAGGAGCGTCAAGAAGGGGGTCCCACTGGAAGGGCTCCCAGAGAAAGATACTTTCCCCAGGATGGACACCTTTGCCAAGGACCAATAGCAACAATAGCGCGGCCCATTCTAACATCCCCGAAAGCTTTTGGTGGCTTAATAAAAATAAACTTAAAAGACAACAAATGGCCTGGTAGCACTTTATAGACTAACAAAACATGTAGCTGGTATCATGAGCTTTCGTGGGCACAGCCCACTTCTTCAAATGACCGGAGTTTGGAGTTTAGGATGTGCAGACCCAAAATAAATAGGAGAGGGGGGAGGAGGAAGCAAAAAAAGGAAGGGAATGGGAAACAAGGAGCAGAGGGTATGGAAAAATCAAAGGGAAAAACAGGAAGGCAGAGTAAGCACCTGAAGATTGGGTAGTTAAAACGAAGCAGATACAAAAATCAAACTCAATAGATAATACCCTTCCTAACACAGGAATCTACCCAAAAGTTCTGCTCCTTGTTTCCCACTCCCCTCCTTTTTTCCCCTCTCCCACCTCCACTTCTCTCCTATTTATTTTGGGTCTGCACATACTAAATTCAAAACTCCAGTCATCTGAAGAAGTGGGCAGTGCCCACGAAAGCTCATGATACCATCTACATGTTTCGTTAGTCTATAGAGTGCTACCAGACCATTTGTTGTTTACGTTTATCCTGTACAGACTAACTCAGCTACCCCCTGAAGTTAATAAAAATAGTTACCAATAGAATGATTAAGAGGGATCCTAACATTTGGCCGCTCAGAAGAATCATTCATCCAGCGATTTCAAAGTGGTTTACACATGCTCGCTAATTGAGGCTTACAACAGCCCTGAGAAAGGAGCATTACTACACGGCAGTAACATAGGGAGAGGCTGAGACCTAATGGACCAAATTCTAACACCCTGTGGTACATCTACGCTTGCCCCCTAGATCGATCTAGGGAGGCTAATGAAGGCGACCGAAATTGCAAATCAAGCCCAGGATTTAAATATCCCGCGCTTGATTTGCATGTTCCCGGCTGGTTGCTATTTTAGAAATCGACTAGCCCGAAGTAACTGCCCGCGTCTACATGTGTCAGTGAAATGGGATTCCGGAATAAAGCCCCTAGATCGAATTAGGTGGTAAACCTCATTCCACGAGGAATACTATCTAATTCGATTTAGGGGCTTTAAATCGGAATTCCGTTTCACTGCCGCGTGTAGACGCGGGCAGTTACTTCAGGCTAGTCAATTTCTAAAATGGTGACCGGCTGGGAATATGCAAATCAAGCACGGGATATTTGAATCCCGTGCTTGATTTGCAATTTCGGTCACCTTCATTAGCTTCCCTAGATCGATCTAGGGGGCTAGTGTAGACGTACCCTGCGTCACCTTCTTGAAATCAACAAAGATACTTTAGCGATACAATACTCTGGGAGCAAACAAACGTTTGCAGAAAAAGGAAGGGCTTTATTCTGCTATTACTTTCACGCCCGTTGAGTAAATCCTTTACTATGCAACACAACAACTCTCAGAGTAAGGGGAATCAGTCAGGCCAGCTGGGACTTACTCCAAGTAGCATGGCAAGAGCCAGCAATGAACCCAGGTGTCCAGATTCCCAGGCTGCTGCTCCAACCACTAGGTTTTATGCCCTTCCAAACTCTAACCCTTACACAGAACCAATGGTCCCTCTAATCTTTTCCATCCATGTCCAGAATAAATTTTTTATGTGCACCACTGATAGAAACACAAAACCTAGCTGTGGGTGGTCTGCTAATTAGCTAGGCAACATTGGACTCTCTCCTCAGCGGCTGCACCAGCACACAGCTTACAGGGACCACAAGACAGAATGGAGCTCACCTCCTTTGACATCGAGAACAGACTTTTCCTGCTAATCTATGCTCTTGCTGTACAGAGGTAGCTTGCCCCAAATAACCCACAGCCTTGAGGAATGCAACATCCTTGCACCATCCCTTACTCAACTGGGAGGTCACGGAAACTAGTACAGAGTGTTCTGCAAAGCGGTTGGGGAGCCAAATGAAGGGAAAGTGGGGTGACTGTGGTGTCTCACTCATCAGCTGCAGGCACCCACAAACCCTGCTCTGAGCTGCCAGGTAGAGACAAACACTGGGAAGCGTTGTCCCCAGGGGGCTGCCAACAGTGATCCCGCTAAGATTTTCCAACCACGAGTGGAGCGACTTTTGGCTTGTACACCCAAAAGAGGCACCTCCCAACATTTGCGAATACTTGCAAATGTGGCCCTTTGTCCAATGTTGCTCAAGATTTCCATCGCAGGAAGGATACTGGGACCCGATATTCCCATCCCATCCTCCGGCAACGACATTAAACTGCCTATCAAAAGTGTGATTATTGACAGTATTTCCACATGCTTCAACACCATTAACATCTCTTGATAAAGTGAGCCTGAGATGCAAGCCAAGGACCTGACTGTGCATTTTCCACTGAAATGACCTGCAAAGTGACGTGTGGTCATTTGTGCCTTTCCCCATTAAAAAGTAACATTTCCAAACTCAGGCACTTGCCTGGGCAATCCATAAATGAAGCTAATTTGAAATAGCTTCAAATTATTTGAAAAGATTTGACTCAAAAGATGCAATTAACTCCAAAAGAGAGGCCAAGACACACAAAGCTGTTGGCAAGAGATAAGTACACTTGATACATTCTTATTCTGCCACCAGAAAAAAAAAATGAATTGCCTCTTTCTTTCTAACGGAACAAAACTTGCTTAATCTACATGGCTACGTGACTCCATTATTAACTGACGATTCCTCTTTTGTTTCTTTATAAAGCAGCAAAACTCTTTAGAAAGGCAAGTCATCCCAGTCCCTTCTTTCAAAGCAATACCACGGCACTCAAAAAGTCCCCAGCTCTCCTATATTTAAAACTGGAATTCATAGAATTGCTTAGCATCAGGCTTAGTCTGAAATGATTCTGAGTCCTACTGAAGACCGAAAGTGGCATCTTTAAGGGACCAGACTCATGTTTCGAGCTACCTGTTAGGCAATTTATGGTAGGATAGCCACCAAGAACATATGCTGCTGTCATAATTCAAAGCCCACAAAAAAGATGTTGGTTGCACTCAGAAAAAATCTTTGCCTAGGAGAGTACATGCTGGATTTTGATTGGGGGTGGACAGACTTGCTAGAGGTTGGGGGGAACGAGGGGCGGGGTTGTGCCCCACGGGCTGTTGTAGACACTACCTTTGTTTTCATTTGGATTCAGCTCTTCACTTCAGTCGTAATCTGAAACACTAGTGAATCCACCCAATTGACAGTGGAGCCCTTTAGTGAATCTCTGCCGAGTGCGTATATCGGAGAAGTTATCCAAGCCCGAGGAGAAAGGGGTGAGGATTTGCTAGCTGCATTTAATGACTGAGAATGGAGACTTTAGGCAGGTTGAATTTATGGGAAGAGAGCTGCAAACTGCATCTTAAATCAACCCCAAGCCACTGATTTTCCAGGGGGTTGTTGCGAGACACGATTTGTGTAGGTGTTCCAGCTGCTTAACTGTCTTAATAAAAATACTTTCCATCACAGCTGCAGGGATCCGAGTTGACCGACACAGAGGAATTTAAAGTTAGAGGTTAAGAAGGTTGTTACACAGTATTCCTTGTAACACCCTGTGTCGCACACTCTGCTGAGACCAGGAAGGCATAAAGCTTAACCCACCGGGAGGAACACTGGCAATTGGCTAGCAGCTGGAGGGCCACACCTAGTTTGAAGCAGCCTGCTAAAACCACTTGCATCTTTATAGCAACCTGGGAAGGCTCCAGATCCCAGAATGCAATGCTCCCGCAGGCAGTCCTGCACCATAATTCCAGCCACCTCACTTGGAAGCCGAGATGGAATGATCGATGGGACATCAGATCAAACTCGGACATCACATGTGAGAAACGGCACTGTCCGTGGGCCCCCACCTTTGTGCTAAATATCAGAGCAGCCACTGCTTGCAAGGTAGATTTCCATGCATGGTGCTTGGCTTAAGCCCAGTAGGCGAAATTCGGACACCACTGACGTCAATGGGAATTTAAACAAATATTTCACCACTCAACTTCTTGTGTGGCACAAGCAATGTCTGTTTCCAGTGGGTTTCCACAGGGATTAGCATTTTTTTTAATCAGTGAGTTGGAGGAAAAACATAAAATCACCACTAACCAAGTGTGCAGATCAGGAGCGGACTGGCAATCAAAATAGGCCTGGGAACGGCCCTCCCCGTGACATTGCTCCTGTGTGCCCCTCAAGCCCCTCCCCCTTCCCTGCATCACATCCGGCACACAGCACAAGCGGCAGGTCAGGCTCCATGCACCGCATACAGCGTGGATGCAAAGCTGCTCGGAGTGCAGGGGAACGGCGACCCATCACGGGTGGATACGACAGCTCACCGGGAAATTCCCAGTATCCCGCCAGGCGAGTCCACCCCTGGTGCAGATGACACAAGATTGGGGGAGGGGTAAATGAGGAGGCGGCTATGTCATGCATACGGAATAATGGGGACTGCTTGGAAAACTGAGCACATACAAACAATATGTGTTTTAATACAGCTCAAAGCAACTGTATGTGTCTGGGAACAAAGGGTGCAGGCCATACATCCCTGGTGAGGCAGGCTATCCTGGGAAACAGTGATTCTGAAAAAGCTTTGAGGGGCTATGGTGAGTTGTCAGCCAAAGATGTCCCACTGTGACATAAGAACCTAAGAATGATCAGAGTGATTCAGACAACCACCCTTCTAACCCACTATCCTGTCTTCTGACAGTAGATGGTGCCAAATGCTTCAGAAGGAATGAACAGAACAGGACAATTATCAAATGACCAACTCCTGTCATCCAGTGCCAGCTTCAAGCAGTCAAATGTTAAGGGTACCCCAGTGGATGGGGCTGTATCCCTGACCATACTGGCAAATGGCCATTGATGGTCTATCCACCACAACCTTATCTAATACATTTTTTAGCCCAGTGATATTTTACGCCTTCCGAAGATCCTCCGGCAACAAGTTCCAAAGGTTGATTGTACATGGTGTGAAGAAGTGCTTCCCTTTGTTTGTTTTACGGCCTGTGTCATACAGGAGGTCAGACTATGATCACAGTGGTCCCTTCTGGCTTTGGGATCCATTAATCTATGAATTTCAGGGCTGTGCTTGTGCTTATGGGGCTTGGACTTATGGGTCTTACTGCAGAGAATGGAGTTAGCATCAAATGGAAGAGCACGAAGGAGACCTGTGCTAGACCAGCCAGCCAATCACAGCTCTGTCCCACTGTCAGTACACAACTCAAGAACATCAGTCATCCTTGACAACACAATGGCAACCAGGTAACGCAGCAGGAGAGCTCACAGAGAGTAGAGACCTACAGGCTGAGCAGCTGGATTTCACCTGCCTGCGTGAAATGCCCCAGAGCAAACCACCAGTGACCAGACAGAGAACCATGGGGAAGCACAGATGACGAATGTCCAGGACAGAGTTTTGGAAACTCAAGTTTTAGCAATGCCAAAAGTTCAAAACAACAAATAGCCGAGGCTGGGGCCACAAAGGCAATGGCTGCTATAGAAACACCGTAAGAGAGATAGATAAGCAAGGTTTCTCAGTCACCACAGCAAAAGGGAGGCAAATAGCCCTCTCCGCAGATGGGGACACGCCACATTGCCAGAGCTGGCTCGGAGGCGTGAGCTGCCTTTCCTTACTAATCACACAGCAGCGTGCACCCCGAGAAGCCACTGCAGAGTTTACTGCCCATTTCTACTCAGCAGCACAGCCCATGCTAGATCTGCTAGGATAGTCTCCTGGAGGCATGTTTTCAGGAGTGATGTCCCCAATCCAAGCAGGCAGACACAGACTCTGTGTGAATTTTTTGAGTGCTAACACCTACAGGGGGGACAAACTTGCTTAGAATCATAGAACCATAGAGCTGGAAGAGACCTCAGAAGGTCATCAAGTCCAGCCCCCTACTCTAGGCAGGACCAATCCCAACTAAATCAACCCAGCCAGGGCTTGGTCAAGCCGAGACTTAAACACCACTAGGGATGGAGACTCCACTGCTTCCCTAGGTAACCCATTCCAGTGCTTCACTACCCTCCTAGTGAAATAGTTTTTCCTAATATCCAACCTGGACCTCTCCCACTGCAACTTGAGACCATTGCTCCTTGTTCTGCCATCTGTCACTACTGAGAACAGCCTCTCTCCATCCTCTTTGGAACGTCCCTTCAGGAAGTTGAAGGCTGCTATCAAATCCCCCCTCATTCTTCGCTTCTGCAGACTAAACAGACCCAACTCCTTCAGCCTCTCCTCATAGGTCATATGCTCCAGCCCCCTAATCATTTTGGTTGCCCTCCGCTGGACCCTCTCCAATGCGTCTACATCCTTTCTATAGTGGGGGGCCCAGAACTGGACAATACTCCAGATGTGGCCTCACCAGAGCCGAATAAAGGGGAATAATGACATCTCTGGATCTGCTGGCAATGCTCCTCTTAATGCAACCTAATATGCCATTAGCCTTCTTGGCTACAAGGGCACACTGTTGACTCATATCCAGCTTCTCATCCACTGTAACCCCCAGGTCCTTTTCTGCAGAACTACTACTTAATTGGTTGATCCCCAGCTTGTAACTATGCTTGGGATTCTTCCGTCCCAAGTGCAGGACTCTGCACTTGTCCTTGTTGAACTTCATCAGATTTCTTGTGGCCCAATCGTCCAATTTGTCTAAGTCACTCTGGACCCTATCTCCGCCCTCAAGCATATCTACCTCTCCCCCTAGCTTAGTGTCATCTGCAAACTTGCTGAGGATGCAATCCATCCCCTCATCCAGGTCATTAATAAAGATATTGAACAAACCCGGTCCTAGAACCGAACCTTGGGGCACTCCGCTAGAAACCGACTGCCATCCTGACATCGAGCCGTTGATCACTACCCGCTGGGCCCGGCCTTCTAGCCATCTTTCTGTCCATCTTACTGTCCATTTATCCAATTCACATTCCCTTAACTTGCTAGCAAGAATATTGTGGGAGACCGTATCAAAAGCCTTGCTAAAGTCAAGGTATATCACATCCACTGACTTTCCCACGTCCACAGAGCCAGCTATCTCATCATAGAAGCTAATCAAATTGGTCAGGCACGACTTGCCCTTTGTGAATCCATGCTGACTATTCCTAATCACTTTCCTCTCTTCCAAGTGCCTCAAAATGGATTCCTTAAGGATCTCTTCCATGATTTTTCCAGGAACCGAGGTAAGACTGACCGGCCTAGAGTTCCCTGGATCGTCCTTCTTCCCTTTTTTGAAGATGGGCACTACATTTGCCTTTTTCCAATCATCCGGGATTGCTCCCGATCTCCACGACTTTTCAAAGATAATGGCCAAAGGCTCCTCAATGACATTTGCCAACTCCCTCAGTACCCTCGGATGCATTAAGTCCAGACCCAGGGATTTGTGTACTTTTAACTTTTCTAAATAGTTCCTAACCTGTTCTTCACCCACCACGGGCTTTCCATCTTCATCCCATCTTGCGTCACTTGGCTCCTGAACTTCTGCGCTGACCTTGTCCGTGAATACAGAGGCAAAGAAAGCATTGAGTACTTCAGCTTTCCCTACATCATCTGTCACTAGGTTACCTCCTTCATCCAGTAGGGGCCGCACACCCTCTCTGATCACCTTCTTCTTGTTAACATGCCTGTAGAAACCTTTCTTGTTATCCTTCACATCCTTAGCCAGTCGCAATTCCATTTGCGCTTTTGCCTTCCTGATAACCCCCCGGCATTCTCGAGCTATACATTTAAACCCCTCCCTGGTCATTTGTCCAAGTTTCCACTTTTTGTAAGCTTCCTTTTTGTGCTTAAGTTCACCAAGGATTTCCCCCGTAAGCCAATCCGGTCTCCTACCATTTTTGCCTCTCTTGCTACGCGTCGGGATGGTTTCTTTCTGTGCCTTCAGTAAGGCTTCTTTAAAATACTGCCAGCTCTCCTGGACTCCTTTCCCCTTCATGTTAGCATCCCAGGGGATTCTGCCCATCAGATCTCTGAGGGAA
The DNA here is from genome assembly GCA_032595735.1 of Pelochelys cantorii. Classification (NCBI taxonomy): domain Eukaryota; kingdom Metazoa; phylum Chordata; order Testudines; family Trionychidae; genus Pelochelys; species Pelochelys cantorii. The sequence continues at coordinate 253,555,966 of CM064327.1, read as the reverse complement.
TCAAAATCTGCTTTTTTGAAGTCCAAGGTGTGTATTTTACTACTCTCTTTTCTTCCTTTTGTCAGGAACCTGAGATCTACCATCTCATGATCACTGCTTCCCAGGTTGTCACCCACCTCTACTTCCCCTATTAGTTCCTCCCTGTTTGTGAGCAGAAGGTCAAGCTGTGCACGGCCCCTGGTTGGATCCTTCAGCACTTGTACCAAGAAGTTATCCCCAACATTCTCCAAAAACGTCCTGGATTGCCTGTGTACTGCCGTATTGGTTTCCCAACAGATGTCAGGGTGAGTAAAGTCCCCCACGAGAACCAGGGCCTGCGATCTGGAAGCTTCTCTCAGTTGTCCAAAGAAAGCCTCATCTACCTCATCCACCTGATTCGGTGGCCTGTAGCAGACAGCAACTACAACATCACTGCTGTTGTTTGCTCCTTTAAACTTAACCCATAGACTCTCAACGGGTTTTTCTCCCTCTTTATACTGGAGTTCAGAGCAATCATAGTGCTCTCTTACATATAGTGCAACTCCTCCTCCTTTTCTCCCCTTCCTGTTCTTCCTGAACAGTCTATACCCTTCCATGACAGCACTCCAGTCATGCGAGTCATCCCACCAAGTCTCTGTTATCCCAATTAAATCATATTTCTTGGACTGGGCCAGGGCCTCCAGTTCTTCCTGTTTGTTGCCCAGGCTTCTCGCATTAGTGTACAAACACCTTAGGTAACCAGTTGATCGCCCTATCTTCTCCATTCGAAACAGGGGTCCTCCTTTCTTGCTCGTTCCTCTCTGCATTTCTTCCTGGTATCCGACTTTCTCACTCCCCTCAGGGTGTTGGTCACTGTCCCCCAACGAACCTAGTTTAAAGCCCTCCTCACTAGGTTTGCAAGCCTACCCGCGAAGATCCTTGGTCACCTCCATGCAGGTGTGCTGGGATCCAACAGGAGAGAAGTGCTGAGAGAGACACATCTGCCTGGGCCCTATGCGCAAAGACCTGAGTGAGGCCCCATGACCCAAAAACACCTCTGTCTTCACACCCTCCATGCTAGTGTAAGAACCTTTGTATAAAATATGCCTTGTGATGGATCATTTGAAAACTAAGCACCGGATGGCCAATAACACCATGGGGAAACGTACATAGCAGAATTATACGTAACATTATTTATTCCCAGGGTGGACAATAAAATGGTGGTGGTTTGCCAGGGTTAGCCCCTGGTGGGCCATCACTATATTTATCTGTGCCTCCAACGGTACAGGTGATAGCAGCTCCCATTGGCTGCTGAATGCTGTTCCTAGCCAATGAGAACTGCAGGAAGTGGTGCGGACCAGGACACCACTTCCCACAGCTCCCATTGGCTGGGAATGGCCATCCACAGCCAATGAGAGCTGCAATTGTCCATGCCCGTATCAGCACAGGTAAATACGCTGGCGGCAGCCCACCAGGGGCTAACCCTAGGGAACCGTATCTGGCCTGCAGGTCGGTATTTGTCCTCACCTGATTTATCCCCCCCGTAGGAGGTTACTAGCATACGTTCGAGGCCAGACAGCCTTGCCTAGGTAAAGGTGTTAAACAGACCTTTCCTAAACAAAGGAATGTGGGTTGACTTCAAATTACATACAAACCATAAACAGGGCCTCCAAAGTAACCAGGGGTGTAAACTGCTGGAAAGTTCAGGACTTGAAGGGTGTTGGGGTCACCTGCTAGCATTAACCCAGACTGGTAAAGGCAAGCGTGTGCCTGTGATAACAGCTGGCAGGCTGTTGGATTCAAAGTGGTTGAATCAGTGCTATAGAGTACATAGAACACAGTGTCCATTTTGGGGCATCCAGGGTTATAATAGAAGCAGCAGCACAACCTGGCACTGGTCAGAATTACATTCCAAAGTGTGACAGGCCCCTTTCAAAGAGAGACAAACAGGGAGGATGAAAAGGAATCCTAGAAACATCAGGTTGGAAGATCTCGACTAGTCATCTAATCCAGCCCTCCATGCTACAGCAGGGGTCAGCCTAGATCATCCCTGACAGACGTTGGTCCAATTGAGGATGGTGCAAGTAAGCTCAGTCCTGCCTCAGCATGGGGGAGATGGATTAAATGATCTTTTAAGGTCCCTTTCACCCCTACTGTGCCACTTGGGTCACCCCCAAGGCAACCAGTGCATTTTTTGACTCGCGCCAAGAATTAACACTAGAAACATGCTTTAAAAGGATTTCTCTATGCCAGTGTTGTCTTCAAGTCGTCATTGACAAGTCCAAGTCGAGTCTTGAGTCCCTAAAGTCACTTTCGAGTCAAGTCCCAAGTCGAGTCTCAGGTCTTAATTTAAAAAATGTCAAGTCACTTTTGTACAAGCCAGCAATAGCGGCATTTTCAGACAATTTTTTCACCAAGTCAATTTAACCAAATTAGCAAGTCTCAAGTTGAGTCTCGAGTCACAAACAATGAACCCGAGTCGAGTCTCAAGTCGAGTCACCTAGGCGACTTAAGTCGGACTCGAGTTCGAGTCATGGGACTTGAGTCAACAACTCTGCTCTATGCACACCCAGGGGCCCAGGCAGGAAAAACAGAGGGAATTGATGGTGGAAGATACACTCCCCAATAAATTAGGCAGTCCTCCAAAGCCATTAAGCATATAGGTCTGGATTTGCATTTCCCCTCCATTCCTTTGCGGTATCTGTCTGCTCTGTTGCTTCTCATTCCGATCCTGATTGCACCTGACTCCACTCCAACGTCCCCCAGCGCTGGAAGGATGGTTCATGTCAAATCAGTTTAGGGCGATGATACCAGACATATGCCAATAAGGTGCAGCGTTGTGGATTGGCTGCAGCAAGAGACAGAGATGCTAGAGGATTAAAACAAACAAACAAACAAACCCACCCCTAAAATCCACCTCGTTCCAGGACAGAAAACATGAGGCAAAGGACTTGTGGACTCACAATGGCCTCTGCAAGTATTTGATAAGTCCAACCGGAGGAGAAACAGACTTCCAAGGGATCCAAATGACCATCCCATCCCTTATGTGCCTTCCTTAAGTTGTTTCTTTGAGAACCACTGAACTTTAAGCCAAAGTCTCCATTGAGGTGTCCACAATACCCGTCAAGACCTTTTCCGAGGGGTTACCGTTTGGAACCCATCAAAGCACTCCAGTAGTTCCAAGGTGCAGTAACGTGGCATTTGTCCACGCTGGATTTCTTCGGCCACCGTGATGCTCATTCAGAGCCCACACTCCACCCTGCGACACAAGGTCCACACAGCTATTTTTCTCACAGCAGTGCAAGTCTGAGCGTGTTGACCCAAGCTAGGAAACTCTGCTGCAGACTACCTAGACGTAGCCTTTCAAGTTCCTCACAGTTCCTACGTGCTATTTTATCCGGAGTTGTTGTAGCCCTGTTGGTCCCAGGGTATTAGAGAGACAAGACGGATGAAGTCATATCTTTTATTGGATCAACTTTTGTTGGAGACACACATAGGCGCTGACTTCTCCTCTGGCCACTGGGTGATTGACTCCTTCCCCTGCACCCTCACCCCACTCCCACTCTTCCCCTTTCCCCAAGCCTCCACCCTACCTCTTCCTGCCCCTGCTCTGCCTCTATCCCATCCCTTCTCGAAAGCCCCTGCCTGCTCCCCTGAGTGTGCAGCATCATTGCTCCTTCTCCTTCCTCCTGGAGGGTCCCAAATGCCCAAAAAAGCTGTTTTGCAGTGGGCAGAGAGGGAGCTGGGATACCTGAGTACCTGCTATTTCCCCCCATAGAGTGTGTGCCTAGGGTGAGAAAGACAAACTTTCAAACTTACAGAGTTCTTTTTCAAATGTACCCAGTGTGTCAGAGCTGGAACAGTGACGCACAGTGGAACCAATTTTTTTGGGTAAGTAGTGAGCACATATTTCAAGGGGCCTTTCAAGGTGAGGGGGTCATTAACACCCTTCCAGTCATGGGAAGGGGGGAATGAAAGACACAGGGAGGGGAGAACGACAGGTTGGTAGTGGTTTACAGATTGTTGTAATAAGCCATACACGCAGCATTTCCATTCAGTCCACCATTGTTAGTGTCTAGCAAAGGGGTGACTTTAAGCCCTTAGGCTCATCCTTTTGAAGATGTAGAATCATAGAAAATTAGAACTGGAAGGGACCTTGAGAAGTCATCAAGTCCAGTCCCCTGCCCTCATGGCAAGACCAAGTACCATCCCTGACAGATTTGCCCCAGATCCCTAAGTGTCCCCCTCAAGGATTGAACTCACAACCCTGGGTTTAGTAGGCCAATACTCAAACAACTGAGCTCACTCTCTGTTGTGTGAGTTTCCTCTGAGGATGAGGACTGAGAGGTCAGTCACAGAGTGTCACCCACTGAAAAGTGTTCACAACCGGTCACAGCATTTTCCTGTGTGAGTTCATTCAAGCATGTAGTGATTTGTTGCACCCACGCAGTTGTTAATGGGGCATTTAGGTCACTGGATGTGGTACACCACATGGGTAGGATCCTTCAAATTTGAAAGATGTGGTGGAGGTTGATCACTGTAGTGGTGGAGATAGATCTGCAGATTTTACATCTTTTGTTCTGGCATGACCAGGTGTCACTTTGAGTCAGCGTGTCCTGGTCTGTGGAGAGCTTGGTCTTCAGTGGAGTGTCCTTGTTTTTCAGTGTGTTAACATGTATGTCCCGGAGTTTCTCCTTAGAGCATGTTCTGTGGTATCAGCATTCCTTTCAAAAGACATGCCTCAGAGCTTACATTCATAACTGCTCAAAAATAAAAATCATGGAGTGACCAGAGGCAGTGGAGTTATGGCTTATTACAACAATCTATAACCCACTAACCACTCCCCACATCAACTAGTTTCTCCCCTCACATCCCTTCCTTTCCCTGCATGACTGAAATTGTCCCTTGAAAGATATGTTCATTACTTATGCTAAACAATCCTTGTATTTAACAGCGACACTCTGAATACATTTCCCACACCGGAAGACCTCCCTGTAAGCTTGAAAACTTGTCGTCCTCACCAGTAGTAGTTGGTCCAATAAAAGATATTTTCTTACCCACTATGTCTCTCCGTATAATTGTGTGTCATCTGCCAATGTTGCTGCCTCGCTGCTCAGCCCTCTTTTCCACATTATTAACAAACAGCTTAAACATCAGCTGGCATGCAGAACCCTGGGGCTTCCCTCTAGTGACCTTGACTGAGCTGGAAAGCAACCAACTGGTCCTACTCTTGCCTTTTACTAATCTATGATGATATTTTACCTACTCCCCCAGGGCACTTTAGGCCCTTATCTGTCGGATAAGCTTTTTTTAAATCAATTTTTCTATCTTCTCCTTAAGACCTCTAGAGACCGAGCACTCATTAGAACTTCACTGATTGTCAGGAACCTGGATGGAATTAGAGGGGAAAAAGCCACCTAATGAACCCACTTTCTGCAGTATCGGGATGTCTTGGCAGTCTCTAATGCAGTTACTGACCACATCTAATGAAGTTCAGTTTAGGAGGCAGGACAAAAGTCACAACCCAAGGAGTTCCGGCTGCTTGCCATTATGAAGCTAAAAGGTGAAACACTAGAAACTCAATATCAAGCCATTCTAATGCAGAGGAAAGATAAGAGCAGCCACACGAGGCCAATATGGCTGCCCAAGGAACTTTTCAGCTCTCTAAAAACCAAAAGGGAAATGGAAGGAGGGGCATGTCACCAAGGAAGCATCCATGGGACAGCCTGAGCATGTAGGCACCACATTAAGTAAGGCAAGGCAAAGAAAGAGTTACATCTGAAAGTGAAGAGAGGCGCTTGAGGGGGATATGATAGTGGCCCTCAAACACTTGAAAGGCTGCCTTAAGATATAGGGTTGCCAGGTGTCCGGTTTTCTACCAGATGGTCCAGTATTTGCACCATCTGTCTGGTAGAAAAATTCAGAAAATACTGGACATGTGCAATGTCCGGTATTTTCTGAATTCCCAGCTGGGCGCCGGACGGAAGCCTGGCGGGGGCAAGGGAGCGACTGGGAGTCAGGGCCATGATTGGCACTGGGATCCCTGTGGTCGCACGCAAAAGCCGGGTGGGGCGGGGCAGGGGCCGGGACTCCTAGCCACTCCCCCCGCTGGGCTTCTGCATGCGACCAGAGGCTCCCAGCGCCAATCGCAGCCCTGCCTCCCAGCTGGGAGCCTCTGGTTGCGTGCAGAAGCTGGGCAGGGGGAGTGACTCCGAGCCCCTCCCCCGCCTGGCTTATGCTCGCAATTAGAGGGAGTGCCTGCCGGGGGCGTGGCCTGAAGGTCTCTGGCTGTGGCCAGTGGCTGCACCACCCCCCGCCAGGTCTGCTTCTGCCCCCCCTTACTGCGGGCCCCCCTCTCCTCCCGTCCAGCCCCGCGGCCCCTGGACACCCCGCCCCCCCCCGCCAGCTCTGCTTCCCACCCGGCCCCCCTTCCGGCCAGCCCCACCCCCCTCCCAGCCTGTTACACCCACCCCCCCCCCCGATCATGTGTGTCTGTTTTTTTGGCAGGGTCTACCTGGCAACCCTACTTAAGAAAGATGGGGAAAAGTTGTTCTTTCTTAGCACAGAGGGCGGGACAAGAGGCATTGGGTTCAAACCACACTACAGCAGAGCAGATTTAGATTAAATCTCAGGAAAAATGTGCTAATGTAAGAACAGTAGGACAATTGAACAGATGCCTAGAGAGACTGTGGAATGGTGGATTCTCCTTCACTGGATTTTTTTCAAAAGGAGGCTGGAAAGCCATCTGTCTTGGTTGGTTTTGACACAAAAAATCCTACATCTTTCTGAGAGAGAGAGAGAGAGAGAGAGAGAGTGTGTGTACGTACGTACTAGGTCAGTGAGTCTCAACCAGGGGTATGTGTATCTCTGGGAATACACAGAGGCCTTCCAGGGGATACACCAACTCACCTTGATATTTGCCTAGTTTTACAACAGGCTACATAAAAGCACTAGCAAAGTCAATATAAACTAAAATTTCACACAGACAATGACTTGTTTATATGACTGTACAGTATATACACAAGTACAATATTTATATTCCAATTGATTTATTGTATAATTATATGGGAAAAATGAGAATGTCAGCAATTTTTCAGTAGCAGTGTGCTGGGACATGTTTGTATTTATGTCTGATTTTTCAAACAAGTCGTTATTAAATGAGGTAGAACTTGGGGGCACACAAGACAAATCAGACTCCTGCCAAGGGCTCATTAGTCTGGGTAGGTTGAAAGCCACTGGACGAGATGACTTTTGTGGCCTCTTCTTACCATGTGGTTTAATGATTCTGTGGTTCAGGGAAAGAGCAACCACCGATTCACCCACAGCAGATTCATCACGTGCCATTTCTGCTTCTACTTATCCAGGACTCTTCAGCTGATTCCCCATAACGCATACAGAAGTGTTTGGGGATCAGGCCCATCCTGCTTCAGGGGCACTGAATTCCTGTAAGTGGAATCCATATTTGGGATTGGGTGTCACAAGGAGAGGAACAATAAGATGTCAGAGGAGTAATATATATGAGAGTTGGCTTGAACAAAGAAACCAATCGAATTCTATGGAGGTACTTGGAAAGCCAAAACGTAGGCAAAGAGCATTTTCAGACAGGATCTGATAAGAGGGGCAGGTGAATGGGACACTAGACAGAAGAATCTACAGGGGTGGGAGGATGAAAATATTAAGGAAATGAAAGAATCGTACGTGTTTGTATCGCCAGTGCCTGCTACTCAAGGTTAATGACCAGAGGAGTGGGGTAAATGGGAAAGAGCAAGGAAGTCAAGAGCTTGTGGTCTTGGCAAAATGAAGGAGTCACTGCATGGTGCTGATGGAGAAGATGAGCTGTGACCAAGGGGACTGGGTACCATGTAAAAATACTTTAATAGGGTCCTTCTAAAAGTACATAATGTACCACATTCAAACCCTGTGAACCAAGAGTTAGACAAGTGTTGCATCCCTAAGGATTACCTTTGAAGATCTTTGGTCCACCCAGGGAACCTGGTTATTCTTCTAATGTCATTTCTGTTCCATACACAGATGATGGCTAATAAAGCCAAAGGCCTTGAAGAACATCCAGAAGCCATTGACTATGTATGGAAGTGAACTGATGCATGGCAGGCACATGGTGCTCAGGCTAATTGGGAGTGACAGAAATTAGAATTTAACTAAGAGTAACTAATTCAGCCTCCAACTCCCCTGTGAGGAAGGGAAATAGGATTCCTATTTTACAGAGGTAAAACAGGCAGAGAAGATTAGCAACTGGCCCACCCTCATGTAGCGCAGCAACTCAGCAGTGAAGCTGGGATTAGAATGCAGAAATTCCTGGGGGTCCGTCTTGCATTATCAAGCCACTAGATCACATATCTCTGAGGCCTTGTCTACACTAACACCCACTGTCAACCTATGGCAAATAGCGTAGCTGAAGTTGACGTACTTACTGCCGTGTTTTGAGTGCGGTAATGTCGGCGGGGGCTGCTCTCCCGTGGATGCCGGCTACTCTTCTTGTCCTGGTGGAGTACTGGCATTGACGGGAGAGAGCTTGGAGATTGATTTAGAGCGTCTGAGCAGGCATGATGAATCAATGCCCGGTGAATTGATTGTTGCAGCATCGATCCCTGGCATAGTGGAGACAAGCCCTCAGGAACTGCTGTTGAATGGGGGAGGGGGGATGTGTCAGGCTAGCACCTTCACTGCTGCCTTATGAACTACTTGGCAGAGGGACAAACTGACGTTATCAGGTGGCCTGACTCGTGCATCAGTTTAGTAGACTGCTGATTGCCTTCCAGATGTCCAGAGTTAAAAACAAATATGAAGTAAAGGTGTTGCCTGACTTTCAGAAGCTCCAGCAGCAGAGGGTGTGGCTTGGCTGGTTCAGAGCCTATTCTAAGTAGCTCTCATGTAAGACTTTTACTTTCTTATCTTCATTGAATTATATTTGCACACACCTTGCCTTTCTATCACTTCTGAGGTCTGAGCTCAGCCTAGGTGTTGAGAAACACTTTTAAATCACGTTACAGCATGACTGGCTTTCCTTATATAGTTGCCAATCTCCAACCACAAAGTCCAAAGCACTTGTCCAGGTTGGCATATGTCTGGGAGCAAACTCAAATAAATAAAACTCCGGTCATCTGAAGAAGTGGGCTGTGCCCACGAAAGCTCATGATACTATTTACATGTTTTAGCAACTGAAATGTTGTCAGGGGCATAGCAACTGGTGCCCCCAAGTCTGTAAAGTGCTACCAGACCATTTGTTGTTTTTTAAATGTATCCTGTACAGACTAACTCAGCTACCCCCTGAAGCTTTCAAATAAAGGAGAACGCCAGGAACGCAAAGCTAAGGAAATGACGACATGAATGATGCTCACACATTGCATCTTATGGTCCTTATTGTTTGACTAACGTCTTTACATAAACAGTGACCAGCTGTACCAGGCAACATGAGCCTGCAAGGCAGAAAAAAAGAGAGTTCAAACTTTAAAATACCCCAGAGCAACTGACAGAGTAAGAGAGAAGTAACGTTACCTCGACTTTGTTAGGTGCTACTGGTGTTGCCAACTCTTGAATGCAGCATACCTAGCAACGCTTGGTGCTTTCCCTAAAGCACCAGCACCTGGAATCCTGGGATTATGTGGAAACCAAAGGTTTTCCTTGTCTGTATCTTCTAAAAACGTGAACAAGATTTTTAATGGAGTGTTTGCTTAACTGTTGCATCTTGCACAGTAACAGAACCCTGTCAACACCTGTGAATCTGTGGGCCCATTTACTCAATCCAAATGAGCACAATAGAGCTACCTGGCAATTCCTGGTCATTTTCAGTGTCCAGATGGCAGTATGGCCAGTCATGAGGTTCCAGGATCCAAAAGGACAGGCTTTGCCATACACAGGTACAGTGAAGGTTGGCCTTCTGTAGATTAGAGTCCGCCCAAGCGGTTAGTGATAGGTCGGCAATTGGATGGTGAAATCCCGTGACTGCAGTCATGCTCTGGGATTGCTTTCCCTGTATAACACCCAGGCTGTCCTATCTTAGGCACTTCTATGGTCCCCATTCCTGGGGTTTCCCCAATCACTTGGCTTTACATTTCCTGTACACCGTGTGATTTATTTCCACCCATGTGACTGTGAGATCCACAAGACAATGCAGCCTTTGAGTCTCATTAAAGCAGTCAGACACCGAAATGCCATACACCATGGGATGATCTTCATTCATCCTGCATCACGCAGGGCATGGACTGGGTAGCTGAAGGGCAGAGCTGAGCAATTCACTGATTCCAGTTCCCTGGCACTTCTGAGGAAAAATAATTGGCTTGTGTCAGACCAAATCCCCAAACGGAGAAACATTTTGGTGAATTAAAAAAAACCCCCACGTTGTGTTGAACTCAAGGGCTATGTCTACACTGGCAGCTTCTTGCACAAGAACATCTTGTGCAACAGTTCTTGTGCATAAAGTCTTGTGCAAGAACACATCCACACTGCCATGTGTGAGATGTGCTTTTGTGCAAGAGCATCCATGGCAGTGTGGACACTCTCTTGCGCAAGAAAGCTCTGATGGCCATTTTAGCCATAAGGCTTTCTTGTGCAAGAAACCCCTGCCGTGTGTCCACACTGCCTTCTTGTGCAAGAGCTCTTGCACAAGAGAGCTTACACCTGTTAGAAAAGAACGTAGCTCTTGCGCAAGAAGCCCTCTCTTACCACACTGTACTGTAAATTTCCTTGCGCAAGAGTGGATGGGCAGTGCGGACACTCTGTGGATTCTTGCGCAAGAACGGCCGTTGTTGCACAAGAACCCACCAGTGTAGACATAGCCAAGGTTTTTTGCTGGAGCTGACATAGGGAGGTCGTGGCAGTCTCCCATTAGAATAGAATACCTTTAGCCATGAGGCGCAGCAGAGTGGAAGGATGTGATGGACTTTGTAGCTTGGTGACTGAGGCCCGTACCTAGCATGTGGGAGATGCAAATTCAAGACCCTGTGCATATCCAATTAGAACAGCAACAGCAAAGTGGAACAGTTTCCCAGAAGTCTGTGGGAAACAGGATACCTAGTGGGCATGCCTCTGCAGCGTGAGAGATAGCCCCAGTTCAAATCCCATCCCTGCCATCAGGCAAAAGGGGGAACTGAATCTATGTATCCCCCATTTTAGGGGAATGCCCCGATGTCAATGATAAAAAGTAAAACCTAAGAGCTGGTACAGACCATTTTCCTCAGTATCCTATCATGATAGCAGCAAGCAGCAGGGGACACAAAGAACAGGACATTTATGGAGGTGAAAGGCAGGATCCATCCCTGCCTTTCACTTCCGATAGTCAGAGGTTACGATTGCCCAGAGAACAGGGTTATGTTCCCGGATCATCTTGGCCAATGGCCACTGATGGACCTATCCTCCATGAACTCATCCAGTTCTTTTTGGAACCTGTTTATACTTTTGTCATCACAGCATCCCACTGCAATGAGTTCTACAGGTTAGCTGGGAAAAAGCACATTCCCTTGCTTGCATTAAACTTGCTGCTTATTAATTTCTTTGGGTGACCTCTAGTTTTTGTAGTGCAGGAAAGGGTAAATAACACTTTTGTGTTCCCTTCTCCCCATCATTCATGGTTTCATAGAGCTCTATCATACCCACCCTGAGTCGGCTCTTTTCCAAGCTGAACAGTTTACAAGGGAGGCTCCCACTGCTCTGCCCACACTGCAGCTAGACACCCACAGCTGGCCGGCGCAGTGAAGGTTTCGGGGCTCGGACACAGGCTGCATCCTAAGTCCCTGGGAGGATCCAAGAGCTCAGGCTCCCAGAAGTCTACTCTGCAATGAAACATCCTACAGCCTGAGCCCGTGAGCCTGAATCAGCTGGCATGGGACAGCTACAGGTTGTTCATTGCAGTCTAGACCAGGGGTAGGCAAGATAGGCCTCATGGGCCAAATCCGGCCCACCAAGCCACCAGATGCAGCCCGCAGACCCCTCTGCTAGGACCCCCAGGTGCACAGCAGCTGCTCATCTAAGTGCAGTGCTGCTCCATCTGCCTCTCTGCTCTGGAGGGAGAGGGAGGCTTTGTGTTACCTCCTTGGCCCCAGCTCAGACCTCAGCTCTTATTGGCCAGAAACAACCAGCCAATAGGAGCTGAGAGACTGGCCTGGAGATGGGGCAGCGGAAGCCTCTCCCCACTCTCAGAGCTGAGTGCCATGTGGAGGGAGCAGCCTGCAGTTTCAAGCTGTTGGGGGGTGCAGCCTGTGGGGTGCTGCAGGGCTGCTGGTGAGGAGACACTTAGGTAAGCGCCTGCCAGACAGAGCCTGCTTTTGGCACCCCAGCCCCTTCCACACCCCCAGCTTCCCACCCCCAGGTCACCATCCAAACCCTCTGCATTCCCCTGCCCCAGATTACAACTCCCTTCCAGACCCTGCACCCACTCCTGAACCCCTCCCCCAGGCCAGAATCCTCTCCTGCACCCATACCCCCTCCCAGACCCTGCACCTCAATCCCCTGACCCAGGTCACAGACCCCTCCTTCACCCAGACCTCACACCCTCTCCTGCACCCCAGACCCTTATCCTGTGCACCCTTCTTTACCCACCCTCCATCCTACATCCTCCCCCCCGCCCGCACTCCCACAGAAAAGTGCAGCCCTTGACCACTTTCCAAAAATCTTGGAGTGGTCCCCCACCAAAAACTATTGCCCACCTCTGGTCTAGACATACCCTAAATCTCCAGCCACATTTTTTGTGGTGAAACCTATTTAGCAAATTAGCTTCAAATTTGAGAACAGTTTTGGGTTGACCAAAATCAAATTTCTCAGCCAATAAGCTGTTCAACCACCTATTTTTCTCCAGTGCTAGTTAAAAGGTCTTGTTCTTCTCTATAGTCTATGAGTATATGGTGCTGAAACAATTTAGAATGCAGAAGAATGGAGTCCCCAAAGTAACCTCAATTTTTCTAGCATTTATTAATTATAATTGTAACCATTTATCAAGTACCCACTACCACAGTAATGGATGATGGTGGGCATAGTCCCTTTCTAGCTGTCAACTCCCTTGAGTGCTATGTCTTGCTCCGAGGATTTGAGTCCTTTCCTGTAAGCGTCATCTCACCTGCCACCCAATGTATACTGTGATTAAGAGTTAACAATACTGACAAATAAGGATAGAACACTAACTAGCACTCAACTCAGTCTTTAAGCGTGGGCTGCTAAATGCTCATCGTAAATCCAGAGTTAAGACGTGTTTCTGTTGCCCACAGCGCTCAGGGACAATCAAGATAGCAACGTTACTGGAAGGAAGAGGAAGTGGCTTCCCCAAGAGCTGACATTTCTGTTTATATAATTATTCTGCCTCTTTTTTCAGTTCCTAATTCTCAGAATGAAAAAAATTGAGACGCATGCAAAAACCAATCGATTGCAAGGGGTGGGGAGAGGCAGGTAAGAGGGGTGATTTAAGGGACTGGAAAGGAAAAGTTGTAGCAAGGTCTAGAAACAAAATGACCACTCATAGGACTATCAAGCGTGCTGTGTCAACATTGGAGGCCATCCACATATAGACCATTGGTCTGGTGCTGAAGCTGCTGGGTGTGGAATGCCCATGAATTTGCTCTTGATCGGACCCCGTTGGAACAAGAACAGTTGTGAGAACAGGGCCTGTCATTTTTTTGCTTGCTTGGGAACCGCCTGTGAAAAGTAGGTCAAGTTAGTTCAGTAATGCATGTTACAAACAAGTGCAGATGAACCAGACAGAGAAAGTGAATTAGTCCAAATGAAAAGGCCTACTGATGCGGCTCAAGGACGGCATTGAGATTGGACTCAATAAATGGGAAAACATGGGAATGAAGTTAGCCGAGAGAACCTATCAACACCATTGCTGTTTCACATGCCGCACCCAGATCTTTAGAAACCCATCGAATCTGGCCAGAACGAACAAGGTGATCTACAGCAGTGATAGGCAGACCTCAATGGTTCTGGAGCCAAATTAGTGATTAACATGACCCAAAAAAAACCCCACAATGGTGTGAACTCATTGTTTGATTTACTAGAGTTCACTATATTCTGATTTAAACAGTAGGACAACAGATATATTTTAATATATATTCTTTTATATTTGATTATTTATTATTTATTATATTCTAGCAGGTTTAACCAGTGTTGCCCGGGGGGCTGGCAGTGTGGGGGTACGAGAGTCACAGCAGGGCCATAGGGATGTGGGGGGGCTCAGGGCAGGAGGCTGGCGGCTTGGGAGTGCAGGAGTAAGGGTGGGGAAGGTTGAGAAGGGGCTCAGGACAGGAGGGGAGGATGTGAAGGGATGTGAGAGTGAAGGTTAGGAGAGGGAGGAGCTCAGGGAAGGGGATGGGGTAGCTGCTGGCTTCCCCGGGGGGCATCCTGCCCACCAGCTTGTCCATGTTGGCCAGTGGGGTCTCCCTCCCCCCTCTCAGGGGCTCTCTTCCAGGGTGGGGGGGCCAGCAGGGGTGCTCTCCTTCCTCTCTGCCCCCTCCACATATAGGGGGGCAGTCAGGGCTGTCTCCCAGACAGGGGAACCGACTTACCTGGACTGGTAGCGAGCAAGATGGCTGCCCCCCTCCAGTGGTGACTGAGTATAGAATCCCACTGAACAGCCCCTCCCTTTCCACGTTATGGAAAACAGTCCCATTCCCGGCACTTCCCATTTTCCTAGCACATCCAACCCCTGACCTTGCTTTAAGTTAGGAGAAGAGGAAGCTGCCTACCAAATGTGGTGGTCCTAGATATTACTGTTTAAAGGGAGTTCATGAGCAAACAGAATCAGACAGACAGATGCACATTATTCAGACAGCAAAATGACTGACAAAGTATTATTTCATTAACTACAATTGATCAATCAGGAGGCTTTTGCTGTGTAATTACTTAACAACTTAGACTAGCGAATGATTTAATCAAGCAGTGCTTTAATACCTTGGGCTGCAAAGAGCTGGAGAAGACACATGAAAGGGCCACTTCGATTTGCAAACCACAGCTTGTGTATCACTAGTCTACGCAAAGCCACAGAACATCAGGGTCCTGGCTTCTTATGGGCCAGCAAGAGACACTTGGCTGAACCCGCCATACAATGTCAAAAATGCAACTCACGAAGGAGAGCAGAGACGGCCGGGCACCCTCCTGCGGAATTCAAATGGCAATGGACTAAGAACCATTGGAATGGCAAGATTATCCCTTTTCAGATGTGGACAGAAAGATTTGCTTCTTCTGTGGCATCAGATTTAAATCCAGCTAAATGGCTTTTTAATTAAACTTGTACCTTGCATACAGGAATAACACCACTAATGGATTACAAAGGAAATGTGCTACTCTCTGGCATCCCGGTCCTAATTCCCCAGCCAGACTGCATGCCAATCCATCCCCCTAAACCAGGCCTTAACCCTTAGTAGGACCCTCACCATCAGCGCCTCTGATTACGAGCTGGGAAAAGCAGCTGAGACCTTGTAGGTCTGGGGATCCTACTGAAAAACTCCTGTCTGGAGCCAGCTCTGGCCGCCACCCTCTCTCGTCAAACCTTTGCGCTGGT
Organism: Pelochelys cantorii; assembly: GCA_032595735.1. NCBI lineage: Eukaryota > Metazoa > Chordata > Testudines > Trionychidae > Pelochelys > Pelochelys cantorii. The sequence goes on along the minus strand of CM064327.1, from coordinate 253,540,503 downwards.
CTTTGTGAAATAAATCACTGGAGTCCCATTCCAATGGGCCAGCGAACGTCTCTCCTCCACGTACCATGAGCCAAGCCACGGCCAGGCTAAGTGATGCCAGGGTAGGCAGAGGCCAAGGGCTGAAGGGACCGACTCATGGCCCCTCCAGGTCAAAGTGTAGGCAAAGTGGGGAGGCTCCCTGTCACCTTTGCTGTACTTGTGCATGGTAGGGATGTTAAAATGCATTAACTAGCTACCATGTAACAGCTGAAATTTGCAGCCGTTACAGGCACAGCAGCTCCCCGGGACCCAGTGCGCGGCAGGAGCCGGCTTTTAAACCGGCGCCCAGCGCGCACCGCCTGCTGCCCCATGATGCTGCCTCTGTATCAGAAGCAGCAGTGCAGGGAGGCAGTTGGATCCCCAGAACCTGGTGCGCGCTGACTCACACCGGGTACCCTACTCCCAGGTAGTTGGCTGCTGCCCTGCCCTGCTGCCTGATACAGAGGCAACAAGGCATGGGGGAGATGGCTCCCCAGGAGCTGCAGTATCAGGAGCAGGCTTTTAAGATGGCTCCCCTGCATGTAGCGGCTTCCACCTGCCACTCTGCGCTGCTGCTTCTGTATCAGAGGCAGCAGCGCAGGGCGACAGCAGCTCCCAGGAGCCGCATGTAACCATTAGGTTAACCAATAAGCTCATGCTTATCGGTTCCCTGAGCTTATCAGTTACCCATTTAAATGGCTACATTCTTAAACCCTAGTATCCAGGGTTTCAAGCTTCCAAGGCTGCTACCGTGGCCTCTTTCACAAGCACCAAAGTCACACAGAGTGCCAGATTCAGATGGGGCGGCACGGCTCCATTAGCACTGGTGGATCTATGCTGATTTAACATCAGCTGACTGGGATAACGTCAGGGCAGTTATATCCAAGTACCGTGAGGAGTTAAATCTGAGGCTGTGTCTACATTGCAGGCTTCTTGCGCAAGAAGCTTTTTGTGGAAGAGATCTTCTGCAAAAACTTCTTGCACAAGAGCGCGTCCATGCTGCAAAGGCATCAGAAAAGCCACCAGGGCACCTGTGCTTCTTTCGATAGGGGTTTTTTGTGCAAAAAACCCGTTTCCCATCCACACACCCCTTTTTGCACCAGAGCTCTTGCACAAAGAGGAGTTATTCCTTGTAGAAAGAGGAATACCTACACTGCAAAGACTCCTCTGCTCTGACGATTCACTGTACATTTTCGGTGTGGACACTCCGAGTTTTTGTGCAAAAACCCTGCAGTGTAGACCTAGCCTGAACAGCTGAACTATTACAGGGCCTGGGCTTGCACCTTGCCATGTTCAGTGCCCGCTCCCACGCAACAAAGGAATGAGTCTGAGACACGTTCAGAGGCCAGGAGCCCTGGTGGTCGCTGGCAATCTTACGGGATATTCCTGTTTACTTTAAACAAGGCGCTGCTGCTGCCACCATCATCAGCTGCGTTTCCTCATTTTTTGCGTTAGCAAGCGTGGTGCAGGTGCAAGATGCCGGGATCCGAGCCCTGCCGATCAGTGCCTCCTTCCGATACATAAAATAGGTCTAAAAAGGGGGGAGCAGCCATAAAAATATCCACCCCTTGCTCCAAGGGAGAGACTCAGCCTAGGGCCCCCCCGGCGAGGACAGGATTATTTCAGCATGGTAACTCACCCAGGCCTCTGTCGCTCATAGGAGATTCGCTAGTGTCAGTTTGAGAGATGGGGACTTAAACCACTAATGTTAGCACCTTCCTCCACATAAGATATCAAACTATGGCTTCACCTCCGCCCTGAATCTGCCGGTGGTGGCGAGCTACTATCATCTGGCGGCTGTATATAGATGGCAAAGCAGAGCTAGATTGGGGGGGTATATGGGTCAGAGCAATAGAGGCCCCTCCCTACCCCTTCTACCCCCCCTCATCCCTTAGATGTCTTGCCATGGAAATGGGATCAGGACGCAGTGGCTTGCTCCGCCTGCCCAGTGCTCCCGAGGAAGGAAGACAAGAGTGTGGTGACTTCACTCTCTCTCCCACAGCAGCACCGCGTGGGCAGAGCAGGACAAGTCCCTACATCTGGACCCCTCTCTCTCACAGGAGCACTGGGCTGGCAGAACCAGTAGAGACTCCAGAAGCATCCCTTTTTCACACACACCCCCACTGGCAGGGCCCGTAGGCATGGTCCCCACAGGACCAGTGACTATTTAGCTGCTGTGCTAAGCAATAGCAACTATACAGAATGTCGAGACTTCATTTGAAGGGGGCATCCAGGACTCCACGGTTCTAACTGAAGTCCGCGGGAGCTGGTTGTGGTCCGTAACTCTGAAAATCCAGGCCTAATTCTCGAACACACTGTGGGATATGCACAATACACCCATAACATAAGAACAAGAACAAGGGGTCACCAAATGAAATTAATAGGTAGCAGGTGTAAAACAAAAGGAAGTTTTTCTTCATGCAGTGCAGAGTCAACCTGTGGAACTCCTTGCCAGAGGATGTTGTGAAGACCAGGACTTTAACAGGGTTCAAAAAAGAGCCAGATAAATGCATGGAGGTTAGGTCCACCAATACTTACTAGCCAGGATGGCTAGGAATGGTGTCCCTAGCCTGTTTGTCAGAGGGTGGAAATGGATGACAGAAGGGGGATCTCTTGATGATTACCTGTTCTGTTCACTATCTTTGGGGCATCTGGCATTGGCCACTGTGGGCAGACCGGATACTGGGCTAGATGGACTTTTGGTCTGACCCAGTCTGGTCCTTCTTATTCGTCAATAATAACGTAGCTCTTCCCCCTCCCCCTGAGCAATTGCCATTCTGGTTAATGCTACTACATTTTCTGCTGAGGAGCCGTGTTCTTTAGTCTCCTGCCTTAGATCAAAATGTTTTTTAAAATGTCCTTCCCAGTCCCATTAAGATCGGGATGAGGCCAAGGAGAATTGCGGTTAAGCATCCCTTGGGGGGGCCTAGTGCAGTTCAAGAAAGGCTAAAGTACTGACATCATTAAAAATGAGTAAGGTTGCTTTGAGAGGGAAACAGGAAGAGGTCCATCGCCACCCTCTGAATGCAGAGCTTGGATATCAGAACAAATCACACCGGGCTGCCCATTTGTGCTGCACTCTCTGGCCACTCAGCCCTTCACAACATATGCGAGATTAGAGCCAAACTCTGCCTAAAACACAGGAGACCTATTACTGTGCTATGGGAGAATCTCTTTTGGGTCTCAGCAGTGGAGGGCCTCTGGTACATAGGTCAATCATTCTGATTCCATCCAGCGCACAGCAGCATGCAATGATGCAGTGGGTATATCTGTTGGGAACACCAACGCAGCTTCCGAATCGCTTTGCTGCATTACCAACTTTGGGCAAACGCTGGCTGTGTCCTGGAAGGTTGTTACTGGCAGGACAGAGTGAGCCAACAGCTTGGGGGTGTGACCTTGCCTGGCACAATGTGTTGTGTTCTGTGGAGAAAACAGCAAGGAAGGAGCCATGGACTTTGGGGTCTAAACATGGCTCACTACTGCTCTGATCCAATGCTCACTAATGGGAGTCCTTCCATTGAAGGTCTGATCTACTGCTCCCTGCACTCTTGGGCAAGTCACGTACCCCTGTGGGGTCAGGACTGACCCCTGCAGCTGAACTGAGGATCAGCCAGGCCAGCCTCCAGGCAGGTTAATGAGCTCCGCTGGGTTGCAACAGGATCACCTGACTGGACAGCCTGCCTGATTGGCTGAAGGGAGCCAGCAGATGTGTACTTAAAGCACAGTAGCAGCATCTGTTCCCCAGCTGCCCAATGTTTCTGCCTGCAGCTGTGATTGACTCTGCCTTGCTCCTGTCCTGTTCCACTCCAGCACCAACCCTGCACACCTTTCCTTGCCACTGCTTCTAGCTTGGATCCTGGCTCCTGGCTCCAGCTGACACCTGGCTTGGGTTCTTGCCACTCGATGTAAGGTCTGGCTCCCAGCACCCGAGTTTAGCTCTGACCCCTGGCTCTGGTTCCTGGCTCCTTATTTAGGTTCTGATCTCTGATTCCCAGTTCTTGGCTCCACCATCTGGTTCTGGCTCCCAGTTACTGACTGTAGCACCAACCAACGGCTCTGGTTTCCAACTTTGGCTCTAACATTTGACTCCCAACTCCAGTTTCTGGCTCATGGTTTGGTTCTAAGCACTGAGATGAACTGCTGCCACCTGACACCATAGAATCCTGTAATATGGAAACAGCTGATACCCACCTACCTACCTACCTCATAAAAGGGCCAAGAAATTTAAGTTAGTTGCAGTTTGTGCCGTGATTTTAAAGATGTTAAAAGTAGAGACTTTTTTCCCCCCAGAAAATATTAACAAGGAAGAAAACCAAAGCCCACTGGGTTTTGTTATAGAGTTTTTCCTCCCCCAAAATTCTTGTGAAAATTTTCCAGTGTATGAATAACAAACCAAAATAATTTTAAACAAAACCTCCAAAGATATTTTTTCCTTATCAAAAAACTGGAAGGTTGTCAAGCTAACAAAATGTTTCCACAAAAACTCCCATAAAAGGCCATTTTTATTTAAAAAGGAAAATGTTTTGACAACAACAGCAAGAACATGTTTCACTTCTTCAATGTAAGGTTTTAAGTCCATGTTTGTTTCTATCTTGGCCCTAGGTTACACGAAAGAGCGGATTTCATAACACCACCACCTGTTCGTCAAGCTTGGAAGCAGAGTACTTTTCTGCCCGTGCAGATATGTTTGAGTGAAAAAGAAGAAACACATGTTTCTCTAGAGGGAAGCTCTTTTAATTGGATTGCTGTTATTTTGGAACAACATGAAGGGGTTGAAACAGTATGAAGCAACTCAGTAAGATTCATATTTTCTTTCCAGAAACGTAAGGTTTACAAGACACAAAGCCCATCTGCTCAGTAACATAGGATGCCAGGAACATCACCCCAAGTCACCACTCTTTGTGCTGACAACTCACTGAAGAGCGTTCAGAACCACCGTTACCATCCTGATATTCCAAGCCCTGTATGTCTGTGTAGTTTGGATGGAATTTTTTTTGGCAAAAAATGCAGATTTGAGCCAATCAAAATACGTTGTAATTTTTTTTTAATTTGCCAAATTGTTTCTATTGAAGAAAAGCACCAAGCACATTCAGGGAGATGAAATGATTCCTACGGTCATTTTTTCATCAAAGTGTTTAGAACTTTGTTTTAAATTTCACTCATATTTTAGCACTTAAAAAAAAAAAAATTTTAAACCCCTCCAAACCAAAGAGTAATGTTTCATTCATCCCCAAATTAAATGATTTTGATGGTGTTGGTTTGCCAAAAGTTCTTTTTTGTGTGAACACAAAACAATCCTCCCTCCCCCCAGTCTTTGATTCAGCCATCAGAAGGAAAAACTGGTTATTTGTTCAGGTCTAATAAAAATGACTCTAGCCTCATTCAGAGCTAAATATGAAACCAGTCTCTTTGCCTCTGCTTTCCCCATAATAGCACCTTCATCCTCTCTGTATGTATATAGCTGCCAGAAAAGGGGGGCAGCTGCCTTGGGGCCTGGGCCACAAAGGCAGTGGCCAGACTCCAGGCCCCTTAAATCACGACCGGAGCCCTGAGTGGCATTCACCTTGCCGTGCTGAAGGGCTGGCTGACGGAAGCTAGATCCTGCCCCACCCCTTCCTTCTGCCTGAGGCCATGCCCCTTCTGGGGGCACAGAGTGGCCTCCCAACTGTCAGCCGCCCTATATTGTGTGTGTGTGTGTGTGTGTGTGTGTGTGTGTGTGTGTGTGTGTGTGTGTGTGTGTGTGTGTGAGAGAGTGTGTAGAGATTGTGGAGACATGCACACATTAAAAAGCCGTAGAGAAGGCGCAGTGTTGTATTGTTGTCTAGGCCACCGATTTTCAAACTTTTTTTCTCATGACCCAGTTGAAGAAAATTGTTGATGCAGCGACCCAACAGAATTTGACTTGAGTGTGGGCTCCAGAGTGGGGCTGAGGATGAGAGTTTTGCGGTGTAGGAGGGGGTTCCGACTTAGCAGATGCCAGTGCTGGGGCTGGAGAGGCCTTACCTTGAACAGCTCCCACTAGGGTTACCAGGTAGTCTTAAAAAAAAAAAAAAAATACCAGACATGTAACCCACACACCTAGGCTATGTCTAACACTGGCGGCTTCTTGTGCAAGAACATCTTGCGCAAGAAAACGTCCACACTGCCATGTGCGAGCTGTGCTGTTGTGCAAGAGTGCCCATGGCAGCGAGGACGCTCTCTTGCGCAAGAAAGCTCTGATGGCCATTTTAGCCATTGGGCTTTCTTGCGCAAGAAACCCCTGCTCCCGTCCACACTGCCCTCTTGCGCAAGAGGGCTTACACCTGATAAAAAAAGAGCGTAGCACTTGCACAAGAAGCCCTCTCTTATCACGCCGTACTATAAATTTCCTTGCACAAGAGCGGGCGGGCAGTGTAGACGCTCTGCAGATTCTTGCGCAAGAATGGCTGTACTTGCGCAAGAAGCTGCCAGTGTAGAACATAGCCCTAGTGTGGTTACTGAGTAATGCAAGTGGCACCTAGACCACAGCAACAGTTAAAATCAAGAGACCTCTACAGCATGGGAGCCCGCTGGCTTTTAGCTCAGAGGGTACAGACTCCTATACTCAGCTCCCGAGGTCCCAAGTTCAAATCTGCCTGGTGGTGGCTACAGACACTTCATGGGGGGAGGGACTGGCCGGCAGGGGGGCTGGCTGGGGAGGGGCGGCCGACAGGAAGCAGAGCTTGTTGGTGGAGGGAGGCGGGAGTGGGGCTGGCCGGGAGAGGAGGGGAGAACTGGCCACCGGAAGCAGCACTGGCAGGGGATGCAGCGGGGCTGGCCGGGGGAGATTGGGAGGAGAAGTGGGGGAGAACCAACTGGCTGGCCAGGAGGGGGGTGAGGCAGGAGCATATCGGCCAGTGGGGAGCGGGACTGACCCAGGCAGTGCAGATCCCAGGGCACTCCTGCCCCCCACATGGTCCTGGTGAAGTGCTAGTCAGTCCCGCTGCGGCTCCACCATGCGCTTGACCACGGACCGGGCAGCCCCTCCTCCTCGCATGCAACCAGGGCTCCCAGCACCAATCACGCCCTGCCTCCCAGCCAGTCCCCCCGCCAGGCTTCCGGGCGCCCAGTTGGAGAACCAGAAAATACCGGACATTACACATGTCCGATATTTTCTGGATTTTTTTTTTACCGGACAGAGCCCCAAAAAACCGGACTGTCTGGTAGAGAACTGGACACCTGGCAACCCTAGCTCCTGTTCCTTTCCAGGACACAAGACTTAAATCTTTGCCTTAAAAAGGGTGATTTTTATTAACAAAACAAGAAGATCTACTTGATAAAGCATACTTAGTTGCTCGGTGTTACAGAGCAACTGAGTGAAACAAATTAAAACACAGAGAACATCTCTTAGACGGTGAATGGGGAGGGAAGGCATAGGTTCACACAGAGAAGTTTAACAAAACAACCAAATCAAAGACAACAACACTGATCACAACTAAATGTACTTTTTCTTCTACTCACGATCCGGGCTGATCCGTACTTCAAGCCCCAGTTCACTCCCATGTCCAGTATTTATTATAGGCATGGTAATTCTAATTCCTGCATCTGCTCCCTCCAGCTCTAACTTAGGGTGAGTCTACACTGCACCATTATTTTGAGATAACTAGTGTTATTTTGAAATAACAATGCGAACGTCTACACAGCCATGCTGATTTTTTGAAATCATTTCGAAATAATGGACGGCTTATTCCGAAATCCGTATACCTCATTCTACGAGGAATAATGCCTATTCTGAAATAGCTATTTCGAAATAAGGTGTGTGTAGATGCTCCACTGCTGCTATTTTGAAATAGCGCCTCACAAGAGCCATTCTAAGTTATTCCTCACCAGTGCCTCCTGGGGCTCTAAATCGAGATAGCACATCTACATTAGGGAAGCCTGCTTTGGACTAATTTTGAGGCTTCCCTGCAGAGTAGCGTATTTCAAAAGAGCACGTCTATTTCGGAATAACTATTCCAGAATAGCTTATTTTGAAATAAGTGTGCAGTGTAGATATACCCTTAGACTACACAAAGGAAGAGCAGACCAGGTATCTATATCCAATTCAGATTTCAGCACTGTATCTCCATTGATTCTTCTGGCCCCCTGCCAACACCCTTGCTAGCTACCTGAGTTTAACCCCTTCGTCACCAGGTGCTGGTCAGCACTGCTCATATCCATCACACCCTATACTTCTATGATTGTTGCTGCTTTTACTGATGGGAGACCCTCAGATGCTGCAGCACTCTGTAGCCATTGAAGAAAGTAGAGAACTGCGACATTACCCCTCTCCAAACAGGGAGCTTTCTACATTCCCTGAATGCTGGTAGACCGCTACAGGAGACAGGAAATAGGCTCAGTGACCTCTTCAGGTCCCTTCCAGCCCTACATTTCTGTGATTCTGCGCTTCGTGCCTGACAACAAAGGCAATGGAGTTGGACGACATGAAACACTCTGCACTTAAAGCAATTAAACTTCAAAGAGCCATTGGGACCAGGGGGAGGGGGGGGGAGGGGAGGAGACAGAGTTTAGAGAACTGAAGGGACATATTTATTCTACTAGCTGCAGGAAACAGCATGCATTCGCCATGCTACGAGCGCTGTATCTTATTCATGAGCACTTGTTGATTTGAAGTAGGCCAAGCTGCTCGTTTGGCACAAGTTTACACAGGCAAAAGAATGTTAATCATGACAATGGTCTCAGCCTCCGAAAGGCCTGGAGATACATTTAAGAGGCCCCATGAATCTGAGGGTACGTCTACACAGTGGTGCTATTTCGGGATAATGTCTGTTATCCTGAAATAGCGTTCTGTGCATCTTAACAGCACTCCCGTTATTTCAAAATACATTTGAAATAATGGGCTTCTTATTCCGGCTTCTTATAACCCTTGTTGCACGAGGCTTAAGGAAGATGCTGGCGTAGGGATTTGTTTCAAAATTAGCACTGTGTAGATGTACCCTGATTGACCTACGGCATTTCAAGACAGAAGTGGTAAAAAAGGAGGTTCATTCACTCCTGAGCTACCTATTCTGTCTTACCGGCCTCATTAACATATGGGTCCTGAACAAACCTTGCGTCTACTAAAAATGAAACAATTCCACGTGTTAAAATCTGAAGACCCACTGATTGGGATGACCAAAGTTTTTAGATCATCATATGCATTTGCCAGTGGTATTTATGTATTTTCTGCCACAGAATAATAGAGCTGAAGAAAACTGCTGCCCTAGCGAGATTGTAGTTTATAAAACAGACACAGACAGAGATAACACCCTGGGGTATCAGCTGCAATAAGCAAGCCACTTATGAAGCAGCCGACCCATCTTGATTTAGCCAGCAGAACAGCAGCAGCAAGTCATGGGGCATTTGGTGACCTCAGTTTAAGTAGACAGGAAGATACCGACAGATTCATTGTGATCATGAGACACAAGCCTTCATTGTAAATGGTGATTGACAGAAAGGCTGCCACTAAGATCCCCTTCCCTCCCTCCGTTTTGAACTTGTCAATTGATGTTGATTGAAACCCAGAATTTCCATCCCAAGTGAACGTCAGTTGCTTTCACGTTTGTTTTCCTCCCTACTCAGAAGGAAAAATATTGAGATTTGACACAAAATGAAAAGCCCTGAAAAAAAGTCAGTTTGAAAAGGCTGAAATAGCTCAGTGAGCCACTGTGCATCATGGGAGATGTAGTCCTACTATGGTACCCACTCTACATGACAGAATGGGGACATGAGCCACTTGAACTACAACTCTTATGAGGCACCATAGCAGCTCAGGCTGAGGCAGAGATTAAGGATGTCAGGGCCCAAAATATATTTCACACTTCCTGAGAGGAAAAGAAAAATCAACATTTTCTCCACTGAATTTTCATTTTGCAGAAGCCACATTGCCTGCTGAAGAAAAATGTTGACGGAAAATTCCCAACCAACTTGCTTGTCAGCTCATCTCTCCTCTTCCAATGCCTCCATTGGCTTCCCTCTCCATGGAGGTGAAGGAATTTAAAGCCCTACATCACTTGACCCTAGCTTGTATCTCTAACCTGGTTTTCTTTAGCATCCCCTTTCCTGTTCTGCCAATTCCCATCAAGATTGTTACCTCTGGAGCTGGAGTATTTGAGTGAAACTCATTCCTAGGCAGGGGCCACACCAGCGGCCATGCACCGATTATGATTGCTAGGCAGGAAATGGTTTTTCCATCCTGCCCTTTGAGATTTGAGACACCCCCGCCCCCCAAAAAATTAAGGTGGGTTTGGTCAGGCAAACTGGAGAGCCACCAACTGTCATCTGGGTAGATCATGTAGCCACAGAGTAGGAAACCCACGTTCCAGTTCCATCCTGACTCAGGGTAATAGAAGGAATCGAAGTCCAACTTACACCTCCCATGTCAATGTTGAATCACCAGGTGGTAAGGTATTCTGGGTTGGGAGGAGTGTGTGTGGGGGGGGAAGGGGCGGGGGGATGTACATGCTCTCTCTTGCTTTGAGCAGAAATTCCATCCTGGCACTGAGAAAACATTGCCAACAGAAGCGGTGTCAAAATGGGTACATCCCCACACGATGTTTCCATCTCAATGAATCGGCATTTGTAAATGAAAAACTGTTTTGCTAAAAAGTTCCCAGTCAGCTCTGCTGATGGGTCCCTGCTCAGTCTTATTTTGAGGGGTAGGGCGTCATGTCTAGATGCACAGGGATGACCACCACCCTTGGGGAAAAGGCAGTTTTGGCCTCGGAAGTGCTCCCTTTGGGCGGAAGGGCGGGATGGTGAGCTCTGCTAAAACAGTAAGCGACAAACTTGGCGATGTCACTGACAAGAGTCTAGTTAACACAGCAGCTAAATACTCTTGATGTGCCAATGGTGGAAATGACCAAGTAAGAAGTGTTAAAGTTACACTTGATCTACATGCTGTCTAGCTGTGTGGAAGGGCCACACTACATAAGAACGGCCAGACTGGGTCAGACCAAAGGTCCATCTAGCCCAGTCGCCTGTCTGCCAACAGTGGCCAATGCCAGGTGCCCCAAAGGGAGGGAACACAGTAGGCAATCCTCACATGATCCCTCTCCTGTCACCCATTTACAGACAAACAGAGGCTACGGGACACCATACAGAAAGGCTGCCGTAGGGATACGAGTACATAACACACACACCTTCTGGGTGGGGTGTGCTGTCCTAACATCTGGTACTGAGACTACTTATAGAGAGAAAGAATGAATATGCTCTACAGCCTTAGCTGAGAGCCAGCTGGCTTTTAGCTCATGCACTAAGCTCCACAGGTCCCAGGTTCAGTTCCGCCTGTCGGCATTACAAGTGGGGAGGCTCTAAAGCTCAGACTGCACTTCCCCAGCTAGGGAACGTATGCAACCCACACACCTACTGGGTGTGGTGGACTTTCCCATGGAGATGGCTTCCAGAGACAATGAGTCTGCTCTACAGCCTTAGCGGATACCCCCCTGGCTTTTAGCTCATGCATCAAGCTCCAGAGGTCCCAGGTTTGATTCTGCCTGTCAGCACCACATGTGCACATCCTACAGCAGTGACTCTCACCCAGAGTTGACGGACTTGGGCTCATGCGAGCACGTTACAAATAGCTCTGGAGACAGCACCTCCCTGCCCCCACAGGCTTCAGAGCCCAAGCTCCCCCCAGCTGCAACGTGTACACAGCTATTTTTTAGCACCATAGCATGAACTCAAGTCTGTCAACCTGGGCGGGGTGGCTTGCTGCTGCAGGCTGCGTGGCCGTATCCTAAAGGTCCCAACAGAGATGGGGGCCCCCCTGTCATGCAAGGTGCTGTACATGTTCTGCACCATGGCCCCTGCCATTGAACCAGAGCCAGGAGAAAGGAAGCATGGTGAGGCCTCTCTTACAGAGGAGGAACTAAGGCACAGGGAGGTGAAGCTACTTGCTCCCACAGCACAGATACTGCGGCAGAGTAAGGAATTGAACCCACAGCTTCTGAGACCCAGCCCAGTGCCCTCTTCAGCCCTAGCATGGCTGAGCTCAGCACTCAACCTCTCTCTATTCATTAAAACTCACCTCTGCTGGGTGCTGTTGAGTTCTGTCTGTTGGCTACTTTGGAAAGCATGGGGCGGGGGGGGGGTGCGGTACATTATTTGCCGTTGCATCCTCCTCCGGCTGGCTGGGCTGTGTCCAATGGCCGTGTTCTATATTTTATGTTTGTTTTCCCTGCTGACAGTCTAGGAAGGTGATGTAGTATTGGCAGAGAGAGGAAATAATTACAAAACACAGGGACTCCATGCTGCCAGGAGCGTAACACCCAATCCAGGCAGCTACAGAGAAATGGGCCATAGATTTGTCAAACACTGGGAGCAGAAGGGAACGGGAATCAAACACACAGTTGCCTTTTGGTTTGTCTGTAACAAACCCTATCAGCACGTAGATGGATAAAAGGCATGACTTTTCTGCTGGGAATGTGGCCAGGACACAAATCCATTCAACCAGATGGCTGCTCCCCCATATGGTAGTGCTGATTTGCCAATGCTAAGCCATCCTTAAGGGGGGCAGATCTGGCTATGGGAGGATTTCGGTGGGCATCAATTCAGTGTCAGGATTGGCCCAGAATCAGGGGAGCACACGTATTGCAAAGCTATTTGTGCCCCCGTTTGAGCTCAAAACTAGCTCAGAATCTGGGCCCGTGTAGCTGGAGCTGACAGAGTTCCTGTTAGATACTCTCCGATGAGTTTCAGCTTTGCTCTTCTGGAGGAAGACTGCATTCCAGTCATAACAAATGGAGACACCACATACAAACCTGGCACCTCGCGGACACGTGCCTAGATCTGATCATCAACAGTATCTAACTCATTGCTGACTGCATTCGTTGGCATGTAGGAGCAGAAATACCAAAGAATGTCTCCTTGGCATCATTCCAAGCCCCTCTCTCTTCTGTCCCCATTTTCGGTTGTTTTCCATTCTGCATACGTTGCTTTTTCTGAGAGTTAATAAGTCCCTATGACTTGCCCGAGGCTTATTTCCTCTTGACTGTTCTAATCTAGGAGTCCTTCATTTAACCATTTTCCCCACAAGAAAATTTAGTGCTTCTGGAAGATCGTGCAGCAATAAGTCCTCGGGTTTGTCTATCCTTGTAAGGAGGATTCATGACAGAAGAAAAAAAAATAAGGCAGGACGGCCGGTCAATGTGTCATTCTGCACAGTGTTTTCCTGACGCTAGTCGGGGGGGCAGAGGTTGTTTGAGACTCAGAGGGAAGAGCGCCACCTACTGTAGCACCCACATTACTGCCTTCGGCATCTGGATGACCCCCGGGGATTTCCCATCCACAGAATTGGCCAGGCTTGTAAGTCCTGATGAAACCAGTGTTTAAGTGATCTGGTCCAGGATTCTAAGTGAACATCACAGACCAGACCCTCAGCTGGTACATGATGGACTTGGAACAGTGCCGGTTCACTGGCCCTGAAAAAAGCAACCCCCAAGATCAGTGCACACAAAGAATGATACTATCCAGTGACTGAAGACAAGCAATAATACTCAGGTGGCTAAAATAAGGAGCAAAGGCTCATTTCACTGACAGGACTCATGAGTGAGGGGTCATATGGAAAGAATTCACGGGTAGGAACACGCACGGTGCATGCCCTATCTGTGGAAAAGAGGCTGCTGAAAGGGGGAAGCAGGGGAAAGCTTGGAGCGACAAATTTGGCAAGCTACAAAAATCTGCCATCCCATCTGCTTCCGGGGAAAGAAGAGGATCCCAAAGAGCAGACAGCAAAATACTTTCGGGGGGATCATTTCAGCAATGGAATGAGAGAGATGCATGGCAGGGCCAAGTCACAGCTAGGGTTGCCAGATGGTTTAACTAAAAATACCAAACCCCGCCCCGCCCCCCCCCCCCCAAAAAAAAAATCACACACACAGGAAAAAATTCTGTTGAGAAAAAAAAAAGGGGGGGAGACCAAAGTTGTTGAGAAAAAAAAAAGGACCCCGAGAGTTAAGCAAAAAAATAATAATAATAAAAAAATAAAAATTAAAAGAGCATGGCCCCTTTAAGAAAGTCTTTGAAGCTTTTTGCCAGCGGCCATCTTGTTTTCCTGATCGAGCCAGAAGTCAACTTCCCTGCAGAACCAGGTAAGCGAGGGGGTCCAGGAGGCTCGAGGGGCAGGTCCAGCTGGCCCGGGGGGAGAGGGGGGAAGGGGCTGGGCCCAGTTGCTGAGTGTGTGTAGGGTTGCCACCAGATGTCCGGTATTTTCGCCTCCTGGCAGGGGAAAAAAAAAAAAAAAAATCAAAGAAAATACCAGACATTTTAGGTGTCCGGTATTTTCTGATTTTTTTTTTTTTTTAAACCAGACAGGAGGTGAAAATACCGGACTGTCCGGGTCAATACCGGACACCTGTCAACCCTAGCACAGCCAGCATGGCCGAACTGTTTCATAACCTGCCCACTTCGATCTTTTTGTGACCAAGACCGTTCTGGTGAAATGGACCCAGGCGCAGGACACGTTTCAGTCAACCTGAATCTGCCTGGTACAACAATAAACAACAGTTTCATCTGAAACTTTTCACCCAGCTCTACTCATGTGACTGGGGAGCCGACAGCCTCTCTGGGTCCCTGGGTAAGGTGGGGGGAAAGGCCCGACTCTGCTCCCAGAGGGGCCTCAGACAGAAGGACCAGAGCAGCCAGCCTTTCATGTTGCCCGGAGCGCAGTGAGGGCTCCCTCTCCCCCTAGCCCTCAGAGTTGCACGGTGCAGATCTTAGGGGGTGATTTAAAGGCCCAGGGCTCCAGCTGCCACAGCAACTGAGAGCTCCAGGCCCCTTTGAATCGCCTGACCTCTGCGTAACTGCTCCCTTTGCCCTTGCTGTCAGCAGGCCTGCCTATGGCTTTTTCTTCTCGGATCCTGTGCCTACTGGAGTTCACAGGATTTTGCTATCAAAGTCGAATCAGGATCTCCATGTCGGTCCTCCACTCCATCTGTGAAATCCATTAGCAGAAAAAAATCCCGACTCAGATTTGATTCAAACACCTGAACGTGAATCCAGAGAAAAAGCTCTGTCTGCCCATGAAAGCTAGGATGAAGATGGAGGACAGGTAACTCCCTGGGCATAAGAGAATGCGCGTAAGGCAACTAATGACACAGTCTAGTAATGTTTACAATAACCTTGTTTCAGCTGACTATTTCTAGAATAATATGTATGTAGGTTTTAAGAACATAAGAATGGCCATACTGGGTCAGACCAAAGGTCCATCCAGCCCAGTACCCTGTCTGCCAACAGTGACCAATGCCAGGTGTCCCAGAGGGAGGGAACTGAACAGGTACTGATCAAGCGATCTCTCTCCTGCCATCCATCTCCACCCTCTGACAAAACAGAAGCTAGGGACACCACTCCTTGCTCATAGTGGCTAATAGCCATTAATGAACTTAACCTCCATGAATTTATCTAGTTCTCCTTTAAACCCTTTTATAGTCCTAGCCTTCACAACCTCCTCAGGCAAAGAGTTCCACAGATTGACTATGCGCTGTGTGAAGAAGAACTTCCTTTTATTTGTTTTAAACCTGCTGCCCATTAGTTTCATTTGGTGGCCCCTAGTTCTTGTATTATGGGAACAAGTAAATAACTTTTCCTTATTCACTTTCTCCACACCACTCATGATTTTATAGAACTCTATCATATCTCCCCGTAGTCTCCTCTTTTCCATGCTGAAAAGTCCTGTAGTACATGTAGTTCCTATGGGACAAAATATGTGTCTGGCTGACGGAGCTGCAGTAGGTATAAATGCCATCCCAGCCGTATGCCTGTATGCCAGTTTAAACCAGCCCTACATGCACACATACCCACACCTGCACAAACACACACGGTTCCTCGCACACGAACCGCATCCCTGACAGCACGTCATAAAACCAACAGCCTGAAAATTACAGGACCCAATTCTAATCTCACTGCATTAACTTCTCACCAGCATAACTACCCTGATTTCTAGGGTGTGGTGCCTGATTTACACCCTCTTCACTGAAAGGAAAATTAGGTCAGGAAGGAGTGAGTATTAGCAGCACATCACAGCAGTACTGTACATGGGTCACAGCTCAAACCAAGATCGCTTCCCCAGCTACATAAATGTGCTGACGAGCCATTTACATCAGCACAGGGGTTGGCATTTATTATAATGTAATTGGTATTGTGCTTCTGACACCTCTGCCACCGTATGGTTTTATTCACAGGACTAAGCAGTTTAAAAGTAATTTGTGAAAAAGAGGATGCTGTCAAGACATCTCATCATGTTACAGTTTCAGTAACAGAAACTCTAATGCCTTTATTATATCAATAACATCCTCATTAGAATAAAACTTAGCACTTCTGGAGAGCTACAATTCTAGAACATTTCAAACACAATCCTGATCCAGTTTAATTTTCTCCAAAGTTAAGTGAATAAAGGGATTGCCCCGGGGATTAAGGAAGCATTTGGCAAAGTAATCAATAAATTAGCAGTTCCCAGAAAACCAGCCCACATCTCAAACTCCCACCTCCCTCCAAAGCACTCTATGAACACTAATGAATTTGTCCTCTCGGTGCACTACTGTATAGAAGGGGAAATTGAGGCATGGGGAAGCAAGTCATGCAGCAATCTGTGGCAGCCAAGCATAAAACAAAGTGAACCCACCCCACCGCATCTTGCGGGAGAAGAGTGGTGAGAAACAGAAGACAACTTCAGCTATAAACTGAATTCTACACCTTCTAAGCTGTCCAGTAGAGAAGTAATTTCCTTTAATATTGGACGAGGGCCAATGTCATCTTGATTGTTATTTCCCTTCCTAGGTATTAATCCAGTATCTTGGGTCAGATCCTGCTTCCAGTCAAGTCAACCAAAGTCTCTCTCTCAGAGCACTCACAGCTCCCGTTTACTTCCACTGACGTTACAGGCAGTTCATTCTTTTCACAATCAGGCCCTTGCAGTTTGAGTGCCCAGAGAATGCAAGGCTGGGGACACATTAGGAGGAAAAATGTTCACCTGATGATGAAAGAACTCCCCTAAACCTGTGCATAGCACTAGACAAATGATACAATGGGCAGAGAAGTTTCCTGGGCCCTCTCCCTCTTTGCAATCACAATTTTACCTGTGATCACAGCATGCCCCAGAGGATTTGTTGCAAAGCAGTTTCAGTTCTGCTAAGCAAGAGAGTTTCAATGGTCGCAAAGGACTTTTCTCTGTAGGAAAAACCTCCTCATCCCGAGTCAGCTAGACAGCGAGTAGCAGAGTGATGGGCAACCTCCATCACATCATGGGTCTATGTGTGGCCCACAAGACATTTTGCTTTCTGTTGCCCACGCGCAGGGTTGACAGATTCCATCTGCACAGTTTTTCTCCTCCCGGTATTACTAAGTGACATGCACAGAAAACAAGGGCACATGAGGTGAGGTGTGTGCTGATTTGCTGTCAGTGTTGTGTGCAGAGCCATGCACTACTTCAGCATCCAGTCAAAGCTCTGCCATGGTTCAATCGGCCCACCCCCTCAAATTCCAAGTACTCAAGCGCAGTTACCAAAACTGCCCTATTCCAGGAGTCCATCTTGGTTATGACAATCTTGTGACCCACTGAAATGAAGGAGGGGTACTCCTGCATCCCACTCACTAACCTAGGTTGCCCATCACTGAAACAGGGTCACCCAGCCTCAGAATGAAGTGGACCACAGATTTCGGGGACACATTCTTGGTTACATTTACCACCTCTCCCTTTTTAAGGCAAAATGACTAAGCCTCTGATTCTGAGGCCAGGTCTACACTAAAGAGGAAGGTCGAATCAAGATATGCAACTGCAGTTATGTTAATTATGTAGCTGGAATCAATGTACCTTGATTCGATTTTCCCCGCCATCCCCATAGAGGGAGGCCAACAGGAGCAAACGCTCCCGTTGGTTTCCCTTACTCCGCACAGGAGCAGGAGTACTGGCTGCTGATAGGGGTGTCCTCTGAGATCGATTTAGTAGGTCTTAACTAGACCTGCTAAATTGAACTCGGGGGGGGGGGAAAAATCGATCACAGCAGCATCAATCTTCCCCAGAGCACAGACATGACCTGCTTTCCCTGTCACCACTGTAGATCAGGAGTGATCCCAACCAATTTAGCAATAGTGCAAAGCTGGCATGACAGCAGCATTGGGTTTGTAAAAAGGATTCGAGTCTGACACTCATTGCATGAGGCATTAAAGATTCTCCAATCTGAAGCACAGATCTCATTGGCTCATTTTGTAGTTGGTTGCCCCTCCTAAGAATGTCAACAAAAAGGCCAAGTACCAATTGCAATGGGATATTTTCTCCCTGTGTGGAGATTTGCCCATTGTCGTATTGTGGTGGACAGAAAATGCAGTTCTGCAATGTTTACAGGCTAAATATTGAGACTACAGACCACCCTTAGTGTTTCTTATGTAGAGGTTGATAGAGACCGTGTTTGAGGCTTGAGTGCAAGAACATCTTCACAGCTGTAGTTGGAAGATCACATATGCCACTGACCAGCTTTGCGAAGTTGGGTCACTACTTGTCTGGGCTGCATTTGAACCAGAGACCATGTTTGAGGCTTGAGTGCAAGAACATCTTCACAGCTGTAGTTGGAAGATCACATATGCCACTGACCAGCTTTGCGAAGTTGGGTCACTACTTGTCTGGGCTGCATTTGAACCAGAGTCTAGAAGTGAAGTCTCCATGCTCCATCACCAGAACCCTTTTCCATTATTCTATTCTCCTATTGAGCCACGGGTTCCTCTCACTTACAATGGGGAGAATCTGAACTAACTTCACAGGAGGGTAGGAAAGATGCCCTAGACGATGGGGTACTAGACTGGGCCATGGGAAATCCTGGGGTCAATTCCTAGCTCAGACAGAATTCCTATAGGACGCTGAGGCTTCTGGGCCTTAAAGTGACATGACCAAAGGTATTTAGGCACCTAATTCCTGTTGATTCCCAGAGGATTTAGATGCCTATATCTCTCTGAAGATCTGGGTCAAAGTCTACCCTGGGCCAGAGCTCCCAGTCTGTCAAATGAGGACAATACTTTTGTACTTTAAATCTATTAATGACTGTGAGGCACTCAGACTGCAGTGTTAAGGACTTTATAGCTGGACAGCAGTCAATGGATTTACACCAGTGTAAACTGATACGCATGAGAGAAGGAGGAAATCGGTTCATTTTTGTTCATCATTTTGAGTCACAAAATTAATACTCCAGGCAAAACAATCATATTGGCGTAGCTGTATCTCCACTGCAATGGCATGGCTGTGACACCGCCCCCAAAGGGACACTGGGGACGAGTTTGGCTCACAACAGTTTCAAACTATCCTACAAAGGAAACGGAGCCGGAAACACACACACACACACACACACACACACACACACCGTGCCAGCCACACACACACACACACACACACACACACACCCCGTGCCAGCCAGAGGACCAGCCAAGATGCTCTGTCCATGGTCCCACCTGACTCCAGGCACCAGTGGTCTGTGGCACAGTAATATACTACAATTCAGCAGCCCTCTTGCTTTCTCCATCCTGCAGACCACCTCTTGAAAGAGCCGCTCACATGGACCCACTCCTCTGCTGGTCTCCTCCAACCATCACATCTGCCCTCGTCCCCCTGTTCGGCTGTCAGTATTTTTCATGCTCTCGATCCAGAAAACAAAGCTCACAACCCCGGAGGTGGATGATCACCTTTTGAAAACCAGCACTGATAGGCCTGCAGACTATAGTAACCTCCTGTCACTAGAACAGTCATGTCTGTTCCATGTGTGACCCCTAGCACTCTGCTTTGCATTTAATTCTCTCAGAGAGAGCCTTCAATCATTGTGTTAACCTCTAGCCACAATTTTCTAAAAAGCAAACGTATGATGCAGACAATTTTCAATGCATGTACATATAGGCTGGAATAGTCATGGCACATCATTAATTGAACTGGGTGCTCAATTATCTTTGAAAAACTTCAACCACGCACTGTGTATTATCAATGTTTGCATACACGGAGTACCTACTGGAGCTGCTTTGTAGCACTGTCAGCAGAAGTCAAGGATTTTAAGTATCATAAAGAGTTCTGTTACCATGAAGCTACCTTTAAAGGTAATGTGTGTGCGGCAGATGGCACAGCAACCTTCAGAAAGAGTGCTGGAATGGCAATAAAGGTTTCTATAAACAGTGAATACAATGGGTTTTCCCTGAAAGGGTCGGTTTTGTTTATATACATTTACATCAACTCCCCTACCAACGAGGAGTGGAATGAAAGAGTCAGGGGTCTAAATGGGTGCAGTTTACAAATATATGGAATTATCCTAGGTCATCTATGTGGTAATTTGGACACTGGAAAAAGTTAGAGCCCGATTTGGCATTCACTTATATCAATTTTACACTGGTGTAATTCCATTCATTGTAGCTGAATCAGGCCCTCTAGGAAAAACAGTTTATGCTACATTCCCCGACTGGGCCAGTCCAGATTGATCTGTTAGAAAGTGGGATTTGCAGAGCAACTGGAAGGACTGAAATCTCATTCTAGCATACGTGCCAAAACACCACCATGTTCATGGCTCAATGGACCAGATTCTAATCTTAGTTACAGCACCGGGAAGCTGAAATCAGTGACATTACTCTTGTTTTCAATCAAAGGTAGAGGAAAAACCATTAATTGCTTTTCTCTGAAGCCTTTGGCACCGGTTGCTACAAGAGGCAGGATCAACGCAGTTTGAGGCACAATGGCAGATACTGTATCCTAGTGTCAGTTATGCAGCATCCAGGGGGAAGTTTAAGAGCCCTTGAAACACCTGGCTACAAGTAGTTTTAGGCTACTGGACATTTTGTTCCATCCTGACCAGCCCAAGGCTGCTCCTGAAAACTTTTCAGGACAGACCAGTGAATCACAACAGTGAAATTAAAACAACCCTAAGCAATCCCAGCTCCCATGGCAGAGCTTTGGTTCGGAAACATTGCAACTCTTTGGCTCTCTGGAGTTCTCCTTAGCATTCATGCACAGATTCTACAGCAGTGGGCGCAGCATTCGCATGCTAGCAAAGGTGGTTGCAAAAGCTGATCTCTGGCCCTACTCTGCTTCCCCCACCAAGAGAAGCGGAGATCTAGCAAAGTTTTATAGAATATAAGGAAAGTAGGACAGAAAAATAATCATTGCACTACAGCAAGATAATAAACAGGGATGCAGCAGCAAAACAAAGAAATAATTACAACCAATGAAGCCAAGTTTGACCCAGAAGAAGAGCTAATTGATGGGTTGTTATTAACCAGAGAGACCAGGAAGGTTCGTGCTGATACAAAGCCCAGAAAAAGATCCTCTCTCAACCCACAGGGCTGACAGTCTAAGGGCCCAATCCTGCAAAAGCTTGAACAAGTAACTAGGGCAGCCGCTATAGGAACTGGAACTAAAGGTGCTGGCTGTTGTCTCACCGCCTGGCTTGAAGTGGTTTGGTTTAATGGCTCTAGCATCCCGGGCAGCTTCTTGGAGTGCTCATAGGAGCGAAGCTGCTACCCCGTCTATGTGTCTCCAGGATCAGGCCCCAAACAATTTCCCCATGCCTCTAGGATTGAAGTCCATGAGAATTGCGCCCTACATCTCGGTGGGAGCAGGACCTATCTTTGATCTCTGTGCTTCCATGAACCCCTCTTTTGCCCTCCCCATTTCCTCCCCAGCTCAAGCGGGAACACAGGCGAGTTTTGTTCTTTCCCAGAAGGAAAGCACTGGCTTTAGTTTAGTTCTTAAACCGCAGCTGACCAACCTGGGCGTTGGAACTGAAGGTGCTGGGGGACACCAGCTATTGAAGAAACCCAGAAATTACCACCTTTGTGGCGGAGTGGGGGGAACCCAAGTCAGGGCTGGGTGGCTTTTCCCGCGCTGTGAAATTCCATTTTGTCCCTTTGACTTGGCCCGGGGAGGAGCAGAAGAGGGACCCTGCATCAAGGGTCGCGGAATGAAAGGGCGGAGAGCAAATGAAACCAGCTGCCATCCAGCAAACGGGCTAGCCCGCATCCCTTGCATCTGAGAAGGGGTTTTGGACCCACGAAAGCGGATGCCCAAATAAATCTGTTAGCCTGGAAGGTGCCACCCACCGGACGGCCCGTTGTTTCTGCAGATACAGACCAACAGGGCGACCCCTCTGACCTCAGTCGCCCCGGGCAACCTGTCCAACACAGCAGGGTGCTCTGAAGGAATGTGGGGGCGACTGGGGAGGAAAGGCAAGGGGTGCAAGACCGGGTTTGAAGGAAAGGGGCCAGGGCAGCCTCAGCTATTCCTGTTCGCCCTGCCTGGGGCTTCCTGCAGGGCGAGGAGAGGAGCTGGAAAGCGCCTGGTGCCACGTTCACTAGTCAGCCCCCGAACCAAGCCCCGTTTTCCGGCTGGCTTTGCTATGATCCGAAAGAGCCTCACTGGGGGCTTTCTCCGCCGGGCGGCGGGAGGCGAGCAAGTGGCTGGACCCTGGGAAAGGGCTGGTGGAAATTCCCACGGACAAGCACTACCGGGTTCCCAGGGACTCCCCCGCACCGGTCCTGTATTTGTCCTCGGGCTTTGCTCCCGGGGGGGCCCTGAGCGCCGAGGTGCCTTTTCCGCCGCCCGGTATCCACCAGGTCGCGCCTCCTGCCCCCATATTCAGTCTCCTCCGGGTTTCCCCCCCAATTGCTCCTCGCTCCAGGGTTTCTCTGAGCTCTTCCCAAGAAGCGAAAGCTGCAGACAAGGGAGCAGCCTCCCCCCACCCCAGAAACTAAGCGAGCCCCGGAGCCTCTTTCCCTTCGGGAAGCGGAGGCTCGGCGGGGCTCGCTGCGAGCCCCAGGGCGAGGGACCCCGGCGCTCAGTCCTTCCCGACCCAGCCAAAGTTTCTCGCCGCCGCAGCGAGGCAACCGAAGGGCAACTCTGCGGGGCGGCCCGGGGAGCTGGGGGAAGGCGCCGCGGACTTACCCAGGCGAGGAGGCAGCTGGCCAGCGAGAGCCAGAGGCAGGCGGCGGGGCGCTCCATGCCGGCGGCGCTGGGCTCCTTCCCGCTCCCTTCCTGTCCAGGCGGCTCCCGGGCTGAAGTTGGCGGCGGTGCAGTCCCAGGGTCCCGGTTCAGCGCTGCCCTGCCCGAGCCATCTGCGCCGCGCCTGGCCACCGGGAGCCGCTCCGGGCGCGCAGCGAAGCCGGGACCAGCAAGCGCCGCGGCCGGGGGGGGGACGCCGAGCTCCCGCGGCTGAAGCCAGCCAGCAGCTCCGCCCTCGGGCTGGGGGCTCGCCGCGCCGGCCAATGGAGGAGGCTGGGGGCAGGCAGGTGCCCAGGGCGGGGTGCGGGGCGGCTGGGAGGCAGCGGTACAGGGGCCGGGCTGGGGAGAGGCGCTGGAGCCAGGCAAGTGCCGCGGAGCAGCGGGAGGTTCGGACAATTCGGAGCCGGGCGTGCCCCGGCGCCTTTTCAGACCCGCCCGCTCCACTTGGGAGCCGGGACCGGGAGCTGCCTGTTTGTGCGGCTCCGAGAAACGGCTGCGCTTTGCCCTCCTCCAAGCAGTGCGCCCAGCGTCGCGGGGCACGTCGCTCAGGAAGCCTCCCCTTTTATAACGGGGGAAACTGAGGCAGGGAGGGTCCGCATATGTGGAGGGGGTGGGTTCGCCTAGGTGAGCCTTCTAGCCCTATGGGGAGCCCTGCTAGTCTGTGTCTGCCAAAGCAGCCAGGAGTCCTGCGGCACCTTCCAGGCTAACAGATGTATTAGGGCATCAGCTTCTGGGGGTAACCCCCTTTGTCAGATGCACGGTGCTGGGTCTGTAAGTGACCGGGGGCTGAGCTGGATTTCTAGGCTCAGTAGATTGGTAGGGGATGGCCTGGTGTCTCCTCTTGGCTGCTACCCCGGGGACTGTGTTGGGGACCTTCCCACACCCCAGGGCGCAAAGCAGGAGCTGCTGCAGTTTGAGCTGATGAGCTGGGGGGAGGCGTGGGAAAGCCTGCGCCTTGTGGTTTGGGCACAGAGGTGGGACCGGCAACCCATTCACCGGTGGGTTCTACCCATTTCAGAGACTCAACAGAGAGCGATGGAGGGTGCCTTCCAGATAGAGGCGGGGGAGGGAGGGCAAAGGAACAACTGCCCCCAGGCCTGGCTACGCAAAAGGGCCCAGAGCTCTGGCCACTGCTGCCCCAAGCCACTTTAAATCTCCGCGGGAGCGCCGCAGGGCAGGCTCTGGCCAGCTCTTAGGGCTGCCTGGGGGGGGGGGGGGCGGCACGCTCCAGGCAGCATTGAGGGAATGCCACTGTCTAGGCAGCACTGAGGGTGGGCTATTCCCAGCTCTGCCCCTTCCACCTGAGGTCCTGCCTCTTCCAGGAGTGAGGAGCCAGTCCCTCCCCCCCCACCTTACCCAGGGGGCTGGCATGGCTGTCGCCCCCCCCCCGCAGAGGGAGTACGTGCTGTGGTGAAAGGAAGGGAGCTGTGGTCAAGAGACCACCTGTCTGTTACTCCAAGCGATGCCAGGGTTTGAGGGACCTTGGGAGCCTCCACTTAGCTAGGAAACAGGGGGCAGCTTTTCTCTTTGAAACCTCAGTTTCAGCACCCCAAAGCATTTGGTGAGGCAGCCTCCATCCCCCTACTGCTGGGAGACTGGCTTAAAAATCCAGCGATTAAACACGGGGGGGGGGGGCGGGGTCTCTCTCTTGGAGCAGTCTGTACAATTCCCACTGTCGGCGTTTCCCAGGCGGCCTGCAGAGCTGGAAACCTCCTTCAGAAATGAAGTGGAGAGTCTCCATCACTTGACTCCGGGAGCTGGGACTTGAAGGGGGGGAAAAACACCACCAGGCGTCCTGGGTTACTTCCAGCAGCACTAGGCAAATCTGTGAACATTTGTCCAGTACTTTGGCACCTTCAAAGGGAGCCAGGTTTCCTCCCAGAGCCCCCTACCATGCAGGGGGAGTAGGCACACTGCATGGATGATGCAGCCTCTTCACACTCCCAACTCCAGTGCAATTGCCAATTTTATGGGCCCCCTCAGAGTGAAGGGGCTGTCAGCACAACAGCCACTCCCCTGACTTTCTTCCCCTGCCCCTTGGGGTGATTTGCCCTTCAGAAGGGGTTAGGAGAATTAGTCTCCCCAGGTACTGAAATTAGGGGGGGTGTTCAAATTTACAGGGGGGATGTCAGGGCCGATGAGGGGTGAGACCATGAGGGTGAAGGTGGGCTGAATGGCTCCATAGTTCACAAAACTGGGGAGGTGTTGGGGAAATTCGGGGGGGTATACACCCCCATGGGGGGGGGTGTAGGGAAATCCCTGGCTAGGAGGAAGGAGGCCCTGCTGAGCAAAGAGACAGCTCAAGTCTTGCTGCTTCTTCCCTCCCCTCCCCTCCCCCATCTAGGGCCAGCCACTGTCTGAGGCTTCCCCTATTTCACATGGTTTCTTTGTTCATATGTTGCTGCCGGCTCAAGATCAGGCTAATGGATACACCGCTGCCTTCCTGTAAACACACAGTGAGACAGACCTTTCCATGCACTCAGCAAGCCCCAAAGCCCAGCCCCTTAGCACCACTCACTGACACATACTGAGGCTCCCTCGGCCAGTATGATTTATTGGGGAAGGGCTTTGGTGGATCAGGGCTCTCCTGCAGCCAAGTGCTTCAGCAGATGAAATGAAGAAATAGCTTCACTGGTTCCGGTCAACAAAGATGGGCTGTTTTTTTAAAATTGCTTTTATACCCTGTGACTGACATGCTGAGAAAAACTATCTCTTTTCTCTCTGAAGGTGACCTGCAAAGAGGGAAACAATATTATTTGTGACTTTTTTTTTCCAGTTTCTGATGCATGAATAAGATTTGAAATTGTAGGTGCCTTTTCAAGAGGGGTTTTCCCCATCCCATTTGTCCTTTTGGGTTTGACATCACAAACACCAGCCTCTTTGGCTCTGTTTTGTCTGGAAGATTGTACCGAGGATAACAGTCATGGGCATAGCAAAGAGAGACGAGAAATTAATTACATCCATTATTTGCACAGTTCTTTGAACACACAATAATGAGGCCTACTTATAAAATAGCAAGGGGATGGCCTGTTAGCTAGTGACTGTATCTTCAAGTTTCTAATAAACTTTTCCATTTCAGTGCACTAATCCAACTGTGGGCCTTAGGCATCCTGATAAAGCTGTGAAAACTGGGGAGAGGCTGGCAAATGTGGCTCTTCAGAATCACTGGGAGAGAACGACCAAACTTTTTAAGCAGAAGACCCCCATTGGAGGCAAGGGGGCATTCTTGAAAGAGCTGGGTTTAGTGAAGGAGATGTCCTTTTCTAGCTCTTTCTTTCCTATGAACCTTTCCAACTCATCTGATGAAGTGGGGTTTCCCCACAAAAGCTCATGATTCCATATATATTTTTTGTTAGTCCTGTTATTTTTAAAGTTACTGATTTGCACGACTTCTTCTCTGAGACTATGAACCTTTCAGTGAGGGACCAATAAGCCTTTCCACTAAGGATATGAAAATGTAACTGTGTGCACAGTTAACCAATGAACTTGGGTAATGTGCACGGTTACACACAGACCTCCAGTATGCACAGGGACATGGCTTAAAAGCCAGCTCCCCATGGGTACCGGCTTCCCTGTGCATTGATACAGAAAAGCAGCAGCGTGGCGGAAGAGGTGGGAGCCACTGCCCCACCCCCCGCTGCCCCAGGAGCATGTAACTGTGTAACCGCTGAACAATTTCAGCCATTACACCATTACTGAAACACATTTTAACATCCTTACTTTCCACTGACTCCAGTTGGCATTGGATCAAGCCTTTATGTTGTGTCCAGTGCCGGCTTCCCTAGTTGTGTTACTTAATTCAATCTTCTTTCCTTCCCTAGGACAGATCCTAGGGCTCTATTGGGCTGAAATCTCCCCCTACCACCATGTCATCGATTTCTCTCCTGCTTAGTCCTGCTTAAACTGTTTGGTTTCGAGGACAGGGCCTGGATGAAATTGTGTTCTGTTCCTAATAGCCAGAAAGAAGATCCCACAAGGAGTTTTAGAACCATACATAGCACCATCATCCAACTGCTGAAGTTTGTGGTCTCTGTTCCATGCCCCTTTGACTGCAGATGCCTTGCCCAGCATTGTGCATGGGCTGCCATCCCCATAGCATGGCAAGCATTTGTACGGGGGCATATAAATCTGGAGCAGCATAGCATTCCATAGGATAACCATGACATGCGTTTTATTTTGTGCAATGCATGGAGGTTAGAGACAGAAGAATATCAGCCAATACTATTTCATAAATAAAATGGGTCAACCCATATACAGGGCTAGTGTAACCCACATACTTGTGTGGTTCACTGTCCCATGTAGTGGCACTTAGACCACTTACAGCCAGAGATAAGAACAAGGGAGCTCTACAGCCTAAGCTGAGCTCAGCTGGCTTTATAGCTCAAGCTCTAGAAGCTCCTATACTAAGCTCCAGAAGTTTCTAGTTCAATTCTGCATGGTACCAGCTACACTAGTCATACTATAAATCAGGGGGACAGGGGTGGTTGCTGCTGCTTCTTCTTCTAAGGTTCAGGTGACATGATAGACCTATATATTTTATTTCTCTCCAGTGGGTTTTTCTAGACATGCCCACTGTCTTTGACTATATTTTGGGCCAGATCCTTGGCTCGTGTACATTGATTTATACCAGATCAGGCTCATAATTTCCTGATCAGATGACATATTAACTTCAGTGGCAGAAACCTACAGATCTCTGTGCACATTTTTGCCAAAAAGTAGAGTATAGAAGGGAGTGGGAAAAATCTAATAGGTCACCATGTCTGAGAGCCTGTTGGGATGCTCAGCTACAGATACCCACCAACCCATCTGAAGTTTAATTTTCACTACATTGTTCTCCTTGGCCTCCGAGGATAGGACAAGAAGCAATGGGCTTAAATTGCAGCAAGGGAGGTTTAGGTTGGACATTAGGAAAAACTTCCTACCTGTCAGGATGATAAACACTGGAATAAAACTGGTTAAATAGACATCTATCAGGGATGATCTAGATGGCATTTGATCCTGCTGTGAGGGCAGGGGACTGGATTTAATGACCCCTCGAGGTCCCTTCCACTTCTAGTATTCAGTGATTCTAGTGCTATGTGGCCAGCTGCTAATCCCTTAGGGTATGTCTATGCTAGCTCGTTAGTTCGAGCTAGGTAGGCAAATGAGGGCAACCGGAGTTGCAAATGAAGCCCGGGATTTAAATATCATGGGCTTAATTTGCATGTTCCCGGGCGCCGCCATTTTTAAATCCCCCTTAGTCCGAACTCCATGCCCGTGGCTACACGCGGCACAGAGTAGGTAGTTCGAATTAGAGATCCTAATTCAAACTACCATTACTCCTCATGGAACTACGATCTCTAATTCGAACTACCTACATCTGTTTTTCCGACAAAACTTGAGGAATGTCCACACTGCAATTGAGTTCTTCTGCAAGAAAATCAAAAGAACAGAGGGGTTTTTTTTCTGGCATTTTTTCATTCTACGAGGAAGAAGCCTTTTTGTGAAAGAGCTCTTTCGCAAAAAGGCGTGTGTGGATGGGGAAGAGGGAGTTTTCGGAAGAAGAGGAAAAAGGAAAAAGCACAGGTGCCCTGGTGGCCACACCGTCCATAGTAATCACAGCTTACACGTGAGAGAGCGTCCATTCAGTGTGGATGCTCTCTTTCGAAAAAGCAGATTGCTTTTTTGATGCATTTTTGCAGTCTAGATGCTCTCTTTTGGAAGAAGATTTTTCGGAAGATCTCTCCTGAAAAAAGTTTCTTCCGAAAGAAGCCTGTAGTCTAGACGTAGCCTATAAGGGCTTGCAGTGGGGGATAACAGACCTACTGGGACCCTGGGCACAGTGAATGGCAGTGTTGTCTTCAAGTTGTCATTGTCAAGTCCAAGTCGAGTCTCAATTCACTACAGTTCAAGTCTCAAGTCGAGTCACCTCGGCGACTTAAGTCGGACTCGAGTTCAAGTTGTGGGACTCAAGTCAACAACTCCGGTGAGTGGACCTGGCTCTGTGCTCCTGGAAAGAGCAGGGCTTTGGGTGGAGGGGATGGGGCTGAGCAGCCAACTCAGTGTCACCTGGAGCATGCTGCATTCCTTCCCCCCAGTCCTCAGAGTGGCAAGTCAAAAGGACAGGGAGCACTCCTGTGGTAATGGTGGTGGTGGCTGAAAGTCCCGGGCACTTTCGAATTGCCGCCCCAGGGCAACTGCCCCTTTTGTCTCCCTTTGCTGGCAGGCCTGAGGGCATTTATACGCAGAGCAGCGAAGTACAGCATTCGGGCATGCTTTCTACAGCAACTTGCATGTTGAGCTTCAACCAGTCACTGCAGAATTATCTGTCCTTTCCATTCCATACAAAGTTTGTCATTTGTAAAGAGAAAGTGGAAGGAACTGGAACCCCAGGCCATGGTTCTTAACTGAGACTGTTTTATGAATGTGCGATAAGTGGCCGTGTTATGTTGAAGAAGCTGTTAAATTCAAGGAAAGAGTGTACGAGCCATTTAAGTAAAATTAGCTATCTAGTGTTCTTGTACATAAGTATCAAGGTGCATGGACCCACTATAAAAAAACCCAACTGAGAACCCTTTTATACGGTACGTGCAGCAATTAACACTACCCATGTGCAGGAAGCTCAAACATCTACTAGTTGTTCCAATGAATAAATAATAAACCCTGGATTCGAACTAACAAATTCATGGTAATTAATGGTTCCTAATGAGCAACTGAAGCAAACAACAATAAGGAGAGGAATCAGGCCAGGTTCTCACCTGGTTTAAATCAACCTAACTCTGCAGGCTTTCCTGGAGTTTCGCTAGTTTACACTAGCTAGGGATATGGTTTTCTGAATCTAGGTTGAGCTTTCTTTTCTTTTCATGCACTGTTGCAGAGTAATAATGATTATTACATACAGGGCCACAGTCATGCAACAGGGCTCCATTGTAGAGCACAAACAAGACACTCCCTGCCCTGCAGAGCTTATATTCTAAGACCTGGCACCGGTGGATACATAGAGACAGGGAACACAAAGAAACAGCGAGACAACACTGATGGGCAGCAGTCTCAGCATACCAGCAATTGAGCCATTGTCAGGTGTTCTGAAGAGACAGTGTCTAGGAATAGAGTAGTGTCCCTTTAAATAGTGCTGAATCTTCTCATTGTGCACACGGCATTTTATGTTGCAAAGCTTCCAGGAAACAGTCAGAACAGCAGGGTTCTACAGCAAGGCCTTGCATGTGAGTGTACAGCTAATAAATGTGGTTGTTTGGGACCCAGCTGTGGCCGGGTGGTTTCTTCACGTTTTTGTTATGCAAAGAGCAAACAACGCAATACGAAGCATCTCAGCCATGGAGAGTTTTAAGGGGGGATTTTACCTAGGGCAATACCATGGCTTTGAATAGGAAATGAAGCATCTTACAACGGTACATGGACATCTATGTACTCCACACGTAACTCCAGAAGCAGAACATTCACCACAAGAGGGAGCACCAGGAAAGGCTCTGGTCTTTCAAGAGCACATGCTCTAGGTCCTTCTGTCTCCTGGCCATTCAGGCTGACTCCCATGGTGCTCAACAAGTGGAAATTACCCACAATTCCCAGGTGGGGTCTCCATTCACAAAGAATCAGTCCAATGAGGTTCGAGGCCATCACTGGGGTCCTATGAACTGTCACCTGTCTCTGTGTTCCTCTGAAGCTTGTTTGAATGTTTGTGTAGTCGAGTCAGTGTGGTGTCCTAGGTACAGGTCCAAGCTTAGTCGAGGGGTCCTTTTTTTCCCCATAATATCCTCAGGTTCAATCATCAGTGGGGTTTGTGGTCCCTTACCATCCAATTTTCTAAAAGGACAGGGGAAGGGATAGCACAATGGTTTCAGCATTGGCCTGCTAAACCCACATTGTGAGCTCAAGAGGGCCACTTAGGAATCTGGGGTAAATCTACCAGGGATGGTTCTTGGCCCTGCCATGCAGGCAGGGGCATGGACTCAATGACCTCTCAAGGTCCCTTCCAGTTCTATGAGATAGGTATATCTCCATATATTATTATTTAGCCATTATGAATTGTGAGGCAGCAAGGCATGTGTCTATGCTTTGCCCAGAGTCCTACCTCATTGTGACAGAGGTAACTCAGCCAATCACCACCCTTCCTCAACAACTCATTTGCATGCAGCTGTTTCATTGGCTGTACAAGGCAGATGATGGATTACTTGGCCTGATTGCCAACTCTGTGTGACAACACAAGCGTTCTGCATAATAACAGGGTGCGCTGCTCACAACTCATAGGATCCACTTTTATTCAAGGCCCATTGTCTCTCCATACCAGAAGAAAGAAGTTCCATCAAAAGAGCCAAGATATAAGGGAACACAATGAAACAGCATGAAACCACAGTCACCCAATAGTTCAATAGAAAAGGTGGAATAAAGACCTGCCCACAACAGTGCACCAAAGAAAATACAGCATTTTAGACCCACGTTTTTGTGATGCTGGGCAGGCCTCAACATCTCTGGCTCAATTTTCCGTCCAGTAATCTAGGGATGATAATAATTACTTACCCTACCTCAGAAGGCAGTGAGGATTAATTACTTAATGTTCCTGTTGCGCTATATTTATCTTCACATAGTCTATGCCAGCTGTAGCAGGAATCAGCTTACAATTATCATGCATTCACGGGGGACTATTCATTTGCAATGTTTTTTGCCAAAACCATTTTCTTAAAAATAATTTTAAAACACCCTAACGATTTGGGTTCTGGCCCAAAACTACTGTTCTCTTTAGGCCTTAAAAAAAAAAAAAAAAAAAAAAGTGCTAGAGCTATGTAAATCACATACCTCAGCCGGCATGACTGACTTAATATAGCAGCAACAACTCCCTCTCTGCACAGCATCCCAATCAGTTTGAAGTTGAACAGATCAGGCAAAGTAGCTGATGATTCGTTATTGGGATTATTTATATTCTTGGCATGGGTGCAGATCCCAGGGTGTTCATGGTGCTGTGCAGATAAGGAAGGAAACAAAGTCCTTGCCCCACAAATCTTTCAGAGTGAAATGAGACTCAGTACTGATGGGGTAGTGTTGTGTCCGACACAAAACACCTAGGTGCAGGCAGCACTAGTTATTTGAAGGCACTGACTCTCAGGGGAGCCAACAGCCTCCGTGGGCCCCTGGGCATGGTGGGTGGGTCCTGGCTCCATGCTCATGGAAAGGGCGGGGCCTGAGGCAGAAGAGGCGGAGCCAGGGCAGCCAGCCAGCCCTTCTTACGACCCAGAGTGAGACACGGTCCCCTCTTCTGCCCTTAGAGCCGTACAGACCATGTTCCACAGCACTCCAGTGGCCATTTAAAGGGTCCAGGGCTCTGATCGCAGTCAGTTCTGCTGCCTCCTTTGTCCCCTCCCCCACTGGTGGGCCTAATGCCTCTCAACTTTACCAGATTACTGTTTCCCTGGCAGGAGTCTGATTTGTCTTGTGCACCCACCTATCACCTCACTTAAAAACTGCTTGCTTACAAAATCAGACATAGAAATACAAAGGGCTCCCATCACACTACCACTGAAAAATTGCTGACTTTCTCACTTTTGCCATATAGTTATAAAATAAATCCATTGGAATGTAAATATTGTACTTAGGTTCCAGTGTGTACCATAGAGAGCAGAATGAATCAGTCACTGTCTGACATTTCAGGTTGTACTGACTTTGCTAATGCTTTTCATGTAGTGTGCTGTACAACTAGGCAAATATCCAGATCTGTTGATGGACCCCTTGGGAAACCTCTGTGCAGGCCCAGCCAAAGAGTTTGTGGGGCCCAAGGCGGCATGTTGTGGTTGGCTGCACCGAGTGGCTGGGTGGCTCCCAACCAGGGCAGTGAGCGAGCAGCTGGGTGGGCAGGCGCCGGGCAGCGCGGGGCCCTGAAGGTGTGGAGCCACAGGCAACCATCTTGCTCACCTTGCCCTAAGGCCGGGCCTGGCTCTGTGTAGAATCATAGAATCATAAAGCTGGAAGAAACCTCAGGAGGTCATCAAGTCCAGACCCCTGCTAAAAGCAGGACCAATCTCAACTAAATCATCCCACCCAGGACTTTGTCAAGCTGGGACTTAAACACTTCTAGGGATGGAGATTCCACCACCTCCCTAGGGAACCCATTCCAGTGCTTCCCCACTCTCCTAGGGGAATAGTTTTTCCTAATATCCAACTAGACCTCCCCCACTGCAACTTGAGACCATTGCTGCTCATTCTGTCATCTGCCACCACTGAGAACAGCCTCTCTCCATCCTCTTTGGAACCCCCCCTTCAGGTAGTTGAAGGCTGCTATCAAATCCCCCCCTCACTCTTCTCTTCTGTAGACCAAATAAGCTCAAATCCCGCAGCCTCTCCTCGTAGGTTACGTGGTGTAGCCCCCTCATCATTTTTGTTGCCCTCTGCTGGACTCATTTCCACATCTTTTCTGTAATGAGAGGTCCAGAATTGTACACAATGCTCCAAATGTTGTCTCACCAGTGCCAAATGGAGGGGAATAATCACTTCCCTAGATCTGCTGGCAATGCTCCTCCTTATGCACCCTAACACGCCATTAGCCTTCTTGGCTACAAGAGCACACTGTTGACTCAAATACAGCACCTCATCCACTGTGTACCCCCAGTGGCACATATACTTCTGGTTGAGAACCACTGTATTAAGGTATAATACTCATAGAGGGGGAGTGGTTATTTGCCTAGCTTATTGATGCCCAGGAGAACTGCTTGTACTCTTGCAGAATCATGTGCAGGGACTGTGCCCAGCTGGGCTTGTAACCAGCAAATCTGCATGGTGGTATCCGCTAACACCAAGCATTAAACTGGGAACCTCCAGAGCTAGCTGGGTCCTGTAACAGAGAAGCGCATAACACACACTGGCAGGGAGTTACATACTTCTCTGCACAGAGAAAGCTCACCCTAGCATCTGAGGCCCACAACAGTTCAAAGTTGAGGCGAGTCCCCAGTGTGTGGTGCCTGCTGTTGTGTCCAATGTGAGGAGTTGCCCTGAGGATCACCAGAGCAAGGTACCTGTGTCCTTCCAGACTCCTGGCTGTGAAAGACTCAAATCCACCGTGGGTCTGGGTTACCTCACGCATGGACCGATGGGACACAAGAACAGAACTGAATTTCTCACATGGTGCCTTTTCCATCCTCCGGAATCTCAGCTTCGGTTGTCTTTGAGAAGTCAGCCTGTGTCTGTTCTGGGTGTGCCAAAAAATCTCGAAAGCATGAACCCAGTGTAATGGGAAGGGTGTGCAGACAGCCAGCAACAACAGCTCTGAGAGGCATGAACTGCCCCATTTGTCTCAGTGGGTGCTAACTCACATGGCAAAGGGGACACTTGAAATGCCAGTGCTATTAATGACTTCTCTGTTCAAAGGAGAGGAAGCAGGCTGGGGGAGGGGCGCAAAGTGGGCAAATGTCCCAGGGCCTGGTAATTCTAAAGGGCCCTTAAAATTGCTGCTGGAGCACTGCGTGGTGCACTGCATAGCCCCGCACCACATGCTCCAGCCTCCCTGAGGGCTGGCGGGTGTGTGTGTGTGTGGGGGGGCACTGCACCGTCTGAGTGGCATTGGGGGCTGGCTGCTCCAATCCCGCCCCGTCTGCCCAAAGCCCTCCCCCACAGTGCCCAAGGGCCGGGTAATCCTACCAGCTCCCTTGAGAGGAAACATCATATTATGAAGCTCTCTGCAGTCTACTCAGACTGACAGCTCACATTGACACCACGAGTGTCCAGTCAAGAAGGCTCAAATCCCAATGGTTCTGGCAGGGCCAAGCCAGGTACTTGAGACCTTATCAAGGGGGACCTAGGCTCAAGGGACCAAACAGAGCATCTGAGCCTTATGGGGGAGGAGCCAAGCTTGAGGAGCACAGCAGAGCATATTCTGAACATCTGCACAGCCGGCCCAAGTACAACATCCAATTTTGTCGTGTCAAATGGGCAGAGCTATGGGGGTTTTTTTTAGAGTTCATCAAGGTCACAGAAAAATGGGGGTTTAAATGTGTGTGTGTACAAACTGAGATAGGTAGAAGGGAGGTATCATAAAGTATCCTAAGCTGGAGAGCTTCAGTTTTGTCTGCACTCTGTTGGGTGTTCACATATTTCATAGCTTCCAGTTATGTCTGATAAGTCATTAGAGTAGCTGTTGATGGACAACTAGCCAAAATAAGATGAGTTTTCAGAGAGACAAGGGGGGGGGGGTAAGATCATACCTTTTATTGGCCCAATTTTTGTTGGTAAGAGAGAGCAGCTTTCGAGATCCAGTAAAAGAGATTATCTTGCCCACCTTGTCTCTCTAATATCCTGGGACTGACAGCTCCCACAACACATGAGTTTTCACAGGCACTTGAAAGAGGACAGACAGTCTGGACAGAAACTGTAGCATGAAAAAGTCACATGGATGTGAGTGGTAGGTAGGATTCTCAGTAGGTGTAATTAATGTAGCTCTCTAGTAGGGATCTTGACTTACACCATCTGGGAATCTGGCCCAAAGAGTTTAATGAGGCAGAATGAATTAGGAAAATGTCATTTGTGTTAGTTCACACCACACTGAAAGGTCACTGAAAAGTCACTGATATTTTGACTGCACCACCCCAGAAGACTCCAAACAAGGATCAGAGCCTGTATCATGCCCGGCACCAAACAGATAACACTTTCGACAGTTCCCGCTTGTAATGGGGCACCACTCACCTCTCACAAGTGCCCCCCCTCTTTGGCTGAGGGCATGTGCTTGCACTCTCTTGTTTGAAGCCTCTTCGGCAACTCAGGCCTCCTGCCAAATCACATACCCTGGGTGCAAAGCACACAAATTCCAGGGAATATATCTGATAGGGGCCTATCTTGATACTCCAATAGTATCCCTCAGTCTGACCCCCACTCTGGAATAGAGAGGTGGCCCCAGATCTTCCCCTCCTGGAGGCAGCATCCTCATCCTTACCTCAGGGCTTTATCTCAGAGCCCCAAAACAGTCCATCTGTCTCCAATAAACTGTCCCCACAGAGCTATGCATGGTGCTTCTGCTCTCCCAACCAGTCAGTCACTTGGTCTGCATATCTTGAGGTCTCCAGAGAAACTGACTGTCTCAGACCCTTCAGCTCCTTTTATAAGGCCTTCCTGGCCCCTGATTGGCTGTTTCCTTTGAATCCACTCTAGCTGCTTGGAGGACCTCTCTATTATCTTTCTGGGGCAGTTTGGCAGGACCACAAGGCCTTTGGCAAGAGGCCTCAGGGCCTGCTCCACCCTGTCACACTACTCCAGAGTATCACAATCTTAGATTTTGACAACGCAGAACAGGTGAGTGAACAGGCAAGGAGCAGGAGAGAAGTGAAACGAAGGAAGCACAGAGGTATGTTTGCATTACTGGGGTCTCCATAGTCACAGGAGAGGTGCCACCTCTCTTTAGGATTTCTCTATCACGTAGATTTCTCTGATTTCCCCAGGCAGACATCAGTCTCTGTCAGTGTCAACCACTAGCCCCGGGCTTTCTTAGCAGACTGGAGCTTTCTCTTCTTGACTGAAGGCAAGATGGCCTGGCCTGGTATTTTTCCAATAGTTTTAAAGTTCATTGTCTGTATGAGCTCCAGCCACTTAGTTGGCAATTGGCCTGCTGCC
The DNA here is from genome assembly GCA_032595735.1 of Pelochelys cantorii. NCBI lineage: Eukaryota > Metazoa > Chordata > Testudines > Trionychidae > Pelochelys > Pelochelys cantorii. Next base: position 253,503,956 of record CM064327.1, on the reverse strand, counting down.
TATCAGCCTCCAAGCCATCCTGCATTTCCTTCAACCCTGCTGCACAGATTATAGGACTCTAGCAAGGATGCTCAGCGGAGCCCAATGGGTATAATTAGAGCTCAGCGGCTGCCCATTCATATTACTAGGAGGAAGGGGAATCTAGAGCAGCAGCATTCAAACTTTTTTTCTCATGACCCAGTTGAAGAAAATGGTTGATGCCCATCACCCGACATAATTTGACTAGTGGGCGGACTTCAGGGTGGGGCTGAGGATGAGAGTTCTGGGATATAGGAGTGGGCTCCTGTTGTTGGATTCCCTGTCTGTCTGTGGTACCAGAGGAAAGGAACTGGGAGGGATCATTTGGGGGAAGTGTCCCAGGGAAAAAGCTGCCAGAATGGGAGTAAAAGGAATCTTGTCTAGTGCTGTTGCCTTAGGGTCCGTGGGCTGGAACCTGGAGTAGTGCGTGGGCCTAGCTTCCCCCCCAGACCTCCCCACTCCCTCACAGACTATATCCCTGAGAGGGGAGACCAAGACTATGGAGCGGTTTTCACCTCAAACTGTGGACTAGCCCATGATGAGTATGGCTCAGTAGGCTGTGACCCTTGCCTCTAGAAAAAAAGAAGAGGCTGTGTGGAGGGTCACAGTGAGTCTGTCAGAAGTGTGGGACCCACAGGGCACAGCCGTTACCACAGAAATGAGCGGTGGATAGCTGCATCCATATCCTCAAAGGCAGAGGCCCGCGGGTATAAAGGGGGTATCTGCAGATTTGTAGGTCTCTCCTGATGAAAACACGCTAAGCTGCTAACTCAGAAGATTAAGCTCATCCCCATACTTTGCTGCATGGCTGAAGATGAGGCTGTGGGGCTAGAAGCAGAACAGAAAGCCCTGTGGTTAGGTCTTCACTGGTAAGAAAGGTATGTTTTCACTGCGGGGGGACTACCATACCTTCAGTATCCACTTTAGAAACACAATGCAGACAAGGCACTGTCGTCTGACTGTGAGGAACAGGACAGGAGCTCAACCAATCCAGTTGCTTTCAAGATGGAGCTTGACGAATGGGATTATAGGCTCGGTTTCCCTGTAATAGTGGAGAACTGGATACAATGAGCTAGTAGATTCCATGTCCCAATGTTGCCACAGATGGCTGTGGAGCCGCTGACCCCACCTCATTACCTTGGGCTAGACACTACCAGTGCCTTGCCTCCATTTTGGATTTCACAGTGAGCTGAGTTTTCTGCATTCATAATCTCACTGTAAGCCACCAACCTTCGAGTGATTGAAGACAGCCTTTACAGCTCCAAATTCAGTGGATAGTCTCCGTTAACACCCCTTTGTAAGGCTACTGGCATTCTCTCTATTTACCTGCCTGTGGGTGGCTTGTGTTTGCTAGTCAAATCTGCTATTAAAAATTCCTCTTTCCCTTTCTTGCAATGAGGAAATGACAACCAGGCGGCTTCCTCTTCACTTATATCTTCACTCGGCATGAAGCGTACAAGAGGGCAGCATTCAAAGCTGCTCTGTAAATACCTGGTGTAGCATTATGTGGATTTTCCATGTGGTGTGTTGCAAATAGTCTGGCTGCTTATTGTTAGCTGCTTGCCCATGAATTAGATCTTAGAGTAATGCTGAGTGTCTGCTGTGATGCAATTCTTTTTAGATGCTGAATATAGCACTAGTAGTCCATGTCTCTCTGACTGATTTGTTTCTTAGGTGTCGTTCCTGCCTATAGGCTATACTTGTGTGAGCAAAGAAAACATTACTGTTACATGGGACCAAACCATTATGCCCCTTGATAGATTTACATTGCCTGGTATGAATAAAGTCTTGACACATACCAGTGAAAATAGTTTCAGAGAATGAGTGGACAATTTGTTCCCTTGAAAGAGGGCTATAGACTGAGAATTTGTCTTCTGTGAACTTCATTTTTATTTCGTCAACTTTATTTGCCCAAGTCACTGTTGTTGTTTTTCTTGAAAGAAAACAAATTTTGTGTTGCATTAAAAAGAAATACTTGACTGAGGACTCTATTAGACAGGGAAATCTTCTACTAATCTGTGGGTAAATACATGATAGATAATGTCAGATTTACCTAGCTTTACAGGAACTGATTAATCACAGTGTTACTTCAGTTTTAAGCTGTTATAATTCCACTGCAATAAATGTCAGTTTCAATAGTGAGTGGCAGTCTATCAGAGACAGACGGCTTTTCAAAGGAATTTTATTGTGTTCTGCTGCATCACACCAGTCATAGCTGAACATACCAGTCAAGGGGGCAATCAAGAAAAGGGCATGGCATGACAGGGATGGTCATGAATCACAGCTATCAATGGAAGACTTGCACACCCATTGTGCGTCAACAAAAAGGGTTTAAAAAACAGGGGTGTTTTGGCAGCCCGTTAGCAAATATCAGTCTTAAATAGTAACCCTGTCCAGTGACAGAGATTTACTGTATTACCAAAGAAGATGACACAATGCATGTCTAGATAGGGGAAGTACTATCAGGCTCTGCTGTTTAATGATTATGAATACAAATAATAGCCCTGAACAAATAGAAAGATTGAGGAACTTTTCCCACTGGCCGGCTCCACAATGACATCTGCCACAGGATCTGGTGACGAGGAACAAAAATCTTTTTGTCCTCCTGTAAGTTTACCCAGCACTCAGGTATTTCTGAAGAGCGTAGGAGTTGGTAGCACTGTTGTCTTTCACCTCAGATGTGGCTGCATTTTGGTGCCAATGACTGATTTCCTGGCCGCATCCTCAGCTGGCATAAACTGGCACTGTTTCAAGCAGTTCCCTTAGGGTTATGCTGGTTGACACCAGCTAAGGAGCCGGGCATAAAACTGTAATGCATACGACATGATGTAGACGTTAATCACCACACACACTAGTGTATCCCTACCTCTGCATTCCACAGAGTGCCCTGGCTTCTGTGTTTGTCTTTTAGGCTGTAAACTCTTCAGGCCAGGGACTATCTTTATACTGGTTGATTGTACAGACTCAAGCACAAAAATAAAATTTCAGCTACCCTTCTCCCATCCTTCAGTAGCTGCAATGGAAAGGTCTATTGCTACAGAACTTTTTACAGCATACAAGGATGAAATCTGTGTCCCAGTTCATACAAAACCAACAAGTAGTCCTGTGGAATTTTAAAGACTAATGGATTTATTTGGGCAGCAGCTTTCAAGGGCAAAGATCCACTTTGTCTGACAAAGTGAGGCTTTCCCATGAAAGTTGATGCCCAGATAAATCTGTCAGGGCACGTCTACACAGCAGGGCAAAAGCTGAATTAAGCTACGCAACATCAGCTATGTCAATTGCGTAGCTGAAGTTGAAATAGCTTAATTCAGCTTTTAGCACTGTCTACGCAGCAGGAAGTCAAGGGAAGAACACTCTTCCTTTGACTTCCTTTACTCCTTGTCAAATGAGGGTTACAGGAGTCAGAGTAAGAAGTCCCCCACCTTGATATTATTTTGAAATAATGACTTTCAGTGTAGATGCATGCTATGTTATTTCGGAATAACATTAGTTATTCCAAAATAACACTGCTGTGTAGACGTACCCTGAGGTTATGGCTACACTGCCCTCTCTTGCACAAGAAAATATGCAAATGAGGCACAGCAGTGAATATCGCTGTGCCTCATTTGCATACTTAATGAGCCACCATTTTGCGCAAGGGGTTTTTGTGCAAGAAGGAGCCGTCTACATGGCTTCTTTTTGTACAAAAACTCCCTCTTTCGCAAGAGCTGTTCTGCCGCTTTTTTCAAAAAAAGGCCACTTTTTTAAAAAAAAACCCTGTAGCCTAGACACACCCTGACTTACCAGCCTGGACTCCCAGGTACATTAAGTATGCAAATGAGGTGCAGCGATATTCACCGCTTCGCCTCATTTGCATATTTTCTTGTGCAAGAGAGGACAGTGTAGCCGTAGACTTAGTCTTTAAGGCACCACAGGGTTCTGATACCAGTTCATACAGTTAGGCTAGGGGTGTCCAACAAGTTGAACTATCTGCTTAGCTGGTGAATGCTCTTTCAGCGCTTTATAACACAGTGTCATATGTTGGGGGCTGGATCCAAACCAGTGAGAGGTTGTGTCACCTCTTGTCCTCTAAACCTGAGTGCCTTCAAATGCCCTGCTGCTGTAGCTTCCTGTCTGGACATCCCCAGCCAGCCTAAAAACATTCACTGAGCATCTGTGTACCTCAAGCACTTCTGATTCAGCAATGACTCCAATGGCCTGCTTGTTATACCAAAGTCACATACTCGTCACCACCAGCCTAGGTTAGTACTAACCGTGTGACCCCAACATACTCCCTGTCCTGCATTCCCTCCAAGTTGTCTGCCCTGAACTATCCAGCCCTCTCCTGGAACGGTCAGAGGAGTAACAAGGTCTGCACAGCTTGTTGCTTTAACTGGACCTAACAATCACTTTGATTCAAACACAGCACTGGCTGGTTTGGAATAAAAAGTAAAACAAGTTTATTAAGCACAAGAGAGTGGTTTTAAGTGAATTCAAGTACAAGGGATAAAGACAAAATGGCTAGAGGCAAAGAAAAGCTTTCTGGTGGCTAAGACTTAACTCAAGCTACAGTCTTTGTTCAAGGTAGATTTCTCACCAATGTTTCTCCTTCCAACCCTGGCTGATTTTTTTTTCTTCAACAGAAGTGCAAGGTACTGATTTCCCTGGTTTTCCTAGGTGACGGATCTTTGCCCAAGTAAGTTTCACACCAATATTGAGTTCCCAGAGACTTCAGCCCCTTTTTCTGAAGAACCCATCTTTCTCAGATTGCATTAGGAGGAACATTTTCAGCAGATCTAGAGAAGTTATTATTCCCCTTTATTCAGCACTGGTGAGACCACATCTGGAGTATTGCATCCAGTTCTGGGCCCCCCATTATAGAAAGGATGTGGACAGGGTCCAGAGGAGGGCAACCAAAATGATTAGGGGGCTGGAGCACATGACCTATGAGGAGAGGCTGAGGGATTTGGGCTTATTTAGTCTGCAGAAGAGAAGAGTGAGGGGAGATTTGATTGCAACCTTCAACTTCTTGAAGGGAGGTTCCAGAGAAGATGGATCAAAGCTGTTCTCAGTGGTGACAGATGTCAGAACAAGGAGTAATGGTCTCAAGTTACAGTGGGGGAGGTCTAGGTGGGATATTAGGAAAAACTATTTCACTAGGAGGGAGGGGAAGCACTGGAATGGGGTACCTAGGGAGGTCATGGAATCTTCACCCCTAGAGGTTTTTAAGTTCTGGCTTGACAAAATCCTGGCTGGAATGGTTTAATTAGGGTTGGTCCTGCTTCGGGCAGGGGGCTGGACTCGATGACCTCCTGAGGTCTCTTCCAGACCTCTTCCGCTGCATCCAGGGAAGATGTCTGCTCTTCCGAATTTTTTTCGGAAGAGCAGACGTGCTCTTTTGGAAGCCCTGTAAACCTCATTTTACGAGGAAGAAGGGCTCTTCCAAAAGAGGAGGTTTTTCTGAAATTTGGCCCAGTGTAGATGGGCCAAATTTCGGAAAAGCCTCTTCTGAAAAAAGAATCGGAAAAAGGTAGGCAAATTGCTGAGTGCAATTTGCCTACCTTTTTCCGAAAAAGAAGAGTAGTGTAGACATAGCCAGGATGACCTCCTGCTGTTCTTCCATTCCTGTAGACTTCCATCCCCCCTGCTGATTTTTATAGAAATAGGGCTTCCAGCATTTTGGTCTTGTCTTGTTCAATTGCAATGAAAACAGATAGGTAGCTGCCTTCCCTCCTGGCTGGGAGGAAACCTGTTTGTCCTTTTGTTTGGTCACAAACTTTGAAGCATAATATGAGTGGGCATCATAGTTCCTCATATAGTGTTAATACTTACATTTCACAATGATAATAATAACTTATGTGGCATTAACTTTCATAAAAGATCTTACTTGATACACATGTATAATACATTGATATTGTACACAATCCATTGCTTCAATTGCTTACCATTTGAGTTTCAGACCCCTGCAAGAGCCTTTGTCTCCTACTTGCTAGGTTGAAGGCTTTGTTTTATATAAATGTATTATATGAGCTTTCATGGAAACTCATCTGATGAAATGGGTTTTACCTATGAAAGCTTGTGATATAATGCATTTGTTAGTCTTTAAAGTGCCACAGGACTGCATGTTGTTTTAAAGTTACAGAATAACACAGCTATCCCTCTGAGACTTTTATATAAATGTACCTTTGTTGTCTTTGCCTGATTACCATAGTGGTGAGACAGACAAATACACATTCTTTTATCAAAGGCAGACTGGGCTTATGTGTTGCCTGCCAAATATAATTAAGAACATAATTCTAGCACATATTCATAACTCTGTAAGTACCCCATACACATATCACACAAGACTGTTATTGATTAGTGAATTAGTTTTTCAAAGATATCTTACACGATAATACCATTTAGACAGAGATTATAACAAGTGTGGTAGGTGTAATGAGTATATCAGGCCTGACAATGGGCCACTGTGTCACACAGAGAATTGTAGAACAGAATCAAGCCTTCCTGGGTACATTGAGAAGAAAGTCAGATTTAAGGTGCCACACCTCTTGGGTCACAGGAAATGACAGTGGCCACCAGACGTTTTATAGAAAGATGCCTTGGAAATATTGTTGTCATCAGCCTTTCACATCATCAGAACTCAAAAAAGCAGACAATGTTAATAGGAAGAGTTGGCAAGCGGCGATGTGTTTTGCACATAAAAGCACACATTGGCAGGAGGTGTTGGGCTAGATGGCTTAATGAAGCTTTTCCTTCTTTAATGCTTGTGGTTCTCCAAAGGTGATTTCAAAGACAGCCTTGCAATATCTCATCCCCTTTGGGTAGGTGAGTGGGTTGTATTCTCTCCGCAGTGAGTCATCCCCATCTTGTTGAACTGCACAGTAAATTTTTTTTGTTTATTTATGAGTTTCAGAGCTGTGATGCATGCAGCTCATAAACCTCAAAGCACTGGCTCTCTGTACTGTCCATTAAAGCCCTTCTGGGTGGAGGGATAGGAGAGCAATAACACTACAGGGTGTCAGGTATGCAAAGAGCTTTTACAGATCACAGCTGTCCAGAGTTCTGAGTTACCTTGTTGCTCCGAGTGGATGGAATCAAGATTCTATCCTTCCAGCACCACAAAGAGTGGACCAAATTAGTACAGACCAGCTCAGAAGAGAGAAAAAAATTAAATTAATCTGCACAGACTTTGAAGATCAGAAAGAATTCAGCGTAAATCAAAGTGAACTTGTTGGGGCATAGTGATTTACAGCCCCATTTCAGGAAGGAATTTAAGCCTATTTCAGCTTTAGGTACCTTGTCAAGGCTTTTTCCCCTCTCTGGCATGATAAATGCAGAAGTGGGGGGCCCGCAAAAGTACCCCAAAACCTTATCTTTCCAGGCTTTGGTATAAAATGTCCCCCCAAAATCTTAAAAACCTAGATTTTGGGGATAAAAATTTGCTGCCACCACCCAAGTAATGATAAGAAAGCCAGGGGAGAGATCACTTGGGAAATCTCAGCCCTACAGTAAAACCAGGACACACAAAAATTAACCAATACCAGGTTAATAAAAAAGAGAAATTTTATTATCACCACAATACTCCTGTTACAAGCATAATGACTAGATGGAAAAGTCACCAATTAATATACTCATGGGGGGACCCCCCCATGGGCCAAGAGCTTAGTTACAAAGGAGAGGAAAACCCATTTTTAAATGCACAGACATCAGATTATCATTCCCAAACCATAAAACAATAAAACCTAACGGATTTATCTAAACTTTACCCTACTTACAGATAGTGAAGAGTCTTTTCTTGGAGCAAGACATTTTGTCTGTCCCCCTCAGTAGCTGGAGATAAACTGCCCAGGGACAAAGGAGGGAAAACCCCAAAACTCCTTTGTCCCAGTTTGAAATTCCAACCTACATTTCTGTTGGCTGCCTGTTACCTGGTTAGGTAAGGGACATAGTTAACCCCTTAGTCCCCAGGCTGCTGGCTAACCCTCATGGTCATGACACACCTGCTCAGGTTCTATTGAAGTCCATGGGGCAAAAGCATGTATTTAGAGGTAAATTCTTTCCAGCACAGGAATTAATTGAAAGATGTGCTTTGGTGCATTCCTGACTGGAGCTCAAAGATGGCCCTAGTCAGGCTAATATAATTACATCTCCATGCCCCAGAAAGGCCCAGGATAGGATTCACCCCAAGAGAGGGCAGGTGTTGTTAGCACCGTTCCCCTCCCTCAGTGTCCCCTCACCTCCGATAAGGGCTATAGCTATAGCAGAGCATGCTCACTCACCATGTTCAAGCACAGAGCTCCAGGAAGCCCATAGGTTAGGGGCAGTCCATTAGGGTGACCCTTAGCTCTTCACTCTTCAGTGCGTATGGGTGGAGCATGAGCTGCTTCATGCTCCGGGGGAGTGACAACCACTTTAGCACCCACCCGCTGCCAACACAACTACTTCTCATAATCGACTTTCCACTGGTGGACCCTGAGGTAGGATGTAGGCCAGGAAAGCCCTCAGCCCTCAGCCCTCAGCAAGATGAACCTGGCTTTGAGGCTTTGCTCAGCAAGGGAATTCAATTGCTCCTTCTGGCAGCGTGTGCATTCCCTGCATAGGGCAAGAGAGGGTGAGTCCCACATTATGGGCGAAGGAAGTTCCGCCCTTCAGAACATGCTCGGCATGCTCCAGCGGCTGCCTCAGTATAAAAGGGAGCCGCCTTCTAGGCTGATCACTGAAGGGCACTACAGCCACAGACAGCTGGAGGCAGAGAACCTAGGCACCAGACCAGTGAACCACTGTCTCCAGCAGGCCACCAGGAGTTGAACTCCCAGGGAGTTAGCCCCACCGGGGGACTTGGGTACCCTGATACTCTATGGACTGCTATCTCTGGAGAGGTGGTAGGAAGTGGTCAAAGGGAGGGAAAAGAGCAGTACTTACCACCTGAGCAAGGCTGGCCTGTTGGCACAGATTCCCCACTGACTGGGTGGTGACCACTCCAATCTCTGACAGAGACCTGGTCTGGGACCTGGTGGGGAGGGAGGGCCTGGGTATTTCTATTGGGCTGCCGCCCATCTCTAAGTGGTGGCCCACTTCCCTGACTCTGGCCACTACGCTGCACCGACTTGACTCCAAGGGTAGCTGCACAGACTCTGGCCACTACACTGCAGAACCCTGACTCCAAGGGCAGCCCCATAAACTATGACCACTAGGCCACACCGCTCTGTACCTGAGGGCTGTCAGATTGACTCTGGCCTTGGAACCGTGCTTCCCTCAGCCTCGGGACATTCTGATAGCCTCTAACTGTGGTGGTGTCACTAGCCTGACCCACCCACAAGGAGGACAGGGTGTGTGTGCCACACAACGCAGCAAAATAAATGCTTTATTTCAGCTCTCTCTCTCTCACTCTCTCCCTCCCTCTCTCTCTCTCTGTGCATACACACAATTGGATTCCAATGGCTTCACAAGGGTGATACCACAAAATACGCAACCCGCTCCATAAGAACATTGTGACACCCTGACACTCCCATGTTCACCACAATCATATAATTATAATACACTTTCTATCAAACATGCTTTGTTAGGTATCATTTTAAAATCTGGATCTGCTAGACATTAATATCTCATTAAGTTGTGTGAAGGGGCCCCCGTCCCAGGGTGCAGTCTGGGACCACTGTGCCCCCTTAACACTCTGCAGCCTGCACTGTCTCTCACCATGCCTTAGTTGTGATCATCAACAAACCCTCTAGTCGCTGCTATTGCTCAGCATAACTGTATGTGGTGCCCATTTTGAGGAAATGCACTCAAACAAAAGGATTACCACATGACTGGCTCCCAGAGCCTCTCCCAAATCTCTCAGAGTAAGGCACCAGAGCCAAATCCATTCCCTTCCCTTCCTGCAGCTCCCAGCACTGTACCTCAGGAATATACTGCCTAATTTATTAATTGGTTCACCACTGCATCAGTGGAATGTGGACCTACACCAGCCTTTGTAAAACCTGAGCAGATTTGCCACAAATTTCACACAAACTCACTGGTAAAGACAAACAGTAAAATAAGTTTATTGACGACAATGCTAGAATTTAAGGGTATGTCTAGACTGCATCCCTCTGTCAGCAGAGGGATGCAGATTAGGCAGGTCAACATTGCAAATGAGGCAGGGATTTAAATATACCACACCTAATTTGCATAAAAATGGCTGCTGCGTTTTGCCGATTCAGCACTTTGTCGGCAAAAAACGGCAGTCTAGAGGGGGATCTGTCAAGAAAGAAAGCCTTTTTCGACAGATCCCTTATGCCTCCTGCAAGGATGTTTACAGGATCTGTCTAAAAAGGCTTTCTTTCTCGACAGATCCCCCTCTAGACTGCCGCTTTTTGCCGACAAAGTGCTGAGTCGGCAAAACGCGGTGGCCATTTTTATGCAAATTAGGTGCGGGATATTTAAATCCCTGCCTCATTTGCAATGTCGACCTGCCTAATCTGCATCCCTCTGCCCATAGAGGGATGCAGTCTAGACATACCCTAAGTGACCGTAAGTGTTAGGCAAAACTCAGAGTAATTACCAAAATAAAATATCGACATGCAGTCTAAACTCTCACCCTATTAGACTGGGCAACAAGTAGATTAAACAGTTCTTTTCAACCCCCTGGATGCTGCAGTCCATACTACAAAAATTTCACCCTTGAAATCTGGGCCAGTCCCCTCTTCAGAGTGTCCTTGTTGTTTTCAGCATGGAGGGGCTGAAGAAAGCCAGCACACAGGCCCCTGTGTTTGGTTTTTATACCCTCAGTCCCATGTGTATAGGGAGCACAAACCAGGCATGTCTGGGGCATTGTGGAGTTTCCAGGCAAAGTTGGTTGGGCCTCATGTAGGGAGTCATCACATTGTATCTCTCTTGCTGGACAAAGGCTGTTGAGAGCTGCTTAACACCTTCTGGGGGCGATGGCTCCTCTCCTTGCTCTCTTGTCTCTGGGGAGCTAATATCTGGATGATTCCCCAATTTACAGCATGTTTTAATGACAGCCACACACCACAATTTCATAACTTCATATGTACTAAAAATATAGATATGTGGCTAGAGAAATGACTTTCAGCAGATCATAACCTTTCCCCCGATACCTTACACGGCATGCTTTACATGTCTAATCACAATGATATACAAATGAGGAATATGGGGCTACAGGATGCTCCCCCAAAGTATACATCGTCACAGATTGTATGTGCTGTCATTGTACGTGACATTATTGAGTTTGGCTTCTGTATGTGCTACTGAATGAAGTATGTTGTGAGGCTGAGAACACCCACAAGCAGCCTTGCAGGCACAAATATTAAAAGGCCAAACAAAAGGAAATGCACACAAGCAAAAGGATTAACCCAGGAACTGTGTACAACAGAAACTTCTCAGAGACAGCCATACATAATGGGAACTGCATGACCCAGGTCACAGCAAAAGCACTTACCAGCAAGTTGGAAGAGGATATAAAAGGGGGAAAATGGCATCAGGCCTACACTTCACTCTCCTTACCATCACACACCTGAAAGTACCTAAAGAAAAATCTTGAACTGAGGGAACTGCTGGTCAGAGGCTGAAAATAATTTCTAGCATAGGTATGGAAATTTGGTGGATTGCTTGTATCATCAATCAATGATTACTGCTTCAGATCCTATCAAGTATTCTAGGCTCAGTCTGAGGGTTTTTTTTATGGTAATCTACTTCGATCTGTTTGCTATCACTTGTAATCACTTAAAAGCTATTTTTCTGTAGTTAATAAATATTTTAGATTTTGCCTAAGGGTGCTTAACTCGAAATAAGCTACATAAATTGAGCTATGTCAATTGCGTATCTTATTTCGAAATAGGGAGCATCTACATAGCACTTATTTCGAAATAGAGCACTCTTCCTTCAACTTCCCTTACTCCTCATACAATGAGGGTTATAGGAGTCAGAATAAGAAGTCCGCCAGCTTGGACGGTATTTTGACATTATTTCAAAATAACCCCGCCTGCTATGTAGATGCGGACTAAGTTATTTCAAAATAGCACTAGTTATTTTGAAATAGTGTTGCAGTGTAGATGTACCCTTAAACACTGTGTTGCTTGAAGTGCAAAGGGGATGAATCTCAGCTCATGAACAAGAATTGGTGCACATCCATTTTCCTTTGTAGAGGTGACGGATTGGTTAAAAAATTCACACGGGTTGGATTTTGACCACAGCAGGACAGTACAGCTCTGGGGTCTTAGGCTAGGAAGTTGGGAGTACTTTGGCAGTAGCCTACTTTTGGTTCATGCACTAGCAGGCCAAAGCCTGCATGCAGCTGCAGGTGTGTCCGTCCCTGCCTGTGTGAATGCTCGTGGGAGTGTAGCACCAGGAGTGGTCTATAGCTTGTCAAAGCAGCAGAGTGCTCAGAGGGAGTCCAGGCTGGTGAGTCAGCGTGTGTCTAGACTACAGGGTTTTTCCGAAAAAAGTGGCCTTTTAAAAAAAAAATTATACCTGCATCTAGACTACCGCCATGTTCTGTTGACAGTAAATCGACAGAACGCGGCGGTTTTGTCGACAGTGGTAAACCTCATTCTACAAGGAATAATGCCTTTTTTTGAAAGTCATCTTTCGAAAAAAGGTGCTATTGCACGAAAACAGGGGTTTTTCGAAAGAGAGCGTCTAGACTCTCTCTTTCAAAAAAGCGAGCTGCTTTTTCGAAAAATCTTCTTGTTGTCTAGACGCTCTTTTTCTATAGAGGCTTTTTCGAAATATACTGTCGAAAAAGCCTCTGTCGAAAAAGGTGTGCAGTCTAGATGTAGCCTCAGAGAGCTCAGTGGTACCCCAGTCCCAGGTAGCACCATGGAGGGAACTATCACAAACATAAGAACATCTGTCCTGTGTCACATCAAAAGTCCATCTAGCCCAAGATCCTGACTTCTGACAGTGGCCAGCGCCAGGTGTCACAGAGGGCATGAACAGAACGGGGAATCGTCAAGTGATGCCTACCCTGTCACCCATTCACAGCTTCTGTCAGAGGCTAGGGACACTATCCATGCCTTCCAGACAAGCCCCGGTTTCTTTTGTGTGGCAGCATGCTGTGACTCTCCTTTCATTATTAATTTAACAATAGGACCCAGTGTATTACAAGGCCATATTTGCTTACACATTCATGATTGTGATGCCACACACAGAAGCCCTTTCAATGAGATGCTTTTTTCGCTTGCAGCAAAACAGGGCACCATAAGCATGTGCTGCAATTTGCATTTTAGATCATTTAATTAGATACCCTGTGCCCATTAGAACACTGCTTCCTTATGTACTCCCTGGGTTATGGCCGGGCACGCTGTGCTTTTGCAGAGCCCGTCTCAAGATTATTAAGGATATCGAGTCTCGAGTATTGCAGGACGTAACCCGAATGGCATACTAATGACACAATGGTAATGGTTTGTCAACAAGCAGATTATGCTCTTCCCTCTCTATCAATTCCTGGTATGGTCTTGAGAGTATTATGCCCATGGACTTGCTGTCTTTCCAATGAGATGTAAAAGGTCCCAAGCTATGGAACATTGCGTCATGCTGTCACATATGTTGTTATAATGTGGAGCACATCTTAACAGAGAGATTGTCTAGTGTCCACTGTCTTGAAATTGCAGGAGATTTTTCCCTTGACTGCAACATGTCAAAAGACTTTTTGATTTTGAAGGAGAATCTTGTTTGAAAGATTAATCCTGCTTATCCAAGGTTTTCAGGTTTTATTTGAGAGAGGTTAATTTGAACTACTTATATCCACTGTTGAGTTAGTTCTACATGAATTGTATTAAAGGGGTAAAATGATCATCCCTATAAAGCCTTGTGACATGAGCCAAAACACGCTAACACATTGTTAGGCTGCATAAAAGATGGGACAGCCAATAATGCTGAAAATATTATAAGGCCGTTATACATATCAAGAGGAAACATTATGTCTGGTTGTGGTCACCCACATGTGCAAAATGATACAGCAGAAAGAGGGGGGTTCTGGAATGGTTGCTCAAAATTAGCACCAAGCAGAGACGTTCAAAAGAGGAGATATCAAAAAGACTGGGATATTTGAGTTTAGAGAGGAATGCACGTGAAGGGACGTGATAGGAGAGTACAAAATAATGTAAGGTACAAGGTAAATCAGGCATATGCCTGTCGATAGCTCATACTACAATAAGGACATTCCAATAAAATTGAAAGGTGACTAATTTTGAATCTGATATTATGAAGCACTTTTTAATTATATACTTCACCACTAACTTGTGCAATTCACAGCTACAAGCTAATGCTAAAGTCAGAAGCATGATTTAAAAAAGGTTAAGCATTTAGGAGTGGCATTTCTAAAACATCTAAGTGACTTATGAGTGAAAATCCCATTGAAAATCTGTGGATAATAAGAACATTCACCATTACAGTAAGTAGAACAAAAAGAATGATAAGGTAACACTCTCATGCTTCAAGCCATAAAGCAACCACTTAGGGACAGGAAGAAACTTCCTTTACAGTGTGCAGAACTAAGCCACTGTTGGAGCTAGAATATCTACCCATGACAATCATGTGTCTCCATGGCCATTGTAGCTGAGCACCTCACAATTTTAATGTATGTATTCCTACAGTACCCAGGTAAAGTTAAGATGTGCTATTGTCCTCATTTCTCCAATAGGAATCTTGGACACAGAATGGAAAAGTCACTTGCCTAAGATCACTTAGGGTACGTCTACACAACAACATTATTTTGAAATAACTAGTGTTATTTTGAAATAACTTAGTCCGCATCTACACAGCAGGCAGTTATTTTGAAATAATGGCAAAATACTGTCAAGCTGGAGGACTTCCTACTCCAACTCCTGTAACCCTCATTGTATGAGGAATACGAGAAGTCGGAGGAAGAGTGCTCTCTTTTGAAATAAGTGCTGTGTAGACGCTCGCAATTTTGAAATAAACTATTTTGAAATAAGATTTGCAATTGACGTCGCTCAAATTGCATAGCTTATTTTGAGTTGAGCCCTGCTGTGTAGATGCACCCATAGGTAATTGGTAGAGGAGCAAGGACCAGATTTCCCAGCTAGGATCCTACCCACTATGCCTGGATATTAGATGAGGTAGACCACTGGTCTGAATCTGCCTGTGAATTCTTGCATTCCAAGAGCATTTAACCCTGTTGTTGACACAGCCATAGTGGTTACTCTTTGTCCTGGACTGGTGTGTCAGGTTTGCTACTGTATCTCATGGCTACATGCCCATATCCAGAGGTCCTGAGGACATGCAACTCCCATGGCCTCCGGGCTTTAAATTTGACTTGATGTGCTTAATGAATGGAGGCAAACAATCATACAGCTTTCACAGTGTGCAGTATTGATTTGTTAAGCTAAAATAAACACAGCCAGAACATGAAAACCAATTCAGACAGCCCAATGCTGCCTGTATCACCCTTCAGTGTGGTTTCAAAGCAAATGCTGAAATCACGGCCAGAATCTTGTTTCACGAGTTGTCCTGTCACATACTGAAAGAGCGAGACAAGAACAAATATAAATATATGACCAGCATGGATGCTTGGAATCTGAGGCCAGATTCACCACTACAATATCACCGCTGCCATGAGACACTGGTATAAATCCACTCATTGCAATGAAATGATCAGCTACAGAAATCCGGTCAATTCAAATACCTGTGAAAGCAGATTTTAAAATACAGTTAAGACATCAATTTCCTGGAGAGAACAACTCCTGCCCTGCCCCACTTTCAGGTTTGTAACTCGTAGAAAACCACAAGCTGATGGTTATGGATGCAGCCCCATTCTTTTAACAGTCCTTCAGTAATGGCGAAGGGATTTTATAAAGAGTGATCAAAAACAGACCTTTTTGTCCTTTTTAAGCAATGAACATGCTTCCAGAAGCACGAATAATCTTCCACAATGGAGCTCTGGGTTAGAGCTCTGTCTGCACTGCAACACAGGGAAAGGTAAATGAAAGCTGCCCCATTGAGATGTCTTTCACGTGAAGCTGCTGCCTTGGATTATACAGAGAATCTTTGGACTGAATTCAGCAAAGGGATGGAGACGACCACTAAAGACATAAGAACATAAGAACGTCCATACTGGATCACACCAAAGGTCCATTTAGCCCAGTATCCTGCCTGCCGACAGTGGCCAATACCAGCTGCCCCAGAGGGAGGGAACAACAGATAATCTTCACATGATCCCTCTCCTGTCACCCATTTCCAGACAAACATAGGCTAGGGACACCATTCCTACCCATCATGGCTAATAGCCATTGATGGACCTAACCTCCATGAATCTATCTAGCTCTTTTTGGAACCCTGTTAAAGTCCTAGCCTTCACCACATCCTCTGGCAAGGAGTTCCACAGGGTGACTGTGCACTGAGTGAAGAAAAACTTCCTTTTGTTTGTTTTTAACCTGCTGCTTATTAATTTCATTTGGTGAACCCTAGCTCTTATATTCTGGGAATAAGTAAGTAATTTTTCCTTATTCACGCTTTCCACACCAGTCATGATTTTACAGACCTCTATCATAACTCCCTTAGTCTCCTCTTTTCTAAGCTGAAAAGTCCAAATCTTTTAATCTCTCTTCATATGGGACCCGTTCCAAACCCCTAATAATTTTTGTTGCCCTTTTCTGAACCTTTTCCAATGCCAATATATCTTTTTTGAGTTGAGGCGATCACATCTGTACGCAGTATTCAAGATGTGCGTGTACCACAGTTTTATATAGAGGCAATAAGATATTCTCTGTCTGATTCTCTATCCCTTTTTAATGACATAAGAGGGAGCACAGAACTGTCTCTTCATTTAATTGCCTCCTACAGGCTCATGACTTGTGTGATGCTCATAAAGTCAGTCAGTCGTGTCAGTGCCTAGAATTGTATTCAGAATGATGAAACTCCCTCGTTAATCCCTCCTCTGAGCTTTGCAGAGAGCCCTGGGATGGGCCTGTCTTGTCTCGTCTTGTACATGCTGCATCAGGATCGGGACCGTCTTCATTCTGGGGAAAAAATTAAAATGCATGGCAGGTCCATAGGAGCACAAACGCTACTGGAAACCAATGGGGCTTATGCTCCCGACTCCCTTAGGTAGTTATGACAGTCTCCTCTTCTGTGTGTTGAGCACATTGTGAGCACCTAATAAATGCAGAGCTGTTAATGTTAAACTGTCTGGAAGGGCTCAGGAGTGTGACCTCAGGGCAGACTGCCAAGAAACACTGCAAGATTTCCCTAACCAAGTATCAAGTGTAAACTCCTCAGGCACTAAAACAGCCTTAGCATGGAGTCACAGACAGTCCCCTTTGAGAGCTCTAGTCTGTCTTGCCACAGTGATCCCTTATAATGAGAATCACTGCAATATTACAGTTCTCCCAATCCTAAAGTCACTTAGGGCATGTCCACACTATGGGGAAGATCGACACTGCCATGGTCAATTTTCTAAGGTTTGATTTAATGGGTCTAGTGAAGACACGCTAAATCAAACTCAGAGGGTGCCCCCATCGGCACCAGTACTTCTACTCCTCATGAGGAGTAAGAAGAGCTGATGGGAGCATTTGCTCCCACCAACTCCTGCTGTGTGGATGGTGATTTAAGATACATCAACTCTAGCTATGCAATTAACGTAGCTGGAGTTGCGTATTTTAGGTTGACCTTCTGCTGCAGTGTAGACCTGGCCTTATTGTGTTTTAGATCTTATACCCAAGGCAACACTTGTAGCCAATCCTATAAAAGCTCACTATGCATGTATTAACCGAGAAAGAACAATGAAAGTTATTTACAAGTTTAAAGCAAATAATGAAAATGCAGATGAGTTACAGTCTTAGATTCCACAAAAAGCAAGCTCTATTTGTCCTGGAGGCCAAGCACTGGGGAAGTTTCTGCTTATGCTTAGTAATCCTTGTCCCTCACAGTTCAAGCAACATAAAGATACAGTTTCTTCTTTTCAGGGATCTGTATTCCCCTCCCCCAGAATTCATGCTGATGGGACAAGTCTCCATGTGGTGGTGATGGGTGCAATCAACAAAATCTTTTTTACTCTGGTGTTGATGGGTCTTTTTTAATGGGTGGGAGATAACACCTTCTGTGGCACACTAGTATGTCACAGTTAGTAATGCTTCTCTCCTGACTGGTGGTTTATAGTTACAGAGCAAACACTTGACTATTATCTTATACCATGGGATACAGATATTGTAAGTGAGATTAATGTCTGCAGCGACTTACAAGCATTTCATAAAGTCTAGCCACTAACCACATTTCTATAAACCTAATATCTATTTTAACAATCCTTGAGCTATCCTGATTCCCAGCTACACATTTGTCAGTGTTAAGGTGAGGTCTGGGAGCATCCCAGTTATTATAAGACAGAATAGGGTGAAGCTATGGATATGTTTGGGGAGCACAAGGAAGAGGTTCAGAGGAAAAGGGCCAAGGAATCACAGAGGATGCAGTGGAGTAGCTGGAAGGACCAAAGAGGGCAGGGGAAGTTGGAAGATTAATTACTGATTTGTTTGAATGCTGGGAATCATTTTAAAAAAGGATAGATAATAAGAGAGAAAATATCATATTGCCTCTATATAAATCCCTTGAATACTGCATGCGGATGTGGTCACCCCATCACAAGAAGGTTATACTGGAGTTGGAAAAGGTTCAGAAAAGGGCAACAAAAATGATTAGGGGTATGGAATGGCTTCCATTTTAGGAGAGATGAATAAGGCTGGGACTTTTCAGCTTGGAAAAGAGACAACTAAGGAGGGATATGGTCGAGATCTATAAAATCATGACTGTGTAGAGAAAGTAGATAAGGGAGTGCTATTTACTCCTTTTCACACAAGAACTGGGGAGGGGGGTCACCAAATGAAATCAATAGGCAGCAGGTTTAAAATAAACAGAAGGAAGTTTTTCTTCCCACAACACGCAGTCAATCTGTGGAACTCCCTGCCAGAGGATGTTGTGAAGGCCAGGACTATAACTGGGTGCAAAAAACAACTGGATAAATTTATGGGGATAGGATCATCAATGGCTATTAGATGGTCAGGAATGGTGTCCCTGCCCTCTGTTTGTCAGAAGGTAGGAATGGGCAACAGAAGATGGATCACTTGATGATTACCCATTCTGCTCATTCCCTCTGGGGCAATGGGCACTGTCTACTGTCAGAAGACAGGATACTGGGATAGATGGACCTTTGGTCTGACCCAATATGGCAGTTCTTAGGTTATGTTATGACAGCACCCACATACTGTCCTAGATGTGTCCCAGCCACTGGCGGGGGGTGGTCCCAGCTCCAAGATGCTCACAGTATATGGACAGACAAAGGTGAGGAGAAGGTAACTAACAGACGTATCCAATTCCCGCCCCCCCCCCCCGGTCTCAGTTCCCTGGGAGCATCATAGCAGAAGTGGGTTTGAGATAGGGAGAGGTGGGAGCCTCTCAGATGAACTCAGGAAGTCGATTGGTGGCACTGAGGGGGCTGACAGGGGCAACATGGAGGTCAACAAGGGAGCCTAAGTGGGGGGCAGAGTTATACAGAGCTTCAAGGAGGGCGAGCAGCCGGTTACGTGTGACGTTGTGGCAGGTGGGGAGGCAGTCGGGGAACTAGAATAGGGTGGTGATGTGATCAGCTCAATGGGCTAGGAAGATGACTTTTGCAACTGTGGATAGAGTGCAAGGTCAGGTTATTTGGGAGGGCAGAGCATAGGGCAGTGTTGTAGTCATAGCAGGGTATAACGGCCTGGCCAAATGATTTGTCTGTGGGAAAGACCAAAACTGATGGTTTCCCCTGATGGCAGTCTCAGCCAAGAGAACAAGGTGTGAATGGTATATGGAGAAATGAAAAGCCTTAAAAGGGATCCTGGCCAGCCAGGACGGTAGCATATGGGAATGGGTAGGATCCCTTTAAATTGTTTCTGGCCCTTTAGTGACACCCACTGTGTTCTATGTTTCAGAAGCCATCAGAAATCAGCCATGTCAACTGTTACGGTTAATGGCTTCTATTGAAGCTGTGGAAGCTTCAAAAACTTCCTTCACTAGTCCATTCATGTTGTGTATAACTAGCTAACATGGGTATGTGGGCCATCACTCACTATGGGATGCCTTCATACTATATTTATACCAAGAGCAAAGGGCATACCAAGGGCGATGGCCAATTGTATTATTGACCGTCGACCCCCAACCTTGATCTAGGAGGGCCTATAGATGTGGGTAAAATAATAATGGAAGTTATTGAAGCTAGCACAGCAACTACAAGAACCAAAACAAGCATTAAGTGCTAAGGCCTAGCAACTGTATTTATGCGCTTATGAGATGTGCTTGGTGTAAGGTTAAAAATAGCAATCTGTATCTTGTAATAGTTCAGCAATGTATCTTGCAACAAATAGGGTAACCAGAGATGAACAGATGGTAGCATTTTAGGAGCTTTTTGTAATAAGGGCTAAATGCATTTTATGTATGGAAACTCTTAGGAAATGGATGGATGTGAATGATTGGATTAATTGCTGGACATGTAATTATGATGAACTGGAACACCCCATCTGGACAACAGGAACTCTGAAGTTGACTTTCCAAAATAACAAATATGAGTAGGAGGCGGAGACATGACTTGATCAGATATAACCTTGGATGTACCGGGCTGGAATGGAAAAAGGTACATGAAAGAGTGCCAAATCCACCCCTAGCTGGGTCACTGGGATGACAACAGTGAACAACAGGGCACTAAGCCTGGCGCAGCACCTCCCTTTCGTAGCAATCTCCACTTACTTTTTCTTTCATCGTTGTCTCTAATGGTCTCTATGAGGATGTACAATGTAAGGCTGTAAGTATGGGCAATGTAGAAAACCACTTTAGTGTATTTACCTAATTCTTATACTTGCATATATTTGTAACCCTTCTGCCATGTAGCGCCAGCAGCAGCCAGGTCCGGGTTCAATATCTAGGGGTTCCTTTTCATCCATCCCACACAGAACTGGCTCAAGCCCCCACCCAGTAACCTGGAAAATTCACACACACCCCTGGGCGCTTCTGAGAGGCAATGCTTCCCTCCTTGCCAGCACAGAGTCTGAGCATAGAAAAGAAACTTTTAATGAAAGAGGGAGAGAAGCAACATGGCATTAACTTGGGAAAACACCTCAAATGGAGTTCATAACCAAACCATGAGTAAACCTCCCAGCTCAAGTAGGTTGGGCAATGTCCTTTGCCTCTCAGGCTCACAAGTCCAGCAATGTAAGTGTCCCATTCACATTCCCAATCCTTCTCTGCACCCCTCTCACAGTTGCTGTCCTTGGTCAGGGCAGACCAGAGCTCAGAGGTGATTTGCAGAGCTCACCTCCCATTCTTGGGGAGGGGTAAGGGGGGTAGTAGGCTGGTCACTCACCATCCACCTGCTTGCTGCTCTCTGGCACCACTTTGCTGGCCGCCTGCTGCAGCTCCTGATGGCTGCTTGCTCCTGCTAGCTACTCCCACCAGCCGCCTACCTGCCACTTGCTCCTGCCAGTCAGCTGCCTGCTGCCACTGGCCTTGTGATGGGTTTGGATCTGGGCCAAACCTAGTGATTTCAGCTCTCTGTGATTCCAGCTTCTTGGTGATTTCAGCTCTTGACCACAGCACAGGCCAACAGAAAATAAAGAGACTCCGTATGGAGTCTGTTTTAGTTCTATCATTAGAAGTGGGGCGGGGGGGGGGGGGAGAGGAAGAGAGAGAGAGAGAGAGAGAGAGAGAAACAGGTTGAATCAGTCTTACAGCTCACGCCTGCAAGGCATGTAGCCCATTGGTTCAGAGATCTTCTCTCCCTCCCAGTTCTCTTCACTGAGTCTGGAAGGGAAAGCCTTGTCCATCCAAGATTCCTTATAATGACAGTGTCTCTCCTGCAAGCACTGGTGGCCATATTTTACAATTCCTACATTTAAGGTTAACATGGTCTGTGAGCCCACAACCGCCAGATTAGTTACAATAGGCAAAACACCATTCTAACAATTGACTATCAGGCCTATAGCACTAACTGAACTGTATTTACATAACCACACCCCAGATTTCTTTCCTATTCTAGCATGAACTGTATTTACATAACAACAGTTGAATACCTTACAGGGCTAAACAACTGAGTGAGCATAACCATACCCAGGATTCCTTTCCCCTTCCAGCTGGCTGCGTTGGAAGCATTGATTCAAACCCAGCTTGCATATTCATTTTTCTATTTTTTCAATTATAATTGTCCGTGTTAACTAAAACTTGAAGTTTCTGTGGTGTTTCACCAATTTCATCTTCTGAATCGACTCTAAGCAGCCATCTAATTAAAGAACCTGTCCTTTGGGACAAATGCTATTTTGCACTTGCAAAATTCATCAGGCTGCAGTATGGTGGGCATGGAATTTTCCTCTGTTGCTTCCTGTCCTGTCTCCATCTTGTGCCAGAGGACTTCCTGGCTATCTCAGGAGCATGAATCATGATGAGACAGAATGGCGCAAAGCAACCTCCCCCTGATCCTTCCTTGAACTCAAGGAAGATTTTCAGCTTCGGCCATATTCCTTTTAGAGTAAAGCCAGCCTGGGATGAGATGCTGACTAAGAGGATACAAGTTCTATTCCCAGCTCCCCCACTGCCTCATGCTGTAAAATAGGAGTAGTGCTCTTTACTCACCTTTTCAAAACACCCTGAGATCTATAGGTGAGGATCAAAGTGTTTGAGATATTAATAATTTATTATCATCATCATCATAGAATGGGATTCTTTCATGAAACCCAGTAATATAAGCATCAAAGTCTGGCTCTTCCCATCCTTGCCTAGCAGATTCTGTTACCCATTGGAGAGACGGTAGAAATGCACCAATTCAGGAGGTGTCATTTTACAGAGAAACGACTCCAGATTGCAGGCTAGCCACACGTCTGCAGAGGGGAATGCATTACCAGCAGCAGAAATTCATATTCCATACCCATGACAGATCGGCTGTCTCAGCTGAGAAAGCAAACGATTTAATAACAATTTGGAGGAACAGATATAGCAGCAAACAGAGCCTAGATATCAGCAGACTAGGGCCAAGAAACATCTGCCTTATTAGTAGCTCCAGTGGGTTCCCCAATAGCTTGGAACAAAAAGAAATTAAAAAAACCCTACGAAATATAATTGGAAGAGTGATTACACAGTGACACTTTAATGAGGAATTGGTTAGCAAGAGAGCTGCATCAGAGGAACAAGTCTAGGCCCTCCCCACCCCCCGCTGTTACTTAGCATTTGGAGTGCATTAGGGTAGCCCCACCAGGTGGGAGGCACTCTCTGTAAATGTATTACACGGCTGTGACCTTCAAATGGTGCTCAGTTTGATAATTATTACCACAGTGCCAAGATGCTCCAGCTGAGATCAGAGCCCCGTTGTGCTAGCCACTCTCTAGACACGTCAGGCAAATACCAGTGTGTTCTGAACTCGAGTTAGCAGCTTCAGTTAAAGCCTTTAGGAGAAACTGGAGTTGAACTTGACCTGAAATTGTGTTCAAAAAGCTGATTTGCCTTCCTTCACTGCTATTTTAACCCACAATAACTAAGCTAAGAACACACTTTCCCCCCCTGCTGTGTAGATACACCCATAGTGAGAGGCATCACGGGCCCAGCCCCCAACGCTGGGCTTTTTTCATATTGGACTCCCCAAAATTAGCTTTGCTATACTCTGTGTCTTTTCCTAGCTCAAGACCTGGGTCTGTGCATCCTTCCATCTATCCATAGCCCAAACCTGCCATTTAGGGCTTAGTTGCAAATTAGGGTGAAAGTTCAGGTCAGTTCCGTATAGATCTGAACAAATTAGCCCATGTCTAGCATGCATCTCCTGCCTCCAACAGATGCAGGGAGACCCTGGCAGGATCTTCACTAGGGCCAGATCGGTAGTTGGTGCAGATTGGCATAGCTCCTGTTGAAGTCAGTGGCATTAGACCAATTTGCACCAGCTGAGGACTTGGCTGTACGTGATGCTATTGTTGCACATTAGCAAGTCATTAGTCATTTGCTGCTGTTAGAAACTGCCCCAGTAGATTGCGACCTGGATGTGGTGGAGCAGCTTGTGTGGTCCCAGGATCCTGGAAGCGATGTCACTGGGAGTCCAGCAATGGCACAGGGTCATCCAAAGCAGCAAGGTTGAAGGTGAGGTGCCAGATGAACATCAATCTGGTTCCCTTTCCACACAACTCCTCCAGAGAGCAGGTGGACAAAGGGATAATTTCTGTCACCAACTCTCTTGGGCTGGTCATATTCTTCAAATGCCAGAAAATTGGCTCTTGAAGCAAATCATGTTCTTACAACTGAGTCAAAGTCAATGGACCGGGGGGAGAACAAAAAGACCCCTTCAAAACCAACATGAAGAAACATAACTTTGCCTAAACTTACAAGAAGCCCAAGCCCTTGATTGCTTGATGGAGAAAGACCTTGTGGCAAGGATCCCAGCATTTTAAGACCCAGCAAAGACAACATGAAGATGAAGATGAAGAGAACAACAAAGAAGATGAAGAGACACTAGCGAGAATAGTGCAGGTGCTAAATGAGGAAGGGAAGCGGTATGGACTGATTATGAATATCGATAAAACAAAGACAATGGTATTTGGAGATAAGGAAATAGGAAGGAAGATCAGTGTAGATGGGATTGAACTAGAGAACGTAGAGAAGTTCATGTATTTGGGGAGCTAGATGTTCATGTATTTGGGGAGCTAGATTGTAAGAAGGAAATAGCGACTGGAATAGCGAAAGCAAGAGCAAGTTTGAAGGCGATGGATAAGATCTGGAAAAGTAAAGTGATTAGCTGAGGAATGAAGCTGAGAGTCTTGAAAACGTGTGTATTTAGCAGAATGTTGTATGGATGTGAGACATGGGTGATAACGAAAGATTCGAAGAGAAGGATATTAGTGTTTGAGAGGAGTTGTTATAGAAAGATCCTGAGAATAGGATGGATGCAGAAGGTCAAAAACGAGGAATTATATAGGAAGATACAGCGAAACAGAACCTATTGCAGAAGGTTATACTATGGAAGTTACAGCTATTCGGGCATATCTGCAGAATGAATGACGAGCAAAAAGTTAAGAACTTGGTATTCGACATAATGGATAGTCCGAATAGGAGAGGCAGACTCCACAGAGAATGGGTAGATGATATAATAGATTGTTGCGGAGCTAGTCTACAGAAACGAAGCCACTCCGCCCTGTACAGGGAAAGATGGAAGGCAATAGTGAGGGAGGCATCGGACACCAGTCGGTGTTGTGCCCATGGTTGTTGATGATGAAAGACAAGAGGAAATGGAGAAACAGTGAAAGGAAGAAAACATGTGCTGCAACCCAATGCAACAATCCAGATCTGCCCCTTGTTCCAAGAAACATCTGCCCAAATTGTGATAAGGTCCATGGATCCCGGATTGTTCTTATTAGCCACCTGCAGCTCCATCTGTGAGAACTGGCTATCATTTCATGGAGGACAATCATCCTCCAACTCAGAGGGACTGCTGACTAACTATTAGAAGACTCTTACTGAGAAAGTTTCCCTACTCTAATTGCTTGTTATTGAAACCTGCTGTTTTTTCTATTAGTCCTCATTAGCTTGGAGAGCTGCAAGTCTTCTGGCTCTGAGTGATCATGGTTGTTGTAAATCTTTCAATGCCTTTTGTCTAACTAACATCTGTGGAAAGATGCTGACCTTGAACACCAGACTGGCTTCTGTCTGGGTTTGCCTTACACTTATTAGCTTATCTCTACAATAGTAGCAATAGTCTTGCTGTTTTCTGATTTTTTTCCTCCCAAAACTTCTGTGTGAAAGAGACCTTCTACTAATCACCACTTGGAATCTTTGAAAGGGCACATGGAAGCCATTAAGTGATATCATGTGATTTCACCAGCTCAGATCAGACACAGTAGCCACAACTTGCTTGCGGGACAGCAGCAGACATAAACAATTGCATGTTTAGCACAAACATCCTTCCCAGATGTAAGAGTAATATGTTTTCTTGCAGCATATTGATCAGCCACTAGATGGCTGTTTGTTGCATAGTGTTCCGCACAACATGTCTTTCATGGTGAACAGTGGAAACAAAACTGGAACACAAGCAGTGGGGAAGCCTGTTTTTGTGCGGCTGTTTTCTTTAGTAAATTCCTCCTGTTTAAAGAGATCTGAGATTCCCGTATACCATGACACATTGGTAAAGAAAGGTGCAATGCTATGGAGTCAACTAACTGCCTATCTCTCTAACAGACAAGAGGAAATCCAAATGTGAAGCTCGTCTCTCTCCAGGGATCAGCAGAAATTCAAGTTCAATGCCGATCCCCTTTTCCTCGCCCTCACTCAAATAAAAACATGAGGGGCTGGATCTGGAATTTTGGGTTGGATTCATATCTGATACAAATAAAGGATCTCGCAGAGAGATCTGAGAAATTTGGGGCTACTCAGGTTTCGATGGCATCTCTTGTTGCTGTTATGTTTTGAAACGTTCAGCCTCCATTTGAACCAGACCTGTTGTGGGGTTCAGAATATTCAGCTGATGTCCATCCCTTCTTCACTTCTTTCATTTTGGACTTTTTCTACTTCCTGGGTCTGGTAGGAGCCAGGTGGACATGTGACAAAACATGACAAGGAAGGCCACCCTTGAAGTATTTCTAATTCTGGGGGATGGAGGAAGAACCGGAAATCTCAAGAGGGACTCTGCTCCTGTGAATAATCCAGCCTGATGCAGGAGGGTTGGATAAGGTTCAGATAAGCGTGTAAACTTTGGGATTATGATTGATTATAGCATCTAGAAGACACACTGTGTTAATTTTTAGCTTTGTTCATAGTCTTTTTCCTGAAGAGTTTACAATGTAAATAGATAGGACAGACAAAGGGAGAGAGGAGAAACAGATTCAGAGACAAAAATTGCACAGCTGAGGTAGAAATAGGACATAGCTCTGTTGACCCCCCCAGCCTGTGGCCCTTCCACTAATCCACACTGTCCCCCTGAAACCATCGAGGGGACAGGGTCTCCTAATAAGAAGTTTGAAGGCTAGGTTGGTAGATTTTTAGCTAGTCAAAAACAGATGTCTTTCCAATGCCTTACAAGAGATAGTAGAACAATTATCTCCTGCACTGAGTCATCTGCACTTAGTCTCCAGCTACTGTGGTCATTGATTTATTCCTATTTTATAGGAGTCTGTGATTTAGTAGAGACTATAATTGCAGGCAACCTCTGGGGAGCTTTTAGGCGTTAATCCCTCCCCCCAGCATTGTTTCATTTCAAATTACATAATTCTTAACTGATATTATCAGGCGGCCACAGGGGAATTGCCAAAATCAGGTTACCACAGAAAATATTCATGTAGTGGAGGGTAATTCACAGAACAATTAACCCCACCATTTAGAGTCTGCACATTAAAACTGACATGCTTGTATCCACAATGTGCTCTTCACAGCAGCTCTGCTATTTGTAACGATCCAAAGCTTAGAAATGGGCCCTGAGGTGAGAAGGAAGTCTGGTGGTTCAGAAACAGAATTGAGGTGAATCCTCACATATATTTAGGTGTCTAAATCCCTTTGGTTTTAGTCTACTATTCCCCTATTCCCGACTCGCTGTGGGCACAATTCACATAATCTCTGTCAAGCCAGGAGAGAGAGAGAGTGTGTGTGTGGGGCAGGGGAGGGGGGGGGAGGTGTGCGGGGGTGTAGGGGTGTGTGGTTGTGTGTGGTTGTGTATGTGTGTGTGGCTGTGTGTGTGGTTCTGGGTGTGTGTGTGTGTGTGGTTGCGTGGTTGTGTGTGCGTGGTTGGTTGTGTGGTTGTGAGTGTGTGTGTGAGTTTGTGGGTAGGTGTGTGTATGGTTTTGTGTGTGTGTGTGTGTGTGTGTGTGTGTGTGTGTGTGTGGTTGGGTGTTTGTGTGTGTGGTTGTGGGTGCATGGTTGTGGGTGTGGGTGTGTGGTTGTGGTTGTGTGTGTGTGGTTGAGTGTGGTTGTGTGTGTGGTTGAGTGTGTGTGTGGCTGTGTGTGTGTGTGTGTGTGTGTGGTTGTGTGTGTGGGTGTGGTTGTTTGTGTGTGTGTGTGTGTGTGTGGTTGTGTGTGTGTGGTTATGTGTGTGTGTGGTAGAGTCCATCCCCAAGGAGGGCCAAGGAATTAGGGCCACAATGTGGCCCCTTCAGGCCCACTACTCCAGCCTATGGATTAGCCATTCAGCAAAGGCATCCCTCTCAGGCTTTCGGCTCTCTAGTCTGTCACTGCTTGCGTGAAAACGTCTCTTTTCCTTCCTCTTTTCTCCATGCAGAACAGTTCCCTGCAGGGGGGGCCGACAGAATTGCTGGGCCCCTGAGCAAGGTGTGTGTGTGGGGGGTGGGAGGTGTGGTGTTTGCACTCCCAGAAAGGGCGGGACCTCAGATAGAAGGGGTGGGGTTGGTGGCAGTTGGTGGCTGGGAGTCCATGGCCCTTTTGAAATGCTGGGCCCCAGGACAGTTGCCCCTTTTGCCCTCCCCATTGGCAGGTCTGGTTCCTTGTCTTCACTGCGTCTTGCTCAGCAAGGGACTCTGCCTAAGCTGGCCTGCTGATTTTCCTTTCAAAGGGTTAACTGCCCACACTTCACCGCTACCACCCAGCACTTCCCATGCAAGCCTAATTTACTCTAAGCACCACACACACAGAAAACATATCAATAATAAAAGAACCTACATGCAAATTCATTTACCAGACAGCCCCCCCCCCCCCGTCCCAGCTGTTCTCAGCATGGGTTCTGGCAGCTGAGTCCTAAAGGGGTGTCTTTTGAGGTCACAAGTTCATAATGGCCTCGCCTCTCAGCTCAGAACTAGCCCACACATGAAATGTTTAGTCCTTCCTTTATGCCGTCCAGGGGTCTTTGATAGGAGCACTATTTAGAGAGGGCAAAGGAGGGGAAAAGATGCCCTCTGACCATACTTTTATGAACAAGAGTGGTGCTGGTGGGGAACTTGTAGGGGCAACAGCCATCCCAAAATTTGCCTCAGTGCCCCCTCCTCCCCTCCAATGGCCACATCTCCCAGAGCTGAGCACCCAGCACTCACCATTCTTGGACTTCCCAGCACCCACCACTGCTGTGACAATCTCTCCTTCTTTGGGAAGCTGGTCCAGGCTTGCATGACCCAGGGAGAGCTCAGCTGATGCTGGAGGTGGCTGTCCCTGAGGGTGTCTCTGCTGAGTTTGTGTGGGGGCAGGGAGCCTGTCTGTGCTGGTGCCTCCGGCTGCAGCTTTTATTGTACGGAACAAGTGCTAAGGCTTCTGAGTGCTCAGATTAAAGAAACAATGTGCTGACACACTCACTCAGACACGCACAGAGTCTCCCCTATACTCTCTCTGTCTCTGTCTCCAACTCCATCTCCATCTCCCTGTCTGTCTGTCTTCTCACACACACACACACACATTCTCCCACCTCCCCTCACAATACACACTTGCCCTCTCACGTACACAGTCCCCCTCACACACTCCTTCAATACATACTTCTTCTCTCTCTAGCTCTCTTTCTCTCTCTCTCTCCCTCTCTCTCACTCAGGCTAAGTCTACACTGACTTTTTTTTCAGAAAAAGATATGCAAATTGCAAACTGCAATTTGCGTACCTTTTTCTGCTTGTTTTTCCAGAAGAGGCTTTTCTGACATTTGGCCCGTCTACATGGGGCCAAATGTCAGAAAAACCTCCTCTTTCGGAACATCCCTTATGCCTCATAAAATGAGGAATACAGGGATGCTGAAAGAATGCTCCCACTTTTTCGGAAACTGTTCCGAAAAAGCGGACGTGTTCCCTAGATGCAGCAGTCTAGACATCGCCTCGCACACACAGTATGCTATCTCCCCACCCCCAAACACACTAACTTTCTCACATACACAGTCCCCCTCACACACTCCTTCAACACACACTCCCTGGGGGCATCTACAGAGCACAGTTATTTCGAAATAACTAACGTTATTTCGATATAACAATGCAAGCGTCTACACAGCAATTCCAGTATTTCAAAACAAATTCGAAATAAATTCAAAATAACAGATGGTCTATTCTGACTTCTGTAAACCTCATTCCACGAGGAATAACACCTATTCCAAAATAGCTATTTCAAAATAGCGGTAGTGTGGACACTCCACTGCTGCTATTTTGAAATAGCTCCTCCCCAGGTTCATTCAAAGTAATTACTCTCTAGTACTTCCTGGGGCTCTATATCGAGGTAGCGTGTCCACGTTAGGGGAGCCTGCCTTGGACTAATTTCGAGACTTCCCTGTAGAGTGGATGTGCTATTTCAAAATAATCTATTTCAGAGTATTTCTTCTGGACTGGCTTATTTCGAAATAAGTGTGCAGTGTAGATATACCCACCCCCACCCCCACCCCCACCCCCACCCCCCCGCTCACTCACACACATGTATTGTTATTGTTATTATTTCTTGGTACTTCCTGTTGAAATGCACCACGCACACATATTTTCTGTAATTTTACTCTTTCAAAGCTCATTAAAGATTACAGTCCCGCTATTTGATGCTTTTGACTGGTCTGTTAATTTCATAATTTTATTTTTCTCTTCTGCTTAAATTTAATTAATTGGACAGTGAGTTCTAAAATGCCTAACCTGACATGGTTAGCATAATTACCATTATTACTTCTGTTACCATATTGTGGTCTGTCATTCATTAAAGTGGTACAATCAAATAACAGTACCCTTCTAGAATGTAAATTTAGCTTGCAATCACTTTAGCAGTGCCAGTTCAAAAAAAACCAAAAACCAAAAACCAAAAACCCACTTAACTTTTGACTCTGTACAGAGGAAGGTCACTTATTTTCAAATTGTATTTTTAATTATATCTGTAAAATAACTTAAAAGTCATACAAAAATAAATGCGGTTCCAGGGTGGATAATAATAAAAATGATGGACCCCATGCATCATGAAGTTGATTGTGATCAGTAAATGTAAATGCTAAAATAATTGGAAAAATAAATTCTTGTTCTTAATAAAATAGAAATAAAACCACCTTAATCACGTACGTTAAAATTAAGTAAATACATTTTGAGTAAATACATTTTCACAATATGGCATGAAAACCAATTGACTAAAATAGAGTAGATAATGGCAGTAACAGAGCATGTCTGTTAAGAAAGTGAGCATATTTTATTTATTTTTATTTATTTCCACTAAAGATAGTGTACAAAGTATCAAACTTGCATTCCTGATGTCTGTGCAAAGACTCCAAAAGTCCTTGAGGCCTGGGATTGGGAATATCTGGCTGTTATCTCCTGATTGTTTTAAATTTACATATACATTGAAAATATGGCTTTATTAGTGTTTGCATATATTTTTCTTTATCTAGGAATTAGATACTACGCTCCCATCAGCTAATTACTAAGGGTGCATCTACACTGACCCTAAACTCAAAATAAGATATGAAATTTGCGCTACGCAAGTTGAGTATCTTATTTCATTTCTATTTCAAAATAGGTAATTTCGAAATTTGGTGCATCTGCGCAGCACCACATTTTGAAATAAAGCACTATTTCGAGACATCCCTTAACTCGTATTGAATGAGGGTTACAGGAATGCCAAAATAGTGCTCCCATTATTTCAAAAAATATTTCAAAATAACAGGCAGCTTGTTAAGACACGAAGTAGCTATTTTGGGATACCGGAGGTAGATGTACCCTAAGTTAATATCTTTAAAAATACTGGAGTTTTCAGGTATCTAAGTAGTCCTGGAATCATGGCTGCCCCCCCCTTGCCAAAATCTGAAATGGCGGTCCTGCTCTGGGGAGCAGGAATTTAGCAGACAGTGGATCCCTCATGGGGCCTACCTTCATCAGGCCTTGCAAGTACTCTTCTAGGAAATCTACTTCAACATATTGTCCCAGTGACGGGGTGTCGGGCTCAGCGGCTGCTGAGTCCACGGAGCCCCGCATTCCCCAGCGGCTGGAAGAGGCATTGTCCGGTGAGTATGCCACGCTGCACCAGTCATGCATGGCGTGCTCTGCAGCTGCTCCCACAGCCGTGGAAGAGGAGGTGCTTGGGGCTGACACCGTGCACCAGGCATCGGGGGCAGGGCCACGGCGTGCCAGGTGTGACGGGGCTGGCGGGCAGATTCAAATGGTGGTCACGGGCTGCAGACCGGGGGGAGGAGTGGAGGAAGGCGCCCACCAGAGGAGCATGTTCAGGAGTGGACTGGACGCCGGGAAGCCCGCGGAGCCACAGGGAGATGGAAGGCAGGCTGGATGCTTTCGAGGGGCAACGAGAACCCGAATATGATGGGGTGATGACAGAACTGGAGAAGAAGCCAGACGGAGCGAAGGAAGCGGCCCAGGACAGGGTGAGGAAATCTTTTCTAACCCCAAGGGTTGGTGAGTTATGGGGAACAACCCCACCAACCAAGCAGTGGAGCTGTTCCTCTGCCTTTAGGGTCCTGGGTTGGGATCTGGAGCAAGGGTGGGCCCAGGTCCCCCTTCCACTCCGGCGGCACACTTAGTGGGTAGAAAGGCCCATCTAGACTAGTGAACACGAACCGCGATTGGCGGGACTTGGATTACCCGAGCCAGAGACTTGGTCGGTTACGAGGAACGCTGCAGGTGATGGGGGTGGAACACCAATAGGCCCCGATGATGATGCAGGTGTACACCTGAGGGGAACCTATGGCATAACAGATGGTGGAGAATGTGGGTAACTGATCTCGGCCCCAGGGCATAGGGGCTAAAAAAAAAAAAGACAGGGGGTCGAGGCCATGGTGCAGGATGGTTTACAGTCGGGTGGGAGGATCGAAAACCAACAATCACCAAGGGGCAAGCAGAGAAGACCAGAAAGACTGAAAAGAGGGTCAGGTGGGAAGAATCCAGAGGAACCCCGGTGCATGGGGGAGCCACCCAGGGTAGTTGCTATGAGTGCGGACAAGAGGGACACTTCCACCGAGACTGTTCTTTCGTGGACTGCTCTTTCAGACAGGTAGTAAGCCCAGTACATAGACCCTGTCCCCGGGACACAGAAAAGTTACTAGTAAGAATAAAAGTAGAGGGGGTCAACCATATGGGCCCTGCTAGACTCAGGGTGTGGACACATGATGGTTAGGGCCACCCTGGTGCCCAAGCCAGAATTAGCAGGGACCGCCGTGAGGATGAAGTGTGTCCACGGGGATATTCGGCCATATCCCACAGTGTGGGTGTGAATGGCCGACGATCAGGAGGAAGTAATTTGCCAGGTAGTGCTAGCACCGAAATTAGAATATCCGGTGTTGTTGGGACGGGACAGGCTGGGGTTCCAATGCCTAATAGAGACCTGGAGCCCCTGGGCCTCCACGGGAAGAGGAAGAGCTGGGATGAAGAATGCCTTGGCGGCCCACAAAACAACAGCAGAAGAAGCGCCCGAGATACAAGACGCCTCCAGGGGAAAGCAGGATGGGGCGACACCTCACGATGAGGAAGAGCTGACCCGAGGACTGACAGAAGGGGACTTTTTTCCAAGCCTCCCTGATTCTTTTGGCCAGGGGTATATAAGGAGGTACAGGACTTCTGTAATTCATGTCTTGAGTGCCAACTGACACAGATATGGGGAGGTCTGAAGGCCCCTCTGGTCCCCCTGCCAATAATAGGGGTACCCTATGATCGGATGGCGATAGACCTGGTAGGCCCCTTGGAACGGACCCAGGCTGGCCATCGGTATATATTGGTGCTAATGGACTATGTGACTTGTTATCCCAAGGCAGTCCCCTTGAAATACACCATGGCCCCGACACTAGTGACTGAATTAGTGAAGATTTTTACGAGGGTAGGAATTCCTCGGGAAATACTGACCCACCAAGGGATGAAAGTGTCCTCCAAGTTAATGGCGGAGTTGTGTAAATTATTGCACATTAAGACCTTACGCACCTCCATATACCACCCGCAAACAGGCGGGCTGGTAGAACAGTTTAACCAGACGCTTAAGAACATGCTCTGCCGGTTTACTGGGGAGGAACCCCAAGATTGGGATAAGTTATTGCTGGCACTATTATTTGCAGTGCGGGAGGTACCCCAGTTGTCAACAGGGTTCTCCCCCTTCGAGCTCCTGTATGGGTGGCAACCAAGAGGTATCTTGGATTTAATCAGGGAGGGTTGGGAAGAACAAGAGTCGAGGGTACAAGGGACGGTGCCTTACATCTTACGGTGGAGAGAGAGGCTACACCAGCTTGGGGATTTTGCTAGGGCCAATTTGCTGCAGGCTCAGGATAAACAAGCCTTTTATTATAACCAAGAGGCCAAATTGTAACACCAATAGGCCCCGATGATGATGCGGGTGTATGCCTGAGGGGAACCTACGACGTAAGAGTCCCAAACAGTTCTCTGAGGTTCCTAACATTTACATTAGTTACATTACTAGAAAAATTACCTACTGCCCTCCAGTAGCATATAAACAATTGAGCTTTTAATACAATAGACCCCAAAGGTATTAAATCTAAGTAAATATGGTTTTACCTCAGAAACATTCATCTTAGGCCCACGAAGTTGCTGAAGGATATTGTCAGTCTATTTCAAGAAGTTTTTATGACTGCAGCTCCCAGTTTAATTTAATAGTATGGGAAGACCACAGGACCTGGTGAGGCCACATCTGGAGTATTGTGTCCAGTTTTGGGCCCCCCACTACGGAAAGGATGTGGATGCATTGGAGAGAGTCCACAGAGGACAACAAAAATGATTAGGGGGCTGGAGGGCATGATTTGTGAGGCGAGGCTGAGGGATTCAGGCTTATTTAGTCTGCAGAAGAGAAGAGTGAGGGGAGATTTGAGGGCAGCCTTCAACTACCTGAAGGGGTAGAGGATGGAGAGAGGCTGTTCTCAGTGACAGAACAAGGAGCAATGGTCTCAAGTTGCAGTGAAGATCTAGGATGGAGATTAGAAAAAAATATTTCGCCAGGAAGGTCGTGAGCACTGGAGTGGGTTACCTAGGGACATGGTGGAATCTCCATCCTCAGAGATGTTTAAGTCCAGGCTTGATAAAGCCGTGGCTGGGATGATTTAGTTGGTGTTGGTCCTGCTTTGAGCAGGAGTGTGGATTAGATGACCTCCTGAGGTTTCTTCCTACCCTATGATTCTATGACTCTATGACCTATGCAAAAGCAGACCGAGGGACTACCAGCATGAGTAACACTAACATTTTAGGAGCCTTAGTCACAGATTACGACCCCTTTGTGCTGAGGTTTGTAGGGGTCCATGGTAGTCCTTCCCCAACAGTCTCATTGGGAGGTCATAGCCCCTTACTAGTCTGTATCTAGAAAGGTGAAGTTCAGTGGGAAATTAGCAGTTTCAGGGCTCTGGGCCTTTGGACCGGCAGAGCAGTAAGCAGTCTGAGAGCTCTGATCTTTTGAGCAGGACAAATCAATAAGCAGTCTATCACCTGGCCTCCTGGCTCAAGCAGACAGATGCAGGACTCTTAGTTTAAGGTGGGTACATAGCCTACCCAGGAGGTAGAGAGACCTATACCCAGACTAATCCATCGGATTCCAGCCCATCACCAAACAGTGGTGGATGGTTCTGCCACTGAATTAGCACAGATCCCATCAATACCCACTGTCCAGAATTCTGGCAATACAACCAGACTATTGTCTGGTGTCCCTGGGCTACTTCCTAGTACCTCTTGGAGTGCATGTCTGTTTTCTGGGTTTCCTCCTTCTGCCTGGGGTACGTGGCCAATGGCATACCCCGTAGCGCCCCCAGATGCTGGTCAGACAGAAGTCTTGGCACCTCCCCTAGGTCCAGGATGCTGTGAAGGTCTATCTTAGTCACAGAACTCGGCAACAGACTAGAGATATCGGCTTTCTCCTGTGGCTCTTGCACACCTGAGCTGCGGGGTCCATCTTTTAAATTTCCTGTCCTTCCCTTCTGGCTCTGGTAGGGAGTGGGGCTTTTCTGGCTCTCCCCACCTGGGTGTGGAGAGTGGCTCCTCCCCATGAATCTGAGAGAGAGGTCACCCCACCTCACTACGGAGTTCTACAAACCCAGATCAAGAGATGGTCCCTGCCCCAAAGTGCTCACAATCGCAGCTATGGTTATAGTGGGGCTCAGTCCTGCATGTGTATGGGGGGAGGGGATACATGTGGTAGAATATTGCTAGGTTGTTGGGGGTATGATGGTGTGGGACATTATTATATGACTTGGAGATTAATGGAATGGAAAAGGAGCACTGAGGTTTGCATAAAGGAAAAGAGCTACATTATCTCAAATTACAATCTTTGCCCTGGTCTACACTAGGGAGTTATTTCAAAATACCTCCCCCCTTATTTCAAAATAATAAGCAAAGCGTCCACTCTACCAACCCAGTTATTTAAAAATAACAGGTTGGTTATTTCAAAATCTGTACTCCTGCTTTCCTTGGGGAATAACCCTTATTTCGATACTGTAGATGCTCCGCGGCTGCTATTTTGAAATAACTACTCCCCAGAGTAATTCGAAGTCATGACTCCCCAGTGTTTCCTGGGGCTCTAAGTTGAGGTAGCACATCCACAATAACAGAGCCTGCCTTGGACTAATTTCAAGGCTCCCCCGTAGGGGGGACACACTCTTTCGATTTTGTTATTTTGGGAGTTATTATTTCAAATGTAGTTATTTTGAAATAATTTCCTAGTGTAGCCATGTCCTTTGTAGCTTTGTTGATTCTATGTATGCTGGAGTAAAGGGATTTTTACGTTGGCACAGGTTCATGAAAAAGAGTAGAGACAAAATTCAAAAGGAATCAGGGTGATCTTAAAAAAATCACAACAGGAATTATTTAAATAATTAAAGTGTTGTCAAGGCTGTTCCCCACTCTGGCACAACAAATGCAGAAGTGGGGGGGCCTGCAAGAGCACTCCAAAACCTTGCCTCTGCAGGCTCTAGTACAAAACTTCCTCCCAAAATCCTGATACCCAGATTTTGGGGGAATCCGCTGCCACCATCAAGTGTTTTTGAATCCACAAACAGGGGTGGACACTTGAAACCAACCCCAGGGATACCCCAAGCTCTTTTCCCCCAAAAGAGCTTGAAATAAGAAAAGAGAAAAATAAGCTGCAGTCTGTGGTAGCTGACCCCTCAATCAGGCATGCAGATACACACAGACAGGCATTCCAGGACACAAAAATCAACCAATACTGGTTAATTAGAAAAAAGAAACAAACTTGTATTATCAAAACAAAACTACAGTTGCAAGAGTAGTAAAGTGGCTAGATGGAAAGAGCCACCAATTGATATAGATACTCAGGGAAACCTGCTCGGCTAAAACTTAGTTACAAAGAAAAAACCCCACAGTTAACAGCTCAGACATTATTTCTGAATCCCCAAACAAGGAAAACAACAAATCCTGATGGACTAGCTACACTTTTCCCTACTTACACCTTATAAGAAGTCCATTCTTGGAGAGAGAAGTGTCTCCCATCTCCCTCAGTACTTGTAAGAAACTGCTCTCCATCCCAAACACAGAAGAGAGAGAGAAAAAAACCCAATTTTCTTGTTTGAAATTCCTACCTGCATTGTTATTGGCTGACCACCATTGGGTAGGTACAGGAGACATTAGTTAACCCCTTAGTCACTGGTGCTGGTCAGCTCTCCTGTTTATGACAAGTGTATTAAACTATGTAAGTTACATCACCAAGTTTATACAGGGCAGCTCTCTGTCTCCCTCTAATAGCTGGCCCATAAAGTTGTTATGAGTCTACAGTCTTTGAGTTAACAGAGTTGTCAACTTAGTCAAGAAGTACAGACTCATGCTTTCAGATACAGAGTTCTATTCCAAATGCTTACCTATCCAGAGGTCTCGCATGACATAAAACACTATTAAATAAACCCTAACTGAAAATAGATCTGACCATGCTAAATATATTCCACCCACAAAGCTGTGCAATGAGGTTATTACAGTTTCTGTCCACATAATCCACGTTGTTTATATCAGTACCTTTAAAAAAACAACCCTCACACAAATCATAGGCTTGACAGAGAGAAGCTGGAATGTGAATGGTATTTTCATTCAGGAGGTAGACTAATGACTCCAGGCTGGAAAAACAATGCTCACAGTGAAATATAACCGAGGATATGCTGCCAAACCAAGCATCACATGCAGTGTGTATTGTATACAGGCATATGAAATACAAATGACTTGCTGATAAATCTCTCTCTCTACCATAACACTCTGGTTTAATGCTGAAGGAACCCTGCTCTCAGAGGATATAAATGGATGTAGCTCCATCTCGCTCAGCCTTTCCCAATGAAGCTGTCCCACTGTGGATAAATACAAGAGGCTGAACTCAGCTCTGCTACTTTTCAGGTAACACCTGGACTAATCAGTGATTCTGATGCCTTGTCCATATTATATCCAGTGTGCCAGCTTCACAGAGCAAGACTGAAAGTGCACTGCATTAGATGATCCTGTAGCTCTGTAGATGGAACCCTTTGTAGAAGATGTGGGTCAAATCACCATTCCATATCAGGCGAAGGTGGGGTCAAATCACCATTCCATATCCATATCAAGAGCCCCCTTTCCCCTGAGTGCTCTCGCTACATACTAAAGGGCTCCTCCTCTGGCATTTTTTTGCAAGAAATGGCTCAGAGGCCTAATTCTAGGAGAAGGTTTACAGATGTGAATCCCAAAAGGAAACAGGCACTTAAATCTGTTGAAGGGGCGGG
Organism: Pelochelys cantorii; assembly: GCA_032595735.1. NCBI lineage: Eukaryota > Metazoa > Chordata > Testudines > Trionychidae > Pelochelys > Pelochelys cantorii. The sequence goes on along the minus strand of CM064327.1, from coordinate 253,465,399 downwards.
GCTTAGGACCTCTCTCTCTCTGCAGTATCTCCCATTGGCTTGCTGAGGCATCTCATCACCTGACCTTCGTGTGAGGAAGCCATATCAGTACCGTACCCCCTGGGCCAGGGGTGGGCAATAATTTTTTTCTGGGGGCCACTTTCAAAACTTTTGAAGTGGCCCCAGGTCACACAGGAAGGGGCGGGGCATCAAGCGGATGGGGTGGGGGTAAGATATTTCTGGGTTCCTCACCCCCAGACAATGATTGGTCTGGGGGTGAGGGAGTGCCTTTGCCCCCACTCCATGATTCCCCAAGGTGCCCATGCCCCTGGCATGGGAGGAGACTTCCCTCGCTCCCCTGCCCCTAGGCCAATTAGGGCCTCAGGGGTGGGGGAGTGCGCGAAGCCTCCTCCGATCTCCCCCCCACCGCAAGCAGTGCGTGGTGCTTCAAAGCACCATGTGCTCCTGGCAGGGCAGGAGGAGGCTTTGTGTGCTCCCTCAGCCCCAGACCTCGAATCCACCCTCTTGGTGGGCCGAAACCAGCCCGCAGAGGCCCTTTTGCCCGCCCCTGCCCTGGGCTCTCCAGATCTATCAGGCAAAGTTGGCAAAGTCTACCAGGCACTGTCCTCACACAGGCCCTGCTCTCAACCAGCCAGCAATAGGCACACTTCAACTCCCAAGCCCTCCGGGCATTGCCCAGGAGTGTCCAGCCCCGGACTCCTGCACCATTCCCAGATTTGGTGCCCTCAAAGAAGAAACGTACCAGTTCCACCTCAGTTCGCCCTTCTGCATCACACACTGTGCTTAGACATGTTTATAGTGAAAACAAGCGAAAGTTTATAGAAGCAAGAGAAGAGATTTAAATGGCAGCAATTGGAAGTATTGGAAACAACAAAAGGTTGCAAGTCAAATGCCATCAGAACACACATTCTAGACTCTAGACATATTTAACAAGATCCGTCCTTGTCTCATAGAACAAAGCTCACCTCAAAGTTCTTCCAGCATTCCAGCTGGCCTGGCTGTGATCTTCCCTTCATGGGACAAATCACACTGCCAGCCTGCCTGCTTGGTGAACCTCTTCACTCTCAGATGTGCCTTTGCAATCTACTCTCTTTACTCCTAAACAGGGTCCCCACCTGCTATTTATTTTTTCCTGTACATTTCCTCACTTGAAGAGTTCACAATCTCCTGATGAGCATTTGGCTCAGTACACCATGGGGCAGCCATTAGGACGCAGCCAATGCCCACCGCACACACAACTAGACAGCGAGATAAGTGTTCGTTACCCCTAGTTAGAAAGAGATCTGTCAAAGACATGTTATACCTGCCTTAAGAACATCATTTTCAGTACAGACACATAACTCCTTAAGTCAGGGCTACTCACCTTTGGATGCCCCGGGGGCCACAACAATACTCACTGCAAATGCCAAGGGCTGCAACTTAAGTGTGGGTGCATATACATGCAAATATATATGCAAATATATGCAAATAGTTTCTTTCACACCAACGGGCATGAATACAAAGATTAAGCTGTAAGCCACAGCGCCGGACCCAAACATGGCCAGTGTGAAACAGTCAGCACCTCTCAGACTCTGCCCACAAGGCTAAGCAGCCAGCACATCCCACAATGCCCTGGTGCTCCCGGCACCTCCTCCCTGGGGGCTAGAAACACCGACACCTTGTACCCGTCTGTTGCAGCCAGCCCATCTGCTTGCGTCTTTCAGTGCTCACCCCGCCTGGGAGATGCCTCGCTGTTGTGGAGCATGTTCCCAGTGGAGGCCATGTTCAAAGGATCTCATCCGTGGGCTGCGTAAACCCAAACCGCGCCGTAGACCACATGTTGAGTAGCCCTGCCTTAAGTATTATCTGCACACCTATACTGTGTCTATTGAGCTATTGGCTCTTGGTAGAGACCTCACATGCCACCTTTTAGTGAATTATTATGCATATACATAGTCTAGGGGATCCCCATAGAATTCTGAGAATCCCTGGGCCCTCTGCCAGCAGGCAGCAAGGCATACCTGGGTCACACCTATCTCTCTCCCTGCATTGTATGGGGGGTGGAGAGCTTAGGCGTCTAAGTGAATTCTATGAGGTGGTATGGCACCAAACTGCAAGCACTCCAATGCTCAGCTGAAGTCCCTTTGTAGGTCTAGCACCTAATCATTTTGTGCCTTACTTTTCAAGGCTGTAAAATGGGTATATCATTGCTGCCTTATTTAAATGTGAGGAGTGGATGGAGTTAGGAGGATAAACACAGTACAGAATGCAGTGTGCTCCCCTTGTGTGGCAAGAGGAGTCCTTAAGAGAGATCCAGGCATGTCTTTCTTGCCTAGTGTCACACAGAAACTCTGCTGCAGAGGTGTTAGCCACAGAGCCACCCTTCCTTTCAAAGCACAGCACCTCCTATCACAGAATATTGGAACTAGAAGGGACCTTGAGAGGTCATCGAGTCCAATCCCCTGCCCTCATGGCAGGACCAAGTACCATTCCTGATGGATTTGCCCCAGCTCCCTAAATGGCCCCTCAAGGGGTGAGCTCATAATCCTGGGTTTAGCAGGCCAATACTCAAACCACTGAACTATCCCTCTCCTTAAAAATAGAACCATAGAACAATGAAGATACCAGGAGGGGAAAGACCCAAGCTTTTAGTCAAATGTGACTAAAGCCCAAATGAGACAGGACATCCTAGTGTTAGTTTTCTACCTTCCACCCACGTTTAACAATTAACAACGCATTATATGTTCCTATCTTGCTGCAGGCTGGCACTGCCCACATGGAGCTGGGCACTCTGCATACACATATTCAGGCCAAATAAGACCCAGCCTGGCACTGGGCATGTTCAGCTTGCCAGGCTCACTCTGTGTTATCCAAAGAAAAGCAGGACTGAATGCTAATGAGAGCTGGGGTTGCTGAAATGGGATTCTCTTCTGTTTATTACCAGCCCAGAGGCTTAGTGGAGGCATGGAGGACTTTGCAGCGGCCCTTTAACTAATCTGTGAGCACATAAAAAGAATTGATGAGGGATCAGCAGGCCTGGGTGGGGGTTCTGGAGCCAATGCAGCGGCGTGAGTTGTGAATATGGGATTCTCTTAAGGATGCAGCAGGAGGGGCTGAATGGCCCTGGGTTTTGGATTTGCCTTTGACACCACCAAACCAGGGAAATTACCTAGAAGATTCTGGCAGGAAGCTCCAGGGGGGGCTTCTGAAGTGTGTGGCCTGGAAGCAGATGAGCCAGGGCAAAGAAGTTAAGGGAGAGACTTTGAGCTGGCAACAAGGGGCAAAGGGATCGAGAGAGCGGTGGGATTTGATGACTGGGTGGAAGAGAGTGCAGGGAATAAAGTGTTGAGTGGCAGGCAGCCAAGGGTGGATTAGAGGCCACTGAAGCAATTGAGATGAGAGGGGTGAGGACGTACTGAGAACAGGAAGGTGGTTGTCCAAAAGAAGGAACGCAGAGACTGTGGGGCCTGGTGAGGGAGCTGTGGCTAGGGCAAGAAGCAGCCATTTTGGGGAAGATGAGCACTGATCCCAGGTTCAAGCTCAAACAGGGAGGCGGGGTGATGAGGAGGAGGGCAGCTGATTACAAACAAATGCCGTAACACCCAGACCACTCCCGGCTCCTTTACTGCTGGGAGGGGCTTGAGTCAGAAAACTCAGGTCTGGAACCAAATGGGCCTGACACTTAGGGAGTTCAGAGGTGTTGCTTGGAACCAGGAGAGAGGTCAGCTGCTGGGGGTGAATCAGATCGGACCTTTATCAAGGTGCAGGTGAGGATGGGGGCAGGATCTGGGCCCATAACTGCTTTCTCCTGGGGTGGGCACTCAATGTCAAAGCACTGCCTTACTTTTCCAGTGTCCTTCCCAAAAGTCTCCAGTAAGAATGCCCTTCAGAAAAGGGCAGGGCTTGGCTTACTGGTCTAGAGTGGGGCTGTATTGGCTAGAAGCATGATCAGAGAGCAATGTGAGGCCATCCCAGACTGACAAGAGGCTGATGGTGTGGTATACACAGTGCTGCCAGGTGTTGCTGGTCTAGGAACAAGGCCATTGTGTGAGGTTTATATATACATATAGAGGGCCAAATCCTGGTAGGTGCACTACTGATAAAGCTCTAGAATCATAGGATGGGAAGGGACCTTGAGTGGACATCTAGTCCAATCCCCCACATTCAAGGTGGGGCTACGTATTATCTAGACCAGGGGTGGGCAAAGGGCATTCTGCGGGCTGGATCTGGCCTGCCAAGCCTGTGGATCTGGTCCACAGCCACCCTGCCACTCCCTGGCCCCAGGCCAATCAAGGTCTGGGGGCAGAGGAGTGTGCAAAATCCTCTCACTCCCGCAAGAGTGTGCGGTGGCTAGAGAGACATGCTGGCTGTTTTAAAACCCTAAAAACAGCCAGCGTTTATCTCTAGCTGCCACGTGCCTTTAGTCTGTGTATGTGTGGGGGGAGCTTTGTCCACTTCCTGCCCCCCAGGCCAATCAGGACCTAGGGGCGGGGAGCGTGCGAAGTCTCTTGCGTCCTGTGCCCGCCCTGCCAGGGACATGCAGTGGCTACAGAGACATGCCGTCTGTTTTAAAACAGCCGGTGTGTCTTGCTAGATGCCACGCGCTCTTGTGGGGGCAAGGAGACTTCATGCTCTCCCCTGCCCGCAGGCTCTGATTGGCCTGGGGGTAGGGGGAGCATGCAAGGTCTCCTCTCACTGGGTGCCTAGTGGGAACCACCAGCTGTTTTAAAACAGCTAGTGTTTCTCTCTAGGGGGTGGGGTAGGGAAGGGGAAGACTTCTCACACTCCCCCACCCCAGGCCAATCAGGGTGTGGGGGAAAAGCACAAGAAGTCTCCTGGCCCCGCCTCTTTCCACCTGAGGCCCTGCCCCTTCTGGGGTGGCCCCCTTTTAAAAATGATTGCCCACCCCTGATCTCGACCATCCCTGACAGGTGTTTGTTTATAGACATAGACACGGGTATAGCATAATTAACAGCAATACAAAAAGTCTCTCCCCCCCACTTCCTTGTCCTGCTCTGTCCTGGGTGTTCGCATATGCAGTGCAGAGTAGCCCATTCTGTCCTGCCGCTGCTTTGATGAGACAACTGACTGGAGTGATGTCGAGGGTCTTGCCCACTGCAATGTGTTCCAAGTCTCATTTCCCATAGGCTGCCTTCAGCTGGCAATGACGATGACAGTGAGCCAGACTCACTCTCCCAGGTCATGTTGAGCTGAGTGCTGGGTGATTTCAAGGTGTCTAAAGCCTCACTGGGAATGGGTGCTGAATAAACACAACAAGTTATTAATCATCCTTATTGGTGTGAAGGATAACACAACAACAAAACCAGAGCCAACTCCTGCACGATTTCTTTCAGTAACCACACCAGAAAAGTATCAGAGGATCACAAGTGTAGGCCCCTGCGTACTTATTTAGAAAATAGCACCATGGACAGTGACAATCTTCTGGCTGCAACAGCCTGGAGGTCCCAGTAACCCCATTGTCCTTTTTAGCCTGCAGATTCGGATAAAAGAGTAACACGGCCTTGCGTGTGAGATTTGAGGGTGCCTTGTATTTATCTGACCCTTTATCTGAGGATTTCAGGGATCTTTCACAGCACTTATGGACACGGAGCTGCAATCAGGGAGGCAGCTCGAGCTCACGGCTATTTCTGGCCTCCATGAAGGATCGAGCCCCAAGAAGCTTTCCCGGTGTTGCCGAAGGAGGCAGCACAGTATAAGAAAAGAACACAGCAGTCCCAGTCCCCAGCTTGCGCCACTAGATTATACCCTCCCTCCCCCACCATCCCATTGCTCCAAATACACAACTGGGGTCAGGAAACAGGGTGTTAAGAGCAGGCCTATAACTGGTGTAATTCAGCACCGTTCCATTGAAAGCCCTTTCCCAGGGTGACAGCAGGAAGCAGTGGTAGGGATGAGTAGCAAACCCAAGGAGTCATGCCAGGAGTTGGCTGAGATGTTTCAAAATCCCAATTAAAATGTGCACCAAAAATGCAAAAAAAAAAAAAAAAAAAAGGGCCGTGAGACGTTTTCTCCCATGTTTCAACCAGCTTTTGTCATGCCTCCTGGTCACTACCTCTAACCACGAGCTTATGATGCTCCTTTAACTCTCACAAATCAGGAATTGGTTCATCTCTGATTTCTAGTCGGAAGGCCCCACTTTGCTCATCAGTCCTGCCAAACAGATGGAGGGGAGGGTAATGTCCCTGCTTGTGTTTTGTATGAGACATCCTCTGTCTCTCCACACATACACAGATCGCCCTCTCCATGACATCAAGGTTTTATCTCCAGCCCAATGGCTCTTTATCCTCTTAACACAACCAAGATCTTTTAAGAGTCCAGGTCAGGCAGAGCTACTTCTGCTAATGGAAACTGCATTCATTTCTGTGATGATTAACATGAACGTCCATGGGTTACTTAAGATAACGCAGTTCTGCCAGCTGATTAAAGTTTCCTTTGCACTGGGGAGTCTAAAGGTTTTTTGGTTTTTTTTGGAAGGGGGCTCCATTAGTTTATTGTGTAAAATTTAAAGCAAAGTCCAAGTAAATCTTTATGAAAATGTACTGGTGTAAAAAGGTTTTGACTTACCAGAGAGCTCACAAAAACTGAAATGCAGTTTTTCAGGGGATATTTATCTGGCTCCTATTACCATAGTATCTGATTGCCTCAGAACACCCTGTAAGGTAGGACAGTACTATTGCCTCTATTATAAAGATGGGAAACAGAGGCAGAGAGAAATTAAGTAACTTGCCCAAGGACATACGTATCAAAGTAGCAGAACAAAGGGAAGAACCGTGGAATCCCATATCACAGGCCAACACCCGAATCACAGGGTCAATGCTTTCTGCCTATTGCTTCATCAACATTCCAAAGATGAATGCCCTTGCCATGGGGCACAGCCTGGATTAGTCCTTCTTCCTTTTGCCACAAGAGGAAGCATTTTACACCTTCTTCCCCTACACGAGGACTGCCTTTAATCAGGGCTGACTACATAGCCATTCTGTCTCAGGGCAGCGATGGGGTGGCAGCAAGTTACTTCCTGCAAGCATATTACCTTCTCTATGAATTTTGGGAAAAAATCTGATGCTGCCTCATTTTTCTCAAGTCACTGAAGGGTCAGATTTTCCCACGCATAGTTGTCCTGCCTCCAACTTCACCCAGAGTACAATTACTCTTCACTCCCCAGAGCTGAGTGTCTGCACAATGCTCTATACACTGCTTAAGAGCCTTCATATGAGGGCTTAATTGTACTGTAGAGCCTTGAGTGAGCCCTTAGCACGGGGGTGCATTTTGATAAAATACCACCACAGTTGTTTGCCTGTATACTGAAACTGTGGCGTTAATTAACGGTGACACCACAGGCCAAAAGATCAGCCTCAATTAATTTACCTCTCCTCTGATGTATGTTGCAATCTCCTTCTCCTATCAGATTTTGTTGGTTGTCTTCAGGGGGCTGAATTTCAGACTGTAAAAGGTTGCCATTTATCAGCAAAATCTATTACTTTTAAATCTGATCCATCTTGTGGTGACCCATTCACTTGTCAGCCTATTTCCACCCTTTCCATTCCTTCACTTTTTTGACATATTTATTATCAGCAGAGCTGTGGGTGTATAAGCTCGTTCACTAACGCTTCCTGTTCAAGACAGTTTTAAGATGTTTATAACTTTGCCAGACTATAACCATTCCAGTTCATATTTTCCATGTCACGTGTCCACTTCAGGCTTTCTTCTCCCTCCCCCAAGATTTCAGTTAAAATTCAGATGAGAAAGCACTGTATGGTGCTTAGAAAACAGGAGACTAAGGGGGGGATATGATAGAGGTCTATAAATTCATGACAGGTATGGAGAAAGGGAATAAGGAAAAGTTATTTACTTGTTCCCATAACATAAGAACTAGGGGTCACAAAATAAAATTAATAGGTAGCAGGTTTAAAACAAAAAGGAAGTTTTTCTTCTTGCAGTGCACAATCAACCTGTGGAACTTCTTGCCAGAGGATGTTGTGAAGACCAGGACTTTAACAGGGTTCAAAAAAAGAACTAGATAAATTCATGTTTAGATCCAGCAATACTCATTAGCCAGGATGGGCAGGAATGGTGTCCCTAGCCTCTGTTCGTCAGGCGCTGGAAATGGATGACAGAGAGGATCATGTGATGATTTCCTGTTCTGTTCACTTCCTCTGGGGCACCTGGCATTGGCCACTGTCGGCAGACAGGATATTGGACTTGATAGACCTTTGGTCTGAGCCAGTACGGCCGTTCTTATGTTATGATACCACAGAATATGCTTTGAGGAGACAGTCTGGGATATAGGCCTTAATGCATTTAAAACCACAATGACACTCTACCAGAGAAGTGTTATCCATCAACTCTGTATTCTTGGGGAGACAGAGTGCAGCCTGTCTGACTCACAAAAGACCTCCTCCACCAACCTCTGCTTAAACCAATGCTCCTCATATCTAAGCTAAAGATCCCTGCAGGGCCCCAAAATCCTGTGGGGTTTGCTCATCAAGTGGGTTACTAGCAGAACAACTGTAATATGAAAGTGGGGATCAGAGCATGCTAAACCAAGGACCTATGAGGATGCCTCCTTGGAAATGCTGCTCTACCCAGCCTGCTGAGTCCAGTAACCTATAAGGGTTCAGGTTGGAAGTTCTGACTAATCCAGTCCTTCCAGACTTGCTCTGTCAATGCGTGTGTGCACGTTCATCTGATTCTAAGGCAGGAATAACCTCACCTGGGGGAACTTGGTCCTTTCGGATAGCTCCATTGGGAGGGAACCGGCAGAAGTAGAGCTCTGTAGGGGAACACAAGTAACACAAGCAGTGCATTGATAGAATTACCAACCCCTCCCCCCCCAGAAGAGTACCCCAAAGTAACAGGCAAATGTGGTAACAGAAACAGATCGTACCAGACAGTGGGCCACCCAGATACCCTGAAAGAACTTGTTTCAAATACAGGAACAAAAAGACTCTTATGACCTCATACCACTTTGCCTATCACCCTACACTGGAACCTATAGGGGGTTGCATTAAGCAGTTACAAGTCATATTTGATGGAGACCACTTCCTGGAAGAACCCCATATCTCCTCTACTGGGCTTCAAATACCGCCCCCCCCAACCTCACAATCGCAAGCAAGCTCCCCACAGACCAGGACCCACAGTTCAAAGCAGCACCAGACCCTTCCTGCACAACAAATTCAAAACCAGCTCCAAAAACATATCTCCTCTGTTATGATTATCACCATGCCCTAGAACACACCTCTCAAGAGCCTTGAGTCCTACACATGCCTAACACAACGTGGTGCACTTTATCCAATGCACTAAAAGCCCCAGCTGTGTAGATAAGACCAGGCAATCACTACACTCTCAAATGAACTCAGGCAGAAAAATGACAAAGGCAGAAACACCCTGTCAACTGTGAGCAAGCACTTTTCACCAAAGGATGGCTCCATAGCTGACCTCTTTGACCTTGTCCTCATAGAGAACCTGCGTAACACCTGCACAAGAGATTAAATTCATAACTTTCTTAGACATTAAAAACCATCTCAGAGAGGTAGCCATGTTAGTCTGTAACTTTAAAAACAACAAGTAGTCCTGTGGCACCTTAGGCTACGTCTACACTGCAGAGCTATTTCAGGATACCGGAGTATCCCGAAATAACTATCCCGTGTCTTCACAGCAAGCCTATTATTTCAGGCTCGCTATTCCAACATCCCAATAAACCTCATCGCACGAGGAGAAAGGGACATTTCAGAATAGCGAGTTATTATGAAGTTTGGCACTGTCTTTCAAAATAAGCCATTTTGAAATAAGATTGAAATAAGATACGCGATTTGCATAGCTCAGATTGCATTTATCTAATTTTGGCCTACAGTGCTGTGCAGACTAACAAATATATCTATAGTGTCATGAGCTTTTGTGGGTAAAACCCACTTCTTCAGGTGAGATGAGCTTGTGTGGAGAAAAAAAAGGGGGCTCTCAGAATAAGAAGGGAGAGGGAAGTGTACCTGTCGATTGTAGTCCTGGTGCTAATGAGTGAGCTGGAAGTGTCCCATACTTAGCTTTGGTTCTCGATGGGGCATTGACTGTAAGGAAAGATGGTTTTATAATATGTCATCCAGTTCTTATCTTTGTTTAGGCCAAGGGAGACAGTATCAAATTTGCATATGAAAATGCGTATTCTTTGAGATGTCAGTCCCTAGCTGTATTCCACTACCTATCCTCCTTCCTCTCTGCTTTGGATCCTGCTGGATTGTGGCAAGAGGGAACGGGAGAGGGGCAGAGGGTTGGGAACTTAGGCAGGAGGGTTAGGTGCAGGAAGTCCCCTGAACTAACCAGCACACTCCTCTCCTTTTCCCTCTTACCACAATCCAACAGGGTCCAAAGCAGAGGGGACACTTAGAGGCTCCCACATAGCAGTAAAAAAAGCACTCTCCGACGTTGCCTTGGGGGAATGCTATATAAGCAGGTGAGGCTAGATGAGGTTGGTAGGCGTGCTTAGAGCTTGGACCCTATAACCCTCACAGGGATGGTGTCCTTGTCCTTTTGCCTCCTATTTGTATGCACTTTTTTTTTTTACTATCAATTGAAGAGATATTTAAGCAAATGCATATTAGTTATATAAATGACAGGAACGGGGAAAAAGCTAACAAGGGGCTCTGAGGTGCGGGATAGGGTTCATTCTGAGAGGCAAAGTATTTGAATGCTTTTTATGAGAGTCCCATATTTGCATGAGTAGCCCAATGCAGGGCTACGTCTAGACTGGCATGATTTTGCACAAATGCTTTTAACAGAAAAGTTTTTCCGTTAAAAGTATTTGTGCAAGCGAGCGTCTAGATTGGCACGGACGCTTTTGCGCAAAAGCACTTTTTGCGCAAAAGCGTCCATGCCAATCTAGACGCGGTTTTGCGCAAGAAAGCCCCAATCGCCATTTTCGCGATCGGGGCTTTTTTGTGCAAAACAAATCTGAGCTGTCTACACTGGCCCTTTTGCGCAAAAGCTTTTGCGCAAAAGGACTTTTGCCCAAACGGGAGCATCAAAGTATTTGCGCAAGAAGCACTGATTTCTTACATAAGAACGTCAGTGCTCTTGCGCAAATTCAAGCGGCTAGTGTAGACAGCTGGCAAGTTTTTGCGCAAAAGCGGCTGCTTTTGCGCAAAATCATGCCAGTCTAGACGCAGCCCAGGAGTGCAGGCTTATGGACAGAGCAGGGGCTGATACTACCATGCAGAACTGCCAGCTCTGTGTTTAATAACTAATCCCCAGCGCTATCGAGTGCTATGAAAGAGTCCAGATAAAAGATCTTTTTTTAGCAGCCAGGTATGAGAATTTGTTTGAGGCACATGATTTACCGGCTCTGAGGAGCAATGTAGTTCAACCTGGGTGGCTAAATATAGGCACTGAGGCCCACATTTTGAAGAGTTCAATGACCATGGATGACTTAGACCGTGTCTACATTGGTGCGATCTTGCACAAAAGTGGCTGCTTTTGCGCAAAAACTTGCTGCCTGTCTACGCTGCCCCGAGTTCTTGTGCAAGTACACTGATGTTCTACTGTATAAATAAGGGCTTCTTGCGCAAGAACTCTGATGCTCCCACTCAGGAATAAGCCCTCTTGCGCAACTGTTCTTGTGCAAGAGGCCAGTGTAGACAGGCAACATGAATTTCTTGCGCAAGAAAGCCGTATGGTTAAAATGGCCATCAGAGCTTTCTTGCGCAAGAGAGCGTCTACACTGGCATAGATGCTCTTGTGCAAAAGCACATCTCTTGCGCAAAAGCGCATGCCAGTGTAGACACTCTCTTCTGAAAGAGTTTTTGCACAAGAACTCTTCCGCAAAAGAGTTCTTGTGCAAGATCATGCCAGTGTAGACGTATCAGTGTTTGAAAGCCCTGGTTTATAGACTTTACGGCCTGAAGGAACCACTGTGATCATCTAGCCTGACCTCCCGCCCCCACTGTAAATCACAAGACAAACCCACACATACACACATTGACTCCTGGCTGAAACCCATTTTCAGAGCACAATGGTTTGTTTTTCCTGAGGTGCTGAATATCCTTTGCTCCCTCTGACTTGTCCCTATTTTTTCAAGAACTATCTTTTCCTGGATAACTGAAAATTGAGACTCCTACCTCTTTTTTACCACTTAGAAAAAGGTTAGTCCTGCTGCACATCCATATCGAAGGCACATAAATAAGTAGCTGTCTTTTCAGAGGGGTCAAGAGCCACTAGTTCTGTGAATTTTATTCCCCTAAAATGCATGCTGGTGTCTGACACTAGGACCCATTTTGAAAGTGCTCTCTTTAACCTCCGTGCCTCAGTTTCCCCTGCTACAAATCCCCTTGCCTCTGTCACAATTGTCTCTTATTCTCCGGGCTGCCTCAAGAGCTGTGGGGGGGGGGGGGATAGTTCAATTTAGCTGGGTCCTGCGTGGAGCAGCCTAAATGGAACTTGGTGGGAGGAGCCCACATTCCCGGAGGGAAGAATTTGCAGGCATGCACATGGTTTGAATGCTAGCTGCAGCACCTATGGAATTAATTCTCTGAATTCAGAGAAAGCTTAGTTTTACAATTATTGCCCACCAGGCAGTATATGAAACTCCATGCAAATCTTTTCTTGTTTTCCCCATTGCGTCACATCCTCTGAGTTTTGCCTTGGGGGAGCAGAGGAAGCGACGCCTACTGATTGACTGTCCTGGGAGTGGAAGACGAGCCAGTGAAAGAGAAATGCTGCTGTCCATCAAAGGAGCCAGCACTTGGCATCCCTCGTAGCTCACCCCCTCAAGAGTGGAGTGATACTTCAGTAGCTCTTGGTGCCCACATGGAGGGACATCAGCTTACTGGGTGGCAGTATCCTGTCTGCTCCCCTCCCCAGCTTTTCTGGATCCTGCACATTGTCATGGTGAGTCTGCAGGAAAGTGACCACAGCTCGTGGAGCGTCCCGGTGACCAGGAACTCCATGAGGTGGGGAGAAAGAAAGGAGGCAGGTGGCTACTACATGGATGGGCATGGTCTAAAATACTTAGTTGGATTAAAGAGCAGGGACTGGCTGAGTCCGTGTCAGTGCAGCTCCCTTGAGCCAGAGAGCTGGAGGGACTCCAGCAAATCCCCCCAGATACCAGGGGACCCCTGAACAACCTGCTTCTTTCACAGGGGGCAAAGCTCAGTCCTTCTGCTTCTAGCACGGGAAGAAACTCCACGACAGGCAGCCTCATGGACTATCCTGGCACCAAGCCCCCATCTGGGACAAGAGACAGGATCTCAGAGCTCAGGCCCAATAACAGCAGTGGTTTCCCGTGGATGCAGTGATCATGGCCACTTTTTAACCCTTATGCTTTTTTTTCTCAGGCTACGTCTACACTGTGGTGTGTTTTGAGGAAGAGGAAATGCAAATGGAGTGCTCATTTGCATATACCGCACTCTCATTTGCATATCTTCTTCTGATCCATTTTGCAGAAGAGGCTTTTGTGATAAAAAGCCCTATGCAGATGGGGCCATTTATTGGGAAAAAAACCCTTTTGCGCAAGCGCCCTTATTCCTCAAAAAATGAGGTTTACAGGCTCTTGTGCAAAAGGGGTTTTTTCCTGACAAATGGCCCCGTCTACACAGGGCTTTTTATCGCAAAAAAACCTCTTCGGCAAAACGGATCGGAAGAAGATATGCAAATGAGAGCATGAGATATGCAAATGAGTGCTCAATTTGCATTTCCTTTTCCACAAAACACCCGCAGCATAGCCGTAGCCTCAGAGCTGGTCTGTTCCCTGAGATTACCAAGGCCAGGATTTGTAAGTTCCACCAGGACAGATCCTGTGCAGGTGGAAAGCAGCATTGATTTCAAGGGAGCTTCATCTATTTCCCCCAGTGGAGATCTGGCCCGGGGTGTGTGTCCTTCCCATTTCAACTCCTCAATCGCATCCCGGAGAACAATCACATATGGTATTTCTGGGGCTGGCGATTATCCTGCTAAGCCTCATGCTGTTTGCTGGGTTCTCGTGCATAACACAAGCTCTGTTGAGTGGGAAAGTGATTTGATGCAAGCAGCAGGCGGGGTCTCACGTAAACATCCGTCCATTATTATTGCACGGGGCTTTTTCCTTTCTAGTCCCATTATCTATTTAATCCCCTAGGCAAGGCTTTTCTCACTTATGTTTCACAATGTTTCCTTTGGCTGGCCCTTAGGTGATTTGTTATCCATGTCAGAGCAGCGGCTCCTGGGAGAGCTTGGTATGACTGTAATTATGGGCTGAACACCAATTTCCAAATAGCAACGCCAGCAAGGAATTGGCAGGGAGTACTCTACTAGAAAGCTGCAGTCACCTCCAGACGATGTTGTGTGTCATTGTTCACTGCCCACAGACTTATTTTGATGGCAGGCTAACAACTCTGCAGCTGGCTTATGACGACACATGAAATGGCGAGGCACACTGCGCATATACCAATGACTAGAAAGCTCCTGGAAAGAGCTGAGGGCAGATTTCCCCCTTGTTTATATCACTGTAAATCAGGAGCAACTCCATTGAAGGTGATCTAGTTCCACTGGTGCAGAACCATTGTAGTGGAGAACCTGGCCTCTTGACTTAAAAATGAAGGCCATGTCTACACAGCAGGCTGAAAGTCGAATTAAGCTATGCAACTTCAGTTACGTCAATTGCATAGCTGAAGTTGAAAGGGCTTGATTCGGCTTTTGGCGCTGTCTACACAGCAGGAAGTCGAAGGAAGAGCACTCTTCCCTCGACTTCCCTTACTTCTTGTGAAACGAGGGCTACAGGAGTCGGAGTAAGAAGTCCTCCAGCTAGACATTATTTCAAAATAACAGCTTGCTGTGTAGACGCACATGCTGGAATTTCAAGCCTAGGGTAGTGTAGAAGTTGAGTGGTGGCCGACTCACAAGCTTTACCCTAACACTGCCGTGAAGTCTAGTCCTAAAACCTTCCTAAGTCCAGTGGGATCCACAGAACATCCCACCCTTCTGTGGAGGAGGCAGGTTGGCTACTTGTTGGGAAAACCCAGAATGGGCATCTCCTTGCTTCACAGCCAGGGTACGTCTAGGGATATGTCTAGACTACATGCCTCTGCTGACAGAGGCATGTAAAATAGACTACCCAACATAGTCAATGAAGCGGGGATTTAAATATGCCCGGCTTCATTAAAATAAAAATGGCCACCGTGCTGTGCTGGCTCAGCTGATCGTCGGCACAGCGCACGAGTCAAGACGCAGATCGGTTGACAGGGAATGCCTTTGTTGATCGCTCCTGTAAACCTCATTTCACAAGGCATAAGGGAGCGGTCGACAAAGGCTTCCCTTGTTGACCGATCCACATCTTGACTCATGTGCTGTACCGATGATCAGCTGAGCCGACACTGCGCGGCGGCCATTTTATTTTAATGAAGCTGGGGATATTTAAATCCCCGCTTCATTGACTATGTTGGGTAGCCTATTTTACATGCCTCTGTCGGCAGAGGCATGTAATCTAGACGTACCCCCAGAGGGCAGATCTTGTCCTCTGCATTACACGGAGCACATGTGCTTGTCTACATTTGGCTTGAAGTGGGGGAGGGGAGAGGATTGCCTTAAATGCTTACTGTTAGTGGTCCTTTATTGCCATTGGATTCCCTTCCCAATACTACCCACTGGAAGAGATTTTAGGAACATGGAAAAATAACCAGACATAGCTTGTCTGCAGATTACAATGTTGCAGATAGAAGGTCTGCATTGCAAATATGTCCAATTGCAGCCTGGCATGCTACTGCTGCCTCGCTTTCCCTTCAGGTTAATGCAGATAATCCACCCATGGCTAAAAGTTTGTAAAAACCCAATTTCCCCCCTCTCTTAGGGTCTGTCTACACAAGCTCGTTAGTTCGAGCTAGGTAGGCAAATGAGGGCAACCGGAGTTGCAAATGAAGCGCGGGATTTAAATATCCCGGGCCTCATTTGCATGTTCCCGGGCGCCGCCATTTTTAAATCCCCCTTAGTCTGAACTCCGTGCCCGCAGCTACATGCGGCACGGACTAGGTAGTTTGAATTAAAGATCCTAATTCGAACTACCTAGTCCGTGCCGTGTGTAGCCGCGGGCACGGAGTTCGGACTAAGGGGGATTTAAAAATGGCGGCGCCCGGGAACATGCAAATGAGGCCCGGGATATTTAAATCCCGCGCTTCATTTGCAACTCCGGTTGCCCTCATTTGCCTACCTAGCTCGAACTAACGAGCTCGTGTAGACATACCCTCAGGGTGCTAATTGATTAAACATAAAAGATTAATAAAAATATATACAAGGTGAACCTCTCTCATCCAGCACTCTCTGCTCCGGCAACATCCGTTGTCTGGAATGATTTTAGTTAGCAAGAGGTCCACTTGTCATGGGTGCAGCCAAGTTTCCCGTGGTCCCATAAGGTTTGTTTACAGCCACCAGCCCTGGCTCTCATTGTTCTGTGCTGTTATTTAGCTCTAGATGATCCCTGAATGTCTTCTCAGAGCCAGTAAACAGTGGAAGTGTTAGTAATGCTGCTAGACAATATTGACCTCCTGTGGTCTGGCAAATTCTCTTGGTCAGCACTGGCCAGGTCCTGAGGGTGCTGGACTAGAGAGGTTCAACCTGTAGTATCATGAACTCTCATGGGCAAAACCCACTTCATCTGATGAAGTGGGTTTTGCCCACAAAATTTCACGATGCTATATATTTTGGTGAGTCCCTAAGGGGCCACAGGACTACTTATTGTTTTTTAAAGTTACAGACTACCATAGCTACGCCTCTGAGAATTATTAAACACAGTCCGGGTCCCAAAATCCTTCCTTTTCACCCCGCATTAGATTCAGAGCCCCACAGTCTTCCTTCCTGGGACCAAAATCATTCAAGTCCTGGCCTCTGAGCCTGCAAACGCACTCCTTCAGTCCAGTGTTTCCACAGTCCTCCTCCTGGGACAGCTTCCCCATTTGTAAAGGTGTATCTCCATTGATATCCGTGGAACTGAGAGATGTGTCAGGCCCCGGGTACTTATAATATGGGAGTGATTTCTTTCCCCTTTTAAATATTGCTTGTATATCGATCAGTGTTGTCTTTCTATTGTATCCATGATGCAAAACACAGGAGTGTATCTAGGACAAGAGCTAGTGGACTGGACTGTATTCTTAGCTGGGAATTCCCTGTCAGAAGTGACTTGGAAGTGAGCACATATTTAGGAGTATAATCTGGCATGTCAACCAAATGGCAGTGCTTCTTTCTAGTTTCATAATTGTCCTTTAGGAAAAACAAGTAACTGGAATAATTTACTATTCACATCCTTTTAACTTTATTTTATATGATTACTCAAAGTCAGCTGTGGGGAAAACAAAAAGCTTTCTATTGGCCGAGTAATTCTTGGTCTTATTATCCAGCTCATTGAATATTTGCCTGCAAAGTCCTTTGCTGGGGTTATACAATGTCTGTCCACTTATGGAACGAGGCATTTTAAGTCCATGGGGCTTTGTCTACACGACAAGTTTTTTTGGCAGAAAATATGCTAACGAGGGACTCATTAGCATAAGTCACTAGGGCAGTCCTGCAGCGTGGCCACCAAATTCATTCCTCCGCCCACCCCAGAGTCCTGTGGAGATCGGGTCTGGAAACTCATGCAGCCAAGGTGGAATTCCTTTTCTGTGGTGATAGCAATTCTATCCATCTAGGTTCTTACATGGCCTGCATCACAGCATCTTCCTTAATAGGGGTCTCTGAGGCACTGCCAAGGGTGGTCCTGGCAGCATAGATCCAGAGCAAGTCTCCACAGGAACTGCACTGGCTGAGGCCTTGAGTCATCACATCTCCTAACCAGGTTGGCCTTGCTGCCCTCTGCCCTGACCCCACCTGTATTTAGAGCCACATCAACCAGAGCCTGACAAGGCGAGGCAGAAGGCAACTGGTGCTGTAATTCCCTCTGAGCCTGATCCAGCTGGGCTGGAGGATAGCAGAGTAACCAGGCCCTTCATCTCTAATAGAAATGGGACAGTCTCTGGATCTAGTCACAGAACAGTGTGCTGTGATGCTGCATCTCTCCGTCTCACTCTGTGCCTTATCTGCAAATTTGTTTGATTGTTTCTCCTCCTCAGAGCTGTCTTCAGTGCTCTGAACAAGGATCATGACTGAAGGGGGTCCCCAATGAACTACAGTGTGGCCTCCTCAGTTGGATATCAGCACTGGTCACCCGCTCTCCAGAGGGGTCAGAGAAGAGCAATATGCATGATCAAGGGCTCACAGCAGGGGCTGAAAAAACTGGGATTGTTACCAACACAAATAATGAATGGTCTACAGAAGTGAGACCGGGCGTTTCTGTTCTCCCTGTCTCATAACACAAAAACAAGAGGAAAATTAACGGTGAGAAATTCAAAACCAATACAAGAAAATACTCTGTCCCACATTATGTTGTATAGGCCTAGAACCATCTTTTTGTTGCGTGTGTGTGTGTGTGTGCATGTGGTCTATGTGTGCAGTGCTTGACACAATGGGGTCCTGGTCTGTGATGGTTAGGCATTATACTAATGCAGATAATAGATAATGATTAGACGGTGGAATTCATTGCCACAAGAAATCACTGAGGCTTAGAACATTGAAGGTTAAAAATTGGACTGGAGCTTTATATGGATTTTGTGACAGGTGGGATACCTCTTGAGCACCCCCTGCTGGCGAGCAATCACTCTGCAGTTTCCTGCCTCTTCAGGACCCCTTAAAAACCACACAGTCCACAGTATTTAAAATAATTCCCTTTTTTGGGTCCAGTTCATTTAGGCTTTAGGTAAATACATTAGCTGTAAAGACCCAAATCCCAGTTCAGTGTCTCTTTCTCTCTCCTCCACTTAGATCCCTTTTATAGATATCAGAAATCCCCAAATTATCATAGTTAATTACAACACATTTTGGAAGGGACAGTAACCCTTGTGCTTCAAGACATGAGCCAGTCTCTAAGTATTAAAGATCATTTGCAGTTCGAGATTATTAAACATCTGCCTGTTGCAGGAGCCTTATACCTTTCCCAGAGATGGGAAGCAGGTTTAATGGGTAGCAAGTTTGAAACTAATAAGCGAAAGTTCTTCTTCACACAGCACATAGTCAACCTGTGGAACTCCTTGCCACAGGAGGCTGTGAAGGCTAGAACTATAACAGAGTTTAAAAAGAAGCTAGATAAATTCATGGAGGTTAGGTCCATAAAAGGCTATTAGCCAGGGGGTAGGAATGGTGTCCCTGGCCTCTGTTTGTCAGAGGCTGGAGAAGGATGGCAGGAGACAAATCGCTTGATCATTGTCTTCAGTCCACCCCCTCCGGGGCACTTGGCGTTAGCCACTGTTGGCAGACAGGCTACTGGGCTAGATGGACCTTTGGTCTGATCCAGTACGGCCGTTCTTATGTTCTTATGTAGAGAAATGTGGGGGGGTGGGGGGCTGTTCATTCTCGACTCTGTTCTATACTAGGAAGTTATTTCAAAATAATAAGTGGAGCGTCTACACTACCAAGCCTGTTATTTTGAAATAACGGGCTGGCTATTTTGAAATCTGTACTCCTGCTTTCCTCGGGGAATAAGCTTATTTCGAAATTGTTATTTTGGGAGTTATTTCAAATTTAGTTATTTCAACATAATTTCCTAGTGTAGACATGCCCTCAGAGACAGGCTTCCAGACTCAATAAGAACTTAGGAATGGCCATACTGGGTCAGACCAAAGGCACATCTAGTTCAGTATTCTGTCTGCCGACGGTGGCCAATGCCAGGTGCCCCAGAGGGAGTGAACAGAACAGGGAATCATCACATGATCTCTCCCCGTCACCTGTTCTCAGCCTCTGACAAACAGAGGCTAGGGACACCACTCAAAGGAGGACTGTTTCTATCTGGATCTTGAGTCTGATCCAGTGAGACAACTCCTGTGTTGCTGTTTCCTACAGAGGATAAAATTCTGGATTGGAAGAGAGAGGGAAATGCTGAAGAAAAAGTCAAGCATCCTCAGTACAACTAATGTGATTTTCCATGGTATTGGCCTGGCTTTTTTGTGGCATTAAAACTGAAACTAGAAGGCGATTGGAAGGTTCATCGGGGAGCTGTCTCTCTTAAATGTGAATGTTAGGTTTTGAATTTAAATTGATTTAACTCTAATAAGGTTTGATCCGTTTGTTTATCCCATCCACACAGCTGCGTTGATCCAACTGGAAGGCCCATGACGGTTTTATTTGCAGATGATTTCTCCTAATGCTAGTTATTCCTGACAGCATTTAGCATGATTGAGTTTATTGCCCTTGATGTGATTACACTCTGGCTACGTGCATCAGGGAGAAGGACAGTGCTAATGCCACCGCTGTTAAATACTGCAGGCTTTGCCTCATGCAAACTCCCTGCCCACACTGACAGCCGTCTGAGTGTATTGCATTTATTGGTTTGTGATCAAGCCAAAGGAATGCAGAAAAAGGGCAAAACGTTGGTGGGTCCATTGAATACAAACAGATTTTTTTTTTATGGGGTAGGGCGTCCCACATGCCAAAGGACACAGCCCATCCCAACATCATGGGCCAAATTTTACTTATTATTACACCACTAAATACAGAATAACTCCACTGACTGCAGTAGATTTACTCCAAATTGGTACTCGTTTAAATTAGAGTGGAATATATTTCTACCTTTTTTCTAACTCTAGCAAATCTCATTATCCACATTTGAGGAGAACTGTTTTAAGGTACCATATTAACTCTGGAAAGAGAAAGACACCTTGGGTGTGATGTTCATGCCATTTGCATCTATTCTGATGTTTCCTTGATGGCTCTTTCCTATTGTTCAGATTGTTAGCAGTGCTTAAAAAATTAAGTTGATAGATTCTGGATTGAATTTACCAGTCTCTTGTATGACACAGAGAGAGACAAGCAATGCACAATAAGCGAAAACAAGTCCCATGGCATCTTACCAACTAATACATTTATTTGGTTATGTAACCCTTCTGCCGGGTAGGCCTGGCAGCAACCAGGGCCGGGTTCAATATCTAGGGGTCCATCTCACACAGAACCGGCTCGAGCCCCCACCCAGTCACCTGGGAAATTCACACACCCCTGGGTGCCTCTGAGAGGCAATGCTTCCCTACTAACAAGCACAGAGTCTGAGTGTAGGAAAGAAACATTTAATGAAACAGAGAGAGAAGTCATACGGCATTAACTTGGGAAAATACCACAAACAGAGTTCATAGCCCAAACATGAGCTAAGCCTCCCGCCCCCCAGCCAAGAATCACCCGAAGTCCCAAAGTCTGACACCCCAAAAGTCTGTTCCTGGGGTCAGTGCCGCCCAGAGTCCAAAAGTTCACCTGCAGGGTTTTACTTCCCAACCTGGGTAGAAATGGGGGCAGGGGGATAGATGGGGCACCTTACGTGGTCCGAGGCTGACGACCCCCACCTCTCCGTAGGGTTCTGCTGCAGTCTTTAATGCGACCCACTCTGCCATGCTCCACCAGCTGTCTCGTCCCACTCCACCAGACGCTCCGCTGGTCGCCTGCTGCCGCTCCTACCAGCTGCACCGTGCTGCTGGTCGCCTGTAGCCGCTCCTCACCTGCTGCCGCTCCTACCAGCCGTGCCGTGCCACTAGTCACCTGCGGCCACTCCTCACCTGCTGCCACTCCTACCAGCCACGCCACGCCGCTGGTCGCCGCTCCTCGCCTGCTGCCGCTTCTACCAGCCGCGCCATGCCACTAGTCACCTGACGCTGCTCCTCACCTGCCGCCGCTCCTACCAGCCATGCCACACCGCTGGTTGCTGCTCCTCACCTGCTGCCACTCCTACCGGCCGTGCCACGTTACGCGCCACGCCACGCCACGCCACGCCACGCTGTGCCGCCGGCCACCTGCCAGTGGTTCCCACCAGCCACTCTGCTGGCCGCCGCTGCTTTGCTGGCTGCAATAGGTCTGGCTCCCAGCCAAACCACTGATTTCAGCTCTTAGGCTATGTCTACACTCACGGCTTCTTGCGCAAGTATGGCCGTTCTTGCGCAAGAATCCACAGAGCGTCCACACTGCCCGCCCGCTCTTGTGCAAGGAAATTTACAGTTCGGCGTGGTAAGAGAGGGCTCCTTGCACAAGAGCTGTGCTCTTTTTTAACAGGTGTAAGCTCTCTTGTGCAGGAGCTCTTGCACAGGAGGGCAGTGTGGACGCTCGGCAGGGATTTCTTGCGCAAGAGAGCCCTATGGCTAAAAAAGAGCTTTCTTGCACAAGAGAGCGTCCACACTGCCATGGGTGCTCTTGCGCAAAAGCACAGCTCGCAAATGGCAACGTGGATGTTTTCTTGTGCAAGACTTCTTGCGCAAGAAGTTCTTGCGCAAGAAGCCACCAGTGTAGACATGGCCTTTAGTGATTTCAACTCTTTAGCCACCACCTAAACTAGCAAAAAGACTCCTCATGGAATCTGCTTTAGATCTGTCCTTAAAACAAAGGGGGAAAGAGGCAGGCTGGGCAAGTCTTATAGCTCACCCCAGGCAGGTGTGAAGCAGGCTGACTCAAGCCCTTTAACCCTTCCCCCCAGTTCAGTACACTCAACTCTGGAAGGGGGGAGGCTTGTTCCTCGGAGACCTCTTGCAATGATGGTGTCTCTCCTGCAAGCACTGGTGTCATGTTTTACAGTTCTCACATTTAGGGGTAGCATGATTAGTGACCCCCACAATAGCCCCAAATTATTTACAATACACCACATGCCATTCCAACAGTGGCCCTCCATCATCCCTGGCTGAATCGGATTTACATAGCCACACCTCGGATTCCCTCCCCCTCCTGGCATGAGCTGTATTTACATATCAACAGTTAACAGTTAATTATCTTGCAGAGCTAAACAACTGTAGCCGGCACACCCACCCCAGGGCAGCTCTCCCCTTTTAGCTGGCTGATGGCAAGCAGCAGTTCAGCCCCTGCTTACAGTTACAATTGCACCGCTTACTGATTATTAAAAATGAGTAGTATATGCTTTGTGCTTTTGCCTCTTCCATCTGAGGACCTTGAATCACTTTACAAACATCACTGAAGGTAGCCTGGCCTGTGAGATAAGCAAGGTCAATCACAAGTTTATGGATGGAGGCAATGAGGCACAAAGAATTTGAGTCAACATGGTCCTGAAACGTAGTCCTACTTACCAAGCCCCTGATACACTCCACGAGCTGCTTTTTGTGGCCCGGAACACCTACCGACCTTGTACCTCGCGGTTCCGAATTAAAATTGGTTTGATAATGTTGCTTATTGTTTCTGCATACTTGCGCAGATCAAACTGGAAGAACAGGATGGCTTTATTGGTAGATGATTTTGCCTCATGCTAGCTATCCCAGAGAGGATTTAGTGTGATTGAATTAATTTATTTTGAAATTGCTACCTTTGTATGAGATTATAACAGAGAAAACAACAAAGCTAATTATAGAGAGATATACAGTTCTAAAATCACGTTTCGGGACCAACACTTCCTCTCCCACTACTTTGTCTAAACCACAAACTGCAGAACCTGATCCAGATTTTGAACACTGCGATGTTCCAGAGCTTTTGGATCCAGTTCAGTCCCCCAGAAGGCCCTATTTAGGGCAGCAGTTCTCAAGCTTTTCGGCCCGTGGCCCACTGTGCTCAACGCAAACATTTCTGTGGACCACCAGTCAACCCCTCACGATGACCAAATAAGTGCAGGATGGGGTGGGGACGCAGGGTCCAGCTGGGAGGTCCAGTGCAGGAGGGAGCTGAGGGTGGGGGTCTGGCCAGGATTCCGGCCAAAGGGAGCAGTGAGAAAAGTCTCTAGGGGTATGTCTACACTGCCACCCTAGTTCGAACTAGGGCGGTTAATGTAGGCATTCGAAGTTGCAAATGAAGCCCGGGATTTAAATATCCCGGGCTTCATTTGCATCTTGCCGGGCGGGCGCCATTTTTAAATCCCCTTAGGTCGAACTCCGTGCCCACAGCTACACGCGGCACGGAGCAGGTAGTTCGAATTAGGATCTCAGTGTAGACATACCCTAGGTGAGTGGTTTCCTGAGCTGCTGTTTCCCAGCTGCAGGAGAGCGGAGTGGTGGTGCACAGAGCTGCTTCCTCCTCTTGTGAGCTGGAGTTGGCCTGCAAGGCTTGCGACTCCCTCCTGCATCAGGAAGCCAACCTCACGAGGGGCGGGTGTGTGGGGCTGGAGCACCTGCACGGTCTCCCCACCACAAGGGAAGCCTGCGGCCCACTTGCAAGATGGTCATGGACCAGCAGTGCTCTGTGGGCCACGCTTTGAGAACCACTGATCTAGGGCAAATTCGTTCAGTCCGGTTACCGCCGCTGGCAAACGTCGCCCCACCAAGCATTCGTCGACAGGAGCAGGAATGCAGACTACACCAAGGTATCCACTACAGCGGCCAATCTCTTCCCATCCAGAAATACTTTGATCAGCCACCAACATCGCGTCTACAATCCCGTCAGCCTCCCTGGCAGTGAGTGAAGGAAGTCATGACCAATGTCAAGGAACTATGGTGAGCTGAATGGCAGCAAGTAGATATCCCAAACCAACATCTTATGTTGGATCCCGCCACTGAGCAGAAAGGCTTCGATCTTCCCCGCAGGCAGTGGTGGTCCTAAACCGGCTTAGGACCAGTCAGGGCAGGTGCGGTTATCTATGGCATAAGTGGAATTTGTTGCCATCGCCACTTTGTGATTGTGGCAGTCCACAAACTGTGCATCACATTGTTGCGGAATGCCCAACACGCAAATTCACTGGCTTATTAGAGGATATCCACAATCTAACCAGAGATGTTGTTCGCTGGCTGGAGAGCTTGGACGTCGAGCTTTGATGAAGAAATATCGCGTTGAACATGACATTCAAAAGAAGAAGCCTCAGTCAGCAAACTCTGCTTCCAGGGGGTGCAAACTCTCCCATAGCGAACTCCGGTATCAGAACCACCTGAGCTGCAAAGTTTGGATTGAGATCCAGAATCCAACTGCCCCTACCGTTTAGGGAGGGTTGTAGCTAGGATTTGTGATACAAAAGCTCGAACATAAGCAGCAGTTTATATCAGCAGGTCTGCTGCAAAGTCAGAAATGTGGTAATTGAGCAGCACAGACGTGCCTCACTTTAAGCACAACTAGTATCACTGGCCTCTGTGGGGCTGCTCACATTGCAGTGTGCTGGCTTTTTGAACCAGCTTTCTAAAGGCTGACACAAAGAGGCTCAACTAAAGCCTGCCATGTACCCACAAGGCAAAGCATGTCTCCTTTAGTTCCAGAGGCTTGCGTTTTCGGTATGGAAAAGCTAGGGTTCTAGTGCCCAGCTTCCTTCATCACACGGATGTTATCCACTTCCTTCAGCATGTGTGATTCACATTGTTATTCTGTTTGTTGACAGCAGCTCTGAGATTCATTACAAGGGATAACTGTGGGGAAAGTAGTATACCCTGGTGTGGGATTGGAGTCCATCTGGGATGACATCAACTAATTACATGTGGTTTTTAATTTTCCTTTTGCACTCGGTGAGGGGCACATTTAATACACTGCTAAATTGTTTTGATATCTTGCAAGGTGAGAGGCACTGTATACATATTCCTTCAGTAGTACAGACATAGGAGAAATCCTGGCTCACTGAAAACCCCCATGTGATGAAACACAATATTTGTATTTCTTTCCTCCTCAGGCAATAACACTGACATATGGAACAGAGTCAATGAGTCAGATAGCATGGAATGGAGATTTTGATGTAATATACCAGGTTAAAACAGAAGAAAACACTGGGTAGTAAAGGGCTTTCTAGCAGGTGTGTGGGAACAATTTGCATATGGGGGGACAAGGGCTGAGTGCCATTGGACCAAAATGTAAACCCCATATACCACTTCAAGTGAGAAAGGCAGAACAGTAGCCAATGACTGGATGTAAAAGCCAGGCAGATTCAAATTGGAAATCAGGCAGCCATTTGTAACCATTGGAACACACTACCAAAGGAAGTGATGGTGTCTCTATTTTCTGCTGTCTTCAAGACGGGCTGCCTGCCTGGAAGATGTTTCAGCCATGCTGAAATTACTGTGCTCAACAGAAGGGCAGCAGAGTGAAATTTTACAGCCTTTTTTATACATGTGGTGAGTTTGGGGGACTTTTCATTCTGGGGAATGAGAAAACTGCTTTGCATCATTATTTCATCCCAGGATCTCAAAAGCACTTTATGAATATGAAATTAATGAAGGCTCCAAATCCCTCTGCAAAGTTGGCAAGTGCTATCGTGCAGTGACCAGACCCAGATCTGTGGCCCTCACCCCCATGCTGCTTATCCCCATTAAAGCCCTGAAAAGTCAAGGGTTTATCTCCCGAATGCCGGCAAATTGAGGTTGGCTTCATCTGAGTGCTTTTGTTCTTTCCCCACGCAGCAACCGGTTTGGGCCCCGGGGGAAGCAGCCACTGGGGTAAGATTGTGCTGATTAAGTCCCTGCCACGCTGGCATATTTAGGATTCGCATTAAGCATCTAATCATGCGATTTGGGTACTGGCAATTCTCAAGCAGCAAAGCTGGGTGAGGTGTTCCAGCTCTAATTGTACGACCAAGCCCTTTGGAGGTCATGTTAGCAGCCAGCTCTGAGTTTTGGGTTTCAAGCCCCCAGAAAGCACCTCCTAGGGCAAGTTCTCTCAGTCTGCCAAAGTTGCTTCCAGGAGGCTCAAACTTTCCAATAATAATGAGCAACTTAATAGTGTTTGTAGCCCACCCACATCACAGTCATGAGAGCAAGGACTGTCCCCTCATGATGCAGACCCTCCAACTCATTCACCATGGTGTGGAGTCAGACAACTTCCTTCCTGAGCCTCATCCCAGCAGTCCCGTGACATCTGCAGGGATTGTTTACCTGGAACACTAACATTCAAAGAAGACGTTTAAGTGTATGTCTGCATTGCACCCATAAACCCATGTCTCTTGGACTCAGGCTTGCAGGCATGGTGTTTCCAAGCCTCTGCTTAAGCATCCACACAGCACTGTACACCCGGGTGTATAATTACTGGACTTGGGTCAAATAGCCAGGCTTGCCCATCTATACTGCACTACCCAGACCTGCCCACCCGGCAGCCACATTGCAAAATGAAAGAGCCTTTACCTGAGCCCGGGACTTGGGCTCTCACCCACCCCTTTCCCAAGGTTCCAGCACTCAGGTCCTGGATGGCTGCTGACCCAAATCAGCCACACATGTGTGGACGAAAGAGGTGCTTGACTCAAACTGTAGTCAGAGCCTGAGCAGTGTCAACGTACTGCAAGTGGGCTTATTTAACAGAGCTTCTGGAAACAAGGAGAATGCAACCTTGGCTGACCAGCCAACTTGCAATCCAGCACAACTGCCATCAATGGTCCCAGACTAAAAAACGCTGCATGTGTAGACACAGCCTGAATGCAGCCGCTTTCTGTGTAGCCTTTGCAAGGTCTAAGTGCTGTAGTTCAGTGTTTCTCAACCTTTTTTTTATAAAGTACCCCCTTTAAAAAAATTATAAGTACTCCCAGTACCTATAGTTTTCAGATACACAGGCTGCATCTAGACTGGCATGATTTTCCGCAAATGCTTTTAACGGAAAAGTTTTTCCGTTAAAAGCAGTTGTGGAAAAGAGTGTCTAGATTGGCACGGACGCTTTTGCGCAAAAGCACTTTTTGCGGAAAAGCGTCCGTGCCAATCTAGATGCAGTTTTGCGCAAGAAAGCCCCGATCGCCATACGAAAGCATTTGCGCAAGAGGGCTTTTTCCTGAATGGGAGAGTCATTGTATTTGCGCAAGAACACCGATGATCATACATTAGCTCGTCAGTGTTCTTGCGCAAATTCAAGTGGCCAGTGTAGACAGCTGGCAAGTTTTTCCGCAAAAGCAGCTGCTTTTGCAGAAAAACTTGCCAATCTAGACGCAGCCACAGATTTTTTTCTACCATTGCAACACAGTTGTTTAAACAACTTAATTGTAGCTAGGCAGGCGATGAAATTTTTGGGTGTACAAAAGTACAAAAATAATAAAACACCATAAAACTTAAAACAAAGATTCAGTTTTCTCCAAATTTCAGCTGTATTGATGTACCCCCCCCAAGGGTACTCATACCACTGGATGAGAAACACTGCTGTAATTAACCTGAAGAGTTTTCCTTTGCATATGTCGAGGGTATACACAAAGGTGACTGGTGATAAGGGGCAAGAAGAGCAACCGGCCACGTGACCTGCCCAGCCTGGGGAAGGGTTGGGACAAACCCCTCTGTCCAGGCCCTGTCTTACTTCTGCTGCACCCCTTCCTGCCTCTGCTTTGGCCTCTTCCCCACTCCTACTCTTCCCCCCATGCTCCCAGTGATGTGGCCTGAGAGTCAGAGCACAAACTTAGCTCTCCCGGGTGCGTTGTTCCACTTCCCATGGGCGAGTGCAGGGAAGTCCTGCCCCTCCCCCGAGTGACATGGCTGGAGGAGCCCAGCAAGTTGGGGGCCATTTCTCCACTAGTCCCACCCCTGCCAGTGAGTGTGTGTGTATGGGGGGGCAGGCTGTAGGAACTAGTCCCTTTCACTACTCCCCCCACTGGCTGCTGGCTGGCCCCTTGCCCCTCCCACCTACGGTGTTGGGGGCACATACCCCCTAGTGTCCCACCATGTGTCGCCTATGGGAGTGCCTGCTACAAACCCTGTCAGATGTGGTAGATCCACATGCATCGAGACACTCATCCTACGGTGGTTTTTCATAGTACAGCTTCACAATATCAATCCGAACTCCCAAGTGGTACAGCTAGAGCCTCAGTTCATCACACTTTGTGCTTGTACTTTGGATATGCTGTCTGCTAAGCATACACCAGGAGCTGAAATTGCCATTTGAAACTTTAGCATCATCATTAGCTGCTGCTGAGCACTGGAGAAAAGCATTTAGAGGTACCAATTGGAACGCTAAAGTTCAGCCACATTTACGATCTTTATTATTCACTATTTGCAACACCTAATCCCTCTTATGGATAAATTGCTGCATGTGTATCTGAAGCCACTGAGCCACTAAGTCAGGAGACAAGTAGCTTAGTAGCAAGTCAAAAGCTAACCTTGCTGTGTGAAACATGGAGGGGCAAGGGCCATTTCTGACATCTTATAACTCAGCCAAATCTGAATGGATTTTCATGCAGCAGCAAAAGGGACTTCCTTGACCCCAGGGTGATGTCTCTGCTAAATTTGAAAGCCCATCTGCAAAAAAAAAAATGGAGCTGTTAGATCATAAGAATATTTTACAACAGATTATTGTATGCAGCCTTCCATCCAGATCCACCAACTGAGGCAAGGGGGGGGCAATCATTTTTTGCCAGGGGCCAAACTGGAAGGGGCGGGGCCTCAAAAGGGAGGGGCAGGTCCAGTATGCTTTGCGCTTCCCCACAAACACCCCTTTTGCCCCCCTCCCTTTCCACTAAGTGCCCATGCCCCTGGCAGTGGGAAGAGATTTCCCGTGGTCTCCCACCCCCAGGCCAACCAGGGCCTGGGGGCGGGGGTGTGTGTGAAGCTTCCTCCTGCCCTGCCAGGAGCGTGCGGTGCTTCTAAGTGCCGTGCGCTCCTCGCAGGGCGGAAATAGGGCAGAGGAAACTTTGCACGCTCCTCCCGCCCTCAGGCCAATCAGGGTTTGGGGGTGGGGGAGCACGCAAAGTCTCTTCCCACTCTGCCAGGAGTGCGCAGCGCTTCAAAGCACCATGTGCTCCTGGCAGGGTGGAGGAAACTTAATGTGCTTCCGCCGCCCCCAGGCGCTAATTGGGGGTAGGAGAAGCAAAGGGGGTAATTGCCCAGGGGACCAGAGATTCAGAAGGGCCTGGAGTTCCTGGCTACCGCTGCTGCTACTG
The DNA here is from genome assembly GCA_032595735.1 of Pelochelys cantorii. Taxonomy (NCBI): domain Eukaryota; kingdom Metazoa; phylum Chordata; order Testudines; family Trionychidae; genus Pelochelys; species Pelochelys cantorii. The sequence goes on along the minus strand of CM064327.1, from coordinate 253,435,650 downwards.
GCAGTCAGCTTCCATACAAGAATTGCTGTTTCCAGACTGCTTTCATATAAGGATTGTTGCCTCCTCCCCTATAACAAAGCGACTCATTTCACATCATATTTGTTTGAAAAGCACAGGAAGGGGACCTCAGCTGTTCCCATTTTTAAATACCTTTCCATTACTGTTCTTCAGCCTTGACACCACCCATAGCCTGAAGGCTGGGAGTATGTTTGTGACACTCTGCAGCACCCGGAGAACCCCCATATTCCCCGCTCTCATGTGCTTAGGATGCGTTTTGTACAAAATATACCTCTTCAGATGTCATTGTAAAAGCCTGGATCTGCTGAACATTAATAGTCTGGTGAAGCGTATGTCCTGTCAATGGATGTGAAGTTATGAAGTGTTGCTACGTGAGCTATGTTATGGGGTTGGGAGGTGCCCACCGCTGGCCTATCAGAAGGAGGAAAGGGACAGCCAGCACCTGCCAGACATGTTATTGGCTCACCAAGAAGGATCCACTCTCTCAGAGGCGTCTTAGAGAAGTCACACGTGTAAGGGTTCCCGCCGATTCTGAGCGGAATGAATTTTACATGCACCCGCGCGGAGGTGCTGCATGACAGGGAGATGGTGTGTGGCACATCAGCTTCCTATTGGTGCACAGAACAAAATTCATGGGGTGTGTGTGGGGGGGAAAGGGCTCTGAGTGTGGGAGGAGGCTCAACCCTGGGTGCAGGGTTGTGAGCGCTCTGGATGGGGGTGCTGCCTTTGGGAGGGCGGCCAGGAATGAGGCGCTCTGGGCTGGGAGAGAGGGCTGGGGTGCAAGAGCTCTGGGATGAGGGCTTTGGGGTACAGGAAGGGGGTGAGGCTGCAGGGGGCAGGGCTGAGGGGTTTAGGATGCAAGAAGGGTTAAGACAGAGGGTTGGAGTGCAGGAAGGGGGTGAGGGCTCTGGGGTGGGCCCAGAGATGAGGGTTTTGGGACACCAGAGGAGGTTCCAGGTTTGGGGAGGGGCTCAGGGTAGGGGTTGGGATGTAGACGTGGACACAGGCTCTGGCTGGGGGTTGTGCTTTGGGCTGGGGCCAGAGACGAGCGGTTTGGGGTGCAGGAGGTGGCTTTGGGTTCAGGGTCTCAGTGTGGTGCAGGGGATAAGGCGTCAGGCTTATCTGGGCAGCTCCTGGCCAGCGGTGCTAAGGCAGCCTGACTGTCCTGGGCCATTGTGCTGTTCCCTGGAACTGGTCAGCAGGCCTAGCTCCTTGGGGTGGGGCAGCAGGGTGGAGGGTGGAGGGAGGGGACGAGGCTCCATGTGCCTCAGAGCCCTGTTGTCCTCCCACCTAGAAGCCAGACCTGCTGCGCTGGCCTCTTCCCTGCTGGCCCAGGCACAGAGCTGCCTCCATGGGGAGAGAGAGAGACCCCTGGCAGGTAGCCCCAGAACAGAGCTGTCACTACCAGGGGGAGAGGAGCCCCCCGCCCCTGCCACTGGCCCCGGCACAGAGTTTCCCCAGACGTGGGATCCTGGCAGGCTTTTACCACCCACACCGAAGCCAATGCTGTTATTGGTCCACTATCAGTACACGGTACCAGGGTACGTCTGTGGAAACTGCAAGCGCACGCTGTGATTGCAATGTAGACGCCCCCTGAATGAACTACTGTGTGTTACTAAGGAGTTCAGCCAGGCTCTGCTAAATAGCCAATCTCACTGGTGCTGATGTGATGATGAATTCACACAGCGCTAGCCTATTGGTCCTGGGCGCAAGGACGGACTAACTTGGCACTCGGAGCAGGAGCATCCGCCCCTATGCGTTCCTAAGGGCTGTCTTAGCACTGACACTGTGTGCGTCGATATGTTCAGTTTGTGCCGAGTGAGCCAGGTGAGCTTAAGAAATACAAGGCAGCTCTTGAGCATTGGTAAATCACATTGATGTCGATGGGAATCTAAGGCCATGTGTAGTCTAGGGACAAAGTCAAACTGAGATATGCCATAGCATGAATAGCGTAGCTGGAGTCAACATACCTTAGTGTGAATTTCGGCGGTGTCCCCATTACAGGAGGTCAACAGGAGAAACTCTCCCGTTGACTTCCCTTACTTCTTGCAACCTGGTGGAGTACCAGAATTGGGGGTCTGATCAGCAGTTGATTTAGTGGGTCCTTAGTAGACCCACTAAATTGAACCCTGGGTTATTGATCAGTGATGATCTCCCAGTAAGTGGAGTCAAGGTCTCAGGATCTCAAGCACTGGACCACTGATTTCAATGGGACTTACAGGTGCCCAGAAAGTGTAGTACCTTCTTCAGGATTTGCTCTGTATCAACCGTTCTCCGATAGGCCCTGTTTTAAATACAGAGTATACATTTCTGGCTTGAATTTCCCTGAAGCCAATTTACCTTCAGTCCACCAGGAGGCATGATGGGAAATTATCTGTTGAACATCTATAACTTTTCAGTCATTTTGGCAGCAGATTGGACCATCTATATCTAGCACTTTATTTACCTTTAAGAGAGAGAAAACACCTCATCTACTTGTCAGAGCAAGGAAGAAAATGGACAATACAGTGCCCTCATGCTGTTGTATTGAGTCTTTGTGGTAGCTCTTTTTTTCAGTACTACAGGCTGTGAGGCTGCCAATATACTGAAGTTCGCTTGAGAGGAGGGGTGGAGTGAAATATTAACACTGGAAGGCAGACTGGTTCTATGGACAGAACAGGAGATGGTGAATCTGGGATGATATTCCTAGCTCCTGTTTCAAGATTCTCTTCCTTCCTCAGATGTGGGAGGGGTACTGTGGTCCAATGAATAGTGGTATTAGTACGTAAGCTCACAAACTGGGGTTCTATTAGCTCTACCCTCATCTGTTATGTGACCTCAGCCAAGTCACTTAATCTTTTTGTGATTCTGATTCTCTTACGTTCAGTCAGTCTAGTCTATTTCAGTCAGTCTGGTCTATTTAGAATGCAAGCTCTTAGGAACAGCGACTGTGTCGTCTTATGTTTCAGTCAAGACATCCAGGTGTAACCCACACACCTAGGCTACGTCTACACTATGAGTTTTCTTGGCAAAAAATATGCTAATGAGGGACTCATTTGCATGAGTCATGATCTCATTTGCATATTTTCTGACGATCTGTTTTTGCACTGGGGTTTTGGTGCAAAGATAAGCAGTGTGGCCGTTCTCTTTTTGCGCAAAACCTCCTTTTTCCACAAGAGCCTTTCCTTTTTCTGCAAGATCCTTCCCTTTTCCTGCGAGAACGGTATACCTCCTTTTTTGGGGCATAAAGATCTTGAGGAAAAAGGGGTTTTTGCGCAAAAAGAAAACGTCCACATTGCTTGTTTTTGCGCCAAAACCCCAGCGCAAAAACAGATTGGCAGAAAATATGCAAATGAGATTGCAACTTATGCAAATGAGTCCCTCATTAGCATATTTTTTCAGAGAAAACTCAAAGTATAGACATAGCCCCTAGTGTGGGTCACTCTCCCATGTAGTGGCACTTAGATGGCTTATAGCAAGAGATAAGAATAAAGGAGCGCTACAGCCTAAGCTGGGAGCCAGTGGGCTTTATAGCTCAAGCTGTAGCAGTTCCTACATTAAGTCCCAGAAAGCCCAGGTTCAAATCTGCCTCTTAGCACTTACACAGGCACTATTATCATACAAATAGATAATTAATAAATACACAGTTAAGTCAGAAAAGTTTGTCATACCTCTTTACCTAATTTGGCCCAATTTCAAGTGAGCCTAAACTGCTGTAAGGTTTCAATCTGAAACCACCTGATATCCAGTGGTGTAAACTGAGTTTCATGTTATGATACTTGGGATTCACAGGAATCTGAAACATAAAATGTAGCAGAGCAAAGTACATGTTAACTGAAAACAATGAAGTGGTCACATGTGACTCTAGCCTGCTATTTTGGAAATAGCTCCAAAGGTTCAGATCTTCAGCTTAGTTGAGAGAAGCAGCCAAAGGTTTATATATTTGGCCAAGGCTAAATCAAAAGATCTTTACTTAATTCTGTTTCTGGCAAAATGTCCATTGAAATCAATGGGAATTTCATTGTGAAGTCAGGAGTAGAAAGTGCTTGATATGATCCCAGAAGTTTATCTGCACCTCTTTGATCTTAAATCTTTGCTCTGATGTAATGAGAAAAAAACCTCTCATGTTGGAGATGAGTGAAAAAATTTACAAGTTTATCTCATAGTCCTCTGCAAGCATTATATAGGCAAAACACTAATTTCCTTAAGAATTTTGCCTGAAAGACAGCTGAGTAGGGACTGGAGGACTAGACCCAAGATAAACGAAATAGTTTCCAAATTTAGCAACAGTTCCTGGGGTGAATCTTGGCAGCCGACCTGTTTAGTTCCAGTTTCATTCTAACCCAGTGTGACGGTTCTTCGGGTTGGGTAGGTTAGCCCCCTCCCCCGAGTCCGGTACTTCCCTTTCTGTTCCTTGCCGGGTGAGTTCGCCCCGACCAGCGTTTTGGGGCGTATCACGGTGCTTCTCGGGAGTTCGTCTCGGCCTGAGACGAGGGAGAGAGGGGGTCCGGGCCCGCCCTCACTCGCGGACCCCAGCCCAGAGCCCTAAGGACTTGGACCACGCTGCGGTCCTAGTCTGACTAACGGGGTTGGGACCCTAAACACGTTAGCCCACGGGCTTCATTCACCGCCCTGCCCTGGGCCACTTCCTCTCTCCCTCCTCCCTGTCAGTACCTCTGTTTCCAGCCTTCCGTCTGGCTGGTTCTTCCCTCCTTACCGGCGGCGTTCACCTCTGCCTTCTACCGCCGTTGCTGCGGCCCCCACCTGGTTTCATCGCGGACCCTTTCCTGCCGCGTTCTCCCCCCCCTCGCTACTCCGTCCGGGCGGCTTTTGAATCCCCCGCTGCCCGGACGTCGGGCTTGGCGTCGCCCTGACGTCACCGGCGTGTCCCCGCCCTCCGCGCCATCTTGCCACGGGCCCGACGTTTCCCTCCGTCGGCCGCTGCTCCTGGGCTCCTCTAGCCGAGCCGTGGCGTGGGAACAGCTGGGGCACGGCTGGTAAGCGGGCCCCCGACGCGCCAAAAGGGCACTTTCCCCCTTTGGCTCAGTGGGGGGCCTTGTGGCCCCGTCACACCCAGCTTGGCCCATCCGTCATCTCAACATCTGTTAAGAAATGTTAAAAGCTTTGTACAAAAATTAGTTGAAAATGGCAGGCTGGGTTTTATTTCTGATGAGAAAGGAATAGTTGCCACATCTACTAATTCCATAGAACAGGAGGAAAAGGTCCATTGCTCCCAAGGGTGGCGATAATATTTATGTAAAAAATAAACGAGCTAAGGTAGTTAGAAATATGGGCTGCCTTGCGTGCTACCAAACAACTCATTGCAAAGAACAGAACATCAGGAGGACGGAACAGGTGTGGAAAGTAGCATAAGTCTCATTTTGTAGAAGATAGTGACTTTGTAATGATGGGACATTAAGATCATCATTCAAATGTGCTATCTCCAGAGGATGGCTCCTTCCCTCTTCTCATGTAGCACATATTGAACTTGTACTTGATCAACTGTTTAGACAGAGGCACAACTCATGCCTAGAGTATCTGTTGCCGCTGAGGCATGACACTGAGGTTGAATACATTTCTAGGCGGCCAGCTATTGCTCGTGTCATGCGATGCAAACTTGATGGTCTCAGGTTTCATGCTGTAGGGTAAGAGAGGTTCAAATAATCAGAAAACCCAAGTGTCCTGTTTCCAAGTTATCTATCCTGCTTTACTGCTCGTAAAAATTACCCAATGAAACCTGTTCTGCTAACAAAGGGATTCTCACTAGAAATTGAAAAGAGGTTCTGACTCCTATTTAGCAGGATCATATGCCATTAATATAGCATATCAACAAACCTAATGTGTTTCACCCACATCCATTGAGTATGAAATTTACCAGTTCTGCATGCACCAATCCTGGTGTAAGCCAAAGGCCGATGCCTGGGTCTTAACAGGCCAATACCTGCCTTCTACATTTTATAATGTTTATTGATAAATGCTTGATAGGCAAATGAAGCCCCGATACCATTGCTTATTTCAGAGGAGGGTTTGAACCTTGAAATCTCTTACATCTGGGGAAGCAGGTGTGTAAAGAGGATCACAGAATGGCCGGTGCTGCTGTATTTGCTGCTCTGTGGAACTCACACTGTCTTTTATTCTTTAAAATGGGCAGTAACAGGGCTGGTAACAGACTTTGCTGGGCTCTGGGCAATATGTGTGGGAGGCTTGGCTCTGGGCCCCAGAAAGGGCAGGGCCTCAGACAGCGGGACGTGGCTAAAGGTGGCCAGGCCTCAGCACTGTCAGGACCATGCCACGCCTCCCCAGCCAGCCCTCAGAGCCTCCAGGTCCACACGGTATGGGGTTCTGGCAATGATATAAAGGGCCTAGAGCCCTGAGTCCTTTTCAGTCATCAGGCCCTGGGGCACCTGCCCTCTTTCTCCTCCCTGTCGGCAGCCCTGGGAGGTAGCTGGTGTAGCCCAAGGTCCAGAATGCTTCAGCAGCAGCCCTGGGAACTACAAGATGTGGATTACAAACTGCAGCATTCTGGGACAACTTCCTGGTTCCCACCAGGATGTATCCCCTGCCCCATAGCAGGGTCTCAGCAGAGTCTGAGCTGAGAGCACACAGGCTGCAAGCAGAGAGGAGGCTGCTGAACTGTAATCCTGTTCTGTATTCTTTACAGCAGTGGTTCCCAACCTTTTTTATACTGAGGACTGGCAAACTCATTCAAAAACTTTTGGCGAACCGGCATGGAAACATCTGCATATTCATTGTGGTAATTAATTTTAAGCAGTCACATGTTCCTTTACATTGCATCTGTATGCACATAATACATGTCATTTACTGGCCTTAACCTGTGTGCTGATTTCTATGCACTTAATAATGTGGTTTTGTTTTTGGCTTAGCTTTTATTTTTCCTATAGTTTTATCAGTGAATGCAGAGTTATACAGTGGGAAAGCTGTGCCAAACAAATAGTGAAGTATCCCTTCCCCAAATAATGTGAAATCTAAAGGCATAAAAACATATGGAAGATCAAAATCATACATTGGGAAAAAGATGGCATGCTTTGCACAATAATTCTAGTTTTCACTAATTTTTGGAGAAGCCTCATTTCTATAAGAATAGAAAGCCAAACATTTCTACTACAATAGAAATATTCCTCCAGCTGGAATACTCATCAGTTCACACCTTAGTGAAGATGCTAAGAGCTGCATGTGAAGATAATAAAAGATAACAGTGCTCTGTGTGGTAAATTTTGGCATCTCTTTGAGTGGGTGGTTAAGAGCTAATGATTTCTAAGTAATCCCGTTTGAATGAAAGTTGTTCACAGTGATTCATATTAAGCAGCTAAAACCAGCCCCTTTGCTTCATTTTAACTTATTCGTGCATGATTGTAAGTTTCAGCATATTTCAGTGTTTTTAAAGGTATCTCGCCCATGGTATGTGGGGCAAGTCAAAGGCAGGGGGACACGATGGTTAACACGAATTTGGAAAACCGCTGCGCACACACATTTTAAAAAACCAATACAAGAGTTGCGAATACTTGTTAAAGAGTATTCGCCAGTCCAAACCTTTGGCCTCAATTGCAGCAGAATTAAAGACGCAGTAATTAACAGGTCTGACAGTGCTGACACATTCTCACATTAATATTTTCCCATGCACATAATAATGAGAAATAATAATGTATGTGTGCACTAGCTGGGAGCAGCTAGAGACCGGGGGAGGCTCCCACCGAGTGGGGAGTGAAGAGAACAGGATTGCAGGGGCAGCCCCCCATCACGGGGAGCTTGGCCCCAGTGGCTCTGCGGCACTTGGCCCTGCCGACCAGAGCAGGGGTTCACAGCCTGCCGCCATTTTGTGGACTGGCGGTTGGGAACTGCTGCTTTACGGGTAGGACCAAAAAGGGCTTATAAGGCACCCTGAGAGGGGTTTAAGGGAGAACAGGAGCTTGGTTACTGTGGGAGTTAGAGCTTGTTTGTAAGGCGGGGGGGGGGGGGGGGGTTGGGTTGTCCGATGTACCCTCTGCTCTCTCAGCAAGGTCTCAGCATGGACTGAGTTAGAAGCCTGAAGGCTGCATGCAGAGCCCTGTTCTGTGTTCCCTACAGAATAAAGCCCATCCCTGGTGGTTTGTCTGAGTGGGCCTGGTCTGAGGTGCGCACACCCTGATACACAACGCAGAGCACACAAAGGAGCCTCAAGGCCTGGCCTCACAAGGCTTCCCCTATATTGAATAACCTCATATTGGGCTAGTGACCAGGAGGGCTACAGCTGGAAAATGTAACTATTGGGTGGATCCTTTGGGCTTCTCTCACTCCCTTACAGATTGTAACTTACCATCTGCCCGGAGCAATGGGCTGGCTGTGCTGCACCAGGAGAAGAGCCAGGGATAAATCGTGACTCAGAGAATCTTAGCTCCTCTCCTGCTGTCCCAGCTTACTTGGAAGGCAATGTGGGAGGGGGGCCAGAGTAAAGTACTTCACTCTGCCTCCTGCAGTAGTTCAACCCTGTGTGTGCACCTGCCTACTTTACACTGGTGGCCAGTGACTCAGGGCCCCTTCCACTCCCCAGCCCCTCTCTGTGCATGCTGACCAGAGGAAGCACTGAGAAAGCATTCCCTGCTCCTTCCACCACAGGTAGAGTTCCAGACCAGGCAGGGCCATGCAGGGAAACAAGAAAGGTCCCTCACGGCTCATTATTACCCGAGTCAGACCTGAGACGGTCTAGCTGCAGAGCCCAACAAGAGCCGGCAGAGCTGACAAACTCCCTTTCTTCAGAAGCCTCCTTTCTTCAGTCAGGTAAACTGGGAAATCAAATCCCTTTCTGCTCACGTTCGCATTCTGTTGGCAGAAGGGGGCATCCGGCTGGTTCAGTCAATTATTGTTTATTTAATTTAAACGTGTGGTTTCACTCCTAGGTAGCACGCCTCATCCAGAGCAAAACTGCCCAGGCCTGGCACGCAGGAGTTTGCATGATGGATGTGATAAGGTGGTGTCATCTTGAAACCAAAACAAATGCCTAAAGAACAAACAGACATATTTCTGGAGGCAGGGGATCAATAAGGAAACACTTGGCCTTAATGACTGAGCCTCCATTACATGCCTTTCAAGAGACAGGAAGCCAGGTGCAGCTGTTGCTGCATGAACACGTCAGCAATGCACTGAATCTCAAAAAGAGACAGCATTTGCCTTTAGGATCATCTCGATCCACTTAAGAAAGGCCATTTGAATCCCCAGTGGGTGGCCAAAATAAGGATAGTTGTGCCGAACTATCCTCAGGAAAGTTCTATGTAAACTCAAGTTTTCTCTGCAACGTAAATCACATACACCTGGGTAACAGATACGTCTGTGGAGATTTTGCTCACAGCAGCGTCAGCTTACATTGAACGTGCTGTTCTGCTCTGAAAAGGGCCTGTGAAAACAGCACCTTCTTATTCAGCAGGATTTGGTGCCTGTGTGTATCAATCAGCTGTTCCCTCAGTGTCTTTACATCAGTAACAGAAAAAGAAGTCTGAACTGCTTTGCAGTCCGGTTGGCATTGAGTGTGCCGGATTGCTTTTCTTCTAGTGCCTCAGGCCCAGAGATCATTATTAAGGATGACATTTTCACAAGCATCTACGTCAACACTAGGTCCCATTTTCAAAAGCGAGTCCCACCGACTTGGGCAGCCACGTGTCTAAGACTCACATTTTTAAAGGTGATTAGGTGCCTAACCCCATGGGCTCCATGTTTGTAAAAGGAGCATATCTGATGCACAGCCATTGAACAATAATAAACATGGGAGTTTTACTGGCTGGAGAGAGAGTCCGTTTCCCTGCTGGAGGACCATGCACCATGCGATTGTAGCCCTGACGCTTTGTTATGCCATGAGTGGTGAGATAACAGGACAGATTAATTTAAGGCTAGCTTGTGATTTTGGGCACAGCACTGAGCAAGAGGAGTAGCCCAGGAGAGATGAAGTGCAGTTCATCGCCTGTTTTATCCTTAGGTGGATGGGCCAGTAATTTATGTTAACCTCTAACACCAGAAAGTGATGGCAATTCCCACAGATGTGTTGCCCAGTGAGGGTGGGAAAGGGGGAAGAACACACTACCTGCCCTCTCTCTCTCTCGCACCTGATTTCGACAGGCCAAGATCCAAGGATGGGTAGCTTCTTACTCTTCCATGCTCCTTTGCATGCATGTCCCCCACACTAGCCATTAGATTTCATTTGACTCCAATTACTTATCATTCAGGGCCACTGCTAGGATTTTGGGTTTGCTTATCTTACATATGCCTAAGAGGTCATAATAAGTAGTTTTCATGCCAGGAGACTCTGGGTAAGTCTACACTGCAACACTATTTTGGGATTCCGGAGTATCCCGAAATAGCTATCACAGCTATAACTACACAGCAAGCCCATTATTTCGGGCTCAGTATTCCGATGTCCCTGTAAACCTCATTCTATGAGGAGCAAGGGACATTCTGGAATAGCGCTTTATTTCAAAATTTGGTGCTGTGTAGGCAGCGCAAAATGATGAAATAAGCTATTTTGAAACAGCATCGAAATAAGGTACGCAATTTGTGCAACTCAAATTGTGTATCTTATTTTGGGTTACAGTGCTCTGTAGATGCACCCTCTGGGTACGTCTACACAGCAAAGTTATTTCGAAATAACAGCTGTTATTTCAAAATAACTTTACTAGCATCTACACAGCCAAAATGCTATTTTGAAATTAATTCAAAATAGCGGAGAGCTTATTTTGAATTTGGTAAACCTCATTCCACGAGGAATAACGCCAAATTCGAAATAGCTATTTCGAAATAAGTGCTGTGTAGACACATATCGAAATAGAGGGCCTCCAGCCTTCCTAGGGTGTCCTGGTGGCCACTCCAGCCTCAACCAAGAACACTCCTCTCCCTCCCACCCTCCCCGGAGCCCTTAAAGGGGTTGACTCTGGTCACAGTGCTTGTGCCAGCTCCAAGCCTGTCAGCCCAGAGACAGCAGTCACTGCCCCTGACCCAGTAGCCCCAAAACATGAGGCAGGCAGCCAGTGCCAGCCCTCCACCGCTCCCCAGAAGCAGTCTGCCAGCTCCCAAGAGCCTGACAGGGCCCACAGAAGGCGGGCACCTTCCTGGTCCAGGGTGGAGATCATGTACCTTATTCAGGTTTGGGGGGGATGCCCCCAATGTCCATGATCTCCACACTAGATGGGGGAACGTGGCCGTCTATGGCAGGAGAGCTGCCAGCCTGGCCACCAAAGGCCACATGCGAACCCAGGAGCAGGTTCATATGAAAATCAAGTTGGTCTGGCGAGACCCACAAACCTGAGCCCTGAGCTTCCCCTCCCCCTTCTTCCCCTTGCTTCCCCCTTCCAGCTCCCTCCTCCCAGGTTTCCCCCTCCCCTCTCCCACCCTCTCTCTTCCCCTCTCCTACCTCCTTTCCCCAGTCTCACCAGAGTTTCATCCCCCCCCCCCCCAGTTTTGTTAAATAAAGAGAGTTTGTGTTCATGAAAATACATGTATTTTATTTGACATCAGGAAGGGGGGTTAGGGAGGGGTAAGTAAGAGGAAGGACGTGAGGGAGGAATGAGGCACAAGCCCCCAGTGGGGCAGACCAGGGAGGGTCTTAGTTCTCCTCAGGATGGAAGCTCTCCTGCAGGGCCTCCTGGATACTGACAGCCCCTATGGACCTCCTGGATGCCAACCTGCAGAAAGTGCAGCCAGGCTTGCAGCAACACATCCATGAGGAGCACCAGAGTGCCCAGGGGCAGCTCCGGCTCCATGTTGCAGAGTGCTGTGGTGTCCCAAGTGAGAGCAACCAGAGCACGCAGAGACGAAATGCTTTGCTGTCCCTCATCGAGGTAGGCAAGCAAGCAGGGAAACCTGAGAACCGGCTGTCCGGGGGGGGTCCCTTTAAGCACAGGCCTCAGATAGCCTCAGGCAGCAGCCACACAAAGTAACTCCTGACCTGATGCCCTGCCGGACCTGGTTCTGGCCGGCCTTACATGTGATTCAGTGTCTACTCAGTGTGGATGTGCTATTTCGAAATAGCAAAACGTTATTTCGAAATGCATTTTGTGTCTAGACGCATTATTTCAAAATAACTTATTTCAAATTAACTATTTCAAAATAAGATATTTTAAAATAACACTGTAGTGTAGACATACCTTCTGATACCAGCCAAAACCTAGCTCCATGGGGATATATGCTATAAGAGAAGGAATCACCAAACCTATATTGGGGGTGCTAGATTTTCAGAGGAGTTAAAAGCAGAACTGATTGAAACCTTTCTATCAAAAAGTGCTTGTGTGGGCAGTTAATGGAAAGTAGATTTCATGATGCGGGTTATACCAGTGAGCTCAGCTGACATGGACTGTTTAGTGAGGGAAACAGAATTTTTCATTTGACGGTCAATGGGAAATCATTTCTTTTCAACTGATATTAAATGTTTGCATTTGTTATGGGTAGAATGATGCAAATAACTGATCTTTTATTGTGCTCACCATACCAGGAAAAATATGGGACTTTGAAGTTTTTGGTAAAATGAAAAATAAAAGTAACAGAAGAAAAATTGGTTTGGGGCCCAATGAAACATTTAATTCAAAACAAAACATTTAGTTTTCTTTTTGAGTTTCTACATTAAAAAAATAAAACAAAATTTGAAATAAAAACACTAATTCAAACCATAAAGTCAAATGTTTCAATTATAAAATGTGTAAATAAAACATTTGTAGATTTTTGGATTTTTTTTTGTCCAAAACCATTTGCCAAACTCAACACAAATTCACTAAACATGTTGGTTGACCCACATTTCCCTTATTAAGACAAAAAAGAAAAATACAGTTTCAGACGAAAAAAGTTGCCTTGCTCTAAGTAGGAGTGATAATGGAGGGATGAGTTCTCTCCCTAGTGAAGGCTGAAACTAGCTTCTCCTTACACCTGAAATTTACAACACAGGCTCTGTACACCACTGAAACTCCATTTAAACCCTAAAAATAGGGGCTTAAAATGAGGTTGAATTTCACCCTTCAAGCCCAGTTTTTACCCTCTACAGAGTGTGAACACCCAACATCTACTACTGTACACCTGTTGGAATTCTGCAACTATGGCATTTGGGGTCATGGTATTGATGCAGAATTCCAACAAGAGAAAATCCTGCAAAATGAAACCAATGGAGATAAAACCTAATGCTGGCCCATCTATCTCCTTGCAAGAGAAAAAAATTCCCTAGAAAGTTTGGGGCAAATCATACAAGGAATCTTCAAGCCATAGGATTTTAAAATGTTTGTCTATTTCAATGTACAGGAAATCTGAGTGATTAAAAAAATCTTTTCCACAGGTGTGTGTTCTTACTCACCTAGATTTTTAGAACTAGAGGTCTTTCTTAGTCATATTATCTTTTTCTCAGTGTAATTACCAGCCTTTTCAGGTACTTATCTGACATAAGAACATCTGTGACTAAGCCCAATAGGCATAATTTAAGAGGCATTAAAACATTTCTGAAACTATATTTAAAGAAAATCAATTTATTTAGCAAGCTGATGAGCCAGAAGACAGCAAGACATGAACAAAAAGAGCGCACAGTGGGGAATTTATAGCAGTCAACACTTACCCACATCTGTAGATGAACATAAATGGGCTTCCAGACTGCACAAAGTATATAATTTAAAAGGACTAAGTACACTATTCATTCATTTTTAGAGTGGATGATTCTCAGTGTGTTTCCTGGCACTAATCAGTTTGCTAAGCTATGGAAGAAAAAGTTCTTCACAGCAACTCTATAAATTATCTTTGCAATGGCTGCATTAAAAAGACTTTTAATAAAGGCCTAATATAAAAAGCTTATTTTTTGAGGGGGGGATAACTTTGCTTTTTATTTTCCATTATGAAGAGAGAAAGAGGGAGCCAGAAAAGATGTTAAAGTTAGAGCAAGTAATCAAAGATGCCAACAAAGTGCTCTTGGAATGGGGAGTAAATTGGGTGTATTGCATGAATGTCTTTGTGAAGGTGTACATACAGAGGACTGTCAGTTCCAGAAAATTTAGTCATCATGAAGGATGTGTCTTCTGTCATCCTCTTCTCCCTCAAAGATTATGCAACAGTACATGCTAGCAAGACAAATATTTTCTCTCCAAGCCCTAATGAGTGCATTATCCTTCCATCTATTTGGGCATGCATCGAATGTTAGAGTCACCTATGCTGGTGCTCAGGTATACAACTAGTACCTTCATTGGACTACACCCTCTTATCTTGGGAAATCTGCCAAGAAATTAATAAGGGGGCAAAAACAATTGTGTGACCTAAAGTGTGAACATTTTCACTTCCTCCGAGCCAAGAGAAGTTTTTCTCACATGTCTGCTACTCTGCTGTCAGGACCCAGGGTATGCCTGGCTGATAGAAAGTGCAGTATCAAAGCTTGTGGTTTCATGTAGTGTCAGAGCAAAACCAGGTTAAACTCTGTGGTTTCAACTGAGTTTTAATTTGAAGCAAAAGTTTTGGGAGCTAGAGCTTGTGAAGCTAACCAAGATAATGCATATATACAAAGCCACAGAAACTGAAAGCACTGCATTCTTGTATGACATTCAAAATAATAAGAAATAATACTAAAGACTTAGCACTTCTGATCATGAAACCCGCAAGCTCCTAACAAAAGTGAGCAAGTATCAGTGCTTTGCTCTGGCTCCTCCAAGCCTCGAGTGCCAGACCCTCAGCTGCTATGAATCAACGCAACTCAGTGCACCTAAACCCATTTTTACCAGCTGTGGAGGTGGACAAAAGAATGTAATAGGAATGAAGACAGCAGTGCTCCATAGTCCTTACTCCAGTCTAAAGCCCTACTGGATTTAATAAAATTTTGTTTATGGTTGCTGTCTTTTGATGATGTTTGATTCTATGATAAAAATACCATATTACATTCCAGGAAAAGATTAGGAAAATCTCTATCGCTATTGTCACCTTTCTGCCAATGGGTGCTGGCAGCAACAAGACCTGGGTTCAATACCTCTTGACAGTATAAATGAAAACTGGCTCGAACTCACACCCAGGGTTTGGGGGAAATTAAACACCACCTCTGGTCACCTCTAAGAGGGAACACGTTCCCTCCCACAAGCACTGAGTCTGCGTGTGACAAAAGAAATATTTTATTGAAAGGGAAGCATTCATTTGGGAAAAACCCACCACCGCCATTCAAAAGCATGCAGCTCTAAGCAAACGCCCACCCCATAGCATGTTGGGTAGTGCCCTTTGCCTCAGTTTTCCACCCTGAGGCGGGAACAACTGTCCCTTTAACACAACACCCCGCTCACTGTGGTTGTCCTTGGTCAGTGAAGACCCAGAGTTCTGAGGTGTGTTTACATGGATTCCCCACCACCTCCACAGCTGGCTCACTGCTGCTCCCACTGCCTGCACTGCTGCCACTATTACCTCGGGGCTGCTGACGGCTTCCGGCCACCTCTGCTGCTGCCGTCTCTGGTGCCTCTTGGCTGGGCCACTGTTATCGCTGCCCATACTGCGATGCGGTGTCCCGAGGTGCCCCCACTTAGCCCTGCTCTTCGTGGTTTCCCTGGGCAATGAGGAACCTCCCTGCTGCTTCCTCGTCATTGCCTTTCCTTGCCATGCTGCCCCCGCACACACCACAGCCTCTAGACCCGCGCCTCAGTGATTTCAGTTTAGTGAGCGCTGAATGGAAACGAGGGCTCCCTGGGCAGTGCATGGCTCTGGCATTTGGGAAGCCAGGCCAAGCACCAAAAGCTCCTCTAGTTCTTGCATCATGGCCCCACCCCTTCTACCTCCTTCCGTTGAGGCCCCACCCATCCTCTCCCCCCGACTCTGCCCCAGGTCCTGGTCACACTAGGCCCTATCTCCCAAGGCCACTCTCTCAGTCTCTGCAACCCCCTCCCTTGCTGCCCACTGAGTCCCTTCTCTCCTCCCACGCATCCCCGACACCTCGCCACCTGCTCCTCACTTCACCCCTCATCCCTTAAGACCCCCCCCATTTGCTGAGTCCCACTTCTGCTCCATCCTTCCACCTCCATGACCCCTTCACCTCTGCCCCCAAGTGGGGTGGGGGGAGGCCACTGGGGATGGAGGGACTCAGTGAATGGTGGGGAGCTAATGGGAGGGGTGTGGGGAGAGATCAGGACTCAGCATTCAGGAGGGCCACAGGGGAGTGGAGGCGGATGAAGGGAGGGACTCAGCAATCAGTGGGCAGTGAAGGCTTCAGTGGAGGGGCTGGAGGAGGGAGGGACTCAGCAAGCAGTGCTGGGCAGCAGGGGCCTTAGCAGACAGGCAGAGCAGGGACAGGACAAGGCAGAGTGTAGGTAGGGCCTCAGGGGAAAAGCAGGAGGGGCCTCCAGGGCAGAGCATAGGCCAGGCCACCATAGCCCAGGCATCCGAACACTCAAAGGCAGCGGGTTGATGGCTGTGCTACCTGGCCTATTACACACACCAGCTTCTCCTGGCCTATTACACACACCAGCTATGAAGGACTCTCAACTGAACCCGATCAGCTCTGTCTTTAAACAGGAGAGTGAGAGGGAGTGTCAAATGCTGTCTATTACCTTGGTGCAGCAGCCACTCCCTAAGGTTAGACACCTGGCCCTATCCCCTCTCCGTTTCACTGGGATTTGGCATCCCTAACCCCGGCCTAGCCAGTGAGGCTCAGTTTATGGTGACCCCTCTCATCAGGGCAGGCTAAGCACACTTCTGTTTCTATTTGCTCATGAATAAGGATAACAACATTTCATTACGATGGGGGCTAACTTGGCTACAACTACTCAAGAGAGAGATCTTGGGGTCACTGTGGATAGCTCTCTGAAAACATCCATTCAGTGTGCAGCGGCAGTCAAAAAAGGAAATAGAATGTGAGGAATCATTAAAAAAGGGATAGAGGATAAGACGGAGAATATCTTATTGCCTCTCTATAAAACCATGGTACGCCCACATCTTGAATACTGCATACAGATGTGGTCACCTCATCTCAAAAAAGTTATATTGGCATTGGAAAAGGTTCAGAAAAGGGCGATAAAATGATCAGGGGTTTGGAACAGGTTCCATATGAAGAGAAATGAAAAAGACTTGGACTTTTCAGCTTAGAAAAGAGGAAACTAAGGGGGGATATCATAGAGGTCTATAAAATCATGACTGGTGTGGAGAAAGTGAATAAGGAAAAGTTATTTACTTATTCCCACAATATAAGAACTAGGGGTCACCAAATGAAATTAATAAGGCAGCAGTTTTAAAACAAACAAAAGGATGTTTTTCTTCTTGCAGTGCACAGTCGACCTGTGGAACTCCTTGCCAGAGGATGTGGTGAAGAGTAGGACTTTAACAGGGTTCCAGAAAGAGCTAGATGGATTCATGGAGGTTAGCCAGGATGGGTGGGAATGGTATCCCTGGCCTCTGTTTGTCTGGGTATGGGTGACAGAAGAGGGATCACATGAGGATTACCTGTTGTGTTCCTTCCCTCTGGGTCATCTGGTATTGGCCACTGTTGGCAGACAGGATAATGGGCTAGATGGATCTTTGGTCTGACACCGTATGGCAGTTCTTATGTTCTTACCTCTGTATTCAGATTGAATTCTTTTTATTAAAGTGAATGTTAAAATTATCTAATACACACATTAAGGAAAAACTATCCATACATCTTGGTAGAATGCTTAAACTATGCAAAAGTACAAAAATTGGTTTAATAGCCATAAAAGACATATTTCATAAAATCTACAATATCTCAAACTAAGGTTAATAAATTTAACAATATAGTTTAGATGTTAGCATCCAAAGATTTGTTTGTTTTGTTTTTGACAAGAGCTTAGGTGGGAAAGCTAAATTCGATAGAGAGGCAGCACTGAGAGTGACCCAAGGAATGGAAGAAACATAAAGATGGCTGGTTATGGAAGCTGTGGGAAGCACATTATTATTGAGGTGCTGCATTTGTATAAAGTGCCATGTCACAGCTCAATCTCCCAACCTGACATTCTGTGTGATTTCCAGAGACAAACTTATTCAATCTCAGTCCCACTGAGATTTTTAAAAAAAACAAAACAAAACAAGACTGGTTTCTCGCTGCCACCACCCAAATGATTACAAGAAAATATAAAAATAAACCCTTTTCCAGGGAGAGAGATCACCTGGGAATCTACTCCCCTAAGGTAAAGTTCTCCCCACTGCTCGCAACCTCCATTTCACTTGGAGCTGGGAACACAGAGGGAATCCACAGACAACCATGGACTCTGCCCTTATAACTAGGCACTTAATCCTAAAGATACAACAATCAACTAATACCAGCTAATTAAAATAAAAAGAAAACTCTTTTATTATCAAAACAAAACTACCGTTGCAAGCATAGTAAATTGAGTAGGTGGTAAATAGCCACAATTGACATAGACTCAGGGAAAGTTCCTGTGCTGTAATCCTTAGTTACAAAAGAGAAAAACAATTAGCCAGCTCAGACATGATTTCCAAACCCGCAAACAAGGAAAACAAGGAACTCTGATGGACTATCTAAACTTTTCCTTACTTACACATTTGAAGAAGTCTATTCTTGGAGAGAGAAAGCATCTCCCATTTCCTTCAATACCTCGGAGAAACTGCTCTGATCTCAAACAAAGAAGAGAGAGAGAGAGAGAGAGAGAGAGAGAGAGAGAGGAAACCCCCCCCCCTTTTCCACTTTGAAATTCCTACCTGCGTTTTTATTGGCTGACTGCCTGAATCCCCCCTCCCTCGTAGGTGTATCTCCAGTTGCTTAATCCTTTCCGCACTCTTCAGGCAAGTCAGACTCTCCTTAGCAGCTCCCATTTATGATATGCCACACAATAGATCTGATGGAAGAGACAATCTAAGGTTTGGAGATACTGCTAGAAACCAGGATTGAGTGTCAAAGGGGATTTGAGCACATGATAGCAGAAAGGAAAGAGGAGACTGATGGGAAAATGTACATCTTGCAGATGCATGGTGGACAAGCAGTGTGAAGGTAGACTGCTGGATGAAGCAAGTGATTTGTGAAAACATTAAATTACAAGAACAAGGCAGAAAAAAAGACAGCTTAGCAAAGGAGAAAAAGAACTGAGGGACACAGGTTTGCTGAGTTGGGAATGAAGGGGAAAGACAGGTAGTAACAGAGGATGGGAGGGCAAAGAAGAGAAGAGTAGCTAGTCCACCAAAAAGGGGGAAGAGACAATGGAGACAACCAGTATTCAGAGCTCCAGGAGATAGTAGATGACTCATAGAAGTTTGCAAGTGAGAACTTGAAGACAGAAAGAACAATAGCAGGGGGGAAAGCTATCTTCTCATTACTCTGGGTTTGTCTCTTACTTGCTAATCATTCTTCTTGCCAAATGGCAATCATCCCACTTCTGACCTGCTTGTCTGACCCCTCTCAAGATGGTTGCTCATCCAGTTCCTCACTCATCCATCCCTTCTCAAGATGGCTGCTACCACATATCTTCTCCCACCCATAATAGTACATGTTAAAAGTAATGTTTAAAGTTTGTTGCACTCGTTCTCTGTCCTTTTGCATGATACTGAGTCTTCAGTTCAGCATTTCTAGACTTTCAGAACCACTTGTTATGCAGACAGATGGCACTGGTTTCTCTTAGTTGATTTTCTGACCCAGAGGCTCTCTGTAGACCCTGGAATCTGCCATCTCTTCTTTTGCCTCTTTTCCCCCCCTTTATATGCCTTTAAAAGCTGTTTTTGCTGGTGGAGGCTTATATTTACAGCTTAGTTCTATGGATTCAGTCTGGTTTTGGTCTTTTTTTAAAATCTTCTTATACCTTCTTCATTTACCCTTCTCCTATACCTCTTGCAAAGGGCAAGATTAAACCATGGATATGTTTGCTGACTTAACCATGCCCTGCAATTTCCACAGGGATGTCCCAGAAACATCTGCCTTTGTTTAATGTCAGCTAATCTGAACATGTCAACAATTCTGTTTACCTTCAGCAGTGAAATGTTTTTGTAACTAAATGTTCCTGCCTTCAAAAATCCCTCACAAGCTGGCACAAATGGGATTTGGGACAAACGGACAAATAAAATCTAGAAAGCAAGATGAAATAACAAGAAGAAAATTAGGTTCAATGCTGTGGACTCTGTCTCCAGTTGTTGCAGATATAGTTTGACCTATGTGACCTATATGTGACTGAAACTATTAATAGACTCTAAAACAGACTTTTGAAATTTGACCAGAGTTGGTTGACACATAATGCATGCAGTTGACATTAACTGTTATTAACTATTAATATTCACTAGGAGATTTACCCAGCGTTGCTCAGATCCTTAACTCAAATACGTTCTGTTCTTCATTTAAATAATTATTCTGGGGTGGGACTGGGATGATGGGTTCATATGCAGGCTACCCCAGGGAGAGAGGGCAACCTGCAGCAGCTTGCAGCAGGTGAGAAGTGCCTGTCCATGGTTGCTGCAGCTGCAGTGGACACAGCTGGGTTAGGCGTGCATGTCCCCCGGAAGGGGGACAGACAGACAGACACAAAAACAGACACACAAAGAAACTCTCTGAAATATATAGTAGATAGCTATCCATTCTCCACCCCGCCCCTGCTGGCCCAACGGGGTGATAGCTGTCCCGATGCCCATCTCTGGCCCCTTGCTGCCCCCTGTGGTCATTCAATGGTATAACTGTCCTTCCTACCAGACCCCTCCTTTTCCATTTTATGAGAAACAAATTCCAGGCACATCCCATTGTCTTGGCACAACCAAACCCTTATCTTGCTTTAAGTCATGATAAAGAGGAAGCTGCATACCAAATTTGGTGGTCCTCACTCTTACCGTTTAGGAGGAGTTCTTCAACAAATGGACTCTCAGACGGACAGAGAGACAGATGCACATTTACAAAATAATAGTAAGATTAGTATTGCAGTAGCAGCTGGAGGCCTTAATAAAGGTCAGGGTCCCTTCGTGCTAGGTGCTGTACAAATGCATAGCAAGAGACAGCCCTTACCCCAAAGCGCTAACAGCCAATGTAGACAAAGGGTGGAAAAGAAAACAGAAACACAGATGTGCAAGAGGGTTAGTGGCACACCCAGGAATAGAACCCCAAAGTCCTCCCACGTAGTTCACTGCCTTACCTTCTTGAGGCTGCACTGAAATGAAATGTGGCAAAATAGCAGAAGTGAAGTTGGCCTCATGCTGTGTCCAGTCCATCTGGAAGCAAGGATTATCAGAAATCTTTGGACAGAGGCTATGCCAGATAATTTCCAATCCACTTTATGACCCTTCTCCAGAGCACAACCTCTAATGACTCTCTTCATAGCACTGCCATGTATTGTCTCAGCTGAAGAAGAGGTCAGGCCAAATTCTCACTGAAAACACATTGATTTCAATGGTGTTGCATGTGAGCAAGCGAGAGAAGCATTTGGTCTGGTGGGTTCAGAGGATTTCAATCATATCTAGCACACATTAGCACTGACACTATGTAGGAAGCCCAACATTCTGCTGACTGTTGATAGAGTGAGTCAATTCATCACAACTGGTGGCTGATTGTTGGAGCAGGGGCTGTCTGCTTTGTGTGCCTCGACAATGGGCCAGCACTTCATTGGCATCGAATGACTAACAACATATTGCAGGTACATGCAGCTGCATCCTTTGACAGTCAGCTTCTCTTCTCTCCGCTCTGATGCATAGGCTTCATTTTTAACAAGAAACTCTTTTCTCATTCAGTTGTGTGGGCTAAACCTTCCACAGCTGTGCTGGGAGCCGTAAGTTGGGTTTGCAGACGATGTCTGTAGTCCAAAGTATCCCAACTGGACTTTTCAGTGAGAGATAAATTGAGTTAACAGTACACCAGAAAGGAGTAGAGTGACTCATGCAGATACCAGGGCAAACGAACCAAATCAAACAGCCACACACAGAGGCGGAGCTGAGCAAAGAGAAAACAAAACAAAACAAAACAAACAGAAAAACCTGAGGTGGTCATTTAAAAGCTGGCAGTGTAGGTTGTCAGTAACGCAATCCTCTTTAGGAAAAGGACCAGAGGGTTAGCTGAATTAGTCTGTAACAGGAAAAACTTAAAAAACAACAAATAGTCTAATAGCACTTTAAAGACTAACAAAACATGTAGATGGTATCATGAGCTTTCGTGGGCACGTGAGCGTTTCTTCAGATGTCCAGAGTGTTTTGTTAGTCTTTAAAGTGCTACCAGACTATTTGATGTTTTTTAAGTTTTTCCTAGGAAAAGGACATTATTCAGCCTTTTTATCATCTAACTCTGAACTCTACAGATAAACAAAAGAATAATTTAGGTTTGATGAGGGACAAAACACACATGTAAAGGAACAAAGATTTTACCTCTTATTTCCCTCTTTTTGTCATTCAGTTGGCTTGAGATCAAATCCATAGAGAGTAGACAGAGAAATAAATTATTAGGTCAGCTAAACCCACATTCCATTCAATGCAGGATTGTTTCCTACAGAACCTTTTCCGGGGTTTCCTCCAGTCTAGTTTTAAAGGGAAAGGTCGTGTGATTCAGGGGATAGGAGCTTGGACTGGGCCTCAGCAGACTTGGATTGTATTTTTAGCTCTCATGCTCTTGCGAGGTACCCTTGGGTAATTTTCTTTGGCTGGGATGGGAAAGTCAAAGGAATTTGAGCATCTAATTTGACAAATGGGCCATACTTTACATATGATACATTGGTGTTTGTATTCATTGAAGTTTCCCTGTCAGAGATGGTCTAGATCAGGAGTGGGAAATAATCAACCCATGGGATGGTGTAGCCAGACATGAACCGCATCTTGTTTCTCCCCCCTCAGAGAGCAAGAGAAAGGCAGTCAGCCTTTGATGCCCTGGGAACGCAGGTGAGCTGCCTGTCCCTGATTCTACCATAAACAGAAACCAGACAGTAAATGGGCTAGCTGACGACCCGGGGCCTCCCGCCGCCCTGATGGCTAGTACCAGTAATTGACACGCCTGCACTGTCCCAGGAGAGGAATCTTCACCCATCACATACCAGAGGTGCCCATTGTCTGCATTTTCCCAGGTGTGAATTATGCTTTGCACCCTTCGTGGGAAATTTGGCGTTCAAAGCCATTTTTCCTAATTGGCCACTTGAGACCAGGAAGAAGCCTACGTGACCCAAGGGGTATAAAGAGGGGTTTAGTAGCCCACCCCATTTGAGCTCCAATCATCTACACCTGCTGGCAGGTATTGGTTGTCTCCCGAGGTCTGTGGGACGCCCAACCTCTCCCTACTTCTTCCTGAGGGATTGAGAGAAAGACGCTGGCCACGCCAAGTCTGGAACGCAGGGTTGAGAATATATACCTGCTAGGTGTCTATTTTGCATGCATTTAATAAGAGCTCAGAGAACCAAAAGGGTTTCATGGTACCTGTAAGTGACTTATTAGTGTAATTTCTGTCCTGTCCTTTGTAGTGGCTGTGTTATCTGTAACACAGTAGTAGCATTTAACAGCTAAGTTTACCCTGTAACAATAAAATAGTAACTGTTTAAGCTGTGACCTGACTCCTTCAGTTGCTGTAACAGAACCAAGCACAATTTTAAAAAGAACTCCAGCCGGCCATAAGGGACAGATATAGGGAGAGCTTGAGCGTTGGATCATGTCGCTTCCAGGGGACAGATCCATTGGGGCATCTCTCAGCCTCCCCAGGCTGCCCGCTGCAAAGGGATCGTGTATCCTAGCAGTCAAAATCTGAGGTGTAATAAGCTCTCCCTGTAAACTTCTTGGGGCGCCCGTCAACCTCCTCCAGGTTGCCCGCTGCTAAGGGACCCCAGTCCTAGCAGTTGAAGTCTCGGGTGTATAATACACACACACCACTCACTGCCCTGACCACCGGCTGACAGATGGGCACAGTTTGCTAGGGTTGGCCCGTGGCAGGTCACCAGACACTTTATTTACCCATGTGTCTGCAGGTATAACTACTCACAGCTCCCATTGGCCACAGTTCACCGTTCGTGCCCACCCTGATCTAGATTAGTCCTCCCATGAATGCAGGGAATTAGACAAGATGACTTCTCGAAGTCCCTTCCAGTACTATGATTCTATGGTCCTTTATGTTGTTGCCTAAAAAAGAATAATTTTATTTCCTAAACCATTTAACTTAGGTTGTTTTTTAAAAAATGGCATTACATTTAATCCAGGTTTGCAAAGGTATCAGGAGAGAGGAAGCAGGGAAACTCAGCTGGCTCTTAAAATAAGCATGTGTTGATGTTAGTAAAATTGTTTTGGCTTTCAATCTTTTCCCATACCTTAAATGAGATTCCACTTTTACCCCTTTTAAAAGCTGCCTCTTGTTTCAAATTAAAGAGTCCATTTTGTCATTAGCCATGTCCCAGCTTGGCTGTTTCTCTGCAGCATGTGTGTCTATGATATTATTTATACTCTTTGCTTTTTAAACAGAAACATGTAGAGAGTACTGTAAACTATGCCAGGTCTCTGTGATAACAGCATTTAAATTGCAGCCATTGCAATCCATTTATTATATTGTTTCCAAAGGTTTTAAAAATGTATCGGTCATGGGACTCATAGTTTATTTATTTATTTTGCCCTGAGCGATGGAGTGTGGGGTGAAAAACTCATTTCTTCCAAGGAGAATGTGTTGCGGAAACAAATATGAAGTAACTCACCCAATATATTATTTTTGCAAATATGGCATAAAGGAAAGAAAAACAGCATGATGTTTCTGAAATTCGTCTCTTCTACTTTTCCAAATCACAGCCAGATCCTGAACTGTACTGCCAGCTCTCACAATTGCATTGTGAGTCCCAAAATACGTAATGATTTTTTATCCTTCCCCCCAAACAGGTCAAATCAAGCTTTCAGAAGCTCAGCTTTCATTAAAAATGAAGTGTTTAGCTCGCATAGTGATGGAGAAAAATTTGAAAATGACCCAAGTACACCCTTAAGGCACAAAAAACAGAAGGCAAAGAGAAAGAAGCCCATGTTCTTTAAATCTCAGGTTTTTTTAAATCCAATCTTATGATTTTTTGGAATATTTGAACTTGAAAATACTGACCAAGATGCATCAGCATGGTCATTTTTCTTTTAGCAGAGACTCTTCCCTAATACTAAGCACCCAGTATTTGAGGAAATCTCTCTGAAGCTATGTCTACCCTATAGCTTTTTCTGATTGCTTTTCTGGAAGAGCTTTTTCCAACATTTGGCCCTGTGTAGATGGGGCCAAAGGGTGGAAAAGCCTCCTCTTTTGGAGGAGCCCTTATTCCTCGTAGAATGAGGTATACAGGGATCCCCAGAAGAGTGCGTCTGCTCTTCCGTGAAAAAAAGCGGAAGAGCAAATGCATTCCCTGGACACAGTGGGGTTTTTCCGGGATACCCCTGATACCCCCCCCCAGTTTAGATGTACCCTGACTGTCACTCATATTTAATTCCCAATGACCTGGGACATTTTGCATAACACATTTTCCAATAATGCATATTCATAAGCATATTCTCATAAAGTTTAAGGAGGGCTCTGTCACAGTAAAAGAAGCAGTG
The DNA here is from genome assembly GCA_032595735.1 of Pelochelys cantorii. Taxonomy (NCBI): domain Eukaryota; kingdom Metazoa; phylum Chordata; order Testudines; family Trionychidae; genus Pelochelys; species Pelochelys cantorii. The sequence goes on along the minus strand of CM064327.1, from coordinate 253,410,234 downwards.
AGGGACAAAAAGGCATCTTTTAAGAAGTGGAAGTCCAATCCTAGTGAGATAAATAGAAAGGAACATAAACACTGTGAAATCAAGTGTAAAAATGTGATAAGAAAAGCAAAAAAAGATTTTGAGGAACAGCTAGCCAAAAACTCAAAAAGAAATAACAAAATGTTTTTTAAGTACATTAGAAGCAGGAAGCCTGCTAAAAAACCTGTGGGTCCCCTAGACGATCGAACTACAAAAGGCGCAATCAAGGATGATAAAGCCATTGCAGAGAAACTAAATGATTTCTTTGCATCAGTCTTCACGGCTGAGGACGTTGGGGAGATTCCCAAATCTGCACCATCCTTTGTGGGTGATGAATCTGAGGAACTGTCCCGGATTGAAGTGTCATTAGAGGAGGTTTTGGAACAAATAGAAAAACTTAATGTTAACAAATCTCCGGGACCGGATGGCATTCATCCAAGGGTTCTAAAAGAACTCAAATGGGAAATTGCTGAACTATTATCTGTGGTTTGTAACCTATCCCTTAAATCAGCTTCTGTACCTAATGACTGGAAGGTAGCCAATGTGACACCAATATTTAAAAAGGGCTCTAGAGGCGATCCGGGCAATTACAGACCGGTAAGTCTAACTTCAGTACCGGGCAAATTAGTCGAAACAATAGTAAAGAATAAAATTGTGAAGCATGTAGAAGAACATAATTTGTTGGACAAAAGTCAACATGGTTTCTGTAAAGGGAAATCCTGTCTTACTAATCTATTAGAGTTCTTTGAAGGGGTTAACAAACATGCGGACAAGGGGGATCCAGTAGATATAGTATACTTAGATTTTCAGAAAGCCTTTGACAAGGTCCCTCACCAAAGGCTCTTGTGTAAATTACATGGCCATGGGATAAGAGGGAAGGTCCTTTCTTGGATTGAGAACTGGTTAAAAGACAGAAAACAAAGGGTAGGAATAAATGGTAAATTTTCAGAATGGAGAGGGGTAACTAGTGGTGTCCCCCAAGGGTCAGTCCTAGGACCAATCCTGTTCAACTTATTCATAAATGATCTGGAGAAAGGGGTAAGCAGTGAGGTGGTAAAGTTTGCAGATGATACCAAACTGTTTAGGATAGTCAAGACAGAAGCAGACTGTGAGGGACTCCAAGAAGATCTCACCAAACTGAGTGATTGGGCAACAAAATGGCAAATGAAATTTAATGTGGATAAGTGTAAAGTAATGCACATCGGGAAAAATAACCCCAACTATACGTACAGTATGATGGGGGCTAATTTGGCTACGATAACTCGGGAAAGAGATCTTGGAGTTATCGTGGACAGTTCTCTGAAAACTTCCACACAGTGTGCAGCGGCGGTCAAAAAGTCAAATAGGATGCTCGGAATTATTAAGAAAGGGATAGAAAATAAGACCCAGAATATCTTACTGCCCCTGTATAAAACTATGGTACGCCCACATCTTGAATACTGTGTACAGATGTGGTCTCCTCACCTCAAAAAAGATATTTTGGCCTTGGAAAGGGTTCAGAAAAGGGCAACTAAAATGATTAGGGGTTTGGAATGGGTCCCATATGAGGAGAGGTTAAAGCGACTGGGACTTTTCAGTTTAGAAAAGAGGAGACTGAGGGGGGATATGATAGAGGTATATAAAATCATGAGTGGTGTGGAGAGGGCCGATAAAGAGAAGTTATTTATTAGTTCCCTAAATAGAAGAACTAGAGGACACCAAATGAAATTAATGGGTAGCAGGTTTAAAACTAATAAAAGAAAGTTCTTCTTCACACAGCGTGTAGTCTGCCTGTGGAACTCCTTGCCAGAGGAGGCTTTGAAGGCTAGGACTATAATAGAGTTTAAAGAGAAGCTAGATAATTTCATGGAGGTTAGGTCCATAAAAGGCTATTAGCCAGGGGATAAAATGGTGTCCTTGGCCTCTGTCTGTCAGAGGCTGGAGAGGGATGGCAGGAGACAAATTGTTTGATCATTGTCTTCGGTCCACCCTCTCTGGGGCACCTGGTGCTGGCCACTGTCGGCAGACAGGATACTGGGCTAGATGGACCTTTGGTCTGACCCAGTACGGCCATTCTTATCTTATGTTATGTTAGTATAATAAGCATGATCTATGAGGGAAGCTTGAAAAACTTGGGCTTGTTTAATCTGGAGAAGACTGAGAGGGAACACGACAACAGTTTTCAAGTACATAAAGTACATAAGTGCAAAAAAACCAAACATGATTCTGGGATGCCTTAACAGGAGTGTTGTGAGCAAGATACAAGAAGTCATTCTTCTGCTCTACTCTGTGCTGATTAGGCCTCAGCTGGAGTATTGTGTCCCGTGCTGGGCATCACATTTCAAGAAAGATGCGGAGACACTGGAGATGGTCCAGAGAAGAGCAACAAAAATAATTAAAGGTCTAGAAAACATGAGTTATGAGGGAAGACTGAAAGAATTGGGCTTGTTTAGTTTAGAAAAGAGAAGACGTTTAGTATACGTCTACACTAGCCCCCTAGTTCAAACTAGGGAGGTTAATGAGGCGACCCAAATTGCAAACGAAGTGCGGGATTTAAATATCCCGCACTTCATTAGCATGTTCCCGGGCGGTTGCCATTTTGGAAACTGACTAGCCCGGAATAACTGCCCGCGTCTACACGCGGCAGTGAAACGGGAGTTCGAAGTAAAGCCCTAACTTGAATTAGCTGTTATTCCTTGTGGAATGAGGTTTAACAGCTAATTCAAGTTAAGGGGTTTACTTCGAACTCCCGTTTCACTACCGCGTGTAGACGCAGGCAGTTATTCCGGGCTAGTCAGTTTCCAAAATGGCGACAGCCCGGGAACATGCTAATGAAGCGTGGGATATTTAAATCCCACGCTTCGTTTGCAATTTCGGTCGCCCTCATTAGCCTCCCTAGTTCGCACTAGGGGGCTAGTGTAGACGTACCCTGAAAGGGGACACGATAGCAATTTTTAAGTACCTAAAAGGGTGTTACAAGGAGGAGGGAGAAAAATTCCCCTTGGCCTCTGATGATAGAACAAGAAGCAATGGGCTTAAATTGCAGCAAGGGAGGTTTAGGTTGGACATCAGGAAAAACTTCCTAACTGTCAGGGTGGTTAAACACTGGACTAAATTGCCCAGGAGGGGTTGTGGAATCTCCATCACTGGAGATATTTAACTGCAGATTAGACAGACACTTGTCAGGGGTGATCTAGACTGCACTTGGTGAGGGCAGGAGATTGACCTCCCAAGGTCCCTTCCAGTTCTGTGATTCTATGATTCTATGAAAACGTTGTCATAAGGAGGAGGGAGGCAAATTGTTTCTTAGCCTCTGATAATAAGACAAGAAGCAACAACTGCAACAAAGGTGGCTTAGGATGGACAAAAAAACTTTCTGTCACGGTGGTTAAAGAATGGACAAAGTTGTCTAGGGAAGCTGTGGAATCTACATCATCGGAGATTTTCAAGGGCAGGTGAGACATACACCTGTCAGGGGTGGTCAAGGCCATACTTAGTCTTGTCATTACTGCAGGGGACAGGATTAGATGATATCCCAAGGTCCCTTCCAATGCTACAATACTAATATAAACCTTGGGACACCAGCACCTCCTTAAATTGGAGATATCCAGTGGCATAATTGTTATGAATGTAAAAAATACAATCCCCAACTGCTCTATGCAGGAAAGCATCTGTACCAAGGTGTGCTTATTCAGGAGCTGACTGAGGACTTTATCTCTCAGGTTCCACCAAGATATAGTACCTGAGGCCTGGCTGAAAGGTAGGCACTTGGCAGAGGTCTCCAATTGCCTGAGCAGAGCAGAGGAGCTGCCCATCCCCAACCCTGGAAGCTGGGATTATAGAAATAGAGAGGAAGGCAGAGCAGGGAGCCTGAAGGGAGTAGGAGTAGGTAGGACTGGCTGCTGCTAATGATCGTCAGACTGTACTCTTGCCCAGAAGCAAGTTTGGGGAAAGCTGGCTACTGACTGCAAAGGGTATGTGATTGCTAAAGGGAGCCAATAAAGTACGGGGGTGGCAAAGAACATCTAGAGTTGTGGTGATGACTACACTTATTAATTCTGAAAACGATTCTCAGGAGAACCACCCCAGGGCAGGCCACACAAAAAAAAAAACCCAAACCCATTTGTCTGGTTGAGCTGTGAGTTCGGTAGCTAATTGATTCCTCCTGTGGGGAGCCAAATGCCTGCTTCTTCCAAAAGATTTCTCACTTCCGGGCACCATAAAGTTGCTCATTAGCTGCCTATGACTGAGATGCACTATGTACTCCAGCCTGTGAATCATAGGTGCTAGAGATGGAGTTAGGTCACTTCGCCCACTCCTCTCCAGTGTGGGCATGTTCCTTTGGATCTCATCAATTTGGATTAGATGCCTTGTGTCCTCCCGATTGGCAGACTGTAGTCCAACTCAGTTTTGGCTAGTGGTATTTTATGATGATTTTAGTAATGAACTATACCAGAGCCTCAGACCCTGATACTCAGGTTTATGCAGGCAGCTTTGCACCATCCCAAAAGGGGCAAAAAGAAAAAAGGAAGTGTCAGTTTGTCAGAACGGTCTGCAGGAATCTGCAGCTGGAGCTTGTAGCCTTTCTGCCAGGTGCAGCCAACAGCAGTCAGGTCTGGGTTCAATATCCTGGGGTTCCTCTCCATTCATCCAACACAGAACTGGTTTGAGCCCCCACTCACTGACCTGGGAAATTCACACACCACCCCTGGGTGCCTTGGAGAGGCAATGCTTCCCCACTTGCAAGCACAGAGCCTGACTGTAGAAAATAAACTTTTAATAAAAGGGAGGGAAGAAACTTGGCATTAATTTGGGAAAACACTACACACAGAGTTCATAACCAAACCCACGAATAACAGTCCCACCCGATGTAGGTTGGGCAATGTCCTTTTCCTCTCAGGTTCTTAAGTCCAGCAATGCAAATGTCCCCTTCATATGCCCAACCCTTCTCCGCACCCCACTTACAGTGGCTGTCCTTGGTACAGGCAGACCCAGAGTTCAGAGGTGCATCCACAGAATTCCCCTCACGTCCTGAGTGGAGGGAGGTAAGGAAGCATCTTACTCACTCCGCTGGTCGCTCGCCATCCACCTACTCACTGCTCTCTGCCACCGCCCTGCTGGCCTCTCAGCTCACCTCTCTGCCGCCGCCCTGCTGGCCTCTCAGCTCACCTCTCTGCCGCCGCCCTGCTGGCCTCTCAGCTCACCTCTCTGCTGCTGCCCTGCTGGCTACTTGGCTCACCTCTCTGCTGCTGCCCTGCTGGCCACTCAGCTCACTTCTCACTTGTCCGCCCTGCTGGCTGCTCGGCTCACTGCTCTCTCTGCCACAACCCTGCTGGCTGCTCATTACACCTCTCCAGTGCTGCTCTGCTTGTGCACATTGCGTTTCTCTGCGACTGCCCTGGTGACCACTTGTTCACTGCCCCTACTAGGTGCCCTCACTGGGCAGCCTCTTAGTGCTGGTCAGAACATAAAAAGCACCCTCCTGTCACAAGTGACTTCAGAGCCATTTAAAAATAACAAAGAAGGCTCCTAATGAAGCCTATTTAGCTCTGTTCTTGGAGCAGCAGAGGAAAAACTGGTTGAACCCATCTTGCAGCAGACCTGTGAAGGCATGCAGCCTGCCGATGGAGAAATGAGCCCAGTCCAGCCCAGCGGAGCCAAGCCAAGCCCAGCCCTGCCCTGCCCTCCCATCCCATCCCCTCCCACTCCTGCAAGATTCTGACAGTAGAGCCTTTGGCCCCGCTGCGATTCTTTAAACTGAGAGTGGGCTGGGTTAAGCACAGTCTGTCTTTTCTGTATTCCCACAATAATTACAAGCATTGGTGACCATATTTTATAATTCCTTCATTTAGCACTGACATTATTTGTGACCCAATGCCAGCCACATTGATTAGCTCTGCTGAATATCTAGCAAATGAGAACAATATTTACATAGACACACCCAGGGTCTCTCTCCGACTCCAGCAAGCTGTCAGGGAAACCTTCATTCAGCCCCTGCTGAGGGTATGTCTACATTGCAACACTATTTTGAAATAATTAGTGCTATTCCGAAGTAACTTAGTCTGCGTCTACACAGCAGGCAGTTATTTCGAAAGTGTCAAAATACTGTCAAGCTGGAGGACTTCTTAATCCCACTCCTGTAACCCTTATTGTACGAGGAGTAAGGGAAGTTGGTGGAAGAGTGCTCTATTTCAAAATACGTGTAGACGCTCTCAATTTTGAAATAAACTATTTCGAAATAAGCCACGCAATTGACGTAGTTCAATTTGCAAAGCTTATTTCGAGTTAAGTCCTTCAGTGTAGACACACCCTTACACACATCTCATGTACCTGCATCCCAGAACAGAATTTGGCTACATCTAGACTGCACTCTTAAATCAGAAAAAGATACGCAATATGCAAATTGCGTATTTTTTTAATTTAATTTTGAAGGAGGCTATTTTGAAATTTGGCGTGTCTACATGGCTCCAAATTTTGAAAAAAAAGTGCTCTTTTGAGCCATCCCTTATTCCTCATAGAACGAGGTTTACAGGGATGGTGAAAGGTTGCATCCGTTCTTTCAAAAAATTTTCCAAAATAGCGGACGCATTCCTTGCATGTGGCGTTGCTTTTTAAAGGATACTTCCGGTATCCTGAAAAAGCAATGCTGTCTATACATACCCTTTGTCCTTCACTTTGTCCCCCCACCACCTCTGCCAGATTTCACACATTTGCTTCCTTCTTTCCTTCTTCTTTGCTAAACATCTAAGAATACAACCAGTAATCTTCTGCTTTTCCACAGCACCCCCACCTCTCCCTGGGAATGCGGCCATTCCTGTCTTTGATTGCAATCAATTTTTGATTGCATTGATTAGAGAAAGTTCACAGTCTTGTTACCCAAGCCCATGATACATTGCCAAAAGGGGCAATCTAAAAAGATTTAGCCAGGGCAGCTCCCAGATAAGAGGCTCTTTGAGGACCTATAAATTACAGCTGGAGAGTCAGTCCCAGAAATCAGCAAAAGTCATCCCCATAATAAACCAAAACCTAGTTATGTCACTTGACTTGTATGAGTTTTCCAAGGGTTTTGTTTGGAATTAGATTGTGAAGGATTCATGTGAATACGGATTCAACATACATTTTCCACCCTGACATTTCTCAGCAGGGAGAAATGTAGATTGATTCATTGAATTATCCATTCGGTGATGGCTAATAAGGGAGATTTAAAGGTGATAAAGTATATTTAGTTAGCCCTCCGTCCAAAGGGCTCCAAGTGCCGCACAAACACAAAAGGCCAGATTGCCATCTGCTGTGGAGCTCTGCTGATTTACACCAGGTGAGTACCAGGCCTTTGTTGGTGAAACCTGTGATGTGGGCATGGTCACCACTCCTGGGGAAAATAAATCACAGGAGGGTTAAGTAAGTTGCCCAAGGCTTCTGAAGGAGTCAGTGTCAGAACTAGAATTTAGACCCTGAGGTTATGTCTACACTGCAATTACACATCTGGAGCTGGTCTGTGCCTACTGATTCAGGCTCATGGTCCTTGGGCTAAGGGGATGTTCAGGCTCTAGGAGCTTGTGATGTGGGGGAGGCCAAATGTCTATACCTCAATTTAATGGCCCTTTAGCCTGATCCCCCATGAGCTTGAGTCAACTGATCTGGACCAGCCACAGGTATCTAACTGCAGTGTAGACAGACCCCGACTCTCCTGTGTCCTGGTCCCCATGCCCTATGCACTAGAACATGCTGATGTACTAGAATAACAGTGCAACACTAAGGACTAGATCCACAAAGTGATAGTGGCACCTAAGTCTGAAATTCAGATCCTGGAAACCCTTGCTCAGCTACCCCCTAAGCCTAAAGGCACCAAAATTTCCTCTGGTAACATCCTTACATTAGAGAGTCAAGGGAGAAAAAAATGTCTATTGTAAGGAGCTTCTCTGTTGTAGCTTCCAGTCCCACCATCTCCTGGGACCCTGCACCTTCTTTGTCCTAATGCTGAGACATGTCCTGGCCAGACTGGTCCACCAGCCATCATCACCTCCACCAGCTTCAACTAAATCCCAAAGGCCACCTGGGATATGAAACTATCTTGTGCCCTGCTCCTGTGTGGGTCCTTTCCCTTCCCCCATCTTATTCCCTTCTTTCCTACCCCTTCTCCTTTTTCCTTCTGTCAAATCAAAATCTGGTTGAGCCGGCCAAGTCTGTAATCAGTCTGTGACCAGAACAGTGATGAAAAGCAATGCTCCAAACAGCGCCGGGCTAGTCGGAGTTTGCCAGGTCTCAGAGAGGATGACCAGACAGTGTGCTGTGCCTGTGATTCTCCAACAACGCGTTTGTGAGGGCAAGTCAACACCAAAGACAGACACTGCATTTTCTATTCTTGCTGTTCTTTCCTCTCCCCCTCCGTGCGGGTTTGTCTTATTTTTGTCTTCTAGGAAACGGGATCCGATTTTGACAACAGCAGCAACAATGACAGCTCCAACTCAGCTTGATTAACTTCTCTGTTCCCCTAGAAAGGACAGCTGACATCTTTGAAACTATCTAAAAAACTGTCAGACAAGGTTTTTTGTTTCTCTCTCTTCTCTTTCCATCTAAAGGAATATTTGACATTTCAAATGCTTGAACTGTTTTTCCTTCTTGTCTGTCTCTTTAATAAAAGGATGTCTCCTGGTGTGCTGATGGCTCTGTGCACCAGACTTCAAACCATGTGTTCTGCAGCTTAATGTGGGACAGGTTCGGGGGTATATTCAGAGCTGTAATGGTTAGGGCCCAAATCTTCCACCTAAATTAATGCAACCCCTCCTTCCTCTCACCTATAGAAGTTGTTTTCTTTTGTATGAAATGGACAGTCGATGGTCCCAGAAAAAGCAGGATAATGGCTCTATATCAAATATTTAGGGCTGGGTGAACCAGCTTTCAGTCCCTGCTCTAGTTAATAGCAAAGTATTTTGTACAAAGTGGAACAGCTTCAACGGGCAAGACCCAGTCTGGAATAATTTACAGTTCAGCGGGTAGGGGACTCACAAGGACACAAGTTCCTGACCCAGGCAGGGTGGGGATTTACATTTTCTGTATCTAGGAGGGGTGCTCTAACCATTAGGATATAAAGGCGAGGACACCTCCACCTCAGCTTTTTGCAAGAAAGGGCTGACCTGTCTTAGGAGCCTAATTTCAAGCGAAGGTTCAGAACTGTGAATCCTGAATGGAGGGAGGGGTTTTTCTCTGACCCAGAGTTAGAGGATAGACCCCAGACTTAGAGGGGTGAGGATTATGACACAGCTTTCTCCTCAGCATTTCCTAGTTTAGGCAACTTACAGCTAATTCTCCCCTTGCACTGTATAAAGAGCCTGGCACCTAACTTGTGGCTGTGGAGTGCCCCAGGTGGCAGGCAGTGTTCCCTGTAAGATGTACACTTGGGCAGCCATGCAGGAGAGCTTCAGATGCGTCCCAGCTGGCAGCATGTGTGTCAACTGGTGGTGCACATGCACACATGCCTTGGTGCAAAGAACAAAATGCGTTCCACACAAAGACGGAAAAATTCAAGGGAACATTGGTGGCAGGCCACCTAAATGCTAGGAGTTGCAATGCTGAGTGTAAGTCCTGTTTGTAGATCTAGCCTCCAGTTGTATGGCTTAGTTCTAACACTCAGGTTGGCAGCCGGGATGTCTCACATCTCTGGTGCCTTCCCCTGGCTATCATGCTGCCATTTGTCTGGGACGGCTCAACCGCTCTTTTGTCTTACTGGATGAGAGTCACCATCTTGCCCTATGAGTCATTGTACAAAGCATGTTGGCATCCTATGTAGCAAAGAAAGCCACGTAAACAAGCTGGATGCACAGGCGATGCCTAGGGGGGGCGCCTCAATGCCATGAGTGGGAGGGCAAGAGGCTGGCCAGCAGTGGCAGGACAAGTAGAGCAATAGGGCCTCAGCTTGCAGAACTTCTCTGGCCATGATGTTCGGGGGAGGGGCGGGACTGTGACATGGCCAGGGGAGTAAAGCGAGTGGAGACTGTGTTGTTTCGCTTCCCCTACTGCGGTCAGTGAGTATGGGGGAGACCCCCACGGCAGGTACCAACCCCACTAGTCCCCAGGGACACATCACTCAGGGGAGGGGGAAGAGGCAGGGGAGGTGGAGCGGGGTTGGAGGTGAAGCAAGGGTAGGGAAGAGGTGGGGTAAGGGTGGGGAAGGGAGGAGCAGGAGCAGGGAGAGGTGGAGCCTGGGGTGGGGTGGGGAGTTATCTTGGCCTTTCCCCATCCTGGGGGGAGGGCACATGGCTGGTGGCCCCCGTGACCCCATTCACCACTCACCTGTGGCTGCACGCATTTCTATGCACCTAAAGAAGAAGTGGAAAACCTGTCAGCAGCTGAGCAGGCAGAAAAACATTCTTGCACTAACTGCAAGATGCATCTCCTGATCTAAAGATGCTTTCCAGGACATGGGGCTGAATTTGAGGTAGATGGGGTCTGATGAAACACATCCTAGACGACTTAAGGCCCAGGAGGAAGAGCTATGAGCCATTAGTGATGATCCCTGGGAACCCTTGGAGGATGGGAGAGAGATCCCAGGGACTTAAGAGTTTAGCATCCCCGAGTTGGGAGGCACCTGTTCTCCACCTCTCCCTGCCACCCCGCAATGTGGGTATTCTGAGGCAGAGCCCCCAATCCTAGGGAAAGGGAATGAGTCCAGGTATCACATGGTGGGAACAGCTAATGCAGAGTCAGCTTTCTGCGTGTTGTAAAAGTGAGGAGAGTTGAGGGGAAGGATTGAAGTAAGAGGAAGGCTGCGTGAGCTATCCTATACAGTGAGACTCCCCTTAGCAAGGAGGGCCCAGGAAGCACAAACCCCTGCTGGGAAGGTTGGGGGCGAGGCTTTGTGTATGTTGTGAGGACTTACATTAGTCCTCTGAGGGGAAGAATTCTGTTAAAGCTTCTGGCTGAGAGTTAGGGTATGTCTACACTACAGCGCTAATTCGAGTTAACTTCATTCGGAATAGTTCATTCGAATTAAGCTAATTCAAATTAACACATCTACACACAAAATACAGTTCGAATTAGCGTTTTGCTATTTCGAAATAGCGCGTCCACACTGAGTGGACTCTGAATCAGAGTTAAGGCTGGCCAGAACCAGTTCCGGCAGGGCACCAGGGCAGGACTTAATGTGTGGGGCTGCTGCCTGAGGCTATCTGAGGTCTGTGCTTAAACGGACCCTCCCCCCACCCCAGACAGACAGTTCTCAGGTTTCCCTGCTTGCTTGTCTACTTCGATGATGGACAGCAAAGCATTTGTGTCTCTGCGTGCTCTGCTTGCCCTCACTTGGGACACCACAGCACTCTGCCGCAGGGAGCCAGAGCTGCCCCTGGGCACTCTAGTGCATCTTGTGGACATGTTGCCATCAGCCTGGCTGCACTTGCTGCAGGCTGCCATCTGGGAGGTCCATTGGGAGGCTGTCAGTATCCAGGGGCCCCTGTGGGAGAGCTTCCACCCCGAGGAGCATTAACAGTCTCCCTGGTCTGCCCCACTGGGGGCTTGTGCCCCATTCCTCGCTCTCATCCTTCCACTTACCCCTCCCTAACCCCCCTTCCTGATGTCAAATAAAATACACTTTTTTTCAAAAATAGAAACTCTGTTTATTTAACAAAACAGTGGCGGGGGGGGGGGGGAGGGATGAACCTCTGGGGAGACTGGGGAAAGGAGGCAGGAGACGGGAGGAGAAAGGGTGGGAGAGGGGAGAGGGAACACTGGGAGGAGGGCACTGGAAGGGGGAAGCAAGGGGAGGAAGGGGGAGGGGAAGCTCAGTGCTCAGGGCTGGGAGTCTCGTCGGGCCACATGTCTCCCAGCACGGCGGGTGCGGGGGCCTCGGCATCCCTGGGGCGATGGGGAGGAGGGTGTGGAGGTTGAGGTGGGGGGTGTGGAGATTGAGGAGGAGGGTGAGGAGATGGAGGAGGGAGAGGCGGGAGGGGGAAAAGAAGTGGGAGGAGGAACGGTAGCTGGGGGGGGCAGCAGGCGCTGGAGCGGCATGAGGCAGCACGCTCTGCACCAGGGTCTGCAGATGGTGACAAATGGCACGACCCTGGGCAAGCAGCTCCCTCCTGAACTCCCGTTCTTCCTGTGCCCGCTGCTCCATGATGCGGTGCAGGACTCACAGGGCGCCCAGCTGCTGCTCTCGGTACCCCTGCCGTGTTGCGGTGGTCCTGTGGAGCCCTCGGGTGCGGGAGGATGTCCCAGGCGGGGTGGTGCGCCCTGCATGCGCAGCTGGTGCGGCTGTACAGAAAGAAGAGAAGTGGTCAGTTCTCCCTGGGGACACTGTGGGTGAAGCCTAGCCCCACTCTGCAAGGTGAGGGCGACCGTGCCCTGCACCGTCAGAGCTGATGTGCTTGTACAGAGGCCATGGTCGGAATGTCCGGCTATCCCGGGGAGTGGGAGCTGCCCCGAGACTGCGCCCATGCCCCTGTGCTGTGTATAGTCTGGGTGAGGTGGGGGGGAGATGTTAGAGGGAGCTTGTGAAGGGAGGGCGTCCTGCTGTGTCCTGCCCTGGGGTCAGGAGCATGTCAGGTCTCTTCACACATGTGTGTGGCTATCAGGCCACGGCCCCTGTGTGGCACACAGCTGGAGCCACCTGCCCAGGGGTGGCACGGCATGTGCTCGCACGTGCACAGGTTGCTACGTGATCCATGGTAAGCAAGGCCCACACGCGCGGTCCCTGGTCTCCCTCCCCACCCCCCCGGGAAGGGGACAGTGATGGCACTTACATGGTGTGGCCTCCCCAGATGACCCTGCTGACTCTGCAGGTGGGACTGCTCGGGGGTCCTGGCGGTGTGGCGGCTCCTGCCTCGTACCCTGGTCAGGGCCCTCTGGTCCCGGCTTGCTGCCCCCCGGGGTGGCACGGACCGTCCCGCCCCCCAGGATGCGGTCCAGTGCCTCGAAGTAGGGGCAGATGTCTGCCCCTGCTGAGGAGTTGCCCCAAGTGGCCCTGGCGTACCCCTGCTGCAGCTCTTTAATTTTCAGGCGCACCTGCTACTGGGTGCGCCTGTGGCCTTTCTGGGCCATGGTGGCAGCTATGCGGTCGTAGATGGCCACATTCCTCCGTCTAGTGCAGAGATCATGGACATTGGGGGCCTGCCCCCAAACCTCAATGAGGTCCATGATCTCCTCACTAGTCCAGGAGGGAGCACGGTGTCTATGACCCCTGGCTGGCTCCTGGGTGCTGGGGGATTGGGCAGGGGATGGCTGGCTGGCACTGGCTGCCCGGCTCATCATGGGGCCACTGGGTCAGGGGCAGAGACTGCTGGCAAGCCTGGATGTGGCACATGCAGTCTGGCCAGAGTCTACCCTTTAAGGGCTCCGGGGCTGGGGGAGAGGAGAGGAGTTTTCCTGGTTTGGCCCAGAGTCGCCACCAGGGAAACTGGGAAGGGCTGGAGGCCAGCTAATTCAAAATAAGTGTCTACACAGCGCTTATTTCGAAGTAGCTATTTCGAATTTAGTGTTACTCCTTGTAGAATGAGGTTTACCAAATTTGAATTAAGTGCCCCTCTATTTCGATTTTATTTCGAAATAGTGGTTTGCCTGTATAGACGCTATTAAAGTTAATTTGAAATAACGGCTGTTATTTCGAATTAACTTTGCAATGTAGACATACCCTTAGGCTGTGTCTATACTGGCGTGATCTTGCGCAGAGCTATGCAAATGAGGCTCAGCGTGGAATATCGCCGAGCCTCATTTGCATAACTGATGAGCCGCCATTTTTGCAGAAGAGGCTCTTGCGCAAGACGGCGCTGTCTACACTGCCTCTTCTTGCGCAAGAAAAACCCTCTTGTGCAAAGCCGTTATGCTGATTATTTTCAGGCATAACAGCTTTGCGCAAGAGGGTTTTTCTTGCGCAAGAAGGGGCAGTGTAGACAGCTCCGTCTTGCGCAAGAGCCTCTTCCGCAAAAATGGCAGCTCATTAGTTATGCAAATGAGGCTTGGTGATATTCCACGCTGAGCCTCATTTGCATAGCTCTGGCGCAAGATCGCGCCAGTATAGACACAGCCTTAGAGAGCCAAAAAGGGAAACTGAGGGAGCAATAGGGTCTGGAGCCACATTGAGTAAACCCTGCTGCAGAGAGCTCTACAAAGTATCAAGCCTCGCTCCCACAGCCCTTTACACCTTACAAAAGTCCAGATGGGTGCATTGGACCAAGAGTCGCCTTTGAGTAGGTTGCTAAAAGTTAGCCAGGCACACTTGCAAATGGCACTTTTTATGCACTGCACACTTACTAACACTACACTCAGAGCCTACGTCTAGACTGCAGGCTTCTTTCAGAAGAAGCTTGTCCAGAAGAGATCTTCCGCAAAAACTTCCGAAAGAGAGCGTCCACACTGCCAAAGCGCATTGAAAAAGCCATCTGCTTTTTCAAAAGATAGCTTCCACACTGAATGGATACTATCTCGCATTGAAGCTGTGATTACTATGGACAGCGTGGCCACCAGGGCACCTGTGCTTTTTCCTCTTTCTTCTTCTTTTGAAAGAACTCCCTCTTCCCCATCCACACACGCCTTTTTCCAAAAGAGCTCTTTTGGGAAAAGGCTTCTTCCTTGTAGAAAGAGGTTTACCAGTGTTGGAAAACCCCCTCTGTTCTTTCAAATTTTTTTCAAAAGAACACGATTGCAGTGTGGACCTAAGTGAAGTTTTTTCGGAAAAACTGCCATTTTTCTGAAAAAGCTTTGTAGTGTTGACATAGCTTTAGTCACCACTGAAGCACTCTCTGTATAGGGTTTTGGCTAGGATTCCCAAAGGAGCCTAAGGGAATTAGGCACCTAGCACTAAATAAAATCCAAGCCTTCACCATTTAGAAATAAACCAGAATGGAAAAATACTGAGTGCACACAGGATGAAACTGACAAAAACTTCAGCACTTAGCCAAGTCAAAGACAATTTCCTTTGGAACATCAAGTACATTTCTTCTCAACCAGGGCTATTTCTATGCCAAAATCTTGTCTTTTGACTTCCACCTGTTTAAGCTGTGGCTCTGGCCAAAAAAAGCAATTAGGAATGTTGTTCCCCCGCACTGTCATTGTGCCAGCAATAAGTGAGCTGTTTTTGCTCAAGTGTTTAAAAAAAATCACCTTGGTGCAGAAACCAAGCCAGGGGAAGAGTGGAAGACTCAGAAAGTTATGAATGACAAAACAGGAAGTCAGAATGAAAACTGTCCCACAAACTTCATGCTGGAGATTGCTGCCTCACGCCACTGAAAAGCTACTACATGATACAATGGAGGAAGTTTCAGTTCATGACGGTAAATGTCCAGTAATTTGTTTTTCATAAGTCCTTACATTGGCCTTTTCCTCAGAAGACCTCAAAGGAAACTTAGCACCATGACGTCCATTTTTACAGATGAAGAAACTGAGGCGAAGAGCGGTAAAGTAACTTGCTCAAGGGCACCAAGGAGCAGCAGCAGGTTTAGAACTCAGGTCAGGAGACTATGTCTGAGGCCCTACTGCCTCTAGAAAGGAGCTCTATAGAGAGAATGGGTGTGTGGCAACCTGTTTTGTACATTTCCTTGTATTCTAAAGGCTGGCTCCAAAGCCCATTGAAATCAACTCAGACCAGGCCTGCTGATAGGGGAGGGTAAAGGGGGAAATTGCCTGGGGACCGGCAATTCAAAGGCAGAAGCGACTGGAGCCCCGGGCCCTTTAAATCACTGCTGGAGCACTGTGACGCGCACCCCGGGCAGCGCTAAGGCCTGGAGGAAGGGGAATGCACCATGCCTGGGCAGCATTGAGGGCTGGCTGCCCTTGGCCCCGCCCTTTCTGCCCTTGGCCCCGCCCCTTCTGGGAGTGCCGCGCCAGTTCCCTCCCCCCACCCTGGGCCTGTGGAGGCTGACAGCTCCCCTGGCTCAGCCTCCCCCTTGACTTCAGTGGCTTTGGATCAAGACCTAAGCAAATCTGTCTCCACCCAGATTGCAAAGGCAATGGAATTTACATTCTGAGGTCTCCTTCGTTATCTAAAGCCCCATTGGTTCTCCCCTCCCCCCAAGGGCTGTGTCTATACTGGCGCGATCTTGCGCCAGAGCTATGCAAATGAGGCTCAGCGTGGAATATCGCCGAGCCTCATTTGCATAACTAACGAGCCGCCATTTTTGCGGAAGAGGCTCTTGCGCAAGACGGAGCTGTCTACACTGCCCCTTCTTGCGCAAGAAAAACCCTCTTGCGCAAAGCCGTTATGCCTGAAAATAATCAGCCAAGATGTTTGCATAGAATGGGAGTATGCTGGGTTAAAACACTTGAGGGAAAGAAGAGACCTCAAGGTGCTTTATTAGGAGTTTCCGCTACCTCAGAAGGCAGCTCTGAGAATGGAGGGGAGGAGAATGAATGAGGGTCTTCCAAGTGATTTCAAAGGTCCCCGCTTATGAAAGGAAAGGAGCCTCAGAAATGTGTGAAACTCAGAATCACTTTGCTTCATACTCTAGTCAGGGAGGATATTGCAGGGATGGGAGAGCATGGGGCCAAATCCTCAGCCAGGTGTAAATCAGAATCATTCCATTGACTTCAATGACTCAACAACACCTACATGGAGCCAAAATAACTCTACACATCATCAGCTTTCCTCCGCAGCTAATTGGCACTCACCATTTTTATTGGTTGTCATGAATCCGTGGTTTGAGGGGGACTGTCCACAGGGTTCTAATTAGCCTCCGAGGCCATTGCTGCCACAGCTGCACTAGTCATTGGGACAGCAGGGGAAACTGAGGCATGAGCATGGAGGACTCCTCCTCTGTGCTATCATGAGGTGCCGGTCTCATTAAGGCAGTCTTCAAAAGAAAAATCCGAAGAAGCCATTTGTAAGTTCAGGGCCAGATGCACCTTACACTGTGTGGAGGCTGCTTTGAACTGCTCTGGTGTGCTGGTGAACCTCCTCTATAACATTAACGGTTTATGAAGGTGGGCACTGCTACCTCCTTCTGCAGCCAGATTTGGCATGGAACCTGACCCGGTGGGCTTGCTCATAGGCCACCTAGCAGATCTGGCCCCACGTGTGACTTAACATGATGAATAAGGACCTTCCATGGTTTGTGAATTGCTTCTTCTCCCTGAGCTTCTGCCCCCATGCTCTTCACCCCAAGATTCTCTCCACTGTTCACGCTTCTCTGCCTCCTTTCCCCATTCACTCCCCCATGAGGAGGCCATGACCTTCTGCCCCCCCCCCTCCACCCACTCACACACTCGTTTTTGGCACCCCTGTGCCAAAGTACCTTTGTAGCTCTGTGCCTCAGTGCTTGTTCTGAATATCAGAGTGCCACAAATATTTGAATCCAAGAGCCAGGTTGTAATGGGATGCTGAACTGTATTATATTGTTCAGGCACTAAGTGATACTGTGTGTAAAATATCTTATTTAATCTAACCTTAGCCATACTTGGCAGAGCATTAGAGGATCTTAGGGTATGTCTACGCTACAGCACTAATTCGAACTAAGCTAATTCGAATTAGTGCATCTAGACCTAAAAACTAATTCGAATTAGCGTTTTGCTACTTCGAACTAGCATGTCCACACTGAGTGGACCCTGAACCGAAGTTAAGGCTGGCCGGAACCGGTGCCGGCAGGGCATCAGGTCAGGACTTAGTCTAGAGCTGCTGCCTCAGGCTATCCGAGGGCTGTGCTTAAAGGGACCCGACCCCCACCCCGGACAGACAGTTCTCAGGGTTCCCCGCTTGCTTGTCTACCTCGATGAGGGACAGCAAAGCAGTCCTGTCTTGGAGTGCCCTGAGTGCCCACACTCAGCACATCACAGCACTCGGCCATCAGCCCGGCTGCACTTGCCTCAGGCTGCCATCCGGGGGGGGTCAATCGGGGGGTTGTCAGGATCCAGGATGCCCTGCAGGAGAGCTTCCACCCCGAGGAGCCCGCAGAGCCACCCCAGTCCTCCCCATCAGGGGCTCGTGCCCCATTCCTCCCTTACCTCTTTCCATTTACCCTTCCCTAGCCCCCCTTCCTGATGTAAAAAATAAAGGACACGTGTTCAAAAATAGAAACTCTCTTTATTTAACAAAACTAGGGGTGGGGGGATTAACCTCTGGGGAGACTGGGAAAAGGAGGTGGGAGAGGGGAAGAGAGAGGGTGGGAGAGGGGAGGGGGAAACCTGGGAGGAGGGAGCTGGAAGGGGGAAGCCAGGGGAAGAAGGAGGAGGGGAAGTATAAAACTATGGTACGCCATATCTTCAGTACTGTGTACAGATGTGGTCTCCTCACCTCAAAAAAGATATTTTGGCCTTGGAAAGGGTTCAGAAAAGGGCAACTACAATGATTAGGGGTTTGGAACAGGTCCCATATGAAGAGAGGCTAAAGAGACTGGGACTTTTCAGCTTAGAAAAGAGGAGACTGAGGGGGGGATATGATAGAGGTCTATAAAAGCATGAGGATGTGGAGAGGGTGAATAAAGAAAAGTTCTTCATTAGTTTCCATAATATAAGGACTAGAGGACACCAAATGAAATGAATGGACAGCAGGTTTAAAACTAATAAGCGAAAGTTCTTCTTCACACAGCACATAGTTAACCTGTGGAACTCCTTGCCACAGGAGGCTGTGAAGGCTAGAACTATAACAGAGTTTAAAGAGAAGTTAGATAAATTCATGGAGGTTGGGTCCATGGAGTGCTATTAGCCAGGGGGGTAGGAACGGTGTCCCTGGCCTCTGTTTGTGGAAGGCTGGAGATGGATTGCACGAGACAAATCGCTTGGTCATTGTCTTCGGTCCATCCCCTCCGGAGTACCTGGTGCTGGCCACTGTCGGCAGACAGGCTACTGGGCTAGATGGACCTTTGGTCTGACCCAGTACGGCCATTCTTATGTTCTTATGTTCTAAGCTCAGGGCTCAGGGTCGGGGGTTTCACTGGACCAACTTGATTTTCATGCAAACCTGCTCCTGGGTTCGCATGTGGCCTTTGGTGGCCAGGCTGGCAGCTATCCTGCCCTAGATGGCCACATTCCTGTGCCTAGTGCGGAGGTCGTGGACGTTGGAGGCCTCCCCCCAAACCTCGATGAGGTCCACGATCTCCACACTAGACCAGGCGGGCGCCCGCCTGTTGCGGCCCCGGGCAGGTTCCTGGGAAGAGGCAGAGGGCTGGGTGGCAGCGGGTGGCTGGCTCATGCCGTGCCAGGTGCAGGGTCTGCTCGCTGGGTGCTGGCAGGTTTGCAACTGGCACGAGCACTGTAGCCAGACCGTGCCCCTTTAAGGGCTCCTGGGCCGGAAGGGGGGCAGAAAAGTTTCCCTGGTTTGGCCCAGAGTGGCCACCAGGGCAAGTTGGGAAGGGCTAGTCTCCAACTAGTTCGAATTAAGTGGCTACACAGCCCTTAATTCGAACTACTTAATTCAAACTAAGCGTTAGTCCTCGTAGAATGAGGTTTACCTAGTTTGAATTAAGCGCTCTGCTAGTTCGAATTAAGTTCGAACTAGCAGTTTGTATGTATAGAAGCTATGAAAGTTAATTCAAACTAACGGCTGTTAGTTCGAATTAACTTTGTAGTGTAGACATACCCTTATACTGAATATGTCACATGTGTTTGCCACTCAGGGCATGTCTACACTAGCAAATTATTTTGAAGTAATTAAATTTGAAATAATAACTCCTGAAATAACTATTTTGAAATAAGCATATTCCCCAAGGAAAGCAGGAGTACAGATTTCAAAATAACCAGCCCATTATTTCAAAATAATGGACTCGGTAGTGTGGATGCTCTGCTTAATATTTCGAATATTTTGTCCCTAGTGTAGACAAGGGCTCAAAAGGAAGTTCTGTGAGGCCATTCCATATCTGGTAAAGAAGATTGACATGGTATCAGAAGTGCCAGAGGAGAAGGGTATGTCTACACTGCAGGGCTTAACCCAAAATAAGCTATGCAAATTGAGCTACATCAATTGCGTATCTTATTTCGAAATAGCTTACTTAGAAATAGGGAGCGTCTACACAACACTTATTTCAAAATAGAGCACTCTTCCTCCGACTTCCCTTATTTCTTGTACAATGAGGGTTACCGGAGTTGGAGTAAGAAGTCCTCGAGCTTGACAGTATTTTGTGTCCCAGGGTGCTGGTTATAAAGAAAAATAATGGAAAGAACATAAATCTGTGTGGGTCTTAAATGACTTAATGAAGCAGTGATGAGAGAAAAATATAGTCTCCCAACTTTGGACGGCTTCTTCCCCAGAGTGAAAAGAGCTACAGTATTTTCCAAGCTGGATGCCTTGAGTGAATTCTGGCAAATCTCTTTTTTCAAAAAAGGATGGCAGAATTGTAAATGAATGCAAATCGAGTTTCGATAGTCTGATAGACGGATCTTTAATGTAAGAACATAACGAAACCTTCAACGAAATCCAAAATCTAATTAGTCATTCTAGTTTGAAGCTAAACAAGGAAAAATATGTTTTCTGTCTACCCCAGACTGAGTTTTTGAGACAGACAATACACAAAGAGGGAATCAGTCCTAGCTCTAAGAAAATAAAAGCAATCTCTGAACTGAGTGCACAAATTAACGTGCCAGAACGGACACATGTACTATGGATGGTGAATTATTATGGTCAATACCTACGAGACCTTTCTAAAGTGACAAAACAGTTGAATGAACTGTTAAAACCCAACACATGTTGATTAGGGGGGTCGAATAATAAAAATTGCCTTCAAACATCAGAAGAAATTATCTTAGTAGTTCCAGTTTTCAAATACAATTGTGTGAACAAAAACAGGATAGTCAGCGCAGATGCAAGAAGTGGTGGCTTGGGGGTGTATAAATGGAATTCCTGGAGCATGCATTTCCTCTTTTAAAAGCTGTATCTTTTTTTTTCTTTTTTTCTTCTCTGTCTTTTTTCTTTTAAAAGATCTGGGATGCTCCAGCAAAAAAACACCCAAAAACCAAAACCAAAACAACCCCCCCCCAAAAAACACAAACAAAACAAAACAAAACAAAACAAAAAAAACCCCAGACCAAACCAAACCAAACAAAAAACCCCCAAACCCAAACCACACAACCCCCCCTCCCGCCCCCAAACAACAAAAACAACCAAAAAATTAAACATTTGAAAATATGGAAATGTCAAAGTTAGTGTGGCTTGTGCAAACTTCAAACTCTGCCTCATTGTGCTGATATCAGCTATATAACATGGAATAATAAGGTGGCATGTATCCTTGTGCACCACTTACGTCCTGTTTACATCCTAAAACTGATCTTCTGTTCAGGCATTCATTTCACCCAGACTAAAAATGTACTGGCACTTAAGTAGTGAGACCGACATTGTGCACAGAACTGATGATGGCCCTCTGCAAATGGATGAATGTTAGCTGGAGAAAATCTGTTTTAGAATTTCATAATAGCAGGTGTCAGTGCCATCAATGACACCTTTAAATTTGCCTTTCACGTATGTCCGTGGACTTCTGGAAGAATTGAAGTAATTTCCATTTTCATCATGTCTCGGGTATGAAAGCCTTTGAAAGGTACACACAAACTGAGTGTGCTTCATAGCTGCAGCAGTACGGAATGCTGTCAATCGCAGTTCCCTCAGAATCTGGACTACGCTGTCCTGCACATAGGGTTTTATGCTAAGGTTCATGATCCTTTCTATGTTTCAGAAGCTAAACAATAGATTTTTTTTTTTTACTGCAACTACAGTTTAAAGACTCAGCAGTGTATGCTTGCTGAATGTTGGCTGTTCTCTTTATGGAATGTGTGTGCTGCTGGATTTCTAATCGTTTTTATCTACTTCTGATCCTCTTAATCCTACCAGAGTGTTCACTCTTCCTGACTGATATTCTGATACAGACAGGAAACAGTACAATGGAGAGCTGAGAGCACACTGCAGGGTCTGAATGATTTTCTTTATTCAAAAGAGGAATGTGGTCAGCAATGTTTGAATAAAACATAAGAAGATTAAGGACTTGATTCTAAACTTACCTACTGCTATGCACCATTTGTACTTGTTGAAGAACATGGGATTATCAATACCAGATCAGACTACGGATCAGTCAATCTGGGGGTCAGCTAGCTTGATGAGAGCTAGCGTGAGCATGTGTACACCCCTAGCTCATAGCATAGATGTAGCCATAGACAGATATAGAACGCTATACATACATACATACAGAAGTTCATTGAAATACAGTCACCTTGGGTGGAAGGCAACTAGCAGCATCTAGAAGCCTCAGACAGAGGCTGGGGTTTCAAGGAGCCTACAGCCTGGGTTCAGGGCTGGCCCACAACATTTTGGCACCTGAGTTGGGGAGCTCAAATGATGCCCCCATGCCCCCTTTTCTCCTGCCTGCCTGTTATGTCTCTTGTGCCCTCCTTCCTCCAGCACAGCACTCCACCATCTCTGTGCATCTAGAGCAGAGAGAATACATATGCACCAGCAGCAGACACAATTTTCTACACTCTGGGTCCTAGAGGCACCCCTCCCCCCCACAGTCTGGCACCTGAGGTGGCTGCCTCAGTTTGCCTCATAGTCAGGCCAGCCCTGCCTGGGTTACACAAGGTATTGTAAATAAACGCAGGGGATTAAGGGAGGAAAAGGGAACCGAGTACAGCAATGAGCATTCTGGATGGATGGCTGTCCTAGGTACTATCAAAGTCCAAGATGACATAGAATCATAGCACCCTAGAACTGGAAGGGACCTTGAGAGGTCATCAAGTCCAGTCCCCTGCCCTCACCACAGGACCAAGCACCATCTAGATTAGTGGTTTTCAAATGTTTTTTCTCATGACTCAGTTGAAGAAAATTGTTGATGCCTGCGACCCAACATAATTTGACTAGAGTGTGGGCTTTAGGGAGGGGCTGAGGATGACAGCTTTGGGGTGCCAGAGGGGGTTCTGGCTGTGTGGGGGGGTCAGGGCTGGGCCAGGAGGGGCTTACCTTGAGCAGTTCCCAGTCAGTGGTGCAGTAGGGGGGATAAAGCAGCTTCCTGCCTCTCCTGGCACCGCAGACCATGCTGCACCCCAGAAGTAGCTGGCAGCCAATGGGCATGTGGAGCTAGTGTTCAGGGCAGGGGCAGTCCATGGAGCCCTGTGGACTCTCCCCATCCCCACCTAGCAACCAGGCCTGTTGCAGGCTGCTTCTGGGGCGCAGCACAGTCTGCAGTCCCAGGCCTAGCAGGTAGCTGCCTTAGCGCCCCCACTGGTCACCTGACCCCCCTGCAGCAACAAGACCCAGTGCCTGACATTCATGACCCACTACTGGGTCGTGAGCCGTAGTTTGAAAACCACTGCTCTAGACCATCCCTGACAGGTGTCTGTCTAGCCTGCTCTTAAATATCTCCAATGATGGAGATTCCACAACCCCCTTAGGCAATCTATTCCCAGGCTTAACCACCCTGACAGTTAGGAAGTTTTTCCTAATGTCCAACCTTAAATATTATGGATCACTTTCCCCAGCCCTGTTGTTTTCTTTCCACATGACTTTATAAAGCAGGCCAGAGCAAAGAATAAACAATGCATCATGTGTATATAGTGCCCCCTTAGCGTTTTCAAGTTCCTGTTAAGTTAAGGGGAGACTTCAGAACAGAACCCAGGAATTCATAACTATAGGCTTGTCCAGCTCGCTTTGCTAATTACAAGCCCACAGTAGAAGTGAGCTAGAGAGGGAATTTTGCCCTAGGAATGCAGGGCAAAGTTAAATGTTACACAGATGATGAAGGGCTCCAATTCTACTGGCCTCATTACAATGGCTCCTTTCCAGGTTGACAATTTATGGTGGCTGTCAGGGGGAAAACACAGAAGAAAGATGCAACAAATTCAGTGGTAGAGGGGGATCTTTTATACCATTTCACACGCTGCTTCCTGTGGCTGAGAGGGTAACATTAATCTAGTGCTTACAAATACCCACAGACCTACTGATATATTATTTTACATTGAAACTGACCTGAGATAAATTCTTCTGTTGCTGTCTCCATGTCATACAATCCCAGTCATTGCTTTGTGTTGGCGTGTGCCATAAAGGAGACAAATCTGACAGCTGGGGAGAGGCAACTGCAGAAAACAGGGTAAGTACGGGAAAAAGATGTTTCAGCAGCAGCTCCAAACGCCATCCTATTAATGCCTGAAAGGAGCCAGAATTATAGATGCAGTGCTCAGAAATGGTAGAGCTTCAGTGTTTCTATGTTCTCAGCACAGGGATGCTACTTCAAGAATAAATTATTTGTATTTGTATGAGGTTGTGGTTTGTTAGATGTTCCTTCCCTTGGTTTCTTTGTCAGGTCAAATTGCCTTTACCACTGCCTACTCATCTCTCAGTCCACCTACATAACTCTCAGCAGTCCTCTCTGTCCCTGTGTTGCTGGTTGTTTATCCACATACCTATTCCTCCACCTCACCCCCTATTTATCTATCTAGTGACCTGTCTGTCTCTCCTTCCATCTGTACAGCTATTCATGCACTGCGCATGACCAATCACGCACGTACCTTGGCATTCCCGTTTACCAACAGTGAATAGCATTGCCCAGGCAAACTTAATTCCAGCATGTCCTTGCTTTGGAGAGCTTGGCATCAGCACCTTAATAGTTTATTGGATGCAAGTTTCTGACTGAAAAAAAAAAGAAAATGTCATCGTGTGGAACCATGTATCCCTCAGCTCAGGTCACCAGCAGTCTTCTAGGCTGTAGGTCTATAAGAACATAAGAACGGCCATACAGGGTCAGACCAAAGGTCCGTCTAGCCCAGTGTCCTGTCTTCCAACAGTGGTCAGTGCTAGGTGCCAGAGGGAGTGAACTGAACAGGTAATCCTCACCTGATCCCTCCCCTGTTATCCATTTCCAGCCTCTGACAAGCAGAGGCTAGGGACCCCGTTTCTACTCATTCTGGCTAATAGCCATTGATGGACCTAACCTTCATGAATTTATCTAGTTCTTTTTTCAACCATGTTAAAGTCCTGGTTTTCACAACATCCTCTGGCAAGGAGTTCCACAGGTTGACTGGGCACTGCAAGAAGAAAAACTTCTTTTTGATTGTTTTAAACCTGCTACCTATTAATTTCATTTGGTGACCCCTAGTTCTTATGTTATGGGAACAAGTAAATAACATTTGCTCATTCGCTTTCTCCATACCTGTCATGATTTTATAGACCTCTATCATATCCCTCCCCCCTTAGTCTTCTCTTTTCTAAGCACTACACAGTGTTCTCTCATCTGAATTTTAACTGAAACGTTGGGGGAGGGAGAGGAAAGCCTGAAGTGGACACCCAACATGGAAAATATGAATTGGAATGGTTATAGTCTGGTAAAGTTATAAACATCTTAAAACTGTCTTGAACGGGAAGTGTCAGTGAACGTAGCTTATACACCCACAGCTCTGCTGATAATAAACATGTCAAAAGAGTGGAGGCATAGAGAGGGTGGTACATAGGCTGAGAAATGAATGGGTTGCCACAAGATGGATCAGATTTAAAAGTAATAGATCTTGCTGATAAGTGGCAACATTGTACAGGCTGAAATTCATCCCCCTGAAGACAGCCAACAAGAGACCCTGGTCTTGATGAAGCCCTGTCTGAATGCCAGCCCTTTCCAGTGGGGTGGATTTCATCTGCTGTTCTTTCTTACCCTTTCCTTAGTCTAAATCTCTACTGGAATAAGTGTTTTGGCTGAAGAAGGGCTAAATATTCCCGGGTTGGACCCCAAATGGAACAGTGGGCAGTTTGCTGATATAGACCAGGGATGGGCAAAATATGGCTTGGCAGGCCAAACTGGCCGGCTAAGCCACCAGATTCTGCCCATGGACCACCCTGCCAGGACCCTCAGGCACCCAGCTGCTGCGGTTTAAAGTGCAGTCTGTGCCCCTCTCTGCTCTGCTCTGTGAACTCCCAGCTTCCAGTCTAATCCTCAGCTCCTATTGGCTGAAAATAATCAGCCAATAGGAACAGGTCCCAGCCAATCTCTCAGCTTCTATTGGCTGGAAACAACCAGCCAATAGGAGCTGAGAAATTGGCCTGGGTGGTGGGGGCAAGCCTTTCCCCCTCCCAGAGCTGGGAATCACATGGAGGGAGCAGCCTGCAGTTTAAATGATCTGGGGCTGCACCAGGCAGGGAGTCCAGCCTGCATTGGGGGTGCTGCAGGGCTCTTGGCTAGGATTCACTTAGGTAAGTGCCTCCCAGCCCTAGCCTGCCTTTGGCACTGCTGCCCCTCCCACATCCCAACTCCGTCCCCCAGGTCACAACTCCCTCCCAGACCCTGCATCCCCTCCTGCACTCCTCCCCTAGGCCAGAATCCTCTGCTGCACCCAAACACCCTCCAAGACCCTGCACCCCATTCCCCACCTAGGTCACCACCCAAACCCTCTACAATCTGCATCCCTTTTTGTCCCTTCTCCCAGGTCACAATTCCCTCCCAGACTTTGCACCCTCTCCTAGAGCCTGTCCCCAAAGGCCAGAATCCTCTCCTGCACCCATACTCCCTCCCTGAGCCTACACCCCAGTCTCCTGACCCAGGTCACAACCCCCTTCTTCACCCAAACTCCCTCTCAGACCTCACACTGTGTCCTGCACCCCAGTCCCTTAGCTGTGCGCCCTTCTGCACCCAACCTCCATCCTAGATCCCACACCCCCTCCACAGAAAATGTGGCCCTTGACCACTTTCCAAAATCTTGAAGTGGCCCCGCCAAAAATAATTGCCCACCCCTGATACAGACCGGCCTTTTTTCTGCAATGCAAAATTATTTACAGTTGGTTCTGTTTAGCAGAAGCCATGCTGGAAATGGATGGTATATTTGGTGTCTTCACCCCAGGCCTGTTCCTACGCCTGAGACAAGAAAGTTGGTCTAATGGTTAGGTTGTGAGACAGAGTGTAGGAAGAGCTGAATTTGATTCTCGGCTGTGCTTCAGAATTTGTGTGTGAGGTTTGCTAAGTGCCTTAGGATCAGATCATAGACCAACAGGCATTAGAAAGCTCAGTACCTTTGAGGATCTGGGTTGTTGTCTCTCTGGACCTCTGTACATTGGTGCAATGGCCTTGCTCTACCTCTGAGCAGGGCTGTGAAGATAAAGGCATTGAAGATCATGTGTGCTCTGAAGGTATGCCGATGCGGGCCATAGCTAGGCAAAAAGTTTAATCCTGGCCTCTCTGATGGCAGTTTTACATCAGTAGAACACAGATGATTATTGCAAAGTTACATCTTGATTTACATCACTCCCAGTAAAGATCAGGATCAGGCCCTTCACGCTTGATATGTGATAATAGTGCAATTAAAACTGGTTTTATGGCTCTGGCAATTGATAATCAAAAGCTACTGAAACTTTTGCTCTTCCATATCAAGCATTTGTGAAAATTCAGTCAGCAGGCAGTCCTGAGGAGCACAGCCTGTGGGGGTTTCCTCATTAGCGTGATGCTGTGTAGCGGTCGATGGACATTTTTTTTCCTCCTCTCATTCCATGATGGATTATAGAATCACTTGTTTCAAAGATTAACTAGAAGGCTGTTCTCCAGTCGTTAATTTGGCTGCTAATGGTCACCTTTGCCCAGGGGATCACCCGTCAGTCGCAGTACAACTGAGGACATACTAAATGTCAGCTGTCCTCTTCAGGCCCAAGACACAAAGCCTGGACCAAAATGCCTAGAAACAAGGATGGGAGAACCTCCTAGTTCAGGAAGCATTATATACAATGCAGGAGAATTGCGACCGGGTGCTCGCAAACAGGGTGAGTGCTAACAGGAGGGAGTTTTGAGAGGCTCTGCTGGAGGAGGAGAAGGAAGGAGCAAACTAAAGCACCTTGGGGCCGTGTGCTCAGGCAGGCAGGCAGGCAGTTGGAAGCTGAGTAGGTTTGAATTGAAACACCATGTGCTGATTGGCTGAGCTGTAGGCAGAGGGAGGAGCTATCAGGGAGGCTGAGCACTTAAACCCTGCTGGTAAGCGACCAGGGAGCTTTGCGACCGGGTGCTCGCGAACAGGGTGAGTGCTAACAGGAGGGAGTTTTGAGAGGCTCTGCTGGAGGAGGAGAAGGAAGGAGCAAACTAAAGCACCTTGGGGCCGTGTGCTCAGGCAGGCAGGCAGGCAGTTGGAAGCTGATTAGGTTTGAATTGAAACACCGTGTGCTGATTGGCTGAGCTGTAGGCAGAGGGAGGAGCTATCAGGGAGGCTGAGCACTTAAACCCTGCTGGTAAGCGACCAGGGAGCTTTGCGACCGGGTGCTCGCGAACAGGGTGAGTGCTAACAGGATGGAGTTTTGAGAGGCTCTGCTGGAGGAGGAGAAGGAAGGAGCAAACTAAAGCACCTTGGGGCCGTGTGCTCAGGCAGGCAGGCAGGCAGTTGGAAGCTGATTAGGTTTGAATTGAAACACCGTGTGCTGATTGGCTGAGCTGTAGGCAGAGGGAGGAGCTATCAGGGAGGCTGAGCACTTAAACCCTGCTGGTAAGTGACCAGGGAGCTTTGCGACCGGGTGCTCGCGAACAGGGTGAGTGCTAACAGGAAGGAGTTTTGAGAGGGGAGTTTAGAGGGGGAGCTTGGGGGGAGCCAGTGACTTCTATTGCCCTTAAACTAAATCCTTTATAACAACCTCTATCTGAAACATTTAATTAACCCTCATATATAATTAGAGTAGGAAATGGAGGCAGAAGCCCAGCAGCAGAGTGGGGGCTATCCTGTTTATTGTGTCGAGTGCAGTATGTATGACTACCTACCCTGTGGGTGGGTGGCGTATGTGTGCGCTCGATGCAAGGAGCTCCTGGCCCTCAGAGACCGAGTGCGTGCTTTGGAGGCCAGGGTGGCTGAACTGGAGGAGCTAAGGAAGGCAGAGGTGTTTGTGGATGAGACTTTCCGGGACATAGTAGGGCTGTCCCACCTCCAATCTGACAGTCCTGATGCTGTTACGGAGGATGAAAGGCTCAGGGAAGGAGAGCAGTCAATGGGAGCAGAGGGAAACCATCCCATAGTTGGGACCCTCCTTCCAGAGGGTGATGTTGTATCCTCTCGTGCCGAGGATACTTCTCCGGGGGAGGGAGCTCCAGCTGTTAGGAAGAAGCAGGTTTTAGTAGTGGGGGATTCGATCATTAGAAATATAGATAGTTGGGTTTGTGATGACCGGGAGAACCGTATGGTTACTTGCCTGCCTGGTGCGAAGGTTGCGGATCTCTCGAGGCATCTAGACAGACTTATGGGCAGCGCTGGGGAGGAGCCGGTCGTCGTGGTACATGTTGGTACCAATGACATAGGGAAGGGTAGAAGAGATGTTCTGGAGGCCAAATTTAGGTTACTAGGAAAGAGACTGAAATCCAGAACATCTTTGGTGGCATTCTCTGAAATGCTTCCAGTTCCACGCGCAGGGCCAGATAGACAGGCAGAACTTCAGAGTCTCAATGCATGGATGAGACGATGGTGCAGGGAAGAGGGGTTTAGATTTATTAGGAACTGGGGACACTTTTGGGGTAGGGGGAGCCTATACAGGAATGATGGGCTCCACCTAAATCAAGGTGGATCCAGACTGCTGGCATTAAACATTAAAAAGGTCATAGAGCAGTTTTTAAACTAAGAGGTGGGGGAAAGCCGATTGGTGCGGGGGAGCACCTGGATCGGACGGAGACTTCTCTTACACGAGGCTCCATAGGTAGGGATTCCCTAGAAGTTAGTCAGATAGGGAACGTGGGAAATAATATATGGGCAAGATCAGATGTGAAACAATCGTGCATAAAAAAATCCAATGTGTCTGTGAAAGGCGGACATATAAATAGTGGTAGTTTTCTAACATGCTTTTACACTAATGCTAGGAGTCTGTCTAATAAGATGGGTGAACTGGAGTACCTCATATCAAAGGAGGAAGTTGACATAATAGGCATCTCAGAAACATGGTGGAATGAGGACAATCAGTGGGACACTATCATACCGGGATATAAATTATATCGGAAAGACAGAACAGGTCGTGAGGGTGGCGGAGTGGTACTATATGTGAAGGATAATATAGAATCAAATGAAGTAAAAATCGTAAAGGAATCAAAATGTTCCATAGAATCATTATGGATAACAATTCATTCCTCTAATATGAATATGGCATTAGGAATATATTACCGACCACCTAACCAGGACAGTGATAGTGATGCTGAAATGATAAGGGAGATTAGAGAGGCTACCAAAATAAAAAACACAGTAATAATAGGAGATTTCAATTATCCCCATATTGATTGGGTGCATGTCACCTCAGGACGGGATTCAGAGATTAAATTTCTTGATGCCTTAAATGACTGCTTCTTGGAGCAGCTAGTACAGGAACCCACAAGGGGAGAGTCGATTCTCGACCTAGTCTTGACTGGAACGCAGGATCTGGTCCAAGAGGTAACTGTTACTGGACCGCTTGGAAATAGTGACCACAATATAATAACTTTTAATATTCCTGTGTTGGGAAGAACACCGCAGCGGTCAAACACTCTGGCATTTAATTTCAAAAAGGGGAATTACACTAAAATGAGGAAGCTAGTTAAACAGAAACTAAAAGGGAGAGTAATTAAACTAAAATCCCTGGAAGCTGCATGGGAACTGTTTAAAGACACCATACTAGAGGCCCAACTTAAATGTATACCCCAAATAAAAAAACACAGTAAGAGACCTAACAAAGAACCACCATGGCTAAACAGCCATGTTAAAAAGGCAGTGAAAGAGAAAAGGGCAGCTTTTAAAAAGTGGAAGTCAAATCCTAGTGAGGAAAATAGAAAGGAACATAAACACTCCCAAATTAAGTGTCATAATGTAGTAAGAAAAGCCAAAAAAGAGTTTGAGGAACAGCTAGCCAAAAATTCAAAAAATGATAGTAAAATGTTTTTTAAATACATTAGAAGCAGGAAGCCCGCTAAAAAAGCAGTGGGGCCCTTGGATGATAAAGATATAAAAGGAGCGATTAAGGAAGACAGTGCCATTGCGGAGCGATTAAATGATTTCTTTGCTTCAGTCTTCACGGCTGAGGATGTTACAGAGGTTCCTAAATCTGAGCCAGCCTTTTTAGGTGACAAATCTGAGGAACTCACTCAGATTGAAGTGACATTAGAGGAGATTATGGAATTAATTGATAAGCTGAATAGTAACAAGTCTCCGGGACCAGACGGCATTCACCCAAGGGTTCTGAAAGAACTCAAATGTGAAATTGCGGAGTTATTAACAGTGGTTTGTAACCTATCCTTTAAATCCACTTTGGTACCAAATGACTGGAAGATGGCCAATATAACACCAATATTTAAAAAAGGCTCTAGAGGAGATCCTGGCAATTATAGACCGATAAGTTTAACATCAGTACCAGGCAAATTAGTAGAAACACTAGTAAAGAGTAAAATTGCAAGGCACATAGAAGAGCACGAATTGTTGGGCAAAAGTCAGCATGGTTTCTGCAGAGGGAAGTCGTGTCTAACTAATCTGTTAGAATTCTTTGAAGGGGTTAATAAACATGCGGACAAGGGGCACCCAGTGGATATAATATACCTAGATTTCCAGAAAGCCTTTGACACGGTTCCACACCAAAGGCTTTTACGTAAATTAGGTGGACATGGGATAGAAGGAAAGGTCCTTTCATGGATCAAGAATTGGTTAAAAGACAGAAAACAAAGGGTGGGAATAAATGGTAAATTTTCACAATGGAGGAGGGTAACTAGTGGTGTTCCCCAGGGGTCAGTACTGGGACCAATCCTGTTCAACTTGTTCATCAATGATCTAGAAAATGAGGTAAGCAGCGAGGTGGCCAAGTTTGCAGATGACACAAAGTTGTTCAGGACAATCAAAAGCAAAAGGGATTGTGAAGAACTACAAAAAGATCTCAGCAAACTGAGTGATTGGGCAGCAAAATGGCAAATGAAATTTAATGTGGGTAAGTGTAAGGTAATGCATGTTGGAAAAAATAACCCAAATTACACGTACTACATGATGGGGTCAAATTTAGCTACGACAGATCAGGAAAGGGATCTTGGAGTTATAGTGGATAGTTCTATGAAGACATCCACGCAGTGTGCAGCAGCAGTTAGTAAGGCAAATAGGATGTTAGGAATTATTAAAAAAGGGATAGATAATAAGACAAAAGATATCATACTTCCCCTATATAAAACTATGGTACGCCCACATCTCGAGTACTGCGTGCAGATGTGGTCTCCTCACCTCAAAAAAGATATATTGGCATTAGAAAAGGTTCAGAAAAGGGCGACTAAGATGATTAGGGGCTTGGAAAGGGTCCCATATGGGGAGAGGCTAGAGAGACTGGGACTTTTCAGTTTGGAAAAAAGGCGATTGAGGGGCGATATGATAGAGGTATATAAAATCATGAATGGTGTGGAGAAAGTGATTATAGAAAAATTATTTACCTTTTCCCATAATACAAGAACTAGGGGACACCAAATGAAATTGATGGGTAGTAGGTTCAAAACTAATAAAAGGAAATTTTTCTTCACACAGCGCACAGTCAACCTGTGGAACTCCTTGCCCGAGGAGGCTGTGAAGGCCAGGACTCTATTAGGGTTTAAAAAAGAGCTTGATAAATTTTTGCAGGTTAGGTCCATAAATGGCTATTAGCCAGGGATAAAGTATGGTGCCCTAGCCTTCATAACAAGGGCAGGAGATGGATGGCAGGAGATAAATCACTTGATCATTGTCTTCTGTTCTCCTTCTCTGGGGCACCTGGCATTGGCCACCGTCGGCAGATGGGATGCTGGGCTCGATGGACCTTTGGTCTGACCCAGTATGGCCATTCTTATGTTCTTATGTTCTTATGAGAATTCTGTATCGGACCTGATTGTGACAGATAAAGAGGATTGCTCCCAGCACTCAGAATCATCGGTGACTTAAGTATAAGTGATCAAGATTGGATTTCATTTGTTATGTGCATGTTGAATAAAGTTCAGACCAAAGAGACCTCAGGAAGTCATCGATCTAGCCCCCTGCCCAAAGCAGGACCAAATATATAATATAAGAAATGGGTGTTTTAAAAAGGCCAGTTTCTGAAATGGAAAACAATTATGAGCCAAATCACCTGGGAGAAAATTAATTTAAGCGGAAGGATGTGAGTGATCATTGGAAACTAAAGAACATTTTAATACGTGTCCCCAAAACACAATCCTGCAACTATGCTAGTTTATAAAACAAAACAAAATCTTGATTAACACAAAAATGAAAGGCGTTTAATATAATTAATGATGATCAAGTTGGGTTTGTGGAAAATAGATCTTGTCAAACTAATGATATCATTTCTGATGAGACTGAGTTTGGTTGATAACGATGAGAGATGTAATGTACTCATGCTTCTCTAAGGCATTTGACTTGATATCACACAACATTCTGATTAGAGATTAAAAAAATACAAAATTAACATGCCACTCATTAAATGGTTTAAAACCCAGCAAACGTATAGATCTCAAAATGTAATGGTAAGTGGGGAATTGTCCTCGACCAGGTGTGTTTCAAGTGGGATCCCTGCTCTATTTAACATTTTAATCAATGACCTGAAAGAAACACATTATCACTGATAAAGTTTGGAGGTGACACAAAAAAATCAGGGAGTGCTAAATAATGAAGAGAACAGGTAATTGGTACAGAGTGATCTGTTTGTGTAACCCACAAACCTTCTGGGTGTGGTATACTGTCCCATGTAGTGGCATTGAGACCACTTAAGGTATGGTAGGTTTTTGCCCATCAGGGCAAAACTCAAATTACGCTACACAACTTCAGCTATGTCAATTGCATAGCTGAAGTCAAAATAGCTTAATTCGGCTTTTGGTGCTGTATACACAGCAGGAAGTCGAAGGAAGAACACTCTTCCTCTGACTTCCCTTACTCCTCATGAAATGAGGACTACCATGAATCCGAGTAAGAAGTCCTCAAGCTCGACATTATTTTGAAATAAAGGCTTGTGGTATAGACGCGCACTATGTTATTTCAGAATAATGTCAGTTCTTCCAAAATAACACAGCTGTGTAGACATAGCCCCACAGAGAGAATAATGAGTCTGCTTTACCGCCTTTGCTACTAGACAGCTGGCTTTTTAGCTCATGCAGTAGAGCTTCATGTTCTAAGTGCTAGAGGTCCCAGGTTTGATTCTGTCTCCTGACAACCAGAGTGAGCTAAACACAAGCAACCAGTAGGCAATGGAAGACATCCAAATGTCAAGTCCTACATTGAGTCAGATAGAATGCAGGCCATATTTACAAGATGGGAGACTCTATCCAGAGAAGCAGTAACTGAGGAAGATCTGTGAGTCTTGGTATATAATCAGCTGTGCAATGCTGTGGCCACAAGGGCTAATGTGAACCTTGGGTGCACAAAGAGGAGACTCCTGAGTAGAGAGGTTATTTTACCTCTGTATTTAGCACTGGTGCAACTGCTGCTGGAACCCAGGTTGGACCTCCCTAGTCTGGTACCTTCAGGACCTGACTGGTCCCAAATGAGGGAGTTTGCTGAACCAGGGGAGGTCAACACCAGCCCGCCTGCCACCAACTCATCTATCAGTCCCAGCAGGACTGCTGACTCTGCTGCTGCCATCTCTGCAATGCTTCTGGCCCCAGCAGGGCTGCTGGCCTTGCTGCTCCTGGTCTGGCTGGGCTGCCAGCCACCAGCCCTGCTGCCACAGCCCTGGCAGGGATTCTAGCCCTGCTACTGTCACCCATCAGGGCTCCCACCTCTGCAGGGCTGCTGGTCCCACTACTGGCAGCCCAACAGGGCTGCTGGCTGGCAGTGCTCCTGGCCTGGCAGGGCTCCCGGCTGCTGGCCCCTTAGCCAGCAGGGCTTTCTGATCCAGGAACATCCATGGTCTAGTGGTTTAGAGAGATTCATCCTGTACCATGTCCAGCGCTGGTGCCCACAATTCAAGAATGATGTTGATTAGTGGGAGAAGGTTCAGAGAAGAGCCCAGAGAATGGGTAACGGACTGGAAGACCTGCCTCACAGTGCTAGACCCAAGGAGCTCGGTCTCCTTGGCTTACACAAAATGTTAAGGGGGGACTTGTGGGTAGCACTTGCATTGGGAACTGAAATCTAATGCAAGGCTCTTCAGTTTATCAGACAAATGCCTCAGAGAATCCAGTGCTTGGAAGCCGACGCCAGATAAATTCAGATGAAGGTGCACATTTTTAATAATGCCAGTAATTTACCTTTGAAACCATTTTGTCCAGGGTTGTGGTGGACCTGCCAGTACAGGAAATCTTTCAATCCAGATGGGATGAACTTTCTAAACTATCTGCTCTAGTTCAACCACAGCCATTGCCCCTAAAGCAGGAATTAGTTTATGGAAGTTCTATAGGGTGTGTATTACACATAAAGTCAGATTAGATTATCACAATGGTTTCTTCTTGTCTAAAAATCTATGAATCAGTTCATACATCCCCCTCCAGTACCGAGAAACGCAAGTGGGAAAACACCTCCTAAGATTTGCACATTCTGTGCATTGCTCAAGTACAGAAATGCATCTGATAGGTCCTTTCCCATCTCAGTAAGTGACCACAAAATCATGGCTGATCACTCCCTGGGCAGCTGGCAACCTTCTGAGCAGCACAGGTTACACACGGACACTTCATTCAGCATAGGATGGTGATGGACCATCACAGCCAAAGGAAACATGAGTTGACGGTAAAAAACCAAGCATGGAAAACCTGTATCCTTTGCAGCTCAACTAGTTACCATCAACAAGTCTAACAAGTCCTAGACTCTCAACTTGAGGAAGATTAATCAACAGTTATCACTAAGGCTTCAACCACTCATGAGCCTGGTTGCTAATGAAAGCCATAACCTGGCCTGCATCTAAAACATGGATCAGCATATACTTTTCTAATCTAATCTCAGTTTTTGGAGAGGTTCCATTGGGAAAGCAGTCTTTTGACCGTATTCTTTCTATGGTGGATGCAAGAAAAAAGAACACCATTGCCATTCTGTGAGTCTCCTACCAAAGAGTGTCTTTCCAGGACTAGCATATAAGTTATCTGTCATGGAGCTAGAATCACCAAGACTCAGGGTCCTCAGAAAAATCAACAGCTATATTGATGAGATGGTTCCATGGACTCGGTGGGCCATGATGAGCCATTGCATGTCTGCCTTTAGAACTGTGGAGTTGCAGAAGACCCTGCCTCTTCAATATCACCGACAGCCCCCAAGGGGAGATTGGAAGATGCTACCGCCTTCTCAAAATCATCCCCGTGTGCAGATGAAATCACCATGGGTGAAGGACAGCTGCCGGAAGCTGAACCTAAGCGAGAGAAAGGTGATGGTGGTCAGAGGGAAACACTTTGAAGAATTATCCTGAACCCACCACTTTCAACAGAGGTCGTCTGTTTCCTGGTGGTGTGCTGTCACTGTCAGGCCCACTGCGGTGTGTGTGTGTGTGTGGGGGGGAAGGAGGCAGTTGCCCTGGGGCCCAGTTCTAAAAAAGGCAGCGGTGGTGGAGGTCCAGGCCCTTTAAATTACCATCAGAGTACCACACAGTGTGCTTCATTGCTCCAGACAGCGCTGAGGGCTGGGGGGAGGGGCAGGTCATGCTGAGGTCTGGATGGCGCTGAGGTCTGTCTTCCCCAGCCTAATCCCTTCTGACCTTCAGCTCCCCCGGCCACCGTATTCGTATAAAGACAAAGTTTCAAACCTGAGTGCCTAAATTCATGCGTCTTCTTATTTAGGATAACGCGGCTTTATGCAAGTGGGAGCTGCAGGCCCACGGCACCTCAGAAAAATCGGGCCATTTATTTCGATGTCCAAATACAGATGTGTGAATCTGAGAACTATGGCCTATGTGACTTGCTGAATCTCATTCAGTAAATGAGAGCTAGAAACAGAACCCAAGTCCCCTCTGATAGTCCACTGCTTTTCTAAGAGACACCACTGGAATTCAGTGTCTGCCTTTGCCAAGAAACTCTCCACGTTAGACTATTTATTCCGTAAGAAGAATATCTTATGGAAAATTTGTAGCCTAGAATGATTATCTCTACTATTCTAGGTTTCCCCCCTGTACAAACTCTTATTTATTATTTTACCTCAGGGCAGGCGGCAAATTCCTCTCCTTTGAGTACCCTCAGGGGAACTCTGCTTCTCAGCCTGAAGTGGCCCTGTCACACTGAAATTGCTTCATTACCAA
The DNA here is from genome assembly GCA_032595735.1 of Pelochelys cantorii. Lineage (NCBI taxonomy): Eukaryota > Metazoa > Chordata > Testudines > Trionychidae > Pelochelys > Pelochelys cantorii. Next base: position 253,373,249 of record CM064327.1, on the reverse strand, counting down.
GGGGAAGGACACGACAGAGAGATTCCCTGCAAAGGGTTGCCTGAAATAGCAGGTCTGTGTGACATTTTTGAAAGAGCGCCATGCAGATGAATCATAGACAGTGTAAATAGAGGGATGAGGAGATATTTATTTCATCTACTCATTGTTATCCCTCACGGTGCTGTAATAGATATGGGAAACCTCACGCTGGCATGCCCCCAAACGGGACAGATTTTGAGAGCTGTGCTCATTGAGTTTATGCCTCAAGGAGTTCTGCTGAAGGAAGGTGAGGCTAAAATCTGGCCTGAGGGAGCATCCTACGGTCACCTTGGCCTTTCGTGTTCTTTGTGAATGATGCCGTATTTGGAATTTCTGTTTTCTTTAACATAGGGGCACACAGGACTGCCAATGTGTGTGTATGTGTGTGTGTGGGGGGGAAAGGGTAGTTGCCCCAAGGACCAGAGCCCAGGCCCTTTAAATTACCTCTGAAATGCTGCACTGTGCACTGCGGGTGGCTCTGAAGGCATGCCATGTTTTAGGTGGCACTGAGGGCTGGCTGCCCCTGGCCCCTCCCCTCCTGCCTGAGGCCCCGCCCCCTCCAGGAGCGCAGAACTGGGCTCCCCCTCACCTTGCCCAGAGGCCCACAGACACAGTCGGCTCCCCTGGGGGCACACAACAGGATGACTCTTCCTTCTGAATTTCCTTTAAGGAGCTTAAGCTCCTCTCAGTATGGGGGGCTATGGTGTAGAGTAGCCAGTCTGAGCAAATGGAAAGCCAAAACCTGAATAGATGATTCATTGAAACAGTTGGGAAGCAATCATGGCCAAGAGTCCAAAGTAGCGGAGTTACTACCTGTGCATGTTGTGCATTGGAAACTGTGTTAACATGACAAGCTGTTGCTTACAATGTGAAGGTTTCCTGGTCCTGCTTGCAGACTGGCGGGCTCAGTAGGGAAGCATACAGTCTTGGTTTTCTGTAGTCAGTCAGTCTGCAAAGAGCCAGGGAGCAGCCTGTTTTGGTTTCTGTGTGTTATGGGTCTGGATTTTAAGAAACAAAGTTCTGTTACTCTACCAGAAAGATAAAAACAAAACAAACAAACAAATACTCCATCTTCTGTGTTTGTGTGCTGTGAACATAACAGTGCAGAAGGCATCTGATGAAGTGGGTCTTCGCCCACAAAAGCTCATGCTCCAATAAATCTGTTAGTCTATAAGGTGCCACAGGACTCCTCGTCGCTATTCCGGAATAGCTTATTTTGAAATAGCTGTGCAGTGTAGATGTACCCAAATGGACCTTGAGAGGTCATCTAGGGTACATCTACACAGTAGTGCGTACCTTGAAATAAGGTATGCAATTTGAGCTATGCAAATTGCATAGCTTATTTCGAATTAGCTTATTTTGAAATTTGGTGCTGTCTGCACAGTGCTAATTTCGAAATAAATTGCTATTCCGGCATCTTCCTTAATCCTCATGCAACAAGGTTTACAGGAAGCTGGAATAAGAAGCCTGTTATTTCAAATGTATTTTGAAATAACGGGCGTGCTGTTAAGATGCGCAGAACGCTATTTCATGATAACAGACGTTATCCCGCAATAGCGCCGCTGTGTAGACATACCCGCTATGCCGTCCCTGGTGTAACCCACAAAATTAGTAGTGGCACTTAGAGCACTTACAGTGAGAGATAAGAATAAGGGAACTCTACAGCCTAAGCTGAGAGCCAGATGTCTTTATATCTCAAGCTATAGAGGTTCCTATACTACACTCCAGGTTCAAATCTGCCTGCAGGTGGTTACACCCTGCACTTAAGGCTGGTCTTTTTAATAGCTATGCCCTTTCTGACATTTGTTCCTCATGTAGATTCTTATAGACCAGCGATGGACAACCCAGGCTTGTGAGTGGGCTGCATGAGTGGCCCCCCTTCATCTCAGCGGACCACAAGTTTGTCACTAGGATGATGGTGTCTTGAAGAGGGCTGTTTTGCTAACTGTACTTATGAGCCCAGAATTTGCAGGGTGTGCAAATCAAACTCGACCAGCACTTTGATTGGATGTGCCGGGAGCACACGGCTCTCTCAGTCAATGTTGGGTTCAATCAGCACGCACCTCACTTCACGAGTCCTTGATTTACATGCGTGTCCCTTTAGTAATCCTGGCAGGAAAACACCTGTGCAGATGGAAAAGAGCAGAATTTGGCAACTCTGCATGAGCAACAGGGAAACAAAATGTCTGGTGTCACACATAGAATTCTGATGGGCCACAAGCCCACCACTGTGACAGACTGTAATCCAGTCACCCTTTAATTTTCTGCTTGTCAAGGTAAATAGAGGGAGCTCCCTGCATCTCACTCTAAGGCCGTTTTCTAATCCTTTAATCATTATCATGGCTTTTCTCTGAACCCCCTCCGATTTATCAACTTCCTCCTTCAATTGTGGGCATCAGACTGGCTACTCCAGCAGCCAACACACCAGTTCCAAATGTAGGGGTAAAATAACCTCTCTACTCACACTCAAGAGTCCCTTGTTGATCCCGCTGGCATTAGCTTTTTTGCCCACAGGGTTACACTGGGAGCTTATGTTCAGCTGACTATTCTTCACAACCCCCAAATCTTTTTCAGAATCACAGTTTCCCAGGATAGAATCTGCCTTCCTGCAAAGGGAGACTACAGTCTTTATTCTCAGATGTCCACAGTTACATGTAGCTGTATTACTACACATATTGTTTGCTTGTGCCCAGTTTACCAAGCAATCCAGATCACTCTGAGTCCGTGATCTGTGCTCTTCATAATTTACCACTCCAAATTTTGTGGCATCATCTCACATTATCCGTGATGGTTTTATACTGTTTTCCTGGTAATTGCTAAAAATGTGAAATGGTATATGTCCAAGAACTGATCCCCGCAGGACTCCATTGGAAACATATGCTTCTCCACGCACACTAAATTTTGACCAAGTACCAAGTCAAATGTCTTACAGAAGTCTATTACATCACCATTGCTACCTTCATCAATCAATTACATTAATTATATCACACTCCTTTACTTCTTTTTTAATCAACTCCTATATCAGCCACTCCATTATCTTGCTTGTAATCAATTTCAGATTGACAGGCCTATAATTACCAGTCTCAGAGGGGCAGCCGTGTTAGTCTGTAACTTTAAAAACAGCAAGCAGTCCTGTGGCACCTTAGAGACTGACAAATATATCATGAGCTTTCGTGGGTAAAACCCACTTCATCAGATGAGCGTTCATCTGATGAAGTGGGTTTTACCCACGAAAGCTCATGATATAATATATTTGTTATTCTCTATGGTGCTATAGACTGATTGTTGTCTATAAATACCAGGTAATTCCATTTCCTTTTGAAAAAATTGGCACAATGTGAGTTTTCTTCCAGTCTTCTGGAATGTACATAAGAACGGCCACACTGGTCAGACCAAAGGTCCATCCAGGCCAGTACCCTGTCTGCCGACAGTGGCCAATGCCAGGTGTCTCAGAGGGAGTGAATCGAACAGGTAATGATCAAGCAATCTCTCTCCTGCCATCCATCTCCACCCTCTGACAAACAGAGGCTAGGGACACCATTCCTTACCTGTACTGGCTAATAGCACCTTAGACACTAACAAATATGTATGTGCGTGTGTGTATTTGCACATATGCATATACTGTATACATATACATGTACATATACACACACACACACACACATGCAGTTTCCCTTCTCTTCCATTGATTTTGTCTATCTAGATAATAGCTAGATATAGCTGCCTTCACTTCTCCTCTAAATGAGGTGAATTTTTAAACCAGTGCATCCTTCTTCCTTGATTTTTTAATGTAATTCTCCTCCCAGCTGATTTGGCGCATAACTATTTTCGACTTTATGAAACTGACTCTATTAAAATACCAAGTATATATACTACAGTTCTAGACTTCATTCTGATTGCATATTATAAATATGATCACGCAATGATCATTTGTACCTAAGCTACCATTAATTTTTAGCTCTGTGCTCAGTTCCTCTTTATCGATTATGACAAGGCCTCATAAAGAATTCCCCCATGTTGTCTGTAATACAGGTTGAGTTAGGGGTCTTGTCATCTCTAATGCTTAGAAGTGCCAAGGATGTTTTAGTACTGGCAGCTAGAGATCTCCGGCATCTGTCACTCACGTTGACGACCCCTATGATCATGCATATGCTTTTCGTCCTGCAGTGCCACTCTTCCTCCTCCTCTTTTTCCCACTTGCTCCTTCCTAAATAGGGGCAAATCATTCCACCAGGTTTCACGAATTCAAACTACATTGAATTTCTGCTCATAGAATCATAGGATACTAGAACGGGAAGGAACCTCGAGAGGTCATCAAATCCACTCCCCTGAACTCAAGACTGGACCAAGCACCATCTAGATCATCCCTGACAGATGGCTGTCTAACCTGTTGTTAAATATTTCCAGTGATGGAAATTCCAATAACCTCCCAAGGAAATTTAGTCCAGTGCTTAACCACCCTGACAGGAAATTTTTTCTAATGTCCAACCTAAACCTCCCTTGCTGCAATTTAAGTCTATTGCTTCTTGTCTTATCCTCAGAGGCCAAAGAGAACAATTTTTCTCCCTCCTCCTTGTAACACCCTTTTAGATATTTGAAAACTGCTATCATGTCGCCTCTCAGTCTTCTCTTTTCCAAACTAAACAAACCCAATTGCTTCAGTCTTCCCTCATTGGTCATGTCTTCTAGACCTTTAATAATTTTTGTTGCACTTCTCTGGACCCTCTCCAATTTCTCCAAATCTTTTGAAATGTGGTGCCCAGAACTGAACATAGTACTCCAATCGAGGCCTAATCTGTGCAGAGGGGAGCGGAGGAATCACTTCTTGTGTCTTGTTCACAACACTCCTGTTAATGCATCCCAGAATCATGTTTGCTTTTTTTGCAACACTGTCACCGTGCTGACTCATATTTAGCATGTGGTCCCCCTAGATCCCTTTCTGCAGTACTCCTTCCTAGACAGTCACTTACCATTCTGTATGTGTGAAACCGATTGTTCCTTCCTAAGTGGAGCACTTTGCATTTGTCTTTATTAAACGTCATCCTATTTATCTCAGACCATTTCTCCAGTTTGTCTAGATCATTTTGAATTTTGACTGTATCCTCCAAAACACTTGCAATCCCTTCCAGCTTGGTATCATCTGCAAACTTAATAAGGTAGTCTCTATGCTAGGGGTGGGCAAGATATGGCACAGGGGACAGATCCTGCCCACCATGCCTTTCAATCTGGCCTGCAGCCCACCCCACTGGACCCACAGGCAGGGAGCAGCCTCATGTCTCAGAGCAGCTGGCTGCTCCATCTGCCTCTCTGTGCTGAGGGTAGGGGGAAGCTTCATGTACTGTAAACTCCCTCCTTTATGCAAACTCCCTCTCAGACCCCACGCCCACTTCTGTACCCCATCCCCTACTCCGAGCACCCTTCTGCACCCAACTGCCATCCTAGACCCCACACTCCTTCCATAGAAAAGTGAGGCCTTTGACCACTTACCTAAATCTTGGAATGCCCCCCACCTCATCAAAAATATCACCCAGCCCTGCTCTATGCCAATATCCAATTCATTGATGAAGATATTGAACAGAACCAGCCCCAAAACTGACCTCTGCGGAATCCCACTTGTTATGTACTTCCAGCATAACTGAACCATTAATAAACTACTCTCTGAGAATGGTTATCCAGCCAGTTATGCACCCACCTTATAGTTAGCCCTTTCTAAATTGTATTTCCCTAGTTTATTGATAAGAAGTTCACACGAGACCGTACCAAATGTTTTACTAAAGTTTAGGTATACCGTGTCCACCGCTTCTCCCTCATCTACAAGACTTGTTATCCTATCGAAGAAAGCTATCAGATTGGTTTGGCATGATTTGTTCTTTACAAATCCATGCTGGCTGTTACCTATCACCTTATTATCTTCCAGATATTTGCAGATGAATTCCTTAATTACCTGCTCCATTATCTTTCCTGGCACAGAAGTTAAGCTGACTGGTCTGTAGTTTCCTGAGCGGTTCGTATTTCCCCTTTTACAGATGGGCACGATATTTGCCCCTTTCCAGTCTTCTGGAATCTCTCCCAACTTCAAAGATGATACCTAATGGCTCAGATACCTCCTCTATCAGCCCCTTGAGTATTCTAGGATGCATTTCATCAGGCCCTGGTGACTTGAAGACATCTAACTTCTCTAAGTAATTTTTAACTTGTTCTTTTCCTATTTAAACTTAAAAAACCTACCCTCTTTCTACTAGTATTCACTATGTTGGACAATCTGTCACCACCAACCTTCTTTCTGAAAACTGGGACAAAGATGTTGCTAAGTACCTCTGCCATGTCCAAGTTTTCTGTTATTGTTTTTCTCATGAATTTGCAATTGCATCCTCTTGCTTGTTCCAGGGGCTCTTAGCATTGGAATACAGAAAAGTCAAGAATTCCTTCTCTTCATGTCCTTTGGTTCCATGATCTGTTCCGAGTGCCCACACCTACCCTCTTTTTACACCCTCTTGCCTTTGCTATCAGTCTGATGCTCTCCTGACTATTCGTATCTAGATTGTCCACAAGGAGATGGTTTCCCTTCTACTGCCACTGCAAAGGTGCCCATTTTCACTCTCCTTGTCCACCATCGCTTTTGGGGATCTCCACCATTTTGATTTAATTTGTTTTGTATTTGCTTTCTTTACTATCTTGGAGGCCTCTCTCTCACACCTTTCTCACCACATAAAACCAGAGCAATGCACTGATGAATCAGGCCCTTTCGTTTATGAAAGTTACCCATATGTTTTTGTTTTTCTTTCCCCGCAATTCCAGAGCAAGTTCTCAGCCAGTGTGAACTGGCAGAGAGTCACTAAAACCATCAGAGCTTTGCCAGTTTGGAGAGCTGACCCATTGACTACAATAGTACTCTGGCATTTTATCACTGCACGGAGGTCTGCCCCTTTGATGTCAATGGAGCTATCATGTTTTACGCCAGTTGCACTTTATAGATGACTCGTCCCCACTCCTTCCCTCGACAAATTATTCATTTAAGGAAAAACAAGAAAAAAAATCCACGGTCGTTGGAATGCGAGAAACCAATTTGTTTACTCCGCACAGCTAAAACTGTTAGCAGTTATTTAATAAGGAGCAGATCCATTAATCTTGATCAGATGCCACAGAAGAGGTTAAATAATTCTATTTAGTAAAGTGAAAAAAAACCCACCCTCTTTTCATTTAAATAATAGCTCAGGGATTGTACCACAATTACTCATTTATTGACTCTGGTTCATTCATTATTTTGGCAGGGGACATTCATGCTGTCTTGAGAGACACGCTTCCTTTTTTTTTGCCCCTCTGTTTTCTGTGCATGCATGCGACGGACTGCAACAGGACTATCTCTGACTGATATGGATGAAGGACTGTGATCTGTCACAGCTGGTATGGGCTCTTCTCTCATAGAATTTCAGTTGGCTTTGGGTCAGACCCTAAAGAAGGAATAGCAACCATGAATTAAGCCTGGTTTCTCTCCAGAGCAGTGTGGCCTAGTAGATAGAGCACAGGCATAGCATTCAAAGGACTTGGCTTCTAGACTCAATTCTGACCCTGGCCTGTTGAATAACCTTGGGCAAGTCACTTTGGTTCATGGTACCTCAGTTTCCCCACCTGTAAAATGCAATAAAGGATACTGGCCTCCTCTGTAAAGTACTTTAAGATTGACTGATGGAAAGTGCTATGTAGGACTTGGCTGTTATCATTAATATGAAGACATCAGTATTTCTTACTATGTGGTGGGGGGGGGGAAAGGAGTTTTCTCCACTTTTTTAAATAGAAACGCAACACTTGCCCAAAGAGAACATGAGACCCCACCGCAACAGAGCCTCATCACCTAAGAGCTGGAAGGTGACATTGTATGAGCAATGGGACATCATGAGTGATGGGAAATGTTAGAAAGGAAAGATCCTATAGGCTCCCAGGGAAATCTGCCTGGCACTGGATCTCTCTCCCGGGCTTTGGAACAGCTTCCCGAAGGGGGTGTTGGAGACCCACACTTGAACCATGTCGATCTAAACAGTAAAATGGGGATTGTAAGAGGGCGGCTTGCCCCTCTGTGGGCTCAGCCAACTGGGATTACTGCAGAGGTGGCACACTTGAGGGAGAGCAGCTGGTTCCTCCACGAAGGGCAGTGGAAAGCTGGAGGGAGGGAAGGAAAACAAGAAAAGGAAAAAGGAAAAGCAGAAGCAGCTGCAGCCTGCTCCAGAGCCTGCAGAGTGCGAGAATGGCTTCCAAAGGGAAAACCCAGAGAGCAGGGGAGTTGCCCTAGCTTGGAATAACCTGCTAAACAGCATAAGAGGGGATAACTGCAGAGAGGGGCAGCTTGCAAGACTGTGAGGTCTACAGTGAAAAGCGCAGTGCAAGCGCTGTGAGTTAGTGTGATGAACTCTGTGCTCCACAGGGGATTCCTCTACCATGAGGTGACTCTTTTACTGGCAGGCTAGAAAACCAGATGCTGTGTCGGACCAGCACAAAGTGGCCACCCCATCCCGGAGAGACCGAGACACTAAACTGGAGAATCTGCAAACAGCCATGAGGCAGAGAGAGACAACAAAGGGTCCAGAGAGGTTGCAATAGTAAGGGCAGGAAACAATAAGCTGAGAACCAGCTGGGAAAAATCCAAGCTGGAGAAAATGATCCAAACTGGATCATAATATTGGGCCAGCTCCTCAATGTGGTGTAAAGCAGTGTCACTCCCACACAATTTTACACCAGTGAAGGATCTGGCCTGTTCTTTCTGTGGCCCTCTTCTTTAATGTTGCTTGTGTGTGTTTGCAAAATCTGCCTCTTAGCTTTCTTTTCCTGCTATCCAACCTCAATGGTCCTTTAATTCTTTATTATTTGTATGACTGTAACTCTGAGGAGCCCTCATCATAGACCAGGCCCATTATGCATGTGGTTGAGATGATGGTGTAGGGAGGAGAGGTTTAGCTTTATAAGGAACTGGGGAAACTTTTGGGATAGTGGGAGCCTATACAGGAAGGATGGGCTCCACCTAAACCATAGTGGATCCAGATTGCTAGCATTTAACATTAAAAAGGTCGCAGAGCAGTTTTTAAACTAAGAGATGGGGGAAAGCCGATTGGTGCAGAGGAGCACGTGGATTGGACAGAGAAGTCTCTTAGAGGAGAGTCTATTGATAGAGATTCTCTAGGTTTTAGTCAGGAGGAGAGGATGGAAGAGGATAAAGTATGGGCCAGACCAGATGAAAAACATTCACATAAAAAAGAATCTGACACATCAGAAAAGGGCAGACAAATAAACAGTGACAAGTTTTTAGAGTGCTTGTACACAAATGCTAGAAGTCTAAAAAATAAGATGGGTGAACTAGAGTGCCTTGTGTTAAAGGAGGATACTGATATAATAGGCATCACAGAAACCTGGTGGAGTGAGGACAATCAATGGGACACAATGATTCTGGGGTACAAAATATATCGGAAGGACAGAACAGATCATGTCGGTGGGGGAGTGGCACTATATGTGAAAGAAAATTTAGAATCAAATGAAGTAAAAATCTTAAATGAATCAACATGTTCCATAGAATCACTATGGATAGTAATTCCCTGCTCTAATAAAAATATAACAGTAGGGATCTATTATTGACCACCTGACCAGGACAGTAATAGTGACTATGAAATGCTAAGGGAGATTAGAGAGGCTATCAAAATAAAGAACTCAATAATAGTGGAGGATTTCAACTATCCCCATATTGACTGGGTACATGTCACCTCAAGACGAGATGCAGAGACAAAATTTCTTGATATCTTAAACGACTGCTTCTTGGAGCAAGTGGTACAGGAACCCACAAGGGGAGAGGCAATTCTTGGTTTAGTCCTGAGTGGCGCGCAGGATCTGGTCCAGGAGTTAACTATAACAGGACCGCTTGGAAATAGTGACCATAGTATAATAACATTTAACATTCCTGTGGTGGGAAGAGCACCTCAGCAGCCCAACACTGTGGCATTTAATTTCAAAAAGGGGAACTACGCAAAAATGAGGAGGTTAGTTAAACAGAAATTAAAAGGTACAGTGACTAAAATAAAATCCCTGCAAGCTGCATGGACACTTTTCAAAGACACCATAATAGAGGCCCAACTTAAATGTATACCCCAAATTAAAAAATGTAGTAGAAGAACTAAAAAAGAGCCACCATGGCTTAACAACCATGTAAAAGAAGCAGTGAGAGATAAAAAGACATCTTTTAAAAAGTGGAAGTCAAATCCTAGTGAGGTAAATAGAAAGGAGCATAAACACTGCCCAATTAAGTGTAAAAATGTAATAAGAAAAGCCAAAAAGGAGTTTGAAGAACAGCTAGCCAAAAACTCAAAAGGTAATAACAAAATGTTTTTTAAGTACATCAGAAGCAGGAAGCCTGCTAAACAACAAGTGGGGCCCCTGGACGATCGAGATACAAAAGGAGCACTTAAAGACAATAAAGTCATTGCGGAGAAACTAAATGAATTCTTTGCTTCAGTCTTCACGGCTGAGGATGTTAGGGAGATTCCCAAACCTGACCCATCCTTTGTAGGTGACAAATCTGAGGACTTGTCACAGATTGAAGTGTCATTAGAGGAGGTTTTGGAATTAATTGATAAACTTAACAGTAACAAGTCACTGGGACCAGATGGCATTCACCCAAGAGTTCTGAAAGAACTCAAATGTGAAATTGCGGAACTATTAACTATGGTTTGTAACCTATCCTTTAAATCAGCTTCCGTACCCAAGGATTGGAAGATAGCTAATGTTATGCCAATATTTAAAAAGGGCTCGAGAGGCGATCCTGGCAATCACAGACCGGTAAGTCTAATGTCAGTACCGGGCAAATTAGTTGAAACAATAGTAAAAAATAAAATTGTCAGACACATAGAAGAACATAATTCATTGGGCAAAAGTTAATATGGTTTCTGTAAAGGGAAATCATGTCTTACTAATCTATTAGAGTTCTTTGAAGGGGTCAACAAACATGTGGACAAGGGGGATCCAGTAGATATAGTGTACTTAGATTTCCAGAAAGCCTTAGACAAGGTCCCTCATCAAAGGCTCTTACGTAAATTAAGTTGTCATGGGATAAGAGGGAAGATCCTTTCATGGATTGATAACTGGTTAAAAGACAGAAAACAAAGGAAGGAGTACGGCAGAAAGGGATCTAGGGGTTATAGTGGACCACAAGCTGAATATGAGTCAGCAGCGTGATGCTGTTGCAAAAAAAGCAAACATGATTCTGGGATGCATTAACAGGTGTGTTGTGAGCAAGACACGAGAAGTCATTCTTCCGCTCTACTCTGCGCTAGTTAGGCCTCAGTTGGAGTATTGTGTCCAGGTCTGGGCACCACATTTCAAGAAGGATGTGGAGAAATTGGAGAGGGTCCAGAGAAGAGCAACAAGAATGAGTAAAGGTCTAGAGAACATGACCTATGAAGGAAGGCTGAAAGAAATGGGTTTGTTTAGTTTAGAAAAGAGAAGATTGAGGGGGGACATGATAGCAGTTTTCAGGTATCTAAAAGGGTGTCATAAGGAGGAGGGAGAAAACTTGTTCATCTTGGCCTCTGAGGATAGAACAAGAAGCAATGGGCTTAAACTGCAACAAGGGAGGTTTAGGTTGGACATTAGGAAAAAGTTCCTAACTGTAAGGGTAGTCAAACACTGGAATAAATTGCCCAGGGAGGTTGTGCAATCTCCATCTCTGGAGATATTTAAGAATAGGTTAGATAAATGTCTATCAGGGATGGTCTAGACAGTATTTGGTCCTGCCATGAGGGCAGGGGACTGGACTCGATGACCTCTCGAGGTCCCTTCCAGTCCTAGTATTCTATGATTCTATGAAAGGGTAGGAATAAATGGTAAATGTTCAGAATGGAGAGGGGTAATTAGTGGTGTTCCCCAAAATTCAGTCCAAGGACCAATCCTATTCAACATATTCATAAATGATCTGGAGAAAGGGGTAAACTGTGAGGTGGCAATGTTTTCAGTTGATACTAAACTGCTCAAGGTAGTTAAGACCAAAGCAGACTGTGAAGAACTTCAAAAAGATCTCACCAAAATAAGTGACTGGGCAACAAAATGGCAAATGAAATTTAATGTGGATAAATGTAAAGTAATGCACATTGGAAAAAATAACCCCAACTATACATATAATATGATGGGGGCTAATTTAGCTACAACTAATCAGGAAAGAGATCTTGGAGTCATCATGGATAGTTCTCTGAAGACGTCCACGCAGTGTGCAGCAGCAATCAAAAAAGCAAACAGGATGTTAGGAATCATTAAAAAAGGGATAGAGAATAAGACAGAGAATATTTTATTGCCCTTATATAAATCCATAGTATGCCCACATCTGGAATACTGCGTACAGATGTGGTCTCCTCATCTCAAAAAAGATATACTGGTATTCGAAAAGGTTCAGAGAAGGGCAACTAAAATGATTAGGGGTTTGGAACAGGTCCCATATGAGGCGAAATTAAAGAGACTGGGACTTTTCAGCTTGGAAAAGAGGAGACTAAGAGGGGATATGATAGAGGTATATAAAATCATGAGTAGTGTGGAGAAAGTGAATAAGGAAAAGTTATTTACTTGTTCCCATAATATAAGAACTAGGGGCCACCAAATGAAACTAATGGGCAGCAGGTTTAAAACAAATAAAAGGAAGTTCTTCTTCACACAGTGTGTAGTCAGCCTGTGGAACTCCTTGCCAGAGGAGGTTGTGAAGGCTGGGACTATAACAGGGTTTAAAAGAGAACTAGATAAATTCATGGAGGTTAAGTCCATTAATGGCTATTAGCCAGTATGGTTAAGGAATGGTGTCCCTAGCCTCTGTTTGTCAGAGGGTGGAGATGGATGGCAGGAAAGAGATCGCTTGATCATTAACTGTTCGATTCACTCCCTCTGGGACACCTGGCATTGGCCACAGTCAGCAGGCAGGGTACTGGGCTGGACCCAGTATGGCCATTCTTATGTTCTTATAAACTCAGGACAAAAAGATGGCCTCTTCCCTGATTTCCTTCCTTTACTCCTATCTCCACCATAATTCCTTATTTTTAGAGAAGTTACAGCTAAGGGTACGTCTACACAGCAGTGTTATTTTGGTATAATTGCTCTTATTCCGAAATAACACAGCGCGCATCTACACTACACGCCTTTATTTCGAAATAATGTCGAGCTGGAGAACTTCTTACTCTGACTCCTGTAATCCTCATTTCACGAGCAGTAAGGGAAGTCAAAGGAGGGATTGTTCTTCCTTCGACTCCCTGCTGCGTAGACAGCCTCAACAGCTTAGTTAAGCTGTTTCAACTTAAGCTACACAATTGACATAGCTGAAGTTGTGAAGCTTAATTCAACTTTAGCCCTACTGTGTAGACGTACCCAAGGGTATATCTGCACTGCACTGTAAACACACAGTGCACAGCCTGTGGGACCTAAGCTCATGGGTGCGGTGTCTCCAAGCCCTGCTTGAGTGTCCACACTGCATTGTAAAGCTGGTTTACAATTGCTGGGCTGGGTCTCACAGTTGTGTTAAGGTGTCTGTACTGCAGAACGCAGGCCTTCTGACCCAGGTCTGCAGCTTGACCTGTGTCCATATAGCAGGACTCACGCTGACCTCAGGTCCTGAGTCCTGAATGCTTCTTGACCCAAATCAGTGTGTGGACAGAACAGGGGCTTAAGCTTGAATCTGAGCCAGAGCCCAGGCTTAGTGTACAGTGTAGACATACTCTAGGAGTGAGTCAAGAAGCAGAGACCTGTTGTATTAGGTTCTGTTTAAGCAATGGGACCCCATTTCCAATCCAAATAATTTCCTCTCCCTTTTTACTGTTGGTATTCCACAAACACAGAATCATAGAGTTATAGAACACGAGAACTTGAAGGACCCTCGAGAGATCAAGTCCAGTCCCCTGCCCTCACAGCAGGACCACCAAGCACTTCTCAGGTACCAGCCAGAGACTGGAGATGTCTCACCCACTCCGAATTAATTAGCAGGGATGTCACACTCCCGGCTCTGTATCCCTTCTCTTCACGTCTTCTCGGTGTTCATTCTTTGTTCTCGTACATCACCTGGTACAATATGCACAATGGGGCACACTCTTTCCCATTACCTTTCCTGAATCCTTTGTTCATTTTTGTTCCATTTAGACGAAGCAGTAACAAACAGCACACGGAAATGCACCAGAAGAACCCAAACCCTCAAACAGTACTGGCCAATCATAGAAGGGCCCTTGATGTGCTGTTACTGAGAAATGTCTTTTACAGGCTTTGAAAGCTTTGACCTTTCCGTAGTCGCTCTGCTCTGTAGAGCTCCAGTCAAAGTAATAAAGCACAGCTTTCAGTGAGGAGTATTGCTTCCCTTCTAAGTTAATAAAAGAAAGGCGAGAAAATCTGAGATGCCCGTAGGTAAGAAAATGCCATTGAATAGTTTTTTTTCATCCACTTGTGATGGGGATACAATGGCAACACCACTGACTCTCATATTCATGCTCTGAAGAAAGAAACAGAAAACTAACAGAAGGAGTCAGGGGGCAGCCGTGTTAGTCTGTTAGGGTATGTCTGCACAATCGGGCTATTTCAGGATACTGGCAGTATCCCGAAATAGCTACCCCGCGTCTTTTGAATGAGCCTGCTATTTCGAGATAGGTCTCGAAATAGCGGACACACTATTTCGGCATCCCTGTAACCGAGGGTTAAGGGATGTCCCGAAATAGTGTGGTATTTCGAAATTTGGCACTGTGTAGATGCGCCAAATTTTGAAATATGCAGTTTTGAAATTCAATCAAAATAAGGTATGCAGTTTGTGTAGTACAAATTGCGTATCTTATTTCGAGTTTAGGGTGCTGTGTAGATGCAGCCTTACAGAAAAAACAACAAGGCGTCCGGTGACGCTTTAAAGATCAACACGTTTGTTAGGGTATTAGCGCATAAGCTTTCATGAGCTACATCTCACTTCCTCACATGCTGAAGAAAAAAGAAACAAAAAAGGAAGGGATACAGAGCTGGGAGTGTGACATCAGCGCTAATTAATTCAGAGTGGGTGTAGTTCATCTCCAGTCTCTGGCTGGGACCTGAGGAGTGAAGTAGGGGGACTACAAAGGAGTCCTGCAAGTAGCTAGAGTTAATGGTGGCTGAGTGTACACTGAGATTTCAGAGAAAAAAGAATCTGAGGACATTGGCCGTTAGATAGGGCTGGAGTAATGTTGCCAGGTGTCTGTATTTTGACCAGAACGCCCAGTTGAAAAGGGACCCTGGAGGCTCATGACAACGCTGCTGACTGGGCTGCTAAAAGTCTAGTCAGTGGTTCAGGGGGGTCTAAGACAGGCTCCCTCCTTGCCCTGGCTCCACATGGCTCCCGAAAGCAAATGACGTGTCTGGCTCATAGGCATAGAGGCAGCCACATGGTCTTTGGATGCTATCCCCACACTGAGCACTGGCTCCACAGCTCCCATTGCTCAGGAACTGCGGCCTGTGGGCCCAGGTGGCACGCAGTACCCCTTGGCTTATCTGCCTAGGAACCAGATATGCCAGCTGCTTCCAGAAGCCTCTTGAAATAAGCACAGCCTGAGGTAAGTGCCACCCAACTGGACCATGCACCCCAAGCCGCCTCCCACAATTTGGCTCTCTTCCTCTGGTCAGAACCCTCTCCCATACCATAACTCCCTCCCAGAGCCTGCAACCCTTTCCCTCCTCCCACAACCCAACCCCCTGCCCCAGCCTGAGCCCCCTCCAGAACTCCAAACCCTTCAGCCGCATACCCATCCCAGGGCCTGCACCCCCAGCTGGAGCCCTCACCTCCTCTCACAGCCCAACCCCCTGCTCCAGCGCAGTGAAAGTGAATGAGGGTGAGGGACAGCAAGGGTACGTCTAGATTACATGCCTCTGCCAATGACTAGAAAAGGACTGTACTAGGAGGTTCTCAAAAGATGAGTACCCCCCATGTCACCGTGATGACAGTCACCTTCCTAAGACAGCAGGTAATCAAACACTGTCTGACTTTCTTCTAAAAAACAACAAATGGTCTGGTAGCACTTTTATAGACTAACAAAACATGTAGATGGTATCATGAGCTTTCGTGGGAACAGCCCACTTCTTCAGATGACCGGAGTTATGAGTTGGGGATATGAAAACTCGAAATAAATAGGAGAGGGGAAGGAGAGAGGGGAGAGAAAGAAAAAGGGAGGGGAGTGGGAGACAGAGCATCATTAAGTATCTGGAGAATGGGAACTTAAACCTAAGCAGATAAAAATCAAAGTCAATAGATAGATTCCTAAAACAGGAAGAATACCACTCAGGGAGCTGTTAGCACCTTCAGTGGTTATTAAGTAGGTAGAGTCCCCACCAGCCCAAATCATGATTGAGTCCATTAGCATGTGAATTGAATTTGTGGATGAACTGGGATTCCAGAGCTTCTCTGTGTATTTGGCTTGTAGAGCTGGTTTGTGACAAGACAGCTACTTGCGGGTCTGTCAGACTGTGGTTAGGCAAGCCGAAATGCTCACCAACAGGCTTCTGTATATTCCCTTTACATATATCCGATTTGTGTCCATTGATTCTTTCCCGCAAAGACCTTCCAGTTTGTCCAATATATATAGCAGTGGGGCACTGCTGGCATTTGATGGCATAGATCAAATTACTGGATGTACAGTCAAATGACCCTTTGATTTGGTGGCTTATGTTGTTTGCTCCAGTGATGAATTCACCAGTGTAGATATGTGGGCAGAGTTGGCTTCTTTTTTGGTTGCAGGGCTGGATTCCTGGAGGTTTATGATGTGGTTATGTGGCATGGTTATCAGAAGGAATATGTTTCAGGTTAGGGGGTTGTCTATAAGCAAGAATAGGTTTTTTTCCTAAGGCCTCTGAGAATGAGGGATCATTTTCCAAAATGGGTTGTAGATTGTGTATAATGCGTTGGAGGGGTCTGAGGTGGGATTATCCTTACCAGATAATCCTGTGGTAAGTGTGCCAATGTTGGAGATAATGGGCCGTCCGAGATTACCAGGTTTGTGTATTTTGGGTAGTAGATAGAAAGTTCCTGGTTAGGGGTTAGGGGGGGTGTTAGTGTAAATTTGTTCCTGAGTAGCATCAGGGAGTTTCATGAGCAGTTTTTTCATGTTTTTTTGGTATTCCTTAGTGGGGTCACAGGCCTGTAGAATCTGGTGTTGGTGAGTTGTCTGTTCGCCTCCTGTTCATAATCTGTCCTGTTCATGATGACTACAGCGCCTCCTTTGTCAGCTTCTTGGATTATGATGTTAGGATTGGTTTTGAGGCTGTGAATAGCATTGCATTCTGCATGACTGAGGTTGTAAGTTATATGTTGCTGTTTGCTGATAATGTCAGCTCGAGCACGTTTGTGGAAGCAGTTGATGTAGAAATCCAGACTTTCATTACGTCCATTGGTGGGGGTCCACATAGAAGCCTTCTTCTTGTGGGATTGGTGGGGGGGAGCAGTGAGGTCAATGTGTTGTATATCGGTGTGTTGGAAATATTCCTTCAGGTGGAGGCGGTGAAAATAGGATTCCAGATCCCCACAGGACTGAATCATATTTGTGGGGGTGGTGGGGCAGAAGGAGAGTCCAAGGGATAGGACAGATTCTTCTGCTGGGCTGAGAGAGTGATTAGATATGTTGATGATGTTCTTGGGTGAATTGAAAGTATCCGTTATGAAAGATCCTGAGGCATGTGAGGCTTTTTTTTTTCTTCACTTCCCCTCCCCCTCTCCTTCATGGAGTGTGTGCTGTGAGTGGCAGGTGGAAACTGTTGGCTTCTAATTAAAGTTTAAATTCTAGAAGCCTCTGCTGATTGGCTGAGCCTTGGTAGGGGGAGGGACTTTCAGGCAGTCCAGGGCTTTATAAAGCAGTGTACAAGTGACCAAGGAGCTTGCGAACAGGTGAGTGCAAACAGGGAGTTTAGAGAGGGAGAGGGAAGGGTGCAAGGTTCTCTTGCCTTTCCTTTTTAAATCCTTTCTCCAGGACAGCAGGGATGGATGGTGATAGGTCTGCTGTTGTTACCTGCACAGCGTGTGCCATGTTTGTCTTCCTCCTGGAAGAAAGAACGGATTTCATCTGCATGAGGTGCAAGCTGGTCGCCATTTTGGAAGAAAAAATTAGAGGACTGGAGGCCCAAGTGTCGACCCTACGCTCCATCAGAGAGGATGAAGACTTCCTCGATAGAAGGCAGCGTTTAATCCTACAAGCACGGCAGGCAGAAGAGCCAGAGAGGGCAGTGCGGGACCAGGAAGAGAAATGGCAGCATGTAACTTCTAGAAGGGGAAAAAGGCCAGCACGGGAATCCCCCAATGCTATAGAGGTAAGTAATCACTTTCAGGCTCTCTCCACAGACTCTGCGGTGGTGAATGCTTTGGAAGGGACCTCACAAGGAAGAAACCGCAAGGGAACACATCTACTGGAAGGCATGGGATGCGTAGTCCTAGGGATGGGGGTTCCACGACCACCATCCCCAAAAGAAGACGACGGGTGGTGGTGGTTGGGGATTCCCTCCTAAGAGGGACTGAGCCATCCATCTGCCATCTGGACCTGGAATCTCGAGAGGTGTGCTGTTTACTGGGAGCTCGAATTCAGGATGTGACTGAGAGGCTTACCAAGCTGATCAAACCTTTGGATTGCTACCCCTTCCTGCTTCTCCACGTGGGAACTAACGATACGGCCAAGAATGACCTTGAGCGGGTTACTGAGGATTATGTAGCACTGGGAAGAAGGACCCAAGAATTCAGAGTGCAAGTGGTGTTCTCGTTCATCCTCCCTGCTGAAGGGAAAGGACTAGGCAGGGATCATTGAATTGAGGAAGTAAATGCGTGGTTGCACAGGTGGTGTCACAGAGAGGGCTTTGGTTTCTTCTACCATGGGACATTGTTCCGGGCACAAGGATTGTTAGGAAGAGATGGGATCCACCTAACGAAGAGAGGAAGGAGCATCTTCATGGGCAGGCTTGCAAACCTAGTGAGGAGGGCTTTAAACTAGGTTCGTTGGGGGACAGTGACCAACACCCTGAGGGGAGTGGGAAAGTTGGATACCGGGAAGGAATGCAAAGAGGAATGAGCAAGAAAGGAGGACCCCTGATTTGAATGGAGAAGATGGGGAGATCAACTGGTTATCTGAGGTGTTTGTACACTAATGCGAGAAGCCTGGGCAACAAACAGGAAGAACTGGAGGCCCTGGCCCAGTCCAAGAAATATGATTTAATTGGGATAACAGAGACTTGGTGGGATGACTTGTATGACTGGAGCGCTGTCATGGAAGGGTATAGACTGTTCAGGAAGAACAGGCAGGGGAGAAAAGGAGGAGGAGTTGCACTATACGTAAGAGAGCACTATGATTGCTCTGAACTCCAGTATACAGAGGGAGAAAAACCTGTTGAGAGTCTATGGGTTAAGTTTAGAGGTGCAAACAACAGTAGTGATGTTGTGGTTGGTGTCTACTACAGGCCACCGAATCAGGTGGATGAGGTAGAAGAGGCTTTCTTCGGACATCTGAGAGAAGCTTCCAGATCGCAGGCCCTGGTTCTCGTGGGGGACTTTACTCACCCTGACATCTGTTGGGAAACCAATACGGCAGTACACAGGCAATCCAGGACGTTTTTGGAGAATGTTGGGGATAACTTCTTGGTACAAGTGCTGAAGGATCCAACCAGGGGCCGTGCGCAGCTTGACCTTCTGCTCACAAACAGGGAGGAACTAATAGGGGAAGTAGAGGTGGGTGACAACCTGGGAAGCAGTGATCATGAGATGGTAGATTTCAGGATCCTGACAAAAGGAAGAAAAGAGAGTAGTAAAATACACACCTTGGACTTCAGAAAAGCAGATTTTGACTCCCTCAGAGACCTGATGGGCAGAATCCCCTGGGATGCTAACATGAAGGGGAATGGAGTCCAGGACAGCTGGCAGTGTTTTAAAGAAGCCTTATTGAAGGCACAGAAAGAAACCATCCTGATGCGTAGCAAGAGAGGCAAACATGGTAGGAGACCGGATTGGCTTACAGGGGAAATCCTTGGTGAACTTAAGCACAAAAAGGAAGCTTACAAAAAGTGGAAACTTGGACAAATGACCAGGGAGGGGTTTAAATGTATAGCTCGAGGATGTTGGGGGGTTATCAGGAAGGCGAAAGCGGAAATGGAATTGCGACTGGCTAAGGATGTGAAGGATAACAAGAAAGGTTTCTAGAGGCATGTTAACAAGAAGAAGGTGATCAGAGAGGGTGTGCAGCCCCTACTGGATGAAGGAGGTAACCTAGTGACAGATGATGTGGGGAAAGCTAAAGTACTCAATGCTTTCTTTGCCTCTGTATTCACGGACAAGGTGGGCTCCCGGACTAATGCGCTAAGTGACGCAAGATGGGATGAAGATCGACAGCCCTTAGTGGGTAAAGAACAGTTTAGGAACTATTTAGAAAAGCTAAACGTACACAAATCTATGGGTCCGGACTTAATGCATCCGAGGGTACTGAGGGAGTTGGCAAATGTCATTGCGGAGCCTTTGGCCATTATCTTTGAAAAGTCATGGAGATCGGGAGAGATCCCAGATGATTGGAAAAAGGCAAATGTAGTGCCCATCTTCAAAAAAGACAAGAAGGACGATCCAGGGAACTATAGGCCGGTCAGTCTTACCTTGGTTCCTGGAAAAATCATGGAAGGGATCCTTAAGGAATCCATTTTGAGGCACTTGGAGGAGAGGAAAGTGATTAGGAATAGTCAGCATGGATTCACAAAGGGCAAGTTGTGCCTGACCAATCTGATTAGCTTCTATGATGAGGTAACTGGCTCTGTGGACATGGGAAAGTCAGTGGATGTGATATACCTTGACTTTAGCAAGGCTTTTGATACGGTCTCCCACAATATTCTTGCCAGCAAGTTAACGGAATGTGGATTGGATAAATGGATGATAAGATGGATAGAAAGCTGGCTAGAAGGCTGGGCCCAGAGGGTAGCCATCAATGGCTCGATGTCAGGATGGCAGCCAGTTTCTAGCAGAGTGCCCCAAGGTTCGGTTCTGGGACCGGTTTTGTTCAATATCTTTATTAATGACCTGGATGAGGGGATGGATTGCACCCTCAGCAAGTTTGCAGATGACACTAAGCTAGGGGGGAGAGGTAGATACGCTGGAGGGCAGGGATAGAGTCCAGAGTGACTTCGACAAATTGGAGGATTGGGCCACAAGAAATCTGATGAGGTTCAACAAGGACAAGTGCAGAGTCCTGCACTTGGGACGGAAGAATCCCAAGCATTGTTGCAGGCTGGGGACCAACCAGCTAAGTCGTAGTTCTGCAGAAAAGGACCTTGGGGTTACAGTGGATGAGAAGCTGGATATGAGTCAACAGTGTGCCCTTGTAGCCAAGAAGGCTAATGGCATATTAGGTTGCATTAAGAGGAGCATTGCCAGCAGATCCAGAGATGTCATTATTCCCCTTTATTCGGCTCTGGTGAGGCCACATCTGGAGTATTGTGTCCAGTTCTGGGCCCCACACTACAAAAAGGATGTGGATGCATTGGAGAGGGTCCAGCGGAGGGCAACCAAAATGATTAGGGGGCTGGAGCATATGACCTATGAGGGAAGGCTGAGGGAGTTGGGTCTGTTTAGTCTGCAGAAGCGAAGAGTGAGGGGGGATTTGATAGCAGCCTTCAACTTCCTGAAGGGAGGTTCCAAAGAGGATGGAGAAAGGCTGTTCTCAGTAGTGACAGATGGCAGAACAAGGAGCAATGGTCTTAAGTTGTGGTGGGAGAGGTACAGGTTGGATATTAGGAAAAACTATTTCACTAGGAGAGTGGTAAAACACTGGAATGGGTTACCTAGGGAAGTAGTGGAGTCTCCATCCCTAGAGGTGTTTAAGTCTCGGCTTGACAAAGCCCTGACTGGGTTGATCTAGTTGGGATTGGTCCTGCCTAGAGCAGGGGGCTGGACTTGATGACCTCCTGAGGTCTCTTTCAGCTCTATGGTTCTATGATTCTATGATTCTAAGTAGCAGTTTGGACAGTTTATTGTCCTTTTTCCTCTGAAGGGAGATGAAATGGTCCTTGTAGGTGGTTTGTTGAATAGTAGTAAAGTCTTAAAGAGGTGAAATGTGTGTGGAGGCTTGCTTTTTTATGATAGTTCCTAATGTAGAGAGGTCCTCCTTGATTTTCTTCTGTTTGTTGTAGAGAATGCTGATAAGGTGGTTCCTTAGTTTTTTTGTGAGAGTATGGCATAATCTCTGGCTGTAATCCATGGGGTATGTAGATTGTAGTGGGTTTTTCACCCTTAGGCCATTAGGTATAATGTCCATCTGTTTGCATTTGGAAAGGAAGATGATGTCAGTTTGAATCTGTGCAAGTTTCTTTGTGAAGTTGATGGATTTCCACTCCCTGTTTCTAGCACTGTTGCTAGAGCGGAGTAGCAAATACGACCCCCCACGGCCGTAAGCAGGATTGGTAAACAGTGGTGAAAGATAAAGAAACCAGGAGAATGAAGTATGGCTGGGCAGATGGGCAACCAGGGAGAGCTTATCTCTAAAGAAAGTAAAACATGAATTGAACATGATACATTCTGGTCAGCCCTCTGACTGCTTTGTAGAAGATCCTCAGCTGGTATGAAATTGCATTTAGCTCTACGGAGCTAAAAAAGTGTTTCTCGACCATTTTTATAAAGCACCCCTTTTAATATATATATATATAAGTACCCCCAATACCTACAGTTTTCAGACACACAATTTTTTTTCTACCATTGCAACATATTTGTTTACAGAACTTAATTGCAGTTGGGCGGGCGATGAAATTTTTGGGTGTAAACAGTACAAAAATAATAAAACGCTCTAAAACTTAAAACAAAAATTCAGTTTTCTCCAAATTTCAGTTGTATTGACATACCCCCCAGACTTCTCTCGAGTACCCCTAAGGGTACTCATACCACTGGTTGAGAAACACTGAGCTAAACTGATTTACACTGGCTGAGGCTTGGGGTCCCTGACTGGAGGTTATTTCTATCCCTTATCCTCTGAGCCTTACTCTGCAAACCCATACATGCGTGAGTTATCGCTCATGCACTAGTCTCAGTGCTGGAGATGGAAGTGTGGCACTTACAGAAGGTGTTGGTTTGCAGATGATGTCAAGGTGGCAATTCTGGGGACCGACTGGCTCAGCAGCAGTTCAGCAAAAAAGGAACTGGGGATTACAGTGGATGAGAAATGGGATATGAGTCAGCCATGTGCCCTTGTAGCCAAAAAGGCTAATGGCATATTGTGCTGCATTTGGTAGGAGGATTGCGAGCAGATCTAGGGAATATGGATGTTAAATTCTGAGTAACTGACTAATCGAATAGTCGATTCAATTAGCATCGACTATTCGATTAGTTGATAGGGCGCCTCCACCTTTGAAGTGTAGCAACAGCCCTGGGGTTGTTGCTACACTTCAAAGGTGAAAGCACTGTGGGGAGCACAGGGGCAGTGAAGCAGTCCCTCACTGGCCCCTTGGTCCCCATGGCGTTTCAAAGCGGCAGTGCCACGTGGAGCCTGGTGGCGCTGCCACTTTGAAATGCTGTGGGGAGCCCAGTGTCAGGCTTCATGCCGCGTTTCATAGCAGCAGCACCACACGGAGCCTGGGGTCAGTGGGGGAGTCCCCCGCTGATTCTGGGCTCCACACTGCGCTGCTGCTTTAAAACACTGTGTGCAGCCTGGGGACGGTCAGGCCTCAGGCTCCAGGCGGTGCTGCTGCTTTGAAGTACCCCCTCAGCTTCCCCCCGTCCCGCTGCCTCTTTCTAATCGAGACAGCAATGGGTGGGGGGAAGCTACTAGTCAACTAGCCTGTCGACTATCCGATAAGCATTTGCTTATCAGATAGTAAACTAGTCCTTCACATCTCTACTAGGGAAGTGATTATTCCCCTTTATTCGGCACTGGTGAGGCCACATCTAAAGTATTGCGTTCAGTTCTGGGCCCTCTGTTACAGAAAAGATGTGGACACATTGGAGAAAGTCCTGCGAAGGGCAACAGAAATGATTAGAGGGCTGGAGCACATGACTTATGAGGAGAGACTGAGGGATTTGGGCTTATTTAGTGTACAGAAGAGAAGAGTGAGGGGGGATTTGATAGCAGCCTTCAATTTCCTGAAGGGGGGTTCGAAAGAGGGTGGAGATGCTGTTCTCAGTGGTGGCAGATGACAGAACAAGGAGCAATGGTCTCAACTTGCAGTGAGAGAGGTCTAAGTGGATATTAAGAAAAACTATGTCACCAGGAGGGGGGTGAAGCACTGGAATGGGTTCCCTAGGGAGGTGGTAGAATCTCCATCTCTAGAGGTGTTTTAAGTCCCAGCTTGACAAAGTCCTGGGTGGGATGATTTAGTTGAGATTGGTGCTGCTTTTAGCAGGGGGTGGGACTTGATGACCTCCTGAGGTCTCTTCCAGCCCTAGGATTCTATGATTATTTCCCAAGTTTTAGGGTTTTGCAGGGTGTATCTTGCTGCAGGATGAATTATCTCCAGACAAAGCTCCAGACTCTGTTATTGTACAAATGGCTAAGCTGCACTATTTTTATTGATTCAGGTTAGGACCTGGTTCTGGAAGCGCATATGCATGTGAGTAATTTCACTTCCTTGAGAGCAGGCATGACAGCTAAGTCACCCACAGGCATAAACATTTGGAGGATCGGGCACTTAGGGTTCAAGATTTTCCTGATATGCAGCTGTAGCCAGACAGGAACTCCCCCCCCCCCCGTAACATCTTGCTTGCCCCTCTCTGAGATGCCTGGAGCACACAGGGCACACAGAGCAGTAAAATCAGCATAGTCTTTGAAGCATAGACAGGAGGTCTGGATATGCTGGCTGTTGTGACCCTGGATGGTTGTAAACAGAGATACGCCAATTGCTGACCTAGAGGCTGCAGAGGAGTGCCCTTGACTGAAACCCATATTGATACGAACACACACTCGTCCGGGGGGGGGGAGGAATCTCCCGCCCAGTAAAGAATGTCCAGTACTCACAATTTAGTTATCTCTCTTGCAAGTGTAAATTAAGTTGAAACTCCCTTGTAAGAACTGGCGTCACAAAGACAGACCAACACAATTTGGCATCTTAGATAAGAAAGAGGATATGAGCCCCTATGGGTATAAAGATGGGTCCAGCAGCACACTTACTCTGAGTGTCAATCTACCATCTGCCTGCTGGTCGGATTAGGTAATTGCCTCCCGAGGTTCCATGGGGACGCTCACCTCGTATTCGTCTTTCCTAGGAATTGAGGGACCAGCCCTGGCTTGACCCGCTGGAGTCGAGAGGCACAGAAGAGGGTAAATATTGTACCTGGATGTGTCCTTTGTCTTAAGTGTACACATAGACTTAGAGCTCTTTAAAGATTAAGCTGTCACTTGGTACCATTATTTCTATTTTCTATCTTTATTTTCTTTGTAACCATTTTTAAAATATGTATTTGCTAGCAGTTAAGAAATAGAGCAATAGCCATTGTAACCATATGATTTATAAGCTTCTTTAATAAACCTGTGACTGTTTAAGCTTTAACCTGACTCCTCCAGTTGCTGTTACAGAACCAAACACAATTAAAAGAACTTCAGCCAGTCATAAGGGACAGATATAGGGGAAGCTTGAGCGTTGGATCATGTCGCTCCCAGAGGACAGATCTGTTGGGGCATCTCTCAGCCTCCCTGGCTGCCCACTGCGAAGGGATCATGTATCCTAGAAGTTAAAATCTGAGATGTAATAAGCTCTCCCTGTAAACTCTGGGGCGTCTGTCAGCCTGCTGGCTGCCCTCCGTGAAGGGATCCCGATCCTAGCGGTAAAGACACGGACGTTAAATTTTTGTTTGGGGCGCCCTTCAGTCTCTCCTAGACTGCCCACTGCGACGGGGCCTTGTGCCTTAGCAGTTGAAGACTTGGTTGTAACATACACATGCACACACTGCCCTGACCATCGGCTGACAGCAGCCTCAATTTTCCACATGTATCTCCTCCCGTTACTCCTATTTATACTCCATTTTACCACACTATTTTTTTCTCCCTGCTTATTACTGAGTGTCTCCAACCTGGGCCTTTCAGCTCCGTCCTTGAAAGTTACCTGGTATCAAGTTTATAATAGATTTCCCCCCTCCCCTTCCTGCTCATGGTTCCATCCAAGGGATTTTTGTTTACTTTTGTTTTATTTATGAGACAGTAAAAGCCAGATCACAACAATGTACCAGGAATAAATTAAATTCCAGGCACAATGATGCAGTTCTAGTCAATGAACAGTCATGACATGATAATGCTGAGAAATTATCTTCGGGACTTTGAGAGCTTTGATCTTTTCTAGAGTCATTCCGCTTTATAACCCTCAGGTTAAACACGCAGAGCAGCATTCAGAACCGAAGGCAACATCCACGGAAACCGGAATTGTTTCCATTCACTTTGATAGTCATTAGATCACACCCTCAGTGAAATATTGTGGCTCTGTTGTACTCCCTGGTTCCTCATGTGCTTAAAGATTTCCAATACTGGAGAGTCCAGTTATAAAACCTCAACGGTGACGTCTGTGTTTGGGAAAGCACTTTGATCAATGTGGCAGTGCCCACAATGGTGATATTTGCTCATTCTCCCTGCATGTTCATTTGTTTGCTCTTTGCTTAGTCATCTCAAGGCCGGCAGGATAGCAGTTTATCTCAAAGTGAAAACATTATTGCATAGAGAGGAGGAAAATGTTTGCACACAAACCATCTCCCAGCCATAGGTATTGATGTTCAGCTTGGCATGCTAATAGACCTCAGTTGTGGTAGTGGTGGGTAAGGCTAAGACAACTGCCCAAATGAGAGTCATTACATGGTCTTGGCCCTGTCGCTGTTTTGGGATGAGTCAGGAGTTCTGGCCCAAGACTGCTTATGGAAGCCAGCAGGTTGGAATAGGACAGACAGCTGATGCATCATTCCGTTGAGATCTATATCTCATAGAATCTGAGAAAAAGTGTAGCTGAGGGTAAAGCTGTGCCGTTATGACCTTACCCCTTCTTGAACCTGTTGCATCATCCACTGGACAGTACTTGAATCGGTCTATGCTACACCGCTGACTCCTCCTTTTGTTCTGTTCTCTTTACTGCATCTCTACTTTGAGTTGCACAATTCTCCTGGACAAAATTCAGAGGAGAGCCACCATCACTATCTATCTCACTGTCGCTGACCTCAGTAGAAACCTCAAGTGGCCTCAAAGTGTTAACATGACCGGACTTGGCAGAACTCTGTTTGTATTTTGCTTTATTTTGATGCATCCTATTGATGTTCAGCATTCGGCATTTTTTAATTTGTACTGATTTTAAATGTTCACAGTTGCAAGAAATGATGAGGGGGACAGGCAGTAATTATTAAATGACAGTAGATGTTGGGGTCTGCACATTAAAGCTTTGTAGCCATTAAAACACCCATTGTCAATGTCACATGTCAAAACGCACCAAGTAAATATCCTTAGCTCAACCACTAGTAAGTTCTCAAGTAGCAGTCTTATTACTTTGCCTCTCTGTAAGAGCTGATTATTATCAATGGAAATATTAAAAAAAACAATGAGGAACTTTGTGTCACCTTAAAGACTAACCGATTTATTTGGGCATAAGCTTTGGTGGGCAAAAACCGCTTCATCAGATGCATGGAGTGGAAATCACAGAGGTTGGGCTATATATGTGTGTGTGTGTGTGGGTATAGGTGTAGATGTGTATGTATGTAGTGTGTCAAAAGAAGGACGTTACTTATCAAGTGTAAGACCAATGTCAATGAGACCAACACTCTCAAAGCTCATTGACACTGGTCCTACACTTGATAAATAACTCCCTTTTTTTTTATATGTTAGTACATATATCTATATCCCAGCCACTGTGATTTCCATTCCATGCATTTGACAAAGTGGTTTTTACCCATGAAAGTTGATGCCCAAATAAATCTGTTGGTCTTTAAGGTGGCACAGAACCCCTCATTGTTTTTGCCTAACATGGATGCCCCTTGAGAAATATTTTTGTCGGTTTTCGTGTAGATGAGGAAGTCAATGTTAACCCTCATACAATGATTAAAAACCGACTTGTTCCAAGTGTAAGTATGGCCAGTGAGATGTCTTCACTGAGTAGCTGGCTCCTTAAATGAGATCAGTCCCAGCTGTCCTGTTCCAAGCCAAGTGCACACTAGTGTGGTGTAATGAGGGTGATGGTGCTGCCCTTGGGAGTTATAGATGACCGAGAGAGGCCAAAGGGAAAGGAGAGATTCTAAATCTAGCGCTGAGTCCCTAGAGAGCAGAGAGATAGCTCAGAAGAAATGAAGAGCTTCATGGACTGGGATGCCCCTGAATCAGGGACTAATAGGAGGTCCTAGTCAACGTTGGAGCCAAATAAAGTAGACAAAACCTACATCTGCACTACAAAGCTATTTTGGGATACCGGAGTATCCCGAAAAAGCTATCCCGCATCTTCACAGCAAGCCCGTTATTTCAGGCTCACTATTCCGACATCCCTGTAAACTTCATTCTATGAGGAGTAAGGGATGTTTTGGAATAGTGCTTTATTTCAAAATTTGGTGCTACGTAGACAGCGACAAATGACGAAATAAGCTATTTCAAAATAACATCGAAATAAGATACGCAATTTGCATAGCTCACATTGTGTATATTATTTTGAGTTCCGGTGCTGTGTAGACGCGCCCAAAGAGTTACCTGCCAACTTCCGCAGGCGAGAGAGCTGTGGCCACAGCAGCCTGACAGAGGCAGAGGAAGATGCTGACTGGTACTCTGAGCTGGAGAGCTTCTGCTGGAGGGCCAGCAAGAGCTAACGGCGTAAACGATGGAGGGGTAAACGTGCGATGTCTCTGGGCAGGAGATGGAGCCACACCTGCAAAGGAAATGCTAGAGGAGCTGGCATGAGGTCTGGAGAGATATGCTGGAGCCGCCTTTGAGAGTTGGAGTGTGTGAGCGTTGCCAGAGCTGTATTGGACAACTTGATGGACTCTTGGGACATGACAGACTGAATGTTTGGTTTGGACTGTGCTGGGGAAATCTGCACTATGGTTGTGGGAGTTTTTGTAGAGTTGACCACAAAGGGCTCTGTGCATACTGAACGTTTGCCTCAAGTTACTGGGGCTACTGACAGAAAGGAGAAACAGAGGCAGGAGCACGAGTCATGCCTACAGCCAGCTGTAGGAGAGACTCCAGGAAAAGACCACCTTATGACAATATAGTGGAGAGGCCAGGCAGACAATCAGTCCCTGGGAAGAGGGGAACTGTGAGTGCTTGGAAGAGGGAAATCAAGGCAGGGAGCCATTTGCAGGACCACTCTGAGGGCATGGGGCACCTTGGAGGTGGGTGCTCTTTGATAGACGCAAGTAGATGAAAACACTGTCTGCACTGTGGTAGTCACTTTGAACTCAGTGGGAGAGGGGTTAGGCTGAGAGCCTTTAAAAATCTCACTCATCCGATTCAAGAGCATGATTCCGTGGGGTGAGCTGGATTCTTCCGACAGTTCTGTGGCAACAGAATTGTGGAATACACAGGACCTTGATTTCTGGACCGTATAACTAAAGACTGCATCCTAAAACGCAAACACAAAGGGGCAGAGTTAAGGTTGCCTTTACAATCTTTTAACACTATTACGTATAGTAACAAAGCAAGACACAGTAATACAATGCTTGGTGGGAAGCCATGGAGCATTGAAATTGCAGAGAAGACATTGCCCTGTGAAGAGAATTCCATGTACTGATTCAGACAGTGCCTGTCAACAAACACTTGCTACAGGACAAGTGACACATTTTGGTGTCTGGACCTCATTTGAATAACTGCAGACATTTTCTCTCACCAACCCATAGAATCATAGAACTGGAAGGGACCTCAAGAGGTCACCAAGTCCAGTCCCCTGCCCGCATGGCAGGACCAAGCACTGTCTACATCATCCCTGGTAGATGTCTGTCCAATCTGCTCTTAAATATCTCAAGAGATGGAGATTCCACAACCTCCCTAGGCAATTTATTCCTGACAGGTAGGAAGTTTTTCCTAATGTCCAACCTAAACCTCCCTCGCTACAGTTTAAGGCCATTGCTGCTTGTCCTATCATTAGAGGCCAAGGAAAACAATTTTCCCCCCTCCTCCCTGTGACACTCTTTTAAACACCTGAAAACCGCTATCATGTCCCCTCTCCTTTCCAAACTAAACAAGCCCATTTCCTTCCACCTTGCCTCATAGCTCATGTTTTCTAGACCTGTCATCATTTTTGTTGCTCTTCTCTGGACCCTCTCCGATTTCTCCACATCTATCTTGAAATGTGGTGCTCAGAACTGGACACAATACTCCGATTAAGGCCTAATCAGTGCAGAGTAGAACGGAAGAATGACTTCTCATGTCTTGCTCACAACACCCCAGGAACTGAGGAGAGAGATATTTTAAGATTCCCCATGGCAGAGAAATAAAAAACACGACTAGTGAAAAGCGCGTCCTAGCAGGCAATGTTTGGAAAAGCTTTTTTAAAAATCCTCTACTGGATTCGCATGTAGGGAAATGGGATCATTCCCTGTAGGTGGTCACTGTCCCCTGGTCTCTATACATTTGGCCTAGAATTAACAAAATGAGGGAACGATTAGTTCATTGAATAAGCAAAGCGATCAGCGGGAGCGCTAGATGCCACCCTGTTCTGCCAATTAAACTGAACTGCCGCTCTATTCAGCTCTGTGAAGTTGACAGACGAGAACTGGTTCTGTTATTGACAAGGATCTGAAGGCTGATGTGTTAGGTGAAGAGCTTAGCAAAGCATTTGACATCATACATCTCTTTTTATTGCTTGAAACAATATACCACTGGTTCTTCTCCACTGGGGTATGAAAAGGCCATTAGTGGTAGTTCAAGGAGCATTTGTCAAATTAAATTGATTTTTTTCAGGCATCATTTGTTTAAAGGTCTTTAACATTTTTTCCTGTTGCTGGTTCCCCATGTAAATAGACACTCGGGCCTCATCCTATGACCTTTACTCTTGGGAATAGTCTCGCCAAATCAGTAGGACTAATCTCTAGGCATAAAATACATTCATGTGTATCATGGCTTCAGGATCAGACAGGCCTGCCAAAGGGGGAAGAAGGGGGGTCAAAGGAGGCAATTGCTATGGGGCCCAGTGATTCAAAAGGGCCCAAGGCTCCTGGCCTCCACTACTGCTGCTGCAAGAATGGAGGCGGCCAAAGCCCCGGACCCTTTAAATAATCTCTGGAGCCCCCTACAGTATGCTGTGGGCAGTGCTGAGGGCTAGCTGCTGCCAGCCCCATTCCTTCATCTTGGAGACCCCACCCCTTCCAGGAGCATGGAGCTGACTCCCGCCCCCACCTTGCCCAGGGACCTGGCAAGTCTGTGCAGAACTTTTATTCCAGGTGTCCAGCCAGAGATAAGTATGAAATCCCTCAAAGCTTTCAAACTTTAAGCCATTTCACAGATCCTAGGGCACTCCGGCTCCAAGCATCAAAGCACAAACACTGATATATCATATTGAGGAGTTCCACATGGTCTTGCCCACATGCTCAGGTCTAACTGATTGCCACATTTTGAATTTGGAAGGAAATTGTCCCTCAGGTCAGAATGACAGTGACCCTATGGGTGGGTTTGCCTTCCTCTGCAGCATGGGACTCTGGTCACTTGCTGGTCTGAAGTAGAGTACATAGTGGATTCTCTGAAGCTTGAAGTCTCTAACTTTAAGTCTCCAACTTAAATGTATACCCCAAATTAAAAAACATAGCAAGAGACCTAAAAAAGAGTCACCGTGGCTTAACCACCATGTAAAAGAAGCAGTGAGGGACAAAAAGGCATCTTTTAAGAAGTGGAAGTCCAATCCTAGTGAGATAAATAGAAATAGAAAGGAACATAAACACTGTGAAATCAAGTGTAAAAATGTAATAAGAAAAGCAAAAAAAGATTTTGAGGAACAGCTAGCCAAAAACTCAAAAAGAAATAACAAAATGTTTTTTAAGTACATTAGAAGCAGGAAGCCTGCTAAAAAACCTGTGGGTCCCCTAGACGATCGAACTACAAAAGGCGCAATCAAGGATGATAAAGCCATTGCGGAGAAACTAAATGATTTCTTTGCTTCAGTCTTCACGGCTGAGGACGTTAGGGAGATTCCCAAATCTGCACCGTCCCTTGTGGGTGATGAATCTGAGGAATTGTCCCGGATTGAAGTGTCATTAGAGGAGGTTTTGGAACAAATAGAAAAATTTAATGTTAACAAATCTCCGGGACCGGATGGCATTCATCCAAGGGTTCTGAAAGAACTCAAATGGGAAATTGCTGAACTATTATCTGTGGTTTGTAACCTATCCCTTAAATCGGCTTCCGTACCTAGCCAATGTGACACCAATATTTAAAAAGGGCTCTAGAGGCGATCCTGGCAATTACAGACCGGTAAGTCTAACTTCAGTACCGGGCAAATTAGTCGAAACAATAGTAAAGGATAAAATTGTGAAGCATGTAGAAGAACATAATTTGTTGGACAAAAGTCAACATGGTTTCTGTAAAGGGAAATCCTGTCTCACTAATCTATTAGAGTTCTTTGAAGGGGTTAACAAACATGCAGACAAGGGGGATCCAGTAGATATAGTATACTTAGATTTTCAGAAAGCCTTTGACAAGCCTCACCAAAGGCTCTTGTGTAAATTACATGGCCATGGGATAAGAGGGAAGGTCCTTTCTTGGATTGAGAACTGGTTAAAAGACAGGAAACAAAGGGTAGGAATAAAAGGTAAATTTTCAGAATGGAGAGGGGTAACTAGTGGTGTCCCCCAAGGGTCGGTCCTAGGACCAATCCTATTCAACTTATTCATAAATGATCTGGAGAAAGGGGTAAGCAGTGAGGTGGTAAAGTTTGCAGATGATACCAAACTGTTTAGGATAGTCAAGACAGAAGCAGACTGTGAGGGACTCCAAGAAGATCTCACCAAACTGAGTGATTGGGCAACAAAATGGCAAATGAAATTTAATGTGGATAAGTGTAAAATAATGCACATCGGGAAAAATAACCCCAACTGTACGTTCAGTATGATGGGGGCTAATTTGGCTACGACAAATCAGGAAAGACATCTTGGAGTTATCGTGGACAGTTCTCTGAAAACTTCCACACAGTGTGCAGCAGCAGTCAAAAAGGCAAATAGGATGCTAGGAATTATTAAGAAAGGGATAGAAAATAAGACCCAGAATATCTTACTGCCCCTGTATAAAACTATGGTACGCCCACATCTTGAATACTGTGTACAGATGTGGTCTCCTCACCTCAAAAAAGATATTTTGGCCTTGGAAAGGGTTCAGAAAAGGGCAACTAAAATGATTAGGAGTTTGGAACGGGTCCCATATGAGGAGAGGTTAAAGCGACTGTGACTTTTCAGTTTAGAAAAGAGGAGACTGAGGGGGGATATGATAGAGGTATATAAAATCATGAGTAGTGTGGAGAGGGCCGATGAAGAAAAGTTATTTATTAGTTCCCTAAATAGAAGAACTAGAGGACACCAAATGAAATTCATGGGTAGCAGGTTTAAAACTAATAAAAGAAAGTTCTTCTTCACACAGCGTGTAGTCAGCCTGTGGAACTCCTTGCCAGAGGAGGCTTTGAAGGCTAGGACTATAATAGAGTTTAAAGAGAAGCTAGACAATTTCATGGAGATTAGGTCCATAAAAGGCTATTAGCCAGGGGATAAAATGATGTCCTTGGCCTCTGTTTGTCAGAGGCTGGAGAGGGATGGCAGGAGACAAATTGCTTGATCATTGTCTTCGGTCCACCCTCTCTGGGGCACCTGGTGCTGGCCACTGTCAGCAGACAGGCTACTGGGCTAGATGGACCTTTGGTGTGACCCAGTACGGCCATTCTTATGTTCTCTAAGGCTACGTCTACACTACAATGTTTTTGCACAAGAACATGCGGAGCATCCACACCTCAAGTGCATTTTTGCGCTAGAAAATCTAAAGTCAATCGACAGAACAGAGGGCTTTTTGTGGTGTAGGTAAACATCCTTCTACGAGGCATAACTCCTTTCTGCGCTACAGCTCTTGTGCAAAAAGGCATGGGTGGACGCTCTGCAGGTGTTTCTTGTGC
Source organism: Pelochelys cantorii (assembly GCA_032595735.1). Lineage (NCBI taxonomy): Eukaryota > Metazoa > Chordata > Testudines > Trionychidae > Pelochelys > Pelochelys cantorii. The sequence continues at coordinate 253,339,202 of CM064327.1, read as the reverse complement.
AAAAAGAGCCTATCCGTAAAAGCACAGGTGCTCTGATGACCATTCTGTGAATGGCCATCAGAGCTTTCTTGCGCAAGAGCATCCATGCAGTGTGGACACTCTCTTGCACAAAAGCACATCACAAAAGTGATGCGCTTTGAGGTGTGGACATGCTTTTGCACAAGAAGATTTTGCACAAGAATGCTTCCACAAAAGACTTCTTGTGCAAAAACCCTGCAGTGTAGATGTAGCCTAAATGAATATTTGTGCACTTCAGTAATGCAGCTAGAGGTTATGGGCTTATGTCAGGAGTGGGAGGGTGAGGCTCTGTGGCCTGGGATGTGCTTAGACTAGAGAATCATGATGGACCATTACACGATACAGTCTATGAGTGGCAAAAGAGGGGAAAAAATACAGTTTTGCAGCTCCCCAGAGCCTTCTGAGTTAAAGTAGCCAGAAATGTTGCCTTTATTTCTATTTTCCTTCCTACTGCATTAATGGGCTTAATGTACATTGCAGATCAGAGCTTACTTCTTGCAACACCTTAGGGCTTGTTAGACATGTGTGTGATAGAGAATCCTTCAGCTCCTTTTGCCTGGCTGTCCAATCAAAGGCAACATTAAGACGGTGTCAGGGCAATTTAGATTTTTGTTCTGTCTTCAAAGAGTTCGTTAAAAAACAGAAGTGTGGAAAGCAAAGCTTCAATGGGAATTGCTCAGCACAGTGATGACTACAGATTGGCACTGAGAGCCAGAAGCTTGCCAGGCTCTGCATGGGGGACATGAATGGAGAAGAGCTCTGTGTCGCTTGAAAGCTCGTCTCTCTCACCAAATGTAGTTGGTCCAATAAAAGATATTACCCCAACCACCTTGTCTCTTTAATGACGGAAGTTTTTAGAAGGACAAGTGAGTTTTGGGTGCCCTTGAACAGACACCTTAAAGAAAGAGCTGGATGGGAAATGAAAAAAAAATTCTGTTCTGCACTGGGGAAAAACCAAGAATGTTTGGAAAAAAATCATGAAAAATGGGAGTGGGTGCCCCCACCTTAGAAGAGTCAATAGCCCTATAGTTAGGGAACTCCCCTGGGATTTTATAGACCCAGATTCAAAACCCTGCCCAGCTCAAGGACGTCATCTGAGGACGCCAGCGTTCTACGGAGATTCCCTAAACACTGGGCTGTTGGCTAACATAGGGTTGGATATCCCAAAATAGCTGTGCAGTGTAGATGTACCTTAAGACATCCTGAGGTCTCTTTTAACCCTATGATTCTATGATTCTAAGCACTGCCTTTTGTTTGTTTTAAAGCTACTGCCTATTAAGTTGATTGGATGATGAAGCCTAGTTCTTGTGCTATGTGAAGGGATAAATACCGCTGCCTTCGGCACTTTCTTTACCCCATTCTTGATTTTTAAAGACCTCTATAATATCCCCCTTAGTTGTCTCTGTTCTAATCTGAGCAGTCCTACGCTTTTTAGTCTCCCCTCATATGAAAGCTGAAAATTATTCCATGTCCCTGTTCAGGTTTGTTGCCACTCTGTACGTTTTACAGTTCTAATACATCTTTTCGGAGATTGGCTATCCAGTACTACATGCTGCATTCAAGATGTGGATGTACCAATAATTTAGATAGTGGCATTATGATCTTTTCTGGCTTATTACCTATCACTTCATCTAATGCTGCTTGACTCGGGTTAGCTTTTCTTAACTGCTCTTGCACATTGAGCAATTCTTTTCAGAGAATGAGCCAAGATTTTTTTCTCGCGCGTCAACAATGAAGGGCTTGTCTTCACTACTCGATGCATCGACGCTGCAGCGATCGATCCACCAGCCATCGATTTATTGCATTTGTTTAGACATGATAAATCAGCCTCTGTGCACTCTCCCATTGATGCTGATACTCCACCAGGACAAGAAGAGTAAGCAGCCAGCGGTGGGACCTGAGGGTAGACAGAGAGCGGATAACTGCTTGCTGTCTTATTTTTGCTCCCTGCGGCATTTCGCACAGATTGAGGACTGCCATGTGCTCAGCAGCGCACGCGGCATGGGGAAGAGTTTAAAACAAAGCTTCCCATCCTGGGAGTGCTGTGATTCAAGGAGCTCTTTGTGCTAAGTGGCAGAGGGCACCGAGATGTGTGAACATTTTACAGAGAGGTCCTGGTTAAGATACATGCAGATACTGATTCACTAAAGGAGGCTTAGGCAAAACACCCTCTATGGGCCGAATCTGGCCCACCAAGCCACTGGATCCGGCCCGCGGATGCAGCGGGGAGTTTCAGGCAGACTCCCCTGCTTGCCCCACCCCCACACGCCACTCAGAAAAGCAGCTCCGGAGCCATTTGTGTGCCACAAACTGTGAGCCCGGAGGGGAGGGGAATGGTGCTTCATGGCTGCTCCTGCCCCCAGCCCAATCCCATTGGCCGGTTTCTAGCCAATGGGAGCTGCCTGTTTGAAAAACAGGCACCATGGCAATCACCATGCCCCCCTCCCCTCAAACTCTTATTCACCAACACACAGGGCCCCTGCAGCTTGTGCGGGGGTGGGGTAGGCAGGGAGGCTGCCTGAGAAATGTGCTGGGCTGCTGGCTGGGAGTCTCACTGCTAAGTCTCCTGGCCAGAGCCTGCTTCTGGCACCTCAGCCCCTCCCTCCTCCCAACCCTCTGTGCCCCCCACTCTTGCACCTCTACCTCACATAAGCCAAACCCTCAGCCCCTCTCCTGAGCCCATCCCTCCCCCCCCAGACCCAGCACCCCAATTTTCTGCCCCAGATCACTATCCCCTCCTGCCCTAGGTTACAACCCAAACTTCTGCACCCTAATTCCCTGCCCTAGGTCACAATCCAAAACCCGGCACCCCAATTCTGTGGCTCAGGTCACAACCCCCTCCTGTGCTAGGTCACAACCCAAACCCCTGCACCGCAGTCCCCTGCCCTAGGTCGCAACCCCAGGCCAATCAGGGTGTCTGAGGGGGGAGCATGGGAAGCTTCCTGGCCCCGCCCCATCTGCCTGAGGCCCCGCTCCTTCTGAGGCAGCCTGCAGTTACTTCAGAGATTTGTGAAGTGCCCCCCCTTAAAAAATGATTGCATGCCTCTGCACTACACGGTGGTATGGGAGGTTTCTTTCAGTCACTGCAAAATGTGTGTGTAGATAATACTATGTGTTTGTACTGAAAATTATGTTCTTAAGGTAGGTAACCAGGAAGTGACATGTCTCCAACAGGTCCCTTTTAAAGAAGAGGTAACAAACACTTATCTCTTTGTCTGGTCATGTGTGTAGTGGACATTGGATGTCTCCAAATGGCTGCCTGTTTGTGTACTGAGCCAAATGCTAATCAAAAGACTGAGAACTTGTCCTGCAAGGAAACATACAGGGAGAAATAAACAGCAGGTGGGGACCCTGTTTAGGAGGAAAGAGAGTAGATTGCAGAGGTATATCTGAGAGTGGAGAGGTTCACCAAGCAGGCAGGCTGGCAGTGTGACTTGTCTCATGAATGGAAGATCTCAGCCAGGCCTGGCTGGAATGCTGGAAGGACTTTGAGCTGAAGTTTGCTCTATGAGTGAAGGAAGGATCTCATTAAATACCTCTAGGTTCTAGAATGTGCGTTGTGATTCTATTTCACATGCTTACTGCCATTGAGTTAAATAAACTTTGGATTCTTTTCACTATCAATGTGTCTAAGTGCTGTCTGTGAAGCAGAATGGTGAACTGAGGTGGAACTGATAAGCTGGGGCATGCTGCTTCTTTGGGGACACTAAATATGTGAACACTTGTCCATTGGATCAGTGGCTGGACATTCCCTGGGGATACTTGGGGTACATCTACACTGCATGCTTATTTTGAAATAAGCTATTTCAGAATAGTTATTCTGAAATAGCTTATTTCGAAATAGCACATCTACACTGCAGGGAAGCCTTAAAATTAGTTTGAGGCAGGCTTCCCTAATGTGGATGTGCTACCTCGATTTAGAGCTCCAGGAGGCACTGGGGAGGAATAACTTAGAATGGCCCTGGTGAGGGGCTATTTTGAAATAGCAGCATTGGAGCGTCTACACATGCCTTATTTCGAAATAGCTATTTCAGAATAGGTGTTATTCCTCATAGAATGAGGTTTGCAGTTTTCGGACTATGCTGTCTGTTATTTCAAAATTATTTCAAAATAATGGAATGGCTGTGTAGACACTCGTATGTTTATACCAGAGGTATCCCGAAATAGCTATCCCATGTCCTCACAAGCCCCCTATTATTTTGAAATAATTTTCAAAATAACAGGCACGCTATTTCAGCATCCCAATAACCCTTGTTCCACGAGGGTTAAGGGATGTTTCGAAATAGCACGTTATTTCAAAATTTGGTGCTGTGTAGACAGCACCAAATTTTGAAATAGTCCATTTCGAAATAGACTTGAAATAAACTATGCAATTTGTGTGGCACAAATTGCCTATTTTATTTTGAGTTTAGGGTGCTGTGTAGATTCACCCTAAATTAAAATTTTCACCACTTGATAACCAAGTACATTTTGTCAATGCTGCTCTAATAACTAGTCCACCCAAACCTTGTGAAGCCGTGTCCTTGTTCTGCATCATAAATGGGAGTTGGACGGGGCTAGCTCTCTGGCACAGCAGCAGCAAATAACATTTTGTTAGGCAAGTATTAAATTGGATGCCCTGAGAGGGGGGAAAGTATTCTATTAAGCCAAACATTTTATCAATCAAAGCAATAAAATGGAACAACAGCACAGAAGACCATGCCTTATTATCAGCGAGCTTTATAGAGGGAGCAGTAATAGATTTTCCCCTTCAACTCAAATTAGAATGCAAGCCTGTGTATAGAAATGTAATCAGAAAATGAGGGTTAATAGCAAAATGTGCTAAGTGAACTGTGTGCTTTTGGAGCAGACTTGTTCTATCTGCTGTTGAGCATTGTTTGCATTATTCTCACAGCTGATAAAGGCTGCAACGAATATGGGGTCAGACACATAGTATGGGACAGGTTCTGTCTCCATGAGTCGACAAGATAAATAGCCAAGACAAAAGAAAAGATAACATAGAGGAGAGGCACTGGGAGGGAAGGTGACTTGCCCTTGGTTGCCCAGGAAGCTGGTGGCATATCCAGAAACAGATCCTGGATCTGAGTCCCAATCCAGTGCCTTGAACACAGAGCCATCATTTCTATTTCTTAATAACTTATCCCACCATCCCCTCCACTCCATAAAAAATCTCAAACACCTACACACATCATTCAGACACAGGGTCACAGTCTACTTTCCCATGTATATCTGTTCTTCCTCAACAGTCTTACTGGTTTCATTTAGTCTGCTGGCAGCATATACTATTAGTTCAGGTAAGTCAGCATGCTTTTAATAAGCTGTCAGTGCAGCACTGCTCTCTGTTGGACTGTGTGTCATAGGTCCTATATTGCTGATGACGATTCTCTGTTGGCTGAAGTGAGCTGGTCTTATGTTTCTTCTGAAGCTGAGTGGCAAGGAGTGTAGGAAAGCCAATGGGCTACTTGTCAGATGCTTCTTGGAGAGATCACAAATACACTCATTTCCTACCCATTATATAGCAAGCACCATAGTCAAGTTGAAAGTGAAACCTTATTCTCAGTTCTTGCTGTGCCAAATAATCCCAAATAAACCTGTGACTCAGAGTCTGCAGGGTGATATTTATGGACCTCAGAAGGCCTAACACAGACTTCTTGTAATTTCCAGTCTCTGTTAAAAATCATTATATACCGTTCTTGCCAACCCAGTAAAAATATTAACATTAATAATCGGTGCTTGAAGGCCCATGCTGAGCAGGAATAATAGGATTATCCTACTGTACCAATGCCAAAGACCTTTGATGTAACATTTGTCTCCTTTGCATTGCAGCTTTTGTTCCTAGGACTTTCTTGCTTTTCACTTTCTTGCCTGCACAATTTGTACCAGGTCTCTAGCAGTGAAGTGGCATATTAGATAAGATGAATGGGGAGATGGAGAAAAGACAGTGAATAAAATGGGGATGCACATTTTCAACATCCTCACTGAACAGCATTCAAAAAACATATCACTTAGACTGTCTTTACACTGTCTGTAATTACTGTTTCTTCCTGAGATTTTATGCAGTGGATTTGATGGTCATAAGATGCTCAAAGGAAATGGTACCCAGAAGGTATCATTCAGATTTTTAGTTCTGAATTAGCACTTGAAAAGCAACTTCTTGGCTAAAAGAGAAACTTCTCAGCTCTTTACAATCTCCCAGTCATGTGTAATGAATTGGAAGCGGGTTGCTAGAGTGCATGGGGCAGAGATGAAAACAGGAGAAATTAGTAAACGGGACAGATGGAACTTGCCTGCAAGCCATTTGATGCGTGGGTCTCATGAGATTTCCAAAACTGCCTTCTTGGATTGTGGATCTTCCTTTTTAGTGCCAGTTGGAAATGAAGATTTGTGGATGGACTTATAAACCACACACCTAGTGTGGTTCACTGTCCCATGGAGTGGTATTTACACCACTTACAGTGAGTGATAACAACAAGAGAGCTGTACAGCTTAAGCTGGGTGGTAACTGCCTTTTTAGCTCAAGGTGTAGAGGCTCCTACATTAAGCTCTAGAGATCCCAGGTTCAAATCTGCCTGGTGGTGGTTATAGACTCACAGGTGGCTGGATGAATTAAGAATGGAGGAAAAAGGAACCAATATGAGCTTTCACTCCAAACTACAGGTTGAACTTCTATCATCCAGACAGTCAACGTCAGTGGTCTGGTATTTGTGTGTGGTCCTGGGGAAGAACCAGGCCCTGCACTATATAGGGTTGCCAGATGGTTTTAACAAAAATACCAGAAACACTTGACATTACATCACAATCAACATTACAACTTATTTAGAAAATACCAGACATTTATATTTTTTCAGTTTGTTTCCCGAATAGAAAGCTCAACTACTGGACTGTCCAGTTCGAAACCAGACACCTGGCAACCCTATGCACTAAGCAACTCCTTTTACACCTTCCTGGAGTTCTGGAGCACCACAAAAGGCTGATTTACAATGTTCAAACTCAGGGAGGCAAAGTGAGGCAGGGGACAGGGAGCTCTCAGGAGAAGAGGTGGGCTGGGTTCCACAATTACTATAGCTCTTTTTTGTTACAGCATAGAGAATGATAAGAGTTTGCAGGGATGAAAAAAACATTCTCTTCGTGGAATTCCCATTTTAAAAAAATAGTAAAAAAAATTAGATGGAAAAAAATAACAATCCCTTTTTTTATAAGCGTACCCTTGACTCCATTACCTGAAGCTTCAGGGGGTTGCTGAGTTAGCCTGTACAGCCGTGGTCACCAACCCATCGATCGCGAGGGCTCAACCAGTCAATCGCGAGGCATGCAGGGCTCCCCCCATTTCCCCTCGCCCCCAAGAAGCCCCACTACCTACCTCCAATGACAATGGAGGTAGTGCCGGCTTCCTGTGGGGTGGACGGAAGTCCTGCAGCTGCACGCTACTTCCGGGGGTTCTGGAAGTGTGCTGGCTGTTCCCCTCCCCCAGGTCTGTGGCATGCCGTGAACTTGTGTGCCGGGAGTCCCCAGAGGAGGCGTGCTCTGGGGCTTCCCTGCTCTGTGGGAGTGGGGAGTCGTCCCCGGAGGAGACACCAGCCGGGGCTTCCCTGCTCTGCGGGACCGGGGAGTCATCCCCGGAGGAGGCACACACCAGGGCTTCCCTCCTCTGAGGAGTGGAGGGGAGAGGAGTCCCAGGAGGAGGCGGGAGTGGGGGACTCCCCGCCCCCTGCCCTCAGCAACACCCTGTCCCCTGTCCCCACTGGCACCCTGTCCCCTGCTGCAGAATCCTGTCCCCTACCCCCCGGCACCCTGTCCCCTCTCCCCTGTCCCCCACTGGCACCCTGCCCCCACCCCAGCACCCACTAGCACCCTTCCCCAGTACCATGTCCTCTGCTTCCACCAGCACAGTTGGGGCCACATTAGTGAGACTTGGGGGGGAGGGGGTTTGGAGGAGGTTTTTTTGCATCTCACTTGTGTGGCTCCCAACTGACTTTTCTGTGGGTCATTGACCCCTGACTCAAAACAGGTTCCCTGCCCTTCTCAGAAATGAAGACAATGCAGAAACTTTTTGTGTTTGACATAGTATTTTATTTAAAAATGAAGCCTGGCCAACAAACCCCCAACTGGGGCCAAGCCCCCATCTGGCCACAGCATCATAACACTCCTGCACTCTCCTTTCCCCCAGACCCTAGATCTGAGCCTATCATACACTGGACCCACCTGCCCTGAGCTCCTCACATACCCCAACCCAAATTCCTGCACCCTCACATCCAGAAGTCTGTGGCTTGCTTAGTACCCCAACCCGCCATCTGACCCCAACACTCCCCAGCCTGGAGCTCCCTCCCCGAGCCAGCGTCCCCTTCTCCACCTCCTCCTGCATCCACATTTCCTCCCAGAGCTTGCACCTCTCACCCCTTCCCAAATTCCTCATTCCCACCCCAGAGCCCACATATCCTGTCTCAACCCAGTGAGGGGACAGCTAGACTGCAGGAGTTTTTCCAGGATTCCAGAGACATCCCAGAAAAACTCTTCCGCATCCAGGGACACATTTGTTCTTCTGCTTTTTTTAGTGGAAGAGTAAACATGCTCTTTTGGTAATCCCTGTATTCTTCGTTCCACAAGGAATAAGCGGGCTTTCGAAAGAAGGGGTTTTTCTGACATTTGGTCAAGTCTAGACAGGCCAAATGTTGGGAAAACCTCTTCCTACAGAAGAATCGGGAAAAAAGCGGCAGTGTAGAGTGTATAAGGGCTGGGGATAGCAAGTGATGGAGAGGAGGAGAACAGAGAGGGCAGGGCTTCAAGGAAGGGGTGGGGTCTTGGGGGAAGGATGGGGTGGTAGATCTTGGCTTGTTCTGACATTTAAAAAGTGATCTTGGGTGTAAAAAGGTTGGAGACCACTGCTGTACAGGATAAACTTAAAAAAACAACAAATAGTCTGGTAGCACTTTAAAGACTAACAAAGCACATAGATGGTATCATGAGTTTTCATGGGCACAGCCCACTTCTTCAGATAACTGGTCTTTGTTCTGGATGCAAGACTGACTCCTAGGGGACCCCACTAGATACACACTTTCTGCCTGAGAGCAAACCATTTGTAATGACTCTTTGAGAAGGGCATTTCAACCTGTTGTGCACCCAGAATAATTGAACCTGTGACCTTAGGGACTAAAGCCACATGTCTAAAGCCAGCTGGTGCTCAGCTAAAGCTGCAGAGAAGATTCACTCTCCCTCTCTCACAGTGCCTCTGGATTACACTAATACCAGGGGGAGGCAACAACTGTGAAGTCTTAGTGCTCATGAGTGAGGCTGATTTTCAAGATGGCTAAACAGATTGCATGGATGGCCTGAAAGACAAAGCTGAATAAGCACATTCTCCTTCAGAAACACTAGGCGGGCAAATCCATAGACTTTTAGATTTGAACCTTCCTGGATTGGGAGAGGCAGGGAGAACAGCTGTTCAGATGAAAAGTTTTTATTTGTGTCTTATAGCTTGTTTGCAATTAAAAATCTGCTGTCTTTTTATGACCTAAAATCCTGAATATGTTTGGCCTGAACGGAAGGGAGCCCAGAGACGTGAGAGAGGCAAAGTGTGTGTGGGGGTGGAGAGAAGGAAAAACTGTTCTTAATGAGGCAAAGCATTTTTTTGAATGCCAGCTGGCTAATTAGTAACAGGGACAATTCCTTTGCACAGTCTGATTAGCACAGACAGAGCTAGAGGGCTCTTTTCATGTTTATCCTATTAATGTAAATAGTCTTAATCCATGGAGGCGTGTGATCCAACAAGAGAGGCTAGAAGAATTATCTAGCTTATCAGCTCTTGGGAGCAAAGACCTTACTGCCTATAGGTCAGTCTGGGCTAGGCTCCTACCCAAGGGAGGGAGAACTCCTCTTAGGGGTCTGGGCTGGTTTCCCAGGTCTTGTGTCCGGGTACAGAAGAGTGAGGAAGTTCTGTGTACCTGCTTACTACCCTGAAGAGCAGATGAGAGAAAACTTTGGCTCCTCCCCCTTGACGAGCTCGCCAGCAGGATTGAGACAGGGTGTGTGGTGTGATAACTTGCAATGGTTAAAGGCTAGCAGCAAATTGATACTTCCCTGGAACTTGGGGGAAGCAGGGAGGGATCTGAGGTTCAGATAGGCATCTCCACAGCACCAATGTCTCCTGGGACTACCACAGGATGGGTCCGTATATGACAATTTGTGACTATACCCACAGACCTAACCTATCCCTATTCCTTTAACATGAAATTCACACCTATGGCCCTGTATGTATAATAGTACTAGTAACTGAGTAACCTGGATCCTCAATGGCATTCCAGTGCCTAACTCCCTGTTAGCGAACAGGAGCAGCTAACAGGGAGTTTGGAGAGGGAGTTCTCCAGGTAAAGGAGGAGTAAATACGGGACCCTTGTGGTAAGTGGCTGTCTGTAGTGTGTGTTTGTGTGCGGGGGGGTTACTTGCTGTGTGCTGAGCTTGTGTTTGTCTGTTTGTTTGTTTGGTTTGTTTGTTTGAAGGAGCTTCTAAAAGGTTCGAAATCTAGAAGCCTCTGTTAATTGGCTGAGCCTCAGTCAGAGGGAGGGGCTACCAGGGTTTTATAAGTTTGAGTCAGCGACCAGGAGCAGCTAACAGGGAGTTTGGAGAGGGAGTTTAGAAGGGGAGGTTATAGGGCACTAGTGACTTCTGACCTTCTTTAAGCATAACTTTTATAATAATCTATATTCCAGACATTTAACAAGAAGCCCAGTTTATACTTAAACTTATTCATAAGAAAAATGGAGTCAGAAGCCCAGCAGCAGAGTGGGGGCTATCCTGTTTATTGCGTCGAGTGTAACATGTATGATTACCTGCCCTGTGGGCGAGTGGCGTATGTGTGCACCCGTTGCAAGGAGCTGCTGACCCTCAGAGATCGCATTGGCATTCATCCAAGGGTTATAAAAGAACTCAAATGGGAAATTGCTGAACTATTATCTGTGGTTTGTAACCTATCCTTTAAATCGGCTTCCGTACCTAATGACTGGAAGGTAGCCAACGTGACACCAATATTTAAAAAGGGCTCTAGAGGCGATTCAGGCAATTACAGACCGGTAAGTCTAACTTCAGTACCGGGCAAATTAGTCGAAACAATAGTAAAGAATAAAATTGTGAAGCATGTAGAAGAACATAATTTGTTGGACAAAAGTCAACATGGTTTCTGTAAAGGGAAATCCTGTCTTACTAATCTATTAGAGTTCTTTGAAGGGGTTAACAAACATGCGGACAAGGGGGATCCAGTAGATATAGTATTCTTAGATTTTCAGAAAGCCTTTGACAAGGTCCCTCACCAAAGGCTCTTGTGTAAATTACATGGCCATGGGATAAGAGGGAAGGTCCTTTCTTGGATTGAGAACTGGTTAAAAGACAGAAAACAAAGGGTAGGAATAAATGGTAAATTTTCAGAATGCAGAGGGGTAACTAGCGGTGTCCCCCAAGGGTCAGTCCTAGGACCAATCCTGTTCATCTTATTCATAAATGATCTGGAGAAAGGAGTAAGCAGTGAGGTGGTAAAGTTTGCAGATGATAGTCAAGACGGAAGCAGACTGTGAGGGACTCCAAGAAGATCTCACCAAAGTGAGTGATTGGGCAACAAAATGGCAAATGAAATTTAATGTGGATAAGTGTAAAGTAATGCACATCGGGAAAAATAACCCCAACTATACGTACAGTATGATGGGGGCTAATTTGGCTACGACAACTCAGGAAAGAGATCTTGGAGTTATCGTGGACAGTTCTCTGAAAACTTCCACACAGTGTGCAGCGGTGGTCAAAAAGGCAAATAGGATGCTAGGAATTATTAAGAAAGGGATAGAAAATAAGACACAGAATATCTTACTGCCCCTATATAAAACTATGGTACGCCCACATCTTGAATACTGTGTACAGATGTGGTCTCCTCACCTCAAAAAAGATATTTTGGCCTTGGAAAGGGTTCAGAAAAGGGCAACTAAAATGATTAGGGGTTTGGAATGGGTCCCATATGAAGCGAGGTTAAAACGACTATGACTTTTCAGTTTAGAAAAGAGGAGACTGAGGGGGGATATGATAGAGGTATATAAAATCATGAGTGCTGTGGAGAGGGCTGATAAAGAGAAGTTATTTATTAGTTCCCTAAATAGAAGAACTAGAGGACACCAAATGAAATTAATGGGTAGCACGTTTAAAACTAATAAAAGAAAGTTCTTCTTCACACAGCATGTAGTCAGCCTGTGGAACTCCTTGCCAGAGGAGGCTGTGAAGGCTAGGACTATAATAGAGTTTAAAGAGAAGTTAGATAATTTCATGGAGGTTAGGTCCATAAAAGGCTATTAGCCAGGGGATATAATGGTGTCCTTGGCCTCTGTTTGTCAGAGGCTGGAGAGGGGTGGCAGGAGACAAATCGCTTGATCATTGTCTTCGGTCCACCCTCTCTGGGGCACCTGGTGCTGGCCACTGTCGGCAGACAGGCTACTGGGCTAGATGGACCTTTGGTCTGACCCAGTACGGCCATTCTTATGTTCTTATGTTCTTATGAGTTCGGGCTTTAGAGGCCAGGGTAGCTGAACTGGAGGAGCTAAGGGAGTTAGAGAGCTATGTTGATGAGACTTTCCGGGACACTGTAGTACTGTCCCACCTCCAGTCTGAGAGCCCCAGTGCTCTTAAAGAGGATGAAAGTCTCAAGGGAACAGAGCATTCAATGGGAACAGAGGGAAACCATCCCATAGTTGGGACCCTCCTTCCAGAGGATGTTGCGGTATCCTCTCGCACTGAGGATACCTCTGAGGGGGAGGGAACGCCAGTTGTTAGGAAGAGGCAGATGTTAGTAGTGGGTGATTCGATCGTTAGAAACATAGATAGTTGGGTTTGTGATGACCGGGAGAACCGTATGGTCACTTGCCTGCCTGTTGCGAAGGTTGCGGATCTCTCGAGGCATCTAGATAGACTTATCTGTAGTGCTGGGGAGGAGCTGGTGGTCGCGGTACATGTAGGTACCAATGATGTAGGGAAGGGTAGGAGAGATGTCCTGGAGGCCAAATGTAGGTTGCTAGGAAAGAGACTGAAATCCAGGACCTCTATGGTGGCATTCTCGGAAATGCTTCCAGTTCCATGCGCAGGGCCAGGTAGGCAGGCAGAGCTTCAGAGTCTCAATGCATGGATGAGACGATGGTGTAGGGAAGAGGGGTTTAGATTTATTAGGAACTGGGGACACTTTTGGGAGAGGGGGAGCCTATACAGGAAGGATGGGCTCCACCTAAACCAGTGTGGAACCAGACTGCTGGCACTAAACATTAAAAAGGCTGTAGAGCAGTTTTTAAACTAAGAGATGGGGGAAAGCCGATTGGTGCGGAGATGCACATAAATCGGATGGAGACTTCTCTGAGAGGAGAATCCATTGATAGAGATTCTCTAAGCTGTAGTCAGAAAGAGAGGAGGGGAGAGGACAAACCATGGGCCAGAGCAGACAAACAACCGCATATAAAGGAATCCAATGCATCAGGGAAGGGCAGACAAATAAGCAGTGGCAAATTTTTAAAATGCTTCTACACAAATGCTGGGAGTCTGACTAATAAGATGGGTGAACTAGAGTACCTCGTATTAAAGGAGGAGATTGATATAATAGGCATCACTGAAACCTGGTGGAATGAGGAAAATCTGTGGGACACAATCATACCGGGATATAAAATATATCGGAAGGCTAGAGCAGGCCGTGTGGGTGGCGGAGTGGCACTGTATGTGAAAGATAATGTAGAATCAAATAAAATAAAAATATTAAATGAATCAACATGTTCAATAGAATCGCTATGGATAGTAATTCCATGCTCCAATAATAAGAAATTAGCAGTAGGGATATATTACAGACCACCTGACCAGGACAGCGATACTGACATTGAAATGCTGAGGGAGATTAGAGAGGCTATCAAAATAAAGAACTCTATAATAATGGGGGATTTTAATTATCCCCATATTGACTGGATACATGTCACTTCAGGAAGAGAAGCAGAGATAAAATTTCTCAATGGCTTAAATGACTGCTTCTTGGAGCAGCTGGTACAGGAACCCACAAGGGGAGAGGCAATTCTTGATTTAGTCCTGAGTGGAGCGCAGGATCAGGTCCAGGAGATATCCATTACAGGACCGCTTGGGAATAGTGACCATAATATAATAACATTTAACATTCCTGTGGTGGGAAGAACACCTCAGCAGTCTAGCACTCTGGCATTTAATTTCAAAAAGGGGAATTACACAAAAATGAGGAGGTTAGTTAAACAGAAATTAAAAGGCACAGTGACTAGAGCCAAATCCCTGCAAGCTGCATGGAAACTTTTTAAAGACACCATAAGAGAGGCCCAACTTAAATGTATACCCCAAATTAAAAAACATAGCAAGAAACCTAAAAAAGAGTCACCGTGGCTTAACCACCATGTAAAAGAAGCAGTGAGGGACAAAAAGGTGTCTTTTAAGAAGTGGAAGTCCAATCCTAGTGAGATAAATAGAAAGGAACATAAACACTGTGAAATCAATTGTAAAAATGTAATAAGAAAAGCAAAAAAAGATTTTGAGGAACAGCTAGCCAAAAACTCAAAAAGAAATAACAAAATGTTTTTTAAGTACATTAGAAGCAGGAAGCCTGCTAAAAAACCTGGCGTCCCCTAGACGATCGAGATAGAAAAGGAGCAATCAAGGATGATAAAGCCATTGCGGAGAAACTAAATGATTTCTTTGCTTCAGTCTTCAGGGCTGAGGACGTTAGGGAGATTCCCAAATCTGCACCATCCTTTGTGGGTGATGAATCTGAGGAACTGTCCCGGATTGAAGTGTCATTAGAGGAGGTTTTGGAACAAATAGAAAAACTTAATGTCAACAACTCTCCGGGACCAGATGGCATTCATCCAAGGGTTCTGAAAGAACTCAAATGGGAAATTGCTGAACTATTATCTGTGGTTTGTAACCTTTCCTTTAAATTGGCTTCTGTCCCTAATGACTGGAAGGTAGCTAACGTGACACCAATATTTTAAAAGGGCTCTAGCGGCGATCCTGGTAATTACAGACCGGTAAGTCTAACTTCAGTACTGGGCAAATTAGTCGAAACAGTAGTAAAGAATAAAATTGTGAGGCACGTAGAAAAACATAATTTGTTGGACAAAAGTCAACATGGTTTCTGTAAAGGGAAATCATGTCTTACTAATCTATTAGAGTTCTTTGAAGGGGTTAACAAACATGCAGACAAGGGGGATCCAGTAGATATAGTATACTTAGATTTTCAGAAAGCCTTTGACAAGGTCCCTCACCAAAGGCTCTTGTGTAAATTACATGGCCATGGGATAAGAGGGAAGGTCCTTTCTTGGATTGAGAACTGGTTAAAAGACAGGAAACAAAGGGTCAGAATAAAAGGTAAATTTTCAGAATGGAGAGGGGTAACTAGTGGTGTTCCCCAAGGGTCAGTCTTGGGACCAGTCCTGTTCAACTTATTCATAAATGATCTGGAGAAAGGGGTAAGCAGGGAGGTGGTAAAGTTTGCGGATGATACCAAACTATTCAGGATAGTCAAGACAGAAGCAGACTGTGAGGGACTCCAAAAAGATCTCACCAAACTGAGTGATTGGGCAACAAAATGGCAAATGAAATTTAATGTGGATAAGTGTAAAGTAATGCACATCGGGAAAAATAACCCCAACTATATGTACAGTATAATGGGGGCTAATTTGGCTATGACAAATCAGGAAAGAGATCTTGGAGTTATCGTGGATAGTTCCCTGAGAACTTCCACACAGTGTGCAGCGGCGGTCAAAAAGGCAAATAGGATGCTAGGAATTATTAAGAAAGGGATAGAAAATAAGACACAGAATATCTTACTGCCCCTATATAAAACTATGGTACGCCCACATCTTGAATACTGTGCACAGATGTGGTCTCCTCACCTCAAAAAAGATATTTTGGCCTTGGAAAGGGTTCAAAAAAGGGCAACTAAAATGATTAGGGGTTTGGAACGGGTCCCATATGAAGCGAGGTTAAAACGACTGTGACTTTTCAGTTTAGAAAAGAGGAGACTGAGGGGGGATATGATAGAGGTATATAAAATCATGAGTGCTGTGGAGAGGGCTGATAAAGAGAAGTTATTTATTAGTTCCCATAATAGAAGAACTAGAGGACACCATATGAAGTTAATGGGTAGCAGGTTTAAAACGAATAAAAGAAAGTTGTTCTTCACACAGCGTGTAGTCAACCTGTGGAACTCCTAGCCAGAGGAGGCTGTGAAGGCTAGGACTATATAACAGAGTTTAAAGAGAAGCTAGATAATTTCATGGAGGTTAGGTCCATAAAAGGCTATTAGCCAGGGGATATAATGGTGTCCTTGGCCTCTGTTTGTCAGAGGCTGGAGAGGGATGGCAGGAGACAAATCGCTTGATCATTGTCTTCGATCCACCCTCTCTGGGGCATCTGGTGCTGGCCACTGTCAGCAGACAGGCTACTGGGCTAGATGGACCTTTGGTGTGACCCAGTACGGCCATTCTTATGTTCTTATGAAATCAATGGAGACTAGGTATCTAAGTACCACTGAGGATCTGGGTCCAAGTTCTTGAGGTTATGTTGGTCTTTGAGTGACAATATGATGATGTTTTCCAATGCATTGCTCCTCATTCAATGAAGAAAACTGAGCTTGTAGCATTACCTGTCATTTTCCACTTAGTTTAGTCAGTGTCATTGGTGACTCGATTTGTGTTCAGTGTTGAAAAACAATGAAGAACTAGCATGTTCCTGAACATTCCAAGCTCTTCCTCTTTATTCCACTGTACAGAGGGTCATTTAATCATTGTCTTCTTCCATCACCAAGACTAGGTAAGGGTAAGGAGAGATCTACACTAAAAGGGAAGGTTGAATCAAGATACGTAACTCTAGCTACATTAATGACATTGCTGGAGTCGACGTACCTTGTTTTGAGTTTCCGTGCCATCCTCACAGTGGGAGGGCTGCCAGTGGGAGGGAGCAAATTCTCCCGTTGGCTTCCCTTAACTCCTCTCAGAAGCAGGAGTACTGGATGCCAACAGGAGAGCCCTCTGAGTTTGCTTTAGCGAGTCTTAACTAGACTCGCTAAATCAAATTCTGGAAGATAGATTGCAGCAGCATTGAGCTTTCATTAAATAAAGACATGGCCTGAGATTCTGAGCAGATTCCCTGCACATTTGCTTTGAGCTGCTATTTGAACATGTCGGGGAGGTGCCTAGTTGATTTTATAAAGTGTCACCTTGGATATCTCTGGCCTCTCTCTCCATGAACTCTTTCACAGAGATGTAAATTTTTGTATCATATCAAATGAGTGTAGTTGGCACCTTTTGGTGCTGGTAGTCATGCACTAGCGTTTTAATCTTCTGTGGATGTCATCAGTTCTCAGACTAGCCAGCTTTATGGTGCCTAGAATACGGCCCAGGCACCACATTTAAAACGTTTGCAGCTTCTGCTTCAGATTCTTTGTCAGCACCCATGTTTCACAAGTAATGTGGATACAATGAGTGTTGTATATAATCCATTTTTTAGCTGTTTCAGACACTGATTTTAAGGTTACAAACATTTTTATTCTGACACATGAATATTCATCCGGCAGTAGCTATCTACTTGTTGATGTCGTCTTTCTAGCAGCTGTCGTGTTATGAAGGAAGTCAAGTAGTTAAAGCTGTCTACTTGTTTGATGACTACACCTTTAATGGCTAGTTTACCTGATAATGAAATTTTGATGTTAACATTAGTTTAGTCTTTTGTTTATCCATTTTTAATCCATAGTGTCTGGCTGCTGGGTATAGGTTAATCCTGCTTCTTGATTGCATTCCTTTATAAGCATTATTAAATTATCATTTGCAAAGTCAAGGTGGATCATTTACCATAGTATCATTAAGCCTCCACCAAGGTTAATAAAGGAGTTAGACAAAACACTTTCTAAATACAGCGTATTGGACTAAGTATGCATCACTGATTGACTCTGGTTCTCGCTTCAAACCATTCTGTAGCACACCATTGACCTTTCCTGCATGCCAAGCTGTGTTATAGGGAGTAGGCAGTATTTGAATCTGCTTATTCCTAAAATGGCACTACTTGAGTACTTTCCCAGAGCCACTTTAACAGAGTCAAATGCTTGTTTAAAGTCAATACCTGTGCAAAACAAGGGTCTATTGAATTCTCTCTTCCTTATGCAGATGGTAATTTGCATCTACAGAGTTGTCTTCATTGTGGCTCATGATTAATGTTCTACTGGCCAGGAATGGGCTGAGGGACATTAGATAAAGAAACATCACTAATATTAGAACATCAGAATGGTCATACTGGGTCAGACCAGTGGTCCACCTTGCCTAGTACCCTGTCTTCTGATGGTGGTCCACAGCAGAGTTTCAAGCGGAGTGTACAGAACAGGGCAATTCTGGAGTGATCCACTCTGATCTTTCACTCCCAGTTTCTTGTATGCAGTTTTTCCCCGACCACCGTCGCTAAACGGCCATTGATGAAGTCATCCCACACATCCATTTTTTAAATCCACTTATACTTTTTGCCTTCACAATATCCTCTGGCCATATGTTCCACAGGTTGACTGTGTATCGTGTAAATAAAAACTTCTTTTTGTCTGGTTTTAAACTGGACGCCTGTTAATTTCATTGAGGCTACGTCTAGACTGCAAGCCTCTTTTGAAAAAGAGCGCCTAGATTACAACCAGTACTTTCAAAAAAGCAAGCCACTTTTTCGAAAGAGGGCACCCAGGCAATCTGGATGCTCTCTTTTGAAAAAGCACAGTTTGCATTACATAGTGCCTTTTTTCGAAAAAGCACTTTCGAAAAAAGGCGTTTCTCCTCGTAAAACAAGGTTTACTGTTGTTGACAAAACCGCCGCGTTCTCTTGATTTACTGTCTACAGAATGCGGCGGCAGTCTAGACACAGGTAAAGATTTTTCAAAAAAAGGCCACTTTTTATGGAAAATCCCTGTAGTCTAGACACACCCTGAGTGATACCCCTCGATCTTGTGTTATCTTCCTTATTCACTTTCTCCCTATCATTCATGATATTATGCTAATCTCCCTTAGTTGACTCTTTTCTAAATTGAATAGTCCCGGAGTCTTCAATTTCTCTTCATGGGGAAACTGTTCCATACGCTAATCATTTTTGTTCCCCTTTTTTTTTTAACTTTTGCCTATTCCAATATTTCTCATTTGAACTGGGGTGTCTAAAACTGCACGCAGTATCGAAGGATGGACCTATACAGTGGCATTATATTTTTCCATATTATCTACCCCTTTCATCATGGCTCCTAGCATTCTGTTATGGGGTTTTTAACTGCTGCTGCACATAGAGCAGATGCTTGTAAGAACTATCCACAATAACTCCAAGATCTCTTTCTTGTGGTGTTACAGCTAATTTAGATCAGGTCATTTTGTATGAATAGTTGGAACGATGATTTCCAAGGTGCATTACTTTGCATTTATTAACATTGAATTCACTCTGCCATTTTGTTGCCCAGTCATCCAGTTTAGTAAGATCCCTTTGTAACTCTTTGCCGTCAACTTGGACTTAATTATCTTGAGTAATTTTGTATCATCCTCACACTTTGCTTCACTGTTTACCCCTCTTTCCAGATCATTTATGAATATAATGAACAGCCCTGGCTGCAGTAAAGATCTTCCAGGGACCCTGGACTCCATGGTGAAGACTGATCATTTATTCCAACTCTTTGTTTCCTGTTTGTTAACCAGTTAGTGGTCCATGAGAGGATCTTCTCTCTTATCCCATGACTGCTTAATTTGAAGAGGGACCCAATTAAAGGCTGTCTGAAAATGCAAATACATGGTATTGACAAGTCTCAGAGGGGTAGCCATGTTAGCCTGTAATTTTAAAAACAACGAGTCGTTCTGTGGCACCTTAGGGTAAGTCTACACAGCAGGGCAAAAGTTGAATTAAGCTACACAACTTCAGCTACGTCAGTTGTGGAACTGAAGTCAAAAGAGCTTACTTCAGCTTTTGGCGCTGTCTACATAGCAGGAAGTCGAAGGAAGAACATTCTTCTTTTGACTTCCCTTACTCCTCGTGAAATGAGGGTTACAGGACTCAGAGTAAGAAGTCCTCCAACTTACCATTATTTCGAAATAATGGTTTGCTGTGTAGACGTGCGCTATGTTATTTCGGAATAACGT
Source organism: Pelochelys cantorii (assembly GCA_032595735.1). Classification (NCBI taxonomy): domain Eukaryota; kingdom Metazoa; phylum Chordata; order Testudines; family Trionychidae; genus Pelochelys; species Pelochelys cantorii. The sequence continues at coordinate 253,319,025 of CM064327.1, read as the reverse complement.
TATTCCAAAATAACACTGCTGTGTAGACATGCCCTTAGTCTCTAAGGTGCCACAGGGCTACTCATTTTTTATGGTATTGACTTTGTCCACATGCTTTTTGATTCCTCAAAGAATTCTAATAGATTGATGAGGCATGATTTCTCTTTACAAATGCTGTAAAGAGGTTCTTCTCCAGTATACTGTGTTCATCTATGTGTCTGATAATTCTGTTCTGTACTATAGTTTAAACCAATTTGCTTAGTACTGAAATTAGGTTTAATCATCTCTAATTTCCAGGATCATCTTTGGAGACCTTTAAAAATTCAGCATTATATTAGTTATCCTCCAGCCATCTGGTACAGAGACTGATTTAAGTGATATGTTACATACTACAGTTAGCAGTTCTGTAACCTCATATTTGAGTTCTCACAGAAATCTTGGGTGAATACCTTCTAGTCTTCATGATTTATTAGTGTTTAATTTATCAATTTATCAATTTGATACAAATAATGAATCATGAACAGACAGTAGCTCTGGAAAAAACCAGATAACATCCAGTCTAAATGGATAAACAAGGCTGGTTATTAATTTATTTGACATAAGCAATCTGGTCAAGCCAATCCACAGGGTTCTTATCAACAATGTTCAACCTCCAGGAGGTCGAGTCATTTTCTAGGTCTCACCAGTGTATGTCATAGAATCATAGTATACTAGAATTGGAAAGGACCTTGAGAGATCATCAAGTCCAGGCCCCGGCCTTCATGGCAGGACCAAGCACCATCTAGATCATCCCTTCTAGTAGATGTCTGTCTAACCTGCTCTTGAATATTTCCAGTAATGGAGATTCCACAACCTCCCTAGGCAATTTATTCAAGTGTGCAATGCCCTTGATAGTTAGGAAGATTTTCCTAATGTCCAACCTAAACTTCCCTTGCTGCAGTTTAAGCTCATTGCTTCTTGTCCTATCATCAGAGGCCAAGGAGAACAATTTTCCCCCCTCCACCCTGTGACACCCTTTTAAATACCTGAAAACCACTATCATGTCCCCTCTCACTCGTCTCTTTTTGAACTAAACAAGCCCAATTCCTTCAGCCTTGCCTCATAGGTCATGTTTTCTAGACCTTTAATCATTTTTGTTGCTCTTCTCTGGACCCTCTCCAGTTTCTCCACATCTTTCTTGAAATGTGGTGCCCAGAACTGGACATAATACTTCAGTTGAGACCTAATCAGTGCAGAGTAGAGCGGAAGAATGACTTCTCGTGTGTTGCTGCATCCCAGAATCATGTTTGCTTTTTTTGCAACAGTGTCACACTGTTGACTCATATTTAGCTTGTGGTCCACTATGACCCCTAGATTCCTTTCTGCAGTACTCCTTCCTAGACAGTCACTTCCCATTCTGTATGTGTGAAATGAATTGTTCCTTCCTAAGTGGAGTACTTTGCATTTGTCCTTATTAAACTTCATCCTATTTACCTCAGACCATTTCTCCAGTTTGTCAGGTCATTTTGAATTTTGACCCTATCTTCCAAAGCAGTTGCAACCCCTCCCAGCTTGGTATCATCTGCAAACTTAATAAGTATACTCTCTATGCCAGCATCTCAATCGTTGATGAAGATATTGAACAGAACCGGTCCCAAAACAGACCCCTGCAGAACCCCACTTGTTATGCCCTTCCAGCATGACTGTGAACCATTAATAACTACTCTCTTAAAACGGTTATCTAGACAGTTATGCACCCACCTTATAGTAGCCCCATCTAAGTTGTATTTGCCTGGTTTATTGTTATAAGGTCATGCGAGACTGTATCAAATGCCTCACTAAAGTCTACGTATACCACGTCCACCGCTTTGCTCTCATCCACAAGACTTGTTATCCTATCAAAGAAAGCTATCAGATTGGTTTGGCATGATTTGTTCTTTACAAATCCGTGCTGGCTGTTACCTGTCACCTTATTATCTTCCAGATGTTTGTAGATGAATTCCTTAATTATCTGTTCCATTATCTTTCCTGGCACAGAAGTTAAACTGACTGGTCTGTAGTTTCCTGGGTTGTTCTTATTTCCCTTTTTATAGATGGGAACTATATTTGCCCTTTTCCAGTCTTCTGGAATCTCTCCCAACTTCCATGACTTTTCAAAGATACTACCTCTATCAGCTCCTTGAGTATTCTAGGATGTCAATTAGATGTCTGGTAACTTGAAGACATCTAATTTTTCTAAGTAATTTTTAACTTCTTTTTTTATTTTAATTTCTAAACCTACTGCATTTCCACTAGCATTCACTATGTTAGGCATCCCTTCATCATCAAACTTCTTAGTAAAGACTGAAACAAAGAAGTCATTAAGCACCTCTGCCCTTTGCAAGTTTCCTGTTATTGTTTCTCCCTTCTCACTGAAGGTTATGGTTTGTTGTTGCATACATTGACATGGTGGACTATCTCTAAAATGCTTCTGAATATCCCGTGCTTGATTTGCATCTTCCCAGCCGGGCACCATTTTTTGAAATTTACAAGCCCGGAATAACTGCCTGCATCTACATGTGGCAGTGAAATGGGCGTTTGAAATAAAGCCCTATTTTGAACTACCTGTTATTCCTCCTGCAATGAGATTTAACAGGTAGTTCGAAATAGGGCTTTATTTCGAATGCCCGTTTCACTGTTGCGTGTAGACACGGGCAGTTATTCCAGGCTTGTAAATTTCAAAAAAAAAAAAAAAAAAAAAGTGGCGCCCAGCTAGGAAGACTCAAATCAAGCCCGGGATATTTAAATCCCGGGCTTGATTTGCAATTCCGAATGCCTACATTTGCAGCCCTATTCCAAAATAGGCTGCAAGTGTAGACATACCCTTAGATGGTTTCTCTGAAATATCACAACCATATATGAATGATGAATATATAGAGGGGTTAGAGTGTGCTAATTTGAGGTACAGTGTGTCACAGATATCTCCCTGCCTTCAGGATGTTATATCCTTTTCCTGTCCTCTTGCTGTTATACCGCCCTCTGCAGGTAACATGTTGTGCTTTCTTCAGGTTAGATTCTTTCCATATGACTCAGCTGCAGTGGGGGAAAGATACCCAGCCGGTTCATTACACTTGCTTTATTGTGCCAGAGGTCAGCTGCTTTCTTCTAGTTACAGCACATTGTCTGCTAAGCATATATAGGGCCAAGTGTTAGTTATTGACACAGGAGATAGTTGGTCTTTACAGCACAGAACTAATTAAATGCTCATTTACAATACAGTCATGTAATACCGAGAGCACAGAAATTAATTATGAAAGGGTGGCATTTCGGAAAGCAGCAGTATTTGCTGAGGAATGTTTCTTTCAAGATTTCTTCTTCTATTTTCCCTAACGGAGAAAAAGTGCTATAAGCCCCATAGAAAATAATATAGAATCCCCTTTATCTGTCTATATTTTTTTTAACTCAATAGAAAGGTTGTTGGGATTTTTTGGGGGGGCAGGAGGGTTGGATTGTAAATCCCTGCAATACTAATACAAAATTTGTCTGCAGACAAAGCAACTTAACTTTGTTTAGTTGGCCTCTTTGTTTCCCATTACATAACTGAGGTTGGATAAACACATATTGAGAAAAAAAAAGGATGAGAAATGCTATAAGTACCATAAAGAGCTAGCAGCATGAGCAGACACCTCATTTTTCACTGTACTGAATGATGTTTGGGAGAAAAATATTCCACATGACAGGGCAGTCCAGGCCATTTTTAAAAAAGTGTTGGAACGCTCAGGGAACCAAAATAATCTTTTTCATGCACAGGTCTGTCTGTGTCTTCAAGCAAATCATTTCCTCTCTGTGTCAGTTTCCCCATATATACTTTCTCATCTTTGTAAGCTGTAGTGTAACTGATCCCATTGCTTTGTAAGCTGTAGTGTAACTGATCCCATTGATTGTTCTGTACATGCTGTAGTATGCTCTGTGTACAGACCCTCCAAATAATTTTGGCATCCCCACAAAATGTGACATACGGCATTAGTTCCCAACGAAATTCTCAATGGGTGAAACCCTTTGCACAGAGATTTGCCTCCTACCCATTAAATCTTGCTTAAAGTGGTGTATGCTGGCCCATTGCAGAGGTGAGAATTCCACCCAGTCTGTATTGTCAACATACATATTAAGAGCTTTGTTGGGGCTACTACCTGGGGTGCTTTCAGAACACTTACACAAAACAAAACACAGCACCTAATCCAGACCTAGTAGAGTATTAGCAGACAGTTGTGTCCTTCTGTAGCCCCACAATGCACCTAGCACATACAAAAACAATGAAGAAAACATAGTTGTATTCGAAACAAACATTGCAAGATACAAGGTCAGATAATGGATAATGCCAAGGTTTAGAGTTAAAAACAAGCATTGGATTAGTTTAGGAAAGATTGAAAAGGATACAGTCATCCCTTCATAATGCCCTGCTGTTTTCACCTATTCTGGCAAGGGACAAAGCTTGGAGATTAATCCTAATGATTTCATGTTTATAACATCACCTTTTGACTCAAGTGAAAGACAGCCTAGCAGATTAAAAGTACTGGACTGTGGGGGTTAGATAAGAAGTTACCTACACACTGGAATTTTTCCAGGACACTGGGATTAATGCTCTGACACTTGAAAAAGAGACCTAACATTGTGAGTACCCCAACTGGTCAGGACTTTGGTCTGACATCACGGTATTATATTCTTGTAGAGTAAAATTTGCCTCTGTGCAAAGGCCCAGTAGGAATGTCATGCCCCACTAAAATCCCTATTCATTTTGCTTGTTGGAGGTGGCATTTATTTTTCACAACAAGCAAATAAATGAACCATTAAGCAAGAATATGATTGAGTCTATTGGATAGGTTGATAAATACCTTTGTTTCACTAGATGTGCCCAAGGTAATCAAGGGAGAAATTTTGGATTTCCCCATATTAGTAGTTTTTCACATGTTCTACAAGTTGGAATCATGCATCTCAAACCGAGGCCTGGCACTTCTATGGGACAACAGAGCCTCCCGTAATTCTATAACACTGCAACTTCTGATTTGCTGACCTTGTACTGTCTAGTGTAACATGTTGAACCTCTTTAATCCTGCACCCTCGTGACCTGACTGGTGCTGAGCCACAGAATTTGCCAAACCATGGGAGGTGAATCTTGTCTAGCAGCATTGCCAACACTTCTACAGCTTACTAGGCTCTTAGAAGACATTTACGGCACGTCTACACTAGCCCCCTAGTTCGAACTAGGGAGGCTATTGAGGGCGACTGAAGTTGCTAATGAAGCACGGGATTTAAATATCCTGCGCTTGATTAGCATAATCCCGGCCGGTCGCCATTTTGGAAACTGATTAGCCCGAAGTAACTGCCCGCGTCTATACGCGGCAGAGAAGCGGGATTCCGAGATAAACCCCTTAGTTCGAATTAACTGTTACTCCTCATGGAATGAGGTTTTAACTGTTAATTTGAACTAAGGGGTTTATCTCGGAATCCCGCTTCTCTGCCGCGTGTAGACGTGGGCAGTTACTTCGGGCTAGTCAGTTTCCAAAATGGCGACCGGCCGGGATTATGCTAATCAAGCGCAGGATATTTAAATCCCGCGCTTCATTAGCAACTTCGGTCACCCTCATTAGCCTCCCTAGTTCGAACTAGGGGACTACTGTAGACATACCCTTAGGGGTAAATTAGAGCTAAATAACAGCACAGAAAACTGAGTGCCAGGACTGGTGGCTGTAAACAAACTTTATGGAACCATGGGAAACTTGGCCACACCCATGATAAGTGGACATCCAGCTAACTAAAATCATGCTGGACCGTGGATATTGCCAGACCACAGAGTGCCAGATTAGAGAGGTTCAACCTGTACAAATGTCATGAAATAGCATTTCTCTGTGTGGTCAGAGTAGGGTAGTTTGGTTTGGAATTTTCAAAGGGGCCTAAAGGAGTTAGGTGCCCAGCTCTGATTAGACCCAGCTGAACATTTTCTGACTGAATATTTTTCCATCAAAAAAGTGACTTTTGTCCAAATCAAAGCTTTCCACGGGAATATGTTCAGTTAGATGTCATGGGAAAATTTGTGTTAGACATCTGTGGATATGTAGAAAGCATTAGTTGCCAGGACTCCACATCTATTTCATAAAGCCCTTACATAAGAATAAATAGGGATATTTCCATGTCTTCAGTAGAGCAGGACTAGAAATTTGGGTTTGGAGCAAAGGGTTTGATTCTCAGACTAAGTTTTACCTATTTTTAAGTTGATTCCTTTACACTGCCAGAGTGGTATAAAGGGACCTTTGTGTGAATGAAAATTCAGGTCTAAGTATTTGAAACAGAAAGACCAAGCTTTTCACTAGCCCAGGAATGTTCATGGATGTTTATAACCAGGGACAGGTACGTTTGGTAAAGATAATAGAAATCCCTTAGAAATACAACAAACTCCAGATTTTTGTCTTGCAATGGCATTCTCTTCAGCACAGACTTTTATCAAGTAACCAAATGAATCATTCCATTTGTGGGACATTTTCTTGTACCAAATTCCCTTTCTGAGTCTAAAGAGACCAACTGGCTTATGCCTGTGTGGGGAACCTTATAGATTCACCCAGAAGAATTTTCGGTGCATTTATCACCTGATTTAATGAATTCAACTTCAGGCAAGTAAGGAAATAAAGTTAATATATTTTCCATTGTCTCTAATTTAAATTTTAAAAAAATCAACTTTGACTGGCTGCATATTTCATATTTGATTATTCAGAGGGAGTCACATGTGGTTCTTGCCTCTGGCAAATGCCTTGAATACCCCCCTTCTCCCAGAGAGATTTTAGTAAAAGGCTTGCAGTGTCATTACATTGATTTATTTTTATTCTTAAAACCAATTAATTTTCCTTGGAATGAGCTGTTTATTAATTAACTTACCTCAGAATGCAGCAAGTTCTCTATCTCTGGCAGTGTTTAAGTCAGGACAAAATGGCGTTCTAGAAGATAAGCTCTAGCTCAAAGAGATGTGAATGGCTTGATGTGGAAATTATTAGCCCTTTGGTCTAACAGATTAAGTTACCACAATTGTCTCTTCTGTCCTTAAGCATTTATGAACCCTCAGGCCCTCAGACCCACACTTGTATTCTGATATTATTTTCCTTGCAAAATTTCAACTTCCAGTATTCTGGTTGGTCTTCCCTTTTTATATCGTGACTAGGGTTGCCAGGTATCTGGTTTTTAACTGGACCGTCCAGTATTTCAGTTTTCTGTTCGGGAAACAAATTGAGAAAACATAAATTTTCTAAATTAGATGTAATGTAGATTGTGATATAATATCAAGTGTGTCCAGTATTTTTGTTGAAACCATCTGGCAGCCCTAATTGTGACAGAAATTTTCATTTGATCAGAGATGATAAAAGAAAGAGATCTTGGAGTATTTGTGGATAGGTCTCTAAGCTCAATGTGAAGTGGCAGTCAAAAAAAGTTAGGAACCATTAATAAAGGGATAGATTATAAGACAGTAAGGGTATGTCTACACTGCAAAGTTAATTTGAAATAACAGCTGTTATTTCGAATTAACTTTAATAGTGTCTATACATGCAGACTGCTATTTCGAAATGAATTTGAAATAGCGGAGCCCTTAATTCGAATTAGGTAAACCTCATTCTACAAGGAGTAACGCCAAATTCGAAATAGCTATTTCGAATTAAGTGCTGTGTAGACGCTTAATTCGAAATAGGGGGCCTCCAACCCTTCCCAGGGAGCCCTGGTGGCCACTCTGGGCACAACCAGGAAAACTTACTCTCCTCTCCCCCAGCCCCGGAGCCATCAAAGGGGTAGACCCTGGCCACACTGCCTGTGCCAGCTCCAAGCCTGCCAGCCCAGAGCCAGCAGCGGCCACCGGGGCCCCTGACCCAGTGGCCCCAAAACATGAGCCAGCAAGCCACTGGCAGCCAGCCCTCCACCACTCCCCAGGAGCAGTCTGCCAGCTCCCAGGAACCTGACAGGGGCTGTAGAAGGCAGGCGCCTTCCTGGTCCAGGGTGGAGATCATGGACCTTATTCAGGTTTGGGGGGGATGCCCCCAACGTCCATGATCGCCGCACTAGACAGAGGAATGCAGCCGTCTATGGCAGGATAGCTACCAGCCTGGCCACCAAAGGCCACATGCGAACCCAGGAGCAGGTTCGCATAAAAGTCAAGTTGGTCCGGCGAGACCCCCAACCCTGAGCCCTGAGCTTCCCCTCCCCCTTCTTCCCCTTGCTTCCCTCCTCCCAGGTTTCCCCCTCCCCTCTCCCACTCTCTCTCTTCCCCTCTCCCATCTCCTTTTCCCAGTCTCCTCAGAGGTCTTTTCCCCCTGCAGTTTTGTTCAATAAACCCAGTTTCTATTTTTGAACATACGTGTCTTTTATTTGACATCAGGAAGGGGGGCTAGGGAAGGGCGTGAGGGAGGACTGGGGCACGAGCCCCCGGTGGGGAGGACTGGGGAGGCTCTAAGGGCTCCTCGGGGTGGACGTTCTCCCTCAGGGCCTTCTGGGTCCTGACAAATCCCCGATGGACCCCCCGGATGGCAGCCTGCAGCAAGTGCAGCCGGGCTGATGGCAACGACTCCATGAGATGCACCAGTGTGCCCAGGGGCAGCTCTGGCTCCATGTGGCCGAGTGCTGTGGTGTCCCGAGTGCGGGCACTGAGGGCACTCCAAGACAGGACTGCTTTGCTGTCCCTCATCGAGGTAGACAAGCAAGCGGGGAACCGTGAGAACTGTCTGTCCGGGGTGGGGGTAGGGTCCCTTTAAGCACAGAGCTCAGTTAGCCTCAGGCAGCAGCCCCATACACTAAGTCCTAACCTGATGCCCTGCCAGCACTGGTTCCGGCCAGCCTTAACTTCGGTTCAGGGTCCACTCAGTGTGGACGTGCTATTTCTAAATAGCAAAATGCTATTTCAAAATAGTTTTTGTGTATAGATGCGTTATTTCAAATTAGCTTAATTCCAATTAACTATTTCGAATTAAGGTAATTAGAAATAGCGCTGTAGTGTAGACACACCCTAAATATAATGCTGGTAAGTGGAGCTGACAGCCTCTCTGGGTCCCTGGGAAAGGTGGGGGATGGGTCTGTGCTCCTGGAAGGGGTGGAGCCTCAGGCAAATGGGGCGGGTCTGGGGCTAGCTTCCTCCAGGAAGCCTCAGCACTGCCTAGAGCATGCCGTGAGGCACTCCAGCTGTGATTTAAAGGGTCAGGAGCACTGGGCCCTTTTGAATTGCCAGGCTCCAGGGAAGTTGCTCCCTTTGTCCATCCCCCATCAGCAAGCCTCATGCTACTATATAAATCCATGGCCCACACCTTGAATATTATATGCAAGGCTGCTCACTCCATCTCATAAAAGATATCTTAGAACTGCAAAAGGTGCAGAGAAGGTCAACACAAATGATGACAGGCATGGAACATCTTCCATAAGAGAAGAGATTTAAAAAACTGGACTTTTCAACTTGGAAAGGATGAGGGGATATAACACAGATCTATAAAACCATGAATGATGTGGAGAAAGTGAACAAGGACACGTTATTTACTCCGTCGTATAACAGAAGAACAAGGGGTCACCCAATAAAATAGGCAGGAAGTTTAAAACAATAGGAAGTACTCCTTCACACAACGCACTGCCAGCTTGTAGAACTGACTGATGTTGTGAAGGCCAAAAGCACAACTGGATTCAAAACAAAATTAGAGAAGTCTATCAATGGCGATGAGAACATGAAAACATGACAAATCAGTAAAAATAAATTAAATCATCTAGATTATCTACTATATACTTGAAAGAGTTTGTCTGTCTGTCTAATTGATCAAGAACTCCTCCTAAACCAGGGTGGACAATAATTTTTGAAGGGGGGGGCCACTTTACAAATTTCTGAAGTGGTCGTGGGCCACCCCAGAAGCGGTCACAGGCCACCCTGGAAGTGGCGAGGCCTGAGGCAGAAAGGGCAGAGCCAAGAGGCTTCCCGTGCTCCCCCACTCACACACCCTGATTAGCCTGGGGGTAGCGGGAGCACGTTAAGTCTTTGTCCCCACCCTTCAGCACCTAGAGAGAACTGCCAGCTCCCCCGTCCTCAGCTGTCGATTGCCTTGGGGGGCAGGGGAGTGTCAGGGTGGCTGCGGGCTGGATCAACCGGCTTGGTGGGCTGGATCCAGCCTGCAGAGGTTGTCTTGCCCAGCTCTGGGGTAAAGGATTTGAGTGCAGGATGGCCTGTGAGGTCTGGGTTTGGATAAAGGAGGCAGTTGTGACCTGGGGCATGAGATTGGGGTGCAGGTGCTTGGGTTGTGACCTAGGACAGAAGGGAGCTGTAACCTAGAGCAGGGGACTGGAGTGCAGGAGCAGGAGCCAGGGTTTGGATTGTGACCTAGGGCAGAGGATTGGGGTACAGGAGTTTGGATTGTTACCTAGGACAGGAGGGGATAGTGATCTGGAGCAGAGGATTGGGGTGCTGGCTCTGGGAGAGGGTGTAGGCTCAGGAGGGGGCAGAGGGTTTGGCTTATGTGGGGTAGGGGGCAGGAGTGGAGGGGGCAGAGGGCTGGGGGGAGGGAGGGGCTGGGGTGCAAGAGGAAGGCTGTGGCCAGGAGACTTACCAGTGAGACTCTTGGCCAGCAGCTCAGCTTGTTTCTCAGGCAGCCTCCCTTCCTGCTCCCCCTCCCCCCACAGACTGTAGGGACCATGTAGATTGGTGAATAAAAGCCTGAGGGGATCGGGGGATGGTGCTTCCCGTGCTGCCTGTTTTTCAAACAGGCAGCTTCCATTGACCTGAAACCAGCCAATGGGATTGTGTTGGGGGCGGGAGCTGCCATGAAGCACCATTCCCCCCTCCCCTTCGGGCTCACAGCTTGAGGAACACAAACGGTCTCGCAGACGTTTTTCTGAGAAGTGTGCGGGGGCAGGGCAAGCAGCGGAGTCAGCCTGAGACTCCCCGTTTCATCAGTGGGCCAGATCCAGTGGCTTGGCAGGCCCGTTCCAGCCCGCAGAGGACATTTTGTCCAGGCCTGTCCTAAACGATGAGAGCTAGGACCACCAAATGTGGTATGTGGCTTCCTCTTATCCTAACATCAAACAAGGTCTGGGTTGGGTTGTTCTAGGAAAAGGGGATGTGCCTGGAATGGGACTGCTACTCATCAAACCCATACAGAAAAAAGACAGAATCACCAGGCAGGTGAAAGGGCCTGGATGGGGCCCCCAACCAGGTCTGCCCCAGCCCAGAGCCTCCTGCTGGGGGTGGGGGGAGGCTTTGAAGCTTCCTCTCCCCAATTTGTACTGGGACATTGCTCGCTGTTCACCTTGATCAGGGAGCGAGGGAAAAGTACACAGTTTGCTGCATTCTTCATTCTGGCTGGGGAGCACAGGAAGCAGGAGCACTCCCCTGGCTGTGCCTACTGAAGCTGCAGTGCCCCCCCCCCGCCCGCCCCCGGGAGGGGTATGGGCTCTGCTCCCTCCTGAGTCATACCTCCTCCCAGAGCCAGCACCTCAATCCTCTGCTCCAGATCACCGTCCCCTCCTGCCCTAGGTCACAACCCAAACCCCTGCACCCCAGTCCCGTGCCCCAGGTCACAACTGCCTCCTTCACCCAAACCCAGACCTCACAGCCCATCCTGCACCTGAATCCCTTACCACAGGGGTGGACAAGACAGCCTCTGTGGGCCGGATCCAGCCCAGCAAGCTGGTTGATCCGGCCTGCAGCTTCCCTGCCACTCCCCCTGCCCCCAGGCCAATCAAGAGCTCAAACATCAAGAGCTCAAACATCACATGCTCCCATGGAGGGGCGTTTTAAACCTGGCCCTAAGCTGCTGCAGGGAAAGAATTGGGGATTCCTCTGTCCTCGGAGCAGCCTGCATGCTCAACTTCTCATGTCCAGCTCACCGCCAGGGCAATGATTTAAATGAAGCATGGATATTTTCATTGTATTTTCAAAAAAAAAAAAAATTAAGAACCCAAGCAACACCAGTAAACCATCTAGTCTATAATAATAAAATACATCTTTTTGTTTCTGTTGCAGGCAGAGAAGAATGTATTTATTGCCGGCCTGTAGGAAGTTGTGATCATTTTTCACAGATGACTACACTTCTGCTGAAAATAACAGGATGAGTCAATTATTGCACTTCCAGCAACTCAGGGAGCAGCAGCCAAACAGAGAGCATTGGGTGGTCATTAGTTGACTAGTGACATGTTTGCAGTCACTCACAATAAAGACAATACCTGGTCCCTCTCATCATGTCTCTGTTAGAGCAAAAAATGTTTATTATAGAGCATTTTCATTCCAGGCCCTTAGTTTTTATGGCTTTTTTTCCTCTCTGCTGAAGTCAACCAGAAAAAAAAATCTCTCCATGAATCTCGAGGTAACATTTTTGGTTATATTATTGCAATTATTTGGTGTTTTTTTCAATGCCCCAGCTTCTGAGGTGTGTCTAGACTACAGGGTTTTGTCGACAAAAGTGGACTTTTGTCGACAAAACTATACCTGCATCTATACTACTGCTGAGTTCTGTCGACATAACGTCGACAGAACTCAGCAGTTTTGTCGACGGTGGTAAACCTCATTCTACGAGGTATAATGCCTTTTGTCGAGAGAGTTCTGTCGACAGAAGGCGTTATTGCGTCTACACTGTCCTTTGCGTCTACACTCTCATGTCAACAAAGCGGCTTGCTTTGTCGACAGAACTGGATGTAGTCTAGACGCTCTTTGTCAACAGAAGCTTTGTTGACAGTATCTGTCGACAAAGCCTCTGTCGACAAAAGCCTGTAGTTTAGACGTACCCCTGGAGTTATAGGAATATGTGAGAATGTCAGCATTACTTTTTCAAAAAAAAGTTGTTTTCAATTGTCATGATTGTGGAGAAAAGCTTGAAAACAGGAGAGCCAACAGAGACACCTGGCCCCTGGGCAAGGTGTGTGTGGGGGCATTCTGAGCTCCCAGAAGGGCGGGGCCTTGGTGAAGGGGGCAGGGCCAGGGGCAGCCAGCCCCCAGCACAGCTCAGAACTAAGCCACCGCTTGACTCCCCTCCCCAGCCTTCAGCACTTTCTGAAGCGCTCTGCACAGCTCTCCATTAGCAATTTAAAAGGCCTGAGGCTCCAGCTACTGCCCCTGCTACAGTAACAGCTGCAGCGGCTGGGAGCCCCAGGCTGCTTTGAATCACTGGGCTCCAGGGCAGTTGCCCCATTTATCTCCTCCCCCACATTGGCGGGCCTGCTTGAAGACATGTTGTGAGTGCATACAAATGATTCAACAATCGTTCAAAAGAACCTCAAATACATTGGCTTAAAATCATGAGGTTTTAAAACAATCTGATGATTTTTTGTAGACCTGACAGACGTTATGCTGTGGGCTGGCAATAATCGGTACTTGAACTTTGAAGAATGTGGAAGGAATAACTGGATGCGAATCCAACTTTTGTGGATGCACCTGTAATCCATGTTGCATTGGATTAAGCAGGCCTTGAATGTCATAATTATTCACTTCTGCACTGCTGTATTCTGAGAAAGGCATCTAAGTTTACATACAAATGGGATGTTTATGAAAATTATTTTAAGAAAGAGCAAAAATATCCCCCACAACCCCCCCCCCAACCAAACAGATAGCGTAAATTGTTATGTTCCCATATGAGAAAATCTAGGCAGAAATTGACAAATTTATCCCCTCCTTTATTTTCTTCCTATTTATTTTTTTCTGTCTTCTCTCCTATCTGCTTAAATGCCATGTTGCAATTGGGTTTAACCTATCTAAAAAGAAGAACCTTTTGCAGCATTTTGTTAGTTTGATTTGTGATGTTTTTTATGATTTTACAGTAATAAAAATTAAAATGAAGTACTCAGAATGGAAATGAATAATGCAGGGAACCTCCTTGGGTTTAAATTAAATTAAATTAAATTAAATGTGGCTTGCAGAAAGAAGATTGTTTATACTGAAAAAATATATAAAGATCAAGTGTAGCAGGCATCTGCTACGCTACATTTTCTCTTTCTGTCTAAAAAGAGAGGAGGTAGAAGGTTTCCAGACTTACTATAATATAAATTGAGAAGCAACTTACTTTATATTACAGTAAAGAATTTGCTTTTGACATTCCTAGTTCTGCATGGCAAGGAATGGAAAAGTCAGGGATTGCACCATTTTCATTAGCTAAATGTTTTCATGAAATAAACCAAAACTTCCAACAGACTCAAATCCTTCGAGTGAGCCAGCCTTTGCAGATGTGATTTAAAGGAACAAGCCTTCTAATTGATATAACATGATCATTTCTATTCCTAAGTGGCATAAAACTCATCTTCCACTCTATAGCTAGATTTAAAATAAGACTTAAGGGTAAAAAAACTGAGAAAAGTGTGGTTTTGAGAGATAGGGTCCTGGAGTGGCTGAGATTCTGTAGTGGGAATCAGGAAACATAAATGTGCTGCCCAGCTTTTCCTCTGTCATGCTGGGCAAGTTACTTTACCGACAAGCCCACCAATAAGGTGGGGCAAAGGAGGCAAGAGCCCCGGGGTCCTCTGATTCAAAGGGGACAAGGGCTCCTGGGGAGGCACAGAATTAACAGGTGTGTTGTGAGCAAGACACGAGACGTCATTCTTCCACTCTACTCTGTGCTGGTTAGGCCTCAGGTGGAGTATTGTGTCCAGTTCTGGGCACCACATTTCAAGAAAGATGTGGAGAAATTGGAGAGGGTCCAGAGAAGAGCAACAAGAATGATTAAAGGTCTAGAGAACATGACCTATGAAGGAAGGCTGAAAGAATTGGGTTTGTTTAGTTTAGAAAAGAGAAGATTGAGAGGGGACATGATAGCTGTTTTCAGGTATCTAGAAGGGTGTCATAAGGAGGAAACGTGTTCATCTTGGCCTCTGAGGATAGAACAAGAAGCAATGGGCTTAAACTGAAGCAAGGGAGGTTTAGGTTGGACATTAGGAAAAAGTTCCTAACTGTCAGGGTGGTCAAACACAGGAATAAATTGCCCAGGGAGGTTGTGGAATCTCCATCTCTGGAGATATTTAAGAGTAGGTTAGATAAATGTCTATCAGGGATGGTCTAGACAGTACTGGGTCCTGCCATGAGGGCAGGGGACGGGACTCAATGACCTCTCGAGGTCCCTTCCAGTCCCAGTATTCTATGATTCTATGAATTAATGGGTTAGAATTTGGGGGCCTCGAGAGATCCTGGAAATGCTGAATTATCAGGCACCAAGTGACAGGCCCTGCCATGGTGGCCAAAATCACCTTTCCCAATAAACTTGGGAGCACTAGCAGCACTGCTTAGTTCTGTCTCTCACACAGGTTAGGGTTGCCAAGTAGATAATATTTAAAAAACCAGACACCATGGCAGGAGTATTGGAACCTCCATTTTCCTGTACCTTACTGCCTCAGGCTCCGCCCCTGCCTCTGAGACCCCACCCCTGCCCTATCTCTGGTCCCAAAGCCCCGCCCCCCATTCATGCCTCTTTTCCCGTCCCTTTATTGCTCACTGCTTTTCCCCTCTCGCCCTCTCCTTGCATGGGCTGGGCAGAACTGGGGCTGGGAACTGCAGCTGTCCGATGCAGATAGGAGGTGGTCCCCAGCGGAGTAGAAGTTGGCGCAGGTGATGACTCTGCATGACATAGAGGACCAAGTCATGATTGCTCACAATGAGGGAAGAATCAGGCTTGCTTCTTCTGCCATGCCCCTCCAGCATGCAGAAAGAGACCTCAGGGTCAGAGTGGACCACAAGCTCAATATGAGTCAACAGCTTGACACAGTTGTAAAAAAAGCCAACGTGAGTCTGGGATGCATTAACAGGAGTGTTGTGAGCAAGACACGCTCTGCTCTGCACTGATTAGGCCTGAATTGGAGTATTGTGTTCAGTTCTGGGCATTGCATTTCAAGAAACATGTGGTGACATTGGAGAGGGTCCAGAGAAGAGCAACAAAAATGAGTATAAAGGTCTAGGGAAGAGTGAAAGAACTGGTCTTGTTTAATTTTGAAAAGAGAAGACTGAGAGGGGACATGATAGTGGTTTTCAAGTATCTAAAAGGGTGTCACAAGGAGGAGTTCTGCCCTCAAAGGTAGCCTCCTGTGGAAGATGGGGGAAGAAAATACTGGTTCGTCTGTGTGTGTCAGTGCATCTGTGCACTGCATAGACACTTTTCCCAAGGGAAAAACATCATGTAATAAATGTAAAGGTTAAGACATAGAGCATAAAACTGTAAGTCACAAGCCTGAGTTCATGTAAGACTGATGGAACATTAACCAATTGAACTTTTCCATTAGTCTTAATTAAATTCACCACCTTATGGAACCTGAGCACTAGAGGATGGAGGAAAAATTGCTATTGGTCTTAAGAAATATATAGCACTTACCTCCTTGTACCGTATTGTACGTGAGGGCACCAATCTAACCTGAACTAGTTTTAAAGTTCGCAGATTGGTGGCTTTGGAACGTGGAGAATAAGCTAATTAAAAAGCTGATGTAACACACCAAAGAAAAATAATGGGCTCCTGATTAATGCGAGCCCCCTAGGCTTGTGTAAAAACAATTTAAAAATGCAAATACTGATGAACCACAGACAGATCTCTAGGCCTTTAATGTTATTCCCACTTAAATGCCATGGGGTGAAAAATGCCTGTTATTCTTTTAGTCTCCTTATTAAAGCCAGGGTGATACTCTCTAAACTTTGCTCTTCAGAGCTTCCTTAGGGGTATAGCAATCTGCTGTCTTCAATATTGCAGGCAAAACAAGGCACGTGTCATAGGCCAACCACAGGGAAGGAAGGAGCCAAAATAATTAATCATATAATTATGTTTTTTTCAACGGGTTTTTGGAAGCAGATTTGCATGTGCTGTTCTACCGTCAGATGTGTAATAACTAGGGATGTGCACAATATTTGCAACCCTTTGAAATGCACAACTTCTGAGGCATTTTTCATTTTGCTCAGACCTGGCAAAAATGACACCAAATGGATCAAAATTGTTTCCATTCTAAGAACATGCGATTACTGTTATGTGTGGTGGGCACTGTATCAAACTGCGAACTGCTATACAAGCATCTAACAAAATGGCAGTCCTTGCTTCAGCCAATTTAAAATCTCAGCATCAGGCAAGAGATGCCGGTGGGTACTACAAATCGTCAGGTTGGGAAGTAGCAACAAAATTGAGAGAGGCACAAATATTTTGTGGCTTCACGCATTTTTACAGCCAAACTCCTATTTTCACAAAATTTTGGGAGAACATAACAATTTGGTGGCATGGAAATGGGCTAAATGAACCTGAAAAATGTTGCAGCAAACATCCCTTTTTAAATTCACACACCTTTGTCTGTAACCAAGGTGTATCAGTTCCTTGAATTCTTGAGCAGATTCAACAACGTGTCCTACCCTCCCAGTTTTTTCACAGATCTCACAACATTTCGTGATTAACCTAATGTCCCAGCCTTTGGAGTCAAAAGGTGACATGAAAATCTCAGTTTTCATTTAAGAAAAAAACCCACCCTCTCTGATTGCAGAGAACAGCTTAAACTGTGACCGTCTAACAGCTCAAAAACCAGAGGGACCCCACATTTTTATTTTCTTCATTTTCAATTAAATCTCATGACTTTTTGGCACCTGACTCCTGATTTTTGAGCCCATTGAGATGTGCAGCAGTGGGAGAACAGGAAGATGCTATGAATATTTCTGATCACAAGGAAATCAAGGC
Source organism: Pelochelys cantorii (assembly GCA_032595735.1). Taxonomy (NCBI): domain Eukaryota; kingdom Metazoa; phylum Chordata; order Testudines; family Trionychidae; genus Pelochelys; species Pelochelys cantorii. Next base: position 253,301,416 of record CM064327.1, on the reverse strand, counting down.
CCAACCTCATTGGCCTGGCCTCTGCATCTTTAGGAGCTCTTTGGGGCTTCAATTTTAGGCCGCAAAGCTAAGATGTTGATTTGCAGGAGAGTGGAGGTTTTGGAGGCAGAGAATCCCACAGGAAAAAAAAACTATGAGCATGACCCTGAGAGGAAACAGAGAAAGAGAGATTCACAGGCACAGAGTGGCAGACAAATAGGGTTGCCCGGTGTCTGGTATTGAATCGGACAGTCCGGTAGTTTCGCCTCCTGTCCGGTAAAAAAATTCAGAAAATACCAGACACCTAAAATGTCTGGTATTTTCTGATTTTTTCCTGGCCAGGAGGCGAAAATCCCGGCTGCTTACCAGGTTCTGCAAGGGAGCTGTCCGGCCCAGCGCAGGGAGGCAAGATGGCGGGCAGCCACCGGCAGCCTGATAGGACCAAAAAGCCTCAAAAGCGTTTCTTAAAAGGGGCCACACTGATTTTTTTTTATTTTTTTTTTCTCAATAACTTTGGTCTCCCCCTTTTTATTTCTCAACCGAATTTTTTCCCTGGTGGGTTTTTTTTTGGGGGGAGTGGTGTTCGGTATTTTTGGTTAAACCATCTGGCAACCCTACAAACAAAGGGATTTCAGAGCAAGGAAACTAGCTGCTTTTATTTTTCTACTGAGCCCTGGGAAACAAGTTTGTCTGTACTTTTTTGGGGGGAGGGGTAAATAAACAAGATTACACCAGATGTCATCAGTTTCCTCTCTTAACAGAAAAAAATGGCTAATTATTGTGGGCAAAGGGACAATGCTGGATTTAATTAAAAAACCCTAATACTCTTTAATTAGCTTTTCTAATTGCTCCTTCCCATCTTCCCTCCTCCCCCCCGCCATTTCTCTAACTTCTAACTACCTCCCCCAAACAAACTAAAAATAATTGGGAGGCGGAAGAAATGTAGTGGGCATGGCAGAGAATCGCTAGCTGCGCTGGTATTTACATGCTGTTATAGAAACAAAGAGAGACAAGTATGAAGCTGAAAGCGGGGAGGAACGCCTGTTCTTTTGTAGCTTGTGACTGTTGCTGTGGGACACATAGAGCTGCGAAGTGCCATTTTAATTAGTTACTTTTAATTAATCAGTTTTCTGTTAGCTACTTCATTGCTGGATACTTAAATACCAGACAGATGCCAAGGCCTACAACGAGAAGCTACAGTTGCTTCAACTTCAGCTATGGGGCAGTTATACAGGCAGAGATGCATGGGTAGGAGTGAAAGAAGCACAGTGCAGACCTTAGGGGCAGAGATGCAGGGGTAGGAGTGAAGGGGGCACAGAGCAGGGGTAGGAACACAGCAGGGAGGGTGCAGGCATTAGGGACAGAGAGGGCACAGTGCAGGAGTTATGGGTACAGGAGGGAGGTGCAGGAGTTGGGGGAAGGTGAGCGTGGGGAGTCTAGGGTGCCCATGTGGGACCAGGGGCAATAAGAAGCACCATGACCATAGGAATCAGGGGCACTTAAATGAAAGTTTGCTTAGGGTGCCATTTTCCCTCAGGCCGGCCCTGCTAAAAGCCACAGTCCACTTAGGATAGCAGAAGACATGGTGGGCCTGACATCCACAAATAAGCCAGAGAGAAAGAAATAAGGAGTCAGATTGTGTCCATTGACCCGGGCAACATTAAAGGCTCCATTAAACTGGACGGATTTATTAGCCTGTTCAGAGATGTCAGTATTCTTCAAACACAGAGAGCAGCTCTAACTTCCAGAGATAGCATGAGCTCAGAAAAATAACTGGCACTTAGATTCATACGATACACAACAAAAATAGCAATCACCCCAGGACTGACCCCTAGCTGAGTCCACAATGAGCAGGGATTTAAATACAGCCCTGTTTCGCTGAATTGATTTGATGATGAGTTTTGTAGCAATCCACAAAACAACTTCTATGGTGAAACGCACAACAAATTAAATGTCCAGTTTAAAAAGTGTGTTCGAGCCTTTTGAAAAGGCGCCTATTGAATTTGTCTTTCCCAGAGTGCCCCTGGAAGGGAGGAAGATGGTCAAATAAGGTTTAAAACAAATAAAAGGAAGTAATTCTTCACACTGCACAGAGTCAACCTGTGGAACTCCTTGCCAGAGGTTGTTGTGAAGCCCTGGACTTTAACAGGGTTCAAAAAAGAACTAGATAAATTCATGGAGGATAGGTCCATCCATCACTATAAGCCAAGATGGGCAGGAACGGTGTCCCTAGCCTCTGTTTGTCAGAAGCTGGAAATGGATGACAGGGGAAGGATCGTTTGATGCTTCCCTGTTCTGTTCATTCCCACAGAGGACACCTAGCAATGGCCACTGTCAGATACTGGGCTAGATGAACCTGTGGTGTGACCCAGTATGGCCATTCGTGTGCCCTTAGGGTATGTCTAGACTATATGGCTCCGTCGACAGAGCCATGTAGATGAGTTTACTAGACATAGGAAAATGAAGCGGTGATTTAAATAATCGCTGCTTCATTTACATCAAAATGGCCGCCGTGCTGTGCCAATCAGCTGTTTGGCGGCACAGCGGGGCAGTCTGGACGCGCTGCGGTCGACAAGGGAAGCCTTTGTTGACTGCTCCGGAAAACCTCATTTCACGAGGCATATTTAAATCGCCACTTCATTTTCCTATGTCTAGTAAACTCATCTACATGGCTCCATTGACGGAGCCATGTAGTCTAGACATACCCTTAAAGGCCTAAGGCTACTCTCTTGCATCCTGATCCTGCATGTGTTTCCCCCTCATTCCAATACTCAGAACTTTGTTGGATTGAACCCATTCCCCCCCAAATGTTGGAAAATCCATACCTCTGATGTGAGACCTGCTTTGGCATCATGTGACTCCATTTTAAACATCCTTTCAGCAGAGACACAGAGCTTATCTACTGGCTTTCTCAGTCTATCACAGCAGGGGTGTAAATTCTAGTGTGCACTAACTGGCCTGGGTGAATCCGGCTCGTGTGCACTAAATTTCCCCTAGGCTACGTCTACACGGCAGGCTTCTTGCGGAAGAATGGCTGTTCTTGTGCAAAAACTTGCAGAGCGTCTACACTGCACGCACGTTGTTGTGCAAGTAAATTGACAGTAAAGCGTGGGAACAGAGGGCTTCCTGTGCAAGAGTTATTCCTCTCCCCAGAGGAATAAGCCCTCTTGCGCAAGAAGACGGTGTGGATGGGCAAAATGGCCATCAGAGCTTTCTTGCGCAAGAAAGCGTCCACACTGCAATGGACGCTCTTGTGCAAAAGCACATGGCCGTGTGGATGCGCTCTTGTGCTAGACCTTTCACGCAAGCACTCTTTCACAAAACAGTTCTTGTGCAAGAAGCCTGCAGTGTAGACATAGCCTTAGTGTGTATTACTTTAGTTCTGTGTCAAACATCACTCACTTAATGTATACTAGTGAACTTTAATGCACTCCAACCACATCCCCACAGGCATGTCAGTGCACACTAGAATTTACTGAGATGCCATGGAGACATGTCCATAGTGTTTTTTTCCCTTCCAAATTTATGTACCACCTCTATTACCTGAGCCCTCTACAGCCCTCAGTCTACTCATCCTCACAGCACCCTCATGTGGGGTAGTGCAGTGCTACTATTCCCACTTTACAAATGGGGAAACTGAGGCACAGCAAGACTGTGACTTGTCCAAGATGACACAGAATGTTTGTGGCAGAGTAAGCGGCCAAATCTTGGTCTCCTAACTCCCAGGCCACTAAGTCATCCTTTCTCTCTATGGCAAAAGAGGTCTACTGATACACAACTGAAGTAACACAGTGGGAACTCAAATCTGTGTATTTATGCATAGCTGGCTGGTCAGTTTAGCTGGCAGTGTGTTAATAAAGCTCAGATTTTGGGGGGAAAGGGGGTGTAACAACAAACCCTCTTGGCTTTGGAATCTATGAATCCACATGTGAGTTATTACTCCAAAGAAGAAAACGCTCTGAATGTTCTACAACGAGAAAAGCGTCTAGCTGTCTGTTAATCCCCTCAGCCTCAAAGTGGTTGGAAGGGATTTCACTCTAGTTAATTAAATGAATGAATAAATAAAATTACCGTCAGGCACAGACAAAGCAAGTGCAATATCAGTTCAAAAATGAATGCTTTGGAAAACCTCTGAGCAGGGGAAGAAAACAGCAGAGGCGGTTAGACTGGTAAGTCATGCGCAGCCTTGATGGTAGCATTCCTGTCTGGTGGGACTTGTATCGTTTTATCGGGCATAAGCAGTTGTGCTCATGGCTCTGCTGTATGGAGGCCATTCAGGCCTTCCACAACACTGGACATTCCAGTACATCAGGGAATGGCATTGACTCACCCCCATCTGCATGAGCCTGTCCCCATTCCTGTGATGTCATATGCACCGTGTGAGGTCATGGTAGCGGGGGCAGGTACTGCATTTTCCATGCCTCCTTCAAAACGGCATTTTCCGTGCCTGGTTCCAGGAAAAAAACACATCTAATTTTACAGTAGTACTGGACAAGGGCCAGACCAGACTGTCTGGTTTAGAACCAGACAAATAGCCTGCCTGATCTGTGGGCATTGTATGGGGGGTCTCCACTCCCCCCCATCCATAAGAAAATGAAAACTTGATGTTTATACCCCCAGTGTGAACAGCTGTAGAGCCATTTCCTTGCTCTCCCTCCGAATGTGTGCATTATGGACACCCGTCTCATGATCCTGCAATTTTGTCTTTGGCTGTGAGCTGTAAGATCGGAGCCTTGCACCAGCCATACAAGCTTCCGCAATACTGACTTGTTTTAAGTATCTATGGATATTGGCAGGACATTTAGTACAGATTGCTTTACATTGTGTCCTTCTATTTGGCTTATCAACTGCCCACTGAGATTCCCTTTCAAGAATGAATTATCTTTTCCCTTTTCCTTCGGGGATCCAAGGAACCAGAATCTAGACGTACCATTTCAATTAGCATGGCTGTCGTCTAGCCAAATTTCAGAGAGAAAACAGATACAAGATTCTGACCATACACTTACTGATGAGCGTTGGCTGCTGCTGCTGAAGGGCCCAGTCCAAAGCACTGAAGTCAATGAAAATATCCCATTGATTTCAGCGGGCTTTGGATCAGGCCCTAGATGTATTCACAGCAGGCTACCCGTATTGTGTTTACAGCCATATGAATCAATGTGCTTAGCTGGAAAAAAAATAGTTTTTGGATTAGTTTCAACATTCTCCAAAGTCAGTAAGCTGGAAAGCACTGAGCATTTTAAGTGATCATAAGTTTTGAGGACTAGTTCTTTTTAATAGCATATAGACAGGACTATGGAGGTACAAATTTGTCATCAGTCCCAAAAGAGATGCACGATTAGAGACAGGAAAATCCAGATTGCTCAAAGAGAGAGTAAAAGTTTTAATTTTTTCCTATTGGAACAAATACTGCTAACGGGCCAGTTTATTAACTCTTGTTCACTCAGTAACTACCTACCAAACACCACCCTCATTAAATCAACAGGGGGTACTTCTATAAATTAGGTCTCCACCATCTAGGTCTATAATTAGGGCCAAATTCTGCAACCCTTATGCATGCTGAATATTAGTATAGGTAGAACCTCTCTAGTCTGGCACTCTCAGGGCTTGACTGAATATGCTGAATCACAGGAGTCGATAGTGTCTATCCACATTACCAACATTTCCACTGCTTACTGAGCTCTTCGAAGACATTTAGGGGTAAATTAGAAATAAATCACAGCACAGAACACTGAGCGCCAGGACTACGGGCTGTAAACAAACTTTATTGGTCTGTTGGAAACTTGGCCACACCCATGATAAGTGGACATCCAGCTAATCAAAATCATGCTGGACCATGGATGCTGCTGGACCAGAGAGTGCTGGATTAGAGAGGTTCAACCTGTACTTTGCTTGAAAACCCAATTGAAATCAGTGAGGAAAACCATGTCATGAAGTATTGATTAACCCAAGTAAGGGTATCAAAATCTGACTCTCATTTTGGCCCAGATTCTGTCGCACTTTCATTGTGTAGCTTCTTACTCCACAAGGTGCTACCGCCATAAAAAATGTTTATTTTAGGATCTGATTCTTCTGCCTTACTGAGGCTGAGTAGTAACTTACTGCAAAAAAATCAGTCGGGCTTCTTATTGAGTAGGAAGCATTATTCATGGCAAGTCAGGGTAGCAGAATATACCCCCTGTTTAACAGAACTCCCAGAGTCATAATGCACTGGCATTGTACAAGAATTAAAATGACAGTGAAAATGCAGAGCTAGTCTGAAATCACATAGGGAACCAGCCATTCAGGGGAACAAAAATTTGGATTTTTGCCCAATTGACTTTAAAAAAAATGAAAGGAAAAGAAAGGGAAGATGTGAAAAGCTAGACACAAATGACCAGAAGTCTGTGTTCCTGTGTAGAAAAGTTAGATGTGGTTGAAAGTTTTCCAACAAGAATTTTTTCTCTCCCAATAGAAAATGAGTGTTTCATTGACGGTGCATCTAGACTGCAGGGTATTTTTGGAAAAACAGCTGTTTTTCCGAAAAAACTTCACTTATGTCCACACTGTTATTGTGTTCTTTCAAAAAAAATTGAAAGAACAGAGGGGTTTTTCCGACATTGGTAAACCTCATTCTATGAGGAAGAACGCCTTTTCCAAAAGAGCTCTTTCAGAAAAAGGTGTGTGTGGATGCGGAAGAGGGAGTTTTTTCGGAAGAAGAAGAAAGAGGAAAAAGCACAGGTGCCCTGGTGGCCACTCCGTCCACAGTAATCACAGCTTAAATGTGAGATAGTGTCTATTCAATGTGGACGCTATCTTTCAAAAAAGCAGATCGCTTTTTCGATGTGGTTTGGCAGTGTGGACACTCTATTTCAGAAAAAGTTTTTTCTGAAGATCTCTTCTGAAAAAGCTTCTTCCAAAAGAAGCTTGCAGTCTAGACGTACCCCAAGATGACTAGTCCACATGAAAAGTCCATATTCCACATTTTTTGGAAGTACAGGGAGAGGGTTATCAAAAACCTGAAAACCGAAATTTTGGGGGTTTATGTTCTGGATGAATTTCTAAGAAAAATAATTTACTTTTTGACATTTTTCATGGGAAAAATAAAACTGTCCCAACCAGGCCTTGGATAAAGGTCTTACAATGGGCCTTGAAGATAGATACAAGGGACCACCAGACATCTCTATCAGCACAACATTGTAGAGGGGAGGTTTTTGAAAAGGAAAAGACTAGCTCAGGCAGAAATTTTGCCTGCACAGCAAGTCAGCCTAGCCAACTTCCTGATCTGCCACAAAGGGATATAGTGGGAGAGGTGGTCTCTTGGGGTTAGATTACTATCATACTCGTCTGCCCTTGAAATAAGACCTGGAGGTAAATAGCTTTCCTAGTCATTATTTATCTACTTTGAAATTCCAGCACAATAGCCTTACTGATAAATAATGGCCAAAGTAGAATTCTTCTTGAAAATGAAGACTTCAGAATTATTGTTCTGTGCTGTTATCTCCATAAATAGAAGACAGAGAGATGCTGCTGTTGGGGAAGATTTTAATCAACCACAGCAGTTGATGAATGGCTCGCTCGGGCATTTTAAATCAGACCACAGCCCTGAGCAGCTTAAAGTGTATTAGAACTTCACTGCATGTGTCAGCAGCTGAAAGATTTTTAGAAAAATATCTGGTGCTCAACCACCAACAGTTTTAAGATACTTGCATTATCCATTCTCACCTTAACAGTTCTCAGAGCCAGCTTTCGAGTCCAGTGAAGTTCATTCCCTATCCCCTGATTTGAGGGAACTGTGACTGAGGTCTGAAAGCTGCCTAAGGAATTTAGACCATGTCTCCGTTTACCGGAGGATCAACGGTTTGGTGATCAATCTTCTGGGGTTTGATTTAGCGGGTCTAGTAAAGACCCACTAAATCGAACACTGAGGGTGCCCCTGTTGTGAGGAATAAGGGAGGTTGATGGGGGCATTTCTCCTGTTGACCTCTCACTGTGGAGATGGCACCAAACTCGGCTTAAAGTACATTGACTGGGGTTGTGTACCTGAAGCCAATCTTCCCCCCACAGTGCAGACTTAGCCATAGAGACACTGAAGAAGTGGGCTGTGCCCACAAAAGCTCATGATACCATCTACATATTTTGTTAGTCTTTAAAGTGCTACCAGACTATTTGTTGTTTTTTAAGTTTTTCCCATTAAAATTAAGGTAGCTTTAAGAGCCTCAGACTAAAAATGTAACTTGCAAAAATTTCATATTTCCTTGTGAAGATGGCCTAGGAAAACCTGCAGTATGCATGATGTCTAGGGTTGAAAGGAACATGTCCCTACACTGTATTTCCAGTGCATAAGGCAGGAGGGAGGGGAACTTAAACTTTCAGCACAAATGCACACACACTTCTTATGTCAAATATTAGTTAAAGTCTGGGATGCATCTTGCAGCCCTCCCCAGAATCCTCAGGCTGCTAGTAACGTGGGTCATGGTGATTACACGTTTAGAGTGGCAATAACAATGAAAGATAATTTTCCAGGTAATGCAGATGATTTTACATTAAGAGTATGGCTACACCGCAGCGTTATTTCAGAATAACTGACATTATTCCAAAATAACACAGTCCGCGTCTACACTACAAGCAGTTATTTCAACATAATGTCAAACTAATGTCGAGCTGGAGGACTTCTTACTCCAACTCCTGTAACCCTCATTTTATGAGGAGTAAGGGAAGTTGGAGGAAGAGTGCTCTTCCTCGGACTTCCTATTATGTAATGTGACAGAGCAGGTGAAAGGACTTGGGGGAAGGGGAGAGAGGCTGCTCTAGCAGAGGAAACAGCAGCAATCCTGGCAAATTAGGGGCAGCTGCAAATCAATTAAGGGCCAGGTGAAGCCGATTGGGGCTGCCCCGGGGCCGCTTTAAAAACCCTCCCTGAGGGAGAGGGGGAAGAGAGAGAAGGAGCGTGGAGAGGAGAAAAACAACCCAGTGTTAAGGAGACTCAGCGTGGAGGAGCAGGAGGAACCACCAGCCCTGCTAAAGCCTACAGGGGGAGGTGAAGAGTTGAGCAGGGGGTGTTGGATGGCTCCCTTACCCCCCACCCTTTGGGGCAAGAAGAGGGCTTTCTGGTCAGCCATGACTGGCCCAGGGCTTCAGCCCAATACAACATCCTTTATGCTAAGGGCCAGGAAGGCCCAGGGACAAAAACTCTGCAGGTGAGGGCCCTGCTACAGCCCTCAAAGTGTGGGACATAAGAACATAAGAATGGCCGTACTGGGTCAGACCAAAGGTCCATCTAGCCCAGTATCCTGTCTGCCGACAGTGGCCAGCACCAGGTGCCCCAGAGAGGGTGGACTGAAGACAATGATCAAGCGATTTGTCTCCTGCCATCCCTCTCCAGCCTCTGACAAACAGAGGCCAAGGACACCATTTTATCCCCTGGCTAATAGCCTTTTATGGACCTAACCTCCATGAAATTATCTAGCTTCTCTTTAAACTCTATTATAGTCCTAGCCTTCACAGCCTCCTCTGGCAAGGAGTTCCACAGGCTGACTACACGCTGTGTGAAGAAGAACTTTCTTTTATTAGTTTTAAACCTGCTACCCATAAAAGAAAGTTCTTCTTCACACAGCGTGTAGTCAGCCTGTGGAACTCCTTGCCAGTGAACAGAACAGTGGTCAGGGTCTCAGGAGGGAGACTGACCCTGCCACAGGAGACAGCGCCAAAAGCCTAAATAAGCTATTTCGACTTAAGCTATGCAATTGATGTAGCTGAAGTTGCGTCGCTTATTTTGGTTTTAGCCCCGCTGTGTAGAGATGCCCTAAGATTAGCTCTTTGGCTGTGTCTACATGATCCCTGATTTGGGAATCTCCAGCATGTTCACCGCCCCTTGTGCAACTCCATTAGAGGTAGCAAAGTCGGGGCATTAGTACTGACAAGGCAGATGAATTTCTGTCATCAGGTTGTCTAGCCATCTGTCTCAGCTCTGTCTGCATTCCCAGTATTACCTCCACCATCGGGGCAAGGGGAGGTGGTGAACTAGCAGGATACTTCAAGAAATATCATACAGTCGAGCCGGTTGAAATTCTCTCATGAAAATATTTTTTTCCCCCCCATGAAAAATGGGTTCTGCACATTTTCCTAGTGAACAAAAGAGCTGGAAACAGGAATCTGAAACATTTCCAGTAAAAAGTCTCCAATAAATAATTTTAAAAACAATTTATCAGGTTTTAGGATTCTAGGATTTCCCCATAAACTGATTTTTCCCAGGACATTTTGAAGAAATAAGAGAAACATTTTCAAATTCTTTTCACATACCATGACATTTTTCAACCAGTGTTAATTGTAAAATATATGCAGCTTTACAGTCTTCCCTCCTCTGTGCGGTATTTTCACAAGTTACAAGGATAGCATTATAGTCCTGCCGTATATCATTGAAACGTAACCTCCTGAATATAACATGAGCTTTCCTTGGCTCTTTATCTAGCTCTTTACTCCAAGCTGACTAATATTGCCTGTGGTGCCATTGGTAATGACACTTGCTTTTCCCAAATCCTGTCCTGGATTGAGTAGCAAAATGGATTGTGGACTCCATACATCCATGTAGTTGCAGTGTTGCTTTTTGCACTGGCTGAATTTCCTTTTGATCCGAGTGTAAACATTTTAGTAGATTTCCACATATGTAATTTGATTGCACACTGCAAAGAACAAGATCAGTCTATTGCACTCTTGCCTTGTGTGGCTGGTCTGGATTTTATTTGCTGTTTGCTTTCTATTCGTTTTGCCCTGCATTCTGTCCTCCTGCATTAGCATCTCTATAGGGAAAGCCAAACATAATGCGCTGTGATTTTTTACATAAGAAGACTCATGCTGCATCAGACGAAATGTCCATCTAGCCCAGTATTCTGTCTTCTGAAAGTGGTCAATGCCATGTGCCCCAGAGGGAATGAACAGAACAGATAATCATCAAGTGATCCATCCCTTGTCGCCCTTTTTCAGCTTCTGAAGAACAGAGGCTAATAGCCATTGATGGACCTATTCTCCCTAATTTTATCTAGTTCTTTCTTGAATCCTGTTAAAATCCTGTCCTTCACAACATCCTCTGGCAAGGAGTTCCACAGGTTGATTGTGCATTGTGTGAAGAAATACTTCTTTCTGCTTGTTTTAAACCTGCTGCCTATTAATTTCATTTGGTGGTCCATAGTTCTTGTGAAACGGGAAGGTGTAAATGACTCTTCCTTATTCACTTTCTCCACACCAGTCATGATTTTATAGAGTTCTATCATATCTCTCCCTTAGTCATCTGTTTTCCAAGCTGAAAAGTCGTAGTCTTATTAATCTCTCCTATATGGCAGCCATTCCAGACCCCTAATCATTTTTGTTGTCCTTTTCTGAACTTTTTCCACTGCCAAGATATCTTTTTTTTAGATGAGATGATACATCTCCAAACAGTATCCAAAATATGTGCACATCATGGATATATATAGAGGCAATAAGATATTTTCTCTCCTATTCTGCATGCCTTTTTTAATGATTCCCAGCATTGCTAGCTTTTTTGGCTGCCGCTGAACATTTGCATAGTTCTCTGAAAACATCTATCCACAATGACTCCAAGATCTCTCTCTTCAGTGCTAAGAGGTAATTTACTTCCCATCATTTTGAATGCATAGTTAAATCATAGAATCATAGAATACTAGGACTGGAAGGGACCTTGAGGGGTCATCATCGCATCCAGCCCCCTGCCCTCATGGCAGGACCCAGTACTGTCTAGACCATCCCTGATAGACATTTATCTAACCTACTCTTAAATATCTCCAGAGATGGAGATTCCACAACCTCCCTGGGCAATTTATTCCAGTGTTTGACTACCCTGACAGTTAGGAACTTTTTCCTAATGTCCAACCTAAACCTCCCTTGCTGCAGTTTAAGCCCATTGCTTCTTGTTCTATCCCCAGAAGCCAAGATGAACAAGTTTTCTCCCTCCTCCTTATGACACCCTTTTAGATACCTGAAAACGGCTATCATGTCCCCCCTCAATCTTCTCTTTTCTAAACTAAGCAAACCTAGTTCTTTCAGCCTTCCTTCATAGGTCATGTTTTCTAGACCTTTAATCATTCTTGTTGCTCTTCTCTGGACCCTCTCCAATTTCTCCACATTTTTCTTGAAATGCGGTGCCCAGAACTGGACATAACACTCCAACTGAGGCCTAACCAGCACAGAATAGAGCGGAAGAATGACTTCTCGTGTCTTGCTCACAACACACCTGTTAATGCATCCCAGAATCATGTTTGCTTTTTTTGCAATGGCATCACACTGCTGACTCATGTTCAGCTTGTGGTCCACTATGACCCCTAGATCCCTTTCTGCCGTACTCCTTCCTAGACAGTCGCTTCCCACTCTGTAGGTGTGAAACTGATTGTTCCTTCCTAAGTGGAGCACTTTGCATTTGTCTTTATTAAACTTCATCCTGTTTACCTCAGACCATTTCTCCAATTTGTCCAGATCATTTTGAATTATGACCCTATCCTCCAAAGCAGTCACAACCCCTCCCAGCTTAGTATCATCTGCAAACTTAATAAGCGTACTTTCTATGTGAATATCTAAATCGTTGATGAAGATATTGAACAGAGCCAGTCCCAAAACAGACCCCTGCGGAACCCCACTTGTTATACCTTTCCAGCAGGATTGTGAACCTGTTGGGATTATGTTTTCCAATATGCATTACTCTGCGTTTATCAACATGTAATTTCATTTGCCATTTTTTGCCCAATCACCTAATTTTATGAAATACCAATGAGACACTTCACAGTCTGCTTTGAGCAGTTTTGTATCATCTGCAAAGTTTGCCACCTCATGGTTTACACCTTTCTCCAGATCATTTATAAATAGGTTGAATAGGATTGGTCCCAGTACAGACCCTGGCGGGGACACTACTAGTTATTTCTACCTTTCTTTCCTATCTTTTAACTGGTTATCAGTTATCTTTTAACCAGTTATCAGTCCATGAGTGGACCTTACCTCTTATCCCATAACAAGTTACTTTGCTTAAGAGCTTTTAGTGAGGGACCTTGTCAAAGGCTTTCTGGAAATCTAAGTACACTATATCCACTGGATCCCTCTTGTCCACTTGCTTGATGACTGCCTCAAAAAATTCTAGGAGATTAGTGAGGCATGATTACCCTTTACAGAAAACAGTTAAAAAAAATCTTGCTGTAACTGAATGGGGAAGCATTTGGGGATTCATTCTTCAGGGATCATGCCACTGAACTGCTCTCTTTGGGTGTGTCTATGCAGCAAAGTTATTTCAGAATAACAGCCATTATTCTGAAATAACTATGCAAGCATCTACACGGCAATACCATTATTTCGAAATAATTTCTAAATAAGGACAGCTTATTCCAACTTCTGTAAACCTCATTCTATGAAGAATAATGCCTATTCCAAAAGAGCTATTTCAACATAAGGTGTATGTAGACGCTCCACTTCTGCTATTTTGAAATAGCCCCTCACCAGGACCATTCTAAGTTATTCCTCTTGGGGCTGTAAATCGAGATAGCATGTCTACATTAGAGAAGCCTGCCTCGGACTAATTTTGAGACTTCTCTGCAATGTAGACGTTCTCTTTTGAAATAAGCTATTTTGGAATAACTATTCTGGAATAGCTTATTCTGAAATAACTGTGCAGTGTAGGCATAGCCTTTCTAACCAAAAACAAATTGAACACTTACACAGAGTCAACACTTAAGCAGTCCGATGACCGAACAATAGCAACTGTGCATTTATTTCTTATTTCATCACAATTTCTTATCCCAGTCCAAAGGGATTGAATGTAACAAGTGTAAATTTAAACTCCAGCGTAGGAGGCCTCCTCATAGGGGCCTGATTGTCCTATAGCTTATGCCAGTTTTACACCATTATAACTCATTGACTCAGGCCAAGTCCCCTGGCACTTTACAGCACTGTAACATTCTGGCTTGGGGGTGTGAAAACACTCCCCCTCCCCACCCAAGTGCAGCAAGTTACAGCCCTGTAAAATGCCAATGTGAACAGGTTAGCAGTGCTGGGAACTGTGCTCCCAGTGTTGTTAGCTACTCCCCTCATGGAGATAGTTTACATAGAGCACTGGGGCTATGTCTACACTCGCGGCTTCTTGCGCGAGAAATATGCAAATGAGGCTAAGCGTGGAATATCACTGAGCCTCATTTGCATAGGTAATGAGCTGCCATTTTTGCAGAAGAGGCTCTTGCACCAGAAGGAGCTGTCTACACTGCCCTTTCTTGCGCAAGAAACCCCCTCTTGCGCAATGCTGCTACGCTGATTATTTTCAGGAATAACGGCATTGTGTAAGAGGGTTTTTCTTGCGCAAGAAGGGGCAGTGTAGACAGCTCCTTCTGGCACAAGAGCCTCTTCTGCAAAAATGGCGGCTCATTAGGTATGCAAATGAGGCTTGGCGATATTCCACGCTTAGCCTCATTTGCATATTTCTCGTGCAAGAAGCCGCGAGTGTAGACATAGCCTAGGAGAGCTCTCCCCAAGCACTGGTGTGGTGGCCACACTGTCAGTTAAAAGTGCCTGTAAAGTGTAGAGAAAGCCTCAGAGTTATTGTTCCCTTGCTGTGGTGTAATCAGAAGTGAATTATGCTTTAGGCCTATGGGCCATAGCCCGGGACCCTGAAGATTTGTGGCATTAGTACAGCGGGGTTGATTTATCAGTTGATTAGGTACAATAAATTAAATGCTTGAACACAGCTTTGAAAACACAGGGCCAAATTAAAATCCAGTGTAAGTGGGAACCACTCCAGGCACTGTATCCCATAGAGAGTCAATATGATTTTCAGCCCAAAAGCTTCCCAAAGGCTATTTAATGCTCATGGGCCTGTGTCATAGTTTCCTTTGTTACCAAAGGAAGTTGTAAGGTCACAGGTACCCAGCAGGGCTGTGCAACAGCTCTGCAATCAAATCCCCAAATCAAGCAAAATGCTCCTAGCATCAGGTTCTGTTAACAACTCAGATCAAAGCGTTGAAAGCCTCGGAATCATATGTAAATTGAGCTGGTCAAAAAAAGGTAAGTGTGATCCATGAAAAATGTTCATTTTCTTGAGCTGTTAAATGAAAAGTTTGGAAGAAAGAAAGATTTTTTTTGAGTTTTGGTTTCAGGTTTTGCTTTTTCTCATGTTTCCATCTTTCCCTTCCTCCCTTTTCCTTTTTAACCCTTCCCCCTTGTATCATTTTCCCATTTTGCCACTAAAATAGGACAAAAAAAAAGGAGGAATAAATACCAGGAAACTCTACACATGTTATGTGATTTGGTTTCAGACAGAAGCAAACAACAACAAACAGGGGGACGAAGTTGCATTTTCACTAGGATAGAATGTCATTTTTCTGGTCGTTCTTCAAATTTCAAATGAAAAATGCTGACTAAATGTAATCCCAGACTGCCCCCCTCCCCCTCCATACAATGTTCCCTCTAATCTTTTCCATCTGGGTGCCGATTTTTTCCATCCATGTGCAGAATAAATGTTCATGTGCACCAAGGAATGTGCACCACCACCACAGGTTGGACCACCCTGGTTCAGCACCCTTGGGACCTGACCAGTCCTGGACAAGGAAGTTTCCTGACCAGGGGAGGTGTGGAAGGGATGGTGCCAGCCTCCCGCTGTGCTCCTTTCCCTACCCATCAGGACTCCTCTCCCCAGCCTCCAGGCCCTGAGATGCGGCAGCCCTGCCAGAGCTCCTAGTCTTGCGAGCTGCAGCAACCCAGCTGGAGTTCCTGGTGGCCCCACCAGCCTCGCGTCATCTCACCGCCCCACCAGAGTTCCCGCTAGCTGCAGGCTCCACTGCCCTGCAAACTCTGGCCTCCTGCTGGCTTCCCTGCCCCAACAGCTGTGAGCTCTGGTGCCTCACGGGCTTCGCTGCCCTGCATAAGTGCACTCCCAGCCGCTGGTAACCTCTGCTGCTGGGGCTCTCTAGTCCCGCAACATCCATGGTCCTTCTGGATCATGGATGTTGACAAACCAGAGTGTCCTGGACCACGGAGGTTCACTTGTAGAAACAAAATACCTAGCTGTGAGCGCTCGGCTAATCGGCCAGACAGCATCTGAACCTCTCCTGAGTGGCCGCACGAGCACTCAGGTTACAGGGAACACTGCTCCCGGGGGAGCTGTACTGCCCTAATCGACTATCGGGGGTGACCACAATTCAGGGAGGTTTGATGTCTCCCACAGCTGCTGCTTGTCCACAGGGAGTGAACAACCTGCTCTTTCCCTCAGAATGAAGGGGATTGCTCCCCTTGTCAGCAGCCCCCCTCCGTAGGTTAGGATGGGGGAAGGGCAGGGCCACATAGCCCTACCTCTTTCCAGCTGCGTCGGCCTGCCTTTTGGGGGGGGAGGAGGCAAGCAGGAGCTCCCTCAGTGCGGAGACTGGTCTGGAATGACCCTTGTGCTGTTGCTTAAGGGGCAGCGTGGCTTCTTGTTGGTTTCGCCTTCTAACCAAATTACCCAGGGCAGGTGAGGAGAGACAACACTCAGGAACTGGCTCTCGGGTGCTTGCAGTGGTGACGTTTGAATCTGGCTAGAAGCAGAGGCGCCCCATGCAGTCAAGGGTGCGTCTACACAGCAGTGTTATTTCAGAATAAAGTCCGTTATTCCGAAATATCACTGCAAGCGGCTACCCAGCAATTCCGTTATTTCGAGATAAATTCAAAATAACGGACGACTTATTCTGACTTCTGTAAACCTCATTCCACGAGGAATATCGCCTCTTCCGAAACAGCTATTTCAGAATCGCGGCAGTGTGGATGCTCTACTGCTGTTATTTCGAAATAGCTCCTCCCCAGGGCCATTCAAAGTAATTACTCCCCAGTGTTTCCTGGGGCTCTAAATCAAGGTAGCATGTCCACAAAGAAGTGGGTTGCACCCACAAAAGCTCATGATACCATCTACATGTTTTGTTAGTCTTTAAGGTGCTAGTAGACTATTTGTGGTTTTTAAGTTTTTCACATTAGGGGAGCCTGCCTCGGACTATTTATGAGGCTTCCCTGTTGTGTAGATGCGCTATTTCGAAATAAGCTGTTTCGGAGTATTTCTTCCGGAATAGCTTATTTCAAAATAAGCATGCAGTATAGATGTACCTGAAGGATATGTCTAGATTACATGCCTCTGCTGACAGAGGCATGTAAAATAGGCTACCCAACATAGTCAATGAAGCTGGGATTTAAATATCGCCAGCTTCATTAAAATAAAAATGGCCGCCATGCTGTGCCGGCTCAGCTGATCATTGGCACAGCGCACGAGTCAAGACGTGGATCGGTCAACAAGGGAAGCCTTTGTCGACCACTCCGTTATGCCTCGTGGAACGAGGTTTACAGGAGCGGTCGACAAAGGCTTCCCTTGTCGACCGATCCTCATCTTGACTCGCATGCTGTGCTGATGATCAGCTGAGCTGGCACAGCGCTGCGGCCATTTTTATTTTAATGAAGCCGGGGATATTTAAATCCCTGCTTCATTGACAATGTCTGGTAGCCTATTCTACATGCCTCTGTCTAGACATACCCCAAGAGACCTGAGTTCTAGTCCTGGTTCTACCTACTGTGCAACCTCACAGAAGTCATTTCAGCTCCTTCTACCTCTGTTTCCCTTTCCACCTTGTGTTTGCTTTGACTTTGTCAGACTGCAAGCTTTTTGCGGCAGCAACTGCCTTTTACTACGTGTTTGTACCACCATGGTACCTATTGGGCTGCTTCTGTGACACATGTACTAAAGAGCCATAATGCAAGGATGTCCTACATGGACCACAGCTGCAATTTACTGCTGTGAAAAATATGTAGGTTCATCTTTAATCGGGGTTAGGGTTTTGACTGCTCCCACATATAATTCAGTACAATCACACAGGTGGATGCCCTGCATATTAGCTTCAAAATGAATAAGAGCTGCTAATGTCAATCAAAGGCTTGCACACCAGAGCCTGCCTAATTACATATCTGCCTTCAAGCATGCCATGAGCAACTGTTTTGCCGACTTGAATTCAAATGTGGTATTTAACCTGCGTTCTTTGTCAGTGTCCCCAGGGTTGCTGGGCAACTGTGATAAAGGGACTGCTGGATATTAGTTTTGTCGGCACTGATAAACCATCTGCTCTTAACAACATATCCTGGCTGTCCACAACCCATAGGACAGGCTTGCCTGTTTCTTCCCACCCACCACAAGTTCCCACTTCAGTCTCCATCCCTTGCCAAAGTCCGATCTTCCTTTCCATTTTCTTGTCCTTGTTCTGGGCGAGTTTTAAATGAATCCTGTCCAAACAGTGTCTGAATGAATTCTTCCCAGACAGCTCGCTGGGAGGGGGAGAAACTTCAGGAGCAAACTATATTTACCTGCACATACCCATTCCACTTATAATCCAGCAGACAGAGCAGTGTTGCTCAGTGATCAACTTTGGCTGGCGTTGAGTTACAAACCACTTTAGTACTGAATGCAGGGTGATGAAATGCTGCTTCATTGTTGTTGTGATTATTGTCTGAATAAAGGGGAGCAGAGCTGTGCTTAACCTGTCCCAAATGAGAGGGTCACCCCCAGGGAAAGGAACTCCTTAAGCCAGAGGCTGGAATGCCAGATCCTGTGGGAGGAAGAAGGATGAGGAAAGGTGTTCCTGCCAGGAGGGGTGGACTCTCCTTGTGGGCCCCTGGACTGGTTTAATCTGTTCCTTCCCACTGTTCAAAGAAAGGGCTAAACAGGCTTCATTATTAGCCTCATTATTATTTTACATGCTAAGAGCTGAGATCAGTTGTAGTGGGGCTGGGTTTCTGCCCACCCCTCAAAGAGCTGAAAAGTCATTAAGAGACTGAGGTGCACAGGTCACAGAAGAGAGGCAGGTGACAGCAGAGGGTGACTGACAGTCAGTTGGTGAACGAGTGACTGGTGAGGTGGTGAGCAGAACAAGCGGCTGGTGAGGCAAACCACTCACCAGTGAGAGGAAGGAGTGGCTGGTGAAGCAAGGGGTGGCTGGCAAGGTGGCCAGGCGTGGACGAACCACTGTTGGCAGGATGGCCAGGAAAGAGGAACAATGGCTGGTGGGGCAGCTAGGCACTGAGGGACCGTGGTTGGTGAGGAGGTGAGTGGAATGAACGGCTGACCAGGTGGCCATGTGGCAAGGAACCACGGCTGGTGGCATGGCCAGCAGAGAGAAGCCATGGCTGGCAGGGTGGCTCTGTGGTGAGGAATAATGGCTGGCGGGGCAGCTAGCAAGAGCAGATGCTAAAAGGGCAGAGCAAGCAAGGTGCCTTCTTCCCCGGGAGGGAAGTGAACTCCCACAGATACACCTCTGAACCCTGGGTCATCCCTGACCAGGGACAACCCCTGTGAATGGGGGATGGTGAAGGAGCAGAGAGGGGCACAGAAGAAGAATTTTTGGAAGGAAGACTTGAGGCAGAAGGCTGTTCCTTCTGCACAGCGCTGCTTTGGATGTGATCCCATCAACCCACCCTCCCCCCTGTATTTTGACAGGTCTGAGGCATGAGTGTGGATCTGGAGAGTTTCACACTCAAAAGAAATCTAATTATAAGCAACTATAAAGACAAAAATATTCTTCCGTGACAGCTCTCCAGACACGTTGTCGTCCAAAGATCTCACTTCTGGTTTAAAAATAAGTGTGCTGCATTTTAAATGTCCTCAGAGATACGCAGTCCCTCAGATTTTGTAACAACCTGTGAGAGGAACGAAAGATGGCAAGCCGAGAAATTAAATGCCTCTCGGCTTCTTGGCAGTGAGTGAATCAGTTGTCTTCTGTAGGCCAGTGGCATAAGCCATTTTCTTTCAAATGTCTAAAAAGGCTCACTTAGAACTAAAGCACCTTACTGGATTCTTCCTCTGGGGGCTGTTTGCACTGGAAACAAAGACGCATTGGATTATGCCTTTGTTCCTCCCTGCACAGCACTTTGACGCTACACTACAAAATGTGGTCACACTGCCGCATCTGCTCCTGTTATCCCATTGACATCTGATAGCGGAACACTACCTGGTTAAACAGACTCTTTCAATACCCAACCATAACTAGATCTGCATGAGATTCAGTCATTTCAGTTCACAGGGGTAAGCGAAGGACTTTTACTGTTTGTTTCATCTAAGACCCCTCTACATTTTCTCTAGATTTGGGGATTTCAATGATTCCCCAAGCCCTGAAAGCAAAATGCAAACAAAACTTCCTCATTTTGCCTGGTTTGGGATCACAAAAAATGCATTTGGGCTACAAGTTCACAGGGGTAAGCGAAGGACTTTCAGTTCACAGGGGTAAGCGAAGGACTTTTACTGTTTGTTTCATCTAAGACCCCTCTACGTTTTCTCTAGACTTGGGGATTTCAATGATTCCCCAAGCCCTGAAAGCAAAATGCAAACAAAACTTCCTCATTTTGCCTGGTTTGGGATCACAAAAAATGCATTTGGGCTACAAGTATGCAATCTCCAGGGATGAACACTGCACCTTCTCGACTCCTCTGACCCTCCCTGCTTACCTGCTCTTGTATCTTCGGGCTTGATCCGACCATTGAAGTCCATGGGAGCAAGATCAGCCGCTTAGGCTACATCAACACTGAAAGGTTTTTGCACAAAAACCAATGGAGCATCCACACCTCAAATGCGCTTTTGCGCAAGGAAATCAAGAGTAAAACGGCAGAACAGAAGGCTTTTTCTGCCATAGGTAAACCTCCTTTTATAATGCATAACTCCCTTTTGTGCAAGAGTTCTTGCACAAAAAGCCAACTGTGCATGCTCCAGAGGGGTTTTTTGCGCAAGAAACCCCTATGGGAAAAAGCACAGGTGCTCTGATGGCCATTCTGTAAATGGCCATCAGAGCTTTCTTGCACAAGAGTGTCCATGCAGTGTGGATGCTCTCTTGCGCAAAAGCACATTGCTTTTGTGATGTGCTTTGAGGTGTGGACGTGCTCTTGCACAAGAAGTTTTTGCATAAAAACTCTTGAGCAAAAGGCTTCTTGTGCAAGAAGCATGTAGTGTAGACGAAGCCTTAGGGTATGTCTCAGTGTTGTCTTCAAGTCGTCATTGTCAAGTCCACGTCGAGTCTCAAGTCACTACAGTTCAAGTCTCAAGTCGAGTCTCGAGTCCCTAAAGTCACATTCAAGTCAAGTCCCAAGTCAAGTCTCAAGTCTTAATTTAAAAAATGTCAAGTCACTTTTGTACAAGCCATCAATATCGGCATTTTCGGACAATTTTTTCACCAAGTCGATTTAACAAAATTAGCAAGTCTCAAGTTGAGTCTCAAGTCACAAACAATGAACCCGAGTCGAGTCTCAAGTCGAGTCACCGAGGTGACTTAAGTCTGACTCGAGTTCAAGTTGTGGGACTCGAGTCAACAACTCTGGTGTGTCTATGCTGCACCATTATTTTGAGATAACTACTGTTATTTTGAAATAACAATGCAAGCGTCTACACAGCCATTCCATTATTTTGAAATAACAGATGGCTTATTCCAAAAATCTGTAAACCTCATTCTACGAGGAATAATGTCTATTCCAAAATAGCTATTTCGAAATAAGATGTGTGTAGATGCTCCAATGCTGCTATTTAGAAATAGCCCCTCACCAGGGCCATTCTAAGTTATTCCTCCCCAGTGCCTCCTGGGGCTCTAAATAGAAATAGCACGTCTACATTAGGGAAGCCTGCCTCGGACTAGTTTTCAGTCTTCCCTGCAGTGTAGATGTGCTGTTTTGAAATAAGCTATTCCGGAATAGTTTATTTCAAAATAGTCATGCAGTGTCGACATACCGGTAGTGAATTGCTCCTGTGCCTCTCAAACCCATCAGTAATACCCATTTACCTGCTTCTCCCATAAAAACCTTTGTGCTTTCTTCCATGCTGCCCCATAGACATGGAACGCCCGCTGCAAAATAGTCTGTAGAGCCACTACCCTCTCCTTCATCACCTGCCCCTCGCGTCTTGTGTCTATTGTGATGCCTCCATCAACTAGCCTAGTCCTCACATGAATCTCTTGGGCCCTTTGGAAGAGCCTCACAGAAGAAAGATCCCTGAGGAGCTTGCAACCCAAATGGTAGGCTTGACTGGCAAAGGGAGGGTATAATATATACCAAGAAGGGACAGATCAAAGAGATACTCAGGGTAGAGACAGATGATTATGAGGTAATACGCTTTAGGCAAATGCATGTCTCGGTTCTTCTGAGATAATGGGTTTTCGACTTGTTTCTACAAGTGGCAAAGCCATACTTGGGCGGAGACAGAATAGAGGGGAGACTGTTCAAGCCTTAAAGATCTTGCTTTGTATTTTTTGTCCCATTTCTTTGGCCATTGGTTTCTTATGAAGGTTGTCCTAAGAGGAGTAATAATATAAGTGTGGTATTATTCAATGTCAGATCTGGGCCCCAGCAGGCCAGCTTCTTGGTTAGAACCAGGCTGAGTGGGCTAGGAACCAGAGCCCATGGTCAGAGGTGGAGTCAGGAACCAGAGCCAAGGGTCAGAACCAATGTAAGGACTTAGGAGGAAGGTAGGGCCAGGGCAGGACCAGAACAATGCAAGAGCGGAGCCTGAACAAGGCAGGAGGAGGACCAGAGCGGATGCAGGAGCTGAGTAAGGGAGAAACAAGAGCAGTCACAGCTGTGGGTCAAAACACTGAGCAGTCAGTGACCTGCTAATGCAGGTGGGCCGACTAATCATATAATCATAGAATACTTGGACTGGAAGGGACCTCGAGAGGTCATCGAGTCCAGTCCCCTGCCCTCATGGCAGGACCCAGTTCTGTCTAGACCATCCCTGATAGACATTTATCTAACCTACTCTTAAATATCTCCAGAGATGGAGATTCCACAACCTCCCTGGGCAATTTATTCCAGTGTTTGACTACCCTGACAGTTAGGAACTTTTTCCTAATGTCCAACCTAAACCTCCCTTGCTGCAGCTTAAGCCCATTGCTTCTTGTTCCATCCTCAGAGGCCAAGAAGAATACGTTTTCTCCCTCCTCCTTGTGACACCCTTCTAGATACCTGAAAAAAGTCAAGCAGTCCTTTTGCAATCTACCGCAGCTCATGAATCTGCCTGGAGGTCTGGCTGGCAAGTCCCCATGCTCAACTGAAAGTGCTTAATCCTCACATTTAAAAGAAGCCTTGAGCAATAAGGTGGCTGGTGCAAAGCACAGAAACGTTGTTATAAGTGTCCGGGTTGAGGACAGGTGAACTCGGTACATCTTTCAGGAAAGGCCTTTAGCTCAGTGGTGGCAACCCACGTCAAGTGAGCTGCATGCATCCCACTGGGGTTCCACTTGCAGCCTGAGCACCCCCCCCCCGTTCCCTTCCCCCAAGCCTTTCGCACAGTGGGGCACTGGAGCTCCACGCTTACCTGCTTCCTCCCAGCACTTTTGGGGCACCATGAATCAGCCCTCTCAAGCTCCATTGCTGCTACTCCCCCTTCTTCTCAGCACTTTCAGATGGCTGTGAATTGGCTGTTTTGTGGCCTTCAGGCTCTGAAAGGGAGGGGGAGGAGCAGGGATGGAGCATGTTCATGACACTCTGAGGGTACATCTACTTTACAGAGTTTTTTCAGAAAAAATGGCCATTTTTCCAAAAAAACTTCAATTATGTCCACACTGCAATCATGTTCTTTCGAAAGAAAATTGAAAGAACAGAGGGTTTTCCCCCACTTTGGTAAACCTCATTCTACGAGGAAGAATGCCTTTTCCGAAAGAGCTCTTTTGGAAAAAGGCATGCGTGGATGGGGAGGAGGGAGTTCTTTCGAAAGAAGAGGAAAGAGGAAAAAGCACAGGTGCCCAGTGGCCATTCCGCCCGTAGTAATCACAGCTTACATGTGAAAGAGCATCCGTGCAGTGTGGATGCTATCTTTTGAAAAAGCAGATAGCTTTTTCGACGCGCTTTCACAGTGTGGACGCTCTCTTTCGGAAGAAGTTTTTTCGGAAGATCTTTTCTGGAAAAGTTTCTTCCGAAAGAAGCCTGCAGTCTAGACATAGCCTGAAAGTGCTGGGAGGAAGGAGGTGGAGTAGGTAAATGCAGGGCTCCCAGAATGCGAGAAGCTTGGGGAGGAAAGGGCAGAGATGGGGTGCATGGGATACCCACAGGTGGAACCCCACTAGGCCGTGAGTGGCCTGCAGGCTGCAGGTTGCCCACCACTGGATTTCAAACTTGTGGCCCACTGAGACGGACGAGGGTCATTCATGCAGCCCACTCACTAGTCTTGGTTGTCCTTCACTGCTTTTGTGTGTGTACATTTTGGCAATGAACTATCATAAAATTAGACACACTTTAATCTTTGTATTATAAAATGTAGTCTAATGTAGTGATCTGCTAGCTGTTTAATAGTTTGTTCCAGTATCTTTCCAGTTATTGAAGTTAAGCTGACTCATCTATAATTTCCCAAGTCCTCTTTGTTCCCCCTTTTAAAAATATGTAACCCTGCAGCACGGGGTCCCCTGAGAAAGGGAGAGTGAAGTCTGCTTTACAGTCTTAGCTAAGAGCCAATTGGCTTTGAGCTCATGCAGAAGACGCTCATGGCTTTAGCCCCTAAGGTTCCCAGGTTCATTTCCACTTGCTGACAACCTGGGTCCATCGACTTTACAGATAGATATGTTTGTCCTCCCTTCCTCTTGGACTTCACTCATTCTCTATGAGTTTAGAGACGTCATTGCTCACAGTTCTGAGATTGCTTCATCTAGCTCCTTAACTACTCTAGGATGATTTTTGCTCCGCCCTGCTGAGCTGAATGCATGTAACGTGTCTAAATATTCTTTAACCTGTTCTTGCCTTATTTGGCTTGCATCCCTTTCCCCTTGTTACTTTTAATTCTGCTGAGAATCTGCTCATCATCAGTGTTCCCTCTAATTTTCTCCATCCACATGCAGATTTTTTCCACCGATGTGCAGAATCATTTTTTCTATTTGCACCAGGCATATACAAATGTGCACCACCAGTCAACACAAACAGTACTTATGGGCTTTCTGCCAATCAGCTGAGCAGCACCTGAATCTCTCCCAGGTAGCCGCCAAGAGCTCAGCTTCCAGAGAACACTGAACACTGGTCACCATTAACCTTTTTAGTGAAGACTGAAGCAAAATAAGCATTAAGCACCTCTGCCTTCTTGATGTCATCATTCATTAGTTCTTCTTCCCCTCTAAGCAGAGGACCTACACTTTCCTACAGCTCTCTCTTGCTCCTAATATACTTAAAGAAACCATTCTTATTGTCTTTTATGTCCTTTACTGGATGTAGTTTATTCTGTGAATTAGCCCTTCTGATTTTATCCCTCCATGTTGTGCTATTTATTTTATGCTGTTAGGCTATGTCTACACTGCACGTTTGTTTATCCCCCCCCCCTTGTTATTTTGAAAAACAGAGTGCGAGTCTATGCAGCAAGCCCACTATTTTGAAATAACAGGCTTCTTACTCTGACTTATGTAACCCTCTTTTCATGAGGAGTAAGGGAATTCGAAGGAAGAGTGTTCTTCCTTCGACTTCCTGCTGAGCAGACAGTGCCAAAAGTCGATTTAAACTATTTAGACTTCAGCTATGCAATTAACGTAGCTGAAGTTGCGTATCTTAATTCAATTTTGTCTCGCAGTGTAGATGTGCCTTCAGTTACCAAGTGTCCCAGTTTCCTCCTTTTGTAGAATTTCTTTTCTCTATTCCAGTCATTAAAGAGTTCCTGATAGAATTATCTGGGCCTCTTACTATTCTTCTATCTTTCCTTTGCATCGGGATCATTTTCAGTTGTGCCTTTAATATTCTGGCCTGGAGAAACTGCCAGCTCTTGAACTAGTTTATCCCTTCTATTTTTTTTTAAGCAGGAAACCTTACTTACTGCTTCTCTGAGTTTATTACAGCCTACTTCTTTGAAGTCCATTTTCCTTATTCTGCTGCTCTCACTCCTTCCTTCCCTTAGACTCAGGAAAGCTATCATTTCATTATTACTTTCCCCCAATTACCTTCCACCTTCAGATGTGCAACCAATTCCTCCCCGTCAGTCAAAGTCAAGTCTAAAATGGCTGTTTCCTGGTGACTTCCTCCAATTTCTGGAACAAAAAGTTGTGCCCAGCACATCCCAAATTGTGTTTTGCTCTATTACTTTTCCAACAGATGTCTGGGTAGTTAGTTCCCCATTACTACCAGGTCTTGTGTTTTGGATATTTCTGCTATTTGTTCTAGAAATGCGTCATATATGCATATATATTCTCGATGAATATTGCAATACCTACACCTTTGGCCATTCAGTGCCAATCTACACTCCCTTCCGATTCCCATTTTCCCTTTTCAGCTTCTAGATGCTTGTCCAGTGATTCTCAACCTACCGGTATTTGCCTTTTGGGGCCCCATATGCAGCTTTCTGTGTTATGTAGGCCGTATCTACAGAATAGATATACTACCTGTATGGCCTTGAGTATGTCACATGGGTCACAGCTGTCTGCTGATTGGGCCGCAAGATGCCCACGGGCCACAGGATAAGAACCACTGCACTAGTCTCAGGTTCCCTCGAGACTCCCTTTTCCAATTTACCCCTACTCAGTATGGAATATCCAATAAATGATCACCAGAATTTTTTATGAACAGAATATATCTTCCCCTAGCCTCATTCTTGGAAAAGACTGAACTGGTTTGTTCGAAATAATAATAATAATAAAAAAGCACGAGGTGGACATTTGGCCTGGAAAATTTCAGCAGAAATGGTTAAAGTTTGGCAGAGTTGTAAACTGAAAACAGGGTCTTACAACTGGAAGTGTCAAGCCACCTTAATACCAGATGTGATTATAATGAAACCGCACCCTGACTATTAACACTCTCCTTTTTTTTGTTTTGCTCTTTTCAAGATATTTAATTAAAAATAGACCAATTCCTTTAAGTTGTTTGTAAATCTGGAAAGAATAGTGCGATAATTTCTGAAGAGGAGAGAAAAATCTCTCTTTCATACAAACACATAAACGCCCCTTTCTGCAAACACGAAAACCGTATTACAATGGTATTTATTCTGCCAAGCCTCTGTTGACAATAAGTGCTCAACTGTTTGGATTAACCCCTGTGGTTTCCAGTTTGAACAACAGCCATGTTTGTCAGAGTATTAATTAAAAGTCTGTTGGGGTTTTTTTTGAGATTACTTCACTCATTGAAAATGTTTTGGGTTTCAGCTGAAATAGGCTGCTCGCTGGTATTCTGTTCCAAGTTTCCAAAGGTTATCTGCAGTCAATTAAATAATGGAATGCATGCATTGACTGCATGGCTGTTGGAAAGTCAACATATTTCACAGACAGTGTTTTCTTTTACTTCAAGGATTATATCCCACTGTATAAAGACAGTTTGTTACATGGCCAAAAATAAGACCAGAGATGAGAGAGCAGCAGAACAAACCCTACAGGTTTTAGTAGTCATGAGACAAAGAGAATTTAATTTTATAGAATAACAAAAAAATATTCTCCAAGAGCAAAGTTTGCTTTGACTTCAATGGAGCAGGATTTAGCCCCCTCCATATGCAAACAACCTCTGACTCAATGATTTTACCTCTCATTACATAACTGACCACTCTTCTGTGGGACTTTGGTAACCACCAAATTATACCAGACTTCCTGTCTGGTGTTGGGCATGGCGTTTTGGCCCAGAACCATGAAGATATGGAAGCTCCTAAAGGAATGGACATTAGGATCCTAAACCCCTTGGAGGATTTGGGCCTTACTTTATCTGTGCCTCATTTCCACATTTTAGTTCCCATTACAGGGTCTAGCCAAAACCCTTCCACATCCACCTGCTGTTACCCCTCTCCCAACCAGTTTCTCCGTGTGAGTATTCAGTGCTGCTCCCCTGACATGTAGCTGGATGTGAATGAGACTTCTAGGTAGAGCAGAGGCGACATGGGCTGCTGAAATTGGGGCAGCAGCAAGAAGGTGCTGTACTGGCTGTTCTACTGCCCCCTCGGGTTTGGCCCTGCTGCCTCTCTGTCAGGACAGGGAGGAGAAGGAGGTGTGGCCAGGCCAAATGTGAGTGTCATTGCAACCTGGCACACAGGAACACATTAAAAAGATTGAAGGCCTTCAGAAATGGGACCATAGAGGTACCTAAGATGCATCAACAGACAGAGTATGCCATCACCCAGCCACCACTGACAAGTGAAAGGGATTCTCCCTCCATCTGAAATTCACATTTGCTCAGTTTTCATAAGGTGCTGACAATAAGCCCCTTCCTGGAACAACTTCTCTGTAAGCTGGGATAAAATGAGAACAGACATGCATATTCACTCAAAGCTTCAACCAGGCCCAGCCCTTTTCTCACACTAGGGTCACTTAGCTATTAGTTAGAGACAATGGTTTAGGCCCCTTCACAATATTCTACATGCATGGCTTGCTTCAGTGGAGAAGTGGGACACAGGAGCCGGTGGAAAGGAATGTCCAATTGACCCACTCCATTGACCATATCCCAGTGTGTTTGCATGGACTCCCATAGCTTCCATGAGGGGGGTGTGGTTTGGGAGAGGCTTGGGGAGCATGATTGAAACAGCGCTCTGCTGTGGCCTAGAACCTGGCCTGCCGCCAGCTCTAGGGGAGGTTAGAATTCTAGCGGCGTTATAAAGTTGGTTGGGTTTTTAGTCAATAAGTTACTTGTGCTCGCTTGGATACCCCTGATGACACCATATGGTAGTAGCAGTGTCAGAAAAATTAAGAATGGAAGTATAAAAGTGATTGTAATAAGGTGAGCCGTTGCTGGGTCTTGCGTGGGCCTTCCGAGAGTATCTTCCCCTTTCAAACTCTTTCTCCCTCTTTGGAAACCTTGTTTCAGTCTTTCTTGATTCTCAGGTACAGGGATCTTCCAGTTAAGGGGGCCGTAAGAGGGGAATTTTCCTTTAAGTGACTCTATGTAGTCTTACTTTTTTATTGCAGTTAGAAATGACTGAACCCCTGGGTTAGATTTTATCTTTTGCGCTTCCCTGTGGTCAGCTTGTGCCTGGTCTGGAGAGGCCTTGTGAGCAGTAGATCTTTTCAGGCTGTCTTCCTCTTGACAACCCTGTTGTGAGAGTCAGCTAACTCTCAGGTTACGTCTATACTGCATGGCTATTTCAGGATACCGGGTATCCCGAAATAGTTACCCCGCATCCAAGGAACGTGCCCATTATTTCAAAATATTTTTCAAAATAATGGATGTGCTATTTTGCCATCCCTGTAAACCTCATTGTATGAGGGTTAAGGGATGGCTCGAAATAGCTCTTTATTTTGAAATTTGGCTCCGTGTAGACGCGCCAAATTTCAAAATAGCCTATTTCGAAATGAAATCAAAATAAGATACACAATTTGCATAGTGCAAACTGCGTATCTTATTTTGAGTTTAGGGTGCAGTATAGATGCACCTTCAGACACAGTAGTTTTCCTCCAAATTGCCACCCCTTCCAGTGGCAAGTTCTCCTTTTAAGCTTGCTTCCAAGAAGAGCTGTCTCTGTGCCTATACGTTGAACTCAGAGCAGCTTAAATAGTTAGGAGTCCTATGACATCTTAGGCTATGTCTACATTGCTGGGTTTTTTTGGGGGGGGGGGCAGACGATATGCAAATTGCACTCTCATTTGCATATCTTCTGCCGATCCTTTTTGGAAAAGAGGTTTTGCCGATAAAAAACCCCGTGTAGACGAGGCCATTTGTCAGAAAAAAACCCTTTTTCACAAGATCCTGTAAACCTCATTTTCTGAGGAATAAGGGATCTTGAGAAAAAGGGGGTTTCTGTGACAAATGGTCCCACTACACAGGGCTTTTTATTGGTAAAACCTCTTCCGTAAAAAGGATCGGCTGAAGATATGCAAATGAGAGCATGATTTGCATATCTTCTGCCAGAAAAAAATGGCAGTGTAGACAAAATCTTGAGACTAACAGATTTATTAGGGCATAAGCTTTCATGGGTAAATCCCACTTTATCATCTTATGCTTTAATAAATCTGTTAATCTCTAAGGCTATGTGTACACTGCGAGGTTTTTCTGGGATACTGGAGGTATCCTGGAAAAATCCCTCTGCGTCCAGGGAATGCGTTTGCTCTTCTGCTTTTTTTTGCGGAAGAGCAAATGCGCTTTCGGGGAGCCCTGTATTCTTCATTCCACAAGGAATAAGGGCTCCTCCGAAAGAGGAGGCTTTTCTGAAATTTGGCCCAGTGTAGACAGGTCAAATTTCGGGAAAATCCTCTTCCAAAGAAAAAAATCGGAAAAAGCTTCTCAAAATGCGGAGCACATTTTGCATAGCTTTTTCTGACAAAAAAACGCAGTCTAGACCTAGCCTAAGGGTACGTCTACACAGCAGTGTTATTTCAGAATAACTGACGTCATTCTGAAATAACAAAGAGCGTGTCTACACTGCAAACCTGTAACCCTAATTTCATGAGGAGTAAGGGAAGTCAAAGGAAGAGTGTTCTTCCTTTGACTTCCTGCTTTGTAGACAACGTCAAGAGCCAAATGAAGTATTTTGATTTAAACTGCGCAATTGACGTAGCTGAAGTTGTGTAGCTTAATTTGCCATCAGCCCTGCTGTGTAGACATGCCCTAAGGTGCCACAGGATTCCTCCTTGTTTTTGCAGATACAGACTAATACCCCTTCAGATTTTTCAGAGCTGCTTGCTAGCCTTCTCCCTATTACGATGGGGACATGTCCCATTGCAGTGGAATTATGTTAATCATCGTTTGACACCTATATGATGGTAACAAGTAGAGTCTTCAGCCAAGTATGCTGTACATAGAGTATGAGGCCACGTTTCCACTTATAAGAGGATCAGCATGCTGGGGATTGATCTTCCTGGGCTCAATTTAGCGAGTCTAGTAAAGACCCACTAAATTGAACACTGAGGGAACCTCCATCGGCAGTGGTATTTCTCGCTGTCTCAAGGAGTAAGGGAAGTTGACAGGAACATTTCTCCCATAGACCTTCTGCTGTGGAGATGGTGCCAAGCTCAGCTTAAGGTACATCGACTCCAGCTATGTTATTTAAGCCCATCTTTGGGGTATAGTGTAGACCTGGCTTGAGAGTCTCTGTCCCAAAACATTTACCATGTAAGTGATGAATTTCACTGTGACGGCTCATACAGTGGGAGTCTTATAATTTGTGCTGAAGTCCATCAGAGGATAAGGAAGCAGCATACACAAGTGCAACATTAATCTATAAGGCTCAGCTCTTGCAAGTCATTCTCTGAGGGTCAACCTCTAGTGACTTCTGTTGGGCTCTGCCTGGGTGCATGGCTCTCTGCCTAGGCAGAACAACACTTGACTATTTTTCCATATTAACACTGGGGGTAACATACACAAGATCTCCCAGCCCAACTTTCTGCTCGGAAATAACAAGGATCAGCCTTGCTGAGCCCTGCATGAAAACATATCATGCTACTCAAAGTGACTGATGGCCTGTGTCAAATACCAAGAGGTTACTCATCCCCGTAAGGAATGTAGTAACTCCTGAGATGAGCTCTCTGTGTCACAGCATGTCAGATTTAGTGTCAGTCTGTGGGGAGCAAATTTATACAAGAACAGATTCCTGTGTAAATACTAGGAATATGCATTCTGCCTGCTCTGCTGCACTCATGAGTGTCTGCCGCTGTGCAGAAGGCTCTTGCTTACTGAAATATGCCATTGATTTTGCAGTGTGGGAGCTAAAAAGGGGTTCAGCCCTGGCAAGAGAATCATAGAACTGGAAGGGACCTCGAGAGGTCATCAAGTCCAGTCCCCTGCCCTCACAGCAGGACTAAGCATTGTCTATATCATCCCTGATAGATGTATGTCTAACCTCCTCTTAAATATCTCCCGTGATGGAGATTCCATAATCTCTAGGCAATTTATTCCAGTGTTTAACCATTTTGACCGTAAGGAAGTTTTTTGTAATGTCCAATTTAAACCCCCCTTGTTGCAATTTAAGCCCTTTGCTTCTTATCCTATCATCAGAGAAATCAAAACCAAAGTTAATGCAGACAGTTCCTCACACAGAGGAATCCCAGGGTATGTCTACACTGCAGGACAAAAGTCAAATTAAGATACACAACTTCAGCTACGTCAATTGCATAGCTGAAGTCGAAATAGCTTAATTCGGCTTTTTGGCACTGTCTACACTGCAGGAAGTCAAAGGAAGAACATTCTTCCTTCAATGTCCCTTACTCCTCATGAAATGAGGGTTACAGAAGGCAGAGTAAGAAGTCCACCACCTCAAAATTATTTTGAAATAACGGCTTGCTGTGCAGACGCACACTTTGTTATTTTGAAATAATGCTGCAGTGTAGACGTGCCCTCAGTGATTTGTTTTGTCTGTTATGAGAACAAATTAAACTCAAAATGTTCAGCGTCTCCAATCTCCAAAGGGCAATCGTGTGAAAACAGCTATTACCTTGCAGAAAAGAAAAAGCTCCACTGAAAATGCACTCACGTGGCTGCCCACTGTTGGCCACCCTGGCGAATAACACTCGCTGATGGTGCCAGGGGAGTATTTTTCTTTTGTGGCATGTGATGTGCTGTGGACATTCAGATGGCCCAGTCACTGTAATGTCTCCTGGCACAGAGCTGACAGGCAGAGGCGTAACGAGTGTGTAATGAGCCCGGGGGCGAAGGCAAAATTGGCGCCGCCCCCCCGCCAAATGGTGGGGCCCCAAACCTGGTGCATAGCTGAGCTCGACCCGGGGAGGAGTGGGGGGAGCTTGTACCGAGTCTTACCCGACCCCCTCCAGTTTGGGGCTGGGTCCCGCATGCACTAATCCTTTGGCAGAGGTGGAGGGAGTCAGGCTGGGGGCAGAAAGGCGGGGAAGAGATAGCTCCAGCCAGTGGTGGCAGGCAGAAGAGGAGCATGTGAGCAGAGGGATGACATGGGCAGTGTAGGGGGACTATACAGGCACCTCACTAGTGTGGCACCCAGGGGCCACTTCCCCTCCCTCCTCCCCGCGCCCTCCTCACTACACCACTGTAAATAATCCACCTCTTAGGATATTTATTGTTTAATTAATTCCTTATTTTACTAACTACAGACATATAAATTATATTGTTTTGTGGTTTACATTCTGTTAAATATTTTTTTCTCTTTAATTTGTTCATATCCCGTTCTCATTAGGTTCATGTCTTTTACATAAAAAATGTCAAATTCTTAAATATGTAAGTTTTATAAAACATGAGAAGTTAATGTTATACAACCTAAATATGAATTTCATCACTATATTTCATTCAAGCATTTAAAACCACTGTTATAGCAAATGAGTAACACATTGCTTTAATGAATAAAAGTAAAAAAGATTTTGAGCATATCAAATTTATTGTAATAGAGAGGTAGCCATGTTAGTCGAATCTTGGTAAAACAAAAAGAAAAAAAGTTATGTAGCACTTTAAAGACTAACAAGATACCTAATACATTTATTATAAGCAATCTGTAATGTTTCCTAACTGCCCATTTACTTACCTAGTTAACTTAGTTGTTTTTCACATTATCGCACAGCAAAAAACTACACGAGAGTTATCAATGTAAGAGATTAATTTACCAGTTAAAATAACATTCCGAAAAACTTTTAAATAAAACTAACACACAACACACACCCTCGCTTTCTTGAAGGCACTTGAAGCAATATGTAGCCTAAGGCTGAGGATACCCTGCAAGCATGGCTTTCTGTCTGCCATGAGGACTTTTTCCTTCAGGCTGTCATGAGATTCTATCCTTAAGTAAAGGAGAGAGGTCTCTGTGAGCTACTCTTCCAAATTTCACAAAAGCCATTCAACTGAAGCCATAGATATCAAGATTCAAGGCCAACTTTGCCTTGAGCAGACTGCCTCTCCAGGTGTTCACAATCACAACATCCAAACATGTATAAGACTTTTAGTTGAGAAAGCCACATTAATCCCAAGTCTCTGCTATGACTGGGAGATGGAAAATCGGCAACAAAACGTGGGGTGATCTATCACTTCAGTATGCCAACTCCTTTAGAATTGAGGCTCTGATTATCCAGCACCAGCTGAGGTAGAGCAGGCACTGTGTGCATGCCTGATACATTTTTACCAAAACTCCTACCTGCCCAACTCACCAAAGAAGAAAGGAAACAGGGAGGCAAAAAGGAATGGAATAGTACGGAACCTTTTTTATAAGTTTCAGAGGGGTCGCTGAGTTAGTCTGTAACAGGAAAAACTTAAAAAACAACAAAACAGTCTAGTAGTACTTTAAAGACTAACAAAACATGTAGATCAGAAGTAGGCAAAAGGGCCTCCATGGGTCGGATCCGGTCTGCGGTGGCCCTGCTGCTCCCCCGCCCCCAGGCCAATTAGGGCTTGGGTTGGGAGAGCATGTGAAGCTTTCTCTGCTCTGCTCCCACCCAGCGAGCAGCACACGGCACTTCCAAGCACCAGGTACTCCTCGCAAGGCAGGAGGAGGCTTCCCACGCTCCCCCGCTCTCAAGCCTTGATTGGCCTGGGGGTGGGAGAGCGCATGAAGCCTCCTCCTGCCCTACCAGAGACATGGGTGCCTAGTGGGAAGGAGGAGGCAAAGGGGCTCCCCACCCCAGACCAATCATGGTCTGGGTAGCCCCACCCCTTCCTGTTTAGTCCCCACCCCTTCCGTGGTGACACAGGGCTACTTCAAAAATTTTTGAAGTGGCCCCCGGGCAAAAATTATTGCCCACCCTTGATGTAGATGGTATCATGAGCTTTCATGGGTGGAAGTGGGTTGTGCCCACAAAAGCTCATGATACCATCTACATCAGGCATGTCAAACAGGCTTCTGGCGGGCTGCATGTGTCCCAATTGAAATTTTTTGTGGCCTGCCACAAGATTTTATAAAAGAATAAAGTGTGGCCCACTGGCCACTCGGAGCACGTGGCTGAGTGCAGATCATGGCTGGCTGGGCTGCTCTGCATAGGCATCAAGTGCCTGCTCACAGCTGGCTGCTGTGCTCACGCCTCCCCAGCGCCTGAGGAAGAAATGTGTGGCGGCAGCGACACTGGCTCTGGGACCCAGGCATTAGGTATGGGGGGGAGGGACTGGGAGTGCCTGGGTGTGGGGGAGGGAGGCGGCATTGGGTTAGAGGGGGGTTCTTTGGGGGAACAGAGGGGAATTGGGTTAGAACGGGGATATGGGAGTGCCTGGCTCTGGGGCAGTGGAGGGGGATATTTTGTTAATGTTTTGGTTTTTATTTATTTATTTCCAAATAAAATCACAAAATGTATATTAATTTTATATCAAATATATGTCAATTTTTTGCAATTGCTCGAATAATTATGTTTTTATGCAAAATCTCAAAGGGTATGTCTACACTACCACCCTAGATCGAACTAGGGTGGTTAATGTAGGCATTCGAAGTTGCAAATGAAGCCCGGGATTTAAATATCCCGGGCTTCATTTGCATCTTGCCGGGCGGGCGCCATTTTTAAATCCCCTTAGGTCGAACTCCGTGCCCGCGGCTACACGCGGCACGGAGTAGGTAGTTTGAATTAGGGTCTCTAATTCAAACTACCGGTACACCTCGTTCCATGAGGAGTAACGATAGTTCGAATTAGAGATCCTAATTCTAACTACCTACTCCGTGCTGCGTGTAGCCGCGGGCACGGAGTTCGACCTAAGGGGATTTAAAAATGGCGCCCACCCGGCAAGATGCAAATGAAGCCCGGGATATTTAAATCCCGGGCTTCATTTTCAACTTTGAATGCCTACATTAAACACCCTAGTTCGAACTAGGGTGGTAGTGTAGACATACCCAAACTTACAAAGTATCTGAAATTTTTACAGAGCCTATTCTATGTGATTGACCATGGTCTATACTTGTTTTTATTTCAACAAAACAAGTTATGTATCATATACAAAATTTAAAAGTACCTTAAATTTATATTTAAATTAAAAATTATTTTATGAGTAAATAACAATTTTACACATCAAATTATTGTACTATATTAAAACAAGACCTGAAAAATATTATAAAATATACCTAAAACATAATCTATAATATTAGATTATAAAATATATTAATTATATTATAATTATACAAATATTATAAAATATACCTAAAACATAATCTATAATAATAAATAATTACAACTTTCCAATGGAAGTACATTTTCTTTGGTGTCCCTGAAAGCTATCAGTTTTCATTTGTGGCCCTCAGTGGGCTTCAAGTTTGACATGCCTGATCTATATGTTTGTTAGTCTTTAAAATGTAACCAGATTATTATTTTTTTAAGTTTTTCGTTTTGGCATAAAGTATCTTTTATTTAAAAAAATTATAAGTAACCCTAATGCACCCACCTCCCCCCCCAGAGCCAGCCCCTTACCAGCATCCCCCCATCCCAATGCACTCACACCTCCCACAGAGCCAGCCCCCCATCCCAATGCACTCACACAGAGCCAGCCCCCCCAGTGCCCTATCCTAAAGCACTCACCCATCCCCCTGAGCCAGATCCTCCAGAACCCCCATCTGAATGAACTCACCCCTCCCCCTGAACGAGCCTGCCCCCCCCCAGTGCCTGGAGCGCCCCCCATCAAATCCTCCCCTCCCTCCCCCCAGAGCCAGGCACGGGAGGAACAGAACAGCCGGGTAAGGGATTCTAAGCTTTACTGTGGCCGCTGCTGTCACCCGGCCCTGCGGCCTCAGCTCGCAGCGTGTAGAGAGCCAGGAGCACTTAGCCAACTCCCGGTCTCTGTTCAAAAAAGCATCATGTGGGCCAGAACAGTGTGCGCTTCACTCCCAGCCCAGTTCGATGTCCCCCTGGAGTGGCTCCCGGGGGCAAATGTCCCCCCCACCCTCCCTTCGCTACGCCTCTGCTGATAGGCTTTCTGCCAGGCCTGGCCTTCAGCTTACTCAGTTCGAGCTACTGAGGTGAACTCCTGCAGCGTCGCATCTTGCCATCAGATGGCTTCCTGTCTGCAAAGACACTCAAACCAGGCCTGGTCAGAGGGGCTGCAAGACCTGTTGTCACAGGAAGCCTGGGGCTAAGAAGGCCTCGCACAGGGGTGGAAGCATCCTTTGTACTCCCTGCCCTGAGGTGGCCCCTGGCCCCTATAGAGCTGGGAGGCTGGGGTACAAGGAGGAGGCCCTCCTCTCTCTGCAGGGAAGTTGGGGATGGTCAACTGGTCTGGCAGATAAAAACCTGGCTACAATTTGAACCTCTTCCCAGCAAATGGGAGCCTCTGTCAGTTTGGCCCTTTTTGCAAGCAGCCAGGAGGCCTGACTGGGAAGGAGCCAGAGCTTCTGCGGTACAAGAGCTATCTGAAGATGCAGCTGCCTGATGCCCAGGTAAAGGTCCCCACTTCCAGCCAAGACTCCCCCCCCCCCCCACACACACTTCTCTACCTTATTTCTAGAGCTGCCTGCCTACACACACAGAGCACCCTGTGCTTCAACCAGAACCCTGAACCTCTTACCTCACACCCCCAAGCCCTCCTGTGACACATTGGGAAATAGCTGTGTTACTTCCTGTGAAATTGATGCATACCTGTGTGTGATGTGTTCCTTGCTGGGGGGACGAGAGAGCTGAACAGCACCACACAGGAAAGGCAAAGACAGTAGCAACCATCAGGTACGATCATACAGAAAACCAAAGCTCCCAAGGGGAGCTATGATTTCAGAATCTCTCTGCTTGGCTTCCTCATGGCTGGCAAAGTGCCTGCTTCCCAGGGCAAAGCTGAGCTCAAAGGGGAAACTAAAACTTCTGAGGGTGCGAGCCTGCAGAGAGAGGGGGAGACTGGAACATCAGCTGTTGCAGGCTGACATCGAAGGTTGTAGTGTCAGTCTGCAGAAAATGGAGCTCAGGAGAAAGAGCAGCCCCAAAGGTATGTCCTGAGGTAAATGCCAAGCGTAGATGAGATTGGATTCATCTAGGTGTCTTTGTTGTTTTCTATCCATTTCTCAGAGCACTATGAACCTTTTGGCAAATAAATCATACTATGAGTGCAAGAAGCCACCTCTGTGTCCCTGCATATAGTACAGGCACAGGCTCCCTCCTGCCTCTGCCAAAAAAATCTCTTGCCGATAACAAGTGTATTGGGCCTGCTAGGTATTACAGCTGGTACCCGAGGGTATATCCTGGAGACCTAGATTTATGGGAATCCACTCTCCAGAGAACGGAAGGTCTGGGTTTGTTGGTTGACAAGCAGGCACTCATGGGGACAGGAAAAAGGTTTCAGAAAGGGCAGCTTATGGAGGACCATGACACTTCCCACCCAGAGTCCCCCTGCTAAGCTCCTTTCTCTTCCAGTTTCCCCCAGACAGAGCTCAGCCAGCCAGCCTAGCTTCCGCCAGGCCTTCATGCAAGCATTCCAGGGACGCCCCTTGGGCCTTCGCTCAACAAAAAGAGTTGGTGTGTGGTTGGAAAGCCTTGTCTATTTTCGACCCGCTTACCTGAACATTCTGGTATCACTTCTTTCACGTGGCCATGGAAGTCATTTTGTGTCTATGAATATAACTGTGATCCTTAAGCCTGGATGAGTGGCTAACTAGTGGTAGCATGTGCAAAAACACAGCACAGGCCTTTCAGTGAAACAGGCATGGAGTAGGAAGCAAAGGGGACTAAAATAGCTAACGAGACATCAGGAATTCCTGGTAAGCTTCCTGTTACCAGTAACAAACAGCACAGGATAGTTAGAAGACATGATCTCAACTAACGATCTGTATTTACTTTGAGGCTACGTCTACATTGCAGGTGTTTGGCAGAAGAGGAAATGCAAATAGAGCACTCATTTGCATATATCACACTCTCATTTGCATATCTTCTTCCAATCCTTTTTACAGAAGAGGTTTTTGCGATAAAAAGCCCTGTGTAGACAGGGCCATTTATTGGAAAAAAAACCCTTTTGCGCAAGAGCCTGTAAACCTCATTTTTTCACAGAAACTTGCAAGATAAGGCATGGATTCACGCTCTTCAGCACTCTGGCTACATCTACACTGTGGGTGTTTTGCAGAAGAAGATATGCAAATGAGAGCGTGAGATATGCAAATGAGTGCTCCATTTGCATTTCCTCCTCCGCAAAACACCCTCAGTGTAGATGTAGCCAGAGTGCTGAAGAGCGTGAATCCATGCCTTACCTTGTCAGTTTCTGTGGACTATTATCCAATCGTTCAATGAAACATTCCCTCCTTTAACATCCCCTCAGTACAAAACACAGCTCTTCAAACGACAAACCTCTTTATTTTTTTAAGGAGAAATCTAAGTGAATGGAAAGAAAGCCATAAAATAATAACATCCCTCCGTGGCATTCCTGTGACAGCCCTCGAACCCTCATAGCA
The DNA here is from genome assembly GCA_032595735.1 of Pelochelys cantorii. NCBI lineage: Eukaryota > Metazoa > Chordata > Testudines > Trionychidae > Pelochelys > Pelochelys cantorii. The sequence continues at coordinate 253,262,286 of CM064327.1, read as the reverse complement.
TGTCACCCTGAGGATTACTCAGAGCGGAAAACCTCATGCAGTTGGTGAGACTCTAATGTTATCTGCAGCAAAAGGCATAGTATCATCTATCCATCGCCTGTGGGTAACCAAGCTACAAAACATATTGATAGTGTTTCTTTATCTAACAACACTGCGGCAAGACGAGATGGCTTCTCAAGCAAAGAAGATAAAATGTGTGAAAATAGGAAGCATTGTTTTCATTATCATTAGACAATCAATAATTTGGCTCAGCTTCTTCTTTGCGGTTTGAATGGGAAATGACAGCCAAAGCTGAGCTCTTTTGTTGTGAAGATCTGGGAAGATGGACTAAGGCCGAAGAAATGTCGAGCAAGTTCAGTGAGTGAATCATAGCAAATAATAGGGCATGGCAAAGCTGCATGGGTGTGTCCTCTGATTAAGTGTGAGCAATGACTAGGAAATGTGGTGACATTGTAGGAAACATGAAAGTGGTGGCACATAAGTTTTCTCCCGCTGCATTCATCGTGAGGTGCTAGTTGCCAAAATATGCCTGCCAATTTGAAAATTATTCTGGATCAAGTTGTCTCAGTAAGTTGAACACTAGTTTACAGGGACTGAAACTGTGTTGTCTGATCTTTGGGATAAGACAAGGGAAATCATAAAGAAACTGAAGTTTATAGAATAGGAAGGAGAAAATGGAATTTCCCATCACTCCCAACTTTGGAATATTTCTTCATTGGAATGAACTGAAAATTCATTTTGACCTCATTGCTGACATAAAGAACATTGACTGAATTGGATCACCATGTTTAACAAACCCTTTCCCAATAGTTCCAAATAAGATTTGAATCACAGACCCATTTTCAAAGGAAGACATCCTGCCAGCTGGCTTCTTGGCAAAGGAAAGGAAGTGTGGACTGAATTGTCATCGATGGTGGACTCAAGCTTGAATTCAACAAAGCACACCCTTCTGAATGGAAATTTTGTTCTATTTTGGGGCGTCTACACTGCACCCTTAGCTCGAAATAAGCTATGCAATCAGAGCTACGCAAATTGCGTAGCTTATTTCGAGTTAATTTCAAAATAGCTTTTTTCATAATTTCAAAATAAACCACTATTCTGAAACTTCCCTTAATCCTCATGGAACAAGGTTCACAGGGACGCCAGAATAGCGAGCCTGTTACATTTCAAAATAACGAGCTTGCTTAGAAGATGCAGAATAGCTATTTCAGGATACCAGAAGTATCCCAAAATAGCGCCGCTGTCTAGACATACCCTTTGAGAGCTACTCGATGAGTTTGTATTTTTTCTCTGTTTAAATTCTGTGGAATTGTAAAGAAGGTGAACTTTGGCTAATGGTCAATAATCCAAAGAAGAATTATCAGGAACTTCAAACTTAAATTGGACAAGTTAAATAACAAGCCATTGGTGCAGTTCAGTAGCTTACCAAAATATACCAGGATGTCATTTCTAACTTATTTGTGTCAGATAACCCGAGTAACAATAAAAACCATAATAATAAAAGCTGTTTTTTTGTCAGTCTTTTCAGTGTACTGTCAACAAACTTGAGATGTATAAAAAGGTTGCTGTCACCTAACACTTTGGGTTTCCTTATGCACCTGTTTTACTACAGCATGTGGAAGTATTTAAGCTCAACCTAATAAATTCTAAAATAAGTGGGCACAAAAAAGAAAAATAGTTCACGTGATACCTCAAAGAACTATCTTTAAAGAAGTGTACGGTTGAACCAATAAACCTTAAATAAAGAAAAGTTCATATTCTGCAATCTTTGCTAAGCCAAAATTCCCATCAAACTTAATAGGAACCTGGGGATACGCAAGACCAACAGGGGTAGGTTAAAAGACTGCCTCTTCATAATGACATTGGTTTTCTATTTGTGTACAATGGTATTGCATGGACTTCAAAAAAAGTTTATACCTGCTGGCTGAGCATGTCACATACAATACTTTTCATATTCCTCATTTTGGGTGTCTGATTCTGTTCTTGTTTGCGTCATTGTCACAATTAGACTGTAAGCTCTTTGGGTCAGAGACTATCTGGGACAGCACAAGACGGGTGGGCAGGTTCCACACTCTGAATATATGCCTAGGAATAAAAATACCCACATTTATCAGACCAATTGTCTATGCATGAATAAATCAACAGCTCAGCCTATTTTAAGTACCAAAAATACACAATACTCAGTCTGACCTTGCTCCCATTGTAGTTAGTGGGAGCTTTGTCCTTGACCTGAATGGAAACAGATTAGGTTCACTGGTTTTAGAATTGTGAATTGCCAACTTTTGTGTTTTCACAATAGCAGATAATTAGTTTTGGTTTCCGTCCACCTGCTACTAATAATTTGTAATGCATCAGTTCCTCCTCTTTCCTTTTATCCCTTCTGTAATTACCAGGGAAAAAACCCAAATGATGGGAAAGGTGCTTAGAACAGGGACGCCTGGGTCCCTGGATTCCTGGTTTCTATTCACAGGTCAACAGAAATACTCCCATTAGTTTCAGTGATCTTTAGATCAGGCCCTGATGATCCAGGCAAGTTTTGTTGCTTATTCAGCAATCTAAATGGGGACAAACATTTACCGGTGTCAAAGGGATGTTGTACGGCAGAGGGCGCGTCTATACTGCACCCTCAGCTCAACATAAGCTACACAGTTTGAGCGACGCAAATTGCGTGGCTTATTTTGAGTTAATTTTGAAATAGCTTATTTCTACACAGTGCCAAATTTCGAAATAAAGCGCTATTCCAAAACGTCTCTTAATCTTCGTGGAATAAAGTTTACATGGACATCAGAATAGCAAGCCCATTATATTTTGAAATAACGGGCTTGCTTAAAAGACGTGGAATAGCTATTTCGGGATACCAGATGTATCTAGACGTGCGCTGTCTTGACATACCCTTAATGATGTAGTCTGGGATGGTCGGAGAAGGCTAAATGGAGGTAAGTGCCCAACTTGCTCTGGAAGGCAATGGAATCTGAATTCTTAATACTCTTAAGGCATTTGCAGATCCCAATCCCAAGTTTTCTAAACCAGCGGTGAGCAGCCTGAGGCCCGTGGGCCATTTGTGGCCCATTGAGGATCTATGTGTGGCCCATGAGGCATTTTGTTTACCGTTGCCTGTGCACACGGCTGCCAGATTCCATTGGTTTCTGTCCACATGGATTTTTTTTCCTACCAGTATTACTAAAGTGACACGCACATAAAGCAAGGCCACGTGAGGTGAGGTGCGTGCAGACCACACACAACAATGACTGTGCGAGCCCCACGCTCCCCCTGCATCCAAACAAAATGCTGCTACGGTTCAATAGGCACACCCCTCAAATTCTAGGTACGCAAGCACAGTTAGCAAAATGTCCCTATCCCGGGAAATCTTGGATACAACAATTTTGTGGCCCACTGAGATGAAGGGGGGCCATTCATGTGACTCACTCACTAGCCTAGGTTGCCCCTCATTGTTCTAAAGCATTTTGAGACCCTTGAGTGAAATGTTAAGTGTGCAAAGTATTGTAATTATCTGAGGAAGCAGGCAGGGAGACAAGATTCAAAGCTCATTAGTTCAGCTGGAAACCACATACTGTAACTAATCTTTTGATATCAGCTGTGTTTGCTGCTCAGTCCTGGAAAATCTTTCCATCCTGAAGAGTGTGTTTACTGTCCACCAGCTGCCTTTGTCACTGTGTATCCATTTCTGATTGTAGTGATAAGACACAAAGTTAATATTTTACTTCTCTTGTTGGTCTTATTTATCTTTTAATATTTCTTATGGTTGCTGGGCTTCATCTCCTTTAGGGGGCGTGGGTCACATTTTGAACACTTTGAAATCTCATTCTTTTCTAGCGGTTAGTTTTTATTCTACATTTGGAAGCACAAGTCCAGAAAAGTCTTGCAAGACACTCTGGTGATCATAATAGGTGAGATAAGGTCACAAAAGTTGCTTGTGATGGTAAAAAACTAGAAAATAATTAACCTGTAGTAGATTCAAACTAAATTCATATTAGTTGAGATCAGGCACTATAAGCTGATATAGGAACCCAATATTTAATAATTATTCCTGGTCTCTGACTCCCTAGGCTAGAATAAGAAACAAACTCTGAAAGTTGTGAGAGAGATTTGTGTCTTGTTTAACTTTTATCAATTTTACCCTCTGACCAGGGAGCAAACATTTATGGGCTGCAAAGATACTCAGATGCAGATATTCCTAGCCAGAAAGAGGGTGGTTCTGAATAGGACAAAGTGCAGGTAGCTAAGAAACATGGATTGTCCTCAAAGCTACTGTAAGATTCCAATGGAGAAGTCACACTGATGTCTCACACCAAGGGAGAAAGAATAAATCTCAGAAAGACACCTTCAGAAAATGCATTATTAGGCTCCCAACTGATAACTGCACACCAAATTTTGAAGAAAACAGAACCTGGCCTAACCCAGGAATAGCCCAGAGGACAAATCTCTATTATCCAGAATGAAAAGCAGGTAGTGGTAGTTCCTCCCGTAATAATCTGCCAGCTAATTAGGCAAGGAGCCAGTTACACATCCAAACATTGCTAGAGGCAACAGCAAAAACTACTGAAGCATGGTCTCTCTCAGTCTCCTTGCTTGCCAACCTATGCACATTGGGGAAATGACTATGGATGATGTCCTGGAGCAAGGATAGAGAGGGAAGAGGTTTACCAGCAATTCATATTTTAAATGTGTTGACTGAAGTGTTTGTTGGAGTGCTGCCTTGTACCTAGAGAAGAGACAAGCTGCAGAGTTTGGCTCCATATCTTTACTCCCTCCATAGTTTGGATTCATTTGCATTCAGGTGAGGGGGAGTGTCCTTTGGGCCCATCTGTAATTTTGATAGTGTCAATAAAAAAAGATAATGGGAAGATAAATACAATAGACTGAAAAGAGAATAAATTTTGCTTTCCCCCATAATCCTTAGAAAATGAAGCATAGCATTTTAAATATTTGATCACTACTTGGACAGTGACCTCCAACTGAAAATCCAGGCTGCTCCGTCACTCGTGCATTATTATAAGGTATTTCATTATTATGCAATTAGTTTGAAAGTGAGGCAGAACTCTCCAGAGGTGATGGCACCAGCCTAGGCATTGGGAAAGCTAGGATCATGGCCCAACTCTGCCCCCGACTTACTGTGTGATGTTAGGGGTATCACTTAGGGTTGGTCTACATCAGGGGTCTCCAACCTTTTTAAGCACAAGATCACTTTTTGAATTTAAGTGCAATCCAAGATCTAACACACGTCCAAATGCCTTTGCCCTGCCTCCTTTGTGCCCGTTCTCCGAGGCCCTACCCCTGCTCACTCCATCCCTCCTTCCCTCCCACTCCTATTCTCCCTCCCTTTCACCAGGCAGGGGCAGAGGGTTGGGGTGCAGGCTCTGGTCTTGGGCTAAGGCCGTGGTCACCAACCGGTAGATTGCGATCTACCGGTCGATCTCAGGGGCTCTAAGAGTCGCTCTTGAGCCCTCTCTGAACTGCGCACCTGCGCAGCACATTTACATTAGATTTCCTCATTTGAGGAGCAGCTACTCACCGAGCAACAACACAGGTGAGTAGCTGCGCAGAATGGTGGGAGCTGGGAGGTAAGGAGGGCTGAAACACCCTGGCCAGCTGGCTATGGTTTTCAGCTGAAAGAGGCTGCCCCGCGCTCCAGCTGATCGGCGGCTTCTCCTTTGCGCCTGCCCAAGTGGAGCGTGGGGCACCCTGGCTGAGCGCCATGGCCAGCTGACCGGGCAGCCGCTTCTCTTTGCTCCAGCCCAGCTGCCCTGTGCTCAGCCTGGGAAGCTTGCTCCAGCACAGCTGGAGCTAGGCGCAGCCTCCCTGGGCTGAGCACAGGGCAGCCAGGGGGGAGCGAAGAGAAGCCACTCTTCGCTCCAGCCCGGCTGCCCTGCTCTCAGCCTGGGAAGCTTGCTCCAGCACAGCTGGAGCTAGGCGCAGCCTCCCTGGGCTGAGCGCAGGGCAGCCGGGCTGGAGCAAAGAGAAGCGGCTTCTCTTCGCTTCCGCCTGGCTGCCCTGCGGTCAGCCCGGAGGGAGCGCAGGACGGAGGCTTCCCTCCGTGGCTGGTGTAGGGGACTCCCTGCCCCCGAACCTTGTTCCCTCTCCCCTGCCCCAAACCTGTCCCCCACCCTCCTGCCCCCCTGTTCCCTCTCCCTTGCCCCCCCCGCCCCTCTGCAGAAACCTGTCCCCCTGCCTTTCCCACTACAGAAACCTGTCCCGCTGCTCCCCTGTGCAGAAACCTGTCCCTCCCAGCACCCTGGCCCCTGCTGCAGAAACCTGTCCTTCTGGCACCCTGCCCCCTCTCCCCTGCACCCACTGGCACCCTGTTCCCTGCCCCAGAACCCACTAGCACCCTTCCCCAGTACTGTGTCCCCTGCTCCCAAATGACTTTTCTATGGGTCAGTGACCCCTGACTCAAGGCAGGTTCCCTGCCATTCTCATAAATAAAGACAATGCAGAAACTTTTTGTGTTTAACATAGTATTTTATTTAAAACTGAAGCCTGGCCAACAAACCCCCAATTGGGGCCAAGCCCCCATCTGGCCACAACCACTCCTGCATTCCCTCTTACCCTGACCCTAGATCTGAGCCTATCATACACTGGAACCCCCTGCCCTGAGCCCCTCACATACCCCAACCCAAATTCCTGCACCCTCACATCCACAAGCCTGTGGCTTGCTTATTACCCCAACACTGCCGGGCCTGGAGCCCCCTCCCCGAGCCAGTGTCCCCTTCTCCACCTCCTCCTGCATCCAGATTTCCTCCCAGAGCTTGCACCTCTCACCCCTTCCCACACCCAAATCCCTCATTCCCACCCCAGAGACTACACATCCTGTCTCAACCCAGAGAGGGTCCGGCTAAACTGCAGGAGTTTTTCAGGATTCTGGAGATATCCCAGAAAAACTCTTCTGCATCCATGGTTGCATTTGTTCTTCCGCTTTTTTTAGTAGAAGAGCAAACATGCTCTTTCGGTCACCCCTATATTCCTCTTTCCACAAGGAATAAGGGGGCTTTCAAAAGAAGGGGTTTTTTTCTGACATTTAGTCCAGTCTACACAGGCCAAATGTTGGAAAAACCTCTTCGTACAGAAGAATTTTTTTTAAAAAAAGCAGCAGTATAAGGATTGGAGATAGCAAGTGATGGAGAGGAGGAGAATAGAGAGGGCGGGGCTTCAAGGAAGGGGCGGGGTTTCAAGGAAGGGGCGGGGCAGTAGATCTTGGCTTGGTTTGTCATTTAAAAAGTGATCTTGGGTGTAAAAAGGTTGGAGACCACTGGGCTAAGGGATTTGGAGTGTGAGAGGGGCTCTGAATTGAGCCTGGGGCAGGGGCTTGAGGTGCAGGAGGGGGTTCATGACTGGGGCAGGGGATCAGCACTAGCTCTAGCTGGATATTGCTTACCTCAAGTGGGTCCTGGGTGGGGGTGCAGTGGGGCTAAGGCAGGATCACCCCTGCCCTGGTCCTGCCCCACTCCCAAAAGCAGCCAGCAAACTCCCTCCATTCCAAGCCCTGTTGTGCCCCCTCTCTGCTCTGTGGGGATAGAATACGGGAGGAGAGGGGGGCACCCTGACATAAGAACCCCTCCTCTCCCTTCCCTGCTCTGTACCGCAAGCAGGAAGCTCCCGGAGAGGGGCAGCTCCAAGGCAAAGGGCAGGAGCTGCACAACAGTGTGGGAAAGGGCAACTAAGTGCTGGCACTTGATAGCCTCTTGGCCAAACCAGTCAGGATCACCTGTCAAAGGCTCCAAGATCTACCAGTAGATCCTGATCAAAAAATTAGTGGGTGCTTAGAACCCACAGGCAGCCAGCTCCTCCTTCCCCACCAGCACCTCCCACCTGTTGCAATCAGCTGATCCACGATACACAGGAGGTGCTGGGAGGGAAGGGAAGGAATGGGGATGAGTCATGCACAGGGGAGGGATGGAAGGAGGAGGGGAAGAAGCAGGTTGGGAGTGGGGGCTTGGGAGAAGGGGGGAAGTGCAGGTGAGTCATGGGGTACAGCGGGGGTTGAGCATTCCCAGGCAAATGAAAAAAACGGCACGTGTGACTGCGCTAAAGGGGTATGACAGCTAAAGTGAAAGACTGACATTTTTCATGTGTTAAAAGTACTTTCCTTGCCAGCTCTCCTTATGAGTCTTGTTAGTATAGGCTGTTATGTTTTGATCCTGTATCAAAACCTAATGAAACTGCAAAGCTAATATAAAAATTGGTGGTTCGGGGTAAGTTTTGCAAGAATTTGTACTTTCATTGAAACCTAACATCCAGCAGACGTAAAAATACATGAATTTGAACTAAAGAGTCCCATGACATCAAACAGTGCTGTGTTACACAGGTTTTTAAACTCCTTTCTAAAATTAACCTGGTACTGCAGTGCTGAAGCATCGGCTTGTATTCTGATCTTAGCGACACCAGCGTAGAACAAGAGCAACTGTGCAGTCCATCTTAAAGTTCCTCTGCAGTAAATGAAATTAGCATCTTGCCCAGGAAGAACAAGATGATGAATCACTAAAAGATGCACGATGGAAACCTTTCCTTGAATCTTTATCTAAGATTATTTTTTATCTGTTGAAATATTTGTACCTGTCAGACTACCCATTGGGTCCATTATTATCCAATAAATCCCATTCTTCTGGTAATGTAATCCTGACAGAATAATTGGAATAACCAAAATGCAAATAGAAACATGTATAGTCGGGAACATATGTAATTTTTTAGGAGAGATTGCTTTATCCTGAGATATTAGATGCTCTACCATTCTATTATCCACTGTTTATTAATCTCCAATAGCCAATGACTACAATACTACATTACCTTGTCACAAAGAACATGCAGAAGAAAACTGTTCTTTCAGAACAGCAGAATCTTTTTTGTCAGTTATTTAGGCACCTTTGGTCACACATTCCATAATGTATTTTGCATGGCAGTCTGCATAGCATAAAATAAAAATTGATCTTTCTTCAGAAATTTTGCAGGCTACATTTGGAAAGTTTAACACAAAGTGGCTTCTCTAGGGGCGCATCTACACTGCACCCGTAGGTCAAAATAAGATATGTAATTTGAGCTATGCAAATTGCGTATCTTATTTCAATCTAATTTAAAAATAAAGCGCTATTCCAAAACGTCCCTTAACCCTCATGGAATGAGAATTACAGGGACACCAGAATAGCATGTCCGTAATTTCGAAATATATTTTGAAAGATGTGGAATAGGTATTTCGGGATACTTCCGGTATCCCAAAATAGCACTGCTGTCTAGACATAGCCTAGGATGTGCATAAATCCAGGTTAGTCTCTACCTCACATATCTCTTGAACTAGCTTAAAAAGGGGGGGCTTGGAGAAAATTCTGTTGCTAGCATATAAATAAGACTCTGGGGGATCCAGAGAAGTTCATTATTTTATTTCCCAGATTTTTCTCTCTCAAACATATTGGCTGTGGTCATCCAGCTGAAGGGGGGTGGGACATAAACCACACACCTGCTGGGTGTGATTCACTGTCCCACAGAGTGGCATTTAGACCAGAGAATGAGTGTGCTCTATAGCCCTAGCTCAGTGCCAGCTGATGTTATAGCTCAAACTATAGACAGGCTCCTGCCCTAATTTCCAGAGGTCCCAGGTTTGGTTCTGCCCATCAGCTATTACATGTGTAGAGAAGAGAGCTGTTTTCCACATTTGTACTCAGGATCCCTGTGGTAATTCTGCTCACTGGCTTATATTTTAGAACCAAAATAGGTTCATTCTGCACCTCTGGAATTACAGGAATGCAGCAATGCCCACTTACTCCATGGGAACCCCAACATATTTCCTGAGCTGTCTCTATGACAGCCCCACGGCATGCCGAACCTGGTCAATTCTCTGCTGCCCAGGAGTTGTCCTTTGTTTGATTTCTAGAGGGCCAGATCAATGATGAAATATAACTTGGGGCCTGATTTGGCTCCATTTCACTTACATGATGTGGTAATTATCATCTGTGGTGAGTCCAACTGATTTTGCAATTTGCCAAGCACAAGGAAAGGAGGAGAATTCAGGAATCTGTCTTTAGTAACTGGTTTTGGTTTTGTTAAAGAGACGAATTTGACTCCAGTGGCTGCTAGTTGCTCAGGTAATACACATTCAATCAATCAATCAATCAATATTTTAAGTTTTAAATCCGATAGTAAAATGTCTCCCCACTGTCCTGTCAGAAGCATTGAACCCAGCCCCACACATGGCATCTGTAGCCACTGCTTCTGACCAATAGCCTCAGTGATAAAGTCCTACAGGCCCCCAACAGCCATATCCCTGACAGGATGGCCAGGCAACACTTCCATTGGGTTCGTGGACTGTACAAAGGCCTCAACAGGAGGAGGAAGTTGTCTGAGCAACAGGCCATTGCATGCATAGACTGCCCAGCTTTGCCAACTTGCCTGACCTCACCTTCCCAGCATGCTGCCCCAGCCCTTTGGGTTGGTTCCTTCTGCTGTCAAGCTGTCTGAGGACTCCAGTCATTGCTCTTGGGTGCTTCCGATACAGATTGACCTGCCAGCTACCTGACCATTTGGGACATTGACTACGCTCCAGACTGCCCCCAAGCCTGCCTCACCTGTCGATCATTGCATCCATATGATAAACAAATACAAGTTCCCTGCATGGTACAGCATTAAGAACCTGAAGCCCAGCTCCTGGAAAGATGAAAAACTTTACTATCATTAGGATTCCTAGTAAAATCCAGGTGGCTTTTGAAATTTCAGACCCTGGAATTTTCTCCCTTTAACATTTCTCGTATGATATACACACAGAAGTAGAAAGTTATTTACAACATATGATTGTTAAGTTTATGGTGTTCCTTTAGCAGTTTTGAAATTAATTGTAAAAAACATTTAAAGCTACATAGTGCATTTAAGTACTTTGCACAAAAGCCATACACTGTAAGATGATTCCCATAAATAGAACTACTCTGTAAATGGAATTAGTATTTAATTATTAAAAATTGTTATAAATTATTCAACATGATTAAATCTCCATATCTGAAATACTCAAGCTAACTTTCATAGGAAAGTAAGAAATAACGCATCCTATTAAAAATGACTGCCTGTATCATCTAATGAACAGTATTTGATGAACGAGTTGTTAAAGCACATTTAAACCACAAACCATCATCATGACAACAGTGCATGAAAATGAATTTGTATTACAGAAATTCAAGGTGGTTTTTTTTAGAAAAACAACAACAACACTGAGCCAGAAGAAATGTCTTGTAAACAGAGTGCAATTTACAAAATGTTGATTGAAAGATTTGCTGCAGAAGTTATTTACTGAATAAAATGTTGGGAAAATAATTTTGCTCATATGAAATGCCTGTATTATGTCTAGGCACCACGTGGCAAGATTTCACTGAGACTCAAGTTCACCCAAATAGGAGAGGTGAGGAAACCACAGCCAGACAAAATCCATTTCCTAACCTTCCCCCAAAATAGTGCTACTGGCCATGTAGATGAGTTGACTCACTCCTGGTGCACACCTTGGGCATGTCTTATGAGATCGATCCTCCGGAGGTTGATCTTCTAGTGTATGATTTTATGGGTCTAATGTAGACCCCTAAATTGAATGCTGAGGCAGCCTCTGCCAGCATCTGGTACTCCTCTTTCTGTGAGGAGTAAGGGAAGCCATCAGCCTCCTGTTGTGTGGATGGCATTTTAAGATACATCGGCTCCAGCCACGCAATTAACGTAGCTGGAGTTGCATATCTTAGGTCGACCTTCCGCTCCAGTGTAGACGAGACCCTTGAGCCTCGGCATGGCAAAGCAAGCTCACCTCATCTAGCACCTCCTGTCAACAGCAGCCCCAGCCCTGGTGGTTTGCCTCATCTTGTGACTGAGCCCTCTGGCCAGGGCATGGATAGCCCCACTCCTTCTAGGGTATGAATCATAGAACACTAGAACTGGAAGGGACCTCGAGAGGTCATCGAGTCCAGTCCCTTGCCCTCATGGCAGGACCCAGTACCATCTAGACCATCCCTGATAGATGTCTGTCTATCCTGCTCTTAAATATCTCCAGAAATGGAGATTCCACAACCTTCCTAGGCAACTTATTACACTGTTTAACCACCCTGACAATTAGGAAGTTTTTCCTGATGTCCAACCTAAACCTCCGTGGCTGCAGTTTAAGCCCATTGCTTCTTGTCCTATCCTCAGAGGCTGGGAAGAGTCCAATAAAGTGAAGTTAGCTTTTCTTTCCCACCCAGGCTCATTCCTCTGCATACTCCTCACCCCTTTCTGGGCTCTGCAAGGTTATCCTCTTGCTCTTGTGCAGAGCACACCTCCTAGCTTTTTTCCTTGGAGGCCCAGTTCATACTCAGTAATCCCTTCCAGCTCTCCTTGTGTCAGGGCAGTTCCATACATGTGTTCCAAGTAGCTCTTAGAGCAAGTGCTCTTCTCTTTTTTGGGTAGTGGGGGCCACATTGGCAAAGCACCTTCAATGTGAGAGAGCCACATCAAATACTAAATTAACACATTGGTAACTATTCCTTAAATTATGTCTACACTGTGGCTTTTGCCACAAGAGCTTATGCAAATGAAGCGCGGATTAGCATATTGTCACGCTTCATTTGTATAATTTATTCAAGCCATTTTTGCGCAAAAACAAACAGTGTGGATGGGAGGTTTTTTTGCACAAAACCCCTGTTTTGCACACACACCCCATCCACACTGCTTGTTTTTGCACAAAACTGGCTTGAATAAATTATGCAAATGAATGCAGTGATATGCTAATCTGCACTTCATTTGCATAAATTCTTGCCGCAAAAGCCGCAGTGTAGAAGAAGCCTTAATGATGTAATGTTACAAAGCCACTTTGTTCCACTGGCCACGGGCGGCATGCAGCTCCAAGGCATAGTCAGCAGGCCTCCTATAGTTGGCAGGCACAGGAGACAAGAGAAAGCACTGCCTTCCCTGGGTCTTAGTGCCCACCCTTTTGCCTCGTCCTATCCCTGTTCTGACCCTTCTTGCAGGTTCCCACAGCTGGCTGCTGCCCGGTGAATCTTCACTTGAAAGTGAAAAACCCTTCCAACTTTCCAGACCTATTTGCTGAGCATTTATTTTGTTAAGGAGCCATTCAAGTGGCAATGAAGCCATTTAACAGGCATTTGCCAACCCTCACATGTCAGCTTCTGAATTTGCTAATAAACAGTTGTGCATTACTGTAATATTCACTCTGAACATGTTATTCTCCAGGACCTTAGTTTAACATTTTGTTTTAAAATATTTCATTAGTGTCACGTTGAAGCTTATAAAAAACAAATCTCTAAAAAAATCATTGCATAGATATTATAATGCACTGTCTAAGTATTCATTTTTAACCTTAAATGTTTGGATCTTCAGACATATAGTTTTTTAAATCCTTCAAAAGACCACCCTTATCTAAAATACACGTTTTACTTCTAATTACTATAGTACAAAAGCTTGCCTCCAAAGTATTTTCTTTCTTCCTTCACCCTTACTCCCCAATCTCCATTTAAGAGAACCTTTAAAAGGATACCACTCCCTTTCTTCTGGAGAGTTTCCATTTACTTACTTCTGCCTGTTTGATTAACTAGTTTTAAATGAACAAAATCAGTACCTTAATAAGTAGGTCTATCAATTAACGTGCGTTAATGCCTGCGATTAATGCTGGGCAGAATTAACGCGTTAATTTTTTTAATGTGCATTAATCACAGCATTTCCGTGGCACTGTCTCTTTGAAATGCCACCACGGCATTTCAAAGGGGCAGTGGAAGCGGAGCCTGGGATGAGCTGTGCAGGTGCTGCCCCTTTGAAACACTGCCGCAGTGTTTCAAAGGGGCAGCGCCAAGTGGAGCCCGGGATCAGCTGTGCGGGGCTGCCCCTTTGAAACGCTGCCATGGTGTTTCAAAGGGGCAGCACAATGTGGAGCCCGGGGTCAGCTGGGGACTCCAGCTCATCCTGAGCTCCGCACTGAGCTGCCCCTCTGAAATACCGTGGCAGCATTTCAAAGGGGCAGCCCTGCACAGAGCCTGGGGTCAGCTGGACTCTTATTATTGTTTAACAGTGCGATTAATTGTGATTAATTTTTTAAATCACGCAATTTTTTTAATCGCTTGACAGTCCTATTAATAAGATATAAAGTCCTTTGCTCAGCCTAAAATATTTGGAAACATATTTTTCAAAGTTGGTGAAATTTAATACACATGTCTGTTGTTATGGAGATTACACAAAGTAAATTAGTGTTCCCTTTTTCAAAAAGCAATGAACATTGTTATGAACACATTAAACCGCTGCGACTGATTATTTGAAAAACCTTTGTTTCAGTGAGTTAAATATGTAGCAATCTGGAATGATTACTTCATGAAGGCAGAAGAGTACATTTAAAATAGAAAATGAGCTTAGAAATACTCATTAAGAAAATGTAAAACAGAGAAGAGCTGCATCATGTATTCATGTTGTGTTCAGGAGAACAGCTGACTTGCCCTTACTGCAATATTTTTTAATATAAACTTCTGGCAAATTTCAGGGTATATCACAAAGCCTGGCCAAGATTTCCGGTGTGACCTTGGGTTGGCCTAACCAATGCTTATTGAAACCAGTCATCTTCCACAGTGGTGCTAGAACTAGGAGTGCTGGGGGGAGTTGCTGCACCCCCTAGCTTGAGCAGTAATAACAAACATCAAGTCCACGGTTTCCATGATGTCCATCATCAACACTTCGGGCTACAAAAATGTTTCTAGCACCCTCTGATTTCCCATTGACTACAGTGCATTGGATCAGGCCCTAAATCTTTCTGTGCCTCTCTGCTCCATCTGAAAAAATGGGCATCATAATACTACTTTTCTCCCACCCTTTGTCTGCCTTGTTTATTTAAGCCACAATCCTCTATTTATGCATGTGCTCCACTTTACATACCTCAAGGTCACGTCTACACTCGGAGAGCTTTATCGGCATGGGAATACCAGTGTACTACACCGTAAAGCACTCCTAGGCTATGTCTACACTTGCGGCTTCTTGCGCAAGTACGGCTGTTCTTGTGCAAGAATCTGCAGAGCATCCACACTGCCTGCCCTCTCTTGCGCAAGGAAATTTACAGTACGGTGTGGGAAGAGAGGGCTCCTTGCGCAAGAGCTACGCTCTTTTTTAACAGGTGTAAGCCCTCTTGCGCAGGAGCTCAAGAGGGCTTACAGGGGATATTCAAATCCTAGGCTATTTAAGGCACGGTTCCCTGCAGACTAGGGAAGGTTACTACAGGTTAATTGAAGCACCTGTAGCCAACACAGGTCCTGTCAAGAACATCACAACCCTGCTTCAGACAGACTGGGTGGAGTGAGGAAGGAGAGAGGACTGGAGTTGGGAGATGTGTTGCTGAGGTTTGAAAGACCTAAGAATTGGAGGAAGGGAGACCCTGCCCCAGCAGAGTAGGGAGATTGCCTCTCCCAGCACCAAGGACTGAGGGTAACTCTGCCCGAGGGGGAAGAAAGTAAAAAACCCATAGGGATTGAGAGGAGCTGGAGCTCAGACCCAGATCCCTTCCCCACTCCTCTCTCTCTTCCACCAGGGCACGAGCAGAGTACACTGCACCCAGGAATGGGGGTAAGAAGTGAAACCCTGATCCACTTCATCAAAGGGAAGCGCGAGACCCAATACAGTAATGCCGGCCATTTGCCACATGTTATATCCTTGCCTGCTGTAGGGATTTCTAGTGGCCCAGGTATGTCCTACTTCATACTCCTCACCAATATAGCTATGCCTGTGGAAGTCCCCACTGTATATCTCAGCTTCAGAAAGTCTTACAGATGTAAATAGTCCCATTGGGTTCATAGAATCCTAGGGTTGGGGGAGACTTCTGGGGGTCACCGAGTCCAGCCCCCTGCCCAAGGCAGGACCAACCCCAACTAAATCATCCCAGCCAGGGCTTTGTCAAGCCAGGACTTAAAAACTTCTAGGGATGGAGATTCCACCAGCTCCCTAGATAACACGTTCCAGTGCTTCACCCCCCTCCTAGTGAAATAGTTTTTCCTAATATCCAACCAAGACTTCCCTGCATTGCTCACACGTATAACACTAAGCATGTGAATAATTTTTTACTTGGATTAGGGATGGTAAATATCGGTTAATTGAATGGTCGAGTAACCTCATGATTTCTTATCGGTCAATCGAGTATTCTATAGTCCCTGGGGGAGGGGCCAGCAGCTAGTGCACTCCGGCCTCACTGCTGTGGAGGATCCTGCCACTCCACGCTGCTGCCTCTATATCAGAGGCAGCAGCACAGGGTGCCAGGCGGGAGCTAGTTTGCGAAGGGAGCCGGTTTAAAAACCAGCTCCCTTCACAGACCAGCTGCCTGTCATTCTGTGCTGCTGCCTAGTGCCCCGTCTAAGGGGGTCTGAGCTCATGGACCCAGCACGAGCTGGAACTGAACCAGGATGCCTGTCTGCCCAGCTCCTAATACAGTTTAAATGCAGAGCCACAGTGGGGGTAGGTCCCAGACCCATTGCAAGCCAGACCCATTGCAGCTGACCAGCCTGCTCAAAAATGGACTGGCAAAGGGGGGGGAGAAATGTGTGTAATCTGTAGCTTTAAGTTTATAAGCTTTTGCTTGTCAGTTAATCAACTACACGATTACATCCCTAACTTGAATTGTGAGCTCATAATGGAAGGGACTGCGTGTGTTTGCACAGTGTGTAGCACAATAAAGCCCTGATCTCAGATGGGTCTGCTAGGTGCTACTGTATGACATATAGGGTACGTCTAGACTACAGGCTTTTGTTGACAGAGGCTTTGTCAACAGATACTGTCGACAAAGCTTCTGTCGACAAAGAGCGTCTAGGCTACATCCAGTTCTGTCGACAAAGCAAGCCGCTTTGTCGACATGAGAGTGTAGACGCAAAGGACAGTGTAGATGCAATAACTCCTTCTGTCGACATAACTCTGTCGACAAAATGCGTTATTCCTCATAGAATGAGGTTTACCGCTGTTGACAAAACTGCCCAGTTCTGTCGATGTTATGTCGACAGAACTCGGCGGTAGTGTAGACGCAGGTATAGTTTTGTCGACAAAAGTCCACTTTTGTTGACAAAACCCTGTAGTCTAGACACACCCCTAGTAATAGGAGTCTTAAAAATCACTTTGAACATGCAAAGCATATTTTACAAATGCTTGGTTAATTTTCATGCTTGCAAAAAAGTTCTGGATAGAATTTCATTCTCCAGGGCTGGTTTTTTACTGCCATCCAACACATACTCCACAGGCTGTAGCAGTGCAACCTTGCCCCAAGCTGTCCCTGCAATGCGTCTCAGCCTTGCTAAATCCCCACGGAAGCAAGAGGGAGGAGAGATCAGGGCTCTCCGCATCCATCAAGCTTTCATTTTGGTCATTGTAACTTGACCACTGTACGTGGGATGCGAATCCAGCTCGTTTTAAAATACTAAACCATTAATTCTGCAGATTTTCATCCAATCGCTTGGAGTGGGGGAAGATTATCCCTCTGAAATCCCATTACCTCTCCCTTGAGCAACTGAGATCAAAAGGCTCAGTATTCCAGTACTGATCAAGGCCCTTCAATAATAAAATCAGCCATGCAAGGAAGTGTGGTGCTATTGCATCTGTGGGCAGCTTGGAGAAAACCTTTTCTTTCAGCAGACCCCAACATCTTCAGAAAATTAATGCATTTAATTCCCAGGATACGTGTTGGGCAGTTGCTGACAACTCATTTGGCTCCAGGCAACTCTGGATTATATAAAAGTAACTTGAAAAAGCTTTTATAAGATGGATTGAATCCTGCTTTCAGGCCACAGCTATTGTCTCTGAATTTTAATTTCCCTCTAGTGCTACACTGAAAAGTCGTGGCATGCCGTCCTCATGGCATCTAGTAGTGCATGGTGTCCGAAACAAGTTTTGATGGCTGGTCCTATATACATTGTATTACTGAAGCCATCACTGATTTTAAAAGCTGATTGCACAA
This sequence comes from Pelochelys cantorii, assembly GCA_032595735.1. Taxonomy (NCBI): domain Eukaryota; kingdom Metazoa; phylum Chordata; order Testudines; family Trionychidae; genus Pelochelys; species Pelochelys cantorii. The sequence goes on along the minus strand of CM064327.1, from coordinate 253,244,354 downwards.
GTATCATGCACCCTGCCTGGGCTATCAGTGAGATTTGATCTGAAGACCTTCATCATGAGGGCCCCTACTCAGCAAAGCATTTAAATGTGCATCTAAGATCCAATGAAGTCAATAGACCTAAATATCTGGTAAAGTGCTGTGAGGAGCAGGCATGGAATTCAGGATGTCCTTAAAGATAAACATGCCTGTAAATGCCTTGCTCAACCGGGGTTTAAAAACATGAAGTGCTCACTGAGGATTAGCTCCCTGAGCTGACAGCTGTAGCAAAGGCTTATCCTCTTAGGTGACAAGCTCTCCTGGAGTTCCTTTACTCAAAGACTGAAGGATCAAGCCCTTGCAACATGAATGCTTTGATGTGAGATGGCAAGTTCTCCACCAATGTGATTACACAGAATAAAGATGAACTTTTGTCCCATCGCTCAAACAGAACCTGACTCAGGCCTTTCTCTGGGGTGTGCTAAACCTTCCGATTTTTCATTTATTTTCACTTTCCTCAACACTTGCCAGTGGCACAGTGTAATTCCCCAGGAGACTTGGGCAGATTCCCCTAATCTTCAGCAAGTCACCAGGGAATCTAATGACCAGAAACACTCAGCACCTTAGTTTTCAGTCTCATTCAAAGCATGCCATCTTCAGCAGCGCCGTGCACCCTGTTGCCAGGCAGAGGGATTGATTCTGGGCTTGTCCTCACTGCACAGATAACTCCAGGGTTACCACAAACCTGAATCCCGTCCACACATGAGCCTGGAGGTGGTGCTTTACACTCATGCTAGTTGGCCTGTCTGGAGGTATTACTGAAAGCCAAACTGATGCTGATGCATAAACTACCACAGACAGTGTCGCTGGAACTAAGGTCCACTCCAGTGTTGATAGCCCCCCAAATTGTCCTTTCCCACAATTTCCTCATAGGTGTTTGTTGTATCTACTTACCAGTTCCCTGATTCTGGAGAAGAAATTACCTCCGGCCAATATAAGTAGCCCATTACGACATTTGAACCTCGCCTCAGCATGCTACGTTCTGTAGGCTCCTATCAGACTTATTCAGGTCACATGGTGTGTGGGACAGCCACATGACCCGTGTGCAGTTGGCTGATGACAACTAACACCAAAGCTTGGGTAGATGTGTGGTGTGCAGCCAGCAAAACCTAAGATTTCATATCTAGGGCCAGAAATCACAAGTGTTATGATGCTATCTCCCTGAAGCTAGCTGAGGAAAGGATCCACTGGACTGGTCTATATTGGGCCTATAAAGCAGTGCAATCATCACCCCAATCTTGCTTAAAGTATTCTCCCTTGTCCTCATGTTGTCCAGAGGACTGCATGTCCCAATAATATCACCTTCTTGAAAACACTTCCAAAGACTTTCAGCCACTTCTTCTATCTGCCTCTCCCACCCATGTAGCCAGAATGGATGCATGTTTTCCACAATACCTCAAAACCTCTACCAAACAACAGCCTCACCCTAGTGCAATATGAAGAAGTAAGAGGAGTGTCTCCAAAAGGCCTAATGTCTCACAAAGTTCAGTGTCAGCGTGGACATAGTAATAGAGTATGACTCCAATTACCCTTTCAGAGTGGACGGTCTCACTCAATCTACACTGGCTCTAGTGGAGACACTTGAGTTAACTTTGCAGTGGAGAAGGAATGCCACCAATGAATCTCCAGAGACCTTCTCTTGCAGCACCTTGGTTTTCCCTTAACGGTTGTCCGTCCACATATTAATCAAGCGTACTCATGGTTCACTGGCAAGACAGGTGCAAATTAATTTGTTCTCCAATTTTTATTTTATTCTGGCATAGAGATAGAGAAAGCCTGTTTATTAGAACTAAGCAATCTTTCAGAAACCTTCCGTCGTGAAGTGCAATGTACTCAACACATTTCGGAAATCTGGCACAGTGTATCATTTTCCTTTCATGAAAAATATTTGCTTCTTTCTGTTTGCCATGTAGATAGCGTGCTTTACCTTGCAGAAATAAATCACTTAGAAGCTATGATCCTATCTTCCTGTGCTTAGAATGTATTTGTCTCATTTGCTCTTATCACGTGTATAAAGTAATTAAACCTTTCTATCTGAAGGGGAATAACACCAGAGTAGATGTAGCTCCACAATGCTTCCACCTGGATCCCAAATCTGATTTTGATGATGTTAAAATATGCATGAGAGAGAGCAATTATGGAATCTGGGGACAAATATATTTTTTAAAGGACCACTCAAAAACGAGTAGAAAAGGAAGTGGAGAGAGAATCCCAAGGTCTTTGCTTCCTGCACCTTAGAACAAGTCATCAACATATTGACTGAGAGTACAGGGAACTACACTACTTGGAGATGCCAACAACATGAAAAGTGTTATAAAAGATTCATGGCGTGACTTAATATGAGAATCACAATAGAGCCATAGAGTAGTGGTTCTGTAGGAGGCCAACCAAGAGACACTAGAGCTATGACTTTGTCGACTTAGAAAGTAAGCTGAAGTAGCTAAATCAGAAGAAGACAGAAGCTAGGACTAAGGAGGGGGGGAACCCTCATAGAATATTTAGTTCAAAAGGAAGGATTTGACAAAATCAGTGATTCATAGATCTGAAGGCCAGAGGGAAACATTATGAGCTAGTTTGATCTTCTGCATAATATACACCATTGAATTTCACACACCAATTCCCGTATCAAGTCCATAACTTTGGCCTGAGACAGAGTATATATTTTAGAAAGACACAAAGTCTTGATTTAAAAGGGGAATTTACCACATCCCTTGGTAAATTATTCCATTGATTAATTACAACATGGTTAAAAATCTGTGCTGTACTTCCAGTGTGAATTTCTGTAACTTCAATGTCCACTCCCTGGATCGGGTAATGTTAAACTAAAGAGATCTGTACTACTAAAAAATGTCTCCATGTGTAGGTACTTTTTAGACTATGATAAAGTCACTTAACCTTGCCATTGATAAAGTAAAATAGATTGAGCTTCTTAAACAGCTTACAGCAAGGCAAGTTTTCCAGCCACCACCTCATTTGTGAAGCTCTTTTCTGAACCCTTTCCAAGTATGGGCACCAGCTCAAGACACAGTTTTCCGGTAACGATCCCATTCATGGTATACCAGCTCCTTATGTCCACATGGTACTTCCCTGTTTATGTATCTGAGGATCACACTAGCCATGTTAGCGACAGCATCACATTGGTTCATGTTTAGCTGGGTATCCTCTAGGTATCCTCTATGATCTCTTACATCTTTTTCGGAGTTACTACATTCTAGGATACAACCCTCCCCCCTGTAAACATGACCAACACTCCTTGTTCCTAGATAATATGACCTGGCATATGATAATGTGACCTGGCATTCAAATGTGTCTTGTTTGGAAAAACCCACTTTACCTAGTACAATTACTACTGACCTGTCCTTATCCTTCACCATTCACCAATTTTATTGTCACTTGCAAACTTTACAAGCAATGATTTTATATTTTCTTCCAGATCATTTGTATTGAGATGGAACTGGGTCAAGAACAGATCCCTGTGCAGCCCAGAAAGAAACACCCTGATTGGACGGTGATTTAAAGCCATGTAACTTGTCCTCTGTTGATATTGTACACTGCTAATTATTTAGTCAGAATGTCATGTGACAGCAGCTTGAACTCCTGACAGAATTATAAGCATGAGATCTATGGTTACCTTGATGGTGAAATCATGTAAAAAAAATCATCACTGGAGCAGATTCACAGGTTAGGGATGTATATAAGCATAGCAACTCCCTCCCCCCCACTTCCTCCTCTCCTCCGATGCCTATGACTATACTACAACTACTACTACTACTACTAAATATTTTGCTCATATATAGCAGCCAAAGAGCCAAAGAGCCAAAGCATTTTACCAATATGGGTTATTATTTATTATTTGCATTTCAGTAGCATCTACAGACTCCATACAGGAGTGGAGCCCCATTGTACAAACACATGGCAAGAGAGTCTCTGACTTGAGGAGTTTACAAACCAAGGCTCTGGTCTTGCAAACATACACATGTGTAGTACAGCTCCTCCTGGCTTAAATTAGCATAGATGAATTGAAGTTAATTGAGTTACGATCATGCCCACTAGTTGAAAATCTAGCCCATTGACTTTTCTTGAATTACACATCTGCGGAAACTTTAGCATGCATGTCAATGTGTAATGGGGCTAGGCCCTAAGACCAAGAGGGCCGTCGAGAAGTCCTCCCAGCAGGCTAGAGGGGATCAGGAGCCAGGAGGGACTATATAAGAAGCTGCAGGACTAGAGGCAGCTCAGTTGCAGCCCAGACCTGGAAAGGAGAAGGTCAGAGGTGGCAGAACCAGGGACAGCTGCCAGTGGAGAGCTGTTGTGAGACTATGATGAACTGAGGTAAAGCCCTGAGTAGGGCTGGAGGGGTGGGGGGTGGGGGGAGAAGAGAAGAAACTGTCAAAGGCTATGTCTAGACTGCATCCCTCTGTCGACAGAGGGACAAATCAAACATGCTGAAATTGCAAATGAAGACGGGATTTAAATATCCCGCACCTCATTAGCATAAACATGGCTGCCGCTTTTTTTCAAAAGGGAGTTTTTTCGAAGAAAAAGTCAGTCTAGATGCGGATCTGTTGAAAATAAAGCCTTTTTCGACAGATCCTGTATTCCTCAAAAAATGAGGTTTACAGGATCTGTTGAAAAAGGCTTTATTTTCAAGAGATCCGTGTCTAGACTGCTGGGTCTTTTTCGAAAAAACACCATTAAAAAAAAGTGGCGGCCATGTTTATGCTAATTAGGTGTGGGATATTTAAATCCCAGCTTCATTAGCAATTTTGACGTGCCTCATCTACATCTCTCTGTCGACAGAGAGGTGTAGTCTAGACACACCCTAAGATCACAGGGTTACAAGGCTCAGTTGTGGAGGGGTTGATCATGAGGAAGAGTGGCTTGTGGCTTTATAGCAGCTACAAGTGTGTTCACAGGAGGAGGAGGCAAGGAGTGTGTTAACACAGACGAATGATCCGTGCTACCCACAGTTGCAAATTTCATTTTTAAGATCCATTCACCTCCACTCAGCCAAAGTGCCTACAGGATAACTGCAGTGGAAATGCGGAAGATGATTGTGAGGTCGAGGAAATTAGGTGGTGTACCACAATCGTTCCTTTTGTGCCTGCATTTTCTTACAGGCCTGGATGCTCTAGGCAGCCATGTGTGCCTGTTGCTTCTTATTATTCTTTTGTGATTCTCAAAGAGTTAGCTGTTTGCTCAAGATGGTACAGTGTAGGAATCCACTGTTGACTTTCAACAAGTTCTGGGACAGGTTCCAAGGCCATGCACCTGGTATGGCAGTGCAGGAGGGCTTGGGAAGATCACATAGCTATCTTTGATGAATGTTTCCCACCTGATAATGCTAATTATTTGGCCTGGGAAAATATGCAAAGTATCAACAAGCTAATTATTGGATGTGGGAAAATATGCAATGTATCAACGGTCTTATTAGGTTCTCAAAACAACAGGGGTGATTACTGTAGATCCAACAGTATATAAATGCCAGGGATATTCCTAACATTGGAACCTCAGCGTAGACCAAAGCCGCAGAAGGTGCTATTCACTGGCCACTGGGGTCCGTCCGCTGTCCTTCTTTGTGGGGTTCCCGGCAGCAGAAGGGACGTAGGCATTGCATTTTATTCTGAGGTTTGCTTAAGCTTAATAAGCATTGTACTTTCTTAATAAGCATTGCATTTTATTCTAAGATTTGCTTAGGCTTAATGAAGTACTGTATTTTATTCTAAGATTTGCTTCATTATACTTTACACTAATATTAAGCGTTGTACTTTACCTTCATTTTTGCTTAGTAAAATCTTTAAGCCTTCACCCAATTTGTGTGCTTATTGCCTCTGAATCCCTTAAGGGAAGAACCATTGCCTCTTGGCAATACAATTGGCGTAGCGTAGTTGGCAGGATTCAGTGGCAATACCCTTTCGGGGGGAAGAAACCTGCAGAGGATGCAGTGCAGAGTGTGGGCCAGAGCCGCATCCCCAGGTGGGCCAGCTCCAGCGTCTGGGGCCTGGTGGCTCAACTATTGAACTGGGTGACCCTCCCGGTGTCATGGAAATCCGAGATGGTTGAGAATAGGGCCCTACGCCTAATACAGTGTCTTAAGGGTATGTCTAGACTGCATCCCTCTGTTGGCAGAGGGATGCAGATTAGACAGGTTGATGTTGCAAATGAGGCAGGGATTTAAATATCCCATGCCTAATTTGCATTAAAATGGTTGCCGCATTTTGCTGACTCAGCACTTTGCCGGCAAAAAGTGGCAGTCTAGGAGGGGGATCTGTCGAGAACGAAAGCCTTTTTTGACAGATCCTGTAAACCTCCTTGCAGGAGGCATGAGGGATCTGTCAAAAAAGGCTTTCTTTCTCGACAGATCCCCCTCTAGACTGCTGCTTTTTGCCAACAAAGTTCTGAGTCAGCAAAACGTGGTGGCCATTTTTATGCAAATTAGGCACAGGATATTTAAATCCCTGCCTCATTTGCAACGTCGACCTGCCTAATCTGCATCCCTCTGCTGACAGAGGGATGCAGTCTAGACATACCCTAAATGTCTACAGACATTGGGCATGGGGGAGAAAGAGCGGGGGGCAGAAAGTGGTTATGGGAGTAGGATGGGTCCTTCTCACTGTGGTCCGTAATGTGTGGGAACAATTACAACAGGCGCTCTTGCACAGGGCACTTGAAGGTGTGCAGGGGAGCCGAGATGTGGTGGAAGAATGAGCCATAACTATGGCTGTTTGGTTTGCCCAGTTGAAACATCAGAAACAGGCAAAGCGGGGATGTGTGCCCAACCCCCATAAAGTCAGGGCGCTTATTACATCTCGGGAATGGGATCCGGCAGCTTGGAGTGGGGATATGTGGGATTCTAGTGATGATGAGTGGACTGAGGAAAAAGATGAAGTTCTGGAGGGGGATGGGTTGTTGGCTGGTGATGCTTGTGAAACTGCACTTGTACAAGCTGGAAGTGACAGTGTGTCAGTGAAGGAAGCTGTCTCACTCACTAGCTGTGTGCCTGAGAATAGCCAGGGGTGCTGGGACAAAGGAGAGACTGTCTCTAGTTGTCTGTCTGTGTGTGGCAGCAGCATGCCTGTGGAGGAAGGGTTTCCCAGTCCCTTGTCTGGAGAAGGCACCCCTCTACCTGTGATGACTGAGAGCAGGGCTGTTGTCCCAGGATTGAGTCTGGATACAGCTAAAGCCCAGAAAGGGGATGGCCCTAGGTTTGTGTCTGCTGGGAGAAGGATGCTGTGACTGGCGTAGATCCAGTCAGTGTCTTGCTAGGATCCCAGAGATTAGTCGGTTCTGGGGCTTGTATGTTTTTGAGGAAGACAGAATGATTCCTATCCTTGTGTGTGCTGGGACAGGGAGCCTTCAAGGGAAAGGAAAATGTCTCTGACCTTGTATATCGTGAGTCTGTCTGTGTGCCTGAAAGGGGATTGTCTAGGTCTAGGAATCCACCTGAGGGGCCAGAAATGATTCAGGGAGTAAAGGAATTTCAGGAGTTGGGGGTAGCTGAAGAGAGTTAAAGTTCCTTCTTTGGGGAAGATCAGGAGAAAGCTCTGCCTGTAAAAGAGCTTATTTTATGAGACACTTGTTTCAGTGCCTGATTGGCAGAATTTGTTTGTTAACAGTGACTCCACTGACTTGGATTTAGAAAGATCCAGTGTGGATGGTTTTGGAGAGGTCTCAGAGGGACTGAGGATTGTTTCAGATGAGGCAGAAACAGCCAGAGAGTTGGAACAGTCTTGTGATAACCAAGTGACTGTGTTTGACCGGCTTGCTGGGAAGTCAGTGTGTTTAGGACAAGACATTTATATGTTTATCATGCCAGTGAGAATGGATCCTGTCTCTGGGAGACACAGACCAACTTGGGGATTGAAACTGAAAGCAGAGATGCGAACAGGGAGTTTGGAGAGGGAGTTCTCCAGGTGAAAGAGGAGTAAAAACGGGACCCTTGTGGTAAGTGGCTGTCTGGAGTGTGTGTTTGTGTGTGGGGGAGTTATTTGCTGTGTGCAGAGCTTGTGTTTATCTGTTTGGTTGGTTGGTTTGATTGTTTGATTGCTTGAAGGAGCTTCTAAAAGGTTTGAAATCTAGAAGCCTCTGTTAATTGGCTAAGCCTCAGTCAGGGGGAGGGGCTACCAGAACTATATAAGCCTGTGACTCAGCGACCAGGGAGCTTGCGAACAGGAATTGCTAACAGGGAGTTTGGAGAGGGAGGTTAGAGGGCACTAGTGACTTCTGGCCTTCTTTAAAACATAACTCTTATCGTAATCTATATTCCAGAGGTTTAAAAAGAATCCCAGTTTATACTTAAACTTGTTCATTAGAAAAATGGAGACAGAAGCCCAGCAGCAGAGTGGGGGCTATCCTGTTTATTGCGTCGAGTGTAACATGTATGATTACCTGCCCTGTGGGCGGGTGGCGTATGTGTGCACCCGTTGCAAGGAGCTCCTGACCCTCAGAGACCGAGTTCGGGCTTTGGAGGCCAGGGTGGCTGAACTGGAGGAGCTAAGGGAGGTAGAGAGATTTGTGGATGAGACTTTCTGGGACACTGTAGTACTGTCCCACCTCCAGTCTGAGAGCCCCAGTGCTCTTAAGGAGGATGAAAGTCTCAAGGGAACAGAGCATTCAATGGGAGCAGAGGGAAACCATCCCGTAGTTGGGACCCTCCTCCCAGAGGATGTTGCGGTATCCTCTCGCACTGAGGATACCTCTGAGGGGGAGGGAAAGCCAGTTCGGAAGAGGCAGGTGTTAGTAGTGGGTGATTCGATCGTTAGAAACATAGATAGTTGGGTTTGTGATGACCGGGAGAACCGTATGGTCACTTGCCTGCCTGGTGCGAAGGTTGTGGATCTCTCGAGGCATCTATATAGACTTATGTGTAGTGCTGGGGAGGAGCCGGTGGTCGTGGTACATGTAGGTACCAATGACGTAGGGAAGGGTAGGAGAGATGTCCTGGAGGCCAAATTTAGGCTGCTAGGAAAGAGACTGAAATCCAGGACCTCTATGGTGGCGTTCTCGGAAATGCTTCCGGTTCCACGCGCAGGGCCGGGTAGGCAGGCAGAGATTCAGAATCTCAATGCGTGGATGAGACGATGGTGTAGGGAAGAGGGGTTTGGATTTATTAGGAACTGGGGACACTTTTGGGAGAGGGGGAGCCTATACAGGAAGGATGGGCTCCACCTAAACCAGGGTGGAACCAGACTGCTGGCACTAAACATTAAAAAGGCCGTAGAGCAGTTTTTAAACTGAGAGATGGGGGAAAGCCGATTGGTGTGGAGATGCACGTAAATCGGAGGGAGACTACTCTTAGAGGAGAATCCATTGATAGAGATTCTCTAAGCTGTAGTCAGAAAGAGAGGAGGGGAGAGGGCAAACCATGGGCCAGAGCAGACAAACAACCGTGTACAAAGGAATCCAATGCATCAGGGAAGGGCAGACAAATAAGCAGTGGCAAATTTTTAAAGTGCTTCTACACAAATGCTAGGAGTCTGACTAATAAGATGGGTGAACTAGAGTACCTAGTATTAAATGAGGAGGTTGACATAATAGGCATCACTGAAACCTGGTGGAATGAGGAAAATCTGTGGGACACAATCATACCGGGATATAAAATATATCGAAAGGATAGAGCAGGCCGGGTGGGTGGCGGAGTGGCACTGTATGTGAAAGATAATGTAGAATCAAATGAAATAAAAATATTAAATGAATCAACATGTTCAATAGAATCGCTATGGATAGTAATTCCATGCTCCAAAAATAAGAAATTAGCAGTAGGGATATATTACCGACCACCTGACCAGGACAGGGATACTGACATTGAAATGCTGAGGGAGATTAGAGAGGCTACCAAAACAAAGAACTCTATAATAATGGGGGATTTTAATTACCCCCATATTGACTGGATACATGTCACCTCAGGAAGAGAAGCGGAGATAAAATTTCTCAATGGCTTAAATGACTGCTTCTTGGAGCAGCTAGTGCAGGAACCCACAAGGGGAGAGGCAATTCTCGATTTAGTCTTGAGTGGAGCGCAGGAACAGGTCCAGGAAATAACCGTTACAGGACCGCTTGGGAATAGTGACCATAATATAATAACATTCAACATTCCTGTGGTGGGAAGAACACCTCAGCAGACCAGCACCCTGGCATTTAATTTCAAAAAGGGGAATTACACAAAAATGAGGAGGTTAGTTAAACAGAAATTAAAAGGCACAGTGACTAGAGCCAAATCCCTGCAAGCTGCATGGAAACTTCTTAAAGACACCATAATAGAGGCCCAACTTAAATGTATACCCCAAATTAAAAAACATAGCAAGAGACCTAAAAAAGAGTCACCGTGGCTTAACCACCATGTAAAAGAAGCAGTGAGGGACAAAAAGGCATCTTTTAAGAAGTGGAAGTCCAATCCTAGTGAGATAAATAGAAAGGAACATAAACACTGTCAAATCAAGTGTAAAAATGTAATAAGAAAAGCAAAAAAAGATTTTGAGGAACAGCTAGCCAAAAACTCAAAAAGAAATAACAAAATGTTTTTTAAGTACATTAGAAGCAGGAAGCCTGCTAAAAAACCTGTGGGTCCCCTAGACGATCGAACTATAAAAGGCGCAATCAAGGACGATAAAGCCATTGCGGAGAAACTAAATGATTTCTTTGCTTCAGTCTTCACGGCTGAGGACGTTGGGGAGATTCCCAAATCTGCACCGTCCTTTGTGGGTAATGAATCTGAGGAACTGTCCCGGATTGAAGTGTCATTAGAGGAGGTTTTGGAACAAATAGAAAAACTTAATGTTAACAAATCTCCGGGACCGGATGGCATTCATCCAAGGGTTCTAAAAGAACTCAAATGGGAAATTGCTGAACTATTATCTGTGGTTTGTAACCTATCCCTTAAATCGGCTTCCGTACCTAATGACTGGAAGGTAGCCAACGTGACACCAATATTTAAAAAGGGCTCTAGAGGCGATCCGGGCAATTACAGACCGGTAAGTCTAACTTCAGTACCGGGCAAATTAGTCGAAACAATAGTAAAGAATAAAATTGTGAAGCATGTAGAAGAACATAATTTGTTGGACAAAAGTCAACATGGGTTTTGTAAAGGGAAATCCTGTCTTACTAATCTATTAGAGTTCTTTGAAGGGGTTAACAAACATGCGGACAAGGGGGATCCAGTAGATATAGTATACTTAGATTTCCAGAAAGCCTTTGACAAGGTCCCTCACCAAAGGCTCTTGTGTAAATTACATGGCCATGGGATAAGAGGGAAGGTCCTTTCTTGGATTGAGAACTGGTTAAAAGACAGGAAACAAAGGGTAGGAATAAATGGTAAATTTTCAGAGTGGAGAGGGGTAACTAGTGGTGTCCCCCAAGGGTCAGTCCTAGGACCAATCCTGTTCAACTTATTCATAAATGATCTGGAGAAAGGGGTAAGCAGTGAGGTGGTAAAGTTTGCGGATGATACCAAACTGTTTAGGATAGTCAAGACAGAAGCAGACTGTAAGGGACTCCAAGAAGATCTCACCAAACTGAGTGATTGGGCAACAAAATGGCAAATGAAATTTAATGTGGATAAGTGTAAAGTAATGCACATTGGGAAAAATAACCCCAACTATACGTACAGTATGATGGGGGCTAATTTGGCTACGACAAATCAGGAAAGAGATCTTGGAGTTATCGTGGACAGTTCTCTGAAAACTTCCACACAGTGTGCAGCGGCGGTCAAAAAGGCAAATAGGATGCTAGGTATTATTAAGAAAGGGATAGAAAATAAGACCCGGAATATCTTACTGCCCCTGTATAAAACTATGGTACGCCCACATCTTGAATACTGTGTACAGATGTGGTCTCCTCACCTCAAAAAAGATATTTTGGCCTTGGAAAGGGTTCAGAAAAGGGCAACTAAATTGATTAGGGGTTTGGAACGGGTCCCATATGAGGAGAGGTTAAAGCGACTGGGACTTTTCAGTTTAGAAAAGAGGAGACTGAGGGGGGATATGATAGAGGTGTATAAAATCATGAGTGGTATGGAGAGGGCCGATAAAGAAAAGTTATTTATTAGTTCCCTAAATAGAAGAACTAGAGGACACCAAATGAAATTAATGGGTAGCAGGTTTAAAACTAATAAAAGAAAGTTCTTCTTCACACAGCGTGTAGTCAGCATGTGGAACTCCTTGCCAGAGGAGGCTGTGAAGGCTAGGACTATAACAGAGTTTAAAGAGAAGCTAGATAATTTCATGGAGGTTAGGTCCATAAAAGGCTATTAGCCAGGGGATAAAATGGTGTCCTTGGCCTCTGTTTGACAGAGGCTGGAGAGGGATGGCAGGAGACAAAGCGCTTGATCATTGTCTTCGGTCCACCCCCTCTGGGGCACCTGGTGCTGGCCACTGTCGGCAGACAGGATACTGGGCTAGATGGACCTTTGGTCTGACCCGGTACGGCCGTTCTTATGTTCTTATGTTCTTATGTTCAGAGATGTCTGGGCTGCTTACTGTTGTTACCCTACTGACTGGGGGGATAGAGAGGATTCCATGGCCATTGTGAACAGGAAGGACACACCCAACCAGCCCTTTGTCTTTGTTAAGCCAGAGGCTTCAGGTTTTGAGCCCACAGGACAAGGGGGAAGGGCCAGACTTGCTTTGGCAAAGGAGACTTGCAGTTTAAACCTAAAGGGCCAGAACTACAAGGGTATGGAGCCGAAGATGTGGTATGATGACAGAAAATGTTGTCAATATACACTTGATATGGAGTTGTTCTTGTTGCTGATGTTAACTTTTGTAACCAATGTGCTATTGTTACCAAGAACTGTAAAAATGTATAATGTACATACTGTTTTGGAAAAACCATTGAACCTGTCAAGAGTTGTATCAAATGACACACTGCATGTTAAAGGACCTTGTGATATTGATATTACACAGTTAATGCCTGTAACTGATCTTGGAACTTCTTACAGGACAAAGAAGATTCCAGCCATAATGTACTGTATGGAAAGGGAAACTGAGGCACACCACCATTATGTTTTCATGGCTAAGGTCCAAACACCCCTACAACATTGTGGGATTGAGGGCACCTACTCCAGTGGAACATCTTAAAAATGACGTGGCTGTCACTCCTTATTCCGGTATGGGTCCATTCCAATCTGATGATTGTGTCCCCGGGACTTCATCAACCAGGGATTCCGACGCAGGCATTTGTGCAACCTGTGCCCACAGAGAACGACACAAATCCCTTTCTCCTGTGTTTGTATATGATCATAAAAACAGTGGCTCCCCAGTATCAGTGGAAACTGTATGAATGTTACTGGGGTGGGCAACTGGGTGATATCTGGTAAAAAACTATATTTGTCTATTCCTTGGAATCACCAAAGCTTATGTTAAAGTTAAACAATTGTATGCAAAGGTCCAGGCCCTGATATGGTAGCAAAATGGACAAGAATAACAGGCAAAAAGGAAAGGATTGTGTACACCAAGGGGTGGAGTGTAGTGGAAATGAGGAAGCCTGAGGCTATCTGAGGAAATTAGGTGGTGTACCACAATTGTTCCTTTTGTGCCTGCATTTTCTTACAGTCCCGGATGCTCTAGGCAGCCATTTGTGCTTTTTGCTTCTTATTATTCTTTTGTTATTCTCAAAGGGTATGTCTACACAGCAAAGTTATTTCAAAATAACAGCCATTATTTCAAAATAACTTTACCAGCGTCTAAACAGCCAAACCGCTATTTCGAAATTAAATCGAAATAGCGGAGGGCTTATTTCAAAATTGGTAAACCTCATTCCACGAGGAATAGCGCCAATTTCAAAATTGCTATTTCGAAATAAGCGCTGTGTAGACACTTATTTCAAAATAGGGGGCCTCCAGCCCTTCCCAGGATGCCCTGGAGGCCACTCTGGGAACAACCAAGAAAATTCCTCTCCTTCCCCCACTCCACAGAGCCCTTAAAGGGGCAGACTCTGGCCACAGTGCCTGTGCCAGCTCCAAGCCTGCCAGCCCAGAGCCAGCAGTCGCTGCACCTGACCAGTGGCCCCAACTTGAGCCAGGCAGCCAGTGCCAGCCAGCCCTTCACCGCTCCCCAGGACCAGTCTGCCAGCTCCCAGGAGCCTGCCAGGGGCCGGAAAAGGTGGGCGCCTGCCTGGTCCAGTGCGGAGATCAGGGACCTAATTCAGGTTTGGGGGGGGGATGCCTCCAACGTCCATGATCTCCGCACTAAATGGAGGAACGCAACCGTCTACAGGCCACCAAAGGCCACATGCGACCCCAGGAGCAGGTTTGCATGAAAATAAAGGAGCTGCAGCAGGTGTATGCCAGGGCCACAGGGGGCAGCTCCCAACCAGGGCAGACCCAGACCCCTGCCCCTATTTTGATGCCATGGACCACATCCTGGGGGGGGCAGGATGGTCCATGCCCCCCAGGTGGTCATCGACCCTGGGGCAGAGCTTGCTGCCTCCTGCTGCTCCAGCCCCTGCTGCCTCCCCAGCTACCGCTCCTCCTCCCACTCCTTCTCCCCCTCCCGCTTCTTCCTCCCCACCCTTCCCACACCCCCAAGGACACCGAGGCCCCCGCACCCGTGGTACTGGATGGCAGTTGGGCCGTGAGGCCCCCAACCCTGAGCTTCTCCTCCCCCTTCCTCCCCTTGCCTGCTCCCTCCTCCTAGGTTTCCCCCTCCCCTCTCTCACCCTCCCCTCTCCCACCTTCTTTCCCCAGTCTCACCTCAGTTTCATTTCCCCCCCCCCCAATTTTTTTCAATAAAGAAGCTTTGTTGTAATGAACACGTGTCTTTTATTGTACAGCAGGAAGGGGGGTTAGGGAAGGGTAAGTGGAAGGACGTGAAGGAGGAATGAGGCACAAGCCCCCAGTGGGTCACACTAGGGCGACTGTTACTGCCTGCAGAATGTGCTGTCAAGCTCGCAGCAACACTTCCAGGAGAAGCACCAGAGTGCCCAGGGGCGGCTCTGGCTCCATGCTGCAGAGTGCTGTGGTGTCTTGAGTGAGGGCAACCAGAGCATGCAGAGACAAAATGCTTTGCCATCCCTCAGCGAGGTAGGCAAGCAAGCAGGAACACCTTAGAACCAGCTGTCCGGGGGGGGGGGGGCCCTTTAAGCACAGGTCACAGATATCTTGTGTGGCTGCTGCAGAGGCTAATTCCTGACCTGATGCCCTGCCAGAACTGGTTCAGGCCGGCCTTAAATGCAATTGAGGGTCCTATTAGTGTGGATACGCTATTTCGAATTAGCAAAACACCATTTTGAAATGCATTTTGTGTCTAGATGCATTATTTCAAAATAACTTATTTCGAATTAACTATTTTGAAATAAGCTATTTCAAAATAACGCTGTAGTGTAGACATACCCAAAGAGTTAGCTGTTTGCTCAAGATGGTACAGTGTGGGAATGCACTGTGGACTTTCAACAAGTTCTGGGACAGGTTCCAAGGCCATGGACCTGGTATGGCAGTGCAGGAAGGCTTGGGAAGATCACATAGCTATCTTTGCTGAATGTTTCCCACCTGATAATGCTAATTATTTGGCCTGGGAAAATATGCAAAGTATATCAACAAGCTAATTATTGGATGTGGGAAAATATGCAATGTATCAACGATCTTGTTAGGTTCTCAGAACAACAGGGGTGATCACTGTAGATCCAACAGTATATAAGTGCTGGGGATATTCCTAACATTGGAACCTCAGCGTAGACCAAAGCCGCAGAAGGTGCTATGCACTGGCCACTAGGTCCGTCCGCTGTCCTTCTTTGGGGGGGGGGTCCCGGCAGCAGAAGGGATGTAGGCATTGCATTTTATTCTGAGGTTTGCTAAAGCTTAATAAGCATTGTACTTTCTTAATAAGCATTGCATTTTATTTTAAGATTTGCTTAGGCTTAATAAGTACTGTATTTTATTCTAAGATTTGCTTCTTTGCACTTTACTCTAATATTAAGCATTGTACTTTACCTTAATATCTGCTGAGTAAAAACTTTAAGCCTTCACCCAATTTGTGTGCTTATTGCCTCCGAATCCCTTAAGGGAAGAACCACTGCCTCTTGGCAATACAATAATTAACACTCCATACAGGAGCAGGCTTCCATTGTGCTTGCATTGTACAAACCCATGGCAAGAGATTCCCTAACTTGAAGAGTTTATAAGCCAACGCTCACATCCTGCAGACAGAGTACGGCTCCACGCAGAAGGGGTAGCATGGAAGAAAGAGCAGCAGTGCTTGAGAGGGTAGCACTAAGAGATGGTGAGCCTGTACACCATAGAATCATAGGGTTGGAAGCCTCTAAACTAATCAGCTATTGCCATATTTTTTATTGTGATCCCACGCTGCATTGCAGGAAGGCCCAGTGACATCGCTAAGGTCACCTAACTATGGATGGGATAGGATGAGAACTCAGCCATCTTGACAGGTGCCTGCTCTAACCCCTGGAGAGCTATGCTCTTCTCTCTCCAAATTCCCATATTGCTCAATCTTAGCAATGAAGCACAGAAATTAAATCTCTCTCTAAAGCAAACGTGCTTTCACATAGCTGCGCTGCCTGTCCTTGATTGGCTTGTTAGAATTATTTATGCTCAGGTTGAAGGACAAAATAAGATAAGTAACTCTGCTTTCAGGCATCTGTTCTAGCTTTAACTGTACTTATCTCCCACGTTGAATGATCATCCAGGAGGCAGCTAAGAGAGGGAGAGGACCGGGATGGCAAATTAGTGAGTAATAGTCAATAAAGTACAACAGCTGAATTCATGCTGCTGTGTTAGTCATTTCTTTCCATTTATTTCCCTCCCCTTGTTCATCCTCTCTTTTCCTTTGAGTGGACTTCATGAGTGCTATGCACTCATACAGAGTTGGAGTGCTGGCATGAGAAAGACTCCTGTTCAGATTGTGGTTCCAGCTGTGGGAGGGAGGAATGGAAAAGTCTGTTCACCCCAATATTCCCTCATATGAAAAAGGAGATGGGGACATGGTGGGAGGAGCCCTGGCTTCACCCACTTCCCTACCCCCTTGGGCCCACAATCATTGGCGTAACGGCACACGAGGAATAAACCACTTCATGGAAAGGGGTAAAGTAACTTGGCCGAGACTCCTCAAAGGTATTTAAGGTTGAACCTCTCTAGCCCGGCAACATCCGTGATCCAGCGTGATTTTAGTTAGCCAGGTGTCCACTTAGCGTGAGTGAGGCCAAGTTTCCCACAGTCCCATAAAGTTTGTTTACAGCCACCAGCCCTGGCTCTCAGTGTTCTGTGCTGTTACATAACTCCAATTTACCCCTAAATGTCCTCTAGTAGCCCAGTAAGCAGTGAAAGTGTTGGTAATGCTGCTAGACAATACTGACCTCCAGTGGTCTGGAAAATTCTGTGGTTTGGCACCGGTCAGGTTCTCAGGGTGCTGGACCAGAGAGGTTCAACTTGTAGTATGTGTTTGATTTGAGTGAGAGTTAGGAACCTACACACCTTTGAGGATCTGAGCCTTGCTCCCATGGGCAGCTGGTATGGTAGGCAAGGGAAGGCGTTGCCTTCTCAAACAGCCAACCTGGCATCACCCACACACTGCCCCAAGAATACTGCTGTAGGCATTTGGGGGAAGGAGTGATGCTGCTCCTAGCGCCTGCCCTCCCGGTGCTTCATACCACTAAGCAATGTCTAAGCCCTTCTGAAGACCTCCCTGCCTTTTCAGCGGTAGTGTTATCAGAAGATTACCAGTCTTCAGTCTATGCAAATGTCAAAAAACCAAAACAAACAACCCCCCCCCCCCCGCACTTTCATTGAAACTATAAAATCAAATCTAGTGGGTTTTCTATTCAATGTACTGCAATGCAACTAACTAGATAACTCATTGCTATGTTTTATTTAATCCAGAATAATTCTTAAAACCACACTCTCCATCCAGTCATCACAACCACCACCTGAGCTAATAGAATACCACAATTCCTTGGCAGCAGTGGTGAAGTCGTATCTTCTAGTAGACTCAAACTCATCTCATCTGAAGAAGTGGGTTTTGTCCACAAAAACTCATGATGCTCTCTCTCCTCGTATGTGGGTGTATATTTGTTAGTCTCTAAGCCCTGGTCTACATGGGGTGGTTATTTCAATAATAAGCAGAGCATCTATACTACCAAGCCCATTATTTTAAAAAAATGGCTGCTGGTTATTTCAAAACCTGAACTCCTGCTTTCCTCGGGGAATAACGCTTGTTTTGAAATAGTTATTTCAAAATAGTGGTAGTGTGGATGCTCGCCTGCTGCTATTTTGAAATGACTCCCCAGAGTAATTCAAAGTAATTACTCCCCAGTGCTTCCTGGGGCTGTACATTGACGTAGTGCATCCTCAATAATGGAACTAGCCTCGGACTAATTTCAAAGCCTCCCTATAGTGGGGCCATGCTATTTTGATTTTGTTATTTCAGGAGTTATTATTTCAAATTTAGTTATTTCAAAATAATTTCCTAGTGTAGACATGCCCTAAGATACCATGGGACTATTCGTTTTTCTAGTAGATCAGTCCTTAGATGGGATGCGACATCCACTTTGCCATATAACGTTTGCAGAAGTCATAGGAGCAATTAAGGAAAGAAAGCACAAGGAAGAAGGAAATCAACAGGGAGCCTTTAGGAAAACAAGAAGTAATTAAGATAAAACCTCAAGAGAATCCTTATAACACCTCAAATAAATTAATGATGGCTTAACTTCAAGTTTGCAGATAGGCAGGTAACTGCTACTTAACATGGCACTTCTTACAAATGAAAACATAAATAGCTCTTGTGCAGATTGCTGGGGACAAATTGCTCCACATGAAAAAGTAGACTGGCTAATACCAAAAGTTAAAGAAGTGCTTGCAAAATGAATGCTGGTTTGACTGCATAATTATGCAGCATTCAAATGCCCTTCTAAGCATTTTTCAGTCTCTGAAAAGTTCTGTCATAAAATATCTATTTTCAGAGTTGTTCAAAGAGAATGTGGGCATTGTGAGGTTTCACCCATGTAATCATTTTTAACTCTAATTGAAAATATATATCAGTTTGGGCACTGATAATAATAATCTGTCTAAACAATCAGCTACCTAATAGGGATGATATTAAGCTTAATGCATCCAGTTAATTATAAGTTTAATTACTATTTGGGAAGCAGCAAAAAATACTCAGATGCAAATTTGGTATTGCTGAGTCTGAGTGCTCAAAATGAGTCAGTCTCTCCAGATCATAAGACTGGCTTAAAAATTATGAGATGATAAAAAAAATGTTGAGTTTATTTTAATTTGCCTTCTGGTGTTTGAACTTTTCTTTGCAAACATGGGGACTAGAGATGAGCTTTTTTATAAAGAAAACTGAGATTTGCAAATAATCAGAGGACTCCAGGAGCTGGAGCTGTAAGATGACCACCCAATATTGCGAGACGCTTGGTAAAGTTATGAGTTTTGGCAACATTGTGGGAAAGCACTATTGCAGTTGACGGTATGATGGGATTGGTTGCTCCTACTTGTGGAGAAGCCTGTGGGCTATGGAGGGTGGAAAGAAATGTCAGCGAGAGGAGTTTTGTTGGAATAATTCATGCCCTCCCAGGCCAGTAAACTCTTGTCTCAAAAGCTAGTATTGCTCACCAACAGAAGTTGGATCCATAAAATATATTATTTCTAGGGCTGTCAAGCAATTAAAAAATGTAATCGCAATTGTCGAAGCAAAAAGACTGTGTTTAGGTGGCTAACAAACAGCTTTATTGATCAATAAGGCACAAAGTGAGCCAAACGTGACCCCAGCAGAGCTGGACCCAGTAAGGCTGCTCAACACAATCAATCCTAGTATTTTATACCCTTAACCAAACAAGTCTGATGTTAGGGCATTCAGTCAGATCAAACTTCAAAGAGAAATTATTATCAGCAAAGAAAGAAACAGGTAACAGGGAGTAGGAGCTTCAGCTCAAAATAGTTCATTAACGCATTCCAACAGCTCATCCTGGCTTTTCTCACATCAGTGAAGGTCAGCTCACTCTCTAGTATATGTGCAGAAACAAGAAACTTAAATGGCTTCTGTTATATGAAGTGGCTTTTAGCTAAATATGAAATGGCTTCCACACAATTAATCGCGCGATTAATCGTGTGCACCTCCCCTCTGAAACGCCGTGGCAGTGTTTCAATGGAGCTGCGCTTCATGGAGCCCGGGATCAGCTGGAGTCCCCAGCTGACCCCAGGCTCCATGCAGCGCTGCCCCTTTGAAGTGGTGTGCCAGTGTTTCCAAGGGGCAGTGCATTAGGAACCTGGGATCAGCTGGGGATTCCAGCTGATCCCTGGCTCACCTGTTGCAAAGCCCCTTTGAAGTGCCGCTTCGGTGCTTCAAAAGGGCTTTGAAACAGTGGAGCTGGGGATTAGCTAGGGACTTAAGCTGATCCCCGGCTCCTCTTGCGCTACCCCTTTGAAATGCCAGAGTGGCACTTCAAAGGGGCAGTGCAGCATTAACACCTGCAATTAACATGTTAAAAATTAATGTATTAATCCTGCCCTGCGTTAATCACAGGCTTTAATGCAAGTCAATTGACAGTACTAATTATTTCACTCACTTTGTCTCTCTAAGACAAGGACAACATGGCTTCAACACCACCACACATCCTCTTTCCCCACACACATATCCCAGACACCACAGAGAGCCCTTGACAGAGTCCAGGGCAGAGTTCACGAGTGTCCACGATAGTGGCAGATTTCCCTCTTCTGCATATTAAGGGAGAATATTCACAAATGGAGACGCCTTTCTACCTGCAACCTTGGTATGGGGCAGACCTGGTAGCAGCACGCATCTTGACACTAAACAAAGAGGTGCTATTGCTTAGCATTGTCTCCTGCCTTGCTGAACCAGTGACGGAAGTGGACCACAAGTTGAACATGAGTCAACAGTGTGACACTGTTGCAAAAAAAAGCAAACATGATTCAGGGATGCATTAACAGGAGTGTTGTGAGCAAGACACAAGAAGTCATTCTTCCGCTCTACTCTGCACTGATTAGGCCTCAGTTGGAGTATTGTGTCCAGTCCTGGACACTACATTTAAAGAAGGATGTGGAGAAATTGAAGAAGGTCCACAGAAGAGCAACAAAAATGATTAAAGGTCTAGAAAATATGTCCTATGAGGGAAGGATGAAAGAATTGGGCTTGTTTAGTTTAGAAAAGAGAAGACAGAGGGGACATGATAGCGGTTTTCAAGTATCTAAAAGGGTGTCACAAAGAGGATGGAGAAAAATTGTTCTCCTTGGCCTCTGATGATAGGACAAGAAGCAATGGACTTAAACTGCAGCAAGGGAGGTTTAGATTGGACATTAAGAAAAACTTCCTAACTGTCAGGGTGGTTAAACACTAGAATAAATTGCCTAGGGAGGTTGTGGAATTTCCATCACTGGAGATATTTAAGAGCAGGTTGGCTAGACATCTATCAGGGATGATTTAGATGGTACTTGGTCCTGCCATTAGGGCAGGGGCCTGGACTTGGTGACCTCTCGAGGTCCCTTCCAGTTTTAGTGTTCTATGATTCTAATAGAATGGATAACCATGAAGTGATCTATCCCCTATCACCCATTCCCAGCTTCCAGCAAACAGAGGCTAGGGACAGCATTGCTGATGATATCACAGAAACTAGATTTCAGAGTGTTAGCTAAGAATAGTTGAGTTGTCTTCCCCCAACCAATGTGGAATACTTAATTATACTTTGGGCATAGGGAAGAGGAAACTGACCATTGTGCATAGTGCCAGCCCAATGCCTAACTGCCATGTCGTAACAAATGAATCAGAGTCAGTCTGAAACAGAAAGTACGTTTTAAAGAAACAGCTACTAACCATAGAGCCATAACCCCTTAGACTTCCATGCAGCTTGAGTTCCAGCTTTGGCTTCTTTGCTTAACAGACACCACGCCCGTCAGTCTCTAAATAGCACATAGCACCATCTAGTGGCTGAACCATGTAGTGCAGATAAACATAATTACAAAACACTTCAAGTACCACTAACGTTCTAAAGGTGCGTGTAGCATTTCATGCATTCAGAGATTGTAAAAGTACAGGAGAGGAGACCTAGTCTGACCTTCCGTATAACACGCACCATAGGACTTCCCTAAATCAAGTCCTGTTTGAACTAGAGCAGAGCTTTCAGAAAGACATCCAGTCTTGATTTAAAAGTTTCCAGTGATGAAGACTCGACCACAGCCTTAAGTAAACTACGTCAGTGGCGAATTACTCACTGTGAATTGCCCTCACTTGCTCTGTGCAAAAGGATCAATTTCATCCTGAGGGTAGATTTGAGGGATGGTGTTTTAGTCTGAATTTCCTTCCTCATTTTGCTTTAACCCAGCTACCCACATTTTGGCTTCCCTTGCTTATCCAGAGCATACATTGCTTTCCAGTGACTTTTATTAGTCCATTGTTCTTAGACAGCTGACTTGCTCACCATTCAGCTATGGAATACTAACATTTCTGCTTAAACATATTACCATCATTTAGTTATTACGCTGATTATATCTTAATTGTGCCATAATTCATCTCAAATAACATAAACCATGAAAACATAATTGCACCTTTATTATATCATTAAATTGCATTCCAATTTTATGGGCCCTTGTATATTGAAAACTGAACCTCTTTAGTTGATATTAGACATTATGGTCTATTTCCTGTTTTACAAATGAAAGACTTATTTTTATTTCTGTCCAGGAATATGGGTGCCCCGCACCCTTAGGTATAGGACCATGAGAAGATCTATGGGTCAGATTTTTGAAGGCATTCACTAGCCTAAAAATGCAGGTAACTGTCTAGGGGGATTATCCAAAGCTTGAAGTCAAGGGGAGGTAAGTGCCTTGGCTCTTAGAAAAGCTCACTCTGGCCTAAATACACAAAGTGGCTTTAGACTCAACATTGCAATGAAGAACATCAGCCACCCCGCCTCCTAGTGCAATTCACAATCTCACCTTAGGCACCCAATCTCAAGGCATGAGAAGGGCATGGTGCCTAAGAATGGGATTCCCAGACACCAGCACGCTGAGCAGGGATGCAGTAGGAAACGCCAAGGTGAAGGGTGGGGCTTTAGACCTACCCCTCAAAGGGAGCTATAAGCTGAAGTGTGGGCTGTGAATCCTTTCCTGGAGTGAGGCCTGGAGGCACAGGTGCTGCCCCCGGTGTGAGCAGTGGACGGAGCTTTAGGGGAAGAGGCTGAGCAGGGGTGGGGCCACTTGGGATGGATTGTAGGCGGGGCTTCAGGGGAAGAAGCCAAGCAGGGCTAGAGCCTTAGCACACAGTGGTGGGCGAAGCCTTGGCGGGGAAGAGAGGCAGAGCAGGGGTGAGGCCACAGTCTGGGCACTGGGGCCCGCAAAAAATTAATCTGGCTGTGTGGGTGCTGAGCATCCTCATTTTTGGGGGTCAATGCCTATGCCAGTAGGCCCGGTCAACTGCTTCTTACAAAAATGGTGGTGGTGCCCCCCATTTTACATCCAACAGTCCACGGGCTAGATTGCTCAGTCAGGATATGCATGCCCATGCTCAAATCCCCACTCTGCCTGATGTAGGGGCGGCTTGGTACCACACCTCCTGGGGGCATGGCCGAAGCACTGGGTTGTAAAGTATTCTGGGATGGGGTTCTTGTTCCTCCTGGAGAGGCTGTTCCACTTTATGTAAAAGTCCATAAATCTTCCTTGGAGCACAGGCTTCCACAAGTCTCTTCCTCCCAGGGGAGCTCCCTAGCCACTGGGGTACAGAGTCAACCTCCGACCCAATACATATTTCACTAGTTATACAGAGACTCCCCAGTCAGAATGCTCTAGAGCCCAGGAGAAGATGGGGGAACCTAGCATCATAGCCCATTGCTGAACTGGACAGAGCTGAGATTTGAACTGGGGATTTTCTGCAGCCTGGTGGGGAGAACTAACCACTAAGCTAGGGTTGGAGAACCTTGTGTGTGGTTGGGGGCCAATGACCCATAGGAAAAATCAGTCAGGGGCCACACACAAGTGAAAAGCAACACCCCCCCCCAAAAAAAAACCCCTCCAAATAAAAACTCATTGAGCTGGCTCCCAACAGGCTTGGAGCTCCAGCCCCATGGGGTGCCAAAGCTCAAGCCTAATCCAGTAAGCTGGGGGGGCAGTTCCAGCCCACAGGTCGTAGGTTCCCCCAGCCCTGCACTAGGCTATAAAGCATACCAGTGCATCTAGAGGCTTTTGTTTGGTTCACCCTGTCTGCAGACTTACATACAGAAACCAGAACACATAAAGAAACGTGAGTTCAGTAATGGTGAAGAGCAGCGGCTGCCCCACTATCCTCATTGCTGCACGGCCATGCCTCTTGCCTTGTGGGGGATCCAGCGCAGAGTCTTCCCATTGACTTCAGTGACCTTTGAAACAGTTCCGATCTCATTACTGTAAGTTAATGGCTTGAGGTCATGGTGCCTGGGCTGAAAGGTCCCCTCCTG
This sequence comes from Pelochelys cantorii, assembly GCA_032595735.1. NCBI lineage: Eukaryota > Metazoa > Chordata > Testudines > Trionychidae > Pelochelys > Pelochelys cantorii. Next base: position 253,219,928 of record CM064327.1, on the reverse strand, counting down.
GGTACAAGCAGGAAATCTCAAGCAGAATCTTACCAGTCGAATAATGAGTAAAACAATCCTACATTTGCAGCTGCTGAATGGGTTGATTTACTAACAGCAGTCTACTCCTTTTGGAGGCAGATGAATTTGTCGTTACATATCAAAGCTACACTTGTTCAGGTGCTGGCACCACTTAACTTCATGCACAAGGCCCCCTGTTAATTCAATTAGCTTAACAACATCAGCTTCCGCTTGTCACTAATGGTTTAATAGGTGCAGTGCCTGTATTCAGTAGCACAAATGCTTGCACAGGGATGGCTCTCTTGTCCTTATTGTATCCAAGCCCTAATCTAGGGCTGGCCTTACCATAAGGCAAACTGAGGCAGCCGCCTCAGGTGCCAGACTGTGAGGGGGTGCCACTAGTTCACACTTTTTGAACAAGGCATTTTAAGTTGTTAGTTCTCCTTCATTGGGGTAGGTAGCAGAGCAGTACCATGAGAGGAGTAGAACAGGAAGAAGGCAGAATTGAGACCTTTCAAAGTTTTGGCCCAAGCGAGGGGGCATGGGGGCATCATTTGAGCTCCCCGCCTCAGGTGCCAAAATGTAGTGGGCCAGCCCTGCCCCAATCTGTCTAGCTGAATTGCAATATGCAGGATATTAAGCAAAACTGATGTAAGCACGGTCTAAATGAATGCTGCCCTGACAGCTAGCTGGAAGGGGGGAGAGACCTGGGTGTGTCTATGTCAATACACTTTGTTCCTCCTTTGCTTACATTTGCTAGATGTTCAGCATATGGAGCCATGTTTTGCTCATTGCAATCAACTTGATTTGTGACTCAGCACCATCTATGTTTGTATTAAGTGCAGCGATAGTGAAATATCGTTGTCCATGTTTGTAATGATTGGAATTATAGAAAAGCAGGGCAGTTCTTAATGTGTTCCACAGGAAAGGGCTCATGGTTAGCAGAAAGGACCTTACTAAGCTGGGGCTTAACGGTCAGAGCCCTGTGAAAGTAAGAAGAGAGGGGGTAGGGATTCTGGTCACCATACTACTCATCCTCCCCGGGATACTGCCTGCGCTGGGTGGACCTGTTCTCCACAGTGTTCAGTGAAAGCTAAAGAGACTTTATTAGGAGCCTCTTTCTTATTTTAGTGGTGGTAGAGCTGAGTTTCAGCTGTGGATCCTTCATGGGGAGCTTAAAACACTTGACATGGGGCCATGTTCCTGTCCAGCCTGCAGAAGAGCTGGAAATTACTGAGAGGCTGATGTAGAGTGGTCACACCCACGAGGTGGATGGCAGCAGATGGTGACTGATGACCAGTCAGGTGGTGGCGGAGAGGTGTGATGAGTAGCCAGGAGGACAGTGACAGAAGGAAACGAGCGAATGGATGGTGAGCGGTCAGTGGAGTAAGATGCCTGCCCCCACCCAAGGTGGGAGGTGAAATCTGTGGATGCAACTCTGACCTCTGGGTCTGCTCTGACCAAGGGCAGCCACTGTAAGCAGGGTGCAGAGAAAGGCTGGGCATGGGAAGGGGACATTTTGGGTTGCAGAATTGGAGGGAGAAAGGACATGTTGCTCAGCCTACTTGGGCTGGGACTGTTACTCATGGTGTATATTTATGAACCTTGTGTGCAGTGCTTCCCCACATTAATGCCAAGTACTTCCCTCACGTTTATTGAGAGTTTCCTTTCTATACTCAGACTCTGTGCTTGTGAGTGGGGAAGCCTGGCCTCTTAAAGGCACACAGGGACGGTGTGTACATTTCCCAGGTTTCTGGGTGGGGGCTTGAGCCAATTCTGTGTTGGATGGATGGAGAGGAATCCAGATACTGAATCTAGCCATGGCTGCTGCTGCTGGCTCCACCTGGCAGAAGGGTTACATTCATATAGGTTATACATATAATTACTTCCTTGGCCACTCATCTATCCCTCCCTAATTTCTCTGTTGCTTCCACATGTTGTCATGATTCTAGAATCTGTGCACTTCTAGGGTTTTTTTAATAGATTTGTACAGCCCCTAGCACAGTGATCCTTGATTGATCCAGGGTTGGAGCCTTAAGTGCTCCTGACATGTAAATGATAACCAATCTATCAAAAGCAAAACACAGTGTGTCATTTTAATGGGAATAATGGAATTAAAAAGTGACTGTAATGCTCAGGAAAGGGGCTGGGCTAAAGGGCGTAAGGCCAGAACCCAAGCCTTGGCACAGTGACATAAAAAACAACCAAGTCACACCAGTGCCCCTCACACCAGAGCTAGAGGAACCAGAGCTGAAGTACAAACCCCATTGCAGTCATCGCTAAAATCCCATGGACTTCAGCGGGGCCTTCATTTCCTCCCAGGCATGAGAATGTAATTCATTCTCTGTCCCCTATCTAGCTCTCATTCACAGGAGCTTCAATCCTGCAAACCCTCATGTGTGGGGAATCCCATGCACAAGTGTCTACCGCAGCCTCAAAGCCCGAAGGTGAAATTCAGCGCCTTTTTAGGTCATCTTAAGGCTCACTCACCCTTTTAATCCCATCCTGATGTGAGGACTGAATTAGTGCCTAGGCTGTGTGCTTGTCCCTTTGCATCAATATAAATTTACCCTTGATATGGTAAATATAGCTGGGGCGTTGATACAAAGTCAAACAGGTCAACAGCAGTGGTTCTATATTTTATTCAATGAGTTTGGGTTGGCAGCAGTGTTCGCTGTAAGCTGAGCACTTGGGTGGCCACCGAGGAAAGAGTCAAATGCTGCCCAGCTGATTAACAGAGAACCCATAGCTGGCAGCATGTGTTTCTGCTGGTGGTGCACATCTGCAAATGCCTGGGTGCACATAGCAAAATTTATTCCACACATGGATAGAAAAACATTAGAAGAAATACTGGTTAATGGTTCCTTCAAATAAATTTCAATTAACAAACCGTCGAGAGTTGAATTTTTGCATTGTGTTTTCTTATTATTCACAGTCTTCATCTGATTTCTTGTCCATTCCACTGTATCTTAATTCAGTGCCATTGATTTTTTCCTGCCCATGATTGCTATGGCTCACAATCCTAGATGTTTCCTTCATTCATGCCATTGTAACCCCCACATGGGGGCTACATCTACACTACAGGCTTTTTGCACAAGAACTTTTTGCGGAAGAGATCTTCCGCAAAATGTTCTTGCGCAAGAGCACGTCCACACTGCTATGTGCATTTGCACAAGAGCGCATCCACACTGCCATGGACGCTCTTGTGCAAGAAAGCTCTGATGGCCATTCACAGAATGGCCATCAGAGCACTTGTGCTTTTTCCGATAGGGGTTTCTTGCGCAAGAAACCCCTGTTGTCCGTCCACATGTGCCTTTTTGCACAAGAGCTCTTGCGCAAAAAGGCTTATTCCTCATAGAAAGAGGAATAACTTACACAAAAAGCCCTGTGTTTTGATGATCTACTGTACTTTTTCTTGCACAAAACGCTGTTTTTGTGCAAAAACTCTGCAGTGTAGATGTAGCCCTAGTGGTGGCACTTAGACCACGTACAGCCAGAGATAAGAACAAGGGAGTGCCACAGCCTAAGCTGAGAGCCAGCTGGCCTTATAGCTCAAACTGTGGAAGCTTCTACACTAAACTTCAGAGATCCCAGCTTCAAATCCCCCTGGGGGCAGTTACACCCTCACATTCTGGTTTTTAGACTAGTGGACTCAGACTCACTCCAGTGGATTTACCACTGGATTTAAATTTGAGTGAGCATAGAAACTGAGTAAAACTGAAGTAAGGCAATGAGTCAGACATATGCTCTTCCTTTTCCAGGAACTTAGCCTTTATCTCCTAAGGAACAAGGCTCACTGAGATGGGTCATTCCCTAATAGGAAATAGAAGTTTTATCCTCACTCTTCTTTACTCACCAAATGTCGAGGCATCTGCCAGTTGGCCACCCTTCTCTGTTACTTATGGTCTTCTCCCATTCCTGAAGGAACTGTGTTGGTAGGTGGTTCTTTCATCACTGCTGGCCCAAGAACTCCTTTGAGGGATGGAGACAAAGGTTCACAGCACAGAAGAGGAAGTTACTGCAGATTTGGGGCCTGATTCTCAGTTACACTAAAGCCTGGTCCATACTCAGAGTTAGATTAGCCTTAGGAAAATGTGTACCCTATGGCCTGATTTACTCTAGACCAGGAAGGTCGGCTTAAGGTACCCAGCTCCAGCTATGTAAAATGTGTAGCTGGATTTGCCTTACCTGAAGCCGAGCCTTGGTGGCATCCACACTGTGGGAGACTCCTGTCGTCTTCCCTTACTCCTCACAAAAGCAGGAGTACTGGACGTCAGCAGGAGCTGCCCTCAGCGTTCGATTTATGGGTCTACACTAGACCCACTAAATCAAATGCCAGAAGATCGACCTCCAGAGCATCCAGCATCCCGTAAGTATAGACATGCCCTATGTGCCATAAGTAGGTTAACCTAATGCTTGGTGCAGATGCAGCACAGCAAGACCAATGGAAGAATTCTGCTGTTGACAGAGCTACTGCCTTTCAGGCTATGTCTACACTACGAGTTTTTGCAGCAGAAAATATGGTAATGAGGGACTCATTAGCATAAGTAGTAATCTCATTTGCATATTTTCTGCCGATCCGTTTTTGCGCCAGGGGTTTTTGCACAAAACCAAACAGTGTGGACGTTTCCTTTTTGCGCAAGATCAGTATTTTTGAGGCTGCAAAAACTCTTAGTGTAAACGTAGCCTCAGTGAGGTGGGTTAACGACACTGATGGGAAAACTTCTTCTGTTGATTTAGATGCTGCTGAGGCACAGCTGCAGTACTGTAGCCATGCTGCCAAAGCCATGGCCATGAAGAGGAGGCCTAAGACCACTTTACACCTCTCTGACAGCATAAAGTGCCCTGAAAGTGCATGGAGATATGTACCCTATTTAAGATCCCTATTAGGGTCAAATGTGGATAAGTGGTCTTAGTGTAAGTGAGAATCTGACCCTTCATCTGCAATAATTACCATGCCTCAGAGAAGGGCGGGGACTAAACAGTCCCCATTCCATTCTGTGCCTATTGTTACTTCTTGCAGTTCTAATGGAAGTTTCAGCTACTGACTGTTGGGATGACTCAAGGCTCAGCTGGTCTATTAATGCCATGGTCCATCGCCATTCCTTTCAGGCTTTCACGAGGTTAGCTGTTAATGACACCAGGGAACAGTTTTACTCACACAATCCACCCCCAGATCTCTTCAGCCTTAACTTTTACAGTAAGCTCTCACCTTCCCCCCCGGGCTCTTGTTAGAACATACCTCTCGGTCAGCTCTGGCATTTATTGGCTTGGAATTGATTTGCTAATTTTGTAATTAAGGCTAATGGTTTTCGGGTTTTGGAGGCAACTTTAATAAGATGGATTATGTTTGTTTAGAAATGGAATCCAGGGAAGCTAACATGCTGGCACTTAATTCGTTGTTTGAGAACCTAATAGGAATCCACATTCCCCTTTGAGAGCTGAAATCAATTAGCCACTAATGAAACTTTCTACAAGTGACTCATGTAAGAGGAAGCTATGAGTTAGAGAAACAAATCAGTCACCAGGGACTCTTTTTTTTTTTTTTGGCAGCTAGAGGCCCAAATGCTGCAATCCTTATTCAGGAAAAACAAGTGAGGGTCTGGGTGTGGAACCCAGTTCTGCTGTGTCCACACTGCCACCTGATAGCTCTCAGGCAGAAGGGAACAGTAGCCTCAGAACCTTATGGGTCCAAGCACTACTGGACGGCCAATCCATGGAGGTGTTGACTGGCAAAGCCTACTTATGTTCTTGATTGCTTGGGAACCCTGTTTGAGGCCTCAGGAAAACATCTGGAGGCTGTCTGTGTATCTAGACAAAACCCTGCCTCGCTGTGGCAAACAGAGCTTGGTGCCCACCTATTATATCTGGCCTCCCTCCCGCTCCATGGCCCCTGCACCACTCCTGAAACTGCATCCGGAATCTCTCCCACTAAGCTCAGTGTGGCTGATTCACTTCCCTTTGGCCCAGTCCAGTTGATAGACTTTGTCACTGACTTGATCCTGTGGCATGACACTAACACAACCTGCTAGTTCTGGTCTTGACCTTTTAGACCGAACGTGCACAGTGTTCTTGAGTCCAGACTGAGTCAGATCCAAGGTCCATCTAGTTCTGTATCCTGACTGTGACTGTATCCAATACCACATTCTTCAGAAAACAATGTGAAAACTCTATCATGACAACATAAGATAGTCTGTCACTCACAGCAGGTCTCATACTAGTGTCTAATATTTAGGCTGGCTTAATCCCTGAAGCACAAAATGTATTAGCCCCTTTGACATTTATTTTACATAAAAGCAGCCACACTGGGTCAGACCAATAGTTCACCACGACCAGTATCCTGTCTTCTGACAGTGACGGGAGTTAGATGCTTCAGAGGGAGTAAACAGAGAGAGCAGGGGCGGCCAGAGATGAGCTGCCGGCAACTGGTGCCCCAGGTGGAATGCGCGATCAGCGCCCCCGCCTCCGAGACGAGCTGCCGGCAACTGGAGCCCAAGGCGGAATGCGAGACCGGCGCCACCGCAGCCAAAGCCCTCAACGATGGTGCATCATCCTTGGGCGCCCCATTTAATGGGGCGCCCTAGGCGACTGCTGAGTCTGCCTATATGCACTGGCTGCCCCTACGAGAGAGGCACATGGTTGAATGTTCCATCTCCTGCCATCTAGACTCAGCTTCTAGGATTCAGAGATTTAGATAATGGAGTTGCATCTCTGACCATCATGGCTAATAGCTATTGGTGCACCTATCGCCCATGAATTTATCTAGTTCTTTTTTGAATCCAGTTACATTTTTTGACATCACAACTTCCCACACAATGAGAGCCCTGATTATGCATTGTATAAAGTACATCCTTTTGTTTGCTATAAACGTTCTGCCTTTTAATTTCATAGGGAGACCCCTGGTTTGTGTGTCATGTGAAAGGGTAACTCTTCCTTATTCTCTTTCTCCACACCATTCATGATTTTACAGACCTCCATCATATTCCCATCTCTTTTGCAAACTGAGTAGACCCAGTCTTTCGAATCCCTTCTCATATGGAAGCTCTTTCACACACTTAATTATTTTTTGTACTTTATTCCAATTCTAATATATCTTTTTTAAGATGAGGTGGCTGGAACTGTGCACAGTATTCAAGGTACAGCCGTACCATGGATTTATAAAGTGGCTTTATGTTATTTTAGTCTTATTATCTATGCAATTCCTAATGGTTCCTAACATTCTGCTATTTTTTTGACAGTTCCTGCACACTGGACAGATATTTTCAGAGGACTATCCGTGATCATGGAATCATAGAATCATAGAACACTAGAACTGGAAGAGACCTCAAGAGGTCATCAAGTCCAGTCTCCTGCCTTCACAGAAGGAACCAAGCACCATCTAGACCATCCCTGATAGATGTCTATCCAACCTGCTCTTAAACATCTCCAGTGATGGAGATTCCACAACCTCCCTAGACAATTTATTCCAGTGTTTAACCACCCTGACAGTTAGGAAGTTTTTCCTAATGTTCAACCTAAACCTCCCTTGCTTCAGTTTAAGCCTATTGCTTCTTACCATATCATCAGAGGCCAAGGAGAACAATTTTTCTCCCTCCTTCCAACACCCTTTTAGACATTTGAAAACCGCTAGCATGTCCCCTCTCAGTCTTCTCTTTTCTAAAGTAAACAAGCCCAGTTCTTTCAGTCTTCTTTCATAGCTCATGTTTTCTAGACCTTTAATCATTCTTGTTGCTTTTCTCTGGACCTTCTCCAATTTCATAGAATCATAGAATCATAAAATCCTAGTGCTGGAACAGACCTCAGGAGGTTATCAAGTCCAGCCACCTGCCGAAAGCAGGACCAACCCTAACTAAATCATCCCAGCCAGGACTTTGTCAAGCCAGGACTTAAAAACCTCTCGGGATGGAGGTTCCAGCCTCTCCCTAGGGAACCCATTCCAGTATTTCACCACCCTCCTAGTGAAATAGTTTTTCCTAATATCCAAACTAGACTTCCCCCACTGTAACTTGAGACCATTGCTCCTTGTTCTGCCATTCGTCACTACTGAGAACAGTCTCTCTCCATCCTCTTTGGAACCTCCCTTCAGGAAGTTGGAGGCTGCTATCAAATCCCCCCTCACTCTTCTCTTCTGCAGACTAAATAAGCCCAAATCCCTCAGCCTCTCCTCATAGGTCATGTGCTCCAGACCCCTACTTATTTTGGTTGCCCTCTGTTGGACCCTCTCCAATGTGCCCACATCCTTTCTGCAGTGGAGGGGGGGGGGGGGGGCAGAATTGGACATAATACTCCAGATGTGGCCTCACCAGTGCCGAATAAAGGGGAATAACTTCTCTAGATCTGCTGGCAATGCTCCTTCTAATGGACAGCTATTCTGCACCATGTAGGAGGCACTTGAAGGGACGGGGAGGAACAGGGATGGGGCAGAATTATGTCTGGGGCGCTGGGCCCACTGATCAACTCCTTCTCCTCCTTCCCAGTGCCTCCTACACACCAGGGAACACCTGTTTTCCAGCACGCAGGAGGCATTGGGAAGGAGGGGTTGGGATCTTGGGGGACGGGGTGGAGCAGGGGCAGGGCCTGGGGCTGAGCAGGAGCAGCAGGACTTGGGGGTCTGTGAAAAATTTTAAATCAAATTTGGGGTCCTCAGGTTGCTAAAATTTGAGAACTGCTGTCTTAGACTGCTTGTGGCTCTGCCCTGCTTGAGGTCCTGAGTTCCCTAGACTGCTTATTGCTCTGCCCTGCCCAGAGGGCCCCAGCCGTATAGACTGCTTACTGCCTGGCCCAGCCCCTCTGCCTCCCCCCGGCCCCCACTCCGTGAAGAGACAAGGAAAGATGACCACAGACCCCTACACACCCTCAAAGAATTCTAGCAGATTGGCGAGGCATGACTTCTCTTTACAAAAGCTGTGTTGACTCTTTCCCAGCATATTGTGTTTACAAATGTGTCTGATAATTTTGTTCTTTACTGTAGTTTCAGCCAATGTGCTTTGGCACTGCAGCTCGACTTAGCAGCCTCGAATTGTCAGGATTGCCTGTGGAGCCTTTACAAAAAAATCAGCATTACATTAGGTTTCTGCAAGTCATCTGGTAGCGATGCTTATTTAAGCAATAGGTTGCATACCACAGTTAGTGGTTCTGCGATTTCATAGTTCAGTCCCTTCAGAAATCTCATGTCAATACCAGTTGGTCCTGGTGACTTATTGCAGTTTAATTTATCAATTTGTTGCAAAAATGCCTCTATTAACATCTCAATCTGGCACAGTTCCTCAGATTTGTCACTGCAAAAGAATGGCTCAGGAATCTTCGTCACATCCTCTGCAGTGAAGGCCCATGCAAATAATTCATTTCACTTCTCCACAGCTACCCTGTCTTCTTTGAGTGCTTCTTTAGGGTCTTGATTGTCCCATGGGCCCACTAATTTTTTGTCAGGCTTCCTGCTTCTGATATACTTGAAGCGTTTGCTGTTAGTTTCTATTTCTTTTGCTAGTCAATTCTTTTTTTGGCTTGCCTAACTATAGTCTTACATTTGACTTGCCAGAGTTTATACTCCTTACAATCTTCCTCAGTAGGATTTACTACCAGTTTTTCAAGGATGTCTGTTTGTTTCTAATAGCCTCTTTTACTCTGTTGTTTTGCTTATGGTGACTTTTTTTTGTTCCTCTTACTATTTATTTTTATTTGCTGTATACATACAGTTTGAGCCTGTATTATGGTATTTTTAAAAAGTGTCCGTGCAATTTCCATGTATTTCTCTCATGACTGTTCTCTTTAATTTTGCATAACTACTATCATTATTTTTTTGTTGTTCTCCTTTTTGAAGTTAAATGAAGGTTTCATTGACATTTCCCTCGCTACAAAGATGTTAAACACAATTACATTATGGTCATTATAAATGAGTTGTTCATCTATATTCCTCTCTTGAACCAGATCCTGTGTGCCACATAGGACTCAATCAAAAATTGCATTCTGGGTTCCAGGACTAGCTGCTCCAAGAAGCAGTCATTAATGGTGCCTAGAAATTTTATCTCTGCACCCATCCTGAGGTGACAAGCCCCTTAAGGCCCTGAGCTGTGTCAAGTTTAAGATGCCCCACAGCATTGCCAAAACCAAAATTTAATAATTTTTTGTATGTAAGGGCCTCTCAATCTGCAGTCCTAAAATGTAGCTTACTTATATCCAGCGCTGCATGTACCCAATCAGTACGGGGATAGTAGCAATCCTTATTATTGGATTTTCTTTTGTGGCCTCTCTAATCTCCCTGCACATTTCACAGTTAAAATCACCATCCTGGTCAGGTGATGGGTAGTGTATTCCTACTGGTAGGCTCTTATTGAAGCATGGCATTTCTATCCATAGAGATTCTATGGTACATTTGATTCATTTAAGAATGTTCCTAAATTTAATGCTGCTTTCTTTCACATATAGTGTCACTCCCTCACCATTATTATCTACTCTAATATTTTGTACCCTGCTATTACTGTGTCCCATTGATTTTCACCCTTCTCCTAAGTCTCTGTGATGGCCATGTTTTATCAATATCCTTATTTAATATCAGGAACTCAAGTTCACCCATCATAGTAGATAGACTTCTAGCATTTGTATACAACCACTTACAAAATTTGGCAACATTTAGTTGTCTGTCTTCATGTGGTGTAACTGAATGGGACTCTTTTTCATTTGACTGTTTCTCTTTCATTCCTACCTGTACGTTGGCAAAGTCTATACTCTCCTCTTTAGTAGGATATAGGGTAGCTTCTTTCGTAGGCAGTGACTTACTCAGTCTCAAGGAGTGCTTGACACCCATGTGACCCTGCCCCTACTGCACCCCTTCCTCCAAGCTCCACAATCTCTTCCAATCCCATTTCCCCATCTCTTCCTGCCCCTTCCCCTAACACCTCCTGCATGCCACTGGACAACTGATAGTGGTGGTCAGGACACATTGCGAAGGAGGGGGAGAAGTTGATTGGCAGGCTACAGGCAGGTGGGATGCACTGGGGAGAAGGGGTGGGAAGGCTCTGATCCATGGGGCTTCCAGTGGCTACTAAGCACCCATTTTTTTCTGTGGGTGCTCAAATTTCAGGGCACCCTAACTCTTAATAAATCCTCCCCCAAGGGATGTGTCTGCCCAGATTGCATGTCCCTCAGACCTCTCCACTTTCCCCCAGCCTGTAGTTTAAAAACTTCTCTATGGCTTTTTTTAAATTTAATTTGACATGCTGTTACCCAGGGTTTTTAGAATCCAAAGCCATAGTAACTTAACTTTTTCTCTCCCAGTGGTGTAATAAGTCAGAAATAAATCAGTGGGAACACAGCCCTTCCATCTGATAAATGATTGATACAAGCAATCATGCTTTTATATGCTAATGGTGCTATTTGTTAGATATTAATTAGATACCCACCTATACAATAAATTCAGGAGATCCCAAGTATGCTTACTCACAGTCTGAGACAGTTTCAGATGATCACCAGCCAGATCCTTCATGGGTTTAAAGCATTGTGGTAATTTGATCCCGAGATAATTTTTCAGCCAGTTTTCTGGGGCAATTTTGTATGATGGGCCCTGCTGCTCTTGAGTGGGGAACAGGGAAGAGCTGCTGGCCTAACATCCCCTGGCTATACTGGGGTGGGGGCCTGGTACACCTGAAAAGGGTGTTGGCAGTATCATTCCCTACACACAGCTAGTTCTGGCACCTAAGAAAGATTGCTTCACGGGGGTGTGAACATAAGTGCTGGAGCAATTCTTATAGGGGGGAGGTGCTGAAAGTCATTAAACACAACTTTTCACTATGCAAATGATAGAATCCGCTTAAAATCTGGGGGCGTAGCCACATTCCCAGAACCCCTTATTCCAGCACCTAGGGGTTGGGAAGCAGCTGGCTGTGCAGTCCCTTGTCTCTGCAGAGCTGAGTGCTCGTCAGGCAGGGGAGAAGATGAAGCTGGTTTCCTGCTCTGGAATGGGGTGTGAGGAAAAGGGGGGGCAGGAGCAGCCTCAGCTGCAACCAAGCAGGAAGAGGGTGAACCGCTCATGCTCCTTGTAGGCCCTGCCAACTGTGGGGTTTGGTGCCCTCCTCACGACCAGCAGGTGAAAACGTGCTGTCTTAAAAAAGTGACCTGTACTCAGAGCAGCAAGAACTCCTGGGCCTAATCCTCACCCAAACTCTGTGCTCTTCAGCCATTTACTTCTCTCCCTCCATTTCTGGAGTTTGACTATAGCTTTTATGGCTCTCTCAGGGCTGAGGTGTGGGCTAGTCAGTTCATGTTTGTACACAGGGCTGGCCTTACCATGAGGTGAACTGAGGTAGCCACCTCAGGTGCCAGACTGTGGGGGAGAGGGGAGCGCCACTAGGACCCAGAGCGTAGAAAATTGTGTCTGCTGCTGGTGCATATGTGTTCTCTCTGCTCTACATGCACAGAGAGGAGTAGAACAGGAAGAAGGCAGAATTGAGACCTTTCAAAGTTTTGGCCCAAGCGAGGGTGCCTGGGGGTATCATTTGAGCTCCCTGCCTCAGTTGCCAAAATGTTGTGGGCCAGCCCTGTTTGTACAGCACTTTGAATAACTTTGTATTAACTCAGCTTTGTCACACCAACCTGAGGAATGGACTCACCTCTGATACAGAGTGCTGGCTAGCACAATGAACACACAGATATAAAGGTATTTTTTTTAAAAGCCCATAGGACATACTGTACAAATTATTGGTGTGGCTGAAAACAGTTCCAATACACTTGGCCTACTTCCTATGCTGATTAATATGAACACAGACAAATCAATACACTTGACATATTTTCCATTAGCATAGTCAGAACAAAGCAATTGTGTACTTGTATAAATTCCTTGGCTTGGGACAATAATGCAAAATGTCAGGTAGTTCTGGTACATTTTCACTGTATCAACATTCTGGAAATTGATGGTTAAAAATTAGGGCTGATGGACAATTTTTTTCTTGACACCCCTGTATTGCAAACCGTAAGCATTCCAAAAACAAAAACAACCAAAACCCAAACCCCATGAGTTAGGCCTGTTAAATGTGGTGGCAGCTACTGCTATACCACTACCAAAGTTATGCTGTCCCATAAAGCAAAAACGAACGGAAATTAATAGCAGGCAAACACCAAATAATATTATGGCCAATAACAACTAGTTATGTATGTTAAAGTAGGATCAAGGGGCTTGGCTGCTCTCTCTTATGTCTTTGAAATCCAGACTCACAAAGCAAAAGGTACAACTTACTGCAGACCATGTTCTAGCCAGGACTTTGAAATAACCAAATAAAACTCAGCATAGAACATAGGGTGAATTCTCAAGAGACTGTTGTCTATATATTCATGCAGTGAAAAAAATGGGGCCTTATTTCCCTTTGCTTTAATCCAGTTTTATGCAAATGCAACTCCACTGGCTGAGATTCTCATACACTCAGACTTCAAGACCAGAAGGGACCTCCATGACTATCTAGTCTGACATCTTGTACATTGCAAGTCACAGAACCTCACCCACCTGCTGCCATAACCTCTGGAGGAGTTACTGAAGTCATCAGATCTTGATTTCAAGACATGAAGTTACAGAGAACCCACCATTTACTCTAGTGCAGATTGGCATGTGACCCCTGGCCACATTGCAAAGGAAGGTGAAAAGATCAGGCGCTCTGCCAATCAGACTTGGGTGAAAATTCCTTCCTGACCCCACATATGTTGATCAGTTAGACACTGAGCATGTTTGCAACCATCCATCAACCAGACGCTGAGGGAAAGAACTCTCTGTAATAATGCGTAGCCATCCCCCTCTTGTATACCATCACCAGCCATTGGAGATATTTCCTAACAGCAGTCATGGATGGGCCTTGTGACATTGTAGGCAAACGTATCAGACCATCCCCTCCATAAATTTATCAAGCTCAGTCTTACGAAAAGTTAGGTTTGTTGCCTTCACCACTCTCCTGGGAAGGCTGTTCCAGAACTTCACTCCTGTGAAGGTTCAAAACCTCTGTCTAATTTCAAGCCTAAACTTACTAAGGGTGTGTCTAGAAGACTACAGGGTTTTGTCAACAAAAGTGGACTTTTGTCGACAAAACTATACCTGCGTCTACACTACCGCCGAGTTCTGTCGACATAACGTCGACAGAACTCGGCAGTTTTGTTGACGGCAATAAACCTCATTCTATGAGGAATAATACCTTTTGCTGACAGTGTTCTGTCGACAGAAGGCGTTATTGCATCTACACTGTCCTTTGCGTCTACACTCTCATGTCGACAAAGTGGCTTGCTTTGTCGACAGAACTGGATGTAGCCTAGACGCTCTTTGTCGACAGAAGCTTTGTCAACAGTATCTGTCGACAAAGCCTCTGTCGACAAAAGCCTGTAGTCTAGACGTACCCTAGTAGTCAATTTATATTCATTTGGCTATGTGCCAACACTGGCCCTTATCTTAAATAACTCCTCTTCCTCCCTGGAGTTTATCCCTCTTCTATATTTATACATATAACCATGTCTCCCCTCAGACTTCAGTTTGTTAGGCTAGACCACTCAAGCTCCTTAAATCTCTTTTCTTAAGGTTGGTTCTCGATTTCTCTGATCATCCTAGTAGAATTTCTCTACATCTCTTCCAGTTTGATTTCATCTTCCTTAAACATGGAAGAACAAAATAGAATTTGTTTGATCTGGCAGCTAAATATTAGACCTTAAGAAAATGGTACAGACAAGAGAAGGAAACATTTTCTGTTATAATAAAGACCCACAAATAGTACAGAGTTTTATTTAGGTGTTGTTTTCCCTTAATGGAAGGTTTGTCTGTCCCCTTCTTCCACAGCCACTGTTCCTTGGCCTTGGGCATATCTAAGTCTTTGCAGCAGTTTATTTTCTTGGAAACTACTGAATTAGAAATAATTGGCCTGATTTTCTGCTAGTACACCAAAGCAAATTGCAAATAACTCCCTCGTCTCAATAGTTGCACAGATGTAAAGCTGCTGGAATAAAGAATCATAATCTGTAAATTGTAAAAATCATGACAGGTGTGGAGGAAGTAATTTACTCCTTCCCATAACACAAGAACTAGAGCTCATCAAATGAAGTTCATAGGCAGCAGGTTTAAAAAAACAAACAGAAGTACTTCTTCACACAACCTGTGGAACTCCTTAGCAGAGGATGTGGTGAAGGCCAAAATTATAACAGGGTAAAAAAAGAACTAAATACATTAATGGAGGACGTATCCATCAGTGGCTATTTGTTGGGACAAGTAGCCTTCTTGTCCCTAACCTCTGTTTGCCAGACGCTGTGAATGAATGACAGGGAATGGATCACTTGATTGCCTTTTCTGTTCATTGGATACTGGACTAGATGGATCTTGGTCTGATGTAGCATGACCGTTTTCGACATTCTTTTATGCAATGTATGGCTTAACACTAAATGAGGAAATATGGATACAGAATGATATTACTGTTTAAAAATCTCAGAGGGGTAGCCGTGTTAGCCTGTAACTTTAAAAACAACAAGTAGTCCTGTGGCACCTTAGAGATGAATGCACACACACATATATATATATTACTAGCTGGAGTTACCTGGCGTTGCTCGGGACAGTTGATATAACTGAGGTGAGGAGCCTGAGGGGAGGGAGGTGGAAGAGAGCCACCTGCCTGCTGCCGGTGCCCGAGCCAGGGCTGGCCCAAGCCATTCTTGTTGTGGCCTGGGCAGCGGGTGCGCGGCACATGCACGACCCCACCCCGGGCACGCGGCACCTGATTGACGTGTATGGGGTGTCGTGCCCCCAGGCGTGTGGCGCATGCGCGGCCCCGCCCCCGGGTGGCAACCTATGGGGGGCACCTGATGCGGCGCCCCTTACCACTTCAATCAGGTGCCCCCCATAGGTTGGTGCCCCAGGCAGCTGCCCGGCTAGTCCCCCCCTTAATCCGGCCCTGGCCCGAGCCTGCCCTCTGCTTCCTTGTCCCTCCGCTGGCCTTAGTGAGTGACTGTCCCCACTGCTTCCCCCGGGAAGCCGCTTCTCCCCTCACTGCCAAGCTCCGTGCAGCCCCGGGGAGAGGCGTCCATCTCTCGTCTCTTCCCTCCCACAGTACCTTAAAACCTTCTCCTGGATGAAAGGTTATCCCATGCAAAGTTTGGTTGCGGAAGCTCTTATAGTGTCCAAGTTATTAGCGCACAAACATACAAACATTCTCCTTTATATATAATATATATATACTAGCTGGAGTTACCCAGCGTTGCTCGGGGAGGGTGGTGGGGTCCTGCCGGGGGTGCCCCGTGTGAGGGGCAGGCGGGAGGGGGCGAGCATACGACCTAGGGTGAGTGGGGAGGCCCAGCTCGTGCCTGGGGCTGCAGGTGTTGCAAGGGGCAACGACCCCACTGCCCACCCCAAAACTTTCGCCCCGCTACCTGCCGCACCATGGGGCCATGCCGGGGGCTCCCCTCTCCCGTGGACCGGGCTCCCCACCACACGACCAGGAAGCTGCGCCAGCCCCCGGGCTGCTCCCAGCACCGCCACCGCCGCTGCCTCCCTGCTGTGCTCACCCTGCTGCTCCCGCAACCGCCCCCTAGTGGCGGCTGCGAACTCCAGCCCGCCGCTCGGCAACCCTTGGCCAGCGCCGGAAGGGAGGAGCCCGGGCCGAGTGACATCATGGGCGGGAGGGAGGAGGAGGCTCCCCCACCCTGGTGGTGCCTGCGCAGTGGAACGGCCTGGTAGAAGTGAGCGGGACAGCTGCCACTCAGAGCGCCGCCCCTCCCCTCGCGCCTCCGCCGCCGGCCTTAGTGAGTGACTGTCCCCGCCACTTCCCCCGGGAAGCCGCTTCTCCCCGCACTGCCAAAAGTACATTAAAACCTTCTCCTGGAGGAAAGATTACCCCATGCAACGTTTGGTTGCGGTAGCTCTTACAGTGCCCAAGTTATTAGCACACAAACATACAAACATTCTCCTTTATATATTAGATCTATAAGCATGAGCTTTCGTGTGCTAAACCCACTTACTCATGGGTGGCTAGTATGCTAGGTGGGGGAAGGCACTGCCTCACTGCCTTGCCACACCGCCAGCCTGGTCCCCCTGCACTGCACCCCCAGATCACCTACTGTGGGCATTCTGGAGGTGGAGTGTTGCTGCCCCCGAGCACCCGCCCTTCCCCGGGCTCCAGGGCTGGGGAGGCTTGGGCTGCGTGCTGACCCACCCTCCTTGTGCTCTGGGGCTGCGGAGGCTGAGGCCACATGCTGTCTGCCCTCCCCATGATGGGGGTGTGGCCTGGGCAGAAGGGGTGGAGCTAGAGGCAGGGTTGGGGGCTTGCCTGTACCTTCACCAGCCAGCCATGCACTTACTCTTTAAAGTCGGTGACAAAACACAGGGAGAAACAGGGTCCCTCCCAGACAGGAGGGAAGGCAGCTGTTTTCCTAGCTCTGATAAAATTAATCAAGCTGTAACCAAATGCAACGGAAGCCCCATTTGCGTACAAATGAGCAGGGGGATGGAAAGTCCATGGGAAAGGAAGAACAGCATGAAATCATCTTGCCTCTTGAAGCAAGGTCACTGAACTTCAGAGGACATAAACAATTTAAGTCACCATCTTGGCATCCATCCGTAGACAGAAACAAGGGGCAAGAGCTCTTGCAATCTAAGAAAGATGGGTCCTTCAGCCTAGGAGGTTGAAGGCTCTGGGGATGGAAGCTCATGAAGGAGCCAACCTTAAACCAGTATTATAACTTGTTAAGCTAGGTCTGAGGCTCTAGAAATCATATTTTACTTTTATTTGTTTGCGACCTTGTCTAACTCTATTCCATCCACTGGGTATCACTTAACCTATGTCCTATTCCTCATAAACTTGTTCTGTTTTCACCCTAAATCAAATCAGTTCTGTACTTGGAGGGAAGGGTGCATTTATCCATATTACTAAACTGTGATGTGCTTTTTTGCTGCATTAAAAGAGCAAACTAACCATACCAGTTCTCTGAGTTCTCCAGGAGAGGGCTGAACCTTTTGGGGTAAACTGTTTGGGGAAATTCACAACTAGGAAGGGGTCATTCACCCCTGCATAAGGAAACGAGGTGACTGAGTTGGGCTGTTTTGTCATGGGAAGGCTGCTGGGGTAAGAGCACCGAACCAGGACTGCAGAGTGCATGGACATTCAGGTTATTGCATAGAAGCAACCAGAAAAGAGACCCACAGCAGTTGGTCCTACTTTTAGCAGAGGGTTGGACTCAATGACCTCTGGAGGTCTCCTCCAACCCTATAATTCTACAAGGCATTCTTGGTTACAGGGCAGTGACAATCTCTCCCTCATCTGGACTGTATCCCTGAACATGACACCCAGGGTGTATCTAGACTACATCCCTCTGTTCGGCAGAGGGATGTAAATGAAGCACTTTGAAAGTGCAAATGAAGCCGGGATTTAAATATCCCGCGCTTCATCTGCATAATCACGTAATGGCACTCTTTCAAAAAAAGCGCTATTTCGAAATTGAAACCACATTTTTTGAGGCTTATAGGATCTTTCAAAAAAGTGCCCCATTTTCGAAAGAACCACATCTAGACTGCGGTTTCAATTTCGAAATAGCGCTTTTTCAAAAGATATTTAAATCCTGGCTTCATTTGCACTTTCAAAGTGCTTCATTTACATCCGTCTGCCGACAGAGGGATGTAGTGTAAACATAGCCTCATAGAATCATAAGATTGGAAGGGACCTCAAGAGGTCATCAAGTCCAGTCCTCTGCCCTCATGGCAGGACCAAGCACCATTTAGATCATCCCTGAAAGATGTCTTTCTAACTTCTTGTTAAATATCTCCAGTGATGGAGATTCCACAACATTCTAGGCAATTTATTCTAGTGTCTAACCACCCTGACAGGAAATTTTGTTCTAATGTCCAACCTAAACCTCCCTTGCTGCAATTTAAGCCCCTTTCTTCTTGTCTTATCATCAGAAGTTAAGGAGAACAGTTTTTCTCCCTCCTCCTTATAAGGATCTGTTAGGTACTTGAAAGCTGTTATCATGTCTCCTCTCAGTCTTCTTTTCCATATTAAACAAACCCAGTTCTTTCAATCTTCCCTCATATGTAATGTTTTCTAGACCTTTAATAATTTTTGTTGCTCTTCTCTCAACTTTTTCCAATTTGTCCACATCTTTCCTGAAATGTGGCACCCAGAACTGGACATAATACTTCAGCTAAGGCCTAATCAGCATGGAATGGAGTGGAAGAATTACTTCTTGTGTCTTGCTTACAACACTCCTGGTAATATAGTCTAGAATGATTGAGGATTTTTTGCAACAGTGTTACAGTGTTGATTCATATTTAGCTTGGGTCCACTATGACCCCCAAATCCCTTTCCACAGTACTCCTTCCTAGGCAGTCATTTCTCATTTTGCATGTGTGCAACTGACTATTCTTTCCTAAGTAGATACTTTGCATTTCTCCTTCATTTAATTTGTCATCTTAATTTTGTGGTTTTGCGCTTTAATTAGCTGACATTTCTTAACAAAAAGTCACTTAAAATTGGAAAAACTGAAATTTAATTTGAAAAAAATTCAAAGTGGGAGGTTTCAACAATTTTTTGAGTCAAGGAATTTTTCAAGACATTCCTCTTTCTGTGAAAATTTTCTATGTTCACAAATTGATTTTTTTTGATAAAATGTTGTCAGAAAATTCCCAGCCAGCGTTAGAAATATGCATGGGACAGGGTTCCCATTAGCCAGAGTCCAGGCAAATCCCTGAGGGGTCTTGTTTTGAGCACTTCTATACTTCCTTGGTGTCATCCCAGCCAGAGCAGCTGCTCCATGTCTCTGTTTGCAGGATGCTCCACTTACACCCTGCTGCTGCATGTAACCAGGGCCGGCCCACAACATTTTGGCACCTGAGGCGGGGAGCTCAAATGAGGCCCCCGTGCCCCCTCGCTTGGGCCAAAACTTTGAAAGGTCTCAATTCTGCCTTCTTCCTGTTCTATTCCTCTCATGGTACTGCTCTGCTACCTACATATGCACCAGCAGCAGACACAATTTTCTACACTCTGCGTCCTAGTGGCACCCCCCCCCCCCACAGTCTGGCACCTGAGGCGGCCGCCTCATGGTAAGGCCAGCCCTGCCTGGAACTAGATTCTTTGCTTAGCTTGCACCTTCTTTCATGCCACTTGCTAATGGTCTCAGCACCCCTAGGGGAGCTCCTTGCAAGCTTAACTGAGCTTCTCCAGCTCATTCCTGGAGGAAGTCACTACTCAAAATGGAACCACACATTGTGGCTATGTGTAGACTGCACTGCTTTTCCGGGAAAAATTTTCAAACAAGCAGATGTGCTCTTTTGCCATCCCTGTAAGCCTCGTTGTACGAGAAATAAGGGATGTGTTGAAAGAGCGATTTTTTTCCAAAATTTGGCGCCGTGTAGACACGTACCACAAATTCTGTTTCTTTTTCCAACTTACCATTCCAGTGTAGACCTAGCCTGTGGTACTGGATGGGGACACTGCAGCTTGGGGGCTGCAAATAGGCACTGAGTGCCCAGAGAAGCACTGCAGGTGTGTCATGAACGGGGGAGTGCTGACCAGCATCTGCTGACTAAGAGGTTAACTCAGGTACCTACCAAAGGTGTTGGCCAAGGTGGGGGGCAGGAGAGCTAATCGAGATAGAGGGTTGGAATTTGAATTGGATATAGGTTCCCTGCCTGCTTTCTTTGTGTGGGAGAGTTAAACCAGGAGTTGAGAGAGACAGAATGATTTAAACCTAGGCAGGACTACCACGCCCTCCCCGCCAGCCAACACTTTTGCTAGGTATCTGAGTTAACCCCTTAGTCACCGAGTGCTGATCAGCACTCCCCCTGTTCATGACAGGGTGTAAGGAGACATTCATTAGTTCCCATAACATAAGGACTAGAGGACACCAAATGAAATTAACGGGTAGCAGGTTTAAAACTAATAAGCGAAAGTTCTTCTTCACACAGTGCATAGTCAACCTGTGGAACTCCTTGCCAGAGGAGGCTGTGAAGGCTAGAACTGTAAGAGAGTTTAAAGAGAAGATAGATAAATTCATGGAGGTTAGGTCCATAAAAGGCTATTAGCCAGGGGGTAGGAATGGTGTCCCTGGCCTCTGTTTGTCAGAGGCTGGAGATTGATGGCACGAGACAAATCGCTTGATCATTGTCTTCAGTCCACCCCCTCCGGGGCACTTGGCTCTGGCCACTGTCGGCAGACAGGCTACTGGGCTAGATGGACCTTTGGTCTGACCCAGTACGGCAATTCTTATGTTCTTATAGTCATTTAAATCCCTGACTCAGTTTCCTCACCATTCCCTCTCTTGACCCCAGGCAGAGCTAAGTTCACCAGAGGGCCAGATGGATGGAGGGCAGCACAAAGACATGTGCCATCTCAACTGAGGTCTACTACTGGCAGTGACCCAGACAGTTGTAGCGTTACTTCTGGGTGGTGGAAGGACATTAGCTCTTTTAGTGCTTTCTAGCACAGCCATGGAGAACTCAGACTGTGTGCCCAGCATTGACAGCCCCAAACATTCAAATAATTAACAATAATTAACAATGATATAATAAAAGACTATATAACATAATTAATAATAATACGTTTTATGATCTCATCTGCCTGTGTTTTTGAGTTGTTAGGTCACACATGGCTTATAATTTTTGAGCTTTTCTCTGCAACAATGAAGGCTTAACATTTATTTTTTTCCTTAATTACTGCAAAATGGAAACACTTGTGTCCATCCCCTGGGGCTTTAGGTAAAGTAATAAGTATTGAGAGACTCAAAGAAATCCCAAGAGTCAGCATGCAGCATTTTGCTTCCATTTCTGAAAATTCATTGCAGCCCACACAGACAGTGACTGGATGTTGCTATTGTAATGAGGTATATTTACAGCATTGTTAGCATCTGACAGTCTTGTCTTTCTCATCTGAAACAGATTTAATTTTAAATGCACTCATCCAAAGCTCTGCATGTATGTACAAAAATTTACATTCTCTTTCACATAGGCTACGTCTAGACTGGCATGAATTTGCGCAAATGCTTTTAACAGAAAAGTTTCCGTTAAAAGTATTTGCGCAAGAGAGCGTCTAGATTGGCATGGATGCTTTTACGCAAAAGCACTTTTTGTGCAAAAGCATCTGTGGCCAATCTAGATGCGCTTTTGCGCAAGAAAGCCCCGATCGCCATTTTAGCCATCGGGGCTTTTTTGTGCAAAACAAAACTGAGCTGTCTACACTGGCCCTTTTGCGCAAAAGGTTTTGCGCAAAAAGGACTTTTGCCCGAACGGGAGCGTCAAAGTATTTGCGCAAGAAGCACTGATTTCTTACATTAGAATATCAGTGCTCTTGCGCAAATTCAAGCGGCCAGTGTAGACAGCTGGCAAGATTTTGCGCAAAAGCTACCGCTTTTGCGGAAAAACTGGCCAGTCTAGACACAGCCATAAGCATTTGAGTGACATCCAACATACAAATCAGCTGGGAGAAATACTTGTTATAAAAATTGTTGGTTGTTTTTGGCAAGGCAATTTTACTTTTCGATCTAAAATGTTTTTACAGGAGCATGTCCATGTCTATGCAATTTGGCATTTTAACAGAGCATTTTTTAAACTCCCTGTAACAGGGTGAATATGCCCCACCCAGTGCAGGGCAAGTGCACCCATTTTTTTTGTCTCTGTAGCCAAAGCCAATATAGTTGCCCCCTTAGCAGAGTAATCTACTATATATTTGAGAGAGTTTGTGTCTGTCCATGTGTCTGCCTCTCTGTTTGTTCAAGAACTCTTCTTTAGTTCTGGACTTCCAACACTCCGGTCCTCTGAAGAAGCGGGCTGTGCCCATGAAAGCTCATGATACCATCCACATGTTTTGCTAGTCTGGTAGCACTTTAAAGACTATTTGTTGTTTTTTAAGTTTCTTCCTAAACAGTAAGAGCTAGGACCACCAAATTTGGTATACAACCTCCTTTTAGCATAACTTAAAGCAATGTAAGTGTTTGGTTGTGTCAGGACAATGGGATGTGCCTGGATTGGGATTGCTTCTCAGAAAACCACACAGAAAAGACACAGAATCACCAGGTGGGTGAAAAAGGCTGGCAGGCAGCTCTCCCCTGTCTGTAACTGCCCCAGCCCTGAGCCTCCCACCCCAGACACTCTTTAGAGAGGCTCACACTCCTCCCCCCCCCAATTTGTATGGAAACATTGTTAGCTGTTCCCCTTCATCAGGGAACAAGGGCAAAGTGCACAGTTTGCTGCATTCCTCACTCTGGCTGGGGAGGGCAGGGGGAAGACGAGTCTGAACCTGCCCCAGTTGGGGGACATGCACCCCTTCCCCAGCTGTGCCCACTGGAGCTGCAGTAGCCATGGAGAGGCACTTCTCACCTGGCACCTAGTTGCTGCAGTGAGAGAGGGCTGGGGTTGTCCCATTGGGGCAGCCTGCAGACGGAACCCCTCCTCCCCTGCCCCACCCCAGAGCAACAATTTAAATGAAGCAAGTATATTTTATTTTCTAAAAAACAAACAAACAAAAAATTAAGAACCTGAGCAATGATGGATAAACCATCTAGGAGGCCCAATGGCCACAGTTGCAATAGATTTGCTCCAATCAGCAGTACGGTAAGGCCTACTGGTCACAGTCAACAGATTCATCCCAATCACTGGCTGCATCTAGATTGGCATGATTTTCTGGAAATGCTTTTAATGGAAAAGTTGTCCGTTAAAAGCATTTTCGGAACAGAGTGTCTAGATTGGCATGGACGCTTTTCCGCAAAAGCACTTTTTGCAGAAAAGCGTCCCTGGCCAATCTAGATGCACTTTTGCGCAAGAAAGCCCCGATCGCCATTTTAGCCATCGGGGCTTTTTTGCGCAAAACAATTCTCATAGACTCATAGACTCATAGACTTTAAGGTCAGAAGGGACCATTATGATCATCTAGTCTGACCCCCCGCACAATGCAGGCCGCATAATCTCACCCACCCACTCCTAGAATAATCCTCACCCCTATATCTCAGATATTGAAGCCCTCATATAGTTTGAAGACCCCAAGATGCTGAGAATCCTCCAGCTGTGATCTGTACCCCATGCTACAGAGGAAGGCGAAAAACCTCCAGGGCCTCTGCCAATCTACCCTGGAGGAAAATTCCTTCCCGACCCCAAATATGGCGATCAGATAAACCCTGAGCATGTGGGCAAGACTCCCCAGCCAGACACCCAGAAAGTTCTTTATAGTAACCCCTATCATCCCTCCATTGACCTATTTACCACTGATAATGACTAGTCAATTAGTTACCAAGACCATGTTATCTTGTCAAACCATCCCCTTCATAAACCCATCTAGTTTAATTTTGAAGCCAGGTAGATCTTTTGCCCCCACTACTTCCCTTGGAAGGCCATTCCAGAACCTCACTCCTCTAATGGTTAGAAACCTTCGTCTAATCTCAAGTCTAAACTTCCTACTAGCCAGCTTATATCCATTTGTTCTTGTGTCCACATTAGTATTAAACTTAAATAATTCCTCTCCCTCCCTAGTATTTATCCCTCTAATATATTTAAAGAGTGCAATCATATCCCCCCTCAGCCTTCTTTTGGTTAAGGTAAACAAGCCAAGCTCCCTGAGTCTCCTTTCATAAGACAGGTTCTCCATTCCTCGAATCATCCTAGTAGCCCTTCTTTGTACCTGTTCTAATTTGAATTCATCCTTCTTAAACATGGGAGACCAGAACTGCACACAGTATTCCAAATGAGGTCTCACCAATGCCTTGTATAATGGCACTAACACCTCCTTATCCCTACTGGAAATACCTCGCCTAATACATCCCAAGACCATATTAGCCTTTTTCACAGCCATGTCACAGTGTCGGCTCATAGTCATCCTATAATCAACCAGGACTCCGATGCCATTTGTGCAAGAGGGCTTTTGCCCGAACGGGAGCAGCATAGTATTTGCGCAAGAACACTGACGATTGTACACGAGATCGTCAGTGTTTTCCTGCGGAAATTCAAGCGGCCAGTGTAGACAGCTGGCAAGTTTTTCCGGAAAAGCGGCTGATTTTCCGGAAAAACTGTCCAGTCTAGACACGGCCACTGAGTATTAAGGCCTAATAAACCAAAGTCAATGTGTTCACCCCAGTTGGCAGAAAAAGGGGCCACCATGCACAAAAGCAAGCGGGCTCCAATCTCTCACTGAGCCCCAGACCCAGGTTCCGCTAGTGACAAAAGCGCATGCCACTGAGTCAGCGGCACTGTCCGACTGAAACATTCCAGCTCAAAGTTCCAGTTCACTAACCAGGCAAAAGTCTAATTCCCTTGGGCTGCTCCCTGCCATTATTCCTGCTGCTGCAGTCTGAGCATTTCCTTTATTTATAGGCTCCCCGGTCTGTGCTATCCCTAGTGACTCCAGCCTCTGCAGGGCCTCTGTGAGTATCTTGGCATCTGCATGGGTTGCATCATCTCCAGCTCCCATGGCCATGGCCTCAGGCTTTCGCTACTCCTTGCTTTGAGTAGGTGTCCTTCCCCTCTCATGGTCAGCCCCAACTGAGCTGAGCTGTTCCCTTTTATACTAGTGAAATTGGAGCATGCCCAGTAAAGCTTAGGGGGCATGGCTTCCTCCATCCACAGTGTAGGGTTAACCCTTCCCTGCCTTATGTAGGGTGAATGCACCCCATCACACTCTTGTTTCAAGGTGAATTAGATCAAAATACACTGGGAATTTAAGTTCAATGTAACACAGTACACAAGGACAGTTAATGTATGACATGCACTTTAATTGTTCATCTAAACAGGCTCTAAGACTGATGCTGTTAGTCTCATGCTTACCACATGAGTTTTTTGTGATTTCTGATTGGTTCATTGTAATGATAACAGAGGGCAGGGGCATGCTAAAGTCATTAACTCATTGATATTTTCATGGAAGGGATTGTTCTGTTTGTTCTGTTACAGAAGCATGGCCAGGTTCTCAAGGATTAGGGAACGAGTTGGGGATGTTGACTTTTATTAAGGAAAGACCCGCTCCATTGTGTGATGTAGTTGTTATTATCGGTTGTCCACACACAGCACTCATATGCCAAGGTCCCTTCAGGAGCGGATAAATACATGCACACCAATATATGCACCTGTCCAGCAACATGCCAGTGAAAGGGAACTTTGTACTCCATTTGTATGTGTGCTAACAAATTCCTATGCAAAACTGAATCTGAAAATAACCCGTTTGGATATGGAAGCAATAAGACTTTTCCCCCCCCCCCCGAATTTATGAAGCCAATAGGAGCTGTGTATAGATTTCAGACACTTAATAAAAGAATTGTATTAAAGAATTTCTTTGAAATATGTATGACATTGTCATGAGTACTTTCAAGAAAATATTACTTGCATTTGCTAAATGCCTCTTTGTAAGACCTATAGGCATTTTTCTAACCAGTAGCTAAGCAAAGCAGACAATTTTACTGAGGTTTGAAACTCTCCATGAATACTGAAGAGAAAACTTAGTTAACTGCTGTGGAAAGATTTCCTCGTACTGCTTCAAGTTTTCATTTTTTTCCGTACACGTCAAGGAAGATCACAGATTTGTTTATAATCAAAATACCCTGATTAAATCAAGACACTTCTGATTATGCTGCAAATTGTGGCATGCTTGCATTCATTATGAGTAGTAGTATTACAACAGAGAGATGAATTACTGTGCATACTGATCATCTGCTGTCAAGCCTTCTTAAAATACACCATAATATATCAGAGGAGATCCACTGGAAGATAAACAAATAAACCATCTAAGCCAAGGAAATCTCTGATGTACTTTGTAGGTACTTTTTGTGGATAATTTTAGCATGGGTCTCCAAATATTATTATTTGTACAAACATCCTAGCCTCAAAAAAGTTGGAAGGTTTGAAGCAAGAGCATATAATTCCATCCAGCATTTTTAAAAACTGCAGATTCTCTGCAAAAGGCGTGATAAGTGCTAAGACGGGTAGACACAAGAGAGACATTATGATCCCCTGATCTAACCTCCTGCACACACGGGGCATAACATTTCATCCTTTGATTCCTGCAGTGGATAGAACTATTTTTTCTTCACATGTAAGTGAGAACAAGTGTAACTGAAAAGTAGTAGAGTGGAAGGGAGTAATTACCATGGTGGCTGATGTCCACAGGGTTCTCCTTCTGCTGGTGGCACCCATCCTCACCAGGAGCACTGCTACCGACTGAAGAGCAGCAATGTGTGTGTGGGTGGGGGGACTGATCTGTGACTGTCATGGCTGCAACAACATGGCATAAAACAAAGGAAATGCAGCCTAGAGCCAAGTTGTACAGAGCTTGTAAGGTGCAGATGACGTGCAGATAGGATGAGGGGAGCAGACATAGCTCCTAGGTCAGGGAAAATCTGGATGGGCCGTCTCATTTTCCTGTGCTGGTGAGTGCTAGACAATTGATTTCAGGATCTGATGAGAAACTGAACGAAGAAGAGGTAGGATAAGAACACTAGGTGAGAAAGAAAGATGAAAAATGAAGGGAGATTGTGACGGGGTGTATCAGCCCCACACTGTGAAGGCTGAGCCTAATCAGGCCCACCTGGCCGAAGAAGCCCTGCCCCCACGACTCTGCTGTGCATGCTCAGAGGCATAAGGGATTGGTCGGCAAAGGCTTTCCTCATCAACCGATCTGTGATCTCGATTGCCGCATTGTGCCGACGATCAGCTGAGCCGGCACAGCACAGTGGCCATTTTTATTTTAATGAAGTGGGGGATATTTAAATCCCCGCTTCATTGCCTATGTTGGGTAGTCTAATTTACATGCCTCTGCCAGCATACCCTATGATTCTAGGACTCACAGGTGAAGAACAAAGTTACTTCAACATGAAAGAAGGGCTGCCTTTCTGAAAGAAAATGCTTTGGTCTGGTCTGCTCCTTCTATCTTAGGGAAACTTCTGAGAATCTTTCCGAGACCCCTTTGAAAGACCACCAAAAGAGGGGTGGGAAGTGGGCGGCATAGTTCATCTCCTCATCATTTCATTCACCATTTAAACTTTCCCAGGTGGCCAAACTTGGCATAGGTCACTTTATTCCCTAATTTTTTAATGTATTAAATATACTGTACCCTCAATACATACCTTGCACCTTATTGGTAGGTCTTGTTTTTTTCTTCTTTTTGGACTGTTTCAGTCACTCTCTGTTTCCCTTCTGCCTGTATTTGACAGTCATTATTGAAAACAACTTGACCTATTTTTCATACTTCCTAAGCTATCCAATATTATAGGCCCAGTTAGTAAAGCATCTCTGCTGTGGTATTGTTTCACAATAAATAATTAAGTACTGATGGTGCTCGAGAGAAACTAACTCTATAGCCCAGTGTTGATAGAAGTCGCCTGAGTTCAAGTCCTTGTTCTGAACTTGGCAGGGACTTGAATCGGGGTCTTTCTCCAGTCTGGCAGAGTCCTAACCAAGTGGCTGTTTGGGGGGGCTCATTTTCTGCTTTTGACAACAAATCCCTGCCTCAATGTGAAAGAAGTTTGTCAATGACAGTTGTGCCATAACTGGTGCATTTCTGTTGTTAGCTGGTATGTCAGTGTGACATGCCATGGCAGAGTCCTGATGAGTGAGGGGCTGTGCCCGGCTGCCGTCACCTTGGTTGCCTTAGAATGCTTTGCTGTAGCTTTCACAACAAGCCACACTCCGAGTCTACTCTACAGAGAAGATCAACCCTCCGGAGGTCGATCTAGCATTCGATTTAGTGGGTCTAGTGTAGACCCCCAAATTAAATGCTGAGGGCAGCCCCTGCTGGTCTCCTGTACTCCTCAATCTGTGAGGAGTAAGGGAAGCCAACAGGTGCACGTGATCCCGTTGGCCTCCCACAGTGTAGATGCTGCTGCAGCTTGGCTTAAGGTAAGTTAAGATAAGCCGAATACAGCTACACATTAATGGTTCAAAGTCATGCTGGAAGGGTATAACAAGTGGGGTTCTGCAGGGGACCTGTTTTGGGACCAGTTCTGTTCAATATCTTCATCAGCGATTTAGACATTGACATAGAGAGTAAGCTTATTAAGTTGGCTGATGATACCAAGCTGGGAGGGGTTGCAATTGGTTTGGAGGACAGGGTCATAATTCAGAATGATCTGGACAAACTGTAGAAATGGTCTGAGGTTAATAGGATGAAGTTTAATAAGGACAAATGCGAAGTACTCCACTTAGGAAGGAACAATCCGTTTCACACATACAGAATGGGAAGCGACTGTCTTGGGAGGAGTACTGCAGAAAGGAATTTAGGGGTCATAGTGGTCCACAAGCTCAATATGAGTCAGCAGTGTGACACTGTTGCAAAAAAAGCAAACATGATTCTAGGACGCATTAACAGGAGTTCTGTGAGCAAGACCTGAGGAGTCATTCTTCTGCTCTACTCTGCGCTGATTAGGCCTCAGTTGGAGTATTGTGCCCAGCTGTGGGCACCGCATTTGAAAAAGATTGTGGAGAAATTGGAGATGGTCCAGAGAAGATCAACAAGACTGATTAAAGGTCTAGAGAACATGAGCTATGAGGGAAGGCTGAAAGAATTGGGCAAGTTTAGTTTAGCAAAGAGAAGACTGAGAGGGGACATGATAACAGTTTTCAAGTATCTAAAAGGTTGTTACAAGGAGAAGGGAGACAAATTGTTCTCTTTGGCTTCTGAGGATAAGACAAGAAGCAATGGGCTTAAATTGCAGCAAGGGAGGCTTAGGTTGGATATTGGGAAAAACTGTTCTGCTTCTGAGTCAGGGGCAAAGCAGCTGCCGGGCCAGGATTCTGATCAAAGTGAAGACGCTGACTGGGAAGGAAATCAAGATCAACATCAAGCCCACAGACAAGGTGGAGCAGATGAAGGAACATGTGGAGAAGGAGGGGATCCCACCCCAGCAGCAGTGGCTCATCTACAGCGGCAAGCAGATGAACGACGAGAAGACAGCAGCTGACTACAAGATCCAGGGCGGCTCCATTCTCCATGTGGTCTTGGCTCTGTGAGGAGGACAGCTGTGCTGATGGGACCCCCCCACCTGAGCGAAAGCCCCCCCCAACTCACCCCACTGCTCTACTAGCACAATCCAGATGGTTGCTTCACCCTACCCCATGCACTCTCAGTGGGGGACCCATCCATGAGGGGCTGGGCTGGGCTGTAGCCATGGCTGATGTGCCGGGGTCTCTTTGGTGTCTTGTTCCCTGTATTTGGCATGCTGAGTGTTAATAAAGGTGTCTCAGTGAAAAACAAAAACAAAAAAAAAACCTGTCAGAACTGTTAAACACTAGAATAAATAGTTAAGAGCCGTTTGGACAGACACCTGTCAGGGATGATCTAGATGGTGCTTGGTCCTGCCGTGAGGGCAGGGGACTGGTCTTGATGACCTCTCAAGGTCCCTTTCAGTTCTAGTGTTCTATATTTCTATGGTGTACCTTAAGCCGTCCTGACTGGTCTAGTGTAGACCAGGCCTGTAAGTGTAACTGCTGTCTAACAGCTATACCCTGGGTCTCACCAGCTTTGGGTATACGGCAGGGTGACACCAGCCCTCCCCGCCCCCCCTACCACACACACACACACACACACACACACACACACACTTCTATAATGCCCAGCCCTGTTCTGAATAATAAAATAGACTTAATATATTTGTACTGTTTTAGAGAATAAACACTGAACAATAGAACAAGTTTATTAACTACAAAGAGCTAGATTTTAAGGGAATAAAAGGAGCAAGGCCTAACACTAAAAAATGGTTACAAGAAAAATGAAGCTAAAATTCTTACTCATATCCACTTAAGAAACTCTTAGTTGCAAAATGAACTTCCTCACCACAGGCACCAGCAGATTACTGACCAACATTTCAGATCAGAACTCCTTCCCTGGAGGTCAAATAGCTGTTGTTGTTGTTGTTTTTTTAATTTGGTCTTCTCAAATGTGGAAAATTAGGTAGGCAGGGAGAGAGAGAGAAATGTCTGGGGGTGTCTGCCCTTCTTTTTTATAGTTTTCCCCCCTTTGGAAAGCATTTCCAATTTGGAGCAAGGTGTCAGGCAGCCTGGTGAGGAAAGGAAACTTCATTCTGTCTTTGCTAAGATCTAAATGTTCTTGTCCCTACCCCATTTCCTTCCAAGGAATGGCCACTGAGCAGGTAATAGTCCATCAGCCTTGTTGATTCCTAGTTGAGTCATCTCTGGTTAAATGGTTTAGCCACTTCCCAGACCTATGTGAGAAATACACTTCAGTTCAGACTTTAGCTTATGTTCATAACTTTATATATAATGTTGCCATCTACATTTTGCTATGATATTACTGATCAGCAAATGATACTTTACCAGGCATACCCTTTATAAATGTATTACAGTAGTCTGTACAGTACGAACACAGCGGTATGTTCTGGCACAAAATGCATTGTACATTGTATTCCATATATATGGGGGGGGTGTTAGCACAAAGCTTTATATTTGAATGGTATTATGCAAACCTCTTGTTCATTTACATTGAGTGCCCTATAATACTTTGCAAAGCTGAAGTGAAGTGAATCTGAAAGCTGTCAAATTAAAGATATGTTCTGTCTATATGTCCTCGCACAGCTACCTTTATATGCAATAGGTTGGAATCCAGAACACAGATATGAAAGGTACAGAACAAACAACAAACTGGTGGCTGGCTCTGGCTGTTGTGTGATCAGAGTTGCTGACAGACTTTCCAGGCTCCTAGGCAAGGTGTGGGGGCCCAGCTCTGTGCCTCTGGGAGGGACTGGGTGCTAGCATCCCCCAGCCAGCCATTCTGTGCCAGCCAGACCAGACCACCCAGGGCTCCAGCAGTGTTTTAAAGGGCTCAGGGCTCTGATTGCGGCCGTTGCTGTGGTAGCAGCAGAGGCCAGGAACACCAGGGTCCTTTCACCGGGCCCTGGAGCAGCTGCCCTCTTTGCCCTCCCATACCCTCCTGGCTGACAGCCATGTGTGTAAGACATTGGTAACTTTAAAAATCATGTTACAAATGCTACTAGCCAAAATGTTTATCTTTGAAGCCCACCTTCTGTGTAAGGTGAACTGAACATGCAGTGAGACAAGAATTGCTCTCATAAAGGAAGGGTATTGTTTTTTGTATTGTTACTTCATTGTTTCAGACAATAATCTTGGCTAAGTTAAGTCGTTTGGTCTCTTGAACATATGTCATGATGAATCACGATATAGTCCAAAAATTGTCTATGTATTAAACCCACGAAAATTCTTGGTTTTGTCGAAAAATTTTCAACCAGCTGTAGTCCTGACTGTGATCCATGAGTTCTAATCCCTAGAAGTGTTCCCTCCACAACCAGCATACATATTCAATTAATAATCCCATAAGAATGGGTGTTTTTTCCTTTAGTTTGAACATATTTTGGAAAGAATACCAGGAATATCTTATAGAATCTTCTCTTCT
Source organism: Pelochelys cantorii (assembly GCA_032595735.1). Lineage (NCBI taxonomy): Eukaryota > Metazoa > Chordata > Testudines > Trionychidae > Pelochelys > Pelochelys cantorii. The sequence continues at coordinate 253,187,598 of CM064327.1, read as the reverse complement.
GTTGAGGGGTTAGAAAGAAGAACAGATATCTAAGCAGGGGCAGAAGACAATTAGCCCTGTGTTTAGTGATGTGTTCTTTACCTCATTCAAACATCTGACTTTTATCCCTCCCTAAAGTGGTTTTATTTGTGTACAGAATGAGTTCAGTTAAATGGTAAAATGTCAAATGCCAGATAGATACATTACATCTTTATGGCTCTGTGGGGACGGTCAGGCTGATAATGGAGAAAAATGTGTAACGATGATGCTAAATTGAAATATTTACTCTGTTCCCTTTCCTCCTTCATGAAATAAGTTGCGTACAGATGGCTTCTATTAAACAGGACTGAAGGTTCAACCCTCTACTAAATGTTCTACCCACATATGTAAATGGTAGCAATGGGATAGATTTCATCCTTAATGCTTAGCATCCGTACATTATTTCAGACATGTAGAAGACACTGATTAACATAAGGACATGAGAACGGCCATAGTGGGTCAGACCAAAGGTCTATGTAGCCCAGTATCCTGTCTACTGACAGTGGCCAGCATGAGGTTCCCCCAGAGGGAGTGATCAGTACAAGTGATCATCAAGTGATCCCTCCTCTGTCACCCCATTCCCAGCCTCTGAGAAAAAGAGATTAGGGACACCATTCCTACCCATCCTGGCTAATAAGCATTGATGGACTTACCATCCATGAATTTATCTAGTTCTTTTTTGAACACCATAAAAGTCCTGGTCTCCACAACATCCTCTGACAAGGAGTTCCACAGGTTGACTGTGTGCTGCATGAAGAAATACTTCCTTTTGTTTGTTTTTAAACCTGCTACCTATTAATTTCATTTGGTGACCACTAGTTCTTATGTTATGGGAACAATAAATAACTTTTTCTTATTCACTGTCCCCACACGTGTCAAAATTTTATAGACCTCTCTCATACTCCCCCAGCCTTAGTCTCCTTTTTTCTAAACTGGAAAGTCCCAGTCTTTTTAATCTCTCTTCATGACAGCCATTCAAAACCCCTGAACTTTTTTGTTGCCCTTTTCTGAACTTTTTCCAGTGCCTCTGTACAGTATGTTTCTGAGAATTCAATGTCAGAAGGGACCATCTAATCTGACCAACTACATTATACAAGCCACTAAGTTTCCTCCAGATACCCTTACACTGAATCCAGCAACTTGTGTTAGAGCTGGTTGAAATTTTTTCCTTCAAAATGTAATTTTGTTAGAAAAGATCTTTTCATTGAAAAAGAGAATGTCAATTTTCCAGAAATGTGTGCGTGCATACACACACACACACACACACACACACACACACAAACACACAAAACACAACCCAACTAAACAATCAGTGAAAAATTGCACAGAAGCAAACAAACTGAAATCTCTTGGATTAATAGAAATATTTTGGTTTTCACTTTCAGTCTCTTTAAAAAATTAATTAAAAATCCTAGCCTATTTTAATGAAAATGAACATGCTTTTTAAATGCCCTTGAAAAATAAAAGGTATTTATGACAAGCTTTAATCATAAACCCTTTTTTTACAGATAGGTAAATCGAGATCCACAGAAATTAAATGACTCTCTCAAAGCTACATCCAGAGTTAGCGGGAATTCCAGCATCGAAGCCCTTTGTGTTGACCATTAGCTACTACTGCCTCTCTCATCCAATGCACCACAGTAGTCAAACACTTCAGTTTGTCTACTCTTCAGACTTTTGAGAATGAAAAAGTAGAAGCTGAAATTAAAATGTCAATTTAGGCACTAGGACAGAACTCCCATTGAAATCAATACCTCTTGTGTGCCTAAACAGATTTGAGAATCTGGGACTGGATGTTTGGAAGGAAATGCATTTGTTTTGTGGGAAATTCTCCTTTCCAACACCTCCTGTGGGGAGCAAGTGGGAGGAAGAAATTTGTATTTTTTCAGTAATATATTGTACATGATTTTATTACATGCACAATGGGGAAAAGAATCCAATCTGAGATAAGGCATTTGTTTTCTAGCCATATTTCACTTTGAATAATTGGCAAGTAGATTATGCTATGGGATGTCTATGCAAATTAAAGCAGAGAAATTGTGTGTTCTCCCCTCCCCCTACACAATTTCAAAGAAGCCTCATAAGCAATATGGGTATATAGATGTAGGCTGTCTCAAAGATCAAATATATAATTATGTTGGCTTTGGAGCATTCCAAATAATTTGTTCTGAGTGAAAAAAGAATGATAATATTTTTGCTCTGGCAAGTGGAGCCAGTTAAGTGCTTTGTATGGGAGAAGTGATGAATATTGTCACCTCAGATCCAAACCAATGTCTTCTAAAGAGCATCAGCCTTTTTTTTTCTCCAGACCTTGATGAATGATTATAATTATATCAACATATTCAACTAAGTTAAGCAAGTTGTCACTATTAATTGTAACCTTCCCTTCAAAGACGCAACTTCTCTGGGGCTTCTACATAAATAATCAATTTTCATTTTTACTTCATTATCTAGATCAATATCAACCCAGCATGACAAATTCACATCAAGCTAAAGATAGGATATTAAGAAAATACTAATGTTAATTCCATCTTCAAGGTTACAATTACGTATGGTAATTTAGATTTACTCCTGTTCGTCCTTTTGTAGAACAACATGTCCTTGCTCTCTATGCAGTTAAGTAGATATTTCTTATTACATGCCCCTGGATCTGAAGTGAAATAGACTAGTTCATTCAATAAATGGGAATTTGTTCAAAAGAAATCTGAACAGTTCTTGGCACTAGAGTAACAAACACAAGGTTAATTGTATGCGTGACTGATAGGCCATTGGCCAAAACACAGAAGATTAAATACATGTGGTGGATTTCATTTTCAAACATTGGCGCCTCTGTTAGACATCTGGCTTCAGCATCTGGGTCCTTGATCACCACAAAGGGAAATAGAATGGGTATTCCCGTGCCTAAGGACTGATCTCAGTCACTAAATAGAGCATTCGAATGTGTCTGCATTTCCAAACTGGGTTCTAAATGCCATTGCATAAACAGTGAGCTGCATAATGGAACTTCGACTGTTGAAGATACAGACATAAAGAACTTTACAATAACCAATAAGACTGAGTAATGGTGTGACCCAGCTTGGACAAAATCACCCCAGTCTTGATGTAAATGCTTAAAAATACTTAAACTTTTTTTTCAAATCTTATTTCTTAATTTCTGGCATCTCTGCAACTCCAGGTTGCAACCAGGATTAGAAACAGAACTGGTTCTCACCCACCTATGTAAATGGGTGGCATATGCTACCATTTTGCTTTAATAGCATTTACATAAGAACAACCATGCTGAGTCAAACGAAAGGTAGATCTTGATTAGTATCCTGTCTTCCAACAGTGGCCAATGCCAGGTACCCAGAGGGAATGAACAAAATAGGTAATCATCAAATGATCCATTCCCTGTCATTCATTCTCAGGTCCTCGCAAACAGGCTCAGGACACCATCCTTGCCTACCCCAGCTAGTAATCATTGATGGACCTATGTTCCATTAAATTATCTAGTTTTTACCTGTTCTATTCATTCACCCTGGATCACCTGGCATTAGCCACTGTTGGCAGAGAGGATACTGGGCTAGATGAACCTTTGGTCTGGCCCAGTATGGCCATTCTTATGTTCTTATTTTGTGCTTTCCCTCTTTAAATTAAGTGTCATTATAGGCTACGTCTACACTGAAATGCTATTTCGGGATACCGTGGTATCCCAAAATAACTATCCCACATCTACACAGCAAGCCCATTATTTCAGGCTTGCTATTCTGACATCCCTGTAAACCACATTCTGCGAGGAATAAGGGACATTTTGGATTAGTGCTTTATTTCAAAATTTGGCACTGTGTAGACAGTGCCAAATGACAAAATAAGCTATTTTGAAATAGCATCAAAATAAGATATGCAATTTGCTTAGCTCAAATTGTGTATCTTATTTTGTGTTATGGTGCAGTGTAGACGCACCCGTAATGTCCAGGAGAAGACTTCCAGCCAATAACCCATGTCCTTAAAAGACAAACTCTTTTTAAAGTGTTAATGCCACTAGTTGCCATGAAAGGAAAGAGAAACGGTCATTGACTTCAACACAAGAAAGATCAGGGTCTTATTGGCAGTCTGGATATTTCCTGGCAAGAGAAAGGTAGGGCAAGAATCACTCCATAGTGAAGTCAAAAGTTTTACTCATCTCCACAACATAAATAGCTGGAAACGGTCCCATTTTCTAAGTTTTAAGAATTCAGCCATTATAAGCAGTAATGATCAGGTTTTATCAGAGAATTTTGAGTATTGTCCAGCATAAAATGAACCAAATGCTTCAATTTTTTTAGTTGTCTAAAGGCATTGAACAGTTAGCTGTGGGGGCTGAGGAAATGTGGATTTCATTGTTTCTTCTGTAATTGGGTCATGATTTTGTATAATAGAATGGAAGCGTCTGTGATCATAAGCAGATTAGCTTCCCATCACAGGTTTTCTCAACAGAGGGTTTCAACAAAGATACCTGCGGTTACCTAGTCGTTTCAGTTTAGGCATGGAGCCACTACTATTGTAACATGGCAAAGCCGACTTGCTTTAGAGCAGGAATATAAATCAGGAATGAAAAGTATAAAATACAGACAGAACTAATAACATATTCTTCCATCACTGCTTCATTACATAATAGCATCAGAGTGCCAGCAGGGCACAAGGTAAATTGGCTAGCATCTAAAATATTGCCAGCAACGGAAGGTGGTAGTAACAGGTCCTTACCTGGAGCACATCAGTATAGCTACAGTGAGGTCAAAAAAGCTATGCTGACTTAAACCAGGTGGGATCTGGGTCTGGAGATTCCCCATATAGGCAGAAATATTTAGGCTTTAAAATTCCAACAAGATATATTAATACATGTAATTCACAACCAGGAAACTGCCTTATAGACTTCAAAATATGATTAATAACCTTTCATCTCTAGATTCAATCAAATCCAGTTCAAATCCAGACCCTATTGAGAGTGACCATCAGTCATTCCTAGCACTTAGGAAGATGTTAGCTGGCATATGTATAAACCTCTGAGCCTCCATAAATCTCAAATGTTTACTTCACTATATGCCAACCTTTCACCTAATTTTCCACTGACTGCTCCCTCAGAGCTTCTACCAGATCCATCTGTCCTCAACTAGCCTGGCAACTCCTCTCCCATTGACTACTTCTTCTCTTCTCTTCCAAATTTGCCTTCTCATTTCCCTCAGCCCTACCCTTCATCTCTCTCCTTCCTCCCAGAAGCTCCAACTGCCCTTCTTTCCCCCTCCCTGTTGCCCTCTCAACGTCATTCTAGTAAACCCCACCTACTATTCTGTCTAAGGAGCCACCGCTACCTCTCTCCTATCCTTCACACATCCTCAGCAGCCATCCAAGCCATGGCCAGCACCCACCAGACCCACAACCCTTCATAATTGCTTGTCAACAGACCTTCCATCATCACTCTAACACCCTAAGCCATTCACAGTTGTTGCGGTGATCCCGATGTCATACTAATCCACCACATCAGGAGTCAGAGGTAAGAAGCCATGGGTGGAAAAAGGAAACCATGGCCCTATAGGAGGAGTGGGCAATCATTTTTGAAGAGGGGCCACTTCACACATTTCTGAAGTGGTCACGGGCTGCCTTGGAAGGGGCGGGGCTTCGGGCAGAAGGGGTGGGGCCAGAAAGCTTCCCTTGCTCCCCCAATCACACACCCTGATTGGCCTGGGGGCGGGGAGAGTCCATGAAGTCCTTGCCTTCACCCCCCAGCACCTAGAGAGAACCGCCAGCTCCCATCATGCCCAGGTCATGATTGGCCTTGGGGCGGGGGAGTGGCAGGGTGGCTATGGGCCAGATTAACAGGCTTGCTGGGCTGGATCTGGCCCGCAGAGGCTGTCTTGCCCACCCCTGGGGTAAGGGATTTGGGTGAAGGAGGGCTGTGAAGTCTGGGAGGGAGTTTGGGTGAAGGAGGCAGTTGTGACCTGGGGCACGGGATTGGGGTGCAGCAGTTTGGGTTGTGACCTAGGGCAGGAGGGGATTGTGATCTAGAGCAGAGGATTGGGGTGCAGGGTCTGGGAGGTGGTATGGGCTCAGGAGGGAGACAGAGGGTTTGGCTTAGGTGGGGTGGGGGCAGGAGTGGGGGGGCAAAGAGGTGGAGGGAGGAAGGGGCTGGGGTGCCAGAGTCTCACAGGAAACTTACCTATGAGACTCCCAGCCAGCAGCCCAGCACATTTCTCAGGCAGCCTCCCTGCCCGTCCCACTCCTGCACAGGCTGCAGGGGCCCTGTGCCTTGGTGAATAAGAACCAAAGGGGATCGGGGGATGGTGCTTCCTGTGCTGCCTGTTTTTCAAACAGGCAGCTTCCATTGGCCAGAAACTGGCCAATGGGATTGTGTTGGGGGTGGGAGCAGCCGTGAAGCACCATTCCCCTCCTTCCCTTTGGGCTCACAGTTTGTGGAACGCAAACAGCCCCGCAGCCACTTTTCCGAGCAGCACGTGGGGGTGGGACAAGCAGGGGAGTCTGCCTAAGACTCCTTACTGCATCCATGGGCCAGAGCTGGTGGCTTGGTGGGCCGGATCTGGCATGCAGATAGTATTTTGCCCAGGCCTGCTCTTTATAGTTATCTTATGTGGTCTCTGGGCACGACTACACTACATGGCTCCGTCAACGGAGCCATGTAGATTTGTTCACTCGGCAAAGGGAAATGAAGTGGTGATTTAAATAATCGCCACTTCATTTAAATTAAAATGGCTGCCGCGCTGTGCCGATCAGCTGTTTGGCAGCACAGCGCTGTAGTCTGGACGCTCCGCGGTTGACATCAAAGGCATTTGTCGACCTCCCCTGGTAAATCTCATCCCACGAAGCATAACGGGGAGGTCGACAAATGCCTTTGATGTCGACCACGGAGCGTCCAGACTACAGCGCTGTGCTGCCAAACAGCTGATCGACACAGTGCGGCAGCCATTTTAATTTAAATGAAGTGGCGATTATTTAAATCACCACTTCATTTCCCTTTGCCGAGTAAACAAATCTACATGGCTCCGTTGATGGAGCCATGTAGTCTAGACGTGCCCTCTATTTCCACAGTATGAACATGTCTACACTGCACTCTTATTTCAAAATAGCATGTCTACACTGCAGGGAAGCCTCAAAATTAGTCTGAGGCAGCACATCTATATTGAGGAAGCCTATCTAGATTTAGGGCCCCAAAAGGCACAGGGGAGGAATAACTTAGCCCCTCATCAGGCCCATTCTATTTCGAAATAGCAGCAGTGGAGCATCTACACACACCTTATTCTGAAATAGCTATTTAGGAATAGGCGTTATTCCTCGTGGATTGAGGTTTACAGACTTCGGAATAAGCCGCCCATTATTTCAAAATTATTTTGAAATAACAGAATGGCTGTGTAGACACAGTGATGGCCCATCAATACAGGTGAACTAGGTGAACAAGGTGTACCGGTAGTTCAAATTAGAGAACCTAATTCGAACTACCTACTCCGTGCTGCGTGTAGCCGCGGGCACGGAGTTCGGACTAGGGGACTTTTAAAAATGGCGGCACCCGGGAAGATGCAAATGAAGCCCGGGATATTTAAATCCCGGGCTTCATTTGCCACTTTGAATGCCTACATTAGCCACCCTAGTTCGAACTAGGGTGGTAGTGTAGACATACCCTAAGGGATTTGTTTAAGGTCACCCAAGAGGTTTGTGGTGGAGCAAGGAATCGAACCCAAAGTGTCTAACTCAGCACTCTTAACAGGGCTATTCTTCCCCGACACATTCTGTACTCAAGTCAGTTTGCTGTATTTCTTCTGTTCACATTGGTTTGAAACAATTTGGTTTATAACAAAAGGATACTTCCCCCCCCCCCCCGTAGGATGTGTCAAAATACTATAATGTACATACCAGGAATACAGTATACAGATGTAATTGACTCATAACTTGTCCTGCCTTTCTACTGATTCCCAGAATCAATGCAAACTTCTTTTAGGAAAGAAAGACATGACAAAAGACACCAAAGGGGAACTTAGAGCAGTAAGATGCTTGTTCACATTTCTTATGAAGCTGCTAGATATTAAAAGAATTTTTCATATTGTTCATAAAAAGGGAAAGCAAAGGTCGTGAGCTCGGCACCCACAGTCACTTTAATATTCCCTTTCTTATTCGGTGTGTAGTAAATTGCTCTGTAAAGAGTCAGCAAAGTTACAGCAGTGTTTCTTTTTTAATAGAACTGGATGTAACCGTGGCAGATGAACAACCTGAATACTTTAAATCACTGACCTGCTCTCAGAACAGTGTAGGCAGGGGTTGTGAGGTCAATAGGAGGTTTGTCATTGACTTCACCGAGGTCAGAATTTCCCCTGCAATGCAAACTTTCTCCAATTACGCAGGCAAACCTGACACAGGAGAGAGAGCTCAGTGACATTTTTCAAACAAATTTTGGGACAACTGAAACAGTTCAGAGAATAAAATCCAGAAACATCAGAACAGCCAGACCAAAGGTCCAGCTAGACCAGTATCCTGTCTTCTTACAGTGGCTAACACCAGGTGCTTCAGAGGGAATGAACAGAATGGGTAATCATCAAGTGATTCATCCCCTGCCACCCTGTCACAGCTTATGGGAAACAAAGGCTAAGTACAGGGGGACCAACAACCTTGCTGGGCCCCTGGGCAGGTGGGGGGATCCCGGCTCCATGCTCCCAGAAGGGGCAGGGTCTTGGGAAGAAAAGGTGGAGATTTGCTGCTCAGAGCTGCCAGAGTGTGCCATGCAGTGCTCCAGCTGTGATTTAAAGGGCTTAGGGCTCCAGCCCCCACCACTCCTGCATTAGCAGCAGTGACGGCGTGAGCCCCGGGCCCTTTTGAATTGCTGAGCCACAGGGAAACTGACCCCTTTGCCCCACCATTAGTAAGCCTGGCTAATTAAACCTTCCCTGCCCATCCTAAATAATAGTCATTGATGGATCTGTCCTCCGTGAATGTATCTAGGTTTTTTTTGTTTGTTTGTTTTTTTGAACCCTGGATATTTAATCATTTTGTTTCAACATTTTCTGCACAAAATGCTTTGATTTCTTTGATTCGGAATGACTCTTTGTTTAGAAGTTTACCTCAAATTTATATTTTTTTAAAAGGATCAAGAAACCCAAAAAGAAAGAAAACATTAGATAACTTTAAAAAAAAACCCTCTCCCTCCCCCCCTTTTTGTTTCAGGTCAAATGACATCACATTTCAGATCAAATGGAATGTTTGGTTTGACCTAACTCAAAACTTAGTTGACCTTTTTGGTACTCAAGTCTATTTAATATCAGGACAACCCAAAAAAGATATTTTAATCATTATTTTTTGTTTGGCCACAGACAAATGTAACACTAGTTGGAGCATCACTTTCAGGGGAGAACAAGCAGTTAAAGGTCTAGCTTCTGTGGCAGGGTCAGCCTCTGTCCTGAGACCCTGACCCCTGTTCTGTCCACTGTCCCACCCTTTGATGGCTGCAGCAGGGCCCTCGCCTGCAGAGTTTTTATCCCTGGGCCTTCCAGGCCCTCAGCATAAAGGAGGGTGTATTGGGCTGAAGCCCTGGGCCAGTCACGGCTGACCAGGAAGCCCTCTTTTAGCCCCGTGGGGGTAGGGAACTCTCCAACACTCCCTGCTTGACCCCTCACCTCCCCCTATAGCCTTTAGCAGGCTAGTGGTTCCTCTTGCTCTTCCGCTCTGAGTCTCCTTATCACTGGGTTGTTTACTCCTCTCCACGCTGCTGCTGCTGCTTTTTTTTTTTTTTTTTCCTTTTCTTTTCTTTCTCTTCTTTCTCTCTCTCTCGGTGTCCTAAGGAAGGCTTTTAAAGAGGCCCTGTGGCAGCCTGATTCAGCTCACCTGGATCTTAATTAATTTGCAGCTGCCCTGTCTCAGCTGCCCCTTTTCCCTTTTAACAGGCCTTTTGACCTTCCCTGTCACACTTCCTTCTACTGCAAGAGTCAAACAGAACAATTTCAGTTAGGGGGGATCTAGCTAGGGGCCTTGAACTCAAATCTCTAGTACCACCAACCAAGAATGTCGCCCACTGCACCACAAGAAAACAACACCTAGACCAGACGTTACATTCACACACCGATGTACAGCTGTCTTTTCACATCTCAGCCTTTATCTGAGCAACTTGTAGTGAGGCCTGATTTTGACAAGACTCCTGAGACTGAGGTTTACCGGGATGGCAAAATAGCACACCCGTTATTTCAAAAAATATTTCAAAGTAACAGGTGGCTTGTGTAGACGAGGGGTAGCTATATTGGGATACCAGAGCAATGCAGTGTAGATGTACACTTAGACTCTTTCAAAAATGTTACCACTTGTGCTTAAAGTCTTGTTCTTAAACACTAAATCACAATTTGATAATGTTAGTTTTTTTTTTAAGAGAGTGAGAGGCAGAGCCAGCCCGAGCCATTCTTGCGCCCTGGGCCCCGGGTGCGCAGCACCGCCCCTCCCCCCCTGGGTGCGTGGCTCATTCTTGCACTTCGGGCGCGCGGTGCATGCATGGCCCTGCCCTTGCCCGGCCCAGCAGCACTGCGCAGCGCCCCTTACAATTGGGCTATCGCCCAGTCAGCCCGTAGCTTGGGCCAGCTCTGGTGAGAGGTGATTTTTAATTGTTCTTACTTACAAAAATCAGTCTTATTCCAGAATGCAAAACCTCATAAATCCACTATGCAAAAAAATTAAGTTGATATGAAGCCGGTGGGAATGTGAAGTGCAGTGACTGTATAGCAAAATTTGCCAAGTTTCTCTTGGATAACTAAATAATGTTACCCCAGCGATCTATTCTAATATTTCCTAGATATTCCCTATGCTTGGCAGGTGCATTGAAAGCTGTTGAAATTGAATGAATTAGTGTTTTTGATCCTCTGCCAAACCATGAAAACCAATTTCTACTAATGAAATATGGCGCTTCTCTTTTTCCTGGAAAACACAAAGATGAAGAACAGTTTCCTCACTGACCTTGAGCTGCTAAGAACTTTAATGGCTCTTCAGCCAATTGTTCCTTGAAATTCCCACACCATTTCCTGCCATTACAAAACACATACACCTTTACAGAGTCCTAGCTCATTTCCTCAACAAGAAACTTTCTTTGAGCCTGAAAAATATCTGTTTATCTGCCAGCAATCACAGCTGTTCTGCCAGGAATGAACTCACAGGGAGTCATTCAACACTTTCCCTACTTTAGCTTTTTGGGTTCAGAACTTACGATGATCACCCACAAGGTTTGAATGCCTCCTCAGAACATAGTTTTCACAATGAAATATAATTTACTTCACATATTCCTTGTAATAGTTGCTGATCAACAAGGAGGGTTCCCCCCCCCCTTTTCTCTTCTAAAAATTCGAGGCAGATCCTTAGTTCTTGTCATTGGATTTGCATCACCCGAATATTGGTCAGTTTGGTTGGATTTTCAAAGGAACTCGATGTTGGTCTTGCTCAGTTCTCTTTGAAATCAATGGGAAGTTCAGCATCAGAGCAGTTAGGCCAATGCTAAAGAGTTCTGGAAACCCCACACAAAGCGTATACTTCGTAAGTGATTAATTCAGTACTAGGTGAATCTCCATAATATTGTCCAGAATAGTTGGAATGCTTATCTGAACTTAGATGGCTTTGCAAAATTACATAAGAACATAAGAATGGCCGTACTGGGTCAGACCAAAGGTCCATCTAGCCCAGTATCCTGTTTGCCGACAGTGGCCAGCACCAGGTGCCCCAGAGAGGGTGGACCGAAGACAATGATCAAGCGATTTGTCTCCTGCCATCCCTCTCCAGCCTCTGACAAACAGAGGTCAAGGACATCATTTTATCCCCTGGCTAATAGCCTTTTATGGACCTAACCTTCGTGAAACTATCTAGCTTCTCTTTAAACTCTAATATAGTCCTAGCCTTCACAGCCTCCTCTGGCAAGGAGTTCCACAGGCTGACTACACGCTGTGTGAAGAAGAACTTTCTTTCATTAGTTTTAAACCTGCTACCCATTAATTTCATTTGGTGTCCTCTAGTTCTTCTATTTAGGGAACTAATAAATAACTTCTCTTTATTGGCCCTCTCCTCACCACTCATGATTTTATAGACCTCTATCATATCCCCCCTCAGTCTCCTCTTTTCTAAACTGAAAAGTCCCAGTCGCTTTAACCTCTCCTCATATGGGACCCGTTCCAAACCCCTAATCATTTTAGTTGCCCTTTTCTGAACCCTTTCCAAGGCCAAAATATCTTTTTTGAGGTGAGGAGACCACATCTGTACACAGTATTCAAGATGTGGGCGTACCATAGTTTTATACAGGGGCAGTAAGATATTCTGTGTCTTATTTTCTATCCCTTTCTTAATAATTCCGAGCATCCTATTGGCCTTTTTGACTGCTGCTGCACACTGTGTGGAAGTTTTCAGAGAACTGTCCACGATAACTCCAAGATCTCTTTCCTGAGTTGTCGTAGCCAAATTAGCCCCCATCATACTGTACGTATAGTTGGACCCTGTTATTTTTATTTATATAAAATAAATGATATAGTTATTTTTCCCGATGTGCATTACTTTACACTTATCCACATTAAATTTCATTTGCCATTTTGTTGCCCAATCACTCAGTTTGGTGAGATCTTCTTGGAGTCCCTCACAAATTGGACTGAGAAATCTCAAAAGAGCCAGTTTTGTCACCAAGTGCCTGTCATAATTAAAGGGTAAGTCAAACCCAGGAGAAATTGTTCAGTTTCAAGCTGGACTGGTAGGGTTCATCGCATTTATTCTGGCTCCCTTATCGGCTGAGCTTACTTCATGGTTTGGGTGGCAGACTAGCCTATGAGTCTGTCTGGGTTTAACAGGGAGCCCCTGAAAAAAGAGAGCCCTGCGGCGACTCTGGAACACTTTGTCTGGGTTCATTGAATTTTTGTGTGTGTTAATTAACAACCCAAAAGAGGGGGTGAGTATCCCATACTCAGCCATAGGGCTAAGCTGGATCCATGTAGTTAAAGATCCAGATGTTGTAAATCAGGGGTGAGGGAGACCAAAAGCCCAGTCATAGCCTCTAGAACATGCCCTTGGAGAAGAACATGGTGACAATGCCAGATTTTTAAACATGTTTAGGCACCTAACTCCCACTGAAATCAATAGAAGCTTGCAGCCTAAAGACCTTTAAAAATCGTGCGTTTTTTCAAGGTTTCCAGGTACTAGAAACCATTTCTTTTATTCTGAAGCTTTTAGTCAATATTGTCTGTTAAGCATGTAATGCTGAACTGCCTCGCTATGGCTAAACACACTTTGTTTGACAATGTATTTCTCTTGGGATTTATTTTACTCATTGGCCACATTGTATGCCTTAAAAATCATTCCCTTTCCATTTCCCATATGTTAGTTCTCACAATGATTGTCTTTCATGTAACGACTTTGTCTTCCCCTAGGTAAAAGGAAGATAGATTTTAAAAATTATGAACAATGGCACTATGTTAAAGATGAATGACACCTTTAGAGGATGAACATTGGGAGCTCTCACAATCCTTATATGTGCAATTAGAAAGAAAGAAAGAAGCCCCAGTCTGAAGAGGCCAGAGCCAGTACATAACTTGGGTTATATAGCTGCTGGTGGTGTCCTTATCCGGCAGACATTGTGTTGGGCGACACAAGGAAGGTCCGATGCACAGTACCATGCTAGATATCTGACTTGGATGGGAGTAGCTGGAAAGGCAGTGAACTCCTACCAAATAGGCACCCACTACATCAGGGGTAGGGAACTTATGGCATACAACCCAGATTAAAGGAAATGTGACACCCTGCCGTGAGCTCCCCCCGCTGTGTTGAGGGAAGTGCCGAGTCTTGGAACACCTACCTATGAGCCTGGGGCCATCAGCACTGGCTCACTCTCCTCTTGGTTTCCCGCACCAACACAGGCAGGTGAGTGGCTCCAATTTATTTTTTTTTCTGTGGGTCAATGGCCCTGCTCTACATGACTGAGACCTATTTCTTTCCAGCCACCATCCCTCCACTCCACTAGAGGTGCTGTTCTGTCTTTCGGAAGGGCAATGCTGTGAAGATGATGGGGCTGAAGGGAGATGGATGACAAAATAGGGGACGGTGGTCAAGGCACTGCTGCACTGTGGATGACCAGTTCTGTCTCTTTGATAACTTGAGCAATCGCCATCTGACTGTTGGTGCCGGTCCATCTCTGGTTATAAAACTACAGCTCAAGCTGTAAGCTCCTTGGGGACAGGGCTGTCCTTTTGAATGTGTTTGTACATAGCCTAGAACATTAGAGTCCTGGTTTATGGCTGGGCCCCATCTGTGCTGCTGTTATGCAAATAAATATGAAATGGTTGCCTGTGGATCATGAATTCCCCTGGGATGTCCCTTTCTGATCCCTTGCTTTGTCCTGTAGATACTGTCTTCTAGTTCCTAGCAGGTTATTATGCTGGAGAAAAGGAGTCTTTGTTAGTTCCTCATAAACATAAGCTAAATTCTGTGCCTTAGTGAAGAGGACGTGACACAGGGGGAAGGGTATGAGGTGACACGTGGCCCCAAACACTGTGTGTGGAAGGGCCAAGGGGCCAGCCAGCAGTCAGAAGGCTAGAACCTCTGGGCAGCCCAGGGGGTGATAAGCATGGGGGCCTAGCAGCAGAGGTCCCCCTCCACTCCCGCAGTACTCACCAGCAGTGGTGGAGAAAGTGGAGCAACACGGCCCCAGGTCACTCTGCTCTCCCCATGTGTTGTTCAGGGAGGGGGTGGGACTGGCCCGGTGCTCATTGGGTGGGTGTGTTGAACTGGCAGCTGGGGCAGTAGAGTGAGCTGGACCCTCATTGACCTGCTTCTCCTGCTGACTGTGAGTGTGGGGGAGAGGGCAGACCCCTGTCGTTCATCCTGGAACCCCAGCCCCACTAGTCCCCTGGGCTGCATCAGCTGTGGGGAGAGGCAGGGCCATAGCAGAACAAGGGTGGGGACAGGTGGGGCCATGGCAGAGCAAGGATGGGGAGAGATGGGGCCTGGGATGGAGTGGGGTAGTTCCAGTCGTTCTCAATGCTGGGAGGGGCATCATGTGGCCTGTGGCCCCCCATGAGTTGCTCCTGTTGGAGAGTATGTTGCATCATCTGTCTAATGAAGCTTGCCCCATACATAGCAGAATGAGGCTGTTCTGTGTAGCACATGCAGTGTGCAGCGGATTTGTCCATGCATTTTCTTTTGCCCATGTCACGAACGTAAATTTTTCAGGAATGCCCTTCAAAATAAATATGGACCAGATCTACTTCTGCGCATCAGTGCAACCAGAAAACCTCAAGCAAATCAGGTTGTTTTCACTTCCTTCAAAGTGAAAAATAATCAGCCTCTAGAAACTGGGCAGGCCAGAGAATATTATCGATGCAAATTTGCCTAAGCAATAATGGCAAAAAATGTTCAGGAAAACATTTCCCTTCCCTTGGCCAGTTCCTGTGACAAGAATCTGCAGAGTTTAGTGTATGCAGGTCACATGCCATTTTGTTCTGCGCTTGACACAGAAATCCCACCTCTGAATCAGGTTGGCAGACAGCTTTAATCCACGTGGTCCCCACCCTGCAAAGCGAGGCTGTGTCTACACTGGCGCATTCTTGCATGAAAACGGCTGCTCTTGCACAGAAACATGCCGCCTGTCTACACTGGCCGTGGGTTCTTGCGCAAGTAAACTGACATTGTACTGTAGAAAATCAGGGCTTCTTGCGCGAGAAGTCTGATGCTCCCTCTCAGGAAGAAGCCCTCTTGAGCAAGAACTCTTCCAGAAGAGGCCAGTGTAGACAGGCAACATGAATTTCTTGCGCAAGAAGCCCCTATGGTTAAAATGGCCAACAGAGCTTTCTTGTGCAAGAGAGCGTCTACATTGCCATGGATGCTCTTGCACAAAAGCACATCTCTTGTGCAAAAGCACATGCCAGTGTAGACACACTCTTGTGGAAGACTTTGCGCAAGAACTCTTCTGCAAAAGAGTTCTTGCGCAAGAAGCTGCCAGTGTAGACTTAGCCTGAGTGCCTTAATCAGAGGTGTAGGTTCCCTTTGACTACAGGAGCCTCTGACTTTGACTGGGAGGATTCTTTGTGGTATAGTCTAGCCCTAGAGACCACAACTCCCATGAGCCTTGGGGAAAAGGAGGGAACAGTGGCTCTTCCAGGCAGGCAGAGAGAGGGTAGTAGGCTCCATTTTGGAGAGAGGAGCCATGCAGCTGTGGGGAGCCTTTTCCAGGCCAGGAGCTGTTGTGTTGCAGCTAGAACCTGTTACTGAGAGCCTGCTGGGCTTGGATCTAGCAGGCTGCTTCAGAGGCTGTTGATTGTCCCTAAAGGGGAGAGACTCTGGCTATGCCTATGTCTGAGAAGGACTTACATTACCCTGCCTAGAAGGTAACTGTGTGTCTTTGGGAAAGTGCTGCCTGGGACAGAGCAAGACAAACTGACTCTGGGTCCAAAGACAGGCAGAGTGATCTGCCCAGTGAACCAGAGCTGCTGGCATTTGGTGAGGCCTGCTCCAGTGGCAGAGGGATTTTGCAGCTGGGTGCCTGCCTGGATTGACACACAACCTGCCCAGGGCTGTCTCCACTCCAGCTGCCGACTTTCAAGCATGCCCACATAAGTGTCTGGCACTCTGAATCCAGAGGAGTGCACACTCTGGGCGGGGGGGGGGGGGGAATAAACGGTGTCAGTGTTAATGCCAGATAGATACATTTCTTTTCTTTCCATGTACTTTGTTAATTGATTGTATTCACTTTTAGTTTGTTAAACCCTGTTTCTTTAAGTTAAGTAAAGGTGTGTTAATTCTAATGTAATCAATTGGATGTATATTATTTATAATTGATGTTTTGGAATTAGATCCAGATTATTACTGGAGGCTTTTATTTTATTCCTGGAGACTCCCAAGACATACCATTAAGTATGTACAGGGCCAGCCAGGTAGAGGCACCACCATTGTATGTTATTTTAGGAGCAAGGGACTGCAGCAAGGGGGTGGATAGGGAATCCCCAACTAAACAACATCACCACTGGGGTACGCAGGGTCTCCTTTTACGTTAAAACATCAGGCACACAGGTGAGCGTGGCTTGCTGCCAAGTAACCCTGGGAGGAAAAAGGGGATTACATAGGCTAGAGTCACTCTCACGCTGTTTGGGTTTGGCATAATGAATGTGTAACTATTTATTTATACAAAGCAGAATAGTTTCAACAGGAGAGAATAAGCCCCACCCCTGACTCTTAGAAATGGACAGATGAGCTGAAATCCATATGGGACCGCTCCCTAGAAGCAGAAATGTTCAAAGAACAAAAATGCAACTTGAAGATGAACACCTGTGTAAAGATCATGGATTGCAACAGGATTCTGCAACACCCATAGATTCAAATGGGAGCTGATGACTATAAGAGTGGGCAGTTTTGCAACAGTTCTCTGAGTTCATCTTGCCAAGCAATAGTCTAAGAGCGTTGGAATAGTAAATGACAGAATCCAACTCCCCCACTCAGACTCAGTCTAACTGGATATTAGATTGGTGTGAGCCACAGACTGGTAACTACACATTGTTGGGGGGCAGGGTGTGGGTGTGCATATGGTGATTTCTTTATTAAGATCTCAGTAAACACAATGTAACCCCCACACCTCCTGGGTTTGGTTCATTGTCCCAGGCAACACTACTTAGACCACTTACAAAGAAAAAGAATGAGTCTGCTCTACAGCCTTAGCTGAGAGCCAGCTGGCTTTTACCTGAAGCTGAAGAGACTCATGCACTAAGCTCCCAAGGTCTCAGTTTCGGTTCCTCCTCTTGGCCCTACAGCAACACACTGCTTTTTCCCCTAAAAAAAAATCTAGAGTGCTTCTTATTAGCATAACAAAATGGGAATAAAGATTGTTATCTGCCTCCCAGGAGTCTGAGAGGCCTAGCTAATTAATGTTTGTAAATGATCTCATGCATATGAAAGATGTTCAGCACAAAATATTACATATTATGACCAAAAGGAAAATTCTCAACATCTTTTATATTACCTGTGTTTGAACATCACCCAATAGGCCAGGCAAGGTGGCGAGTTTCTCTTAGTTATGAGGATTCGTGACCATTACTTAGTGGTAATTTCACCATATTACGTGGCTAAAATCAGAACAATCCAGGATGGACAAAATGAAGAACATACAACTTTGGTCCAAAGTGATTTAGGGTGAAAGATCTATACAAAGGGAGAACCAATGGAAACTCTCCATGAAAGAACACAGTATGTGTCTCTTCTTTTAACTGGTTGCATACACTCTCAAAACAAAATGGCTGTAGTTTCTGCAGACATTTTTTTTTTGAAATTTAAAGAAGTGGCACACAGAAAATGAGTATATGTCAGTTTCAAGCTCCATACCTGTCAGATATAGCTAATGATCATAATATTGTTTTACAGCTACATTTTTAGTGTCAAAATTAAAACATTTAACAGTCAGAGCTGACATTTCAATGTTGCCTTGAAAGAGTGGTAGATATATTAAGATCATTACTGCATTTAATTAAAAAATATGCGTCCTAGAAAAATCCTTCCATGCCCATCACAACTACTTTTGCAGGTACCACATGTTAATTATACACACGGAGATAAATTCTTGGTATTTATTGTTAAATACCACCTTGGTGTTGGGGAGGTGGGTTATTGCTGAATCTTTGCCCAAACCTCCTTCTGTTGAAATCTATGGGTACATCTACATAGCAGGGCTAAAGTCAGATTAAGCTACACAAGTTCAGCAACATCAATTGCATAGCTTAAGTTGAAATAGGTTAATTCAGCTTGTGGTGCTTCCTACACAGTGGGACGTTGAAGGAAGAACACTTCCCTTACTCCTCGTGAAATGAGGGTTACGAGGAGCCAGAGTACAAAGTCCCCAGCTCAACATTATTTCAAAATAAAGTTATTCTGAATAACACTGTTGTGTAGATGTACCCTATAATGCTTGTGCCCTTGACTTCAACGGAAACAGCATTTAGACCCAATATACCTTCTGCTATTCCATCCCAGTTCTCTCCTTGAGGACTTTTTTTCCCTACCTCTATTCCTGCATTCCTCCTCTCCCATTGCTATACACTTTCCAACTCCCTTCATTACAGCACCTTTTCCTGCAGCAGAGTCATTTGCTCCCAGACTGACTATTTTACCTGTATCTGAATAATATCCAGCATCCCTACAGTATTACTCAGGTATTTAAATGATCTCTGTCCTGCTGCATCTGGCAGCTCCTGATTACTGCAGCCCTCATCCATAAATTTGAAATATGCTGCTCTCAATATTGTCGTCTTAGTTATTATACAGAAACAACAAAAAGCTGCAGACTCAGAACTGATCTCTATAAATCAGTGCCCTGGTTTGTCTTTGAGCTCTTTGGTGGGACCTTACTTCCTGTCATAGCACTTCATTTCCATTTGGGAGGATGTATATCCAGGGGGGCAGATCTGTGTTTGATAATTTACATCAGAGGATCTACCAGCTGGGGTTTAGAGCACAGCAGTGCGAGCTCGGACTCCATAGTAAGGTGGTTGGTCAAAAATTTCCCCTCATGGGATATTGATGTATGTGGTGGGCTATATAGACTCCTCAGTGACCAGGAAGGGATTAAAGAATAGGGGAGGACTAACGAGTCCCTACCCCTTTGACTTCACTTAGCATGCTCCAACTGGAGGCAGGGTTTAATAGCCAGCCTGGCTGCTCAGTTGGGGCCTGCCCAGTCAAGGATGAGGACGTAGCCTAGGAGCTTCTAGGCGGATTAGAGTGGAGTCAGCATTGATCCAGTCAACAGGAGAGACTCAGTACCCAGCAGGATGACGGCTGGGGGCCTGAAGGTAATGTTCCTCAGAGTCGGGTGGCCAGATAGGAAGCTGGCTAGAGTAGGAAGTGATGCAGGGAAACTGATAGAAGGCTGGACACCCTACAGAAAACAAGTGAGCAGCCCAGTCAGCTTCCCACAGTGCTGGATCACAACCTAGTGTAGTAGGACAGGGCCACATTTTCCTATTCCCACTTGAGCAGTGACCACTAGGAGGAACTGCCGCCGTCTGAGCGGTGACCACTAAGGGCTCTTAGATGAATTGACACTGTAGCCATTAGGTGGCTTTGCCACCAATTGAATGATTGCCCTCGGGCAGAGCCGCTGCCAACCAAACTGTGACCACTAGGCAGGAAGTCTTGTACATACCTGTCGTGCCACTCCCCCAACTGCTCCCCCCATCATGACAGAAAATTGGGTTTGGGGTTTGTTTGTTTTTTCAACAAACCACTGTCTTAAAAAAAACAAGCTGAAGCACACTATGCCAACATATCATTTCAAGACACTTTACCCATGGTTGCAAAATAAGTCAGTCATTGCCAGAAATAAGGACAGCACCTGGGAATTCGGACTCCTCACACCTTACTCTGACTAAAACACCCCTTTGTTTCATAGGTCAAAGGCAGACTTCTGCCTCAATGAGACACTGACAAATACATAGCTGGAAGCCATTTGGCTCCCCTGGGCACCTGAGTGTTAGTTTAGTTATAATTCTGATGCTTATTTTGAAAGTGTGATTACTAGACTTTATTCAATGCTTTGTGAATTGCTACGTGCATATGTGACCTTCCTACCTTGAAATCAGCTTGTATCTCTTTAATCACACTTATTTCCAAAATGTCCTTCCATTTAAGCTCTTATTATAGCTTCTAGTACTTTGCCCTACAACAGAAAAATGTGTCCTTAAACATTTTACTAGCAGAAATGATTGGAGAAATTGGCCATTTTCCATTCTTCTGAATTATGGGAGGTTCAAACATTATGCAGTTAAAGCTCCTTTAATTTCTGTCACAAATTCATTATACTCTCCCTCATCAGATGTTTTAAAAATTGTTTTTAATTTTAAGCATACTGTTTTGGATGATATAGATAATTCAGGCTAGGGCCACTGGCTGGGGATTTATTAATTTACTTTTCAGGGTTTCTTTTTAACAATGTGTGAATTTTCTACATATGTACAAAAATCTGTAGATATTGTAATCTCTTATTTATGTTCCCTTGTGTGCTTCAGTGTTATATTATTTCAAACATCACTGCATTAAATGGTACTAGGGAACTTTTAGTGCACACCAACAGGGTCTGCATGGACCAATTAAGGCTGGACATCCTAGTATGCTTTAGAAAACACATCCACATGATCTGCATTATGGCTCTGGGTAGATAATTCCTTAGATAAAAATGATCATATCTATTTTTCCCCTATATCAGTAAACATATGTGTCAGCTATGTTTTTAAACAGGGGTATTTTATCCATGTTTAATTGGTTAAAACTGAAAATCAGAAGCCCTATGTATTAATACAACACAGTCTCAGTATAGCATGCACCAAATCATAGAGAGCTACACCTATACATGTAGGCTACGTCTACACTGCAGGCTTCTTGCGCAAGAACTGTTTTACACAAGAGTTCTTGTGCAAAAGATCTTCCACAAGAGCGTGTCTACACTGCCATATGCTTTTGCGCAAGAGATGTGCTTTTGCACAAGAGCATCCATGGCAGTGTGGACGTTCTCTTGCGCAAGAAAGCTCTGATGGCCATTTTAGCCATAGGGCTTTCTTGCACAAGAAACCCCTATTGCCTGTCTACACTGCCTTCTTGTGGAAGAGCTCTTGCACAAGAGGGCTTATTCCTCATGGGGAGAGGAATAACTCTCATGCAAGAAGCCCTGTTTTCTGACACTTTACTGTAAATTTACTTGCGCAAGAACGCACGTGCAGTGTAGACGCTCTGCAAGTTTTTGCGCAAGAACACTTGTTCTTGCGCAAAAAGCCTGCAGTGTAGACATAGCCGTAACGTACATTACTCCCACGTGCTTCACAAGCAGTATATTCAAGGGCCCAGTTTTAAGTCAAGTGCAATACCTACTTACTCCATGGAGGGGAAGTAAAAAAGGAGAAATTGCCATTGGTCTCAAAGGGACATATTGGATATTGCGTGCTTTCAACCACTTCATTTAGGTACCCCAATGGCAGCTAAGGACTATTGAAAACCTGGCTCCCATATGCATGCTGAGCACATTTGAACATGTATCTGAATCACTGTAACACACATCTAAGTAACACCTCTAGCATACATCCATATCTGGGGTGAGAGTGTGCGAGTAAGCCAGCGTAACTTTGCCAGACTTCAGGGATTGAGGGAGTGCCATGCCTTCAGACCAAGGAAATAAGATTGTTGGGCCAGTAACTCAAAGAGTTTCTCACTTACTACAGCATGTTGTAAACCTTACTTTCTGTAGTAATGGCTATTATTATTATACTTATTTTCTGTAGTATTTGCATCACTGATTGTGCCTGGCTTTGAAAATGATAAACTGGACTTGTAATTTGGAGCAAGCATCCTAAAAGTGATAGAGTTCTAGCTTCATTCCCTGAACAGTTTTATTAGTAACAATTTCTTACATTTATAAGGCCCTTCATTCAGTAAATGCTTTACAAATGGATATGCAAACCACAGACACTTTCAGATGTGTGTGTGTGTGTCCATTCCCACATTAGCTTGTTTTTTAATGTATCTTCTTCACGCCACTCACAGTCAACCTATGGAACTCCTTGCCAGAGGATGTTGTGAAGGCCAGGACTTTAGGTTCAAAAAAGAGCTAGATAAATTCATGGAGGGCAGGCCCATCAATGGCTATTAGCCAGGATGGGCAGGAATTGTGTCCCTACTCTCTGTTTGTCAGAAGCTGGGAATGGGCAACGGGATGAATCACTTGATGGTTACCGGTTCTATTCACTCCCTCTGAGGCACCTGGCACTGGCCGCTGTTGGAAGACAGAATACTGAGCTAAATGGGCATTTGGTTTGACCTAGTATGGCCATTCTTATGTTCTTACGTCACACTGAACAATTAAGCAGTGTACTCCAATCATCGGTTTACGGAGCAGGACAATACCACAGCAGGTTTAAGACAGCAGCTGATCATGAAAGTTTCATGTAGTATGAGGCAGTGACTAATATGTAAGAAGTCAGATTATGCCATCCTTATTCTTACTTAGTATATTACTCTGTGAGTAAGGTAGTAGTCAATGAGCATACCAGTGACAGAATCCACTGCTTTAAGTATATTGCATTGAGTCACTCGTCTATTAAGGCAAATCTGCCATAGTTAATTAAATAAAACAGATAACAAAATTGGATAAATATTGTTCTCCTGTAGGCCCCAGAAACTTTATCTCATTATAACCAATTCTTTTGTGTTTGATGGACAGCATTTGAAAGCCTGCCAGTTCAAAAATACTTCTGCAATACCAGATGAGCTTTCAAAAAACCTCTTTCAAGTGACTGAAGGGGCTTGCTCAGAAGGAGCGAGTCTGAAATGATTTCATGACAGTTGTATATTGTTGAATCTTGAGCTCAGTTGTGTAATACTCTCATGCACCTGGAGGACTACAAACTACATGCATCATCAGAATTTGGGTTTACCTGGGGACAGGTGATGTGTGGCCAAAAGACACCAACTGCCCAGTCCAAAAATCAACACCTTTGTAAATGCTGAGTAGTATTTAGGATCTATTTTATTGTTGTATTAACTATGATGTATATTACACTTAATAGACATTGTTCCTCACCCGGAGAGTTTGCAACCTGCCAGCCATATTACACCTGCCCTGTCCTGTGTGTGTTGGCAGTATGGCAGTCCAGAAGGTGTAGGGAATCTGTCTCCTGTATTTTCCATCACTCCCCATCCTTTGGCTTTTAGTTATTTCCCAATCTCTGTATTACCCATGCAGACCTTTTTAGTTTGGTGAATTCAGTGAAACTGTAACTATGTCTTTTCTGCTCCCCTAGCCAACTGTTCACCCTCCCCAGAAAATCCAAGACATTGTTAATTTTTTGCAAAGCTTGCACTGGGACTTACTTTCATCTGATCCTTCTTATTGAGCTATTGTGTATTTGCCGACACCAGGAAGTCTATATATGGAAGTGTTATTGGGAAGACGTTATAGATATGCTGTATCATTGACCTTTCAGATTTGTGGACTAATCATCAAAGAAATAAATTTTAAATAATTTCTATAATTTCATTAATTACTGGTGTGGGTCTAAAGAATGTTTTCCTATAGCTCAACAGGCTAGCGGTTGACTGAGCAAGGCAGTCTGCATATGAAAGAATACAAAGCAATGAGAGGTGAATTTCATGTGACTCTCCAAAAATGACAAGTTATCAGTTGGTCTAACATTTTTTTCTCCACAAAAACACATATCTAGATTATTAAGCAGAGACAGTATGGTTTGTTGACAGGTAATAAAGAACTCATTGACTGAACAATGTAGAAGATGCAGAGGAGTTTGTGAAATATGAAACTTGTGTGCAGCAGACAACACTAACCTGTAATTTACAAAGTTTCTTTAAAGTCATCTTCCCTGCTTTTGCACATTATTGATACCCAGTACATGGGACTCCTCACATAGAATTGACCCTGCCTCTCTAAAAATCCCATTTAAATGTAGGTGCCTAACTTCAGTCATAGCCGTTTTGGCCAAAGCAACTTCCTTCAAAGCCATACAGCAAGTTGGTAACTGTGGAAGATTAGAATCCAAATGTTCTGACTCCCTGGGTCATTATTTAATCCAGAGCTACTCAACACGCGGCCTGCGGCCCACATGTGGCCTGTGGCCCATTTGTTTGCAGCCCGTGGTTCACTTTGGGTTTACGTGGCCCCCCCAGGGTGGGGGAGACAGCCCTGGTTTGGAGGGGCAGCTGGAAAAGAGGTTTTAGGGTGAGTGTGAAGAGTTTGTACTGAGGATTCAGTGTAGAATGAGCCAAGCGTTTTTGTTTCTTTTGATTTGTAACCTACTTTGCTCTGCCTGTTCTCACTTATTACTATCTAAATCCTACTGCTTCCACTTAATAAAATCATTTTTATTTTCTATCAAACCCAGTGTAAATAACTGTTACCTGGGGGGAGGGGGGACAACCAGTGTGTACATTCCCTCTTTCATTGTTAAAGGTGGCTTACCTAATTCTTTAGGGTTTGATCCCATCTGGAGAGTGCTACCTCAGGAGGTTGGGCCCTAAACTTCACTCTCCTTGGACCTGAAGAGGTTCAGGGTCTGTACTGCTTCTCAGTGGGGGCAGGGATCTCAACTCAGGGCCTTGGATGCAGGAGACCAGCGGAGCTGGCCCAGCAGGACGGGGAGGTGAGGAGCCCCAGAGATTGGGAAGGCGAGTGGCGGTGGCTGTGTCAGCACCCCGGGAGGCACCCCCAAGGGATCGTCTGTGACCACCCCCCATCACACACAGGACTCAACACATGGCCCACGGGTGGGACCCTTTGCACATGGCCTCCACAGGGTACATGCTCCACAACGGCGAGGCGTCTCCCAGGCGGGGTGAGCGCTGAAAGACGCAAGCGGACGGGCTGGCTGGAACAGACGGGTACAGGGTGTCGGCATTTCTAGCCCCCAAGGAGAAGGTTCCAGGAGCACCAGGGCATTGTGGGAAGTGCTGGCTGCTTAGCCTTGTGGGTAGAGCCTGACTGGCTCACACTGGCCACGTTTGGATCCAGTGCCATGGCTTAAGGCTTAATCTTTGTATTCATGACCATCAGTGTGAAAGAAGCTAGTTGCATACATATTTGCAGCCCTCAGCATGTGCTGTGTGTATCATTGTGGCCCCCGGGGCTTCCAGAGTTGAGTAGCCCTGATTTAATCATTAGTCCATGTACCGGCACATGTAAAGATACAGCAGAGAGCATGCAAATTCTTCAAGGATCATTCAAGGATATTTTCACCATTATGCAGAAAATGCTCTGCAGACACAGTTCAACTTTTGGCACCGTGCATTTGGCTACATTCGAAGCTTCACTTTGGCATGGGAGCTTTGCAAGCCTGAAACCCTGCTTCTGCAGAGATTAGAAGGTGCCATTGCTGTGCATCGGAAGGTCGTAATTTGCCTTTGGTCAACTGGAAGGGTTGTTCAAACATAGTTCAGTAGATCTAGGTTACATTGTATTTAGTACTTGGTACATCTTTTACGAGCTTTATGCCCATGTTCAGCTAAAGCAGGCAGTAATTTGTCTTCGTCTGGAGACCTGTTAACCTGAAATGTAACTAAGCATTTGGCTTGGCTCATTCATAGGCAGTCAGACTAGAGATGTGTGCATATGAATGGAATTGCATTAAAAAGAGCAGGCAGAAGGAACAAAAATGAATTGGCAGTGGAGAATGGCAAAAGGCAAGCGGGAAAGATCAGGGGACACCTCCCCTCACTGCAAAAGTAACAATGTGGGCTGAGATGATACAAGATGGCTGTGGAATGGGATAACAATCAGAGAATGAAAGGAAGAGCAGAAAAATGGCAACTTACTTGCAAAGGAAAAAAAATATTTAAGAAAATAGAATCAGAGAATCCTAGGGTTGGAAGAGACCTCAGGAGTCCAACTCCCTGCTAAAAGCAAACTGGGTTTGTTTAGTCTGGAAAAGAGAAGACCGAGAGGAGACATAACAGTTTTCAAGTACCTAAAAAGTTGTTACAAGGAAGGTGAAAAATTTCTTTAAAACTATTTTATTAGTGTGTTGCTGAAGATTATAAAAATTACATCTCTAAAAAATTGTCTTCCTCTCATCAGCTGCCATTAGGCATAGGAGCACTAGTTTAATAGTACTCGGTAGGGCTCTGTCACAGGGTGGTTCACCCGCCTCTCGGAGGGTGGTCGAGTCCCTGGGGCTGTTGAAATCACACCCCCAACCCTGCACATATAGTAATTCAGCTGCTGTCCTGGACAAATGACTCTCTCGCTGTGGCTGTACAGCCTAGGGGCTCGAGTCAATAACAAGTGCACCTCTCACAGGGACAGTGCAGCCTAGTAGCCAGAGTCAATAGAAACAGGTGCAGGCCCACAGGTTGGGGATTGAAGAGAGGGCACAGTACCAGGGTGCCCCCTACTCCACCAGGTCCCAGCCCAGGACCATGATCCACTACTAGCTTGGTGGGGAATCCTTCTGCAACATGCCAACCTCCCTGGAATCCAATCTCCAGCCCTGGACCACTTCCTACCTGCCTCCGCCAGAGTCCTTCCAGGATCCTTCCTCTTGCTCATCGTCAGTGTCTCTGGTGCCTTGCTGGCTGGTGTCCAGGTCTGGTCCCACTGGCAGTTTGTCTCCAGGAGCTCTGGCAATACCTCCTTCCAACTCAGCACCCAGCCCAGACTAAGCCTCTCTCCAGGCCTTTATACCTGGGCTGCAGTCCGAGCATGCCCAGTAGGGCAGTGGGATTCTTCAGCCCGGTGAGCCTTGATAAACCCTGCTTCCTCAGCATGGGGCTGATTCACCCCATCACAGCCCCATAAATCCTCAGGACAGCCCTGTGTTTCTGCTGCAAAAAGGATTAGGTCTTCTTAGAATCATAGAACCATAGAGCTGGAAGAGACCTTCGAAGGCCATCAAGTCCAGCCCCCTGCCCAAGGCAGGACCAATCCCAATGAAATCAACCCAGCCAGGGCTTTGTCAAGCCGAGACTTAAAAACCTCTAGAGATGGAGATTCCACCACCTCCCTAGGTAACCCATTCCAGTGTTTCACCACCCTCCTAGTGACATAGTTTTTCCTAATACCCAACCTAGATCTCTCCCACTATAACTTGAGACTATATTTCCTTGTTCTGCCATCCGTCACTACTGTGAACAGCCAAATCCTCTTTGGAACCTCCCTTCAGGAAGTTGAAGGCTGCTATCAAATCCCCCCTCACTCTTCTCTTCTGCAGACTAAACAAACCCAAATCCCTCAGTCTCTTCTCATAGGTCGTGTGCTCCAGCCTCCTAACCATTTTGGTCGCCCTCCGCTGGACCCTCTCCAATGCGTCCACATCCTTTCTATAGTGGAGGCCCAGAACTGGACACAGTACTCTAGATGTGGCCTCACTAGAGCCGAATAAAGGGGAATAATCACTCCTCTGGATCTGCTGGTAATGCGCCTTCTAATGCACCATAATATGCCATTAGCCTTCCTGGCTACAAGGGCACACTGTTGACTCATATCCAGCGTCTCATCTACTGTAATCCCCAGGTCCTTTTCTGCACAACTGCTACTTAGCCATTCAGTCCCCAGCTTGTAACAATGCTTGGGATTCTTCCATCCCAAGTGCAGGACTCTACACTTGTCCTTGTTGAACCTCATCAGAATTCTTTTGGCCCAATCCTCTAATCTGTCCAGGTCACTCTGTACCCTCTCCCTGCCCTCCAGCATATCTATCTCTCCCCCTAGCTTAGTGTCATCTGCAAACTTGTTGAGGGTGCAATCCATCCCCTCATCTAGGTCATTAATAAAGATGTTGAACAAAACCACTCCAAGAACAGATCCTTGGGGCACTCCGCTAGAAACTGACCGCCAACCTTACATTGAGCCATTGATTACTACCCATTGAGCCCGACAGTCTAGCCAGCTTTCTATCCATTTTACAGTCCATTTATCCAATCCATATTCCCTTAACTTGCTGGCAAGAATATTGTGGGAGAACATATCAAAAGCTTTGCTAAAGTCAAGGTATATCACATCCACTGAGTTTCCCATATCCACAGAGCCAGTTACCTCATTGTAGAAGCTAATCAGATTGGTCAGGCACGACTTGCCCTTCATGAATCCATGTTGGCTATTCCTGATCACTTTCCCCTCTTCCAAGTGCTTCAAAATGGATTCCTTGAGGATCCCCTCCATGATTTTTCCGGGGACTGAGGTAAGGCTGACTGGTCTGTAGTTCCCTGGATCGTCCTTCTTCCCTTTCTTAAAGATGGACACTACATTTGCCTTTTTCCAGTCATCCAGGATCTCTCCTGATCTCCAAGAGTTTTCAAAGATAATGGCCAAAGGCTCCACAATGACATCTGCCAACTCCCTCAGTACCCTAGGATGATTAAATCCGGACCCATAGATTTGTGTATGTCTAACTTTTCTAAATAGTTCCTAACTTGTTCTTTCCCCACCAAGGGGGCTGTCCACCTTCTTCCCATACTGCGTTGTTTAGTGCATTTGTCTGGGCGCTGACCTAGTCTATGAAGACAGAGGCAAAGAAAGCATTGAGTACTTCAGCTTTTCCCACATCATCTGTCACTGGTTACCTCCCTCATCCAGTAAGGGTCCCACACCCTTTCTGATCACCCTCTTATTGCTAACATGCCTGTAGAAACCTTTCTTGTTATCCTTCACATCCCTTGCTAGCTGCAATTCCAACTGCACTTTTGCCTTCCTGATAACGCCCCTGCATTCTCGAGCTATATATTTATACTCCTCCCTAGTCATCTGTCCAAGTTTCCGCTTCTTGTAAGCTTCCTTTTTGTGTTTAAGCTCACCAAGGATATCCCCGGTAAGCCAATCTGGTTGCCTACCATATTTGCGTTTCTTGCTGCGCATCAGGATGGTTTCTTCCTGTGCCTTTAATAAGGCTTCTTTAAAATACTGCCAGCTCTCCTGGACTCCTTTCCCATTCATGTTAGCATCCCAGGTAATCCTGACCATCAGTTCTTTGAGGGAGTCAACTCTTCTTTTCTGAAGTCCAGGGTGTGTATTTTGCTACTCTCCTTTCTTCCTTTGTTCAGGAACCTGAAATCTACCATCTCATGATCACTGCTTCCCAGATTGTCACCCCCCTCTACTTCCCCTACTAGTTCCTCCCTGTTTGTGAGCAGGAGGTCAAGCTGCGCATGGCCCCTGATCGGTTCCTTCAGCACTTGTACCAAGAAGTTATCCCCAACATTCTCCAAAAACTTCCTGGATTATCTGTGTACTGCTGTATTGGTCTCCCAACAGATGTCAGGGTGATTAAAGTCCCCCACAAGAACCAGGGCCTACCATCTGGAAGCTTCTTTCAGTTGTCCAAAGAACGCCTCATCTACCTGATCTGGTGCTCTATAGCAGACACCAACTACCACATCACCCCTATTGTTTCCACCACTAAACTTAACCCATAGACTCTCAACAGTCTTTTCTCCCTCTTAATACTGGAACTCCAAGCGATCATACTGCTCTCTTACATACAATGCAATTCTGCCTCCTTTTCTCCCCCCTGCCTGTTCTTCCTGAACAGTTTATACCCTTCCCTGACAGTGCTCCAGTCATCCCACCAAGTCTCCATTATTCCAATCAAATCACAATTCTTTAACTGGGCCAAGGATTCTAATTCTTCCTGTTTGTTTCCCAGGATTCTTGCATTTGTGTACAAGCACCTTAGATAACCAGTTGATCACCCTAGTAATCTTATATACATATGGAGATATATCTCCTAGAGCTGGAAGGAAACTTGAGAGGTCATTGAGTCCAGTCCCCTGCCCTCACAGGAGGGCTAAATACCATCCCTGACAGATTTGCCCCCCCCCCAAGGATTGAATTTACAACCCTCGCTTTAGCAGGCCAATGCTCAAACCACTGAGCTATCCCTTCCCCATCACCAAGTGGAGCATAGGTCATCTACAAGTCTCCTCGACTTCACTCTGTCTTGAGACAAAACTTCTAGCTGACTCCGGGAATACCCCAGGTGGTCATTGCTAATTCACGTTGGTCCACCTGCACATAAGGAAGGTGGAAGTTGCTCCTTGGGGAGAGATGATCAAGGTGGTGGGCTGAGGAGGAATCCTAGGAGACGCCAGCTCTAAGGAGGCAGCATGAGCTGAACTGTATTAATTTCACTGTTAAAAGCCAACCCCTAGGAAAAGGGGTAAGTCTGAATTACATAGAGTGTCTGGATTGTGCATTAGAATAGGCTGGGAAAGGCACCTGCTCTCAACTGTGGAACTGGCAGTCCCCCATTATCCTTTGTTATTTGTACCACTGTTATGCCCAGGATCCCTACTCATGGGCCAGTTCCCGATTGTGCTAGGTGCTGCACAAACACCAAATAAAGAAGTCCCTGATGCAGAGCTTACAATCTATGTACAAAATAAGAGCTAACAGATGGATACAAAGAGGAGAACTATGGTGGGTGTACTGCCTAAAAAAACACATCTTCCAAACTGCAATTTTTTCAAAATATTTTGCTTTCATGTTTAGCTTATTTTGAATACCCTCTTAGCTCACGGCAATGTCCCAAAACACGTTAGTACAGATACTCCCCAACTTATGAACGAGTTATGTACCAAGCACTTGGTTGTAACTTGATCTGTTCATAAGTAGGACCCCATTTATTTACATGTGACCGTGCTGTTTTGTAAGTGAGGATTGCACGTTCATAACTCGGGGACACACTTAATGGGAGGTTGGTCATAAGGACGAACGGTCATAAATTGATACGTTAGTAACTCAGGGACTACCTGCAATAGCATTAATGACAATAATCAGCACATCATTTGCACTTCACATTTCCAAAGTGTTGCACAAAAGTTGTTAAGCCACTGAGAGGTAGATAAATATTATCTCCACTGTGTTATAGATGGGCAAACAGATCTTGTATTCAGGGGTGAAAGTAACTTAAAATTTCTTACAGGTACTGTCCTACCACTGCCTGGGTCCCTGCCAGCTCTTTAAATAGCTCCCTGCTGGCTTTTGCTGCAGCTTAGCCAGCTCTTGCTGGAGCTGCGCACCAGGGTACACACTCTTAGTGTATTCCACATTCTAATTCTTCTACTGTGCTCATCACTATAGTATCACAGTACTACATTAAACAACTTGACTCAACCTCTGTCATGTGTTTGCTTGTCCTCTCATCCTCCACTACAAGTGTGTCCTGGAATATTTTATTTTGGTAGGATTTTAGCTTTGGTTCACTTAATTTTTTTCTTGATGTACAAGTTTCTATGTAGTCATGCTCATGAAGGCAGGTCAGAAAAAGGCACTTTGCATTTGGAGCAGAAGGTGCTGTGATCCATGGTGGTCCTTTGTTCCTGGGGTGGGGGCTCATTTCACAGTCTCAAGTGTAGCATTGACTGGCTATGCTTAAGCCAGGAAAGTAATTAAGCAAGAAGGGAAGAGAAGCTTCGCCCTCCCCCCACATGTTTAGGGCTTACTTGGGCTTCTCTTTGAAAAAAGAACAGAAACTCTTATAACAGGCTGAAGAGTTCTTAAATGTTCTTAAATGTTCATAAATCAGTGCACTGATTTAAAGCCCCCTGGAATCAGTCAGCTACAGAGTGATAGCCCTGGCTGGGTTGATTTAGTTGGGATTGGTCCTGCCTAGAGCAGGGGGCTGGACTTGATGACCTTCTGAGGTCTCTTCCAGCTCTATGGTTCTATGATTCTATGAGAGTGCAGAGGACACAAATTGCTAAGGGCAGAAATAGATGGGGTGCAGTCTAGCTGACCTCATGCAGATCCAGCCAGGGTATATCTACCCAACCTCACAGATCTTCTAGATCCGTAGCCAGAACAGAGCCCACCAAATGGAGTCAAGATTGTTACCCCCCAAAATTCTCACTGGAGACCACCCAGGGTTACACTAACATGGGTTTATTGTTTGAGGAATTAGCACTCCACTATATGCACTACAAAAATAGAGCTGCCACCAAAGGTTTAAACTAAAGAGGGAACCAGCTATCTCTCACACACACACAAACAAGCACACACACCCCTCCATTCATTTACTCATTCACACACATTCATTCCTGCCCTCAGGCACTCACACACTTACACGGGCATATGGGTTGCAGAAGGAGCCAAGGCATGTAGATCCTGAAGGGTCTGTCTGCTCATCATGGCTGGGGAGCTGGTCAGGCAAGAGACTTGCTGTAGAGAGAAGCTTCTCAGGAGCAGGGGAAGAAAAAGAGAGTCTCATGTGTGCTCCCTCTCTTTTATGTTGTGTCTGAATAGCCCCTGTGACTCATCCACCTTGTCACCAGATTTCCCTTTATCCAGCAAAGCAGCAGTCTCTGATGACTCATCACCATGTGCTCTAGCCTTAGCCTTTCAGCTTCAAACACACACACACACACTCATCACTCGGGAGAATGCAATTTAGAGCAAGTTACAAGCAAGGTGGCTGAGAGTTACAAAGATTACGAAGTTTTACAAAGATTTCAGCAAACTGCGAGGTTTAACAAAGTTTACAATGAGTTGCCGTTTAAAACCTTAGACCTTACAGTTTAGTGTATTTTCAGAAAACGCATGTGTAAAATCAAGTAAGCTCAGGCGGAGGCTTTTTTTTTTTTATGCAACAAAGATGATGCTCTAGAGAACGGTTGTCGACCCTCCAGTTCTGTCTCCATCCCTAGCAAGTGGAACATCTCTCCAAAAGAGCAGACTGAGTATTGCTTGCAGGAATAATAGAGCATGTAGCATCTTGCCCTACCCGCTTCCAGGACGCCTGCAACCAGCCTGAGTCCAGTGATGTTAGCTGCAGGTTAGACCTCCCTGCTCCAGCACCCTTAGGGTCTGACCGGTCCTTAATGAGGTATTTTGACAGACAAGGGGAGGTCATTTCCAGCCCTCTGCCACTAGGCCCCCCCAGCCCTGGCCCAGCCCCTGATCTTCCAGCTGGCTCCCTATCTGCTGCTGGCCCCGCTTCCCTGCTGACCCCGCTGGGAAGCTGCCATTGCTGCAGCTCCCTGCCCTGCCAGGCAGCCACGCACTAGGTCTCCCAGCCCCGCTGCTGCACACCAGAGGTGTGTCTAGACTACACCTCTCTGTTGACAAAGAGATGTAGATTAAGCATGTCGAAATTGCTAATGAAGCCGGGATTTAAATATCCCATGCCTCATTAGCATAAACATGGCCGCCACTTTTTTTCGAAACGGAGTTTTTTCGAAAACACCCCCCCCCCGGCAGTCTAGATGCGGAACTGTCAAAAATAAAGCCTTTTTCGACAGAGCCTGTAAACCTCATTTTTTGAGGAATACAGGATCTGTTCAAAAAGGTTTTATTTTGTTCAGATCTGCATCTAGACTGCTGTTTTTTTTAAAAAACCTACATTTTGAAAAAAGCGGCGACCATGTTTATGCTAATGAGGCACGGGATATTTAAATCCCGGCTCCATTAGCTAGTTCGACATGCTTGATTTGCTTCCTTCTGTCGACAGAGGGATGAGGTCTAGACGTAGCCTAGGAGGCCCTGCCAGCAGCTCACTGTGGGCAGCCCAATGTCCTACCAGTCCCACAGGTCTCCCTGCTGCTGGCCCTCCACTGGGAATCTCTGGCCCTGCAACATCTGTGTTCAACCATGGATGTTGCCGGACCAGAGAGTCCCAGTTTAGAGATTTTCAACCTATACCTGTTAGAGGCAAGCAAGTCAGCCTGTGGCTCCAAGTTATTATACAATAACCCAGTGCTAGATACTGGGTTATGCCTCAAAACACAATCTGATCATAAAAGAACAGTGAATTATTTCCTCAGGCAGCTGATTCGAGATCAGATACATCTGTGCCATTGACTCCACTAATATAAGGGAGAACAGAATTTGGTCCTCATTGGTGGATCAGACCCTATGGTACTGTTTCCATCATCTTCAGAATATTACCTGTTTCTAGTGGGTGTTGGCATCCACCATACTACGTAGTATCACCTGTGTCTTTTAAGGTGGTTTGGAATAGTTTGCACCTCGATGGTTGGTGAGCAAATGGGAAAATCACATCAGCACCAAGTTTTGTTGTACAGGTGAGAGCACTTGGAGTGTTTGGTCATGGTGTTGACCATATTTTAGTAGATTAGAACGTTGGATCATATAATAATTTTATTGTGTCCTCGGTGCAATAAAATTCCTCGTTGTTATCTTACTACTTTTACTCGGTAATGAATTTAGGAGGAAGTCAGTTACATTAAGTTTTAACAGTGTAGGGACTTATTTTTTTGACCCCTTTTGCCAAGTGAAAGGACTATGGTTCTGACATCAAAATATGCCGAGTAAGGGAATACTAAAAGCATACTGTAATGCAACTCTTTTTTTTTTTAAATAAAATATAGCTAAACAACATAGTAGTAACATGCCAGGAAGAAATGTATGCCATAGCCTCCGTACTGGGAAACATTTCTGTAGTAAGATGAAGGCCTAAAACATAAGCCCATGCAGCACAGGCTGAGGCCTACCTAACAATGGATAAAACATGGCTAACATACAGCAAAGCTAAGCTATGAGCAAAAGGCAGGCCCTTGCTCACAGAACTTGGCACAAACAGGGCCAAGAGTACAAAACACTAATTGGTAATAGGCTCAGGTGCAGAACAATAATTGGTACTGGTCATAAGTTGAAATCACATAGTACCACCAGCTCATTAAAAAAGACCTTGGTACCCACTCCTCACAGATACAGACCCAGGTTTAGGAAAGGGTCTAAAATGACAGCATCATGGATAGGGATGACCTAATCAAACCACGAGGTCCAGGGTGACGGGTGGTATCTAAGTAGCGTCAGAAGGTGGTAACCTGACAACATCAAAGGGTGGCAACCTGATATGTCAGCAGTGAGGTGTGATTTGTTTGTACCTATATATAAAGTGGTGTCCTGGGGGGACACCCCAGTCTTTGTATGACGTGGGGGCAGTGGAAATTTCCCACTGATTGAGTCTTCTTCTTTCGAATGTCGTGTTCAACACTGTATTTCTTCGTCAAAGTTGGACATCCAAACTCTTCAGACAGAGAACAGCATCGCTGGTTAGACTGTGAATATCCTCCAGTGAACCAATAAATTTTTGTGTTGGGCATTCCGTAACAATGTGATGCACAGTTTGCAGACTGCCACAATCTCAAAGTGGAGATGGCAACAAATTCCACTTATGCAGTAGATAACCGCACCTGCAGCCTTCCTATGGTGGTACTGTTACATGTTTCTTGGATCTGTGCTACCAGCATTATCCGACTGACATAACTAATGTCATTGACTAGTCACCAAATAACGAACATTCATCCTCCCGGTTCGTTCAACTCTATAAATGACTGATTGAGTCATTCCATTGTGGCAAGTACTTATGCGTAGTGGTTCAGTAGAGTCTACTGACAACTGTTACTGTACTTCACTTGACAATAAACCTAGCCTGGCACCTTCGAACCTTATCTGGTTAGTGGTCTTTGGGGGCCCTCTCAGGGTCTGCTGTGGTCATTGGGCCCACAACATTGAGCAAACATGCAAGCAGCCTTCTGGTTATCATCATCGATGGAGCCAGAGACCTGTGAGGATGCCTCGGCAGTAAATCCACCTGACTACAATTTCCTCTGTTTCACTTCTCTAGATCCTACAAATGTCATTGCGGGCATGTCTAGACTACATGGCTCTGTCAACAGAGCCATGTAGATTAGGGTTGGAGGCAAAGGGAAATGAAGTGGCTATTTAAATAATTGCCGCTTCATTTAAATTAAAATGGCTGCCGCGCTGTGCCAATTAGGTGTTTGGCAGGACAACGCTGTAGTCTGGACACTCCATGGTCGACATCAAAGGCATTTGTCGACCTCCCCGTTATGCCTCGTGGGATGAGGTTTACTGGGGAGGTCAACAAATGCCTTTGATGTCGACCGCGGAGCGTCCAGACTACAGCGCTGTTCCGCCAAACAGCTGATCGGCACAGCACGGAAGCCATTTTAATTTAAATGAAGCGGCGATTATTTAAATCGCCGCTTCATTTCCCTTTGCTGAGTAAACAAATCTACATGGCTCCATCAACCTTTTCTAACTCAGCCTTTCAGTTGGTTGAAAATCTAGTGCGGTCAGCATTTCCCAAACCTTTGGGAAAAGACACATTTAAAAACATAACAGCCATTTCAGGATTGCAACATCTAAGATGGCTCGCTGTAGTAACCACCCATCAAACAGACTTAATGTTGGGGAAACCTGATTTTAACTCTGCCAAAATCAAAGTGACATCATATATATAGTAGCCCAATGTCTGTGACTCTGTAAAGCTGAAATGCTGGCTGTTGCCTCTGGGCGGTGCTGTTGCCTGAGTCACGTCCTTCGCCTCCCGCCGTGGTGCTCGGCTGACTTCTGCACTGCTCAGCTGGGCTGCCGCGGGGGAGCCGAAATGGCTGCTTGCTCCCCCGCGGCAGCCCGAATGAGCGGCGCAGAAGTCAACTGAGCGCCACGGCGGGAGGTGAAGGGGGGCAGGGCGGCGACGTGCAGCATGACAGCAGCTCCAGGCCCCGCTCTGTGGCCGTGTATGTCACCGCCCTGCCCCACTTTGCTTCCCACAGTGGCGCTTGGCTGACTTCTGCACCGCTCAGTCGAGCCGCCGCGTGGGAGCAAGTGGCCCAAGCGGCCATTTGGGTGCTGCGCTCCCCATGCAGCATGCTCCGCAGTCCCCCGAGTGAGAGGCAGGAGGGGGAGGAGAAGAGAAAGAGAGAGACAGAGAGAGAGGCAGGAGGTGGAGGAGAGCTGAGAGAGAGAGGGGAAGGCAGTAGGAGGAGGAGGAGAGAGAGAAAGAGACACGGAGCGAGAGACCAGAGGCTCAGGAGAGAAGACCAATGTGGAGGAGAGACCTGAAAATCCCCTCTTATGAC
This sequence comes from Pelochelys cantorii, assembly GCA_032595735.1. NCBI lineage: Eukaryota > Metazoa > Chordata > Testudines > Trionychidae > Pelochelys > Pelochelys cantorii. Next base: position 253,150,248 of record CM064327.1, on the reverse strand, counting down.
GGGCTAATTGGCTAGTTAATTATATTCTCCCATAAATATAGTTGATTACCATAGTCATAAATATATGACTGCAGGGATGACAGATTTTAATATAGTTGAGGCCAGCATTTAATACAGGGAGGCCTGTTTGCGCACAGAAACGTACACATGGATTGCACTGACAGTATCCGTTAATTGGATTCTTTTTTCATGGAATGTAAGCGTGACTGTGTTTTCTCCTGCCTTTAACATCTGCATTGCATAGCTTTTAATGTGGAATGGGACACATCCAGCCCACTTAATTAGTCTCATTAACATGGGTGCTACAATTGACACGTACTTCTGCTGTTATATACATCTTGCTTTCTGTTATTTCCCCTCCAAGTCATCTGATGAAGTGGTTTTGCCCATGAAAGCTCATGATTCTATATACTTTGGTTTGTCTCTAAGGTGCCACAGGACCATGTGTTGTTTTTAAATTTACAAACTAATACGACTACCCTTCTGAGTGTAATGCACTGCAGTAGCTAACAGGATATGATGCAGAGGGTTTGTGGCTTGCATTGCACTGGGTTGAAATAAGGATTCAGCAGGGATTCATGCCTTAGAGAGGTGTTTAATGGAGAGGGAGATGTTCATAAATAAGGAGCACAGAGGGTGTGGCAAGAGATAAGTATAGAGCCCACAAGAGCATGACGTTGGAATGGTGTAATTAAATGTTACTCATTGATATTACAGCCTTTGTAAACCAGCGCAGGGCAAAAAGGAAAGAGATAATTGCATACATCAAGAAAGCTCCATGAGACCGAAAGAGAAAGAGTCACCTTCAGAGTTACATGCTACGTGAGATCGAAAGTTCCTCACTGCAGGATGAGGCTGGAGAAAAGTTAAAAGGAGAAAGCTCTAGTTCCTCTGTAAAGAACTGCAGCATTCGAGGGCAACAGGAAATACCTGACGAACTCAGTGAGGGTATGTCTACACTACCACCCTAGTTCGAACTAGGGTGGTAATGTAGGCATTCGAAGTTGCAAATGAAGCCCGGGATTTAAATATCCCGTTCCACGAGGAGTAACGGTAGTTTGAATTAGAGAACCTAATTCGAACTACCTACTCCGTGCCGCGTGTAGCCGCGGGCACGGAGTTCAACCTAAGGGGATTTAAAAATGGCGCCCGCCCGGCAAGATGCAAATGAAGCCCGGGATATTTAAATCCCAGGCTTCATTTGCAACTTCGAATGCCTACATTAACCACTCTATTTCGAACTAGCGTGGTAGTGTAGACATACCCTGAGAGTTTTGCCTAAACCAAGGCTGGGCAAAATATGGCTCAGGGGCCAGATCCAGCCCGCCAAGCCACTGGATCTGGCCTGTGGACCACCTTGGCACGCAGCTGCTGTGGTTTCAAGTGCAGTCCAAGCGGCTCTCTGCTCTGCAGGCAGGGGGAAGCTCTGTGTGATCTCCCCGCCCCCAGCCAATCCTGGGAGAAGAGAAAAGGGGGTGCAGAGTGCAGAGGGTTTAGGTGGTTACCTGGGGCAGGGGAATGGACTGCAGGGTCTGGGAGGATGTCTGGGTGCAGGAGAGGATTCTGGCCTGGGGGCAGGGTTCAGGAGGGGGAACAGGGTCTGGGAGGAAGTTGTGACCTGGGGCAAGGGGATGCAGAGGGCTTGGATGGTGACCAGCGGGAGGGAGTTGGGGTGTGGGAGGGGCAGGGGTGCCAGAGGCAGGCGCTGGCTGGGAGGCACTTACCTAAATGTCTCCTGGCCAGCAGCCCTGTAGCACCTCAAGGCAGGCTGGACTCTCTGCCTGCTGCAGCCCCAGGCTGCTTGAAACAGCAGGCTGTTCCCTCCACATGGTTGTCAGCTCCGGGAGGGGGAAGAGGCTTATGTTGCCCCCATTCCCCAGGCCAATCGCTCAGCTCCTATTGGCTGGCTGTTTCCAGCCAATAGGAGCTGAGGATTGGGCTGGGGGCGGGGAGATCACACAAAGCTTCCCCCTGCCTGCAGAGCAAGAGAGCTGCACGGACTGTGCTTTGAACGGCGGCAGCTGCATGCCTGGGGGTCCCAGCAGGGTGGTCTGTGGGCCAGATCCAGTGGCTTGGCAGGCAGGATCTGGCTCCCGGGCCACATTTTGCCCAGCTCTGCTATAAACTGTGTGTATGTGTGGCCACTCAGGGGAGACTGAAATGTTGCCCAGATGATTAGAGGAGTGCTCACAGCTATAGTATTTTGTTTCCACTTGTGCACATTCACACATGCCTTGGTGCACATAAAAAAATTATTCTGCACAAGGATAAAAGAGATCCACACATGGATGGAAAAAATTCACACATGGATGCAAAAGATTAGAGGAAACATTGGTTGTGAGTATAAAGACATCTGTGTTTGTGAGGGGTTCTGGTACTCTTGTAGGAGTCTTGTAAGTACCTTAGGGCATGTCTACACTGCATTCCTCTTTCGAGAGGTTTCAGACATACCCTAGACTAGAATTTAAGCAGGACACACTGACTGCAAAGATGGAGATAGGATTTGCATTGGTAGGTCAGACCTGAGGTCTTTCTAATACAGGATTACAGCAATTACCATGATAGACATTTTAGTTCAACATTTTGGAACTTTTGTCTTGAAATGGAACAAAACAAAAAACCTGAAATTCGTAACAAAGGAAAAGTTTTTAAAAAATGGTTTTGGTCTGTTGAAACATTTTATTTCAACCAGATCAAAACATTTACTGGAGTTTCAACTTTTTATTTGATTTGATAATGTCCAATATAATACATATAAAAGTAATTGAAATTGGAAGTTTTTCAAAATGAAACATTGAACTAGTATTTTTGTAGTCAGATGTATGTTTTCAGAACTCCCCATAGTTTTTATCCAAAATAAAAATTAGGTGAAACTGACATAGCACAAAGCATTTAGATTTCAAAACGATTGCATTTTTAAACTGGAAAATGGTCCCATTAAAATTTCTCTCACCAGCTCTACACAGTATCCTGTCTCTGAGGGCTACAAGACCTCTTGCGTCTGAGGAAGCTGCAGATATTATGGAGAAGACAGATACTATGTTTCCTCTTAATCTTTCATAGAGACTGATATGAACCTAAATCTTGAATTTTAAATCTCTCCCAAAACATGTTAATGTTACCTTTTGTATCTCTGGATCTTTGTAAAAAAAATTCTAAATCTTGCAATATTTTTGGCCTCAAGGATATCCTGCAGAAATGAGTTCTGTAGACCTGTTGAATGAAAAAGAGTTTGCTTTTCTTCTTTTTGAATTTGCCACATTTTTAATTGCATTAAATGTTCCTTTTCTCTTGGATTATAAAACAGGGAGATTCCCAGTCTGTCTTCTCTAGATCATCATTTTCTATATGTTTATTCTGTCCCCTTTTATTCATCTCCTTCATATGATAAACAATTCCAGTCTTTCAGTCTCCCTTTATGGATGCATCTACACTGTACCATAACTCGAAATAAGATACACAATCTGAGCTATGCAAATTGTGTATCTTATTTCAATGCTATTTTGAAATAGCTTATTTCATCTACACAGCGCCAAATTTCGAAATAAAGCGCTATTCTGAAACGTCCCTTACTCCTCGTAGAATGAGGTTTACAGGGACATCGGAAAAGCCCAAAATAACGGGCTTGCTGTGAAGATGTGGGATAGCTATTTCAGGATAGTCTGGTATCCCGAAATAGTGTTGCAGTGTAGCTGTAGCCTACATGAGCATATTTTCCACATTCCTACTGATTTTTGTTACCTTATGTGAACTCCCCTCTAATTCTACAACATCCTTTTTTAGATGCTGTGACCACCCCTCACCTGCTTCTCTTAGTTCCCATGGTGGAAGTTAAAGTGGGTCCACTGCAGTGCACCTGACTTTTCGTTGCCTTGCATCTGTTTTATCTCTCTGATTTAGTAGCATTTTACACCCACTGCACTCAAGTGCAAAGGAGGACTACAATAGCAAATCAGGCCCAATAAATTAAGCCAGCTGAAACTTAAAATAGTGAGTGTTGCCCACATTGATTTATATAGCAACATTATAAAACAGGTTCAACCTCTCTAGTCCGGCACACTCTGGTCCGGCAACATCCGTGGTCTGGCATGATTTTAGTTAGCCAGAGGTCCACTTATCATGGGGGTGGCCAAGTTTCCCATGGACCCATAAAGTTTGTTTACAGCCACCAGCCCTGGCTCTCAGTGTTCTGTGCTGTTATTTAGCTCTAATTTTACCTCTAATTTTGCCTGGCTACATCTAGACTGCAAGCCTGTTTCGAAAGAGGCTTTTTCGAAAGTTACTTTCAAAAAAGCCTCTTTCAAAAAAGAGCTTCTAGACTACAATCAGTACTTTCGAAAAAGCAAGCCGCTTTTTCGAAAGAAAGCACCCAAGCAGTCTGGATGCTCTCTTTTGAAAAAGCACAGTTTGCATTACATAGCACCTTTTTTTGAAAGAGCACTTTCGAAAAAAGGCGTTATTCCTCGTAAAACAAGGTTTTCCGTGGTCGAAAAAAGTGCTGCATTCTTTTGACTTACTTTCGAAAAATGCAGCAGCAGTCTAGATGCAGAGGAAGTTTTTTTGAAAAAAGGCTGCTTTTTTTTGAAAAAACCCTGTAGTCTAGACACATCCCTTGGGTGCTCTCTTTCGAAAAAAGTGGTTGTAGTCTAGATGCTCTTTTTCGAAAGAGGCTTTTTCTAAAGTATCTTTCAAAAAAGCCTCTTTCGAAAGAGGCTTGCAGTCTAGACATAGCCTCAATGTCTTCTCAGAGCCCACTAAGCAGTGGAAGTGTTAGTAATGCTGCTAGACAAATTGACCTCGTGTGGTTGGTCACCAGTCAGATTCTGAGGGTGCTGGACTAGAGAGGTTCAACCTGTAGTTTCCATACTATTCTCCATTCCATTCCTTATGCATACTCCCAGGTTTGGTCTTTTGACTGTATTCATATTGAACTGTGGTCTTCATTGAGGTGTTGCTAACAATGTGCATGATGTTGATCACATTCATTTAGAACCCTGTCAGGGGCATGAACAGTTTCTTTTTTCCACTGGTTGCTATTCTGTGGCTATCAGCACTGAACTGAATTCGACATCTTGCTGCCCATTTGCCTTGCTTACGTATCTTTGATGCACCCCACCATCCTGTCTGGACTTTACTCATCTAAGCAACTTTGCCATCTACAAAGTTAGCTACTTCAGAATTCGACACCCCCACTCCAATCACCACATTCTAGTCAATTATTAAACAGAGTAAATAACCCAACCTTGAACTGAACTTTGAGGCATTTTGGGATGTCTCTGTACAGGAGATAATATATTTGTATTGTTATTTCTTAATTAAAATGAGAATGAAACACAACTTTTCCCCTTGGTACAGTGCCCATAACAGCACTAGAATGTCTCTCGCTTATATTTCTTTAGATGCCCTGTTGCCATATCTATTGTCAGCTGACATAAATTCTCATGGCCTCAGGATTTTTTAAGGGGTATTGATTCTTTTGAAGAACTACATTTTTGGATGGTAATGACATGAGGAGCCAATTACATTCATTGCTCCTACATCAGTGCCAGCACAGTGGGTTGCAATTTTGGAGGAGTAGTCTATCAAAGGTCACTGCAACAGGATCAATGCTAACAACCTCAGCAAAGCAAATGTACATCTTTCTTCAGCTGACGGAAAATGAAAGCACTGTGTCTAATGAAGGGAAGGTGAGATAAGCACAGATGAATTTATTAACTGGCTTCTAAGAGCACTGGGAGAGAGCTTCCAAACTCTAGGCTAAGAGGAGGTCAGACTCATGCATTGTAATTATAGTGAAAGGAGAGTTGTGCTCGCTATTTTAGGTTTCAACTGGAGTAATTCTATTGGGCCTGATTCTCTATTGCCAGCCTCCTTTGCACTGCAGTGGGCGTAAAATGCTGCCAAATCTGAGAGGTAAACTAGGTGCAAGGCAACAGAAAGTCAGGAGCACCACAGCAGACCTCCCTCTAACTTACACCCCTGAAGCTAAGAAGAGAATCAGGCCCACCAGGCTCAGGAAAAGCACTAAGGGCCAGACTCAGTTTAGTGTAAACTGGCACAGCCCCAGGGATGTTGGCGTAAGAGCAGTTCCAAGGGAATAGCCACGGACGGAGCCATTTCTCTGTCACTGCATGTGTGAATCCCGTGCTTGGGAAAGCTCTGGAGATTGAAGTCCCCCCTTTGATCAAGTGCTGCAAAAGGGCAGTAGCAATAGAAGGCTCCCCACCAGTGAGCCTCATGCTTTGGTTGATTTTTGTCCTATACACAGACTGTGGACTTATTTTATGAGGGATAAGGGATCTTTCGAAAAAGGGTTGTATTTTTGAAAGATCGCAACTAGACTCTGTTTTTTTTCAAAAAAGCTCCGTTTCGAAAAAAAGTGGTGGCCATGTTTATGCTAATGAGGCACAGGATATTTAAATCTCAGCTTCATTAGCAATTTTGATGTGCCTAATCTGCATCCCTTTTTCGAAAAAGTGATGCAGTCTAGACATAGCCTCTGGTATGGGATGACCATTTCCCTGGGTGTGCATAGATAGACCCAGGAAGTCAGGGTTTCGGGGAGGTGCTGCAACACCGCCAGGTTTTCCACTCATCTTCCTTGAGCCCAGGGACCAACCCTGCCACTGGCTCCACCAGCCCATGTCCTGGCCTCTTGGGGTACATCTACACAGCAACATTATTTCAAAAAAACTAGTGTTATTTCGAAATAACTTAGTCCACATCTACACTGCAGGCAAATAATGTTGAAATACTGTCACGCGGGAGGGTTTCTCACGCTGATTCCTGTAATCCTTGTTGTACGAGGAGTAAGGGAAGATGGAGGAAGAGTGCTCTATTTTGAAATAAGTGCTGTGTAGATGATCCCAATTTCGTAACAAGCTCTTTCGAAATAAGCTACCCAATTGATGTAGCTGAAGTTGCGCTGCTTATTTCGAGTTAAGCCCTGCTGTGTAGACACACCCTTGGTGGCCCCTCCAGGATCCCACCAGCCCTGTCAGCATCCTCACCTCCTTGAGTTCTGCTGTGCCTGCAGGTTCTGCAGCCCCGCTGTTCCAAGTCCAAGTCACTGGCCCCAGAGGCTGCGCTGTTTCTCCGGGGCTGCCACCAGCCCAGGGCTTTGCAGCTGCCTCCAGCTGTGGCTTAGATTGCCAACTCTCCTGGTTCGGATGGACCAGATGCCATTTGCAGCAATGGCGTCCAGTCCGGTTCAGGAGAGCTGGCAGCCTTAGGTGTGAACCCAACCTGAGGTGGTGAGGGGTGTGAACAGGTTGGGGAGGAGGGTACAGCTCAGCACCCCCACTTTAAAAATACTTCCAGCACCACTGTGTGCATACATTGCTTAGCATAGCTGGGCTCTGATCACTGGTGGGCCTCGGGCGCTATGGCCGCACAGATAACAAGGGAGAAAGCAGTTTCACAGTCAATGTTTTATTTCATCCAGTGATCACAGAAGTAGGCACCTACCAGCCAAGGCAGCTGCTTCTTTTGCCCCCAGCCCAGGTCTGTGTTTTGCCCCTGAAGGTTCCAGGTTCAACACCCCATGCCAGTGGTGGACAGAAGTCCATCTCCCTTACCAAGCGACTCAGGTCCAACCAGGTCATTAAACCCACATACATTGAACTGTGGCTTTAAAAAGCAGCTTGTTTTTTTTTGTTGATGCTCTTTCAGGACCTGCTCTGGGGACAGGGATAGAAAAATGTGCAGATATGTGCAAATGCACCAGTTAAACCAGTTACGCTTTTTAAAAGACAAATAAGAAAGAGGCTTTTAGCCATTTAAAATACCTTTGGCAAAGACATTGTGACTCATCTCAAAGGCCATTTTTCTATTAGGGATTGCTTTAAAATCCCCTTTATTTCATTACCTACCAGGCTGAGCCCTGGGCTTGCCTGATGGAAGGAGCATCAGTGTTTGCCTCTTCTCTTGGATCTGGACGGAGTTTACAGCCAAGAGCTATAATTGGGGTCACTGGGGACAACAGACTATAATTTGCAGATGCTCTGAGATAACGTTCCTGCTGCAGGGTAATGACCCCCCCCCACACACACACAATTTCCAGTTTTCTTCTGCATCCACTCCTGCAAGCTGCTCTCCCTGGCTAATCTGCAGCTCCTGTGTGGAGCCTCCTTTAAGTCAAGGACACTCAGTCCACATGGAACAGCTTTTGGCAAGACTGAGGCTTTCAAATCCATGTACAGGTTGGACCTCCTTGGTCTGGCATCTTCGGGAATTTGCCGGATCAGAGTAGGTCCCCTGCCATGGACCCTCAGCCTGCTGCCCTCCCTGTCACAGTCTCATTCTACCCCAGAGGGGCTGCCTGCTGGCCCTCCCAAGCCCTGGCACTGCTCCAGCCCTGGCCAGGCAGCCCTGGCCCCACTATGGCTCCTGCTGGGTTGCGGCGGACCCACTGCGGCTCCTGTCGGTGGCATGTAGCCCTGGTCAGATTGCCAGGCTGCCCCAGTCCCTGCCAGGCCTCACTGCCTCTGCCAGGCTGCCACAGCGCCAACCCCACTGCCAAACCCTGGCTCCTCACCCACCAACCAGCTCCCCACTTCCGCTCCCAGCCCTGCTTGACCACAGATATTGCCAGACCAGAGAGTCCCAGTTTAGGGAGGTACAACCTATACACCTCACTGCTTATGTGTCCTGTATCTGTGCCTGATCTGTACAGCCTATGAGTCTGTTACAGCTCCTCGCTTGCAAATATAGATGTTGGAACATAAGAACGACCAGACTGAGTCAGACCAAAAGCCCCTCTAGCCCAGTGTCCTGTCTTCCACAGTGGCCGATGCCAGGTGCCCCCAGAGGGAATGAACAGGGAATCATCACGTGATCCCTCCCCTGTCACCCATTCCCAGCTGTGACAAACAGAGGCGAGGCACACCATTCCTGCCTCCCCTGGCTAATAGCCATTGATGGACCTGTCTTCCCTGAGTTTCTCCATCCAGCTCATGCTATAGAAATTGATGCTTTTTCCAGTTCTAATGGTCTCTGTGTTGGAGTAAGAGTTTTATATCTTTTTATATTTGCATTTTAGGTTTAATAATGTAGTAATGTAAAGTAACACATTTAACATTTTATTAATTAAGATCTTTAGTTAAATATACATTTCTTTGTATTAAAGTTTAGTGAGTTTAGTAAGTAAAGAGACAGAGTTTTGGTATTGTGTCTATGTTAATGAGATTAGAGGGATGCTCAAGGCTGGAGTCTTAATTGTTTGATTTACAATGTCTTTTGCTTTGCCCAATATGAGACACTGTTGTTGATGCTTTTCTTTGAAGGTACTTGTAAAGATTGTTTGTGTGTGAAAGTGTTATGTATGTGTCGAGATAAAGGTGAGAAGGTTATCCTCAGAGCCAGATGGCCAAGAAAGGAGCGGTGAGGCATGGGTGAAGACAGACTCATCGGCGTCAGAAAAACCATCAGTGTGTATCCATGGTTAGGGATTGGCAGAATTGACCGCTCTAAAGGTGAAGGGTGGGCACCCCTGAAAACAACTGATTAAATCTAGGACAGGATGACTTTCTCAGAGATGTTTGGAATGGTAAGATCAAAAGATAACACCAGACACAGACTGGCACAGTAAAATCCATAGAGGAAAGGATTATAAAAGCAGGGTGCTTTGCCATGGAACTTTGGGTTCGTCTTGTCACTAACTCCAGGAGACCATCAGATCACGACCGACAAAGCCCGGCTCCCCCTCTGTGACCTGTCTGTTTAGAGCACAAGATAAAGAGATCATCTTCTCCCATAAGATTTCTTCCAGGGTTTTCACTCTTGTTTTCATTCCTCCAACTTTAGGATGGGAAAAAACGCTTTTCGTCTCCAAACTCCTTAGGCAAATGCTGGGGTTCTTGATCACTGGTCCTTGCTAAGGCCAAACCCCAGGTGGGTTTATGTTGGCCCTGGGCTGGCCTTCTGCCCAGGGGTATGAATTGCACGTCAAGGCTTCTATCCAGGAGCCACCCATGGGTTCTGAAGGTTTGCCTGGTTCAGCTTTCCTGTCCTAGAGGGATTCATTTCATCACCCTCCTTTGCACTATTTCAGTTCCTTCCACAGCTCTGCTCTAACGAGAGGAACTATTTACTTTTGTTTAATTAGGTTCTTTTGCAGAGAACACTGCAATCGCTTGCTGAAGCTTGTTCTCAATGGTCTTCTGAGGACAGATGAGGCAGGGGCCAGTGCCCTGAGCACAGAACAGGGAGTGGGCCTTGGCTACCTTCAGCTCTCAGCTCCTACAGTGATACTGCCTGTCTGATCATGCACATCCCACTTCATCTTTCTGCCTTCATTTCCCTGCATGCCACATGAGCATAACTAAAATTCCTTGCTGGCCTCACAGGGGTGCTGGGAAATAAATTAGTTCTCAACTTCATCAAATGCTTTGAAGATGAAAAGTGCAACACAGATTGGAGTTATTATGAATGCAGTAATTCCTTCTCGCTTGTGCATAAAACCTGCTGCCACTTGGCAGCACATCTTCTTGCAATTGTGTCTGTACCACGACTCTTTCCTGCTCTTCCTCTTCCTCTAGGGCTTCTGATAAATTGATTAGGCCAAGGGAGAAATAAGTCCTCAGCCTGAAAACAGCCCCACAATTATGGCTTTGCAAGGGAGGGAGACGCTACCACACAGCTGTAGAGAACTAATTAAAAGTAGAAAGCCAGTTAACACACAAAATAGGCTGCAAACTTACTACGCCTGCCGTGTTAAAAGGATCATTAAAATTTAATCCTCTCACCTGGTTGTCTGGATATTGTATTCATCAGACTATAAGAGAAACAGATGCAGAACTTTGAAACATAAAGACAGATATTTGTGAAAATGAAACAGTAACATCCTGGTAATGTAACCCACACACCGGCTGGATGTGGTTCACTGTGCCTTCTAGACCACTTACAGAAAAACAGACTGAGTTTACTCTACAGCCTTAGCTGAGTGCCAGCTGACTTTTTAGCTCAAGCAATAGAGGCTCATGCACTAAGCTCCAGAGATCCCAGTTTGGTTAGGGTTGTGAGATGGTTTAACCAAAAATACGGAACACCTCCCACCAAAAAAAACACTGGGGAAAAAATTCTGTTGGGGGGGAAGGGTGAGACCAAAGTTGTTGAGAAAAAAAAAGACTCCGAGAGTCATTAAGCAATAAATAAATAAATAAAACAGCATGGCCCTTTCAGTGCATGCAGAGTCAGAATAGGGATAGGAACAAGGGAGAGGTTGAGCACTAAGACCCAGGGAAGGCATTGCTTCCCCTTTGTCTTCAGGCTTTTTGCTGGCAGCCGTTTTGTTTTCTTGATCAAGCCAGAACTCAGCTTCCCTGTGGAACCAGGTAAGCAGGGGGTCCAGGGGTGGGGGGGTATTGGGGAGGCTGGGGGCTGGGCCCAGTTGTTGAGTGTGTCATAGGGTTGCCAGGTTTCCAGTATTTTTGCCCCCTGGCAGGGAAAAAACCAGAAAATACCGGACATTTCAGGTGTCTGGTATTTTCTGAATTTTGTTTACTGGACAGGAGATGAAAATACTGGACTGTCCGGGTCAATACTGGACATCTGGCAACCCTAGGTTTGGTTCTCTCTGTTGGCTTTACAGTAACACAATATCCTAGTTTAATACTGGGAGGAAGAGATTCTAATATTTAGCTAAAGTTTTTAAAGAGCTCTGGGACATTGCTATTGCAATGTTTTTTTCATCAGTATAAGCACATCTGTTTCCTGCTTCCAGCACAAACATGTGAACCCACACCGCAGCCATCCCTTTGCATCCATGCAGAACGAGCCCAGAATGATCCAGGCACCTGCCCAATAGTCATGCCCGGTTATCCAGTCAGAATATCGGGCTGCACACAGAAATGTAGGCAACCGGCTGTCTCCACAGCTCTTGCACATTGACACCTGTCATGACCATGAGGGTTAGCCAGAAGCCTGGGGACTAATGGGTTAACTGTACCTAACCAGGTGACAGGCAGCCAATAGAAATGCAGGTAGGAATTTCAAACTGGGACAAAGGAAGTTTTGGGTTTTCCCTCCTGTGTCTCTGGCCAGTTTGCTTAGATACTGAGGGGGACAGACATCATGTCTCTCTCCAAGAAAAGACTCTTCACTATCTGTAAGTAGAGTAAAGTTTAGATAAATCCATTAGGTTTTATTGTTTTATGGTTTGGGAATGGGAATCTGATGTCTGTACATTTAAAAATGGGTTTTCCTCTCCTTTGTAACTAAGCTTTTGCCCCATGGGAGTCCCCCATGAGTATATTAATTGGTGACTTTTCCATTTAGTCATTATGCTTGGAACAGGAGTATTGTGATGATAATAAAAGTTCTTTCACTTTTTTTTATTAACCTGGTGTTGGTTAATTTTTTTTGTGTCCTGGTTTTACTTTAGGGCTGAGATTTCCCAAGTGATCTCTTCCCTGGTTTTCTTTCCATTACTTGCATGGTGGCCACAGATTTTTATCCCCAAAATCTAGGTTTTTAAGATTTTGGGGAGAATCCTGGAAAGATAAGGTTTTGGGGTTCTTCTGTGTGCCCCCACTTCTGCATTCATCGTGCCAGAGTGGGGAAGGAGCCTTGACAGCACCACTCCAGTGTGGCCAGTAGCAGGACAATGGAGGCCGTCTGAGAGTCTAACCCATAATGTCTGCCATGAAAAACGTGGCTGGGATTCAACGGGAGGCTGGCTTACAGCGCGCCGGGCTACCACATGCGGTGATGCATTCCGCAGACGCGATTAGCCAACGTCAGAAGCACATGTGTTAGCCAATGCGAGAAGCCCACTACAAAAAATGATTGGGGAATAATTATGTCAAGTTCATTCTGCTCTTAGTCGGCGGGGGCGGGAGGGGAGAGGGGAGGAGGGAGTATTTGTTGTTCACGGGCACTCAGCTGACTGCAGGGCTGAAGACGGTGTAGCGGTTCAAGCACATGCTTTGGTTTCATAATACTACTGTTTGATTCATTGCCCTACAGCAGGCTTCCTGTGTGAGCTTGTGCAAAGCAGTTAGACTTCTGTGCCTCAGTTTCCCCATCTATATAATGGGGATAATAACATTTCCCCACTTCGGGGGCTGTGATGTGAGGATGGCCTGAAAGATAGAGACACTCAAATACATTAGTCATGGGGGATATAAGAGGATAATGGTGCTCACTAAGGATGTGTGTACACTTCACTCTTAGCTCGAAACAAGTTACGCAATTTGAGCGATGCAAATTGTGTAGCTTATTTTGAGTCAATTTTGAAATAGCTTATTTCAAAATTTGGTGCTGTTGACACAGAGCCAAATTTCAAAATAACCCACTATTCCAAAATGTCCCTTACTCCTCATGGAACGAGGTTTACAGGGACGTTAGACTAGTGAGCCTGTAATATTTCGAAATAACAGGCTTGCTTCAAAGACATGGAATAGCTATTTTGGGATACCACATGTATTCCGAAATAGCGTAGCTGTCTAGACGCACCCTAAGGTACATTTTATATCATCTAAAGAAGGGGCAGGGAAACTTTTTTGGGTCGGGGGCCACTGACTCACAGAAAAATCAGTCAGGCAGGGGGCAGCAGGGGCTGGAGTGCCACCATGAGCTCCCCAATGTTGGGAGGGCCTGGTCCCCAGGGGCCAGATCCAAGCAAGCCAGGGATCGCATCTGGCCCCTGGACCTTAGGTTCCCCACCTCTGATCTAAAGCTTAGATCAGTGGTGGGCAACCTGTGGCCCATCGGGGTTCTACGTGTGGCCTGCAAGACATTTCACTAACCAGCTGCCAGATTCTGCTGCTTTCAATCTGTGTAGTATTTCTCCTACTAGTGACACACACGTAAAGCAAGGTCATGTGCCGTGAGGTGCATGCTGATTGCACACAACATTGACTGAGAGAGCTAGGCGCGCCCTCTGCAGCCAATCAAAGCGCTGCAAAGCAAATTCGGGACAGCCTGCAAATTCTAGGCACACAAGCACAATTAGCCTGGGAGATGGTCTCGGTACAACAATCTTGCAGCCCACTGAGAGTAAGGAAGGATATTCACATGATCTACTCACTAACCTAGGTTGCCCATCGCTGGCTTGGATACTTTATGGGAGTATTGCAATTCTCTTTCTGTTTGTGTGTGTGTTGTTATCTGCTAGTGGGCACAGAGATTATACAAAATATCTTATTACTAGCACACGCAAAGACTTCATCTTTTGCTCAGCGTGTGTTGCTGTAGCTGAAACAAAATCAGGAAGAGGCCCTGTTTGTGTGTGTATGTGTGTTTATATATTTGTTTAGGTGTCTAGCAGCATGTGAACTTTGTTGAACTGCAGTGATTTTTTTTTTCTCAGCTGGAAGTTTGTCTCTTAAACAGATTTCTCACCCCCCTTAAAAGTTTTACCTTTATGTGGCCCACAGGAGAATGTCAGAGTTCGATTTAAGAAATAGACTGAGCAGTGTCCTGTGTATTTTCAGACTTGTCCTAAAGCCCAATTGAATTTACAATTAAATTTAAAGTGTAAGATGAAACGGGACATATTACCACAGGAATGCTGCTCATAAAAATACATGTAAAATCTTTTCTTTCTAATGTTAAATTTCATTCTTCCCATAATGAGTCTAGCTCTCAGCAGAACTAATCTTCAAAACACAATTTGGTTTTAAGCGATTTTTCAGGCAAGGTTGGGTGTTGGGTTTTTTTAAAATGAAAACTGATATGAAAATATGTCTACACTGAAGAATTTTTCTGGAAAAACGGCCATTTTTCTGGAAAAACAATACATCCACACTGCTATTGTGTTCTTTTGACAGAAAGTCAAAAGAACAGAGGGGTTTTTCTGATGGTGCTAAATCTTATTCTATGAGGAAGAAGCCTTTTTCTGAAAAAGGTGTGTGTGGACATGGAAGAGAGTGTTTTTTCGAAAGAAGAGGCCTCCAAGAAAAAGCACAGGTGCCCTGATGGCCACTCCATCCACAGTAATCACAACTGAAATGCGAGATAGTATCCAGTCAATGTGGATGCTATCTTTCGTAAAAGCACATTGCTTTTTTCTTGCGCTTTTGCAGTGTGAATGCTTTCTTTCGAAAGAAGTTTTTCCAAAAGATCTCTTCCAGAAAAGCTTCTTCTGAAAGAAGCCTGCAGTCTAGACATAGCCTCAGAATGATATCAACAAAACAACAGTTCCAGAAATGAATGTTCACAATTGGTTTGAACGTGAGCAAGAGCAAAGCCCAGCAAGTGTAGACAAGGAGTTAAAAGATCAGGGTCAGATCCCTGCCACCATGCATGGGGGACAGGTTAAATAACATTGAGTGCTATGACTTGCAATGGAATATAAGATCCACTTATGGGACTATGATATCAACAGGGATGACTGGAATGCAGTTTCCTGTGGCCATGCCCCCCCAGGCTCCTAGGAGCTCCTTCCACAGGAGAATCCCAGCCATGGGGGTGAAGGGAAATCTTCATCTCCCTGTTTAGAACAGCCTTAAATCCTCTTTGCATGCCAGGGCACTGTGAAAGGACTTAGCAGGGCTGATGATCTAGTCCCCCACGGGAGCTGGGCCATAAACGTCTGTGACAAGAGGCTCAGAAAAGAAAGAATTGATGCAAAATGCTGGCAGGCCAGGAGCCATTGAAAAGCCGAGGCATTAGTACATCAGAACAGGAGGAGACAGTGACAGGATCAAGGATGTAGCCCAGAGTCCTCCCTCAAATCCTCCAGCCAACTCCATTTCTATCATAACCTTGCTGGCCACGGACTTCCTCTCACCCTATCTTGGCTCTGCTCGAATGCATGAGAACTTCTGCAGACCGGCTTGTCTATCAGTGTGACTCACTTATCTTTATTTCCTCCTTTCCCTGCCTCCCACTTCATGTTCAATGTACCGTCTAACTTAGACTAGTCTTTTTAGAGCAGGGTTTGTGTCTTCTTGTGTAATGATATTCTGCAATTCCTTGGCTGGCTCAAGAAAGCTGATAAACTTCATAACCAGAGATTTCACCTGTGACTTTCTCACAGGAAAATCATCAAGGGCTAGGCCCTTAGCTGGTGTAATCTTTTCTTGTCAATAGAGCTAGACTGATTCACACTAAGGATCTCCTCCCTTGCCTTGCTTGATTCATGGCCAAATAAACCCACTTTTGTGGTGTTTGTTTCGGGTGTTTTTGTATACAAGGACCCTGTGTCTTTGGTGGTACAGCCTCCACTTAGTGTATGTGACTTCTGACACTTCCTTTCCTGCAGTCTCTGTTACTAAGGTACGTCGACACTGCAACACTATTTTGAAATAACTAGCACTATTCCGAACTAACTTAGCCCGTGTCTACACAGCAGGCAGTTATTTCGAAATAGTATCTAAATACTGTCAAGCTGGAGGACTTCTTGCTCTGACTCCTGTAACCCTCATTGTACGAGGAGTAAGGGAAGTCAGAGGCAGAGTGCTCTAGTTCGAAATAAGTACTGTGTAGACGCTCCCTATTTCCAAATAAGCTATTTCAAAATAAGCTACGCAATTGAAGTAGCTCAGATTGTGTAGCTTATTTCGAGTGAAGCCCTGCAGCGTAGATGCAGCCTAACTATGTTATTAGCTTCTCACTTGCTGAGTTATGACTACTTTAGAGGGCAGAAATCATAGGCCCGATCATCATCATCTGGTGTAAATCAGTGCTGCTCCAGTGACTGCAGGATGTGGAGTCACATAAATAAAGCCAATTTAGACCGGCTTCAATAAAGCCAATTTAGACCAGCTGAGGATGTGGTCTGTATTGTCTTATATTGCTGTAACTATATTGCTATTTATGAAGTTAACTGTTACTCATTCCACGAGGAGTAACTGTTAATCCGAACTAAGGACTTAATTCGGATTAACTTTAAACTGCCGTGCGTAGCCGCGGGCAGTTCGTTCGGACTAAGGGGGATTTAAAAATGGCGGCCGGACGGGAACATGCAAATAAAGCCCGGGATATTTAAATCCCGGGCTTCATTTGCAACCCTGGTTCCCTGATTTGCCTACCTAGCTTGAACTAACGAGCTAGTGTAGACATACCCAGGGGGACAGACAAAATGTCTCGCTCTAAGAAAAGACTCTTCACTCTCTGTAAGTAGGGCAAAGTTTAGATAAATCCGTTAGGTTTTATTGTTTTATGGTTTGGGAATGGGAATCTGATGTCTGTGCATTTAAAAATGGGTTTTTCTCTCTTTTGCAACTAAGTTTTGGCCCATGGTGGAATCCCCCCATAAGTATATTAATTGGTGACATTTCCATTTAGTCATTATGCATGTAACAGGAGTATTGTGGTGATAGGAAAAGTTCTTTCTCTTTCTTTTTTACTAACCTGATATTGGTTAATTTTTTGTGTCCTGGTTTTTACTTTAGGGCTCAGATTTCCCAAGTGGTCTCTCCCTGGTTTCCTTGTCATTACTTGGGTGGTGGCCACGGATTTTTATCCCCAAAATCTAGGTTTTTAAGTTTTTGGGAGGAAGTTTTATACCAAAGCCTGGAAAGTTAAGGTTTTGGAGTACTTTTGTGGGCCCCCACTTTTGCATGTATCGTGCCAGAGTGGGGAATAAGCCTTGACATGGCCTTAGCTCTTCTAGATTAAAAAGCCATGTTGTATCAGAAATCTCCTCCCTCCCCTCCCCTTTCTCCCAGTTGGATCTCTTCACCACCAGACAATGAACTTTCTTATTCTCCCAGCCTTGTACGGACATATGATGAAGACTACAAATAGTTTAGAGTTGGCACTTTCCCCCAGCTGTTACACTGTACAAAAATTAATCAGACTGTCTTTCTGCATATGTTTATGGGAGCATCTGAAAACAACCATGGGACAAGAGAATCAATGTACCCGTCACTGTCATAAGTACATTGTGTCCAAGAGTCTTTTCTCCTATGGTTGCTCCCTGCTGCTCTTGTAAGTATAGGCAGGATGATAATTGATTTCATTTGGGCACAGCATTACAAACCCAAACTATCTGTATGCTTCACATGCCCCTATCCCACAATGGGAGAATAAGAAAGTATGTTGTCTGCTAGTCAACAAATTGCAGCAATCTGAAAAATTACAACAGGGAATTGCAGAGTTAAATTGATAGAACAAAAGTGCAGCTGCTGCTTTACCAGAAGCAATTGGGAGCCATGAAAGCTTTTTCTCCTTTGATCATGAGAGCTGGGGTGCACTAGAAAATGGCAATTGTGACTCACAGAGAAGAGGCATTTGCCTCCTGCATCTTTCAGACCCTTCTCCCAAGAGTTTGTGATGCAGGGTCTCATTCACTGGAACAGTGCACCGCCCTCCATTCATAAAGTGAGAGCCAAACCTCTAACCACGGGACTTCAGCTTTCCCTACATCACCAATGGGCAACCAAGGCTAGTGAGTGGGCCACAGCAGTGGTTCTCCTTCGTCTCAGTGATTCGGGGTGATCTAGCTCTGGGAGGGAAGGGGAGGAGTGGGAACAGAGCACGAACCAGCTCCAAAAGTGCTGGGAAGTTAGTAAGTAGAGGCCTCCAGTGCACGAGAACCTTGGAGGAAGGGGACAGGGAGGGGGTGTGCGGCCCTCAGGTTGAACCCCAATGGGCTGTTGGTTTTCCACAACTGCTCTACATGCTTGTTTTTTTGTCCCTAGCTTCTGTCAAGCCCTAGTCCCCACTCGCTATTTTAATGGACTATCCATGGGAAAGATTGGACTTTAGGTGTAAATACAAATTGTTACGTGAGGCAGGAAAATACCCTATCTTAATACAACGTATTAATGGAAGAGCTATTTTGGAGGACAATACAGATCCGGTAGCCCCTGTGATGCAACTGATTGGTGCATTTGGCTTTTAACTGAAAGGCTGGGGACTTGAGCTCTGCCTCACAATGGCTCTATGGGCAGCCAGGATGGTCCAGTGGTTAGGGGATTCTGTTCTCTGCTTTGCCATGGTCTCTCTGCGGGACCTTGGGCAGGGGACTTAGAGTGGTATTTCCTAATGCATATCCAATCCATCTGTCAGCACTCCAAGAAAGACTGTGCCACTAGCCCATGAGATCAGGTAGATTCTCAATGCTGATGATAGAATTATAGAAGATTAGGGCTGGAAGAGACCTCAGGAGGTCATCTAGTCCAACCTTTTGCTCAAAGAAGAACCAATCGCAATTAAATCATCCCAGCCAGGGCTTTGTCAAGTTGGGACTTAGAAACCTCTAGGGATGGAGATTCCACCACCTCCCTAGGTAACCGATTCCAGTACGTCACCACCCTCCTAGGGAAATAGTTTTTCCTAATATCCAACCATTGCTCCTGGTGCTGTCATCTGTCACCACTGAGAACAGCCTCTCTCCATCCACCTTGGAACCCCCCTTAAGGTAGTTTAAGGCTGCTCTCAAATCCCCCTTCACTCTTCTCTTCTGCAGACTAAATAAGCCCAATTCCCTCAGCCTCTCCTCCTAAGTCGTGTGCCCCAATCACCTAATCAATCTCGTTGCCCTCTTCTGGACGCTCTCCAATTTGTGCAGTTTCTGTAGTGGTGAGGAGGGGGGAAAAACAGGACACAATACTCTAGATAAGGCTCACTAGTGCCAAATAGAAGGGAATATTCACTTCCCTTGATCTGCTGATAGTGCTTCTATTAAAGCACAATGTGTCATTAGTCTTGGCAACAAGGGCACACTGTTGACTCATATCCAGCTTTTTGTCCACTGTAATCCCCTGGTCATTTTCTGTTGAACTGCCTCTTAGCCGGTCAGACCCCAGACTGTAGCAGTGCTTGGGATTCTTCCGTCCTAAGTGCAGGACTTCGCACTTGTCCACGTTGAACTTCATCAGATGCCTTTTGATCCAGTCCTCCAGTTTCTCTAGGCCTGTGGACCCTATCCCTGATCTGTGCTTATATGTCCCAATTCAGCCCTTTGGTGACAAAGATTCAGAACAGATTCTTGCTATGTCTTGGTAGTTAAGAAGTAAACACAACCATTCTCCATTTTGGGCCAATGTGTCAAAAGCTTGCACTGGTGATCATTCTTGCTGACATTTCAAAGCCCGTGTAGCAATGCCTATGTGGATGACAGCTCTAGAATAAGCATGTTCTTCTGCAGAATGTTGTAACATGCCTTCTGAAGTTATACTGTTTGATCCACGATTTATTATGTACCCCGACACTCTGTCACTCCAGGAAGCTTCCCTTCTGCCTCACACACAAAACTCCCAAACAGTGAGAGTTAGCATCAGAGCCAAAAGGCTCTCCCCAAGCAATCTCACTCGTGCCACTTGCGCTGTTCTTGGCTCTGCAATTACAATTTGAATATCCAGTTTCAAATCTCAGCAAGGTTTTAGGCACAATCAATGTAACGGAGTATAAGCAATTATACTAGATAAGCCTAAAATCTCTCTGAGAATCCTGCGGTGCTGTAGGTGATCGCTTAAGGTCATTTTTATCATTCCATAAGAAAAAAAAAACATTTTCCTTTTAATTCATTATCTATCTCTTCAAGGGGAAAACTGGTGTAAAAGTAGGTTACACTGATTACTGCATGTTAAATGATTAATTAAAACTGATGGCCCTTGGGCTTGATTTTGATGTTCCAGTAATGTAAGTCAGTAGTAACTCGAACATGGATGGAGTTGCTGGTTTATAGCTGGCACAAGAGAGAAGACAAGTTTAAAACCTTGGAGGAGAAAAATTAAGGCTGGATACTCAGCTGGTGTAAGTCAGCGGAGCTACACTACTTTTTCTTCACCAGCCAAGAACTATTCCTTTCACTTGGAACAGGACCAACTTCACAGTGTAGATGAAGGGCCAAAATCCATCCATTTCACCTATGCAAGCCTTCGAAACAAAATGGTGTTGCAAGGTTATCAACAATCAGAATTTACTTCACATTACAGTGGGTGCCATGAAAATGAAAAAATGCTGCCAACTCTTCTGTGGCGGGGCGCTTGCCTCGCCCCAGGAGAAGAAGGGTTAAGACAGTCTGGGAGAGGCTGTGCAGAACCCTGCCCAATGAGAAGAGAGCTCTTAGAGAGCCAATCAGCAGAGGGCTTGCTGGAACAGCCCAGATATAAAGGCCCGCTGAGCAGAGACAGTCTCTCCCTGGAGGGCAAAAGCGGAGGACTGGTTGCCTGGGGAGCACTGCAGAATTAGCAGTGCAGGGCATTATAAATGTAGATGTTGCCTTCTCTCTACCTGGATACTTGTGCAGCTCTGATTCCCACGTGTGGGACTTCACAGTACTGTAAGCAAATGGGTGACTTGCCGCCATAGGTCCTTTCCATCCCTGGATGTTTGGTACTTCTTACACTGCTAACACGTGTATTTGTACTTTGTCACCGTGGACTATTAGAAAGATTTAAGATTGTGGAACAAATTTGCTACGGATGGCTATTGGATGCACTACATATGGGAAGAGACTCTGATGGTCTGTCCAGTTGTTAGTGGGCAAGTATCCCAGATCATAAAAATCACAGTCATAAATGGAACTGATCAGCCCCTATATCAGCATTTTAGGGGAAAGAAGAAGCTGTAAATAGGTCAGGGAGATCCAATGAGTCTTCACAAATAACACTGCAATGGAAAGGAACCTGTAACAGCTGTCACTTGGTGTTTTATACGCAGATGGCTTCTGGCTCTGTTTCAATCCAGCGCTTTCCATCCGTGTTGAGCTTACTCGAGTATGTGGAGGTTTGAAAAATATTCCTGAATGAAAAAAGGTGGAATTCTGAAAAGCTTCACAACAGGATAGCGCCCCACTGAGTCAGAAAAGATGCATGTTTGAAATTTGATTACCCAACCAGGGCTGTCCTTATGGTTTATGGGGCCCTGCACAGTGCTATTAAACTGGTGCCCCAATGGGGAGGGGGGCATTTTTTAGAGATGTGATTTTATAATCTTCAGCCACACACTAATGAAATAGTTTTGAAACAAATTTTAAACTAAGGTCCATTCGACTAACACAGTAAATTCCAAAACTGACAGTATAGACCCAGGGTTGGCAAACGCCTGTCAAATGGTTTCATTACCACCTGAATGGCTCTTTCACAGGTTCAGTGTGTTGCTAATAGGCATGGCAGGCTTTTTCACTCTTAAGTTCACTAGATCCTCTCCAGAGGAAGCAAAGCCACAGAACAGGGCTAGAAAAATAGAGGTGGGAGGATGTTAAGACCCAGTGGTGCCCCAAATTTCCAGGTGCCCTACGCAGCTGTGTATTCTGTGTGTGGGTAAGGACGGCTCTGTACCCAACACATGGAGAATTCATGGGAAGTCATTTTGTGCTGTATCTCTGTGAAAGGGCCCATATAAAATGGGAGCTGGCAAGCAGCCCTTTAATAGATGAGAAGTTAAATCCTAAGGAAAGGGGTTACATCGTTAAAACCAAATGATGGAGTAGTATTGCAAATCTCCCGCTAATTCCATATGTGTGAACACATAGGGATAGGTTCCCTTTTATGCTGTGGTCGTGTACACCGCTCTGCCAGGGCAAAGGGGTGTTTTGGCCGGTATAACTGTAATTACACCCACCTTACGGAGCTGGTCAGTAAGCTCTTACCCTGCTAGAGAGGAACAAAGTGGTCTTCATGTGAATGAGAATGTGACATGGTGGCCTATCGGTGGTTCATTACTGTCTCATACTTCATACTGTTATGATGCATACTGACAAGATGGCATGTAACATATCATTGGACTGCTAATAACTCACAGATGATAATATTTTTGCATGATGTGGGTACAGGATGTGTACAAAATAAGGGTATGTGTTAGAATGATGTTCTTAATGTCTTTGGCAAGCAGTGCCTAAGTACAGGTTGTCTTAGACAAAGTGTATTTATTTGTCTGTCCAAGCCTGATTGTCAGGCAGAGACACCAAAGGTCCTGTTACATCTAAGGTAATCCAAGCTATCCAGCTAACATATGGGGAGAAGAGAGCATGGCATCTACACCTTAGCAAGGGAGATAAACTTTTACCTGGGCTATAAACAAGGAGTCTGAGCCCCAAATGATAAGTCATTGAAACAACTGCTTGTATGCAATATTATTATTTTATAAAAGTGTATCACGTATGACAACTAGTTAAACTTGTGTAATGAAAGGTATGGATGAACCCTTTAAGAAAAGTTGTGACTGCTCACTAATATTCTTTGAAATCTGTGACTAAAAGGCATTTAAACAGTTTCCCTTCCAGACAGGAGAGAAGGCAGCTGTCT
The DNA here is from genome assembly GCA_032595735.1 of Pelochelys cantorii. NCBI lineage: Eukaryota > Metazoa > Chordata > Testudines > Trionychidae > Pelochelys > Pelochelys cantorii. The sequence continues at coordinate 253,127,104 of CM064327.1, read as the reverse complement.
ACCTATCTCCAAAGACATTTCAGCTTGGTGTGAGTAGAAACAATGGAAGTCCTATTTACATTCAAATCAGCAGGGCTTTAGGAAGCCCACAGGGAGGGAGGAACAGCATGAGGTCATCCTAAGACTGAGGACAAAACAGTGTATTTTGGAATGATCAAAGGAAAGAAGCCATCTTGGCATCTTTTGCTGGACAGACACAAGACGCAGAATTCTTGCAAGCTGAGAAAGATGGGTTCTTCAGCCCAGGGGGCTGGAGTTTCCAGGAACAGAAGACTAGTGAGGAAACTACCTGCCCAAAGTTTGTAAATTGCTGAAGTAAGGACTTGGCCATTAGAAAGTGTGCTCCTACTTTTGTGTGTAGCCCTTTCCAATTATAATTAATCTCAGTGCCGCTTGAACTGAAACGAACTCCAATTAAAATGATAATTGTCTCTTGTCTCTTTAAAGGCACACCAAACCTCATTAATTCTTTGTGTTCCAGGAGAGGGCTGAACATGTCAGTGTAGATCAGTGTTTCTCAAAGTGGACTGCGGGCCCACTTTGAGAAAATTGCTACCAGGTTGCTCCAGTTTATCTAACAGCTCTGTAGCCACGGAGCCTTGCTGCTCCCATTGGCTCTGGGTTCACCATTTCCAGCTAAGAGGAGCCACAGGAAAAGAAGGGTCATAGAGAAATCCTCCCGGCAGGCTAGAGTGGCTCGCATGGAACCAGCCAGTCAGGAGCCAGGAGGGACTACAAAAGGAGCTGCAGGACTAGAGGCAGCTCAGTTGCAACCCAGACCTGGAAGGGAAAAGGTCATGGGTAGCTGGCTATCAGCAATAGGGATAGTTCTAAGCAGAGAGCCATTGAGAGCCTGATGGACTTGAAGATAAAGCCCTGAGCTCAGGGCAAAGGAGTTGTCTCCAGGAGGGGAAACCCTGGGGGCACCACTCTCATTCAAAGCGTGGCTGCAAACGGAGAGAATGGCATTGATCTGACAGACACCCTGCAGCAGGCACTGGGATGGGCCCCTGTTAGACGTGTACCTAGGAAGGGGATTGTGACTGCACAAAGAGCGTGACTCAGCCGGAGGGCCGAGGAGCCGCAAAGCTTTTAAAACTGAGGCAGTGCAGAAACGCGCACTTGGTCAAAGGGGGCATTCATGGGAGGTGAGTGCTGACCCTGTTACATGGGGATATTAAGGAGGGAGGGTGTTCTGGGATCACTAGGTTGGTGGTAGCCAGAAAGTTGCTGTGATATAACTAGTGTGACCAAATACACAGACAGCGAGTGAATGTTGTGTGTTGGGTAAGAGTGTCCAGACAGGGAACTGGAGTAACAGAGCATTTCAAAGCATTCAGGGTTACAGGAGAACTGGCGACACAATTCGCTGGTCCGGGTTGCACCCAAAATGTGGCAGAGAATCAGATTCAAGAAAGCGAGGAAACAAATACTCTGTAGTAGAGTTGGGTGACAATGTTCAGGCTTTTTTGTTTAATTAAAAATACAGCTTGTTTGATCTGAATCTATTTGTGAATTTGACACAGCTTTAAGCCATTCACAAAATAGTCCGAGGCATTGGTGCTGTTTTTCTGGTTCCTGGAAGCCTGATCTGAATGGTTGGGGCAGTCCTCGAGGGTGTAGAATATCTGAGTTTAAATCTCCACCCTGGAAGAAACCCACCAACACTCTTTTTTTTTTCTTTGATTCAGCAGCAAATCAAGATTTGGTGTGACCAAAAACTGGGGACAGGTGGGAATCAAAGCTGCCACTGAACTAAAAAATCCGGTATTCACTCAGCTCTAGTCTGTGTTTGTTCTTAACCTCTGGCCCTGGTTAACTAATTTGAGACCCTATTCCAGTTTAGCGATGGTAGACACCACCCAGCTCCTGGCCACTCACGAGTAAGACCACCTCACCATGCCTATTTACATCGATAAAGCCCTTTGCAGAAACATCTTCTACCTCCAGGCCTCCTCCACTGTTAACTCTCTAGTCTCCTCACTGGAAGCAGAAATCCAGGAAGTGGGGCCAAACGGCAGTTTTCCAAACAAGAAATAGGGGAGAATCTTGTGTCTGTTGGCAGGAGTTAAACACTACCGTGGCCTGTAACTGGAGCTGTGCTCCTGAGAGTGAGGTTTACTGGTGTATTCTGCTAACCCTGGAAAGAAAAAAACCCAACTCTGTGCACCAATATCCAGACCCACCCATGGGAGGGGGCAGGTAAAGGGAGCAACTGCACTGGAGCCTGCCCTTTAAATCACCACTGGAGTCCCACATGGTGCACTCCAGGTAGCTTCAAGGGTTGGTGGGAGGCCGATGTGGCATGTTCTGGGCTGTGCTGAGGGCTGGCTGACGTGGCTCTGCCCCTTCTGCCTCAGTTTACACCCCTTCCAGGAGAGCATACCCAACCCCCACCTTGCTCATGGGCCCAGAGTAGCTGTTGGCTCTTTTGCCGACAGCAAAGGCTGTTACTGAAAATGTAACAGGAATCTTGAAATACCACAGGCTTCCCCCTGGTCTCACTGAAGTCAGTGGGAGTTCTGCAATCGTAACTTGAGCCTCCAGGAAGCCTCTCCAGCAACAGGGAAAGGTTCATAATACGGGCAGACTCCATCGACAGGGAGGGGACAGGAAGTGTCAGCTTTAATGTAGTGCAAATCCTACAGCCTTCAAGCAATTACAGAGCCGTGCTTTGTGTCCTGCAAGCTAAGGGACTACATCATTCCTGAATGGTGCTATCTCTCCCCTGACTGTGGCAGCCAAAGCCAGGCAATTTCCTCCTGTAATTGAGCTTGTTTCTGACCTGAGATGGGCTGTGAGAAATCCATGTGTAATGGATTTCCTCTCGCCAGTGGGGAGTGGAACAGCTCACTGGAAAATGCACAAGCAAGGAAGGGACCTGAACCCCCGGGCTATTACATTTTTACCCACTTTTTTTGGAAGGAGAATGAAATGAATAACTGTCCAGCAGGACTTGCGTTAATCTGTTGGCAGGTTGGGATTCCCTGCGCTGGGATGGGCTGTGGCATTGGACATTATTGGTGCTCAAGGACAAGCTGTGACAGGTGGACCTTTTGCCCTCCGCAGAAACAGGGCAGAGTTGCAGCCTTCGAGGGGTGACTTAGAAGCACCATCCCTCCCCTTGCTCCAGGGCAGCACAGAGGGAGATGGCAGCGTGCACCCTGCCCATCCCCTGCAACTCTGTGGCCTCACTGCGTGGGGGAGTGGGAGAAGGGACTAGCTGGATCTCTCCCAGTCCAACCTTTCTCACTTCCTTCATAAGACATAGCTCTCCCGCTTTCCCAGCCCTGGGCACACAGGATTCATGAACAAAGCAGTCCCAGTGCTCAGCCAATGTCACGCACAGGTTGGATCTCCGTGGTCCAGCCCCCTTGGGACCGCTCCGGTCCCAAATGAGGGAATTTGCTGGATCAGGGGAGGTCCACGGCCATTGGCCTCTTGGGACACTGCCCCTACCTCTGGCTGGCTCTGCTCCAACCCCTTTCACTTGCCTGGTGATTCTGTCTCTTTTCTGTTTGGTTTCATGAGAAGCAATCCCATTCCAGGCACATCCCCTTTTCCTGGAACAACCAAACCCTGACCTTGCTTTAAGTTATGATAAGAGGAAACTCTATACTGAATTTGGTGCTCCTAGCTCTTACCGTTTAGGAGGAGTTCTTGACTAGACAGACAGACTCTCTCAAGTATACAGTAGGGCTACGTCTAGACTGGCATGATTTTCCACAAATGCTTTTAACGGAAAAGTTTTTCCGTTAAAAGCATTCGCGGAAAAGAGTGTCTAGATTGGCACGGACGCTTTTGTGCAAAAGCACTTTTTGCGCAAAAGTGTCCATGCCACTCTAGACGTGGTTTTGCGCAAGAAAGCCCCGATCGCCATTTTAGCCATCGGGGCTTTTTTGCGCAAAACAAATCTGAGCTGTCTACACTGGCCCTTTTGCGCAAAAGCTTTTGCGCAAAAGGACTTTTGCCCGAATGGGAGCATCAAAGTATTTGCTCAAGAAGCACTGATTTCTTACATTAGAATGTCAGTGTTCTTGCGCAAATTCAAGCAGCCAGTGTAGACAGCTGGCAAGTTTTTGCGCAAAAGCGGCTGCTTTTGCGCAAAATCATGCCAGTCTAGACGCAGCCTAGATGTAGTAACTATCAGCTGAACTATATTTATTGATCCACTTTTGATCATTAATGTCTGAAAAAACTTTATTCGCCACAGCTTGAAAAGTAAAATATGTTAATCCCAGGGGTGAATCTGTCCTACCGTTTGGTTATATTAAATTAGATAACTTGATCACATTCCTTTTGAGCATTTCCTTTGTAGGATGCATATTATCCCCAGACAACACTTTGTAACTTTATTAAACTACTTTAATATTCCACACTGAGAGCTGTTTTGGTAGTCGATAGTACTTATAAGCATGGGCACATCTTTAACAGCTATTCATATGCTCTTGTAGGAACAAAGGAAATAATTGAGTCACAGATTTTAAGGCCAGATGGAACAATTCAACTCTGCTTCTAGTCTCACTACTTACATAATCTTTAGAGGTGTAGCCGAGTTAGTCTGTAACAGGAAAAACTTTAAAAACCCAACAGTCTAGTAGCACCTACATGTTTTGTTAGTCTTTAAGGTACTACTGGACTTTTTCTTGTTTTTTTAAGTTTTTACTTACTTAATGTAAGCTGAAATTTCACCCAGTTACTCCTGCACTAAACTCAATAACTGACATTTAAGGTTAGGATTTTGCCACAGGTATTTTTAGTAAAAGTCACAGACAGGACACAGGTAACAAAAAATATCACAGAAAAACCTAGGTCTGCCCCCGACGCAGGGCTGACAGCCCCAGCCTAAAGCCCTTCCTCCCCCAACACAGGCGGAGATCTGATAAAGTCATGCAATGTGTGGCCTGCGTGACTAAATCATGTAGCTGATGAAAGCATCTGTCATGAATCAGGGGCTCCTGCTCAGACAACCTAATGGGCACAGCTGGTCTGGAGCAGGCTGCCTGATTGGCTGTCACCTGACTGGCTGTCACCTGATTGTCTGGAAGAGTCAATGTCACAGCTCTTATGGCCAGCAGTGACATTTGGGAGTTGCTAAGCACATTTGCCATGGCTGTCTTAGCTCGTATGCCTGCTTTCTCCAGCCTTGTCCCAGCCCTACTCCTGCCTTCCCTCACTCCAGGTAACTGAGATCTGACCTTTTGCGCCACTTCCTGACTTTCGGCTCTGCCAACTAGCCCGTGCCTCTGTCTGGGCTCGAATACCAGGCATATGCCTCCTACTCAAAACACTATGGTTACGTCTACACTACAAATTTGCTCGGCAAAAAATATGCTAATGAGGGATTTATTCGCATGAGTCGCGATTTCATTTGCATATTTTCTTCCAATCCGTTTTTGCACTGGGGGTTTTGCGCAAAAACAAGGAGTGTGGACATTTTCTTTTTGCGCAAACCTCCCTTTTTCTGCAAGATCCTTATGCCCCCAAAAAGGAGGTTTACCGATCTTGCAGAAAAAGAGGTTTTTGCGCAGAAAGGAAACATCCACACTGCTTGTTTTTGTGCAAAAACCCCAGCGCAAAAACAGGTCAGCAGAAAATATGCAAATGAGATAGCAGCTCATGCAAATGAGTCCCTCATTAATTATAACATTGCAATGACGGTGCTTAAGTTCATCCCCAGGCCTTGAGACCTCTGAGCCTGACCTGCTACAGTGTGATTGTGTAGTCCTGCAGTACACCTTCCCATCAGCTGAGTCGGGCCACCCATTTTTATTTGTCAGATCCACAAAACAGCTCCAGTGGCTGGGCAGATGGAGAATCTCTGTTGCTTCCCGGTAATAGAAGGGTGTACGTCAGACCTCCAGCAGGAGCTGGAGCAGGCTGGGGGAGCGAGTGCGGCCCCCAGTATGGGCTATGCCACTGCAAAGCCCTGGCTGCTATTGGATTCTCAGGGAGCACTCCGTTGCTAGACACCCGCCCCCGCCTCCATGTTGCTGCCTGGAGCTGCTATGGAATGGCAGCGGCCATTCTGGCACGGAGCCCATCTCCTGCCTAAAGCAGCATGGAGCAGGAGGTGCTGGGAGACTTCCCTGGAGGGGCTGCAGAGAGATGATGAACCAGGCCCATGTGTGCATTAAATTCTGCCTCTGCTCTCCCACCCACAGCTGCTGTAACAACAAGGCAAGACACATCGGGATACCCTGGTATGAAACGGGTGGAAATGGGATTAGAATCCAGTCCCTGCAGAGAATATAGCCTACTACATCCCCTCTCAAATGTAAAAGCTCTGAATTTAATGCAGGGCTTTTGGACAGGGCTGTATTGGAGCTCTCGAAAAACTCTCCCGCCGTGGAAAAGGGACCCAATGTGCTTTTTCAAAAATGTGCGATTTGTTTAAGCTGCAAGCACTCTTTCCCTTAATCTAAATGAGATGTGGACCTGAACATTTCACGGTATGAACTGCAGTAGGCATTTTCATGCCTGTAATATCTGCGAGGCCAGGCCTTGCTGTACCATCCCATCCATAATGTTAATTGAGTGGCAACAGGGGCACGACACTTTACAAAGCTATAACCCATTCCAGGGTGGATAAATGAGAAGGGCAAAAGCATAGTCAGTTCAGAGGCTGGAAGCAGATTATTGCTACGAAAAACCACCGACTCGCCTACTCTGCCTGTGTTCTAAGCAACGGGCTTGGCGAGTGCACGGTAGTGTTGGAGTAAGAGTTATATCTTTTTATATTTGTATTTTAGGTTTAGTAAGGTAATGTAATACATTTAACAATTAAGCACTTTAGTTTTATATATATATATATATATATATATTTTTTTTTTAAAGTTTAGTAAAATTTGTAAGTAAAGAGACAGGAGCTCATATTGTGACTATATCAATGAGTTTAGAGGAGTGCTGAAGGCCCAAGTTTCAATGTGAATTGTTTTGGTTAAGGCTTAATTTACGTCTTTTGGCCTTGTGCAATATAAAACGCTGTTGTTTATGCTTTTCTTTGAAGGTCCTTTTAACAACTGTTTATGTGTGAAAGTGTTATGTATGTGTCAAGATAAGGTGCTAAGGTCATCCTCAGAGCCAGATGGCCAAGGAAGGAAGGGTGATGCGGGTGAAGACAGACTGACCAGCGTCAGAAGAACCATCAGTGCGTACCCATGGTCAAGGATTGACAGATTGGCAGATTGACGGCTCTAAAGTGAAGCTAGCACCCCTAAAGGACAATTGATTACAGGATGAGCTTTTCGGAGATGTTTGGAAATGATTAACATAAAAAAGATAACACACCAGACACAGACTGGCACAGCGAAATCCAGAGACTTCAACAGGGAAAAGGATTATAAAAGCAGGGTGCTTTGCTATGGAACTTTGGGTTCTTCTTGCCACCAACTCCAGAAGAGCATCGGATCGTGACCGACAAAGCCCGGCTACCCCTCTGTGATCGATCTGGCTGGCCACTAGATCAATCCAGACTCTGGACTGGTAACTATAACATCATCTGGCGGGACTATGTGTATGGTGTGTGTGTGTGAGAGAGACTGAAAAGCATATGCTACTGTTGTATTCTCAATAAATGCAGCGTACTGCCTTTTCCCCTATAAAAGATCTCGCATGCTTTGTTTAAGCATAACAGTAGCAAGTACAGAGAAGGGAAGAAGCAGAACGTGGGAAAAAAGTATTGAAAAATATAATGGCAAGTTTTAGAGCGCTTACCCACCATGAATAGTCACCAAGGAAGGGCTGTGTCCTTGTTTTATGGGTGCAATATGTTTGTCCTCAGCATGAAGCTAGAATGCGGCAAACTAAGCAAAACTGACTCGGGGGTGGAAATGGAACCAGGGAGCAGCAGTGAGATGAGTAGTGGTATCTTACTACATGGGGGATGGCCCTAATTGCTGCAGTACTCAGCTACAGGCTGCAGCTACGTATTCTGCAGCAGTCGCTTCCTGGCTCTTCCTGATAGTATGGGGAGCTTCTTGTCTCTGTGCGCCACGTGCTCCGTGGTCTGCAGTGTGTGAGTGTATGTGTATGTCTGTAACTACTTAAACATTGTAGTTACAGAGGCCCTAAATCAGCCGGGTATTTAAGCCTGTGCAGGCCCGCCAAGGAGGTGGCGGGGGCAAAGGAGGCAGTTGTCCTGGGGCCTGATGATTCAAAGGAGCCCGGGGTTCCCCACTGCCATCATTGGTACTGTGGCAGTGGCGACTGGAGCCCTTTAAATCACCGCTGGAGTGCCACATCACATGCTCCGAATGGCTCTGAGGACTGGGAATATCCCAGTCCCGCCTCTTCCTCCCAATGCCCCACCCCTTCCAAGAGCACGAAGCCGGGCCCCCTCCCCCTCACACGCACACCTTGCATGGGGCCTGAGGAAGCTGTCGGCTCCCCTAACCTTGTGCCTAACTTTAACAGCGTGACTAGTCCCCGTGAAGCCCAGGTGCTTAAGGACGGGCCCGTGCTTACATATCTTGGTTAATCAGGGCCAGGGATCCTATTGCAACATAGAAGGCTTGCCTTCTTCAGGGCTGCAGATTTCTCATGGGCGATTGCTCACCGTCACAAAACGTCAAACCTCTCATGCCTACCTTTCCCAAGCCCCAAGAGATCCACCTAGGGAAGATGAGGGGGAAATGGAGTAGCTAAATATGGTCTCTTGTTCTGGTTCTTGGCTGCGCCACTGGGGGCATGTCTACACTGCAGCTGCAAGTGTTGTTTCCAGAATGGGTGGATATACACGCAATCACTATAACTGAACTAGTGCGCTGAGAATGGCAGCGTAGCCACAGTAGCAAGCTACATGCAGTGGTCTAGTTGCCTTAGTACAATCCCTTCTGAAAGCCTCAGTCTGTACTCAGATGGCTAGCACAGGCTGCTGCCCACAGGGCAGTAGCTACAACTGCTATTTCTAATATTCCCGCTTGATAACTATTAATGCGTGTACATCTAGCCGAGCCGGAGACTGCCCTTCCAGCTGCAGTACAGCTGTACCCCTAGCAGTGGCATGATTTTGGGCAAGCCACCTAGCCATTATGTGTCTCATTATGTGTGATAATTGGGTCCACAGATTTGCCTTATTTGTGAGCTCAGCTGTAAAAGTATGAGGAAGTTGATAAGATGTCAGAATAACCTAATAATAAATGTTGAGTGGAAAAACTACAAAAGGGAGACAGATGGAATTAGTCCAAGCAAAAAAGTTTCCTAATATAACTTATGGGTCCAGAAATTAATGGACCAAAATTCATGGGTCTACCTATTCATGGGTCTATATTAAGTCTACCTAGTGGGCAAAGTAACAAGGGGAGGAGCTATTGTACCAACTGCTCCTTTGGAGGTGTGAGGGACTGCACGTCTTGAGCCCTGGTCCACAGGACTCTAAAGCCCCTAATTCAGACTACCATTACTCCTCATTGCAGGAGGAGTAACGGTAGTCTGAATTAGGGGCTATAGTTCGAACTACCTAGCCCGTGCCACGTGTAGCCGCGGGCAGGGAGTTTGAACTACCGGGCATTTAAAAATGGCGGCGCCCGGGAACATGCAAATACAGCCCAGGATATTTTAATCCCGGGCTTCATTTGCAAGTTCGAATGACTACATTAGCCACCCTAGTTCGAACTAGGATGGCTAGTGTAGACATACCCTATATGATTACTTACCATTCCCCCCATTGTTGTGTCATCTGCAAACTTTGAACTGAACCTGGTATTCTATAGGCATCCAGTGTAGTGAGCAAAGTGGTGAGGGAATGTGCTCTCAGCAGCAGATGCTACAGAGAAGCGAGGCTATTGTATTCTGGACTAAGATTATGTCTACACTGCCCTACAGTTCAGACTATGGGGGTGGGACTAGCCGTGAGCACCAAAATGTTGTGGTGACTCCCCCATTTAGATGCTGCAGACATAGAGTAAAAGGTTCCTACTGCACATGAATGCAGTCCCGTTTGAAGAGGACTGCACTAGAATTTTTAGTTCACCCTTGCAGCATCCACAGGGAAGGATCACAAGAGAACATTCTGGTTTGCGTTGCTCTGCAGACCTTTGTAGTCCGAACTGTGGGGCAGTATTGACAAGACCTAAGCAAAGTTTTCTTAAGGCCATGGTATCAGCCTTATCCCAAGCCCAGTAAAGTCAATGAAAACCTTTGCATTGAATTCACTAGGCTTTGTAAGAGCAAAGGGCATGAGTCAGCTAGATATATCGAGTTTAATCCAGTATGGGAATAACAAAAAAATGGGTAATTGCAGTTAAGCAATCCTGGCCTGATCAGAAAAGGGCACACTGTTCTAACAAGGTTCAAGTGGAAACAGGAAACATGAGCAATCATGGCTAATTGGAGGCTTTGAGACCCGTATTCAGCACACACAGTTCACAGAAGAGAGGTTAGAGATTATTTAGGTGTGTTCAAAGCATCCTCTGAATTGCTCACTCAAGAATCGACACTGGTGGAAACCTTTTATCAGGCGCCATTATTTTCAGGGCAAGTTGGATTCCACTGAAGTGCGGCTTTGAACATCGCCACTTTATCCGTCATTGCAGGTGGCACAATCCCCAGTGACAGGTCAGAAAGGGAAAAGGCAGCGTGTTCTGTAACAACATGACAGCTGTAACCTCAGTGCAGGTGCATTCATCACGTAGCATGTCAGCCGAGGCACCTGCGGGGATGCAATTTTCCCCCAAATCAGAGGGTTGGCTTCAATTTCTGCATGGCACGGAATGATAAGTGTGACTCTGAAAGAAAGTTCCAAACCTGAAACAAACAAGAGGGTTCGAGTCTCTATTGATTGGCACCATTCCTGGGACTTGGGTCAGTGCTGTACACACCCATGGTGAGTCTTGGCTCTGGAGGGCAGGAAAGATGTGGGGAAGGGGAGTGGAAGCAAGCCCAGAGAACACAGTGACCAAGGGAACCCAGCCTCTTGACCGACAGGATATTATTGTTAGCCATTCAGACTTCCCCCATGTCTGAATCTGGCCCATGTTTCTAAAAAAACACCCTATTCAGATGTGCTGCTGAAATCAGGGAACTTTGCTTTTGCGAATACCAAAATCACTGTTTTAAAATAGAAAAAGCAATTTCCAATTTGCTAGAAACACATGAGGAAAAAGATGCTTCCGGAAGACCAGATTGAAATTGGGAGCATCAGTCACTGGGCTTTTACAGGGCACAGTCACAAACAGCAGGATGTGTGTGACTGTGAGAAAAGAGAGAACACTGTATCTGAAGGTCTAAAAATAACTGTGGCAGGAGCAAAGGCTGTGGAGTTTTCTCTGACATTGAACAAGGCTGGCTATAGTCTCGTACAGTTGAACAAGGAGGTGTAAGGAACTGGTAGAGACTTCATTGTGTTGAGTTTGAGGACAGCTTGTGGAACAAATAGAATCTGGACAACGACCTGGCTGCTAGGTTTCTTTTCACTTTTAGTTCCCTTTTTGTAGATGGGCAGGGCCAATCAGAGGGAGAGCTAGAAGGCCCGGGCCTCTCAAGCTCAAAGGGGGCCTCAAATTTCGACGTTAATTTTTTTGATAACGTGTGGAAGCAGGACAGGTAAAGAATGATCACTGTTCAGCTATGGGACAAGCGCATTTGAATGGGCTCGCCATTCTTATTATCAACTGTGACATTGCACAAAAGCCAGACTTTCCCTCAGTAATTAGTGTATTTGCACAGAAAAAGGTTAGAAAAAGCATATGTTAAAATAAAATTATGTCAAATTACGTCTCACTCTTTTTTTGGTGCCTCATTTTATTTTAATTATAGCAAGGGGCCTCAAAAGCTAGAAGTGACCCAGGCCTCTCTGGACCTCTGAGAGGGCCTGTTTAGATGGGCGCTATATTTGTGTTTTTACAGTCTTCAGGAATCTCTCCTCTCTTCCATGACTTTTCAAAAATAATACGCTAATGACTCAGGGTATGTCTACACTGCAACACTATTTCGAAATAACTAGTGCTATTCCGAAATAACTTAGTCCGTGTCTACATGGCAGGCAGTTATTTCGAAATAATGTCAAAATACTCTCAAGCTGGAGGACTTCTTACTCCAACTCCTGTAACCCTCAGTGTACGAGGAGTAAGGGAAGTCAGAGGAAGAGTGCTCTATTTCGAAATAAGTACTGTGTAGATGCTCCCTATTTCGAAATAAGCTATTTTGAAATAAGCTATGCAATTGAAGTAGCTCAATTTGTGTAGTTTATTTCGAGTTATGCTCTGTTGTATAAACACACCCTCAGACACCTCCTCAGTCAGTTCTTTGAGTATTCTAGGATACATTTCTTCAGGCCCTTGTGTCTTGAAGACATCTAACTTTTCTAAGTAACTTTTAACTTTCCCCTATTTTAACTTCTGAACCTATCCCATTTTCATTGGCATTCGCTAGGCTAGGCATCCAACTTTCTATGTGAAAACCAACACAAATCATCTCTGCTATTTCCACATTTTCTGTTCTTGTTTTTCCCTCTTCATTGAGTAACAGTCCTACCCCATCCTTGGTCTTCCTCTTGCTTCTAATATTTTTGTAGAATGCTTTGTTATCCTGTATGCCTCTAGCTAATCTGAGCATGTTTTGTGCCTTGGACTTTCAAAGTGACCCATGACCAATCTAGTGACTGTCACGGCTGATTACAGTGATATTGGGAAAAAGAAGTCATCACATTATAATATGGAGATATATCTAACTCATAGAACGAGAAGGAACCTTCAAAGGTCATTGAGTCCAGCCCCCTGCCTTCACAGCAGGAACAAGTACTGTCCCTGACAGATTTGCCCCAGTTCCCTAAATGGCCCCTTCAAGGATTGCGCTCACAACTGTGGGTTTAGCACGCTAATGTTCAAACCACTGAACTATCCCTCCCCAATCTGAGTGGGGGGAGGTGGGAGTTCTCAGGGGAAGAGGCGAGGCAGGGGAGATGCCTTGGAGGTCCCATTACCAGCCATTAGAAAGGTGGCAACTTACCCCCCCACATACACACACTCACTGAAGTCATAGATATTCCTATCGTATAAGCTGGATTCTTCTTATTGCCTCTGTCTAAAATGTTCTCTCGTGTAGGTTACATAGCAACATCTAGCAACTTTACAGGGTTTCTCTGGTGACTTCCTGTTATGAGGAGTTGGCCATGCTGTGTTGCTGGACACAAGCACCATGAGGGCAAGCAGTCAGGGTAGCTGCTTTGTGAAAGGCCATGCACTCTGTGTGGGTTGGAAGAAGACGGGTCCAGGAGCAGAAAAACAGGCTGTTTTCCCTAAATCTGAAGCACTGGGCAGTAGGTTGGTGTTATTATTAGCTCCTTTTACAGGGAAACTCTTAGAAATGGGACATATGGAAGGAAAATAATGTCTTTTATATTCATTCTATTCTTTAAATGGTGTTTGATTTTAGTCAGACTGCCTTGGGCCAATTTTTTCAACGGGGGATGATGATTTACCAAATTTTCTTTTATTGAAGTGTGATGACAGGGAAAGAGTCATTCATTTTGCTATTCTGGTTTTGTATATTTCTTGTAACAGGCTATTTTTAAAGCTATGTACTTAACTGAGTGGCTGGTTAATTGGTTTCTGCCTAGCCAAGTGGGTGATTTCAGCAGAGGAGGTGGATGAGTCTGCATTCCAGCTGAAATTTTCTGCAAGCAAATGAAGGGAAAAAGTTGCTTTTGATTCAGCAGACTGTGTAGATTTGGTGATCAAAGACTTAGCCTAAGTTTTTGGGTACACTGAGTTTCTTCTCCCTGTTTTTCTGTGGGGATTTAACCTTTTAAGATTTGGGTTTTTTTATGTCTATGTATAACTATGAAGATAAGGCATGTGGCATATAGAGTAGCTATGCTATTATTTATTATGTTTTATCATAGGATATTATAAAGTTGATACTTAAGAATTAAGTTCATTCCTTTTGCTCTTTTGAACTTGATTGTGGGAAGGTTGACCGTATGCAACCTTTGATGAAAATCATCCGTGACTGAATTTTGGTTCTCCAGGTGCTTTTCTATGGCAGTTGTGTTTTTTCAGGCAGTGGAGAAGGGCAAGAATTCTAGCACCCAAAACCAAATCCACAGGGAAAGCTTGGAATTACAGTACATCCACAAATTCAATTCATATGCTAATGGACTCAATCGAGATATAGGCTGGTAGGGACTCTACCATGGAAAGTGCTAACAGCATTCTGAGTGGTATCCTTCCTGTCTCAGCAATCTATCTATTGACTGTGATCTTTATCTGCTTAGGTTTAAGTACCCATTCTCCAGATACTTAATGATGCCCTGTCCTCCTCCAACCCCCCTTCCTCTTTCCTTTCTCTTCCCCTCTCCTATTTATTCCAGTTTTCATATCCCCTACTCATAACTCTGGTCATCTGAAGAAGTGGGCTGTGCCCACGAAAGCTCATGATACCATCTACATGTTCTATTAGTCTAGAAAGTGCTACCAGACCATTTGTTTTTTTTTTTTCTGTAAGGGTATGTCTACACTACAAAGTTAATTCAAAATAACAGCCCTTATTTCCAATTAACTTCAATAGCGTCTATACATGCAAACCGCTATTTCGAATTTAATTTGAAATAGCGGAGCGCTTATTTCAAATTTGGTAAACCTCATTCCACGAGGAGTATCGCCAAATTCAAAATAGCTATTTTGAATTAAGTGCTGTGTAGACACTTAATTCACAATAAGGGGCCTCCAGCCCTTCCCAGGGAGCCCTGGTGGCCACTCTGGGCACAACCAGGAAAACTCATCTGCTCCCCCCCAACCATGGAGCCCTTAAAGGGGCAGACTCTGGCCACAGTGCCTGTGCCAGTTGCAAGCCTGCCAGCACACAGCCAGCAGACCATGCACCTGGCATAGGATAAGCCAGCAACCCGCTGCCACCCAGCCCTCCACCGCTCCCCAGGACCAGGCTGGCAGCTCCCAGGAGCCTGCCAGGGGCCGCAAAAGGTGAGCGCCTGCCTGGTCTAGTGTGGAGATCGTGGACCTCATTGAGGTTTGGGGGGAAGCCTCCAATGCCCACAATCTCCGCACTAGGCACAGGAATGCGGCCGTCTACAACCGCATGGCTGACAGCCTGGCCTCCAGAGGCCACATGCGCAGCCAGGAGCAGGTGTGGACTAAAATAAAAGAACTGAGGCAGGCCTATGCCAGGGGATCCCAACCAGGGGCTGACCCAGATGCCTGCCCGCACTACGAGGCCCTGGACCACATCCTGGGGGGTCAGACGGTCCGTGCCCCCCTGCTGGTCATCGACCCCGGGGTGGAGGGCCCTGCCCCTGACACAGGGGGAGAGGAGGAAGAGGAGGAGGAGGATGGCCAGGAGCCTCAGCAGCCTACAGGGAGCATGCCCTTCACCAGGACCCCGAGCCATACCAGAGAGCCTGTCAGTGGTCTCATCCGAGGCTGGGGAGGCCTCCACATGTGAGTGCCATCATGGTTCCCTTATGTGGGGCGGGGGGGGGGGGGGAGCCCAGGGACCGTGCGCGTCGGCTTTGCCGACCATGGAGCAGGCGGCAACCTGTGCCTCTGCCGTGCCAGCCGGGACATGTGGCCCCAGCTGGGTGCCATGAATGTGCCCTGGCCTGTTTCCCACACGCATCTATGCGTGAAGGCACATGACAGGCTCCTGACCCCGGGGAGAGACCCTGCAAACTGCCCTCCCTCCAGACGCCCCCTCTACACAGAGGCAGGGCACATCTTCCCTCCCCCCCTGCACACCACACTATAGGCAGCACAGGGGCTGGGGTGCAGTCCTGGGCCAGCTCACACTCCTGGGGATAGCAGGACGTGATGGTGTGGAGACCTGCCGTCCTCGCCTTGCAGAGGGGGGCTGGGTTTCACCCACTGTGTCCCCAAGGAAAACTGACCACTTCTCTTGTCTCACCACAGCCGCAGCACCTGCGAGTGCAGGACGCACCACCCCACCTGAACCATCCACCCTTACCCGGGCCAGCAGGTGCACCCGCAACCAGGAGGAGTTCCAACAGCAGCACCTGCAGTTACAGGGACGGCAGGTCCACAGCCAGGAGCACTTGGTGCAAGAAGACCTGCAGCTGCGGCGAGAGAGCTTGCGGGAGCAGGGCCGTGCCCTCCACAAGCACCTGCAGACCCTGGTGTAATGATTGCGGCCTCCTGCTGCTCCAGCCCCTGCGGCCGCCCCAGGTATCGCTCCTCCTCCCACCCCTGCTCCCCCTCCTGCTTCTTCTGCCCCCCATCACTCCTGCCCCACCCTCCATACCCACTCCCCCCGGGGACGCCGAGGCCCCCGCACCCGCAGTGCTGCGAGACAGGAGGGCTGGCAAGACCCCCCAACCCTGAGCTTCCCCTCCCCTTTCCTCCCCTTGCCTCCCCCTTCCAGCTCCCTCCTCCCAGGTTTCCCCTCTCCCCTCTCCCACCCTCATTCCCACCTCCCCCCACCCCAGTTATGTTAAATAAAGAGAATTTTTGTGGCAACATGGGAAGGAGGTGGGGGTGGAATGTAAGTCAGAAGGCCCCAGTGGGGCATGCCAGGGGGACTTCTGTCCTCGTCCACTTGGAAGCTCTCCCGCAGGGCTTCCCGGATACGGACAGCCCTCCAAAGGGTCTCCCGGCTGGCAGCTATGTGGGGCTGTGCGTACTGGCCAGCCAGGTGGTCAGCCTCTGCCATCCAGGCTGGCAGGAAAGCCTCCCCCTTCTTCTCACATAAATTGTGGAGCACACAGCACGCTGCCACCACCTGAAGAATATTGTGCTCGGAGAGGCTGAGGTGGGTGAGGAGGCATCTAAATCGGGCCTTCAGTCAGCTGAAGGCCCCCTCGACCACAATGCGGGACCTGCTGAGCCTGTCATTGAAGGCCTGCCGGGAGGGGTTCACGTGTCCCATGTAGGGCTTCATCAGCCAGGGCTGTAGGGGATAGGCTGCATCCCCCAGCAGGCACGCTGGCATGTCCACGTCCCCGACCCTGATGTGGCGGTCAGGGAAGAAAGTCCCGGCGTGCAGCCTCTGGCACACGGAGGAGTTGTGGTACACCTGCGCATCATGTGCCTTGCTGGACCAGCCCACATTAATGTCTGTGAACTGGCCCCGGTGGTCAGACATGGCCTGCAGGATCACGGAGAAGTACCCCTTGCAGTTGATGTAGAGGGAGGCTTGGTGTTCCGGGGCACAGATGGGGATGTGCATCCCGTCGATTACCCCCTCGCAGTTGGGGAAGCCCAGGGTGCCAAACCCCTGGATGACCGCGTCCAGGTCAGTGAGGTGGACAACTCTGCGGAGCAGCACCCTGTTGATGCCCTTGGCCACCTGCAGAGAGACACACAAAACTGAAGGTCACTGGGACGCCCGGGTGGCTGGGAGTGTTTGTTCCCTGCCACTGCCCCGCGCCCCACTCCCAGGAGCAAACCCTGCTGCAATCCTGGCCACCGCGGGTGGTCTGTAGCATGGCTGGGACAGACCGAACCCTCCCATAGAGGGCACTTACACCACCTTACCCCCATTTTCCCTGGAGCAGCCCATCTCCTCCTTGCAGCCCCCACCCCCGCTCCTAGCCCAGTGGCCAGTGACTGCCGTACCTGCATGAGCACTGCTCCGATGGTGGATCTCCCCACGCCGAACTGGTTGCCGACAGATCGGTAGCTATCCAGCGTGGAGAGCTTCCAGAGGGCGATGGCCACCCGCTTGTGGAGGGGAATGGCGGGCCTCGTGTGTGTCCCGTCGCTGCAGAGCAGGGGCGAGCCACTCGCAGCGCTCGAGGAAGGTGTGCTTCTTCATCCTGAAGTCCTGGGTCCACTGTTGGTCTCCCCAGCACTCCAGGATGATGTGGTCCCACCAGTCGCTGCTGGTGTCCAGACATCAGATGCGGAGGGGCACGCTGGTGTCCGGGTGCTGCTGCTGCTCCTCCACGGCCCCCAGGGGGGACAGGGGGAGGGCCAGGGGGCTGGCCTGCAGCAGTTGGTGCCAGGCAGCCTCCAGCAATTGCTGCCAGGCTTGCAGCAACACATTCAACATAAGCGCCAGAGTGCCCAGGGGCAGCTCTGGCTCCATGGTGCTGAGTGCTGTGGTGTCCCAAATGAGAGCGACCAAAGCAGGCAGAGAGGAAAACGCTTTGCTGTCCCTCAGCAAGGTAGGCAAGAAAGCAGGAAAGCTGAGAACTGGCTGTCCAGGGGGGGTCCCTTTAAGCATGAGCCTCACAAAGCAGCTACTGACCTGATGCCCTGCTGGAACCAGTTTCAGCTGCCCTTAAATGCAATCCAGCATCCAATCAGTGTGGACGCGCTATTTCAAAATAGCAAAATGCTATTTCGAAATAGATTTTGTGTCTAGATGCATTATTTCGAATTAGCTTAATTTGAATTAACTATTTCAAATTAAGTTAATTCAAAATAGCGCTGTAGTGTAGACATACCCTAACAGATTAACTCAGCTACCCCCTGAAGCTCTTAAATAATGTTGATAGTCCCCCTGCATGCCTACCTGCCAAACTCTCTTTGAAACTCTGGCCCCCAAGTGCAAACCTAAATCTGTTAGGCCTTGTGTGCATGTGTATGGTTTTATACGTGCTCCATTCAATTGGGAATCACTGTTTGCAATTGATCAGGGAAAATATTTGCTCTTTAACGAGATAGTTTTATCGTATTCCTCTCCATCTGTGCCTTCCCCAAACACTGCTTAGCAGCAAACATTGGATGACGTGCTGCAGTTTTGGAAAGGTTGTTTGTTGAAGAAAGAGTGTCCGTGACTTTTATTTCAGTGCCTGACCCCAACGGTCTCATTTGGCATCAAGTTTTATGGAAGCAAAATTAAAATTGCAGCAGTGATTGCAAGAGAACAACTCTTTTAATCAGAAAGCCTTTTACAAGCATATGATAAATTGCTGTGCAAAATGTAAGCTATTGCATGCACAGAACTCCCATGGGCATTATTGGGGGTTCCATGTTCATGGAGATTGAAGGACCGGAGCCAAGAAGGTAGTGGGGACTGGAAGAACCTCCCACCACATCCTTCTATGGGGGCCACGACTAGGAGTTGCCAGGAAGGGACCTTTTCCCAGCCCGTTTCCCTTTTACAGGAGTAAGGAAGAAATGAAGCCTGGAGCACATGGGGGTAGGAAGGATTCACAAGATGGAACAAAAGGAATTGGAGGGTCGGCAACTGAAAATGAGGCCCAAGGAAGACTTGGTACTCTTTCTAACTATGAGGATGGAAACACTCATGGTGAGGCATGAAGAACTGAGCAAGAGGGTATTTGCTGATGCTCAGTAAAGCGGGGACAGATGGTCCAATGTTTAAGGTTCAACCCCTTGCTCTGATACCAACTCCCTGTCATTTAAGGCTTGGCTTCCTGATGCTTCAGTTTCTGCTAACTGGCCCAGGGGGATCCTGTGGATATGACTAGGAGTCTTCTAATGTGTGTCAACATCGTGCTGTTTGAAGCAGTCCTACATTCTGGGCCTTTTGTTACATGAGACCATTAGCACTTCTCTGACTGATAAGGACAAAATTGTGACATGACCAAAGGTCCCAGTTTCAGGGGCCAGAATGATGCTACATTTAGATACAGGTTGAACCTCTCTAGTCCAGCACTCTCTGGTCGGACAATATCCGTGGTCCGGCATGATTTTAATTAGCCAGATGTCTACTTATTATGGGTGTGGCCATGTTTCCTACGGTCCCATAAAGTTTGTTTATAGCCACCAGTCCTGAGTCCATGTTCTGTGCTCTACCAAATAGAATATTTAATGGAACGATGAACAGCATCCTCAGAATAGCTCTTTATTATGAACCCACGTCCATTTTTAAGATTCCATTCAAAATCTTTCAGGTTATAGGGATGAGCAGCTTTCAGTTTTCCAAGAATGGGATGGGATTCACTGTTTGGGACAGAGTTAGGCTGGGTACCACCAGCTGAGTTTAGGGGGCTGGAGCACATGACCCAGGAGGAGAGACTGAGGGATCTGGGTTTGTTTAGTCTGCAGAAGAGAACAGTGAGGGGAAGGGGAAGGGGGAGGGGTTGATAGCAGCCTTCAACTTCCTAAAGGGAAGTTCCAAAGACGATGGAAAAAGGCTGTTCTCAGTAGTGGCAGATGGCAGAACAAGGAGAAATGGTCTCAAGTTATAGTGGGGGAGGTCTAAGTTGGATAGTAGGAAAAACTATTTCACTAGGAGGGGGGTGAAGTGCTAGAGTGGGTTACCTACAGAGGTGGTAGAATCTCCATCCCTAGAGACTTTTAAGTCTCGGCTTGACAAAGCCCTGGCTAGGTTGATTTAGTTCTGATTGGTCCTGCTTTAGGCAGGGGGCTGGACTTGATGCCTCCTGCAGTCTCTTCCAGCTCTATGATTCTATTCTATGACTCTATCATTTCCAGTTCCTCCACTTTGGCCAAAAGCTATGGTTTTTGGTACAGGGAGCCACCCAGCAGTTCTGGGGTGGTTGGTGAGAGCTTTGATGCTGTAACTGGGTCAATGGAGGTGGTTAAGTTGGACTAGGTTGAACAATTTATTGCTGTGGCTATGGGACAGATTGAGGAGATGGGATTTGCTGGGGGGTCTCAGTATTCTGTGCTGTTATTTAGCTCTGATTTACCCCAAATGTCTTCTAAGAGCCCGGTAAGCAATGGAAGTGCTGGTAATGCTTCTAGACAATATTGACCTCCCGTGGTTTGGCAAATTCTCTGGTTCGGCCCCGGTCAGGTCCAAGGGCTGCAGGTTGCCCATCATTGCTTTATGGTGAACACACAGTGTGCTCTGAAAGATGACCAGATGTACTATTAATGACTCTGTCATATTCCAGTGAATTATAAATAAGATTGCCAAGATTTACATTTTCATGCCTGATATTCAGAAAACAGGTTTTTTAGTTACACAGAAGAGCACTTGGGAAGTCTTTTGATTCTAAGAAGGTGGGGAAAAATTACAGGTTTAGAGTTAAAAAAAAAGGCAAACTGGATCTTTCTTTCATGTGTTTTTTTTCAATCCAGATGCACAATATCATTGCCAAGTGGATGTATCCTTTCAAAGGAACAACAGAACTCATAGTGAATAGGGATATATCCCATAATAATTCAGGGCTGATTTTTTTTTAACCTTAGTTTAACTCCTATGGAACTGCCATTCCCAGTTTGGTGCTGTAATATACCCAATCATTTCATTACCACCGAGAAATGGCAAATGGTTTTGCGCTGTGAAACCTGAAAACCCTTGGGCTAGACTCTGAACTCCATTGAAGTCAGTGCAATTACAGCAGCGTAAGACTTGAATAGGTGAGATCAGAATAAGCCACAAGGCTTCTGATGAAACAGAAGCAAAACTGAGTACTTCCAGCATTTTGACACACACCAATTCAGAGCTATCCTTACCATACGCATGCAATGACTCTGCAGCGGGGGCACCGGCAGAATCTGGGAGCTGTATTTCAGTCAGTCCTGGGATCCAGGGCACATTCAGATGACTAAAAGCCACCTTTGTTCCCCTCTCCCCCTGCCCTGGCTTTTACTGATCACAGCACGATCAAGATGAAGGCTGGCTCAGTGATTGCTGTGCTAGCCTAGAACCATAGAGACCCCATTTCAATTCTTTGCTCTACTATTGGCTTCATGTGTAAACTTAGTCAAACCCTGTAATTTCTCTGTGCCATGGTTCTTGGTCTGTACAATGGGACCAATGGCACTATCCTATTTCATAGGTAGGGATGTTGTGAGGATAATAAATACTTGATGAATACTTAAGAATTCTTATTCAATAGTTTCCTCCTCGGGATGGAGGGGCTCCATTTTTCTGTATTCAGCTTGAGACAGCCGAAAGGGGCTTGATTTCACATGAACTCAGAACCCTCGCCCGATAAAAATCCTGGCCCTTTAAAAACATCCGAAGCTGGGCACCCCAAATCACTTTGCCAAATGTTGGTCATAAGGATGAATTCCTTACTAAGTCCCCAAGCAAGGGCTTCAGGGAACCTGCAGATTCTTCATTCTAAACAAGCTGCAGTTGGAGCTCAGTAGTTTAAGCCATCTCTAACTGCTCTTCTTTGAGCCGGGCTCTGTGTGGGCGAGAAGGAGAGAAAATGAATTGGAGTCTTCTTTGCAACAAACTCTTTCAGTCTCCTTTCTTCTCCTTTGCTAAACATTAATATGATACAATACAGCGGCTTATTTCCTTAGCACTTAGCATGCTGGCTGTAAAATGAATGTGCTCTGGCAGAAATGAAGCCTTTGTGTTCTCTCATCAACACAAAATACGAGCAGCCACATGCCTACCATTCTCTCTGTTGGCAATAGGAATGACTCTGGCCCGAAAGAGCAGCTTCAGCATTTTCTCCTCCACTAAGCTAGGAAGATGAGGCACACTGGAGACTCGAGACAACTGCCAAGAACCTGTGAGGCTGACATACAGCTGCCAGTGAAATCAGGGGTGGAATATAACAAAGGATACTTGGAATTTTACTTTGCAAATGAACAGAACAAGTCTTTTAGGAATTATTTAATGCTGAATGGAGGTTTGCTCCCACCTAAGCTATGTCTGAGGCTACGTCTACACTGCAGGGTTTTTGTGCAAGAAGTCTTTTACAGAAGAGTACTCGCGCAAAAGCACGTCCACACCTCAAAGCGCATCGCTTTTGCGATGCACTTTTCCACAAGAGAGTGTCCACACTGCATGGACGCTCTTGTGCAAGAAAGCTCAGAGCTGCTGTGCTTTTTTGGATAGGCTCTATATGTTCAAGAAACCCCTGCGGAGCGTCCACACATGCCTTTTTGCGCAACAGCTGTAGTGCAAAAAGGAGCTATGCCTCATAGAAGGAGGTTTACCTACACTGCAAAAAGCCCTCTGTTTTGCTGTTTTACTGTTGATTTACTTGCGCGAAAGCATGCTTGAGGTGTGGACACTCCATGGGTTTATGTGCAAAAATGATCACTTTTGTGCAAAAACCTTGTAGTGTAGATGTAGCCTTAGTCATTTGGGAGGAGGGGGTCTCCACTTTTGAGGCCCAGACTGAGATCCTAAAACTGGACCTATTGGTTGTATATCATAAGAAAACAAGCCCTAAGCTTGTATTGCAGTATTGCTTCCCAAGCTGCAAAACTCTGACCCTCCATTTTAGTCCTGCATGAATCTGAGGTAAATTCTGCTTTGGGCCCATTTCTACATTTTTAGTTTTGTTGCCATCATTACCAATGTGAGCCCATTTCGCAGTAACACTAAGAGCCTGACACACCACGCAGATGGCGTAAAGGAAGCAAAAATGATCCCCTGATAATGGCCCTTGTGTTAGGTCCTTTTGGACAGAGTAGAGCTGGCATAAGGTCCGCTTCTAGTCCAGGGGTGGCAAAAGGGCCTCCACGGGCTGGATCCGATCTGCCAAGCAGGTTTATCCAGCACCCTCCCCCAGGCCAATCAGGGCCTGGGGACGGGGGAGTGTGCCAAATCTCCTCCCCCGCCAGTGCCATGTGCCCCTTGCTGGGCAGGGAGAGAGAGACTTTGCACACTCCCCCCGCCCCCATGTCAATCAGAGTCTGGGAACAGGGGGAGCACGCAAAGTCTCCTCCTGCCCTGCAAGGGGCACGTGGCGCTTAGAGTTGACCGCCAGCTGCTGCTCAGCTGGCGGGTGACTCTAAACGCATTGCCCCCTTGCAGGGCAGGGGCAGGGAG
The DNA here is from genome assembly GCA_032595735.1 of Pelochelys cantorii. NCBI lineage: Eukaryota > Metazoa > Chordata > Testudines > Trionychidae > Pelochelys > Pelochelys cantorii. The sequence continues at coordinate 253,103,509 of CM064327.1, read as the reverse complement.
TGAAAGACTTTGCATGCTTCCCCCGCCCTCAGACTCTGATTGACTTGGTGGTGGGGGGTAGGAGGAGGGAGCACACAAAATTTCCTCCTGCCGCCAGCCGTGCGAGCACCTAGGGGGAACTGAGAGCTGTTCAGAACAGCTGGTGGTACTCGCTGGGGGGAGGGAGGGCAAAGACTTCATGTGCTCCCCCCAGCCCCACGCCAATCAGGGTCTGTGGGCGAGGAAGCACACAAGTGTCCTGGCTCCACCCCTTGTGCCCAAGGCCCCGCCCCTACCAGGGCAGCCCGGGGACACTTCAAAAAATTTCTGAGGTGGCCCCCCCCAGCTAAAATTATTGCCCACCCCTGTTCTAGTCTCAAGCATAGGTGGCTTATCAAAGGGAGGGATGCAGATGAATTTCACTATGCTACAATTGTTCTCTGCTCCCAGACTCCTGAGACTGCTCCAGATGATGCTGGCTACCGGAAAAGCTCTTAGCTGCCCCATAACACAGAGTAGACAAGAAGCTTAAAGCCATTTCCCTTCCCTCTCTCCTCACCCCCGTCCTTGCTCCACAGCTCGGAAAGCAGGAGCTAATGAGGCCCGTTGTGTGTGTGCTTCTTGCAGGTGTCCTAATAGGCCTCCTGTTGTAATTTAGTGCCTCCTACCCACTCACATTTCTTTGCAGCATCTCCTCTGTGAGCGACAGTCATGCTGGGTTTGACTGACAGGCTAATCTCTTGGAAGAAGAGTGATTTTTTTATGCTGGAGTCGAGAACATGCCTTATCCGCTGCCATCTCGCAGTCAATTTGATTGCCAAGAAACAGCCTTCAGATGCTGTTCGCTTTCTGACCTGGTAATAGAGCATCAAGGGAGCTTTTTGTGTCTCACTAATAATCCTTGAGTTTTTACGGCCCTAAGATTAATTGTAGGTGAGACCCAGGGAAGTGCTGAGTTACCTACGCTCTCCTGAGTGAGGATTGAGACCTCTGTACAGAATTGATCCCTACTGCCTGTGCGGGAAAAGCACGTACCAGCTGGTGTAACGATTCCCCAGTGAATGCAGCCAGAACTGCAGGAAGGCTTCTGACAGATGGAGGGGAAGGGCACAAACTCCTTCCGTAGCCTCTCTGTGCTTGATCTCCCTAACAGACACCCCCTGGGATCTGTTGGGGTGGGGATGATAGGTCTTGTGATCATGTAAATGATTGTGATTTTTCCTGTGCACAAGGGGAGGCTTGCTGGCTGACTGCTGTCCTGAGTCACTGCCAGCTTTGCTCTAACTCTGTCTACTAAGGACTTTTCATTGATTGCCATTGATTCAGAATGCCTCTGGTAGGGTTTGTGCACAATCGTGACATGCCCTCCTCTCTTCATTCCGTGAAGGCACTGTGTAGCTTCTTATGAAATGATAAACACTGCTACTATCACACACACACCTGCTGGGTGTGGTGCACTGTCCCATGTCGTGGCACTGAGATCCTTTACAGAGAAGGAGGATGAGTGTGCTCCCCAGTCTTAGCTGAGTGCTAGCTGGCTTTTAGCACCAGCTGTAGAGGCTCAGGCACCAAGCTCCAGAAGTCCCAGGGTCAGTTCCACCTGTGGGCATTGCACTAGGGCTTAGGCAGGAGTGTATTCAAGTGGTTAGAGCAGGGGTGGCCAACCCATTCTGGGCAAAGAGCCAAGATATCAGTGGATCCAATGCAAAGAGCCAGGGCAAAGTTGTTGAGCAAAAAAAAAAAAAAAAAGTCTGCCCCTTTAAGAAAATGCATTTAGAGGCTTTTTCACCACATCAGGCCCCCGCCAGCCAACTCCATCTTTACTGGCCATGCCGGACAGCTCCCCTGCCCTGGTTAGCACAGGGAGCCAGGAGTAGAGGGCCGTTTTCGGGAGTGTGGGGGCGGCTTTACGAGCTACCGGGGTGCAGGCCGGACAGAGGCATGGGCAAGCCGGGCAGCTGCCCAGGGCACCAACCGATGGGGAGCGCCTGATGGCAGCTGTAAGGGGGGTGTGGCGTCCCTTACAGCTGCCATCAGGCGTCACGCGCCCAGCTCCTGCAGCGCTGGCCCCGCGGCACTGGCCAGCAGTGCCCTTCCCACCACGGCCACGGGGCCCTGCACGGCCCGGCGTGCACGCCAGCAGCAATGGCCAGGCCGAGCTGGGCAGCTCATGCGCTGTGCTCCCCGGGGGCGGGCCCTGGGCTGCGTGCCAGTGGCTGTGGCCAGCCCACTTATGCGCCGTGCACCCCAGGGGCGGGCTCGCACATGCGCTGTGCGCCTGGGGGCGGCGCCGCGCGTCTGGGCCCGGGGCGCCAAAAGGGCTCGGGCCAGCCCTGCCAGGGAGGGAGGGGGGACTTTGTGGCTGCACCCCAGGGGGGAAGCCATGTGGCTTGCGAGCTGCGGGATGGCCATGGCTGGGTTAGAGCAATGGACTGGGAGCCACGACTTCTAAATTCTACTTCCATCTTTGGTGCTCATTAACAATGTGGTTTGGAGACAAGTCCCTGAAGGCCAAGTTTTCAAATGCAGGCAGCTGAATTAAGCATTTAAAAGTGTGTGTAGGCACTGGTGCTTGGGCCAGGCTTTGTCTCTCTAAACCAGGCATTTACGTACCCACCCTAAACTTGACAACTTGGGTCATAAGAAGTTATGGTGCCTTAATTTCCCCAGCAATGAAATAGGGGAAATAATTGCTGTGAGTTTCTCAAATCAATGTGCTCCAAGCACATTACAGATTATCCAGCACTATGTATTCTGACCTTACCGTTGTACTCCTTCGTTCATCTCACCATTCATTGTGCTGCTATGGAGGAACAGTAGGTCAGAGTTAAGGCTGCTAAACTCAGTGAACTTGACCTGCATTGTCTCTCGATTTCACTGGAACTGTGATAGAAAGGAGCACATTGGGACACCAACTTAGTAGAGCCAAGAGCTCTAGAATACCAATTCTAGAATGATATGAATAAAGTATGAGTTATTATTGAATGCGTTTATCATGGTATCACACAAAGGCCCCATGTGGGACCAGGGTCCCACTCTATAAGTTGTTGTGCAGACACACACGGAGGCATGATGCTTGCTCTAATGAGCTTACTATTTCAACAGAAAAGTGAAAAAGCACATCGCAAAATGTCAGTGGTACATACCTAATGAGTTGTCCTTACCTTAGGAAAAGTGTGAGACAAATTCCCGCTGGTTTCTCACTGCAGAGGCAGCAAAAGAGATAATAAATCTCCCTTAAAGAATGGCAGTGTGGTGTGTGGGGGCTTGTCCATGATGGGAAACTGACCAGAATAATTATTCTGGTAAAGTATCCTGTCTGGACACTCTGGGTATGTCTACACTGCAGAATTTTTTGGAAAAACTGCCATTTTTCCAAAAAAACTTCACTAACTTCCACTCTGCAATCGCGTTCTTTTGAAAAAAAAAAGCGAAAGAACGGGGGCGGGGGGGGGGTTCCGACATTGGTAAACCTTTTTCTACAAGGAAAAAGGCATGTGTGGATGGAGAAGAGGGAGTTATTTCAAAAGAAGAGGAAAGAGGAAAAAGCACAAATGCCCTGGTGGCCACCCTGCCCATAGTAATCACAGCTTAAATGCGAGATAGAGTCCGTTCAGTGTGGACGCTATCTTTTGAAAAAGCAGATTGCACTTTTGCTGTGTAGATACTCTCTTTCGGAAGAAGTTTTTTGCTAGATCTCTTCTAGAAAAGCTTCTTCCAAAAGATATAGCCTCTGTTCTGGAACAAACTAGTAGTAGTAGATATAGTAGTTTTTATTCATAACCACCTACCTCTAGTATAATGATTTTCATGTATAGCTCTCAAAGCATTTTACAAAAAATCCATTTCATCCCCATCTCACAGACAGGGAACCTTTGCTTCCAGAATAATTAATATATGTTAGAAGTGAAGTCATTATTCTGAACTTTTATTATGGTATAGAATATGCATACAGAGCTACTCTGGAATAGCTATTGAGGTCAATTTCTCCATGTAGACATGCTATGTATATCTCAATGCTGTGCTTGAAGAATTAAAAGAAAAAATGATTAAGTTAAAATCTCATCTGGGACACAAGTCTTAATGAGGTATGGTATGGGATGAAGACATTAATTCCACCTCTCCCTAGCTATATAGGAAGTTCTGGTCATTGAAAGCAAAGCTGCAAGTGGAATATTCATAGGTCAAGGAAGCAAATGTAGTTTGTAATTCAGGCAGGGAAAATTTTAAGAATTTTGCTGAGCTGAGCAAGCCAAATAAGGAGTAAAATAGTCAACATTAAGAATGAGTTAGAGGGTTACCCTGGACAGCAGAGCCATCCTAATGGGATAAGTGAGCTAGCTATTGAAGTCAAGATTAAGTTAGAAGTAATTCCAGCTTTCCCACTGAATCCTGGGAAATCATCATGCCTCTCTGTTAATCTTGTATTCTGATAATGGTCAGAGCAGCTATTTCCTCACTCAGTGTCTTAGCTCCTCTCCCCAAACTTTTAAGCAGCTTCATCTTATGCCATCTTCTGATATGGCCACCACTTCTTAGAGCCTGCAGATAACTTGAGAAAAAGGGCAGCTTCCTTTGTCAGTGCACCTTTGCTAACCGCACCCTATTTGTTTGCTAAATTATGCTACCTGCAGAGACTTTCCAGTCACTGCAGTGAGTGGATGTCCCAAAGGAGGCCTGGGGGGAAAGAAGAAAGTTAATAAAACATTAATGGGAGTGCGCAGCAGGTGCCGTCTCCGGTCTGACTGCCAAACGATAGGGTTTGTGTTTGTGTGGAGACAGACACCATGATTTCGCATCAGGGACTGGGCTTTGGGGTCTGAAGAGCTATCTTTGTTTCAAAACAGTGTAAAAAAGAATCTGTGCGATAAAAGCAGGGATATCCAAAATATACCCCAGTGGTATATTTGGGTATAACCAACCTTCCCTTCTTCTGGTGTTCCACCGTATCTGAGTCACAGGCTTGCTCTCCACCTCAACCTATGTCTACACTTGGAACAGGAGGGCGTGATTCCATGCTGGAGTAGACAAACTTTCAATAGTTTGCTTAGTCTAGTGGTGCAGTTGTGGTAGCAAAGGCAGTGGCGAGCAGCTGTCTGGGCTAGTCACCACCAGTAGGTACCCATGGGCTATAGGAAGGTTTCTACTCAGAGTGGCTAACTCATACCTCTGCTCACCTCTGCCTGTACTACTGTGGCTGCACGACGGCTTGTAACCTGCCAGTTTGCTGACAGTGAGTGTGAATATGTCTCCTAGAGCTGCAACAAAGGCCCCCAGCTCTAAGTCAGATGTAGCCTTGTCCTGGCAAAGCTAAGTCAGTCTGGGGTGTGACAAAGCACACCCTGAGTGATAGGGCTGTGCTCACAGGAACCCTAGTGTAAATACAGCTGTTTCAACAGAAGAGGGGCACAGCTAATGGCTTTTGGCATAGGTGCAGACTCCATGAGGTTCAAGCATCCACTGACATTTAGGAAGTGTTTAGCATCTCCAAGAGCTGATTAATCTTTTGTGGGCCACAGCATCCGAACCATGGGCCTGCCCCTGGCTCCCCCCAGACCCACCCCCAACTTGGCCTCCCACCACTTGTGTAACACCAATAGACCCTGCTCGTAGGCGGGCGGGATTGAATCTGGGGTCTCTAGAGCAAAAAACACGAGCTCTACACGGCGGGAGCTAAAAGCCACATGACCCTTAGCTAAGGCTGTCGAGCAGGCTCTTTAATCTTTCTCTAGGTGGTCTCAGTGCCCCAAGATGGGCTAGAACACCACACTCAGAAGACGTGTGGGTTATCGTCGCATGGCAGGGAAGGGTGGTAAAGAGGAGCACCTGTCAGCAAAAACAAGTCAGTGCCCGTGACATTCAGGGAAGTGGTTGTTCCTACACTGACATAAGCTGTGTCTACACTAGGAAAATACGTCAGCATAGGCTCTGTAGTGGAGACAGAGCCTCCAGTAGTGTAGAGACCACAAGGCTGAATGACTAACAAGTCAGTTCCTCCACCCTCCACCTCTAATGGCGATTGCTTTGGATTTTTGCATCTGCAGTTTTGTGTAAAGCATAGTTCTACCTGAACACAACAGCACTTTGGGATTATGCATTTATTGTGGCTCTCCGTTCACTGAAAAATACGGTTTTAGTTCAACTAAAAGTATCTTCCGAATGTAATCTGAATTATTAGGACACCTCTACGCAGCAGGGAAAAAGTCAAATTCAGATATGCAACTTCAGCTATGTCAACTGTGTAGCTGAAGTAGATATAGCTTAATTTAGCTTTTGGCACTCTCTACACAGCAGGAAGTGAAAGGAAGAACATTCTTCCTTTGACTTCCCTTACTCCTTGTGAAATGAGGGTTACAGTTGTCAGAGTAAGAAGTCCACCATTTCGATATTATTTCAAAATAATATTGCTTTGTACATGTACCCTTTGGCTTCAACAAAAGAGCTACTTTTTTTTCCTAAAAAAGTTGATTTGCCTTGACATGTTCAAAACAGAATGTTTTGACTTTTCATTTCTAAATGACATTTAATTTCTAAATTTAGCTGATCTATTTTAAAAATGGGTAACCCCTTCCCCACCACGACTAAAGGCAATAGAAACAAATTCAACCCCAAACAATTTTTTTTCAGGTTTTCATTTCCGTTTCTAAAATGAAGAGTCAATTATTCACTCAGATCGAATGGCTAGCCCTGCAAATTAAACTTGGAATTTGGGGGTTGAATGAGTTCTTTCTTTCCTTCTTCATCAATCGTGAGGAAGATTCAGAAGGTCACATGTGCCCATGACCTGCTATTCCTGCCCTCAGCGCACCTGAGCAATTGCTTTAAAATCTAATGTCGCATTTTAAAATGAGCCTAATATGTTCTGCTAAGGTGGACAATAAATGCCCCTCTGACCTTTTGTGGCAGAAGGAAATAAACATGTAAAGGGGAAACTATGGCTCTTCTCAGTGGATAAGGCAGTCTTCTAGAGACAGGACCCAAGGTACATGTGGATAGGTTGGCACATTATCAAGTAACATCGCACTTTATTTTGCCTGGGGAATGAAACAGATGGCTATCAAATAGATTACACATGATTTTAGAACAGCCAAGCATGTCAGCATAAGGGAAGAAAACTATAATAGAACTAAGGTATGAGATAACAGGTAATAGAGAGGGACATGTTGGAAACATTAGACAATGGCAAATAGACAGGTGAATATAACATCTAAAAGAGACAAAAATAATGAATGCTGCAAAACGCTGGCTCTCGCTTACTGCAGTGGAGATCTGGACTGTTGCTATTCATGTTGATGGGGTTACCATCAAGTCACCAGATGTTCATTTATATGCTTGTTTGTTGCCCTGATTGAGAACTTGGGGTTTGACTTTTTGGTGCTCTTCTATCTTATGCCAATATGTGTAAATAAAGGACAAAGACACTGGGTTGCCTCTGCCTGGACAGATGGGTTTGTTAATGTAATGGGAGTAGATAAGAATTGCTAAAGGGCAGTGTAGGGGAGTGTAATATATGAGCATACATTGGAAGGCTGCCCGGCTCCTTTCTCAAGCCAAGCTCGAGAAAACTGTGAGGAGGAACAAGCCCAGAGGCATGAGAAACACTAAAAGCCAAAGTAAACCCTGGTCTTGGCCAACAAGCTCACACCATACCCATCCCATGGGATTCAAAAAAGGATGCATGACGACCCCAGACTCACGACCCCCAAAACAGAACATGAGCATAAGTTGTAAGGAGTGTGCCTAGGGACGTGCATGGTAGGGCTACTTGGGCCTGCTAAGGAGGAGGAAATAAGAATGGAGAATGGGAAATGGGGAAGCTGACAAGGTTCAGTGGCATCAAAGCAGGGAAGGAGGACAGGGGAAGTGGGGGTTAAAGGCTCTGTAGCGTCAGAGCTGGGATCAGAAAACTGGAAAACAGTCTCTGCCGGCAAGTAGAGCTGCGGACGTGCTTGCTTGGATCTAACCCCAATAAACATGGCATTGCCTGCACTTTGGCCTTCTGCTTTCTGTCTGTGTGACAAGAACCAAGGGAGGGGTGAAGGAAAGCACTCTCATACCAGTGTGTGAGAGTGATTTTTTGTGAGGAATTATGGTGGATGAAGGAGGTGTTATAAGAATTAGAATGATCTCTGCACTGGTGCAGGTGGATAAGGGTGGCAGTTTGGGCAAGGCCTCGAGGGGCTCATGCAGGCTAGGCCAAGCAAGAGGGCTGCTAAGGTGAAGATACAAGTACGAGCTGGCCACACCATCTCCATCCTGCATAGGGTTCCCCTCTTTTCTGCCCCGGCCCATCCCAAGACTGCTCTCTGTACTCTGGAACAGAGGGGCTACATCTAGACTGCATCCCTCTGTTGACAGAGGGATGCAAATCAGGAATGTCAAAATTGCTAATGAAGCTGGGATTTAAATATCCCATGCCTCATTAGCATAAACATAGCTGCTGCTTTTTTCAAAACAGAGTTTTTTTCGAAAAAAAAATGGCAGTCTAGATGTGGATCTGTCGAAAATAAAGCCTTTTTAAACAGATCCTGTAAACCTCATTTTTTGAGGAATACAGGATCTGTTGAAAAGGGCTTTATTTTTGACAGATCTGTGTCTAGACGGCCAATTTTCTTTAAAAAAAACTCCATTTTGAAAAAAGCGGCTGCCATGTTTATGCTGATGAGGCACAGGATATTTAAATCCCAGCTTCATTAGCAATTTCGACGTGCCTAATCTACATTTCTCTGTCGACAGAGAAGTGTAGTCTAGACACACACCCTGTTCAACACAGCCTGCCAGTGCACTTTGGCCCAAAGGGTGTGGCTGTAGGGGCCAGTGGTCAGGGCTGTGATATGCAGAGCAGTGAGGTGGGGCAGTATAGTGGGCAGAGCGCTGTGTGAGGAGTGGGGTGTTGGCGGCACGTTGGTTATAGGGCATGTGTGTGCTGGTAATAGGGACAGCTTCAGAGTTGGGGGTGGCTGGAGAAGGCCAAGCTAGTGACAGAGAAGTGAGGTAAACTAAGAAGACGGTGAAAACCATCTTACTCAGATCACCAGATGGGACTTGGAGACCACTGTTTTTATATAAAGGAGAAGCCCGGGAATGAACAGGTCAAAAATCGATTCTTAGAACCATGCTTACTGATCCCAAATGATTCAGATACCTTAAAGTTAATGAGACCCGTTGATCATCTGTATATATAACAGGACACTGAAATGCATCTTCATCTGTTCCTTATTTCTCTATACAAAGAAGGAGTAGAAGCGGACTGAATTTTTTTGTTTGAAATATTATTTTTTGGACTAAAATGGCTTTTTTTGTTAACATGGAGATTTCTGGGAAAAACATCCTATATTGATGACTTTTTAAGGAGTTTCACTGATAAACCGGGGGGGGGGGGGGAAGCTTTGGCAGAAAACTGAAAAAAAAAAGGTTGTGGTGGGTTTTTTTTTTTTCAATAAAGACCTGGAAAAATTGTGGGGAAAAGTTAGCCCAAAGCAAAAAGGTTTTTTTCCACTGAATTTTTGTGGCCCCCCCCCCCACACATTTCCTAACAATTTCTACTTGAGACCAAGTTCACAAAGGTCTGAGTTTTAATAGTCCTCCTTAATTACCCCGACTACCTTATAGACTTGATCTTTGTCTGCTCCCTTCTGCCAATTAATCCTTTTACAAATCTTTACAGTGCTGAGATGAAAACATCACATATTAAGTCAGAAGATTATCTCCTCAGAGACAATGCTTGGAAGATTATCCCCTCAGAAACAACAGGAGGTTCTTCTCATTAAGGCCCTGATCCTAAGCCCATTGAAATTGATGGGAGTCTTTGGGATTGTCTCCACTATGCAGTGGATTGATGCTGCAATGATCGATCCACCGGTGGTCTATTTATTATGTCTGTTTAGATGCAATCAATTGATCTCCGAGCATGCTGCCATAGACTCCACTACTCCACCAGGACAAGAAGAGCAGCTAGAGTTGACTTGCCGGCCTTACCACACAGAAGATGCCTTGGTAAGAATGTTGACTTCAGCTACGCTATTAGGGTACGTCTACACTAGCTCGTTAGTTCGAGCTAGGTAGGGTAATGAGGGCAACCAGAGTTGCAAATGAAGCCCGGGATTTAAATATCCCGGGCTTCATTTGCATGTTCCTAGGTAGTTTGAATTAGGATCTTTAGTTCGAACTACCTAGTCCGTGCCGCGTGTAGCCGCGGGCACGGAGTTCGGACTAAGGGGGATTTAAAAATGGCGGCGCCCGGGAACATGCAAATGAAGCCCGGGATATTTAAATCCTGGGCTTCATTTGCAACTCCGGTTGCCCTCACTACCCTACCTAGCTCGAACTAACGAGCTACTGTAGACGTACCCTTAGTGTAGCAGTAACTGGAGAACTGATGTAGCCTATGATGATAGAAAACAACTTACCATCTATGGAAAAAATATCACCTCCTGAAATGATGTTAGCTGTATCAATGGAAACTGCATCTCACATGGGTGTGAAGTCAGAATAGCTACATCAGTCAGGCATGTGGATTTTTTAACACCCCTGCCCAACACAGCTATATTGACCAAACATTCAAGTATACACTGGACCTTAGACCAGGATCCAAATGATTTTATAATTCCTGACAGCTCTTTTAGAATGGGACACTTTCTTTTTTTTAAGCCTAATCTTTCCTGGATAAACACCAACAAGATAAGTTACAACAGGTGTGTAAAAGCAAAGACCTTCAGATATTTAAAGCAATAAAATGCAAGGTTGTAAAGAGCAAGCCATTTCACATGAATATTTAAAGTAACAGGGCACTCATTAAAATCCTAAGATGTGAGCTAATCTTCCATAATGCATATCTTTGATGGAATTGTTTTTCTAAACTCTTGAGAACATTCATGATTTTGGTGTATAATCTGCATGGGTCCTGCCACGTATTTAATCATTTCCTTGATTTATAAGACATTTATTGCATTCATGTTTGTTCCTGCATTCGCAGAACATTGACTTCATTGTTTTATACCAAATCAACTACAACAGTCTAATGTTGACATCTATGTAAAAACAATTTGAAGAAGAACAAATCAATTGCACATATTAATCCATAAAAGGCTCTAAAGTGAACAGGATAGAAAAGTTTCCAGTTAAAAAAAATTTAAAACCCAGCCAGGATGTATTTAGTTATTTTTAACTTCTGAGGTCTAATCATCTCTCTTGCTAGATCTGTTAATGGGGACAATGACACAGAGAAAATTAATGGTTTGTTTCTTTCAAGAAAATTTTGGTCAAAACAGGACACATTTTTTATCTGGGGACCTTTTCAAAACAAAGCCAAACATAAATTCAATTAGTCCTAATAAGTGTTTCTGGCACAGCAGTTCCTGAGAACACATAATTTGGGTTCAACTGAACATAGGCAAAAGGTTATGTTTTTAAAGTACAATGCAAAAATCACTTTAGGACAAATCTTTGTTTGGGATTCAGTTCCTTAGTACATGAGTAAATAATTAGCTACAGATTAATATCCAGAATCATGCTTACTTGTCTGCTTACTTTAGGGCTCTCTCCCATTCCCATTAAAGTTGATGGCAGTTTTCTTATTGACTTTCTGGGAATAGAATCAGGCTTAAGAATATAAAATACTTGAAGAAAGGACCATCATAAATCACATGCCCAATTGAGATTTGAATCATTGATACACACACTTTTCAAAGGGAAGCTCTTTGTCTCCTTTAGCCTGGCCTCCTAGGACCTAATGTGAATAAAGGCACAGTTTCTCAAATGGTATTTAGGTGCCACACTCCCATTAAAACCAATGGGATTTCAGCGCCTGAGTACCATTAAAGATAGGGGCCAAAGGAATGGCAAAACTCACCCTGACTTAAGCAGGAGTAGGATTTCAAGACATAATTGTAAAAACAAATCAGAGCCATAAGAAAAGTTATATTTGTCTCGCTCTATTACTGTGATATACAGCACAGTTAAGATACATTAATGCTCTTCCACAAATTCCCCCCTCTGATTGGTGAGTGCTGTCACCAGCCTGCATAAGTGATACACACAGAAATAATCAATGGAAGCGACAACAATATTAAGGGTATGAGTCATTGTGGCCCTTCGCTGCTAACTCCCCTCTGTGGTTCGTTCGCCTCATGGGCAGGGAGCTTCTCCATTTGTCTCGCTCTCAACAACAGTTGTAAAATCGTCCCCCAAACAAGTTAAATTCATTCTGGCACCTCGCTGGCAATTTCCATAGCAACATCATTATTGATCAGTTGTACGAAAGTGGCACCTAGACGCCGCACCCAGCTTGTGGCAACATTGTGGACGGCAACACACAATCGGATCGTAATTCCTCTGTTTTCAGAGCTGAGCTGAACACTTTGGGCCAAAGAGTGGGACTCCAAAGAGTCCCGTTGTGCCACATGTGGGGCCATAAAGGGCTGCAGTGACTTCCAGGGAAATCTCCCCTGTGCAGGAGCTGCATAGGTCCTACACTGCATCCTCTCTCTGCTCCTGCCATGGATGCTGCTTGGGGAGGGGCAGGAGAGCATGGACCATAAGCAGGAGGGGAAGTGGCCAAAATCACTTTGACAGTTTAGGGGCTGTTCCAATTTACCCCAATGGAAATTCTGCCCCTGAGCAACCCATGGAGCACAAAGATAACATCAAGTCACTTTTTGTTCCCACTCCTCTGTATGGTGTGTGCTTCTCAGGACAGGCAGCACAGAATCTAGCTTTTGCCTTTTATCGTTTCCTATGCCCTTAACTCCCCCCACACTACCCATTATCAGTGTGAGGACATGTTTTTATGAATTCCGTACAGCCACCCTTCTTACAAGACACTTCTCCTATGAGACCTACGCTCTACTGCCAGCTGACTACATCTAAGCAAGCAGGAAGCTACATTGTGGGCCCAGCCAATCCATATGTAATCATGAATGTATTGCTGCCACCTCGTCCCCTCTGTCCGTTTGCATCATCCAGCTCTTGCATCTTTCTCAACCCAGATTGCAAATTCTTCAGAGCAGGGCTGTCTTTTTATTGTGTTTGTACAGCTCCCTGCACCTTGATCCCTCACTGGGGTTGTCATGCCGCTTGGAGTCACCCACAAACCCAGGTCTGATTGTCATAAATCGGGGCTGGTGGTAAGTTCTCACATTAGATTTCACCACACCCATAACAAAAGGATACCCCATGATCACTATATTAGTTTTACTATAAGACAAACTGGACTTCTGATGACAGGCTATTAAAGCCAAAATTCATCACATAGTAGGGTCTTCCACTCCCAAAAGACCAGCCACTTACCCCAGGTCTCAGTACACTTCAGAGCTCAGCAAAGTTGTCACCAATTCATTAGTAACTAACAAAGGATTTCTTAACTAAGAAAAATAAATGAGAGTTATTGCAGGTTTAAAGCATGTAAAATACATGACAGTTGGCCCAGAGTATGTAGTCCAAATGTTGGGAAAGATGTAGCAATCTGCCCATTTCTTAGGCCTTGTCTACACTAGCCCCCACCGTCAATCTAATCTACATCACTTTACCTATGTAAATAGCGTAGCTGAAGTCGACACACTTACCGTGGTGTCTTGTATGAAGGAAGGTGTGTGTGTCTGGGGTGGGGGGGGGAGGCATGCTCTCCCATCAACGCCAGTTACTCTTCTCATCCTGGTGGAGTGCTGGCATCAATGGGAGAACACTCAGAGATTGATTTATCATGTCTAAGCTGATGTAATAAATGAACAGCTGGTGGATCAAGCACTGCAGTGTCGATCCCCAGAATGGTGGAGAAAAACCCTTAGAGCAGGGCTGGGCAAACTCCCAGACTCCATGCCCCCTCCTGCACCCCAATCCCTTACCCCAAGCTCCCTTCTTCACCCAACTTCCATGCCAGACCCCACACCTTCTCCATTAATATCATAGGGTATGTCTACACTACAGCACTAATTAGTTAATTCAAACTAAGCTAATTCGAATTAGCACATCTAGACTTAAAAACTAGTTCGAATTAGCATTTTGCTAATTCGAAGTAGCATGTCCACATTGAGTGGATCCTGAACCGAAGTTAAGGCTGGCCGGAACCAGTGCCAGCAGGGCATCAGCTTAGGACTTAGAGCGTGGAGCTGCTGCCTCAGGCTAGCCGAGGGCTGTGCTTAAAGGGACCCGACCCCCACCCCGGACAGACAGTTCTCAGGGTTCCCTGCTTGCTTGTCTACCTCGATGAGGGACAGCAAAGCAGTCCTGTCTTGGAGTGCCCTGAGTGCCCACCCTCGGCACATCACAGCACTCGGCCATCAGCCCGGCTGCACTTGCCGCAGGTTGCCATCCGGGGGGTCATTCGGGGGGCTGTCAGGATCCAGGAGGCCCTGCAGGAGAGCTTCCACCCCAAGGAGCCCGCAGAGCCACCCCAGTCCTCCCCATCGGGGGCTCGTGCCCCATTCCTCCCTCACCTCCTTCCACTTACCCCTCCCTAGCCCCCCTTCCTGATGTAAAAAATAAAGGACACGTGTGTTCAAAAATAGGAACTCTCTTTATTTAACAAAACTGAGGGGGGGGATTAATCTCTGGGGAGGCTGGGAAAAGGAGGTGGGAGAGGGGAAGAGAGAGGGTGGGAGAGGGGAGGTGGAAACCTGGGAGGAGGGAGCTGGAAGGGGGAAGCCAGGGGAAGAAGGAGGAGGGGAAGTATAAAACTATGGTACGCCATATCTTCAGTATTGTGTAGAGATGGGGTCTCCTCACCTCAAAAAAGATATTTTGGCCTTGGAAAGGGTTCAGAAAAGGGCAACTAAAATGATTAGGGGTTTGGAACTGGTCCCATATGAAGAGAGGCTAAAGAGACTGGGGCTTTTCAGCTTAGAAAAAAGGAGACTGAGGGGGGATATGATAGAGGTCTATAAAATCATGAGTGGTGTGGAGAGGGTGAATAAAGAAAAGTTCTTCATTAGTTCCCATAATAGAAGGACTAGAGGACACCAGATGAAATGAATGGGTAGCAGGCTTCAAACTAATAAAAGAAAGTTCTTCTTCACAAAGCAAATAGTCAACCTGTGGAACTCCTTGCCACAGGAGGCTGTGAAGGTGAGAACTATAACAGAGTTTAAAGAGAAGTTAGATAAAGTCATGGAGGTTGGGTCCATGGAGTGCTATTAGCCAGGGGGTAGGAATGGTGTCCCTGGCCTCTGTTTGTGGAAGGCTGGAGATGGATGGCACGAAACAAATGGCTTGGCCATTGTCTTCGGTCCATCCCCTCCGGGGTACCTGGTGTTGGCCGCTGTTGGCAGACAGGCTACTGGGCGAGATGGACCTTTGGTCTGACCCGGTACGGCCGTTCTTATGTTCTTAGCTCAGGGCTCAGGGTCGGGGGTCTCACTGGACCAACTTGATTTTCATGCAACCCTGCTCCTGGGTTCGCATGTGGCCTTTGGTGGCCAGGCTGGCAGCTATCCTGCCCTAGACGGCCACTTTCCTGTGCCTAGTGCGGAGATTGTGGACATTGGAGGCCTCCCCGCAAACCTGGATGAGGTCCACGATCTCCGCACTAGACCAGGCGGGCGTCCGCCTCTTGCGGCCCCGGGCAGGCTCCTGGGAGCCGCCAGCCTGGTCCTGGGAAGAGGGGGAGGGCTGGGTGGCAGTGGGTTGCTGGCTCGTGCTGTGCCAGGTGCAGGGCTGGCAGGCTTGCACCTGGCACGGGCACCGTAGCCAAACCGTGGCCCTTTAAGGGCTCCGGGGCCGGGAGGGGGGCAGACAAGTTTCCCTGGCTTGGCCCAGAGTGGCCACCAGGGCAACCTTGGAAGGGCTAGCCTCCCACTAGTTCGAATTAAGTGGCTACACAGCCCTTAATTCGAACTACTTAATTCGAACTAGGCGTTAGTCCTCATAGAATGAGGTTTACCTAGTTCGAATTAAGCGCTCCGCTAGTTCGAATTAAGTTTGAACTAGCGGTTTGCATGTGTAGCACCTATGAAAGTTAATTCGAACTAACAGCTGTTAGTTCGAATTAACTTTGTAGTGTAGACATACCCATAGAAGAATGCGGCCCTCGACCACTTACCAAATTCTTGGAGTGGGCCCCCCATAAAAAATTATCACCCATCTCTGCCTTAGCGTCTTTTCCTAAGTTCCTCAGTGTTTTCCCAAAGTGTATTTGGGGAACTCTGTCAGCATCCCAAAAGATCAGAGATGTCAAGATCGTTCTGAAGCTCCAATATTTATAGCTGAAAACAACTGGCCAAGTGATTTTAGCTCAGCATGTCTCCTTTGATTTCCTTTTGTTGAACACACAATGCTACATGCTCCAAAGTCAATGTTCCTCCTTGCTGAGCAACTTTGGACAAATGGGTATAGATAAACGAGAACAAAATGATAGCCAAGAACATTAGCTTGCATGCAGTTTTACATCTCAGATTAATTCACAGCTAAATATTCACACACATCATGGTGTCAGGGTTAATTAAGAACACAGACAGCAATAACAGTTAAACTTAGTGTAAATATAATTACTAAGACGTATGCCATATAAATGCAGTGTGACATCTTCCTTTGTTCTATTCTAATAAGTGGACACAATAATATTAGCAACTAACAGGTTCACAGACAAGTGAAATGCCTCTATTGCTTTTAATCTGAGCTGGTTTGCCAGCATAACAGGAGCTTCTAAGTGCTGTCATAATAGAAATAATGCATGATAATCACTTGGATTGTAAGCTTTTTATCTGGAACAGGGACTCTTTTTGGTTTGTGTTTGTACAGCTCCTAGCACAATGGGATCCTGGTTCCTCACTAGAGCTCCTAGGTGTAATAATAAATAATAATAATATAAATCACTGCCTATTAAAGAGAACAGGACACAAATTTTTTGGACACTTGCCTACCCTGGAGCTTATTTCCTAGTGAAGTTTCATTCTCCTTCAAACATGTACTCCTTGGTGTTTCTAGGAGGGAAAGTTATCTTTGTGGTGTAGGCAAATGATTTCTTCTTCAAGTCTGACCGAAGTCAAGGTTCCCAAATATGTCATCATTGGACAGCCTCTGATATTTGTCTACATCACAAAAACTGGCAATATAGTTAGCTCCATTTGTGTCTGCTGTTGACAGAATCATTTGGGAAGCACAAGATGGAATGGGCAAGGACTGTGAGCTGAGGAGGCAGTGTTGTCTAGTGGGTAGTGCATGCACCTAGAACTCAGAGGATGTGGGTTATAGTCCTGCCTCTACAACTGGCTTACTAAGCACAGATACTCAAGGGATAGATATCTAGCTTCCATTGAAATCACTTCAATAACTTTGAAGAGCTGGGCTTGTGTTTCTCTGTGCCTCAGTTTCCTTCTCTGTATTATCTAGTTTTGATTCCCATCTATATGGGATTGGCTTGTCAAGTCTGTCTTTTGTCTTGAAGCAGTTCCTTGGAAACTCCACAGCTAATTAAATCCTTTTGTAGGACATCTATCCATCTCGTTGTGGGTCTTCCAACACTTCTCTTGCCACCCACTTCTCATATATTCCCATGTGTTTCTCTACCATCTTCCAATCTTCTCTTAACATGCACAGGCATCTTAGCTTGGATTCCCTCCACTTCTCTATAATTAGTACCACCTTCATGCGTCCCCAATGAGTTCCTGCTGAACACTATTCATCCTTGGTGCTCCAAGGATGCATCTTAACATTTTCATTTTCACTGTATTCAAGATCTGCTCCTGTCTCTCAGTGCCCAGCATTCAGAGCCATACACAAATGTAGGCCTAATTACCATCTTGAAGATCTTACTTTTCAGTTTGATAGATATTCTCTTCTTGAAGAGCACTACATTCGCTTCTCTCCCTTTAGCCAATGCCCTTTCTGTTCTGCTCATAAATTGGAATCATAGAATCACAGAAGATTATGCCTGGAAGAGACCTCAGGAGATCATCTAGTCCAACCTCTTGCTCAAAGCAGGACCAGCACCAATTAAATCACCCCCGCCAGGGCTTTGTCAAGCCTGGCCTTAAAAAATCTCTATGGATGGAGATTCCACTATCTACCTAGGCAACCCACTGTGCAGTGCTTCTCCACACCCGCTAGTGAAATAGTTTGTTCCTAATCTCCAACCTAGACCTCCCCCGCTGCAATTTGAGACCATTGCTCCTTGTTCTGTCACTGCCACCACCGAGAACAGCCTGGCACTGTCCTCCTTGGAACCCTCCTTCAGGTAGTTGAAAGCTGCTACCAAATCCCCCCTCAGTCTTCCTCAGATTAAATAAGACCAGTTCCTTCAGTCTCTCCTCCTAAATCAGGTGCTTCAGCCCCCAGTGATTTTTGTTGCCCTCCAGTAGACTCTCTCCAATTTGTCCACATCCTTTCTGTAGTGGTGGGGGCAGGGGTGTCCAAAACTGGATGCAATACTCCAGATGTGGCCTGACCAATCCCGAATAAAGGGGAATAATCACTTCTCTAGATTTGTTGGCAATATTCCTACTAATGTACCCCAATATGCTGTTAGGCTTCTTGGCTACAAGGGCACATTATGGACTCAAATCCAGCTTCTCATCCACTGTAATCCTCAGGTCCTTTTCTGCAGAACTGCCCCTCAACCAGTTGGTCCCCAGCCTGTAGCAGTGCTCGGGATACTTCCATCCCAAGTGCAGCACTCTGCACTTGCCCTCATTGAACTTCATTAGATTTCTTTTGCCTCAATCCTCCAATCAGGGCCGGCCCGAGCCCTTTTGGGGTGCAGGGCCCCGTGGCCATGGGGGGAAGGGCGCTACTGGGCTGGTGCCGTGGGGCCAGCGCTGCAGGAGCCGGGCATGCGGCTCCTGATGGTAGCTGTAAGGGATGCCACGTGCCCCTTACAGCTGCCATCAGGCGCCCCCCATCGGTTGGCGCCCTGGGCAGCTGCCCGGCTTGCCCATGCCTCAGTCGGGCCCTGTCTCCAATTTGTCTAGGGCACACTTGGCTCTATCCCTACCCTCCTGCATATCTACCTCTCCCTCCAGCTTAGTGCCATCCTTAAATTTGCTGAGGGTGCCATCCATCCCCTCAGCCACATCATTAATGAATATGTTCAACAAAACTGGCCCCACAACCCACTTCTGAGGTTCTCCACTTGTTATTGGCTGCCAACTAGACACCAAGCTGTTGATCACTACCCATTGAGCCTGATGATCTAGCCAGCTTTCTATCCGCCTTACAGTTCATTTATCCATTCCATACTTCTTTAACTTGCTGGCAGGTATACTGTGGGAGACCATATCAGCAGCTTTGATCACAAGCTATATCACATCCATTGCTTTCCTGTATCCACAGAGCCAGTTCTCATCACAGAAGGCAATTAAGTTGTTCAGTTCATTATCGATCTTATCATTATCTTGCGTGATAAACTCTAGTTACTTTGAACTTCTGTACTTTTCATTATGGCTGCCCTTCTTCCTCCCAGACTCACCATCTCATTGTCTTCCTTCAAGGTGTCATTGAATCTATAGATCATATTTTGATTCTGCTGATATTCATGCCACTACATCTTCCATCACGATCAATCTTCCACTTCCGCTTTGATCTTCCCCTCGAGCACTGTATCATCTGCATGGTGCATGCACCAGAGTGCCACTCTTGGGATGTTTTCTTTCTGGGCATCAAGCACCAATGTGAACAAAAAGGGGCTTAGGGCCAATCCCTGATACACTCGGGCGCTACGTCTACACTGCTTCTTTTTTGTGGAAGAGGCAATGCAAATGAAGCACTCATTAGCAACTTCTCATGCTTCATTTGCATATTCTCTTCCAATGCTTTTTGCAGAAGAGGTTTTTGTGCAAAAACAAGCAGTGTAGATGGGTCCATTTTACGCAAAAAATCCCTTTTGTGCAAGATCCCTTATTCCTCAAAAAATGAGGTTTACAGGTTCTTGCGCAAAAGGGGACTTTTGCACAAAACGGACCCGTCTACATAGCTTTTTTTTTTGCGCAAAAACCTCTTCTGCAAAAAGCATCGGAAGAGAATATGCAAATGAAGCGCGAGAAGTTGCTAATGAGAGCTTTATTTGCATTGCCTCTTCTGCAAAAAAGAGGCAGTGTAGATGAGCCCCAACTCCTTCGAGACACTGTTCAGTTTCTCCACACGGCCTTCCAACTGTGGCAACAACATGCTCATTTTATGTCCGGCCCCAATCTAAAATAGTGTCCAGGTCTCGGTTTTATTTTCATTTACAACCTGATGGCTTATCTTGGATGATGGCCATTAATCCTCTCAAAATTGGTGAATCCCACACACAGTGTTTTTCCCTTCTCTCTGGGGGTTTTGCAAACACAATCTTTAACAAAGATAAAATCCATTGCTGACCTGCCTGGCACAAATTCAAACTGATTGTCGCTATTTTCCCCTCTCTATCATGGGCGTAAAGATCCAGATCGGTTTTGGAAACTGCTTTGAGAGCTCTGTGATGGAAAGCACTGGATCAAAGCTAGCCATTGTTTTCCTTGCACCTTTGGCCCCTCAGCACACTGGTGAGCGTAATTAGCAGGGCGACATGGAGGACTTTGCACTCAGTTTATGGCATGCTTCTCGTAGTCTACAAATAGATTCCAGGATTCTTCTTGGACTTCGCCGGAGCACAGCAATTCACGTCACTATTGTTCCAAAAGGTTAATGTCACCTGTGCATTTTTTTCCCTCACCAATTGTGGGTGTTTATGTATTTACAAAGACACAGGCCACCCTCTGCTGGTAGAACCATATAGAACAACTCACCTATTTAGCAGTAATACAGTTCCATCTAGTGGCAACCATGCGAATGGGACGGTTAAAGCAAAAAAATGACATTGAAAACAAGAGAGACGGTGACAGAGTCAGCTGTCCCATGGAGAAAAGCAGCAATGGCAACATAAACCAACAAAATCTAGGCAGCTCTCGGTGACCCAGTTGTCTCTAACCAACCACAATCACCCACAGAGGCTGTAGGGAATGGGAGAGAACTGCAGCCTTGTAGGGGGCGGCTGCCCCATGGTGGCAAGGGAGGGATTAAACCAGGCCAGAGGGAGCCTTTGTGAACCCCTCCAGTCAGAGAGATTTCTAGGGAGCCAATCAAAGGGTGGCTTGTTGGGGCAGCCCCGTTTGTAAGGAGCTGCTCAGTAGAGCAGGGGGGTATTAGTCCTACCCAGTAAAGGAGAAGGACTGGTTCCAAGAGAGAAACACCGTAGGTAGGGCAGTGTTGGGCAGGCTCAGGGAAGCTGGAGAGAAGCCCCCACCTGATCCCTGCCAGGCTGTAGGTGTTGATACCAGGGCCGAGAAGGGGCAAGGGTCAGGGGGAATAGCTCAGCTATCGAGGCAGTAGAGGGGAGAGGAAGGCAGGACTAGGCTGCCACCATAGGGTTCCTGGGTCAGGACACAGAGGAGTGTGCGTGGGCCTGGGTCTCCACTCTTCCCCCTTGCACCACACCTTGCCATCAGAGCCTGTGGCCTTCACAGACAGCAGCTTGCCCCCGAGGCAAGGGGCCAGACTTTCAGGCTACAGCTGACCATGGTGGCTGGTGTGAATCTGAGGACTGCAGATACCCCTGGAAAGGGGCAAAAATGGAGTGGGGGGCATGGCTGAAGAGGATGACACAGTCCGGGGAGTGATGTGGGTCCAGCTACAGACAGTGGAGAGAGTGGAGCAGAGTGATGATTGGCAAGACACCAGCCAGAAGGCAGTGCACTCCCACAGATGGAGTTAATTCCCAGTGTGACCAGTATCAGGCACCACAGCGGTGAGTTGACCCCATTACAGCCCTATATACAGCAGACCTGTCTCTTGCCAGAAGTGGAAAGGAACGTTGCTGCTGTGTAAAGGATGGAGTAATGGAAGCTGGGAGAGTGGGTATAGAGAAGTGACCCAGGAAAGCTAGAGTGGAGTTTCAGAGTGGGGCAGGCCAGAGTGGAAAACATGACTGACCCTTGAAAAGGAAGGTAGAAAAAAAGAGTCACAGATGATCAATTTTTATTTATGTGCTTGCTTCTTTTTCTTTGTAGCTCCATGGAGCCCTAGTCGGGACTGGGGTTGGTTAAGAAGACCACGCCTACTTTGGAGGCAATACAAATTAAGCTACTTTCTATTAATTTCTAGCCACTTAACTTACAGGTCTACAAAACTCACCTGGAGTTAGGTACAGGCAGAAGGACCAGAAAGGGGTATAATTTAAAGCAGGATGCGGTTACTTCAGCCAACCATGATACTGTCCTTTCCTCCAGCCCCTGTGCCCAGGAATGGCTCCAACTTAGGGTGCGTCTACAGAACCCTTAGCTCAAAATAAGGTATGCAATTTGCGTTATGCAAATTGTGTAGCTTATTTCGATTGTATTTTGAAATAGCTTATTACATAATTTGGTGCTGTCTACCCGTGCCAAATTTCAAAATAACGCGCTATTCCAAAATTCCCCTTTACCCTCTTGGAAGGAGGTTACCGGTATGTCGGAATAAGCCGCCCGTTATTTCGAAATTTATTTTGAAATAACAGGCTGCTTCAATAGACACGGAATAGCTATTTCGGGATACTTTCAGTATCCCGAAATAGCTCTGCAGTGTAGACATACCCTTAGACTCAGTGGGTTTAGAGGTGATAATGTAAGGGGTGTGAATTTAGGTCCAGGTTTAATACTCAGAGTAAGGGTATGGTGATATAGAGCAGAGGGGTTTAGCTCTCCAGTTTCATCTTCAAATTTGACCCATAGCTTCCTCCTTTCTGAGGCGCTGTATATTCATTACCATCATCTTAAACAAGAGTAAGGGGTGAAAAAGGGATGAATGGTATGTAAGAACTATAGCTACATAAAACGCAAGCAGCAGCTTACTGTGTTGGCCAAGAATTTCTCATTGAACTTCATGGGACACTGTATGGGTATAAAAGGACAGGGACAGTAAAGCATTTCTATGCTCTCTAGCCCCTGAAAGTGGCAATGGGTCTGTGGACTGCCCTGCAAAGATCAGGAAAGGGGGACATGGTTGGGTGGAGGAGCAGGCTTACCGTGTGTTCTCCAGAAAACCAAGTGAGATGTGAAGGGACAGCTGGTTTCTCCGTGAAGACCTTCATGGTGTTCTTTCTCCCCATACTTGTTTGTCAGCAAAATAAGAACTAACAGGTTTCATTCAGCTGAATATTAAAGAAAAGAATATCAAAGAATGGTTTTCAGCTGACAAGGAGCTAGAAAATAAACAGTGGAAAAGGCAATAAATAATAAAACACAGCTATTGTTTTACCCTTTACAGCAGCCTGGAGTTAGTCATCAAATCCAATCAGCAACTTCATAGAAACAGAACAGATGAAAAGACCTGCAGCTGTTATTGGACACAGTCCAAGTTTTTGGTAAGTTTTTGCTTTTTGGGTATGACCGACTGAAAAGTCTGTCTCCTCCAAGGTGAATGCAACTTCTTGACCACAGACATTACCACCTTTAGCAGTGAGAGCAGCAGAGAAGATATTGAATTAAGCACAGTACAAATTTGCGTCCTCGTTTCACACCCAGCCTGATCATATTGGGAACAGGAAGGACTTTGTTGCAATAAATGTTTCCTCTAGTTTCAGAGAAGTAGCCATGTGAGTGTTTCAGCAACTTTAAGGTGCTACCAGACCCCTTGTTGTTTCTTCTAGGTTTCCTCATGAAATAAACAGCCAATTACAACACACTTGAATGGGCAACTTATATTTTCATTCAGGGCTGCCTACACATCATCCTAGGGCCTTCAAAAACCTGCTGTAGATCAAAAAAAGCCCCTCATTATGCTTGGTGTTCTTCCCTTACTCTTTTTGGATTCGGAAGAGAATCTGGTGGTGCTGCATACTATTCTGAAACCATGACTCCATCCATGCATTTATCACTGAGTGATCCAAGCGCCTCTCAGAATGGAATTGGACACAGTATCATATATAGAGACTGACTGAGGATTTGTGCCACCACTTTACTTGGTCACTTGCACACTCTCATCCATCACCCTTTGTCATATAAAGGGAAAAAGATTGCATCCTTGACAGCACGTGGCATGGTCTTAATATCTTAACTGGATGCAAACAACTGTTGAAGGCAATGGGTAACTGCCACCATTATTATTAAATAAATTACACTGCTCTACAACCAAAATGCTTCTGAAATAAATGTAGTCAAACTTTACTAATTCTGGGTCACTGAGAACGAAAATGATGCTTAAAATTGTTGATTGGCTCTAGTTTTCAAGATATGCTATTGGGTCAGTATATACGACCCTTGACTTGGGAATGGCAGAGGATAAGTGAGTTATAAAGGGAAGGGATCTCAATTTAAACCAGAAATGACTAAAATACATCTTTGACTGATCTATGAATAAATCTATGACTGGCTTTGGACAGTACTTGCTTTTTAGGCAAAACAATGAATGATGCAATCTGAAGCTGGTATTGCGTCATACATGATATGAATTGCATCATGTTATTCCTAGAAGTCATGGATGATGCAATCATAACGAAGCTTACATCACTCTGCTGAACAAATTGCCCTATATCAGCTCTAGAAATCATACAGTGTCGTGCTCTCGTATTTGTCAGTGTTTGATTTTGCAAAGGGACACATTTCGGTTTAGCCAAAGTTAGCAGAGATGCCTCGTACTCGTGTGAACAGTGCAGATAACTTCTGCTATGTTTGTGGTGAAGTGACTTTTGCATCACAAAAGCGCAGTATAACCACTATGGTTAAGAAAGCCTATCACCTTTATTCTGGCTGCAAAATTGGAGATCAGGACAAGAGGTGGGCCCCACACATATGCTGCAACACTTGTGCAACAAATCTTCTCCAGTGGTTGAACAGGAAAAGGAAATCTATGCCTTTTGCAGTGCCAATGATTTGGAGAGAGCCAACAGATCATACCAGCAATTGTTACTTCTGCATGGTGCCTCCAGTTGGGAAAGGTTTGTCAAAGAAGAAAAAGTGGACTGTGCATTATCCAAACATTCCATCAGCTATACGCCCAGTACCCCACAGATTGGATAAATGGACTGTAAGGTGGATAGAAAGCTAGCTAGATTATCGGGCTCAATAGGAAGTGATCAATGGCTTGATGTCTGGCTGACAGCTGGTTTCAAGCGGAGTGCCCTAAGGATCGGTTCTGGGGCTGGTTTTGTTCAATATCTTTATTAATAAGCTGGATGAGCGGATGGATTGTACCCTCAGCAAGGTCGCGGATGACACTAAGCCAGTGTTTCCCAATTTTATTTGGCCATGGAACCCTTTTCAGCTTTTCAGAATTTCAAGGAACCCCTAGGTTTGTCAAGAAGAAAAAAAAGGGGGGGTGAGGGCAACCCACCAGTGTATGAAAATCACATTCCTTCCCCAAGACCCCCCACCCCTTCCTTGAGGCCTCATCCTCTCTGTTCCCCTCCTCTCCATCACTTGCTATCTCCAACCCTTATACACTCTCACTAGGTTGAGACAGGAGGTGCAGGCTCTGGGGTGGGAATGAGGGATTTGGGTGTGGGAAGGGGTGAGAAGTACAAGCTCTGGGAGGGAATTTGGATGCAGGAGAAGGGGATGTTGGCTCGGGTGCTCCAGGCTGGGGAGTGTTGGGCTCAGGCAGAAAGTTGGGATGCTGAGCAAGCCATGGGCTTGTGGATATGAGGGTGCAGGAGTTTGGGCTGGATATGTGAGGGGCTCAGGGCAAGGAGGTTGTGAGTATCATGGGCTCAGGACACAGATTTGCCATGTGTGGATGGTGTAGAAGTGTTGTGGCAGAAGACTGAGGATGTGGGGATGCAGGAGTTTGGGGATGTAAGAGGCTCAGGACAGGGGGTTCCACTGTAAGATAGGCTCAGATTTGGGGTCAGGTGGTGCAGGAGTGTTATGATGCTGCAGTGAGATGGGGATTTGGCCCCAAATAGGGGCATGTTGGCTAGGCTTCATTTTTAAATACAGTATTATGTCAAACTCAAAAAGTTTTAGCATTGTCTTTATTTATGAGAGGGATGAGGAACCTGTTTTGAGTCAAGGGTCACTGACCCACAGAAAAGTCAGTTGGGGCACACAAGTGAGATGCAAAAAACCCCCAAAAAAACCAACCTTCAAAAACCCCCAAGCCTCACTAATGTGGTCCCAACTGTGCTGGTGGGGGCCGGGGACAGAGTGCTAGTGGGTGCTAGGGCTGGGGAGAGGGTGCTGCTGGGTGGCAGGATGCTGGCTCAGGTGGCAGGGTGCTGGGGCAGGATGCTGGGGCAGGTGGAGGGATGCTGGGGTCAGGGACATGGTCCTGCTGTGCACTGGGGTGGGTGGCAGGGTGCTGGGACAAGGAACAGGGCACTGCTGGGTGCTAGGGTGGATGGCAGGGTGCTGGGGCCAGGGACAGAGTGGTGTTGGGTGTTAGGGTGGCTGGCAGGGTGCTGGGGACAGGGTGCTTCTGGGTGCTGGGGACAGTGCTGGTAGGGACAGGGTACTCATGGGGGGGACTGGACAGGGGCAGCTGGGACCAGTACCTAACAATACTGCAGCACCTCTAGGTTCCGGGAAGTGTGCGACTGTACTTCACCTCCCCAAACAGCTGGCGTGCATGCTGCTTGAGCAGCAGGAGCTGTTGCATGCCAACAATTTACTTCCGCGATGCCATCCTGCGGGGGGGAGGGTGCGGGGAGTCCCAGGGCAGAGCGCGTTGCCTGCATAGTTTGAGCTGCTCAGGCACGGGTCTCCTGAACTTCTTCCCTTCCCCCGCACCATGCAGAAAGGCCCCGGAACTAAGTTGCCGGGTGCCACAGCCTCAGCTACTCAGGCAGTGTGCGCTGGCTCCTTTGGGGAGGGGAAGTGCTTCCCTCCCCGCTGTGGGTCACGTAGGGTCACTCCTGTCCGGCACTCTCCCGGTGTGCCGGCTGGGAGCAACTGTTCCCTCTGCCCCCACCTCCATACGCCTCTGCTGGCTAGCCGGCTGTAAAGGGGTGGCAGTCCGCTCCCCCTTTTCTGTCAGTGTACTCTGGCTTTCATGCCTGCCCGGCCGTCCTTTTGTTAACCAGTTTACAATTGTTTCTGCCTCCATGGCAGTCCGTTTTGTAGTCCGATACCACAAGCGTCTCCAACAGTTCTGCCCCGCTGCTGGCAAGTTGGGGTAGGGGGACCCGGAGCCGCCCTCGCTCACGGATCCCAGCCCAGGGCCCTAAAGACAGATGCAGGTAAGGACATGTCTGGCTGGTGGGGTTCCTGCCACAATGCACCAGCCAGTGGGCCGTCTGTAGGCAAGCTCTGCCCTGGGCTTCTTCCTACCCCCAGGGACCTCAGACTTCGCCCCCTGTGCTCCCCTGGCTCCGACGCTCACCACCCTTGTGCCTTAACTCCAGGCATTGGGATAAAGCTGGCGCTTCCTCCCCCACTCCGATTCTGCTCCCGTTCCCCTGTCTCCCTCTAATCTCCCTCGCTGCCTCCCCCACCCTGTCTCTTGCGTCTGCAGCCCTTTTGAATTCCCCACTCTGGCTCCACCCTGCTAACCCCTCCCCTGATGCATGCTCCATCTTGACGTCACCCGTTCTGCCCCCTCCCACCCCGGACGCACGGCCCGGCGGGCAGCTGATGTCTCCCGGCTCAGCGTTCCTCCGGCGGCGGAACGGCCCTGCTGTGCCGCCGCATAAGATCAGTCCTCCCCCCAGGGATGGGTCCATCCCGTCACACCGGTGCTCTCTCTTTCAGAGGGGGCAGGGGAGTGCTGGCTCCTCGCAGAACCCCTACTTTTGCTTTGTGGAACCCCAGGGTTCCGCGGAGCACCAACTGGGAAACACTGCACTAAGCTATGGGGAAAGGTAGATACACTGGAGCGTAGGGTTAGAATCCAGAGTGACCCAGACAAATTGGAGGATTGGGCCAAAAGAAATTTGATGAGGTTCAAGAAGGACAAGTGCAGAGTCCTGCACTTGGGACGGAAGAATCCCAAGCACTGTTACAAGCTGGGCACTGCCTGACTACGCAGCAGTTTGGCAGCAAAGGACCAGGGATTACAGTGGATGAGAAGCTGGATATGAGTTAACAGTGTGCCCTGGTAGCCAAGAAGGCTAATGGCATATCAGGGTGCATTAGGAGGAGCATTGCCAGCAGATCTAGAGAAGTGATTATTCCCCTTTATTCAGCTCTGGTGAGGCCACATCTAGAGTAGTGCTTCCAATTCTGGGCCCCATTACAGAAAGGATGTGGACACACTGGAGAGAGTCCAGTGGAGAGCAATGACAATGATAAGGGGGCTGGAGCACTTGACCTATGGGGACAGGCTGAGGGATTTGGGCTTATTTAGTCTGCAGAAGGGAAGAGTAAGAGGGGATTTGACAGCAGCCTTCAACTACCTGAGGGAGGGGGAGGGCAAAGAGGATGGAGAGAGGCTGCTCTCAGCTGACAGATGGCAGAACAAGGAACAATGGTCTCCAGTTACAGTGGGGGAGGTCTAGGTTGGATATTAGGAAAAACTATTTCACTACGAAGGTGGTGAAGCACTGGAATAGGTTACTGAGGGAGGTGGTGGAATCTCCATCCCTGGAGGTTTTTAAGACCCAGCTTGACAAAGCCTTGGCTGGGATGATTTAGTTGAGATTGGTCCTGCTTTTAGCCGGGGTCTGGACTCGATGACTCCTGAGGTCCCTTCCAACCCTAGGATGCTATGATTCTATGCTCTGACCACCTTAATCCTGTGCACAACAGGTCCAAGCCTCCTGCACAAGCATATGAGGTACTTTGTGCAAGTCACAATGCATTCCATAATAAAAACTGGTGTGTCGTATTTGTCATCAGACTACCCATTACCTCTTGCTATTCCAAAGCAGTCAGGGTATGTCTAAACTACAGCACTAATTCGAACTAACTTAATTCTAATTAGTTAATTCAAACTAAGCTAATTCGAATTAGTGCATCTAGACCGAAAAACTAATTCGAATTAGCGTTTTGCTAATTTGAAATAGCATGTCCACACTGAGTGGACCCTGAACCGAAGTTAAGGCTGGACAGAACCAGGACTTAGAGTGTGGAGCTGCTGCCTTAGGCTAGCTGAGGGCTGTGCTTAAAGGGACCCAACCCACCCACCTCAGACAGACAGTTCTCAGGGTTCCCCGCTTGCTGGTCTACCTCACTGAGGGACAGCAAAGCATTTGTGTCTCGGAGTGCTCTGCTTGCCCTCACTCGGGGCACCACGGCACTCTGCAACATGGAACCAGACCTGCCCCCGGGGACTCTGCTGCGTCTCGTGGACACGTTGCCGGCAGCACTCTCTGCAGGCTGCCATCCGGGAGGACCATCGAGGGGATGTCAGGATCCAGGGGGCCCTGCGGGAGAGCTTCCACCCTGAGGAGCGCTAGCAGTCTCCCTGGTCTGCCCCACCGGGGGCTTGTGCCCCATTCCTCCCTCTCGTCCTTCCACTTCCCTAGCCCCCCCTTTCTGATGTCAAATAAAAGACATGTATTTTCAAAAATAACAATTCTCTTTATTCAACACAACTGGGGAGGGGGAATGAAACTGTGGGGAGACGGGGGAAAGGAGGCGGGAGAGGACAGGAGAGAGCGTGGGAGAGGGGAGGGAGAAACCTGGGAGGAGGGAGCTGGAAGGGGGAAGCAAGGGGAAGGAGGGGAAGGGGAAACTCAGGGATCAGGGGTGGGGGTCTCACCGGGCCAACCGCCTCCCAGCACTGCGAGAGAGGGGGCCTCGGCATCCCCGGGGGGATGGGGTGGAGGGTGCGGAGGGTGCGGAGGTTGAGGTGGGTGGTGTGGACATTGAGGAGGAGGGTGTGGGGGTTAAGGAGGAAGAGGTGGGGGGGCAGTTGCTGGGGGGGCAGCAGGCACAGGACGGGAACGGGGCACCATGCTCTGCAGCAGGGCTTGCAGGGTAGCGTTTCTGGCTTGCTCCTCAGCCAACTGCTCCTGGCGGAGCTGCAGGTCTGCCCGCATCCAGGCCTCCACGGTGCGGTTCAGGGCTCGCAGGGACCTCAGGTGCTGGTCCCAGTAATCCTGCTCCGTGGTGGTGTTCTGGAGCAGGCCGCGGGTGCGGGAGCATGTCCCAGGCGGGGTGGTGCGCCCTGCACGAGCAGCTGGTGCAGCTGTAGAGAAAGAAGAAAAGTGGTCAGTTCTCTCTGGGGACACAGTGGATGGTGCCCAGCCCCCCGACGTGAGGGCGACCGTGCCCTGCACCGTCAGAGCCATTGTGCTTGCACAGAGGCCATGGTCAGGATGTCTGGCTCTGCCCGGGACTGGAAGCTGCCCCAAGACTGCGCCCATGTCCCTGTGCCGTGTATAGTGTGGCCAGGGCGGGGGGGAGATGTCCCCTGCCTCTGTATAGAGGGAGTGTGTGAAGGGAGGGCGTCCTGCTGGGTCCTGCCCCGGGGTCGGGAGCGTGTCAGGTCTCTTCACACACGCATGTGCCTGTTGGGCCACGGCCCCTGGGTGTCACGCAGCTGGGGCCACCTGCCCAAGGGTGGCATGGCATGTGCTCGCACGTGCACAGGTGGCTGCATGATCCGTGGGAGGCATGGCCCACGCGCGTGGTCCCTGGTCTCCCTCCCCGCCTCCCCCCGGGCAGGGGACAGTGCTGGCACTTACCCAGTATGGCCTTCCCGGACAACCCTGCCGACTCTGGTGCTGGAACTGTTTGCGGTGGCCCCTCCGGTGCACCTGGGTCAGGGCCCTCCGATCCCAGCTCGCTGCCTCCCGGGCTGGCGTGGACCGCCCCGCCCCCCAAGAGTCGATGGAGGGTGGGAAAGTAGGGGCAGGTGGCAGCCCCTGCTGCGGTGCTGCCCCTGGTGGCGCTGGCATACGCCTGCCGCAGCTCCTTAACTTTCAGGCGCATCTGCTCCTGGGTGCACCTGTGTCCCTTTTGGGCCATGGTGGCTGCTATGCGGCTGTAGACGGCCACATTCCTCCTCCTAGTGCGGAGATCATGGAGGTCCATGACCTCCGCACTAGTCCAGGAGGGTGCACGCCGTCTACGGCCCCTGGCTGGCCCCTGGGTGCTGGGCGACTGGGCGGGGGACGGCTGGCTGTCACTGGCTCCCTGGCTCATCGTGGGGCCACTGGGTCAGGGGCAGAGACTGCTGGCAGGGCTGTCTCTGGCAAGTGCCGTCTGGCCAGAGTCTACCCCTTTAAGGGCCCCGGGGCTGGGGGAGAGGAGAGGAGTTTTCCTGGTTTGGCCCAGCGTGGCTACCAGGGGGAATCTGGGAAGAGCTAGCCTCCAGCTAGTTTGGATTAAGTGGCTACACAGCCTTTAATTCGAACTACTTAATTCGAACTAGGCGTTAGTCCTCATAGAATGAGGTTTACCTAGTTCGAATTAAGCGCTCTGCTAGTTGAATTAAGTTCAAACTAGCGGTTTGCATGTGTAAGCAGGGGCTGAACTGCTGCTTGCTATCAGCCAGCTAAAAGGAGGGGTGGGTATGCCCACTACAGTTGTTTAGCTCTGCAAGGTAATTAACTTTAACTGTTATGTAAATACAGCTCAGGAGAGAATCCGAGGTGTGGCTATGTAAATCCCATTCAGCCAGGGCTGATGGAAGGTCAGTGATGGAATGGAATGTGGAGAATTGTATATAATTTGGGACTGTTGTGGGGGTCACTAATCATGCTACCCCTAAATGTGGGAACTGTAAAACATGCCACCAGTGCTTGCAGGAGAAACACCACAATCATGGTAAGAGGTCTCGGAAGAACAAGCCTCCCCCCTTCCAGAGTTGAGTGGACTGAACTGTGGGGGGGGGGGGAGGTTAAAGAGCTTTAGTCAGCCTGGTTCACATCTGCCAGGTGAGAGTTATAAGACTGGCACAGCCTGTGCCTTTCCCCTTTTGTTTTAAGGACAGACCTAAAGCAGGCTCCCTGAGGAGACTTTTCTTTTGCTAGTCCAGTGAAAGCTGGATTCATTTGCCAGTCTAGCTGGTGGCTAAAAAGTTGAAATCAGTGAGAGCTGAAAATCACTGGTTTAGCTGAGAGCCAGGCCTATTGCAGCCAGTGAAGTGGTGGGGGCGTGGTGTGGTGCAGCGCTGCCGCAGGCGAGGAGTGGCGACCAGGGGCGTGGCGTGGAGCGGCGGCAGGCGCCCAGCGGAGCGTCCAGTGGTGTGGGACGAGACAGCTGGTGGAGCATGGCAGAGTTTCATATAAGGTGTCCCCATCTATCTTCCCACCCCCATTTCTACCCAGGTTGGGAGGTGAAACCCTGCGGGTGAACTTTGGGACTCTGGGTGGCCCGGACCAAGGACAGAGACTTTTGGGGTGTCAGACTCTTTGGACTTCGGGCGATTCTTGGCTTGGGGGGGGGGCTTGGCTCATGTTTGGGTTATGAACTCTGTTTGTGGTGTTTTCCCCAAGTTAATGCAGTATGATCTCTCTCTCTGTTTCATTAAATGTTTCTTTCCTGCACTCAGACTCAGTGCTTGCGAGGGGGGAAGCATTGCCTCTCAGAGGCACCCAGGGATGCGTGAATTTCCCAGATTACTGGGTGAGGGCTCGAGCCGGTTCTATGTGAGATGGACCCCAAGATATTGAACCCAGCCCTGGTTACTGCCAGGCCTACCCGGCAGAAGGGTTACACATGTATAGACGCTATGAAAGTTAATTTGGACTAAAGGCTGTTAGTTCGAATTAACTTTGTAGTGTAGACATACCCTCAGTGTTTCAACTTCCATAGCTCTGCTTTGATTTCAGCTCTGGTTTTTGGTTTTTGCCTCTTTCCTCCTGCTGTAAGATTGTTAATGACTTGGTGTATTTTTGCAATACTCACCACTTGGACATTAATGTCTGTGG
Source organism: Pelochelys cantorii (assembly GCA_032595735.1). NCBI lineage: Eukaryota > Metazoa > Chordata > Testudines > Trionychidae > Pelochelys > Pelochelys cantorii. The sequence goes on along the minus strand of CM064327.1, from coordinate 253,070,853 downwards.
AATTTTCTTTTAGCAAAAGTCTTAAGTATCTGCCACTGTCTTTTTTTTCTGCTTGTCCTTGTTGGCATGTCTGACAGACCCTGTAATCATGTTGTTCTTACTAGTTTTGCAATTGCCACAAGTGATCTCTGATAAGCTTCTGTTTGTGTGTTTAATAAACTAGTGCAATTGTAACCACCAAGGGGCAGATTTGAACCTGGGACCACAGTGCAGGAGTTGCTACAGCTTGAGTTAGAGAGCCAGTTGGCCCTCAGCTTAAGCTATAGAGTTCACTCAGTCTTAGGTTTCTATTGTAAGTGGTCTAAGTGCAACTACATGGGTCTGTGAGCCACACCCACTAGGTGTGTGGGTTACACAATTATTTCTCACAACCAAATACCACTGCTTGTTTGTCTCCTTCCACCACTCAAAATCATTCCATAAGCCTGATATCTCCTCTGCCTCACATCTATGACAGTCACCTAAACCTACCGAGCAAAGTGGATTCAATTGAGATTTGTTAGGTTGTATCTCCCTTAACCAGGGCTCTGTGGTCCGGCAACATCCATGGTCTGGTAGAACCACGGATGTTCCTGGACCATGGAGTCCAGGTATAAGGAGGTCGGGCAGGAGCGAGGCAGCAATGTTCCTGCTAAAGTGGTGTGCCTGTGAAAGCACGCACAAAAAATTCTTCCTCCTCCCACCTCCTCTGGAGAGCCACACAGCAGCACTCGCACGGCAGGTGGGCTGGATGAGATGGCATGGTGAGGGAGCTGCTGGGACCGAAGGCTGGGATCTGCCGTGGCCCCTTGGTGTGGGGGAGGCCTGCTTCTATGGCCAGAGCTGCCATGTGGCAGGGGAAGAGGGGCAGGACCTGTTTTTGGTGTCTGGGGCTGGGAACAGGACTTGCCACATGTGCAGGGTGTGTGTCTGCTCCGGCGGATAGAAACAGGACATGCCGCATGGCAGGGGCAGGGCTTGTGTCTGCTCCAGGAATGCAGGTGTTATTAAATTGGGTGTGCAATGGGGTCGATTCACCAGCATGACGCTTTAGGCTGGATGACTTGGGGAATTAGCTGGCTGTTTTGGTGAGCACCTTCCTTCAGCTGGTGTCTCCCCGTGTTCTCCCATCAGCACGGCTTCCTCTTCAGGAAAGTACCCTCCAGCAGTGCCCACTCCAGTCTCTCTCTCTATCCCCTTCCAGAGGGTGTTGTTTACTCCTCTGCATACTCCACTCCAGGGTCCCTACTCCCCAGGACCCCCAGTTCTTTCTCCCAGGGAACACCCAGTTCTCCTGCACCCTCCTTGCCTCCATGACCCACGGCCACTCTTCCTCTAGCCCCTTCCTCTGCGGCAGACTGCAGTGTGTACCAGCCACTCATCACTGGCAAAGGATGTGTGGACCTGCTGCCTCTGCCTGTCAGGATGCCTCTTGCAGCCCCCAAGGCTTCAGGCCTTTCAGCCTGGGGCTTACTTGGCCAGAGCCTCGCCAGCCTACCATGTCTTTCCAGGAAGCCTCTCGCTTCCCTGGCAGTCAGGTCCCTACTGCTCTCCACAGCAACAGTCAGTTCTCTTCCTCCTCTCTCCAGGAGTCCCTCTTTATAGCCCCCAGCTGGGCCCTCATTAGCTGCCCAGCTGGGGTTCTTCCCTTTCTCTCACTCTCAGCCCCTTAAGGGGCCAGTGCAGGGCAAACACCCTGTCACAGGGTGCCACAGTGGCTCACATCCAAACCAGCGCACATGACCTTAATACTTTTGCACAAGCTAAAACACGCTCCGCTCGTGGTTGGAAAATCTTAGAGGGAGCACTGCCCGGCAGCCCCAGTTGCTGTGGCAGCCCCAGAGCCCTGGCAGCCACGGCTGGAGTCCTAGCCAGGGACAGAATGGGCCACGTTAGGAGGGACCTTCCCTCATTCGGCAAATCCCCTTGTTCAAGTATTCAACACCAGTCAGGTTCCAAGGGTGCTGGATGAGGGAGGTACAACCTGCGCATCACAATTTGGTCCACAGCTACTCTCGAGTTGCTCTGAAGTACGGACAGCTCAAGCAAGCCAATCAATCCATTCAAATAAGAGGGGAAATAGCTTCTTTCCAGTCTGGGGTGTTGTGATTCATCCTTCAACGCATTGCGTATCGTGCCCCCTGCCACTGACACTTGTATTTAATCTTGGCTCCTCGCAGGGCTGGATTACCCAATAGGCAGACTAAGCGTGTGCTTAGGGAACCAGCAAAGCAGGGGCTCCAAAAAAAAAAAAAAAAGAGATTTTATGGTATAGTATTGTTTTTATTTTGAATTACATATGGGGGGGCACCGTAATCTTTTCAGTGCGTAGGGCCTCTAAAGGTCTTAACCCGGCCCTGGCTCCTCGCAAACCTTCTTTTTTTACATGATTCTATGTTGTCACCAACAGAGAAAGGAACTGATTCCCAGACCAGTGACTTGAACAAGGCTACCCTTTCGCTCCTCGTCCCTGGCCAATACTGCTTTGTCACCGCAGGTGTGACATGCATGTGTCAGCCAGGTGTCTGAAGCCCTTTGAAGAAATAACTCTGAGGCAGGGCCGACTGGTAATAAGAGGTGGCATTAGACCTACTGCATGTCCAGCATCTCTCTAGATGCCAAGTGAGACAACGGGTGTGAAAGATCCTACACACATTCGCGTCAAGTCTATATGCATCACCTGCACAGCCAATTATTTCAAAGGTTGCTGGCTATTTTCATCCTGCCTTTTTTTTTAATAGACCCTTGAATCCCTGGTGTGTAAAATACATCTTGTTTTATTCATAGCCCAGCTAGAGTTCATCATGCAAACAATAATTGGGCTACTTCCGTAGTCCCCTCTGACTCTTTAGACCACTGAATAGTTCATTATGTAACCCACACAAAAGAGAAAAATTCTTCCCGTTGCAGCTTTAAATCTTATTAAATGTCTTTTTAATTATACTGGTTCTATCCCTGCCACTCTTCCACTATAATAAACCCTCCACTGCCCATAGATGGAACAAAACAAGCCACAAATTGGGAAGAAATACTTCAGTCCCTGATACAATTCTCACTGCCATCTATTAATTAATGGACATCAGGATAACTGCTTTCACTGGTCTAGGATTAGAATTACGGTCACAATTGATAGTTACATCCACTTTAATACCAACCTGCAGTAATAACCTACTAATCACCTGATCATCTCAGCCTTGTATTAAAGCAGTGATGTTTCCAAGAAAAGCTTGGAGGATGTGATCCCAAACCAGACCTATCGCCAGAGCCATGATCATTTATCCTTTGTGTGTGTGCATGATGTTGCACTAAGAATAAACTAATAATATAACGGAGCGTGAAAAGACTTGGTTTGCATTGATTTAACCACCAGAGTCCATTTACATTTCATTTAGTTTACAGATTACTCTCTGTATCAAAGAGCAGAGGACGTTTTTAACAGTGAGGGTAATAAACCAAGGGAATATTTATTGTTGTATGACCTGTATTATAACAGTGCTGAGAGAAACCAAAGGAGAGGGCCCCATATTAGTAGGTAGTGTACAAACAGTTTAACAAGCAACAGTACCTGCCCTCCCTCCCCCCCCAACCAAAAAAAAAGTTTGTAGTCTAAATAGGGTGGTCAATTCTGAATCCCATGAGGTTTTTATATCAAGAATAGATGCTTTTTCTAAAATAGAATGTAAGAACAGTCATACTGGGTCAGACCACAGGTCCATCTAGCCCAGTATCCTGTCTTCTGATAGTGGTCAATACTAGGAGCTCCCAGAGGATGTGAACAGAACAGGTAATCATTGAGTAATCCATACCCTGTCACCCATCCCCAGCCTCTGAGAGACAAAGGCTAGGGACACCATTCCTGCACATCCTGGTTAATAGCCGTTGATGGGCCTATCCTCCATGAATGTATCTGTTTTTGAATCCTGTTAAAGTCCTGGCCTTCACATCATCCTCTGGCAAGGAGTTCCACAGGTTTACTGTGCATTACATGAAGAAATACTTCCTTTTGTTTGTTTTAAACCTATTTCCTTTTCATTTCATTTGGTAACCCCTAGTTCTTATGTTATCAGAACAAGTAAATAACTTTTCTTTATTCACTTTCTCCACACCAATCATGATTTCATAGACCTCTATCATATACCCTTTTAGTCTCCTCTTTTCTAAACTTAGAAGTCCCAGTCTCTTTAACCTTTCTTCATATGGCACCTGTTCCAAATCCCTGATCATTTTTGTTGCCTTTTTCTGGACTTTTTGACATGGGTGTTCCCAGTATCAATCACAAGTTATAGGCTCAGTGGTTAACTTCTATGACTTGTGTTATGCAGAATGTCAAAGTAGATAAACTTAGTGGTGCTCTTTTGACCTTAAAATCAGTAGCCCCACGTGGTAACATTTAATTTCAGAAAAAGGGACTAGACAAAAATGAGGAAGGTAGTTAAATAAAAATTACAAGGTATAGTGTCAAAAGTGAATTCCCTGGAAGCTTAATTCAAACTTTTAAAGACCTCATCATGGAAGCTCAACTTAAATGTAAACCCCATTTTAAAAAAACAAACAAACCATAGTTAGAGAACCAAATGCCACTGTGGCTAAACAACAAAGTGAAAGAAGCAGTGTGAGACAAAAAGGCATTTTTAAAAAGTAGAAATTAAATCCTAGTGAGGAAAATAGAAAGGAGCATGAATTCTGGCAAGTGAATTATAAAAATATAATTAGGAAGCCCAAAAAAGAATGTGAAGAACTGTTAGTGAAAGCCTCCAAAAGTAATAGCAAAACTAAGTACATCAGAAGCAGGAAGACTGCTAAACAACCACTGGGGCCACTGGCAGTAGAGATGATAAAGGAACAGTAAAGGACGACAAGGCCATTGTAGAGAAACTATATAAATTCCTTGCATCTGACTTCATGGCTGAGGATGTGAGGGAGATTCCCAAACCTGAGCCCTTCTTTTTAGGTAGCAAATCTGAGGAACTATCCCAAATTGAGGTGTCATTAGAGGAAGTTTTGGAACACACTGATAAATTAAACAGTAATAAGTCACCAGGACCAGATGGTATTCACCCACGAATTCTGAAGGCTCTCCAATGTGCAATTGCAGAACTACTATCTGTGGTTTGTAACCTATCATTTACAATTAGTTTCTGTTCCAGATAACTGGAGGATAGCTAATATGGCGCCAATTTATAAAAAGTGCTCCAAAGGTCATCCTTCAATCACAGGTCAGTAAGGGCACATCTAGACTACATGGCTCCATTGACGGACCCATGGAGATTAGGGTTGTAGGCAAAGGGAAATGAAGTGGCAATTTAAATAATCGCCGCTTCATTTAAATTAAAATGGCTGCTGTGCTGTGCCGATCAGCTGCTTGGCGGCACAGCGCTGTAGTCTGGATGCTCTGCAGTCGACATCAAAGGCATTTCTTGACCTCCCCGGTAAACCTCATCCCACGAGGCATAACGGGGAGGTCAAGAAATGCCTTTGATGTCAACCGCAGAGCATCCAGACTACCGCGCTGTGAAACCAAACAGCTGATCGGCACAGCGCAGCAGCCATTTTAATTTAAATGAAGCGGCGATTATTTAAATCGCCGCTTCATTACCCTTTGCCAAGTAAACAAATCTACATGGCTCCATCGACGGAGCCACGTAGTCTAGACGTGCCCTAAGTCTGACTTCAGTATGGAGTAAACTGGTTGAAACTATAGTAAATAAAAGAATTCTTAGACACGCAGATGAACATAATTTGTTAGGGAAGAGTCAACATGGTTTTTGTAAAGCAAAATCATGCCTCACAAATCTATAAGAATTCTCTGAGGGGGACAATAAGCATGTGGACAAGGAGAATCCAGTGGATACATTGTTCTTCGATTTCCAGAAAGCCTTTGACAAGGCCCTCATCAAACGTTCTTAAACAAAGCAAGCTACTTCCTTGGAAAGAAAATCAGCATTGTGATGTAAACTTTCTGCCGGCAGCTCTGCCTGAAAAGCATGTGGTTGTAGCAACAGGTACCCATTTCATCCTCTCTGGTTCCATCTCTTTCATCCCGGTTAGTCGTCACAAGGGGTAACTAATGTGAAATCGTTTCTTAGGAGATACTATCACTGACTTTCTATTGCCCCTTTGGCAACCAAGCCCTCCTTTTCTACCAATGACTATATGTTTTCTGGGGGAATGGGTTCCATCTGATACTATCAGGTGTTCTTCTCCTTGACTTTCCCTCATCCTGTGTCCGATGCATCTGTGTCCAGTAGGAATTCCTTTTCAAAGTTCAAGCTATACCTCCTGCAGAGTATGGCCTTGAGCCTTTGAAAGGCAATTTTTCAGGTGGGAATCCACAACTCCTGTCTTGGGGTGGCTGGAGTCCTTAGTTAGGTCTTCAAGTGGTGCTACAACAGTGGCAAAATGGGGCATGAATTGGCGATGGAAGCCACCTAAGTCTAGGGAGGCACTCACTTTTGGCCTTTTGGTCTTGGGGGTCTTGTATGACTGTGGATTTCATCCATCAAGAGGACCTCCACCAGCTATGTGGCTTGTCTAACAGGCTTCTTCCTTACCCATTGCACATTTCATGGGGGTTTCCCATTAATATGGCTTCTGTCAGCCATCAGAGAACGGCAGCAACTTTGTCCTGATAGGAATCCTAATCCTTGCTATCTTTTCCAAATATGCCACTGCTTATTGATTATGCTCTTGTAATAGCTGGTCTATCAAATGTTGAAAGGCTTTGTTCTGAAATGAAATGGTATAGAAAAGGGTTGGTTATCTGGCAGCAATGGGATCTGTCAGTACCCCTTCATCAAATGCAGAGTTATGTATTAGATAATGGAGGAGGCTTCTTCCAGTTGGTCTAAGAGTTCATTCAGTTGTGTCTTGGGGTAGGCATAGATAGAGATTGCCTTCTCTTTCCTGAAATCTATGCAGAAACACAGTGAGGCATCCCACTTTGGGACCAGCAAGACAGGGCCTGCAGTCATTTCAGGATTCTTCTGTCACTCCTGATTCTAACAGGATCCTGATCCCTTTCTTGACAGTCCCCCTTCAATGTGGTGGGAGTTGGTTGGACTCATTCACAGATTACTTTACCAGGTTCTGTATTAATTTGATATTTTGCCAGGGGCATCTCTGGGGAGAGTTGAGAACACCTGTGGGAAAAGCGGCTACCAGGTGGAATCCCTTTGGCTTTTGGTTTAAGTTCTTTCCAAGGGCACTGAGATTTCTTGTAGGCCATGATTAATTTGGGGCCCTAGTTCCAATTCCTCAGGTTACCATGTTACGAAGAGATTTTCCCTGACTTTCTAGAACTTCAGTACATTTACTTGGTAAACGTGTTGTTCCTTTTTCTTCCCTGATTGTCTGATTATGTAGTCCATGCTCCCTACTTTATTTACCACCTCATAAAGGCCTTATCACGCTTGAGCCCAAACTTTGAAGTAACAGGACTCTGTTGCCCATCGGGAAGACGTGAAGCTGTGCCCCTTTTTTGTATTGTTGTTCCTGTGCTTCTTTGAGATTTTCTCAACTGTATGCCCACAGATCCTCCAGTCCCTCACATAACTTTAAAACATACAGCACTATGTTTTCGGTTCAATGTGACTGACTTTCCCAGCTTTTCTATATCAGGTGGAGTGTACCATTTGGCTGTTGTTATTATAGCAGTTTAAAGGGTGAAAACCCACTTGAGGGTGTCTTCTTAGACTTCTTTGCTAAAGTCTGGAGACATGCATATTGTTAGTTCTGTTGGGAGTTGTTAAGGCTGCTAAGTAATTACTGCTGTCAGTGTTGTGGTTTTTGGAGCATAGATATGAGGCCAAGGGTGGGGAAGAGAGCCTCCATAGGCCAGATCCAGCCCACAAAGTGGGTTGATCCGGCCTGCAGATGCCCTGCCACTCCCTCCACCCCCAGGCCAATCGAAACCTGCTGTTCAGAGCAGCTGGCGGTTGACTCTAAATGCCACATGCCCCTTCCAGGGAGACTTCACGCACTCCCCCGCCCCCAGTCCCTATCACTACCAGGGGTGCCGTGGCTGCTAGAGGAAACCATCAGCTGTTCAGAACAGCTAGCGATTCTGTCTAGGCGTGGGTGAGGTGGAGGGCAAAGACTTCACATGCTCCCCCTACCCCTAGGCCAATCAGGGTCTGTGGGTGGGGAAGCATGGACAAGGAAGTGTCTTGGTCTCGCCCCTTGCACCTGAGTCCCCGCCCCTTTCAGGACAGCTCACAAATTTGTGAAGTGGCCCCCCTTCTAAAATTATTGCCCATCCCTTTGTTAGGTGGACAATGAATCATCTTAATTTAGCAGACCTTGATGTTACTTATAAATGGATTTATTGTTAGCAATGGATTTATTTATTTATTGTTAACAATGGCAATGGATTTATTGTTAGCAAAACACAGTATAGTGCCCTGTCTAATGGGTCACAGGAACTCTACCACAAGTATGTCCGCAACAAGGTAAAGGTTTAGACAGGACATCCGGTTGCTGTTCCCTTACAAATACAAAAATGCTTTTTGGTTGACTTGTTCACACATTGATATAAACAAGTTACATACTATAGACATTGTTAGTTCCTATTTTTATTTCTGTATTTGCTAGATTGCTTAAAATACTTTTATTATTTTGTTATTTTATGAAGGCTCTCTGTGTGGTTCTGTACTTTTTTTTAAGAATTCATTTATGTAGTTACATTTTTGGTCAGGAACATGCTTATGTGGTTAGCTAATACATGGTGTGTACTGTTTTGTCAAGAGAGGCCTTATCTGGTTTACAGCCTTTGGTTTACACTGTTAGTTATGCCTAGAGCTCCAGAAAGACTTACACTGCATTTGCCTATGTGGTGTTGGTTCCCATCAACAGTCAGTCTTATTGTCAAGCTGGGATACCATAAAATACTTCCACGGATGTATTTAATACAGGTTGAATCTCTCTAGTCTAGCACTCTCTGGCCCGGCAACATCTGTGGTCTGGCATGATTTTAGTTAGCCAGATGCCCACTTATCATGGCCAAATGTCCTACAGTCCCATAAAGTTTGTTTACACTCACCAGTCCTGGCTCTCAGTGTTCTCTGGTATTATTTAGCTCTAATTTACCCCTAAATGTTTTCTAATAGCCCAGTAAGTAGTGACAAGTATCAGAGGGGTAGCCGTGTTAGTCTGAATCTGCAAAAACAACTAGAAGTCCTGTGGCACCTTATAGACTAACAGATTTATTGGAGTATAAGCTTTCGTGGGCAAAGACCCACTTCGTCAGATGCATGTGAAGTGGGTCTTTGCCCACGAAAGCTTATGCTCCAATAAATCTGTTAGTCTATAAGGTGCCACAGGACTTCTCATTGAGTAAGCAGTGGTAGTGTTGGTAATGCTATTAGACAATATTGACATCCCATGGTTTGGCATATTCTCTGGTTTGGAACCGGTTAAGTCTGAAGGGTGCCGGTCTAGAGAGGTTCAACCTGTAGTATTTCCTCTTTCTCACATTTCCCTTATATTTTGACTGTCTATTCCTAGACAGATGTCTGGCCATACACTGAATCCTCAGTGGCCAGTGTCTTCTGACCATCTACTTGAATAGTGGGTTTCCCTGGTCTTTTTTCCGAGGCCCAATTCTTTCCTGTCCAGGCCTGTTTGAAGTTATACTCCATGAAAGGGCAGTTATGAAATCTATGCTCCTGTTGTCCACAGAAGTAATAGGCTACCCCATCCATCCCTTGTTTTCTTGTGGCTGGGTCACCCTCTTTCTGAGTTTCTTTTTAGTAAAGGCCCTTGTTCCTGAGTAGACATGGGGTGAGGATCTGGTGGGGCACTGAAGGTCATGAGCCTGCTGTCTTAGGGAATCTTGCCCATGCACCTTAAGGTGCTTGCATACCCCCATCTTGCCCTTCAACCTATCAGCTGCCTCCATTTTCTTGGGATTTACCCATGATGGACCACCATCCTTGGATTCTTTGTCCATTTCCTTCTACAAAGTGTATGGAGGAGTTACTTCCACAGCAGAGCATCACCAAATGGTTTGAGTGGCCATCTTGTCCCCCATGAGGTGTGGGGCCTCAGCTAGGGTCAGTCAGTGTCTATAAACCCAGTACTAGTTCTGCTACCCTATGCAACAACTATTGCCATCTGTTCAAACTGCTGTTATTGTGCTTGTAAGTCAGTCGCCAGCCATGGCAGGAGCTGATCACCTCCACAGTTCTCTTGTACATAAGTAACCCACACACCTAGGCTACGTCTACACTGCAGGCTTCTTGCACAAGCACCTTTTTGCGGAAGTGATCTTCCACAAAAAGTTCTTGCGCCAGAGAGTGTCCACACTGCATGGATGCTCTTGTGCAAGAAATCTCTGATAGCCATTAACATGATGGTGATCACAGCATCTGTGCTTTTTCCAATAGGCTGTTTTTGCACAAGAAACCCCTGTTTCCCATCCACACACACACACACACACACACACACACACCTTTCTGTGCAAGAGCTTATACCATCCATCTCATAGAGCTGGAAGGGACTTTAAGAGGTCATCAACTCCAGTCCCCTGCTCTCACAGTAGGGAAGACATCCCTGACAGATTTGCCCTAGATCCCCCCCTCAAGGATTGAACTCACAATCTTAGGTTTAGCACACCAATGCTCAAACCAGTGAGCTATCCTTACTCATAGAAAGGGGGATAACTCTTGCCCAAAAAGCCCTCTCTTCTTACACTGTACTGTAAATTTTCTTGAGCAAAAACGTGCTTGTAGTGTGGATGGTCCGTGAGTTTTTGTGCAAAAATGGCTGTTTTTGTGCAAAAACTCTGCAGTGTAGACATAGCCCTAGTGTGTGGTTCACTGTCCCATGTAGTGGCATTTAGACCGCTTACAGAGAGAAAGAACAAGGGAGCTCTACAGCTTAAGTTATGACGCAGCTGGCTTTATAGCTCAAGTTGTCGAGCTGCTTACCCTGAGCTCCAGCAATAAGAGGTTCATGTCAGCCTGCTGGTGGATATATACACCCAGAAATCTTCTTTTAAAGGAAGGAATGGGTTGTTTTGTTTGCTTTCTTAGGCTTCTCTTGTCTGCCCGGAAAGTTAAATGTCCCCCACTTCTGGAACCATGCCAAGCAGTTATCACCTCTCAGTGTGCTCTGTCTATGGGCTTCAGCATCTGTCCCCTGGTTGCTTTCTGGGAGACAGCCTGGTGCAGCGTTGTCATCCCATTGCAATCTCAGGTATTTCAAATGCCCGTTCCCATTTACAGCAGGTCATCTATTCTCTAGTGGTTGCAGTGGTGGATGCCTGTCTCTGTGACTGACAGATCTGGCAGGTGCATAGAGGTGGTGATTAGCAGGAGAGATTCTCCTCTCTTTTTTGCCCATGCTCAGTATAGGGTTTGTAAACCTCATTACAGGGCCCTTCTGGCCTTAAACTCTATTCAACTATTTCAGTAAGCCTGAAAGAGCTAGACAGTATTGGAGACCTTTCCCCACTAGTGCTATCTGAAAGTTTGTGTGATCAATGTGGTTTAACTCTGCCCACTACCCTCTTTTGCATTTATGTGCCACAAATACATTTCCGAGGCAGGGAAGGAGGTAGGAATTTCACTGTTTTACCAAATATTTCAAGTGATTATTTCACACTATTCACAAAGTTTGGATTCATATTGGCAAGTCTCCACACCAGATAGTTACAAAAAGGAACCGTGTGCATCCAATCAGAACATACCACACTCGTCCAATCAGAAGCATGCCATGTGACCTAAGTGTCCAATCTAAAGTTTTGGAATTTCAGAGACCTGCAATGGTTTGTTCATGAGCAAGCTGCAGCCCAAAAACGATCCACTCATGACTAATTCCAAATCATGATGTAAAGTGATAATCGGAAATGATCTTGTCTCTGCAGACAATGTTGCGAGAACCACTACTGGAATACTGGGTCCTATTCTGATGTCCAGTATTTCCATATCCTTCTTGAAGTGTGCCATTCAAAGGAGAGCTATAAAAATTCCCACAAAGTCACAGTGGTGAAGTGGTAAAGTGACCAAGTGGGTTCCATCCCATGAAAGCTGATGCCCAGATAAATTTATTAGTCTTTAAGGAGCCACAGGACTCCTCATTCTTTTGATGAAACAGACTAGCACAGCTCCCCCTCTGAAACTATTCTACAGCCTGTGTACGTAGGCAGTCAGTCTAGACGAGCATAGTGGTCCTGTGACAGGGTGCTGGTAGCAGCTACAAATACAGCCCTTGGGAGGTCAGCAGCTTGATCGCTTAGATCATCCAGGGTACCAAGAGTGGAAGGGGGTCTGGTGGCTTGATTGAGTTTGGAAAGGTAAAAGGGATCGTATACACCTGTAGAGAGCTTGATGAGCTAATTAGGTAATTAGGTAATTAGCTCAGCCCCTGGAGAACCCAGGGAAAAAAGGGACTTCCATCCACCTGCTCCTATACTGTGTTGTACCTGGAGCTTAAGGAAGAAACAACAATAATAGTCACACTCGGTGAATGTACCCTAGAGGGGTGGTGAATGCAGTATAATTCATCAAGGTTTATTAGCCTGAGTATGCAGAAGATGAATTAGGCGCCTGTCCACAGGTTTCTTTTGGCCTGAGAGTTTGAATCTTTTAATCAGGTTCAAGAAAATCACAGGAGCTATTCACAAACAAGAAAAGAAGTGAAATTCATCGAATAAATCAGAAATTGTTCCCCGTACGCTAGCCTTTAAAATGTCCATTGGAGGTACAAAGTAACTCCAGTTAAACAACTTAATGATACTGTTGGGCAATCTGACAATTTTAAGCTCCCTAAACCAAATCCTGTTGCGCTGCACTCTTTTTCTGGTTTTGATTGTCTGTTTTATTATTAAAAAAGGAAAAATTAATGTAAATAAGTTTTCAAACTCTCGGTTATGTTAAAACTACTTAGGAGCTCACGAGTCATGTAATTCCAAAATGTAAGGCTTCTCAGATACAATAGCAAATTCTGCATATACAATCCTTCATATTCCTGTTGTCCTTGTTATGGGCAAACAAAAGCGCTTTATTTTTATGTAACAAAAGCATTTGCATCTCATCAAGTTAATGTTGTGTGAGAAACCTTAATATTCAGAATTTAATGTTGCATTAACACTTTTTTTGCAGTTAATTATAATAAATTTAAGGCTGGATTGCACATACTTCCTAACAAGAAAGGAAAAGTGATTTAGGAATATTTTCCTCCACTGTTGTTTTGTTATATAGAATTTTATCTAGTAACATAGAGTTATATAATTGAAGCATATGGAACTGTGCTTACACTGTGCCTTTTTAAATAAAACATATTGTGTAGGTATATTTAGCTCTGAGAATGGCACCATCTTATGCTCCATATGTCGTACTGAATGTTTCTGAAAATATTTTTAATAACAAAAATGTATAGAGAACAGAACAATAAAATATACGATCTGATCTCATGAAATGTACCAAAATAAGATAATGGGATTGCCATGGGCTAGTCTAGGCAGTTTGTCCCAGTGTATCAATACTACACATTTTTGGTTCATTTTTGGAAGCTTAAATAGAAACAAGTTAAGATGTCGGTGGACATCTAAAACTTTGGCTTATCAGGGTCCAGTAATGGAGCAAATAACACAAGTATGTAGGGGCAAAATTAAAAGGGTGAAGGCTCAAAATCAGCTCATTTAGTTAGAGCAAGAAAACATTCTACAAATACATTAGAAGCAAGAGGAAGACCAAGGACAGATTAAGCCCATTGCTCAATGAAGAGGAAAAAGCAATATCAGAAAATGTGGGAATGGCAGAGATACTTAACTTATTTTTCTCGGTTTTCACCAAGATGGTGGGTGGTGATTGGATGCCTACAAAAGTGAATATTGGCGAAAAGGAGGTAGGTTCAGAAGTTAAAATAGGAAAAGGGAAAATGCCTATTGACTCAAACTATTAGGCCCTACTTGTGCATGAGTAAGGAAAACAGGGCACGATGGAAAGTACTGCACATTCCTGCCCACTACGAGCAGAGTTTTACAGCAACCAGAGCCCGATTTTTTTCCCAGCTCCAATCTGCAGCAGTTTCTGTTTGGTCTCACCTCCCAGGGCTGCCAGACAGCTGTACAAACATAGGAAAATACAGTCCCTCCTGTGAAGAATTTAAAATCTCGGCACTAATCCAAAGTTCACCGAAGTCAATCGAAAGGCTCCTATCGACTTCCCCAGAATTTCCATCCAGCCATAACTTCAAGGCATAAAATGGTCACCAGGAGAATTCAGGAACAAATCTTGCCTTCCCCATTCTAGCATACTGAACAATTAGCACTTTCTAGTGCTGGCCATTGGCTGAGACAGTTTATGGGTTTAGGTCTCAATCCTGCAAACATTTAGGCCTAGGCTGCACAACACAGTTAGTCTGGCATATGCTACCTTGTGTTGACCTAGCTCTGGAAGTGTCTTCACTTAAATTTGGCTCCTGCGGATGGAAGCCAATTTAGTAACGCCACCTCCCCGAGTGGTGTAGAGTCCTGATCAAGGTCATGAAGTGGATGCAGTGTCAGTTGAGACACTGCATTGCTTACGTCCATGGTTAGTGGCTTTCAGGTGCTATCCCTTAATGTCCCACAGTGACAATGCAATTGAGACAATTCTGATACAAGCAAAGCGTAGAGATGCACAAGTGATTCAATAGCTATGGTGGCTGTATGTAGACATAAGTTTGGTCAACCTACTTTTACAGTGTAGACATGGCCTTAGATGCTTGCCTTTAAGCATGGGAGTCATCTCATTCTAGTTCATGCGATTATTCACCTACTTACATGTTGTAAGTGCAGGGTGAGAGCACTAGATGGTCACAGTTCCTGCGACAGTCCCTAGGTCTCTGGTTCCCCTGGTGCATGATGAACATAGGATTCAGGGGCATGGCTCAGAGGCTGAGGGGATACCCATGTGTCATCACCACAGCTGTGTCAACATACAGAGCGAGAGAGCAAACTCCATATTACACAAAGGCTGGCTTTTCCATAATGAGTCGTTCAGTAATTAGCAAAGGACCTATTTGTGGCTCATCTGCTTAGGCGGAGACTTTAGCTGGAAGTGTTATTTGAATAATACATGCCCTGCTCTTTTCATTCAGTGTGACTAAAAAGGACACTCTCAGAAGCTGTTAGTCAGCTATACAATTTTCTTTTGTATTTAATCTCTGCTGGGAACAAAATTCACTGATGCTCACATCATCCTTTCCCCCCACTCCAGAAAGAGTTTCTCTGCCATCCTCCTTTTCGTGACCACAGACAGGTTTTATTCTGGTTTTATTCTTGAGGCTCTATTATACTGCAGAGCTGCCATGAAATTCTGCAGCTTGCTGAAAGTGCTAATGCCTTATTCTTATTTAGCAATACTGTGGTAGCACTGAGAGGCCTCAAATGATATCTAAGCTCCACTGTGCAAACACATAACATAAGAACGGCCATACTGGGTCAGACCAACGGTCCATCTAGCCCAGTATCCTGTCTGCCGACAGTGGCCAATACCAGATGCCCCAGAGGGAGGGAACACAACAAGTAATCCTCACACGATCGCTCCCTTGTCACCATTTCCAGACAAACAGAGGCTAAGGACACATAGTGAGGGATAGTCCATGTCCTGAAAAGCTAAATCTACAAGACAAAGGTTAGGGAGAAGGGAGTCTTATTATCCCTGTTTTACAGATGGGGAACTGAGTGATACAGAGATTAAAGGTAAAATTTCCCAATGTCTGCATGATTAAAGAATGTCATTGGACTTAGGCTTCTAAAGCACTAATGTCTGGTCTACACTCATGCTGGAAGTTGATTATGTTATGCTAGTTAAGGTACATAAGTAACTTAAGTCACCGTACCTTAATCAGTATACAGCGGGGTCTACACTAGACTATGTCAATGGGAGACGCTCTCCAGGTGACATAGATTCCACCTCTTTTTGAGGTGGATTACAGACATTGACGAGAAAGCATTCTCCAGAGGTGACAGTGGCTCGTGCCTGCCGGTATGGCGTACTGGGAAGAACACAGCCAACATTAAAGGGCTGCCCCTTTTGCTCACCCTGGTCCGTGGTCCTGCCAGTGGGGGTCTGGCAGCACTGCCATGGTAGAACTTCACATCCCCCAGGGCGATGAAAAGTTTAAGAGTAAAATTTCCCAGTGTGCCTGTATGATTAAGGAAAGTCATTGGACTTAGGCTTCTAAAGCACGAACACCTTGTCCAGGGACCTGGCAACTTAAAAGGGCCTGGGCCTTCAGGCTGCCATGGCAACGGTCAGGAGCCTGGGTCCTTCGAATCATCCCCGAGCCCCAGGTCTCCCAGATGCCTCTGCGGTGACCATGAAGGACTGGCTGGGGGAGTCTGCCCAGCCCTGACCCTTCTTGGGCCCAGAGCTGTCCTCCCCTGCCAAGGACACGGTGCTGGGTCACAGTGCCGGGTAGGGCTAAAAAAACACAGCACTGCTAATATTGTACCAAATCACCTGCTGCTATGGAACACAGAACAGACACCTCACTACCCAGGCCTCAGAAGCCCTCTTTCAAGCAGATGTAATGTGTTATGTTAACATTTGCACCATTACGCATATGCAGCAATACTTCCCATCTGAGAGAAGTAAATAGCACGTTGAATGATGTTAGAAATCTTACTTCAGAGGTGGGTATGAATAGGAGTGCTTTTATAGCTTTGAAAAGATCAGAGACTTGGTTTAATCACTCGTGGATATTTTTGCCTGCCGTTAGATGCTTCCCAATAAAATGGGCTTTCCCCTGGTTATTAAAGGTAGAGGAAACTGAACAGTGTGAATATATACACGTGTGAGTCCCTGTGCTTCTAGTTACGGAACTCATTGATTGTATCCTCTTCTTCAGTCCAAAGATCATTTTAAAAAATATTGTGAAAATAATGAAGCTAGTCTTCTGTGGAATCAGGAACATATGCCTACCAGAGCGATGCCTTCAACAAAAGGTTGGCTTTGATTGTTGGGAAAGGTATAGTTGCTTAAGACAGGCAGTTTCGGTTCCTCCACGCAGCTGTCACTGCCTGTGATTGATGCTTAGCATGTTAGAGAGAGGCAGCTTGATCGGGTCGTTGTGGGATTTTCAAGAAAGCCTCAGTGAGGTAGAGGCTTAGCTCTCCTTGTAATTCAACAAGACATGTGGGCACTAACTTCTTTTAGTCTCCTTAGCAAATCACAGCCTTGAAGGCTTTGCGCCAGATTCTCTCCTTAGCATCTGGCTCTTTGCTGTCCTCTTCTCCTAACTGTATATTTTTTTTGCCCTGTTTCTTTTTGTGCTGGTAGAACTACAGCCTCAAACAAACAAAAAGGTTTGTGATATCCCAAGGACAAAGATGTGGCAAGCCCAATACTAACAGATGCTATCACAGACTCCCTCAGCAGGAAGGTTAGAGAGAAATTGGCACTACAGACTGGGTATCCCAACATTTCCCCTTTTAATCCATCCAGAACGCAGCAGCAAAGCTCATGTGTCTTGCCAGCTGCTCTGAATAGATCCAGCCCCATCTCTTATCCCTTCTCCTTCTGATCACCCTCAGAATCCTGCCTAATGTGCGTAGGTGTGGAAGTAGGTGTGCGCGAGGGATGCTGTAGCACCCCAAGTTTATACCCAGCATTCCTGTGCCTGAAGGCCTGCCTCACTGCCAGGTCCTCCAGCCCTGGGTCCCAGCCTCTGGATGGCCCCTGCAGAGTCATGCAGCCCCACATGCTTTGTTGGCCCTTCAGGGTCCTGCTGCCACAGGTTTTGCCTGTCCCCAGGGGTCCTAACGGCCCCACCAGCCTTTGGAGTCCCATCACCCACCAGCCCCATGTACTCTGCCAGCCCTCAGGACCCACTGCCCGCTGGTCCTGCCATGGACTCCACAGCCTGCTGGCCCCACCAGTCCTGGGGTCCCAATGCTGGCCCAGGGCTCTATAGCTGCCCCCAGCTCTGGCCCTAGCCTGGGGTGATGAGGTTTGCCAACTATCCTGGACTGGATGGACCGGATGCCATTTGCAGCAATGGAGCCCAGTCCATCCAGTCTGGGAGACTTGGCAGCCCAACCTCAACAGGTCTAAGGGGTGTGTGCTGCTTAGCACCTCCACCCCAAAAGTAGTTCCAGTGCCACTGCTAACGTGCCCCGTCTTGCTTCACCTCTCTTGGTCCCTTCCAGTGCTTCTGTATATAAACTAAACAACCCCTAATACTCTCCAGGCCTTCTTCCTCACAGCTCTTCATGCCTGGAACTAGCTTGTACATTGGTCTGGCATCCCTGCATCCTCTTCTTGTCTAAGTCCCTCTTGGAAACACTCACATCCCTGCAACACCTGCAACACTTGAGCCTTCCCTCTTAATACTTGCATCCATGAGTGTGGTGGAAGATAGAAGGAAATGAATGGAAAAATAGCACCAAGAGTTCATCACCCTCAGATCTGGGCACCAAACCGAGGAACTGCATTACTTGGGAATTGTAGCTCTTGATTTTCACTCTCTCTCTCTCTCACACACACACACACACTCTCTCTCTCTCTCGCTCTCTCTCACTGTCTCTCTCTCTTACACACACACACACATACACCACATACATTTTGTCTCACTTGAAAGGCTCCTACAGTAGGGACTTCATCTGTGGTTTGTGTGGAAATCACCGATGCATGCTAGTTACAAAATTTCCATTGAAACTGTTTTTTGATGGAAAATTTACTTTTTGACTGCATGATTTTTTTTTTTTTTGGTAAGAAGCTTTTCCTTTTACCAGGAAAAAGTCCATTTTTCATTGAAAACAAACAACACAACCCTAAAATATTTCAGTTTCCATTCCAATTTTTTTTCAGTATAGTGTATTTGAATTGCCTCTGAAAATTTATTTTTTTTCTTTATTGTTGTAAATTTTCTAAAAGGGGTGTGTGTGTGTGCATCTACATACCAATGAAATGCTGACCCGCAGTAACTTTTGACATTGGGTCTTAGGCTCCTAAATCACTTGGGGTCTGTCTACATTGCTGTCATAGGGTACATCTAGACAGTAGGACTATTTCGGGATATCCTCCGGTATCCCTAAATAGCTACCCTGCATCTTTGAAACATGCTCCTTATTTCGAAATATATTTTGAAATAAAGGGTGCACTATTCCAGCATCCCTGTAACCCTCATTCCATGACGGTTAAGGGATGTCTCAAAATAGCATGTTATTTCAAAATTTGGTGCTGTGTAGACGCACCAAATTTCGAAATAAACTATTGCGAAACACAATCAAAATAAGATACACCATTTTCATAGCTGTATAGACGCACCCATAGTGTGGGACCGTAGCCCATCATGTACACATGTAACCCACCTCAACTCAGCTCAACTAACAGCAGTGAAGGCACACCAGCAAAGGGGCGGTATCAAGGAGAACAACCTACACACTCACAAGGGTGCCTCTGTAACACACTCGAAAGTAGATAGGTCTTTGTTGTCCCACATAAGAGGTTAACGAATATACTAGAGTTGGCAACTAGGGGGCTTGGTTCATTAGCTCAAGAATTCTATAAGCTCTAGGGTTCAAACCCCACAGTTGTCCCAAGTGCGTTTGATTACATTTATTACTGTTTATTTTTGCATTACTCTAGCACTTAAGAACCCTCATCGTGGACCAAGGCCTCGTTGTGCTTGGTCCTGTACCTATGTGGGACAAAAAGAGTTTCCATCCCAAAGAGCTTTCAATCAAAGTATATGATAGGCAACAGACAGATACAGGCAGATGGAGGAACACAAGGAAACAATGAGGCAATACTGGGCAGCATGATTGACGTTGGTCTCAGCATACCAGCAGCCACTGGTACACTGGAACACGATGGAACTGGACTGCATCTACGCTCGTGTGAGGTTGGTGTCGAAGGTGAGTTTGGGGACAGGCCAGCCTGTCTATATTTAGTGGCCCACTACACTGGAGCAAAGGGTCTGAGACTGCTACTCCAGCTTATGAAATAGCATACGAACTTAAGAATAGCCAAACTGGGTCAGACCAAAGGTCCATCTAGCCCAGTATTCTGTCTTCCCACAGTGACCAATGCCAGGTGCCCCAGAGGGAATGAACAGAACAGGCAATCCCCAAGTCATCCCACCCTTGTTACCCATTCCCAACCTCTGACAAACAGAGGCTAGGGACACCATTCTTACATATCCTGGCTAATAGCCATTGATGGACCTATCCTTCATGAATTTATCTAGCTCTTTTTTGAACCCTGTTAAAGTCCTGGCCTTCACAATATCCTCTGGCAAGGAGTTCCACAGGTTGACTGTGAGTTGCATGAAGAAAAACTTGCTTTTATTTGTTTTAAACCTGCTACCTATTAAATATGCTATCTATTATTGTGGGTGCAAGACGTGGGTGACATTCTGAATCCATCTTAAGGACCCGGACTGATACCATCAGCACTGCCTTAGAATGATTCTCCCTATTCTATGGGAAGATTGTTGCATCAATATCACTGCTCTCTCTGCAGCTATCATCACCAGTATGGCAGCAAAGATTATGAAATACTGGCTTCATTGGGCTGTCCATTGTGTGCAGATGGCTGGTACTGTTCTGAAGGAAGCCCTTGTTTCCCAACTTCGTCATGGTAAGAAGAGTTGCAGGGGATTGAGGAAATGCTACAAGGACACCCTGAAATTATATCATAAGAACAGAGGCATTGACCCCGCAAATTGGGAAAAGTTGGCTGGCAAAAGACAGCAATGGCATGACCTCATCCACTGAGCATTTGCCTGTTTTGAGGAGAACCACCTTGCTCAGGCAGATGAGAAACATGGAGGAGGAAGGAAAGGGTACAGCATCCCAGCCAGCCGTCATGCTCTCTCAAGCAACCACTTGTCACATATATGGAAAAAATCTGTGGAGCACAAATTGGTCTTCTCAGCCATATTAAGTCTCATCAATAACATTGTCCTCCTATCGAGAGAGAGTCACAACTGCCAGCACGAACACAGAGACCAAACAGAGCTTACAGCCTCCACGTTTCTGCTGAGGGGGAAGCTTAGCTTAAGCCCTTCTTTGCCTTCCAGCTTTTTCCTTCCAGTCCCCAGTAAACTAAAACACCATGGCTGCGTCTAGACTGGCATGATTTTGCGCAAAAGCAGCTGCTTTTGCGCCAAAACTTGCCAGCTGTCTACACTGGCCGCTTGAATTTGCGCAAGAACACTGACGTTCTAATGTAAGAAATCAGTGCTTCTTGCGCAAATACTTTGACGCTCCCATTTGGGCAAAAGTCCTTTGGACCAGTGTAGACAGCTCAGATTTGTTTTGCGCAAAAAAGCCCCGATGGCTAAAATGGCGATCGGGGCTTTCTTGCGCAAAACCGCGTCTAGATTGTCACGGATGCTTTTCTGCAAAAAGTGCTTTTGCGCAAAAGTGTCCATGCCAATCTAGACGCTGTTTTCTGCAAATGCTTTTAACGGAAAAACTTTTCCGTTAAGAGCATTTGCGCAAAATCATGCCAGTCTAGACGTAGCCAATATGCCTACTGTACATATAGGTGTATAGATTCCATACAGAAGGAACCATCATGAACATCTGGTCTGCACAGTGCAGGCCTCGGAACCCCACCCACCACTCCTGTAGTAGACTCCTAACCTCTGGTGGAGGTACTGAAGTCCCCATATCTTGATTTAGAGATTTCAAGTGCAGGGAGGGTGAAAAAACTAACATTTCCAGGCTGAGGTTAGTACGTTTATGGAAGAGGTGGCATGGTACAATCGTGCGTAGCCAATCTTTGACTGCTAGCAACACATTTTTCCAAATGCCAATGATGGGACAGGAGGTGGGAGACTCTGAATTATTACATCCAGTTCTTTCCCAAGTATCTGGCTGGTGGGTCTTGCCCACAGGGTCTAACTGGCCATCCCAGTGGCCAGGACAACACACAGCATTCATAATGATCACAAAGCAGGTCCACTTTCACACAACAAAACTCGTTGAACTTTATCCTTGCCCAACTCCGAATGTTCCTCCTTGTGTGTTTGATTCCATAACTACTTTGAACAAATCTACAGCAGCACATTTCTCCAGCTGCCTTTACTACTTCCTTCCTCCCCTCCCTACCCTCGCGGGAGCACAGACAGATGTAAAGTTTTAATTCTTTTTATATACTCTTCAGTGACTTATTTTTAAAACACCATGAAACACTGTCTTTAATTATAGATGCACTATGCTGGTCGGTAAATTTCACCTTCTGTGTAAGCACTGCATTACACTCTCCCAGTAATTGCAGCCTTTCTTCAATCCTTTATTTATTTATTTTTAATTTCAAACTCATCCCAGCACCCGTTAGCAAAGTCACTTGCATACAACTGATTCACCTTCATGGATTTGCTAGCTTCTCGGGCGCATTGCAGTATCCTTCTGGAGTTTCATGCTACGCCTTTTGATGTGCTGTAAACGTGCTTGAAGGGAAACGTAATCACAGTTCTGAGGATTTTTGTTATGGAAAAGTCAAATAAAAATAGAATGAGTTCCAGGCAATTTCAAAGAAAGGAGCCCAGCACTTATTAACATTCAGGGGAGCTGTGTAAATGTCAAGACATTTTAATTAAATCAGCTGCGATACACTCAGAACTTCTGGGATGTGTATTAGCAACAGTCCCGAGATATTGGCATTGGCTGAGATTCACACATTCAGATGGGTCACTTACTTGCACTAATAAGACATTTCTACCCACTTCTGTGGAAGCGGTAGGGGGGTGGGAGGACTATAAAGCGGTAGGAAAGTTGAGTCAGTTTCTCTCTCAGATGTGTTGCTCTGTAATGGCTGTAGCAAGGATTGCTTGGTTACAGTCTGTATCAAAGGCAGAACTATGTTTTTGACAAGAGCTAGCACAATCACTCAGGGAGGGTATTATATTATTAACAATATACTTGATTAGTAGATGTATTTTGGGTGCCCAGAGAAAAATAGGAAGAACAGGAAGTGTAATCGTTACCACATGGGTTTGAACGTGGGACCTATGGAGAAACCTCTTCTACAGCTTGAGCTATAAAGCCAGTGGCTCTAGCCTTTGCGCTTGCTGTAAGTAGTCTACATGCTACTCCATGGGGCAGTGAAGCACTCTAGGGCTGTGTCTTCCCTGCAAGTTTGTGTGGCAGAAAATATGCTAATAAGCAACTCATTAGCATAAAACACTGTTCATTAGCATATGTTCTGCCATTTCTTTTCGCGCAGGAGGTTTTTGAGCAAAAAGAAGCAGTGTGGACGTTTTTGTTTTGCTCAAAACCCCCCTTTTTGTCCTGGAGAGGAATAAGGATTTTGCGCAAAACAGGGTTTTTGCACCAAAAAAAAGTCCACACTGTTTCTTCT
This sequence comes from Pelochelys cantorii, assembly GCA_032595735.1. Taxonomy (NCBI): domain Eukaryota; kingdom Metazoa; phylum Chordata; order Testudines; family Trionychidae; genus Pelochelys; species Pelochelys cantorii. Next base: position 253,047,574 of record CM064327.1, on the reverse strand, counting down.
TGCACAAAAACCTCTTGCGCAAAAAGAAACGGCAGACAATATGCTAATGAGATCACGACTTATGCGAATGAGTCCCTCATTAGCATATTTTCTGCCAAAAGAACTCGCAGTAAAGATGTAGCCCACGGGTGTGGGTTAGAGAAGCAGAGCAAAAAGTCCCATGGAGGAAGGCAGATATTTTTGAGCCCTGAAATTCTGCAGATATCTGCTTTATAGCTGTTGTTCATTTTTGTGGATACGGCTGTGGATCCAATTTTGTATCCAGCAAGGGCTCTAGATATTATGGTCAGAGTAGGGGACTGGGACTCAAGAGCTCTGCCACAGCCTTCCTGTGTGACCTTGGGGAGGTTGCTAGACACTTGTGTTTCCCATCCCCTGCTCTTCAGTGGGTATAATGACATCCTGACACCCTTTGGCTATTTTTCCCATTGAGCCTGCAAGCTCTTTGGGGCAGGGACAGTCTGTGTTTGTACAAAACCTAGCGCAAAGGGATCCTGATCTTGGCTGGGCCCTCGGCATGAATGGGCCACACCAATCTGGCAGCAGACCTGCTGATGGGGAGGGCAAAGTGGCAGTTGTCCTGGGGCCTGGAGATTAAAGGGGGCCTGGGGCTCCCTGATGCTGCTAGCACAGCAGCGGTGGCAGCTGGAGCCCCAGGCCCTTTAAATTGCACTGTGCTGCATGCACTGGGCAGCGTGGAGGATTTGGAGGGAGCGGCGTGACGCACTCCAGGTGGTGTGGAGAGCTGGGGGGAGCAGTATGGGACACTCCAGGTGGCGTGGAGGACTGGGGGGAGCAGCGTGGCGCACTCCAGGTGCTGTGGAGGGCTGGGGGGAGTGGCGTGGTGCACTCCAGGTGGCGTGGAGGATTCAGGGGAGTGGTGTGACGCACTCTAGGTGGCGTGGAGGACTGGGGGGAGCGGCGTGGCGCACTCCAGGCGGCATGGAGGACTGGGGGAACAGTGTGACACACTCCAGGCGGTGTGGAGGACTGGGGGGAGTGGCGTGACACACTCCAGGTGGTGTGGAGGGCTGGGGGGAGTGGCGTGGTGCACTCCAGGCATGGTGGAGGACTTGGGGGAGTGGCATGATGCACTCTAGGCGGCGTGGAGGACTGGGGGGAGCGCGTGATGCACTCCAGGTGGTGTGGAGAGCTGGGGGGAGCAGTGTGGGACACTCCAGGTGGCGTGGAGGACTGGGGGGAGCGGTGTGACACACTCCAGGCGGCATGGAGGACTCGGGGGAGTGGCGTGACGCACTCTAGGCGGCGTGGAGGACTGGGGGGAGCGGCGTGATGCACTCTAGGCAGTGTGGAGGACTGGGGGGAGCGGTGTGGTGCACTCCAGGCTGCTGTGAGGGCTAGGGAGAGTGGCATGGTGCACTCCATACACTACTGAGGACTGGCTACCCTGGCCCCGCTCCTTCCCCCGAGGCTCTGCCCCTTCCAGGAGCATGGATCAGACTCCCCCCTCACCTTGCCCAAGGGCCTGCAGAGGCTGTCGGTGCCCATGTGTGGCAGTGTTTTAGGCTCACTCTGCTCTTGTGTAAATGGGTCCACATGGTTCAGGGCAGTGCCTTTGTGTTTATAGGGTCCAATTCACTGCTAGACTGTCCTGATGCAAGGCCACCATACAGCTGGTTTAAGGTGCTGTGTGTGGTTTTGGACACTTCACAGCAGTTCAAAACCAAGGCCTCCGCAGGACGTAGCTCTCACTCACCAATTTTACAGGCACGACAATCGCCGGAAACAGAACAGAGTTGCGACTCAGACATTGCGCTATGCTACCTTTCAGGAAAGCTGTGCGAAGTTATAGATTTCTGGAACCCACATTAAAACAGCGTGACTGTCATTTTTTTGCAGGCTAGCCCTTAGGCAGACGTTTACTAGGGCTCCGATAGTGTTTCTCTATTAACAGCCTGTTTTCTAGCTGAAAGGGTCGAACGTCATTTGTTTACACTTAAAAGCCACAGATGACCAAAACAAAGGTGGGATTACACTGGGCTATGTTTTGTCTGTAACTACTAGAGCACACTCTGCTCCCAGAGCCAGAAAGAGAAACCAAGAACCCAGACTTGACCCACGATGAAACTCCCCATGGGAAGTGTTACGGATGACATGCAGTAACGACACCCAGCGAGCCATTGAGGTGGGTGCTGGTTTTTTCTGAGCAGCTAGAAGGGTTTCCCAGATGGGACAAGGCCTGGATGTTAAGCAGACCCGCTGACATGGGAGGGGGGGCAAAAGGAACAGTTGCCCTGAGGCCCAGCACTTCTGCTGCTGCCACTGCGGAAGCAGCCAGAGCCCCAGGCCCCTTTGAATCATCGCTGGAATGGTGGAGCACCATGCTGGGTGCTTCCTGGGCTCTAAGGGCTGCAGGGGAGGGACTGACTGCCCTACCCCTTTCGCCCAAGTCAGGAGACAGCCCCCCACCTTGCCCCTGGGCCCACAGTGGCTGTCAGTCCCACTGGTGTTAAGCAACTAGTTTGGGAGTGAGTCACATGCGAGATGGTGGAGAAAGACAGAAGCAAGAAAGTTGTTACTAGGAAAAGGGCCGTGATGACTTAGCGGGGCTTTCTTCATGAGGGAGTGAATTATCTGAGTGCTGTTTGCTGCCAGCACTGTGCCAGGAAGAAGGACTTGTGTACATTTTGTAACTATGCACTAAGCACGATTCCTGACTGCCTCCCCCCTTTCCTCTCCAAATGGTAAAAAATGACCTGCAAGGCCCTCAAAACCTGTTAATGTTGGGTAGAGGGGCAACGGTGTCTGCATGGCAAAAGTTCAAATCATTTGTGCCAATAAAAGCTCATTGGATTGAATGGAAGACCCCAGAATAATTGGAGCTACTGGCGTGATTTTCTGTGGCAGACCCTGCGTTCAGAAGAGAATTTGGATGTGGTGTTGATATTAGCCTTGTTGAGTTTTAGTGTTAATATTTTCATTGATAGGTTGATCAGTGGGTGGGACACTTTACTGTATCTTCTGGTTTGAGGATGAGTCCATGTGGGAGACTATGCTTCTGTGTGTCCAGAAAGTGGAACATCCGGCCTACACAGTCTGAGAAAGAATCTGAATTTGCTCTGATACATTTATATGTCCATAAAGCAGTCTCATTCTTAAAGGTGCAACAACATGCTGAGGAGGAAGTGTGATGCAGGGAGGCATTGCTAATTAGCTAGAGAGCCTTCCATGTATAGGTCATTACTTCTATCCTACCACCTTAAAAGGGATTAGACATTGTTTCCATCTAATGGATATTTGGTGGTCCTCACTGAAATGAAAAGTCTCAGAGGGGGAGCCATGTTAGTCTGTAACTTTAAAAATAACAAGCAGTCCTGTGGCACCCCAGAGATTAACCAAAATATACAGGATCAGGAGATTTTGTGGGTAAAACCCACTTCATCAGATGTGTTGGAGTGGAAGTACTGAGATGAGTTCACTCTCTGGGGCAAGGACCATCTCTTACTCCACGTTTGTAGTGTCTAGCACAAGGGAAACGAAATGGCGATTGGACCTGTTAGCAATTGCTCCTGCAGCATGGACCAACGCCGCCTGGTTGGCTGTACATTTCTGAGAGTGGGCAGTGGAATAATGGTCACACCCACTGGGGGATGAGGAAGGGGAGTTCTGAAATCAGACTTAAAGGCTTGAGACTGTCTCTTGCTTTTTTCAGCTGAGCTCTGGGGGGAGGAAGGAGAGTATCTGACTGAGCCCTTGGAATGAGTAGTGTTGGCCAGACGGTAGAACCCCATGTGCTGGTGCGCAGTAATCGCTCCGGACTGGCAGGCAGGCTGGAGAAGATGGCTGACTAATGCTGGATCCCAGGGACTGCTCTACTATCCTGCAATCCCCTGCCTTGATTCCTCCTTTCCTCTCTTTGGGTATGTCTACACTGCCACCCTAGTTCGAACTAGGGTGGCTAATGTAGGCATTCGAAGTTGCAAATGAAGCCCGGGATTTAAATATCCCGGGCTTCATTTGCATCTTGCCGGGCGGGCGCCATTTTTAAATCCCCTTAGGTTGAACTCCGTGCCCACGGCTACACGCGGCACGGAGTAGGTAGTTCGAATTAGGATCTCTAATTCAAACTACCGTTACTCCTCGTGCAAATTCCCCTCATTTGGAAAGGAGGACAGGGTACAGTCTGGGGCTTCTCTTTTCAGGTAGCTCCCGTCCATCTTTTTTTTTTTTTTTGGCATGGAAAGACAGACTCTGTCCCCGAGCGCTATTACATAATGACCCTCTGATACATACATCATGGAGGCAAGCCCCCCCCTTTGAGCCCAGAACACTGAGGATGAGGATGGATGATTAATGACATGCAAATTAACACTTCCGTCCATTTGATCTTAAAGGGCCCCAGTGCAGCTGAGTGTGGCTTAGTGTGCTCATGTGCTGAGTCCCACCACAATTCTCCTGAAGGCATATGGGGGTGGGGGGGATCTTATGAAGCGAGAGGTTAGAAGGATCTTGGGCAGTCTGCAGGGGAAGGATGATTCTGGAACTTGGGATGCTATAGGGGGGTGAGGGAGGAGAGGCAGCTGGATGTGTTTCCCTGGGAGATTTTGAGGCTTAGGGAAGTATTGAGAGGGGTAGGACGTAGGCCCCAGGAAAATGAACAGGAGGCAGGAATTTGTGGGCTTGAGGAGATCTGAGGGATAGGGAGAATTTGGGGGGAGTTGGACTAGGAAGGATGAGGTAGAGATTCAAGGGGCTTGGGTGAAAATGGATCTACAGGGATCCTGCCATGTTTTGTACCCAGGTGCCCACATTGTCCCATCAAAGATGACTCTCTAGCTCTGTGATGGTGTGTCTACACAGCAAAGTTATTTCAGAATAATGGCTGTTATTCCAAAATAACTATGAGAGAGTCTACACAGCAATTCTGTTATTTTGAAATAATTTCAAAATAACGGACGGCTTATTCCGACTTCTGTAAGCCTCATTCTACGAAGAATAATGCCTATTCTGAAATAGCTATTTTGAAATAAGGCGTGTGTAGACGCTCCACTTCTGCTATTTTGAAATAGCCCCTCACCAGGGCCCTTCTGTTATTTCTCCTGGGGCTCTAAACGGAGATAGCACTCTACATTAGGAAGCCTGCCTCAGACTCATTTTGAGGCTTCTCTGCCCTGTAGACATGCTATAAGCTATTTCGGAATAACTGTTCCAAAATAGCTTATTCCGAAATAACTGTGCAGTGTAGACATAGCCTTAAAGACTCCAAACAGGCCAGATCCCCATGCAGCCTGGCAGAACCATCTAGAAACCCCCCCATTCTGGCACCTGCACCCCCCAGGGTCCTGCCAGGGTTTCACCCCTCTCCTCCAAACCCCACAGGCGAACTAGCGAACAAAGATCACAGTTCCAACTGCCCTGGGACATCAGGTGGGTGGATGCAGCCCTGGGATCCTGCAGGATGAGGTCCAGTCTTCCACATTTCACTAAGTAAGGAACAAGATCAGCGGTTCCAGCTGCCCCACTCCCAGACCCCGAAGATCCCCCAGCCTCACCACAACTGGGATTTGGCAGCTGGCGCCTGCCAAGCTTGGGCCGCAAACACACCCAGCCAAGAGGCCACCAGACCAGAGAGCCAGCGGGGCCGTGGGAGGGCTGGGCCCGGCGCCGCTGCTCTTGGGGGGCAGGCGGTTTGGGGGGGGGGCGCAGGGGAAAAGCTCCTTGTTTTGACGGCACAAGTGGGGAGAGCGGGGGTCACACCTCGGCGGGACGCGACCCAGCGTCCCCCCACCCCACCCCACCCCACCCCACCCCACCGGGAAGGCGAGGCTGGCGAGCGGGGGCGGCAGGCGCGTTTGGAGCGGGGCGCGCCTGGAGCGATGCTGGGGACGGACCCTTGGGGAGGGAGCTGCAGCGCGATCCGGAGGAGGCAGGGGCGGGACTCGGGAGGTGGGGACGGGCTGAGCCCCGGCTCCGGCAGGCAGAGCTCGGGGGAGGCGCCGGCAGCGGCCGAGGATGTTGAGTTTCTGCTGGGTGTTGCTCCCGCTGGTGAGTCCGGGCGCGCTGCGCTGCGCGGGGCAGGGAGGGCGCAGGGGGCAGCCGCGGCGCGTGCATCTCAGCGCCGGGGGCGCTCACATCGGGACGGGACAGTCGCTGCGCGCCCCCCGCCTCTGTCTCTCCCGCACTTGCGCTCCCATCCGGACGGGGGGCACCTGCATTCGAGCTTTCCCTCTTCCCTGCTGCTCTGGATCTGTCACATCCTCCTGTGGGGCTGCTGATTGCTGGACAGAGAAGGTGCCTTTGTCATCCTAAGAAGGGAGGGGCTGAGAACCCCTCACCCTCCCCCCCCCCACACGCACACACCTTGCCATGCTGCTGGGGAACAGCTCAAAAGGGCTGATGAAAATCATCCGTCAAATGATAAAGAATTTGCACAGGTTAGAGCTATCCAGGACTCCTCTTCCAGGGGGGGAGGCTTTGCGTGCAATTTAGGGCCGACTGAGCCTTTGATTAGCCCTAGATTGTCCAATAAGTATTTTTAAAAGACCCCTAGAAATAAGCAGGGCATCCAATTCCCAAATTCAAGTGGAGACCCCAGTGGGGAGCAGGGGGAGGAGAACTTTGCTGCGGATGCAGAAGGTGTGCAGTGGTGAAAGTAACTTAAAATTTCTTACAGGTACTATCCTATTGCAACCTGGGTCCCTGCCAGCTCTTTAAATAGCTCCCTGCTGGCTTTTCCTGGAGCTCAGCCAGCTCTTCCCAGAGCTGTGCACCAGGGCATACCAGCTTACTTTCCCCTCTGGAGGGGTGTATTTCCTTCAGAGGAGGGTGCAGAACACATGCCGTTCCACTGAGCTCTGACCCTGTTCTGCTGAATACCTGTAGTGATATTAAGCACCAGGTTGTGCAACTGTTAAATTCAGAGAGGTGTTGGCATCACTCTCCGTGTGCCCACACAGCGAGCAGTAACGCCTGTGCACAGTGACTTCTAGATTTGAATCTGTGTTCATAAACACTGTGACAAGTCTTGGTTCCCCACTGTTGGTATTGAGACTTTTCTGTTTGGAGTCCGTCATGGCTGGGGTGAATGCGCTCTACACATCTGTGCAGTGCCAGTTGTTATCTTTCCAAAGTATTGTAATAGTGCGAGCCGTAAACACACCTGTCACCTGGGATTAGACAGGGTAGAAATTCCTGCTTGACAGCTTGTAGGTACAGCACCATCCTTGGACTCATTTTGTCACTCACACCTGGGCCTCTGACACATCTGTGAGGGGAATCATTGCACTAAGAGTTAGTCATTTTTTAGGAGAAATTTTAGCTTCTAAAAAGGACATGCAGGAAAACCCCAAATCCAGAAGGTGTTTACAGAAAATTAATGTTTCCTTCCTGTGCCAGAAGATCAAGTTATAATGGAAGAATAATTTCAACAAGGATCCTTGGAACAAATATTTGTCCAGGCATGAAAATAAACCAGAGGCCCAATCATGCAAGATGATGAAAACTTCCTTTGTGACACTGATCACCCTCAATTCCCATCCACATCAGTAATTGCATGTCTCCATTAGGAAATTATTTCAAAATAACTGATTTGGAAATAATAACTCCCAGAATAACTATTTCAAAATAGTGAGTCCACACTACGGGGAAGCTTTGAAATTAGTCGGAGGCAGGCTCCATTAATGTGGACGCTCTACCTTGACTTAGAGCCTCAGGAAGTACTGGGGAGTAGCTAGTTTGAATGACTCTGGGGAGTAGTTATTTCAAAATATTGGCACCGGAGCATCCATGCTACCGTTATTTTGAAATGACTATTTCAAAATAAGTGTTATTCCCTGAGGAAAGCAGGAGTTATTATTTCAAAATAACCAGCCTGTTATTTTGAAATAATGGGCTTAGTTGTGTGGATGCTTCACTTGCTATCATCTATATAGTAACCCAATGTCTGTGAGTCTATAACGCTGAAATGCTGGCTGTTCCCTCTGGGCAGCGCTGTTGCCTGAAATGCGGGCTGTTGCCTCTGGGTGGCGCTGTTGCTGAAATGCTGGCTGTTCCCTCTGGGCAGCGCTGTTGCCTGAAATGCTGGCTGTTCCCTCTGGGCGGCGCTGTTGCTGAAATGCTGGCTGTTCCCTCTGGGCAGCGCTGTTGCCTGAAATGCTGGCTGTTCCCTCTGGGCGGCGCTGTTGCTGAAATGCTGGCTGTTCCCTCTGGGCAGCGCTGTTGCCTGAAATGCTGGCTGTTCCTTCTGGGCGGCGCTGTTGCTGAAATGCTGGCTGTTCCCTCTGGGCGGCGCTGTTGCCTGAAATGCTGGCTGTTCCCTCTGGGCGGCGCTGTTGCTGAAATGCTGGCTGTTCCCTCTGGGCGGCGCTGTTGCTGAAATGCTGGCTGTTCCCTCTGGGTGGCCCGTGCTGCATGGGGAGTGTGGGGTCCAAACGGCCGCTTGCTCCGCTTGCTCCCCCGCGGCGGCCCGCCTGAGCGGCGCAGAAGTCAGCTGAGCACCACGGCAGGAGAGGAAGGGGGGTGGGGCAGTGACGTGCGGCGTGACAGCGGCTCCAGGCCCTGCCCCCTGGCCGTGAACGTCGCTGCCCCGCCCCCCTTCGCCTCCCACCGTGGCGCTCGGCTGACTTCTGCGCCGCTCAGCCAGGCCGCCGCGTGGGAGCAAGTGGCGCAAGCGACCGTTTGGGCTCCACGCTCCCCATGCAGCATGGGCAGTGCAGAGCCCAAATGGCCGTTTGGGCTCCACAGTCCCCCGAGTGAGAGGCAGGAGGAGGTGGAGAAGAGAAAGAGAGAGACAGAGAGAGAGGCAGGAGACTGAGGAGAGCTGAGAGGCAGGGGGAGAGGCAGTAGGAGGAGGGAGAGAGAGAGAGAGAGAGAGAGAGAGAGAGAGAGAGAGAGAGAGACCGGAGGCTCAGGAGAGAAGACCGACGTGGAGGAGAGACCTGAAAATCCCGTCTTATATTGGGCTAACTGGCTAGTTTCAAAATAATTCCCTAGTGTAAACCAGCGGTAAGCATTGAGTGCTTCACAGAAGATGCTCACCAGCTTGCAGTCAGGCTAGTAGCAATGCTAACACTGTTCTTTATGCATATGAGAGTAGCATCTAGACACTCGCGTGAGATAAGGTCCCCAGTGTATAGGGGCTGTACAACTGCATAGCAAGAGGCACTATCTGCCATAAGGAGCAGTAGGGGAAACCGTTACAAAAAAGGGATTTGGTCACAGACCAGTTGAATGCCCCATCTGCAGAACTACACAGGCCTCTTCAGTCAAAAAAGCAAATTTCCAGAGTAAACAGGTCTCCCACTGAATCAGCTGAATGAAGATAATTATTGTAAACAAGGAGGGGTTGCTACTGAGGCATAGAGATATCTTAATCAAGCATTCAATGGAAAAATAGACACAGAGCTTCTACTGACTAATGCAATCCCTGCTGGGAGGACATGCTTAACTCTCTCGAGGGTCTCCTCCTCCCTTCCTTGTGCATCCCCTCTCCAAAGAACTGTGGGTATGCAGTGAATATCAGATTGGGCCTGTAATGGCACTAGGTGTTACGCATACACATGCCGAGAGGGGAAACTGGGCAGAGACAGGTAGCATGGATCTTGGAATGCTAATGATTTCTTTTTTAAAGCATCAATGGTTATTAAATGTGACCTACTTTGGTATACATTCAAGTCATTGCACTTCATTTTCCTTCCTTCCTCCAGGTTATAGTTAGAAAAGGTGTGTTGCAATGGTCCCTCTAATCTCTTCCAGCCATGTGTAATTTTTTTCCGTCCATATGAAGAATAAATGTTTATGTGCACCGAGGCATGTGCAAATTGTGCACCACCACTAGGAACAAAACACCTACCTGTGGGCTCTCTGCTAATCAGCTGGGTAACATTTGAATCTCTCCTGAGCAGCCACACACGCACATGGCTTACAGGGAACACAGTGTTATATATATTTACATACAAACTACAGCCATAGATCCATATCTACAATGTTAATGCACATATATAGCTGCAAACCTATGTACATGTATATCTATATGCATAGATCTATGCAGTTTAGATATAGGCAGATAACTAGATATAATCTGATACAACCAACACACATTCAAGCTTTGTGCCAAACTTTTAAAAACAATCTAAAAAAGTTATTGCTTAAATGGAGCCTATAAGGCAGACAGTGGATCAGCTTGTCTTCCTCCATAGGTAATCAACTTCAGAAAGCGGAAAGATACATGGAAAATGCCCCCTAGCCTGTCGTGTTCACTTGCAAATGACTCTTGAAATAATCTAATTAACAGACTGGAGAGAATGACAGGACACATGTGGTTACATGGTGAGCATTGTGGATCAAGTCTGTGTAAGACCTAGCAAGCGACAGACAGGGAGGTCTTTGGATTGTAACCCAAAGGGGCTTCAGTAAAAGGTACTTTAAAAAGGGAGGCTAAGATCATGAGGTTTAATGCTACTCAGAACCCGGAGGTAGAATGGGTTGGATAAGAGAGAACCACAATGGATCTTTACCCATTTTTAGAACCAAATCTCCTGGATGGACCCCTGCTGCTGCTTTAGAAATGTTTGGCCAATGAGCATAGTTTTAACATTCTAGGGCTTTAACCACTGGGATGTGCTGCCTTTTATAGTTACCAGGCTAAGCTGGGAAAAAGGTCTCATAGCTCAGAAAGCAAAGCAGCTGCAGCTTTGGAAATAGCTTCTTACAGCAATTCTGGAAAAAGCGCAGATTCCTGACTCATGCAGCAAATAGCGCACTAAGCAAACACCATCAGCATCACTTACATGTGTACATTTCCATTTCGCCCAAAGTCAAGTCTGTGTTTATGTTAGATTCTTTAAACAGGCCCAGCCAGGTTCTGTGATGGGGTAAACAAACCCCACTTGGCTGCAAAGGGTTTAAGTTCACCACAGTCCATTTTCAGCCTGGCCTGCCACACTTGTAATAACTGTAGGGCCTGTGAAAAGGGGGCTAGATGGACTCAGCTGCAGCTGGTTCAAAAGGAGAGCAGATCAGCTGCTTGTGCTTGGGGAGAGAAGCTGGCTTGGCTTGGAAGCTGAGGAGGACTGTGGCTAGTCAGAACCTCCTTAGGGTACGTCTACATTTGCATCCCTAGTTCAGACTAGGGATGCAAATGTAGTGTACCAAAATAGCTAATGAAGCGGGGATTTAAATATCCCGCGCTTCATTAGCAAGATCTCACCCAGCATGCTAGTCTGAATCACAGCTGATTCGAACCAGGAAGTGCACGCTGGGACGCGTTAGTTTGAATCAAAGCCCTTTTTCTGAGGAGTAACGTTAGTTCGAACCAAGGGGTTTGGTTCGAACTAACGCATCCCGGCGTGCACTTCCTGGTTCGAATCAGCTGCGATTCAGACTAGCGCGCCGGGCAAGATCTTGCTAATGAAGTGCGGGATATTTAAATCCCCGCTTCATTAGCTATTTTGGTACACTATATTTGCATCCCTAGTCCGAACTAGGGATGCAAATGTAGACATACCCTTATAGTGAGGGCTGGCCCTACAAGGCATTCTTTGGATTTAACAGGGACATGCCGATGGTGGTGAAGACAAACCCAGACAGGGAATGACCCACCTGAGGGGAAGTCTGAGAGCTGAGTAGCTGGCTGAATAACACCAGAGGGGCAGAGAACAAAGCCCAGCAGTTCCATATTGGGACTCACTGTGGACTCTCCTACCCGGAGGAGGGAGAGGGGGTGTTGAACTTTCACAAGGACCTGGCCACAAGGCTGAGTCACAAGCCACAGCAGATGGCTGGAAACTCTAGTGAGGAAACTGCAGTGCCCTGCCAGGTGGGTGAGCCAGGGTGGTGATGATCTGGTGACAGAACTAAACTTCAAACCCTGTCAGACAGACCTCCATATGGTAGCACAGAGACTAGAAGATGGTCAGCAAGCTAATAGAATACTCCCTTCCATTTCTAAGTTCTGGGAATGAACGGACAATGAACCTGGCCGTTACCTGGGGCAGAATCATGTTACAATCACTCTGGCATCTCAAAATCTCCCCCAAATTTCTCTGATCATACACTGTGCCGGGCACCTCAGAGCTGCAGTGACTACGGGCCCAACCTTGAAAGGTGCTCTGCCCTGCACTGATTAGGCCTCAGCTGGAGTATTGTGTCCAGTTCTGGACACCACATTTCAAGAAAGATGTGGAGAAACTGGAGAGGGTCCAAAGAAGAGCAACAAAAATGGTTAAATGTCTAGAAAACATGAGCTATGAAGGAAGATTGAAAGAATTGGGCTTGTTTAGTTTGGAAAGGAGAAGACTGAGATGGGACATGATAGCAGTTTTCAAGTACAGCTGGTCCCCGATTTATGAACAGTCGATTTATGATCAATCGCATTTACGACCAAACCTCCCATTAAGCGGTCATAAAGGTGATCCTGAGTTACGAACGTGACCCGTGCTTACAAACAGCGCAGTCACAATGTAAATCAATGGGGTCCGACTTACGAACATTTTGGGTTATGGCCAAGTGTTTGGTCCATAACTCGTTTGTAACTTGGGGACCGGCTGTACCTAAAAGGGTGTTACAAGGGGAAGGGAGAAAAAATGTTCTCGTTGGCTTTTGAGGACAGGGCAAGAAGCAGTGGGCTTAAACTGCAGCAAGGGAAGTTTAGGTTGGACATTAAGAAAAACTTCCTAGCTGTCAGGGTGGTTAAACACTGGCATAAACTGCCTAGGGAGGTTGTGGAATCTCCATCAATCACTGGAGATATTTAAGAGCAGGTTAGAGAGGCATCTGCCAGCGATGATCTAGTTGGTGCTTGGTCCTGCCGCGAGAGCAGGGGACTGGACTTGATGACCTCTCGAGGTCCCTTCCATTTCTAGTATCCTATGATTCTGCAAAGTCAATGTGAGCCCAGGGCACTTGCAGTTTGACCTATAAAGCACTGAAGTCACTGCACGTGATCCCACTGACTTCAGTGATCTATGGAGCTGGCTCACCGCCCCACATCTAGCACTCAGGGCCTTGCAGAGTCAGGTGGATGGAAGAGAGAGGACTGTGGAAATCTCAATGAGCTCACAAACAATGTCCTACACACTGGGGAAGATATGGACAATGAGCTTTGTAATGACTGGTCATGCCAGGGCTTCTCTGCTCCCTGCTCGGAACACCCTGAACAGCAAGTAGGGAAACCTGGGGGGTGACCGATGGCATTCAGTATCATACGCCTTTAATTTGTGTAAAGTCTTTGCTACATTTCTCCTGAGGCCCAAAACGCTGTATGGGGCTCAAACCTCCAAAACAGCGTGCCCCTATGTATGGTGTCAATTACAGCCATATTATAAACTGTTGGGGGAGCAAAGGGGTGAAAATATTCAGTAGTTAGAGCCAGATCAGAGCGGGGTGAGAAATAGACGAGCACAGGCCAGGGAATAAAGGGATGTTTCCAGGTGAGATCTGAGGTGAGATATGGGGTGAAGAAATACAGAAAGGCTATCCCAGAACACTGGAGCTGTGCAGGCTCTGGGGACTAGGGTGGTGAGAACTACTCACACCAAACAATCTGGAGGTTTGATACAGTAATTCTTGGGTGAAGTGCTCTGATCTTTGTCCTGCAGGAGGTTAGACTAGAATGTCATACTGGTTCCTTCCTGCCCCCGCCTGTGAATTTATCGGGCGGATTCAGCCCTCTTTTCTACTTGTGACTAATGTCCAACCAGACTTGGTTACTAATTTAATTCAGAACACTGTGGGTTACATTGTCAAAAACGATAGGTGAAGGTGGGGCTCCAGTTTGAGACATTGGGGCATGAGCTTGATTTCTGGGGGTACATGGAATGTATCCCAGCCAGGGGTCACATTCAGCTTTTTCAAAATGTGCAAGGAAATTTTTAACAGCCACATGTTGTCAGAACCTCTGTCATATGGTTTATCTAAAGCAGAGATGGGCAGCCTAGGCTAGTGAATGGGCCTCACGAATGGACCTACTTCATCTCACTGGGCTGCAAGATTGTCGTAACCAAGTCAGTCATCTGGAATAGGGTCATTTTGCTAACTGCGCTTGCGTACCTAGAATTTGCAAGGTGTGCGGACTGAACAGTAGCAGCGCTTTGATTGGACGTGAAGGAAGCGCACAGCTCTCACAGTTAGTGTTGTGTGCAATCACAACACGAGTGTCTTTGCTCTATGTGTGTGTCACGTTAGTAATACCAGTAGGGAAAAAAACTAGAGACCAGTGGAATCTGGTAACCCTGTGCATGAGAAACAGTAAGCAAAATGTCTCGCGGGCTACACAGAGTACCCCAAAGTGTTGCATGTAGTCTGTGGGCTGCAAGTTGCTCACCACTGATCTAAAAACTGCATTTTTCACATTAAAGCAGTGCTTGGGGCATTATCATAGAATCATAGAATATTAGGACTGGAAGGGACCTCGAGAGGTCATCGAGTCCAGTCCCCTGCCCTCATGGCAGGACCAAATACTGTCTAGACCATCCCTGATAGACATTTATCTAACCTACTCTTAAATATCTCCAGAGATGGAGATTCCACAACCTCCCTGGGCAATTTATTCCAGTGTTTGACTACCCTGACAGTTAGGAACTTTTTCCTAATGTCCAACCTAAACCTCCCTTGCTGCAGCCCGTTGCTTCTTGTTCTATCCTCAGAGGCCAAGATGAACACGTTTTCTCCCTCCTCCTTATGACACCCTTTTAGATACCTGAAAACTGCTATCATGTCCCCCCTTAATCTTCTCTTTTCTAAACTGAACAAACCCAATTCTTTCAGTCTTCCTTCATAGGTCAAGTTCTCTAGACCTTTAATCATTCTTGTTGCTCTTCTCTGGACCCTCTCCAATTTCCCCACATCTTTCTTGAAATGCGGTGCCCAGAACTGGACACAATATTCCAACTGAGGTCTAACCAGCGCAGAGTAGAGCGGAAGAATGATTTCTCATGCCTTGCTCACAACATACCTGTTAATGCATTATAATGCATAATTATGTTGGGCTGGGCTGAGAGGCAAGGTTGCCAACTGCATAGGGAAAGCCTCCTGAAGCAGGCAGGTGTTTCTTGGAAGTCTCCCACCCAAACTCTGGTCAGACTTGATGTTGTTCAGTTGATGAGACCTGAAAGGATCACAGCCCAAGGAGATACAGCTTGTGATTTTGCTCTTTTTTTACAGACAAGCTGGCATGTCACAAAGCAAACAAAATAGAGTATCATATCCAACCCTATTTGCATAATGCTGCAGTTTGCGGTGCTCTAAACTTTTTGATGTTAGGAATATGACACAAGGTTGCACCCTAGTTCTGCAAGGCTCTGGCGGAGGGTTTTCTATCACACTCCTCCCTAGCGTAGAAAGACATCCTTTGTTCAATGCTGAGCTTTCCAAAGGAAGATGGAAGAATGATCCAGTAGTTAGGCCAGTAGGAGTTCAAGTCCCTGGCAAGTCACTTAAACCTGGTCTACATTACAGCAGAAGGTTGACTTAACATACGCAACTCCTGCTATGTTGATTATATAGCTGGAATTAATGTATCTTAAATCACATTTCTGTGCTGTCCACACAGCAGGAGGTTGACAGGAACAAATGGTCCTCTCGAATTGTCATACTTAAATTGGGGCACCCTCTGAGTTTGATTTAGCAGGTCTATACTAGACCCGCTAAATCAAACCTCGGAAGATCGATCTTCCACATAGTGTAGACATGATCGATTTTCTGTGTCAGTCTTTCAGATAGTGTAAACATGACCTTAGGGACTAGATAGTCAAAGGCTCACATGATACGTAGGTGCTTCACTCCCTTTGGGTTTCAGAAGCTAAGTGCCTGTGCAAATTTGTGGCTCGATTCCCCAGCTGTAAAGTAGGACAAAGTAGGACACAGGGGTATTGTGAGGATAAATGCTGCAAAGCTTCTGAGGTTTCAGATTCAATGATCGCAGGGGCCATGTAAGTACCTTAGATGGATTGAGACCAATGTGAATTGAGGACATGCAGCAGCTTGCTGCCCTCAGCCCTGAATTGTTCCTGTTCATCATTTAAGATGAATAACCAAGGATTGTGTAAAGTACAAGTGAGAGACAGTCAGCAACAGCAGATGACATTCTGGCCAGAAGGGTTTTCATGGAGTGCAAAATAACTTTTCTTTTCTTTTTGCTTGAGGAAGGCCAACTAGTTTAACATCATCTCTGATCATTACTTTCTCACTGAGGCTATGTCTACACTAATTTGTCGGCAGAGAGTATGCTAATTAAGCACTCATTAGCATTTGTCATGCTGTCATTTGCATATTCTCTGCCGATGCTTTTTGCACAAGAGGTTTTTGCACAGAAACAAGCCGTGTAGACGGGTCCATTTTGCAAAAAAAAACCCACCTTTTGCTCAAGATCCATTATGCCTCACAAAAGGAGATATCCGGGATCTTGCACAAAAAGGTTCTTTTGCGCAAAATGGACCCGTCTACATGGCTTGTTTTTGTGCAAAAACCTCTTGCGCAAAAAGTATTAGCAGAGATATATGAATGACAGTGTGACAAATGCTAATGAGTACTTCATTAGCATACTCTCTGCTGACAAATACCTGCAGTGTAGACATAGCCTGGGTGTTGTATTTCTAAGGAAAGTTTCCATCTCTTCTTTTATAACTGTGTTTGCTTTCAGTGAGGTCACATGCTCATTAGCACCCAGCACCAGCATTATTTTTGTTTCTTGCTAGGCAGACCTTACACAGGGTTGCTCTTGGACTTATGGTGATTTGCCAGCGCCGATGAGAGTCGGTGATGATCATTAACATATGGGATGGTCCATGCCAAAGACCACTGGGCATCTTGACAAAAAAAAAAGATGTTTACCAATTTATTTCCAAAATAATAGTATAGGGCAAGAGACCCCTTGTTAAAATGTTGATGTTCTAATTGCTCATAATCATAGCATGGTTAATCTTAGTCAAACAGTTGGACAGGTGGCTCCTAAGAGAAATTGTAGACACAGAAAGAATTTGGGATGAAGAAGCACAAGGTGACATACTTCCTCGAAAGACCGTGTGAGCCGTCTCAGCATGGTGCAAGGGCAATGTTGTTTTGAGGGTGTTTCTTTGAAAGGAAATGTGTACCTATTAAAGAATTCTCTTTTGATAAGAGAAGGGATATTAACATGAGAGCAGGTTGAATATTTCCCACTGAAAAAGGTTTTCAGTGGAAAATGGGGCTTTCAAGACCCCTTTATTCATTTTATTTATTGTAAAAAGTGTCTGCTTTCCATGAAAATCTTTGGCTTGTTACTGAAAAAACACCAAACCCCTGAAAACTGAAAAGTTTTCAACCAAACTCCATCAGCCAAACATGTTTCACCAAAACCCCAAAATTTAAATTCATACATGTCAAAACTTTGTTTACATTTTTTCTGTCAAAATTGAATGTTTTGGTGTTCCTGAATTGAAATGTTTCATTTTTGGCTCAGTTTGGCATTAAAGCACATCCTGCTGAACAGAGCTGTCCTTAGGATTTATGGGGCCCTCAGCAGTACTATTAAACTGATGCCCCTACGCCCAACGACAGCCCGATGCGATTTTATAATTTTCAGCAACACACTAATGAAATGGTTTTAAAGCATAAACAATGAGGAGTCCTGTGGTACTCATAGACTAACAGATTTATTAGATCATAAGCTTTTGTGGGCAAAGACCCACTTCGTCAGATGCATCAAGTTTTAAAGCAAATTTTAAAGTCAGGTCCTGTCGACTAACACAGTATATTCAGAAACGGGAAGGACATAACTAGGATTGGCAAATGCCTGTTAAATGGCTTCATTATTACTTGAATGGCTCTTTCGCGGGCTCAGTGGTCTGCTAATAGGTCTGGCAGGCTTTATCAATTTTAAATTAACTGGCTCCTCTCCGGAGGAAGCAGAGCCACAGTGCAGGGATTGGAAGAGGGACAGGAAGGGGGTGGTGCCCCAAATTTTTGGGTGCCCTACGCAGCTGTAAATTCTGCGGCTGGGTAAGGATGGCTCTGCTGCTGAGCAGCTGCTGTGGCACCTTCTGAGAATTGCAGTTCTAGTGCATCATGCCTCCATTTTTCCAGTCTATAGGTTGCACTTAACAGCCTAAGTACATCTCCCATGATGCACCTGGTCCTACTAGCAGTGGAATGGGGTGATGGAGAGAGGAAGCAACAGAATCCTGAAGCATAATCAGGTTAGGGATAGCATAGTGACAGCTGCCTTAGAATATCATGGATGAATTGGATAGGTAATGGAATATACAGCATCTTAATTCTCAAAACTCCAAGAGACACATCTAGTCCTGAGGTTAGACTTGCACAATAACAATGCCGAGAGAGGCCTTTTAAGTTCCTGCACTGGGGAAGTCATTGGACCACTGAGTTTAGAATTCCAACAGGTCCAACCCAATTAATATGATAATGCAGGGACACGCGGCATCTACAGGAAAGGAAGTCTCTTTTGCAGGAAAGGGATCAAATGTTAAAATGCCCATCAAGCCCACTTGATCTCAGATTAATGCTCAGGCCAGGTCTACACTCATAGGGAATGTCGAAGCAAGATATGCAACTCCAGCTATGTTAACTATGAAGCTGGAGTTGACATACCTTGTTTCACGTTTCCCCACTGTCCCAACAGCAGGAGACCGACAGGAGCAAATACTCCCATCATTTTCTCTTACTCCTCACACAAGCAGGAATACTGACAGCTGGTAGGGGCATCCTCTGAGTTTGATTTAGTGAGTCTTAACTAGATGCACTAAATCAAACTCCGGAAGATCAATCACAGCAGTGGCAACCTTCTGTTTAGTGTAGACATGGCCTGAGAGTGATAGGAAAGTGGGGTGAGGCAGATACTGGCAGTGCCTTCATATGAGACGCACACAACTCATATGCAGATGGAACAATGCAATTTGGTCCTATAGTGCTCATGGTCTGGACATCTGTACAGGAACTGTGTCTTTTACTTCCATACAAGCTTATGGTTCCATATAAACATTACATGCTAAGAACCTGATTCACTCTCATGTTGAACAGCTCCATATTCTGCAAGTAGTTCCATTCGTGTCAGTGGGACCATTTCAGAATTAGGTTCTACTCCATGCAAGGGAAGCTAGCCCTATGTACTGAAGACATTGGCTGCCCACTGGTTTCATTTTGTGATACGACAGTGAAAGGATTCTCTACACAAAATGAATTGCATTGCACCAAGCTGCTTGCCTATCGATTTTGAACACCCAGCTTAAAAAAAAATCCTAACTATAAACAGTTTCCCATTATCAACAACCAGTTATAAACACATTAGTGGCTGAAACAGTAGCTTGTTTCCAGCCTAACAAATGAATGGATTTTTTTTTAATGTAAATTGCTGTCAATTTTCATAGTAATGATTTTATTACCGCTTCTACAGTTGTTTGTTATGCCAATGTGGTGCAAAATGCAATTTAGTTGAAAACGTAACAATGTAAAGAAGCATTGTGTTGAATTCTGAATTATAGCAATTCAGAAGCGTGTTCCTAATGTACAATAATAAAAATGCTATTTTAGGAGATGATCATGCTGGTTTTTAAAAAAATATTTAAGGTTACCCATTGTCAAAGGGCAGTGAGTGAAAAATAACCATTGCTTACAGCATGTCTTCATTTTCTTTTCACGTTTCCTCTCTAATCCTCTTTCCATTCTAATATTAGGGCATGTGAGTCAATTCTCAGATGCTGCGCATTTAAAAGGCACATAGTACTTTAAGTCTCCAGATCTAAAGATGAAGTCTTTCCTTTTTTCTAGGTGGATATTATTGTGCGGTCTGAACAGTTCATGTGGGCAATAAAGTTTCCATTCAGGGTGAAAACAGAGACCCAGTTTCCTATTAAACTGCATTGTTTGTTGAGAGCATTCCATAAGTCTATGAATCAACTTCCTGTAGCTGAAAAAAGAAAAAGAGAGAGAGAGAGAGAGAGAGAAACAGTGTCATGGTAATGTCAGGATTGGTATAATAAAAGACAAGATCGTACTGTTCTCTCAATGTCTTTGGGGGCTTAAGGTGGCTTTCAGTGTTCTTTAGAAATTTCTCAGTAACTCTGCAACCTATCGCTTAGGTTAAATCAGTATTTTCAGTGCCTCTGGGTGCATTTTAAATCGGCCAGCTAGGCCAAATCCTCCTGTCTTATTCACTCATATGGTCCCAGGAGCTTCAGCTGAATGAAATTTTGTTGCTGTCAACACTGAGAACTAGATACCCCAGCTCCAGTACATATGCCTCTCACTTATACTGGTTTTATGCGGTGTAACTCCACTGACCTCCTCGTGCAGTGGTGTAAATCACGTGGGTGCCAGCAAGGAATCTGGCTTAATGGGTAGGGTAGTAGAATGGGACTCAAAAGTTCTCAGTTCAGAGCCTGGTTCTCCCATAGCTTTTCTGTGTGACCTGGGGCAAACCAGTGTACGTTATGGCGTAGTCACTGTCTGTGAAATGGGAGGAGTACCTCAGATAGGGGGACCACCCATCCTGAATTGGACAGAACAGCCCCAAAATGCACAGTTCAAGTCCAGGTCCTGGGCTGAATTTGTCCCAGAGTCTCTGCAGCACCATTCTGTGCCTTCTGGGGGCAGTGCCCGCCTCTCCCCAGTTGGGGAGCTGAGATGAACATTAGTACCCTACCTTGCTATGGGGCCCCACCCCTGCTCTTCCTCTCCCTTGAAGCCCCACTCCCTGACCAGGCTAGAAATCACAGCTGGGAGTAATAATAACTGCCCAGAGAGTCCTGCATCAGAGCTGCCCAGGGGAGCACTGACCCCTCCACCTGCTCTGGGTAGCAGGGGGCTGTAGGAATGTGCAGGTTCACAAGAAACACAGGGCCACACCTGTTTATGCTCTATTATATTAATGTAAAATTTATATTAGAATTCACACCGCAATGAAAACTCTTCTGCTACTTTACTTACCACTGCCCATCTTCTGTGTAAGTCACAGTGTGGACATGAATACAAACATGCATTCAGATTCCACAACTTCACACCCTGGCTTCCTCTGGATAGGATGCCTATTGTTGATCATTTGGGGCCCCCCTGGGCCCAGGCGGAATGGGGACCCCATTGCACTGGGCAGTGCACAAACACAGAGCAGGACACTTAGTGCCCCAAAGCATTCCCAGTCTAATTTAAAAGATAACATCACGCTCCAGAATATATTCCTCCAATACTTGTGTTAAGGATTTTAAGGCCACCTATGTGTAGTTAGGAATGTGGTCAAGCCTTTTTCACAATGGTCCCTGTTAAATTGCACCCACTCTTTCTATCTGTGTCTTGCCCAGGTTGCTTCTATCCATCCAGAATGCAAAATATTCCAACAGGTGGTGAAAGATGAGGCTCTGTGTTTAGAAAAAAACAAAGCTACTTTATCCAGCTCCAAAGGTAAGAGATGTAGGCTTCATATGGTGAACCCTGACTTAATTAACCTTTGTTGGATTTCAGTGAGCCTAGCTACATAAGCAAGGACTGCTCTCTTGAGTAAAGATTTGGAAGGTTTGGCTTGATTTTTCTCATCACTTGTGCTCTGCAAAGAATTTGTGTCTTGCACAATCAATGTTTCTTTTTTGCTTCATGGCAGTGTTTTAAGTCACTAATACACTTTATTGAAGCATTGCTTATGCTCATAGCCAGTACTGTAACCTTAGGTGGGGCACATTCTCAGAGGGGGTGTTTTGTATAGCCCTGTGTGGATACAAAATTTTGTATCCGCACCTGTGTCGGTATCCACATCCGCATCTGTAGCTGCAAAAATAAGCCAGAGGGATATAAAGCAGATAGCCACAAATGTGCAGGATTCTAGATACAAAATTTGTATCTGCAACTGTATCTGCAAAAATGAGCTGTGTATATCTGCATCCACATCCAGATATAAAGTGGATATCCACATATTTGAAGGATAACATAAGAACTAGAGGTCACCAAATGAAATTAATAGGTAGCAAGTTTAAAACAAACAAAAGGAAGTTTTTTCTTCATGCAGTGCACAGTCAACCTGTGGAACTCCTTGCCAGAGGATGTTGTGAAGACCAGGACTTTAACAGGGTACAAAAAAGAGCTAGATAAATTCATGAAGGATAGGTCCATGAATGGCTATTAACCTGTATGGGCAGGAATGGTGTCCCTAGCCTCTGTTTGTCAGAGGTTGGAAATGGATGACAGGAGAGGGATCACATGATGATCACCTGGTCTGTTCACTCCTTCTGGGGCATCTGGCATTGGTCACTGTCAGAAGACAGGATACTAGCCCAGGGCTAGATGGACCTTTGGTCTGAGCCAATATGGCTGTTCTTATGTTCTTATGTAGGGCTCTAATGATTTGTCACATATGTATTAGCTTCAGTGGAGCTATGAGAATTTATGCTAGTTGTGCTATGCTCACATCACCCGTGTAAGGTAGATCATTACTGTTATTCCCAGTCTGTGAAAAGGAAACTTAGGTACAGAAAGTCTACAGGAAATCTGTGATAGAGCTTGGATAAGAACTGAATCCAGGGCACTATCCTGAGACATAAGAGACCTGGGTTCAGGTCCCTGTAAGACCATAGGAAAGTCATTGAGTCATTCTATGCCTCAACTTCCCATCTGTAAAATGGGAATAATAGTAGTTCCTGACCTTACAGATGTAATGTGAGGCTAAACCCATCAGTGATTTTTTCTTATTGGCCACTTTTGTTTTACTGACTAACAGCCCCCTTTTTCAAGATGAGTTAACAGGTGCAGGAGTGCATTTGCTTGTATCTTATGCCCAAGATACAGATGCAGATGAAATGAGAAATGTATCTATGAGACACTGTGTCCATAACTGTAAAGCAGAAAAAAATCGTCCCCCAACATTTGTAGAATTGCATGGAATTTAGCACCACCATGTGTCATGCTATCTGGGGCAGTTCATGACCAGGACTGTCGCCAGGGGAGCAAAAGGGGCAATTGCCCAGGAGCCTGGGTGACTTACAAGGATCCAAGGCAGCAGGTCTAAGGCAGGCTTTCTGCTTGCCCTTGCTCTGCACCACTCCTGAAAGTGGCTGGCATGTCCTTGCAGGTCCTAGGAACGTGTCTCCATTTGTTGCCCCCGCCCCAAGTGCCAACTCTGCAGCTCCCATTGGGCACAGTTCCCGGCCAATGGGAGCTGTGGGGGCAGTGACTGCAGACAGTGGCACACAGAGACCCCTGCCCCGCCCTCCGGAAGCCACTGCCAGAGTGGTGTGCCGGTTGCTTTTGTGAACTACCTGAGGTAAGCACCATCCACTCCTGCACCCAACTCCCTACCCCAGCCCAGAGCCTGCACCCCACATCCAAACTTCCTCCAAGAGCTTGCACCCTGCACCCCCTCCTAAACCCCAATACATTGCCCCAGCCTGGTGAAAGTGAGTGAAGGTGGAGGGGAGAGAGAGCAACGGAGGGAGGAGGGATGAAGTGAGCAGAAGGCGGGGCCTCAGAGAGGCGGCGGGGCATGGCTTCAAGGAAAAAGTAGGGTAGGAGGTGGGGTCTTTGGCTTTGCACAGTTAGACAGTTGGCAGCCCTGCTGGGTGGGCCTGTGGAAGTCGGGCCATGCCGGAAGAGAGCTCCCTACAGTGTAGCCATCATTTCTCTGGGCACCAGCCAGTGCTGATGCAGCACCGCCCAAATGTCAGGCAGACCACGTCCACATGGGCACAGCTCGTGAGTGCGTAGGGGCCCATTGTGCTGCCCTGGAGCCCTCAATTGCTGTTGGCTGTCCAGCTCATGACTGTGAAGAAGCAGGGCAGAGACCTCCAAACTTCTTCTATGTTCCATAACTGGATCACACCAGCAGCGAGTGGGTACTCCCAAAGCACTCTGGCCCTCTTACCCGGGAGTCATAGGCAGGCCTCTCGAGCAATCCACTCTACCCTGCACCCGGGCAAGTTGGGCTTCGCTCTAGACAGTTGCTATACACCAAAGATCACAAAATATCCAAGTGCCTCCCTGTCCCAAAGGACCAGTCCCTCACCCCAGATACATTTGTCCCTTTGATCTCACACCAAAGACCATAGTTGTAGCCCATTCTGTAGTGAACTACATAAGGATTTATTGACTAAGAAATCAGTGAGTCATTAAAATGTTAAAGCAGGCAAGTGCATACACACAACCGAGGTTTTAAATTGAGGAGAAATTGGAGAAGGTCCAGAGAAGAGCAACAAAAATGATTAAAGGTCTAGAAAGCATGAGCTATGTGGGAAGACTGAAAGAACTGGGCTTGTTTAGTTTAGAAAAGAGAAGACTGAGGGGGGACATGATAGTACCGAAAAGGGTGTAACAAAGAAGAGGGAGAAAAATTGTTCTCCTTCACCTCTGAGGATAGGACAAGAAGCAATGGGCTTAAATTCCAGCAAGGAAGGTTGAGGTTGGACATTAAGAAAAACTTCGTCGCTGTCAGGGTGGTTAAACACTGAAATAAATTGCCCAGGGAGGTTGTAGAAACTGCATCACTGGATGTAAATATTTAAGAGCATATTTAAGAGCAGGTTAGACAGACATCTGTCAGGGATGATCATTCTAAATGGTACTTGGTCCTGCCATGTGGGCAGGGGACTGGACTTGACCTCTTGAGGTTCCTTGCAGTTTCACCTGCCCCCGGAGCACTAGGGAAGGTGGGGAGAGGAAAGACCGGGTGGCTCCCGGGCTATGCGGCTCGTGGCTTCAGCCTCTCTGCCTCTCGGAGTACCTGGGGGGGGAGGGAAGGGACCACTCTGGGGCCTCCCGAGGCCCCGTGTGGCAGTGAAGCACTGAGGAAAGGGAAGGGAGGGAGGAGGCAGGCGGGACGCAGAGTGACATGATGATGTCACTCTGTTGTCCCGCAGGAGAAACGTTTTCATATATAGAGAGAGATAAAACAAAAACTTAGATATTTCCTTACAGATGGTAATAAAGAAATTAAAAGAGAGATAAGAACATAAGAACATAAACGATCTCTCTCCTGCCATCCATCTCCACCCTCTGACAAACAGAGGCCAGGGACACCATTCCTTACCCCTACTGGCTACTAGCCATTTATGGTCTTAACCTCCATGAATTTATCTAGTTCTCTTTTAAACCCTGTTATAGTCCTACCCTTCACAACTTCCTCAGGCAAGGAGTTCCACAGGTTGACTATGTGCTGTATGAAGAAGAACTTTTTATTTGTTTTAAACCTGATGCCCATTAGTTTCATTTGGTGGCCCCTAGTTCTTATATTACAGGAACAAGTAAATAACTTTTCTTTATTCACTTTCTCTACACCACTCATGATTTTATATACCTCTTGTCATGAATGCATGAAGCAACATGCAAGCATTTCATAAAGTTTAAACACTAAAGACATTATTATAAGCCCGATACCCATTCCAACCCGTAACCTGCACACATATAAAGCCTTAGCAAGTGCTGACACCTGGTCTGCCAACCTCAGACCTGGCCATTGTGAATCTGGGCTAAGTAAAAATTGTAGCTGAGTGTTGCACGTGGTCTGCTGATAAAGACCGGGGAATCTTTTTATATGCAATTGCAAGACATTTGAAATGCCTCATTCTGAAGGCATCTCTTTGACTTCAGATTTTTTGTCTTTCTAGGATGCCCAGGGGTTTGGGACGGACTGAGCTGCTGGCCCAAAGCCACTTTTGGAGAAGTGGTAAAAGTTGCATGTCCGGGTTTTTTTGAAGAAATCACCAACGTACATGGCAAGAATTTTTTTTTCCTATTATTAATATTCGTCGCTGTTTAAAATATGTATAATGGCTAAGATACTAAGGCAATCCACATTGATGCAACATAAGACTATAAGTGTCAGGAAGAATTTTGTTTTATGGTTACATACCTTCATTAGGCACATTTTTTTGGTGGGGAGAGGAAGGGGAGGATGGGAGTTTTTCATGCATCCCGCATGCACCAATGTCCATGGCCAGATAGTGGAGTAAATGAACCTTGCTCTCCTTCAGCACATGAATACCTCCACTTGGACAGCTATACCTTCACAATTCCTTCACCCATTCTGCTCTGTTCCAATCACAGTCATGTGTAAGGAGATGAGGGAAAAGTCAGGAAAAAGTGATTTTTGCCATTATCTTGGCCATGCTCTGGTCCTTGTAATGGTATTAAAAGTAACAGGAACTACATTCACAAATACAAATGACATATTTGGCCCTTATGCACAGTAGCTAAACAAAAAGAAAACTCTGCCTAATTTTGCCCATTTTAGCAGTATTCAAAATTTGGAATACCAAAACCATTTCCAGCATGAACATGCTGTAGATTATAACTGCATCTGAAAAGGTTGTGTTTGAATTTTATGTGAAAAATAAAAGGCCACAAGCATACTCAAAGGAATGGTCCCTTTTCAAAGAATTCCATATTTACTGTATCAGATCTGAAAGCAGATCAAGTTATAATTAGAACTGGTGGAAACTAAGAATTTGTGTTCCATGGAAAATTCTGGCCGTTTGAATGTTATTTTTGTTTCAAGTCGGAACAAAACAGAGAGATTGAAATTTCTCATGAAAGTAAGTTTTGAGTCAAAAAGTACTTGTGGGCCATGGGAAATGTTCCATTTTGAGGAACTTGAAATGTTTCACTCACATTTGGACTCTTTAAATTTTCTATTATCATTCATATTTTAAATACATATTTGAAAATGGAAGGTCATTTTGAATAAAAAAAATTGAAATGTTCCATTCTAACAAGATTGAAATGTTTCTTTTTAATGTTTTTTTTTCCTTAAAAGAAATTTCATCCAAATCAACAGATTCCTGCACTGTTTCCATAGAGATGAAATGGCATTTTCCAAAAGTGAAACATTCCATTGGAAAAAAAATGTGGGCAGCTCTCACCATTTAAAAATAAATAGTAGCCCAATGTCTGTGAGTCTGTAACGCTGAGTGCTGTGCCCCTCAGCCGGGCTGCCGCGGGGGAGCCAGCGGTGCAAGCGGCCATTTGGGCTCCCCCGCGGTGGCTGCGCACTCAGCCGAGCCGCCACGGTGGGAGGGGAAGGGGGGGCGGGGCGGTGACATACACGGCCAGGGGGTGGGGCCGTGTACATCACCGCCCCCCCTTCCCCTCCCGCCATAGCGCTCAGCTGAGTGCTGCACCTCTCAGTCGGGCTGCCGCGGGGGAGCCAGCGGTGCTAGGGGCCATTTGGGCTCCCCCGCGGTGGGAGGGGAAGGGGGGGTGGGGCGGTGACGTACACAGCCCCACCCCCTGGCCATGTATGTCACTGCCCCGCCCCCCTCCCTTGCGGCGGCGCAGCTGAGCAAGCAGCACTCAGCCGAGTGCCACGGCGGGAGGGGAAGGGGAAGAGGAAGGGGAAAGGGGGCGGGGAGAGACGGAGGGGAGAGAGAGGCAGAAGGAGGAGGAGAAGAGAAAGGGAGAGTGAGAGGCAGGAGGGGGAGACAAGAAAGAAAGAGACGGAGAGAGAGGCAGAAGGCGCAGGAGGCAGAGGAGAGCTGAGAGAGAGAGGGGGAAGCAGTAGGAGGAGAGAGAGATGGAGCGAGAGACCGGAGGCTCAGGAGAGAAGACCAAGGTGGAGGAGAGACCTGAAAATCCCATCTTATGACGGGCTAATTGGCTAGTTTAAAAATAAAAGCCAAATGCTGTGACAATCAGTGGGGTGTAGCTTGCTAAAATAGTGACATCATTTGTGTCACTGAAAGGGTGGGAGATCAAATATCAGTGACCACACAACTTTTTCTATCCTGGTGTAAAAGAGAGGAAGGATGGCTTTGTGGTTGGATTCTTTAAGTCAGGATTTCTGGTTTCTTGTCCTAACTTTGCTGCAGGTCCTCTGTGACCTTGAGCAAGCCACTAACAACTTTGTTAGCCTAGTCCTTTTCAAACTGAATTACATGAATGTGAACGAGGAACTTGTTAGTTTGCAGCTACAGCATCCACATGGGTGAGCTATAGTGTCGCACTTTGGAGCACCCAGCTATTCTTACCCCTGTAGTCCAAACTGTGGAGCAGTGCAAGCATAGCCTTAATTTCTTCCTCTGTAAAATGGAGGGATTACTACTACCCTAACTTCTTGAAGTGCTAAGAGGGGTTAAGTCTTTCAGTCTTGGAAGTGATCAAAAATTATATGAGCTTTGAGATACTGAGTAAAACAAACTATAGAAATGTATAAGTATTGTTAATTTAGTCCCCTTACTAAAGAAGCCTCTGACTTTCTCTGAGAGGATCCTTTGTGCTGAAATCTATCCCTAGAGACTACAACTCCCATGAGCCCTTGGGAAAAAAGGAGGGAACGGTGGTTCTTCCAGGCTATGCAGACAGATAGTTGGTGAGCTCTATTTTGCAGCCAGGAGCCAGGCTGCTGGTGGGGAGACTTTTCCAGGCCATGAGCTGTTGTGTTGCAGCTAGAGCCTGTTACTGAGAGCCTGCTGCAGCCTGGATCAAGCAGGCTGCTTCAGGGGCTGTTGATTGTCCCTAGAGGAGGAAGACCCTTACTGTGCTTGTGGCTGAGAAGGGCCTACATCACCCTGCATAGAAGACACTGTGGGTAACTGTGGTTGTTTGGAAAAGTGCTGCCTGGGAGGAACACAGAAGACAGACTGACTGTGGGTCCAAAGAGAGGCAGAGTGACCAGTCCAAGGAACCAGAGCTGCTGGCATTTGGCGGAGCCTGCTCCAGTGTCAGAGGGATTTTGCAGCTGACTGCTTAGCTTGGACTGACACACACACAACCTGCACAGTGCTGTCTCCACTCCAGCTGCCCATGCAAGCAAGTGTCTGGGACTCTGAATCCTGAGGAGTACACACTCTGGGGTGGGATAAATGGTGGCAGTGTAGATAGATAAGTTTCCTTTCTTTCTGTGAACTTTGTTAATTGATTTTATTTACTTTTAATCTGTTGTACCCTATTTCTTTACGTTGTTATGTAAAGGTGTGTTAATTCTAATTTAATCAACTACATATATGTATTATTTATCATTATTGTCTTGAAGTTAGATCCAGATTATTACTGGAATAAATTTATTCCTGGAGGCTCTCAAGGCCCACAATTAAGTGTGTACAGGGCCAGCCAGGTGGAGGCACTGCCAATGAATACTCCTTCAGAAGCAAGGGACTGCAGCAAGGCGGTGGATAGGAAATCCCCAACTAAACAACATCACCACTGGGGTACTCAGGATCTCCTTTTTTGTTAAAAACATGGTGGCACACATGTGAATGTGAATCTGCTCCCCGGTAACCCAGGGAGGAAAAAGGGAGTTACGTTATTATTGCCACATAGTGGGTATGAAGTGTTGTTATAGTCATGTTGGTCCCACTGTCTGTGTCTAATAAACTGGTTCATTCTACGTCTAGAGCCCTACCAAATTCATGGTCCATTTTGGTCAATTTCACAGTCCTAGGATTTTAATAATCATACATTTTATGATTTCAGCTATTTAAATTTGAAATTTCACAGTGTTGTAATTTTAGGGGTCCTGACCCACAAAGGAGTTGCGGAGACATTGCATGATTATTGTAGGGGAGGTTGCAGTGCTGCTACCTTTAATTCTGCACTGCTGCAGGCAACAGTACTGCCTTCAGAGCTGTGCAGTTAGGCTATGGCTACACTGCCAGTTTTTTTTCAGAAGAAGATATGTAAATTGCGCTCACATTTGCATATCTTCTTCTGATTCTTTTTGTGGAAGAGGTTGGACGATGGGGCCAAATATTGGAAACCCCCCCTCTTTTGCAAGACCCTGTAAACCTCGATTTACGAGGAATAAGGGGTCTTGCGAAAGAGGGTTTTTTCCTGACATTTAGCGCCGTCTACATGGGGCCAAATAGCAGCAAAACCTCTTCCGCAAAAAGAATCAGAAGAAAATATGCAAATGTGAGCACAATTTGCATATCTTCTTCAAAAAAACAGCAGTGTAGCTGTAGCCTTAGAGAGCAGCGGCTGCTGGCTGGCGTCCCAGCTTTCAAGACATAGTCACCAGCAGCAGCAATGGAGAAGTAAGGATGGAATTGTATTGTCACCCTTACTTCTGTGCTGCTGCCTGCAAAGCTGAGTACTCAGCCAACAGCCTCCACTCTCCAGCTGCCCAGCTCTGCAGGCAGTAGTGCAGAAGTAAGGATGGCAATACTGCAACCCCTCTAAAATAACCTTGTGACCCCCAGGCAACTCCCTTTTGGGTCTGGACCCCCATTTGGACAAACACTCCCCATGAAATCTGTATAGTATAGTGTAAAAGCACACAAAAGACCAGATTTCATGGAGCAAAACCATATTTCACAGTACATGACAGATTTTTCATGGCCAGGAATTTGGTAGGACCCTATGTCTAAATACTCAAGCTGGTTCTTATATGCACCATTTCGATGCATGACTATGGTGCCATTGTATAAAAATTGAGCTCACAGTATGCATTTCCTATAGCCTAGGAAGCAACTTTGTTAATTTCCTGTTCATTTGGTTACTTATCTCACCCTTGCACAACATAGCTTTAATTCTGTCGCCAATCTTGCCAAGAGTCATGAGAACATCCACAAGAATCAATATGTAACAAAATCAATCTGAGGATTTGGGGAATAAAAATAGGCTGTTTCTTGTCAGTGCTAAACTACATGGGTCATTCGCTCATGTGTGTCACTGTTTCAGGTTTCCTGCAAAGAAACTGTACACAAGAGGCACATTGGTCAGAACCATACCCGCCGTATTCTGTTGCCTGCGGATTTGATGAAGGTTCCAGTAAAGGCCCTGAAGATCAGGTCAGTTTTGGATTGCAGATGCATGAGTAGAAGCAAACGCAGAACTACTCCCATGAAAAGAACTTGAGGAATGCTGGATATACATAAGCTAGACTCCCTCCCTCAATCGAACACAACAGAGGTGCTGCAAAGGGCTGAATATTGACTGTACTGTCTAGCTAAGACTTCGCTGAGTGCTGGAGAGGAAGCCAGTGGAGGTGACCCCTACACTACCACAACCCAGCCTCAGCATAGATGGGGGTGTCAGGAACAAGGAGGGTACTAGGGTTAGCAGGGGTTTTGCACTCCTTTGTCATATGGTCCCTTTGTCTAAACCATATGGGGGCTGGGGGTGACGCCATGCAGGGTGGCAATTTGAGGACTCCGTTATGGGGCCCTCATCTTGCGCTGAAAGGATCTTCACAGAGGAAGGTCTGGCCTGCTGTGTTCTGTATCCATCTGGCTGGAGAAGATCTCCTAACCCTTTGCTTCTACAGGGGAAGCTTCTATGGCTTCCTTTTAAATTATGGTTCCAGAGACTGTGAAGGTCGAAAGGATGGTCCTGAGATTTGGGACTGCAGGAAACCTGGCATCAGGTCATTACTCTGCCATGGACTTCTTGTGTGGCTCGGAGCAAGTTACTCAGGCCAGATTTACACTGGGGGAGAAAGTTGACTTAAGATTCGCAACTTCAGCTACGAGAATAGTGTAGCTGGAGTCGACGTACCTTAAGTCGAATTGCTGCAGTGTCCCCATTGCAGAAAGTCAATGGGAGAATCTCTCCCATCGACTCCCCCTCTCCTTGTGACCCCGTGGAGAACCAGGGTTGGTTGATGGGGCACCATCAGCGGTCAGTTTGCTAGACCCACTAGATCTCAGCCTTGAGTTGCTGGCATCTCCATAGCCTCTTGATAAACAAGGTTAGAATGAATTGGCACTTGCATGGATGAAATTTGACTGACAAGCACTGAACTAAAGATTTTGGTTACTTGGTATTTAGAATAATCAGCTGGCCTTGTAGTGAAACTCAAAACCATTGGCACAGGCCAAGCTCAATGATGCATCCTTAGAATATAGGATACTTCAGTAAGCAACAAGCTGAACTGAATGCAGTGGTATTGCAATATCACGTGAGGTCCTCTGCACAGCCGTCCGAAGTGCGACCTCAGCACATCTAGACCAACAGCGGGCTAGCTGTGACCTTACTAGCTTGAACAACGGCAGTGAAGCCACAGGCTCTACCAGTCCAACCAGGACCCTGGTTACATTCTTGAGCAGCTAGTCTGTGCAGCCATGATTTTACTGCTATTGATAATCAAAGTAGCTGGATCCAGGCTAGCTGAGGTATATGTAGGGATGTTGTCGTCAAGTCTCTGATTGTAATACAGAAATACCTTTCATAGGTTGAGTTTGAAACTGGGAATTAAGGAATCTGTGTCAGTGCTCAGAAAAGCAGCTCATTGCTACCCAGTGTGTGGTGTTGGTTCAGTCGCCTATGTCTCAGTTCCCTCATCTGTAAAATGGGCGCTTTACTTCTTGCTTCTGCCTACTCGCTAGAGGCTTTATCCAAAGCCCTTTCAAGTTCATTAGACTCCCATTAGGTCAGATGGGCCCTTTATCTGGTCCTAGCTATGGAGATGATTATCAGTGACGGAATTTGCACGTAGGGTTACCAGGTGTCCAGTATTGACCCAGATAGTCCGGTATTTTCGCCTCCTCTCCAGTAAAAAAAATCAGAAAATACCGAACTAAAAAAATTAATTAAAATGGCCGGTATTTTCTGATTTTTTCCCGGCCAGGAGGAAAAAATCCCGTGTGCTTACGG
Source organism: Pelochelys cantorii (assembly GCA_032595735.1). Classification (NCBI taxonomy): domain Eukaryota; kingdom Metazoa; phylum Chordata; order Testudines; family Trionychidae; genus Pelochelys; species Pelochelys cantorii. Next base: position 253,015,123 of record CM064327.1, on the reverse strand, counting down.
GGGCCTTCAGGGGTGCTGTCTGGCCCGGAGAAGGGAGACAAGAGGGCAGATAGCTGCCGGCAGCCTGTTAGGGCCAAAAAGCCTCAAAAGCATTTCTTAACGGGGCCATGCTTTTTTAAAAAAAAAATATTTTTTTTTCTCAACAGAATTTTTTCCCCAGTGAGGTTTTTTTTGGGGGGGGAGGGGGTGTTCAGTATTTTTGGTTAAACCATCTGGCAACCCTATTTGCAAAGCACTGAACCCTTGTGACATGCTGATAACTGCACCTCCCATCTGCTTCAATGGGAGCTGGTAAATTTCAGACCCTTGAACCATTAGATTTTCACTGAGGACTTGGAACAGGCCAGAGCGAGGTGCTTTTATCCACATGCTTCCAAACACTGGTGCTTCAAATCAATGAAGCACAGCTGCCAGACATCCCTTGGTTTGTGTTGCAACTATAAACCCTGGAACCAAGACCCACCTTAACCATACTTAGCTCTTTGAGTGAATGTTTCAAAACCTAGAGTCTTTCCGGTAGCGTCAAGGGTTTTGTATTGGGCTCATGTAGCACATGGATGCACATCAAAGCACTTTACATTGGGGGGAGACAGAGGGTAAGTCTCACTGTTGGAGTTGGTCGGGAAATAAGTGGGGCAAATTTGAATGTTTGACAAAACACTGACATTTTTCAGCCTGATTTTTTTTTCTGGTTTTGGTTGGACAGTCATTTGGTTTTTGAACTGAAAAAAAAAAAATCCCTGGAAAATGGACACTTCATAAGAAAGTATCAACCTTCCCTCCCCCACTTTGTTGCTGAAACTAGTTTCAAGGGAAAGTTTTTAGCCAGCCCAAATAATTATCTGCACTTTACTGGTGGGGAAACTGAGGCACGGGGGAGGGGGCACTGCTTTGCCCAACGTCACCCACAAGATCACTTTCAGAGCCAATGCTAGAACTTATGTCTCTCCATATCCTAGTGTAGAGCCCTATCCACTGTAAAGAACTTTGGAGCTATAAAGCATAAGGTATATTATATGGCTGAGATGGCTGTGAAGAGAAGTGGGGTAAGCAACAAAAGACAATGATGCTTCTTTTATAACTATTTACCAAAGGAAATTGCGCCTTAGTAAAACAAGCACATTGGGATGAATGCTGCACATTGATTGATATTTCTGTGTCTTTTCTTCTCGCAGAAATCATATTACTCTGCATTTTGGCATGTCTACACTGCTGGCTATGCGACATCTTTGACTTCACTCATTACTGCTCTTGTTATCTTTGCCATCTTCAGGTAAATGTTCACCGTGGCCTTTGAGGTATTTAGAAACAATGTTCAGCTTCATCCTAATTCTCTCATTTTTTATTTGTCACCCCCATGATTTTTTTTTCCAGTTTTTGCATTTTATCACAGACATGGTAACTTATTCTCCTTTACTTATCATGTGGTATTTCCCGGAAAACTTTAAAACATAAGATCTGAATGTGTCCCCGCTCATTTTTCCTCCTAGAATTGTTTTTTTTTGAAATGAGACAATGGCTTGTCTCATAATCACCTCACGATGGTCTCACAGTTCTCATAGGGTTCTACTCCAACTCATCTAATGAAGTGGATTTTACCCACAAAAGCTCATGTTATAATAAATTTGTTAGTCTCTAAGGGTATGTCTACACTTGCACCCTCTTTCGAGAGAGGGATGCAAATGAAGACATTCGAAATTGCAAATGAAGCCAGGATTTAAATATCCCGTGCTTCATTTGCATGTTTGCGTTATGGCGCTATTTCAAAATAGCGCTATTTCGAAATAACAGACGCTGTTAAGACGTGGTTATTTCGAGAGAAAACCCTTCTCTCGAAATAACTGGTAAACCTCGTTGTATGAGGAATAAGGGTTATTTCGAGAGAAGGGTTTTCTCTTGAAATAACCCCGTCTTAGAAATAGCGCTATTTCGAAATAGCGCCATAATGCAAATATGCAAATGAAGCACGGAATATTTAAATCCTGGCTTCATTTGCAATTTCGAATGTCTTCATTTGCATCCCTCTCTCGAAAGAGGGTGCAAGTGTAGACATACCCTAAGGCAACACAGGACTGCTCGTCTTATCTCTCTCTCTCTATATATAAAAGTTTTTCCTGTCGTGCAACAGAATGATGTTATCATGCTCTCACGCTCTCTGGCTGAAAAAGCGGCCAGTGAGAGGGAGGTAGGTGAGTGTAGCGATTACGGGGCACAGCCCGCTAGTTGTTTTTAAAGTTGCAGACTAACATGGCTACCCTTCTGATATTACTTTTCCCATGTTCGGCAAGGACATTATTTCCATAAATTCCCCTCAGCTGTGCCCGTACCATCCACTACCGATTACGGGAGCTATACACAGAGATTTGGGGAAAAGAAACTGCACATCCAAAAAAGAATTAGATACGTTCATAGGTCAAGCAATGGCTCTTTGCCAACATGGTCAAGGATGCAAACCCATGCTCTGGCTGTCCCTAAACTTCTGACAGCCAAGTGCTGGAACTGGAGAACAGGGGATGGATCACTTGATAATTGCCCTGTTCTGTTAATTTTCACTGATGCATCTGGCATTTGACACTGTTGGAAGACAGGAACTGGGTTAGATGGACCATTGGTCTTATCTAGTATGGACATTGTTGTGGTTTTATATATGCTGATTTGAAATGATAGTAAACAGAACCTTTTGCTTTAGGCCACTAGTACCAATCCATCCCTGGGTATTCATGAACGGAAGTTATTGTTATTTAACATCAACACTGTGGCCTATGCAATGAGAACGCAATCCAATAGCCATTGGAATCAAAAGGAGGCATCTCCAATAAGCACTGAATCAAGCCATAAATTGCCTCAGCCAGTTTCCTAGTGGATAGGCATAAAACTGCCACCACAACTGTCACTCTCCATAGTAATAGAGGTAGGGGCCCAGCAACAGAGAGAATGAGCCTTGCTTTTAAAGATGGCGTCTTAGGTTCCAGTCTGACAGGGAAAGACTGTGCTGGTTTTGACTCGCTGAGTGATGTCTGAAGACAGAAGGTATTCCTGTTTAGGTTGTTTAAATGGGGTGGACTGCTCTTTGAAGAAGGATTTTCCTTTCTATTTTCTCATTTCAGAAAATTCCACTGTACACGGAATTACATCCACATGCACCTCTTTGTCTCTTTCATCCTCAGAGCCGTGGCTGTTTTCATTAAAGATGCTGTTTTGTTTGCTGATGAAAATATGGACCACTGCTTAATGTCGACGGTATCAATATTCCCCGCTCCCCCCCCTCCCCCCGCCACACAGTGTTTGGTGTAGCTGGTTATTCCTTGTTACAGAGGTGATGCTGAGATTTCCTGGTTTTGTCTGGGTTTTTGTTTGTTTGTTTTATGGGAAAAAAATAGGTCTGAGATCATCATACTTCCAGATACTGTTATGCTCATGGTATTGCACAGAGAAGTTAGAGTATTTATTTTTTTGTCTTTCTGGAGGATTGTAAGGTAAGCACTAGGTTTACTAAATAGAATTTAAATAATTGACACACACACACACACACAAAACCCAGAGACCAAACAGAATGCTCCCTAAAACAGAGAAGCGCATCTCACACCACTTTACTTTAGGCCAGTGGTTCCCAACCTGTAGTACTGTAGGGGGTCCATGGAAAGCTTAATATAGAAATTAAAATAAATGTACAGTGTTTAAAACACTTATGCATTTTAATTAATAAATATTTGCATATTGTGTAATTATAAATATATGTTAAATATTTAGTTCCATGATCACTTTACATGAATACATCAAATGATTATCGAGTAATGGAATGTTTGAAAACAGCTATATCCTTTTTTGTGGGGGGGTCCATAAAATGTTAATAGATTGAAAAGGGGTCCATATGCTCAAAAAGGTTAGGAGCCACTGCTGAAGGTTGTCTATCCTCAGACTGATTGCATGTTTTCCTCCAGATTGCATTTTTTTTCCTTCAAAGACCCCCCTAGTCTGTAAGCAGAATCAGGAAAACCTTCAAACTTTTGAAGTGAGAGCTTGCAATTCGTACACAACCCTCAGTCTACCAAAGTAGCAAATCACATCACAGACACAGAAAGAAATGCCAAGGACCAAACTCAGCTCTGGTGTACAAGAGCACAACTCTGTCCACTTTAGTGGAGTTGCATCCGCTTACATCAGTAGTGAGTTTGGCCCACAACAGAGCCTGAATTTTCACTTTCACGCAACTGTAAATATCTCATTAGAATTGTATAAGCTATGGGTGTAATCCAAACCCCACTGGTATCAATGATAAATCCTCTACTGACTTCAGTAGGTTTTGGATCAAACCTTGTGTAAAGGCATACTGCTCTTCGTTCAAAGTTTTCCAGCTTTTCCCCAGGGCCTGCAAGGTGACTGATTTCAGAGACTGCAGCTTATCTCCTTTTCCTATGTGTCTCCAGGTTGGATGTAAAGTTGCAATGGTGTTTTTTCAATTCAGCATCCTAGCCAACTTCTTCTGGCTCCTGGTAGAAGGGATGTACTTGCAAACACTGCTGCTGTTGACCTTTGTTTCTGGCAAACAGTATGTGTGGTGGTTCATTTTGATTGGCTGGGGTTAGTATACTGTCTTGTTTTCTCCCTCTGCATATTTGCCTTCTTGCAGCTACGTCTAGGGTGCTGAAAATCTTGTGCCAGGAGATGTGTTTTCGGAGATCACCGTCTATTTGTGAGACAGATATGTTCAATGAAACTGCAGCAGTTTATTTATTTTTGCTCCAAAAAATCCTACCTGGAAATTTTGGAGGAGAGGCCAGTCAATTTCTGGATGCACTGTGGCGTGTCCAGCTGTGAGAGAGTAATGCACTAGGTAGTGTGGCTATATGGATCTGGGGAACTGGGAAGGGGCCTGACAGAATGGAAGGGGCGGAGCCTCAGGCAGAAGGGGCAGGGCTGGTGCACCATCAGAGCCAGCTGGAGAATGCAGTAGGGTGCTCTGGAACATGCCGCCCAGTGCTTCAGTGGCAAGTCTAAAGGGTCTGTGGCTCCGGCTGCTGCCACTGCTGCCGCTGTAGCAGTAGCCCTTTTAGAATCACCAGGCCCTGGGACAACAGTTCCCTTTGCATCCCCCGTAGGCAGGTCTGGGAACCGGAACTAATGAGTTCTAGTCTGATTTTTGCCTTAATAAAGCACCGGACTAAGACACAATTTTACCAGAATTATTTTCATCAGGCCACACAATGTCCCCATGGGGTAGATAAATGTAATTATATTCATTGCACACTTGCAGTGACTGGGATGCCACATGTCAGGGTGGGTGTTCCAAAAATGGAGGCACCCAAAATTAGTGGACACTTTTGAAACGTTTGCCTGAAAGTTGAAATCTTGGCCCCATCGAAATAAGCAGGATTTTTGCCACAGACTTCACTGAAGAGAGCATTTCTCATTAGGTATTTAATGTTGGGCACCCAAAGTTTGAAGAACTGAAAATTAAAGACCAATTTTGAAAAGGTGGCCCTCAGTCTTTGTGAGCTTCAATTTCCTGATCTAGAAAATGAGAGCAAGTTTTGTTACCTGTCTCAAAGGGGTGTTGTGACGCTCAGATGAATAAGACTTCTAAACGGTCATCTAATTGCAAACACTGATTAAGGCCAGGAAAGAGCAAAAGCCGGAATAGACCTCACAGATTCCTAGATACCGGTCAGGAGACTATTAGAATGACATTAACTAGGATGGTGTGGTGATTCTTATACCGGTCATGACGGAGATATACAATTTCTCTTGCATTCAGAGAGTTACACTGGTGGTGGACTAGACTCCTCTGCCCAGAGTAGTTCAGAATTGGAGTAACTATAGCTAAGTAGATGAATTTTCCTAACATAAAAAAGCTTAGAATTCATATGCAGGTCTTTGGCTCGCGCTCTGCCTCAGTGAGTCACCAGCCTTTTCTAATCCCCTCTTAAAATATATTTTCTTTCTCTTGCTTGTGCATCTTGTCCTCACTGGTCTTGAACTGGAGTCTAAGGGCATGTGTACACAGCAGGGCTAACGACGAATTAAGCCATGCAACTTCAGCTACATCAATTGTGTAGCTTAAGTTAAACTAGCTTCATTCAACTTTTGTTGCTATCTACACCACAAGAAGTTGAAGGAAGAGCATTCTTCCTTTGACTTTCCTTACTCCTCATGAAATGAGAGTTTCCAGGAGTTGGAATAAGAATTCCGCCATCTCAATGTTATTTCAAAATAAAGGATTGTAGTCTAGACGTGCACGATGTTATGAAATAACACTGCTATGTAGATGTACCCTAAATGCTTTCCTTGTAAGATCGCTTCATACCAATTGTTTGGCATTTGTACTGTAACCTATCTGAAGTTTTGTAACCCTATAAAATATTCAGCCTGGAAATAAGATGTAAATGATTCATGGTGAGAATAATTGATCATTGGAACAATTTATGAAGGGTTGTGGTGGATTCCCCATCATCAACAATTTTTAGCTCATTATTGGATGTTTTTGCAAAATATTTGCTCTAGGAATTATTTTAGGAAGGTTAGGTCAGGTTAGATGGTCCCATTAGCCCCTTCTGACCTTGGAATCTGTGAAATTGAGGATAAAGTTTGCATGGGTCTTGCTGTTCCAAATAATACCATGTTGTATTCCACATTGACCTTTCCAGGAACGCCCACTGTTGTGATGTCTGCTTGGATCCTAACCAGAATCTACAGACAGAATACAGGGTAAATCAAAATCACAGTGGGGTTAAGCCTTACATTTTGCAGTATACATGTGATTCATCAACAAGGGGGGTTTAAAAAGTAATGAAAGGTTTGAACCGCAAGAATTAGCATTTCTCATCTTTTTAAAATTCAGAAATAGGCAAATGAGGAAGAAGTTTTGAGAACAATCTCCCAATTTACATCAGCACTGGCCGCTCATGATTGGATCACAAATCTCACAATGTTGAAATAGTTTTCTTAATGCCCCAGCAGCTGCATTCATGAGATTTTAGGAGACTTTGCCTTTCATTTTAAAATATATTTCTAGCCTTTGCGGTTACGGGGAAAACTTGACAACATGAAGCAAGTGCACTCTGAAGCCAGAAGGCAAATAAAAAGAAGCACATGCTTACTGTATTTGTACAAGGCATGGGTTTTAAGCCAATCACATGATTTTGGGGCATTCTGCTTCATTCTGGAACATCTGGGGTTAGCAATAGTGTATGCATGAACTCCTGCATTTGAATGATTATGCTGTATATTGTAAGTGTCTTATATCTCCATCCCAAACCTCACACCTCCTCCATTAATATCATGGAGGAGTACGACCCTTAACTACTTTCCAAGTTCTTGGTGTGCCCCCCTCCCTCAAAAATGATTGCCAACCCCTGCTATAGAGAAAACTTCTGCCAAGCGAAAAGCTGCAAGAACTTTGGGAAGATGCTTTTAACCTGCTGCGAACAAGAGTTAATGACAGCCACTTTTCTGTACCGAGACTTGAGTCATTTAATATTCAGCACAAATCAGCTCAGGTAATTAATTAGTTTCCTCTTTCAGATGCTGGGATGATGATGATGAGAATGCAGCGGTGTTATGGATCATCAAGGGACCCATACTGCTATCTGTATTAGTGAGTTTTGCCTTTGATCTGCAGAATCCTTTGAAGAACTGAAAGCTAAGCACATCTCTCTGTTCAGTAAGCCAGGGAGACAGTGCCACATGCCGCATTTAATTTGTGTTGAATTTAGGAAGCTGGGAATTGTTGTGTAACGCTTGCTATAGCATGAGTGGAAGAAAGAGACAAGCAGCAGTGAAATGCATGAAAATTACAAAGGAAGGGCAAAATGTTGCCCTGGGATGTTTTTATAGAGCTCCATTTAAGCCAATGTAAGCTATGTGTGTGCAAAGGCAGCTGAGGCTGGCCACAGTGCAAGAGCACCCACAAGGCTAATTACTCAAAGTTTAATGTAAGGAACATGTCTACATAAGGACACTCCTGATTCATCTATGCATGTTGATTGCACCCTGGCAGGTACAGGAAAATTTAGCCTCAAGGGTTCATTCAGATTAAACTCAGTGTGTACAGTAACTTGTCAAGTCATCTATCATTCACTCATGTATCTGGCTGCAGAATCCATCCCCTAAATGTGGGGCGGTACTTAGATTGCAAACTCCATGGAGCATGAGGTAGCTATTTGCTCTGTGTTTGTACAGCACCTAGTACCACATAACTGAGGCTCCTCAGAGCTACCACAATACAAAAGAATGCTAATAATAAAGAGCTTGGGATGTGCCTGTACCTAGTCATTTATCTTTCCCTTGGTTTCATTTTTCGGTTTTCTCTCCAAACTACGAACACTATTGTGCTCTACCCAGACGCTCATCAGTCTTTGCTCCAACTTGATGCCAGTAGATTTTGCAATCGAGCCTTTAGGGGGCATGTTTAGAACAAAATTGGGTCACTGTATATGCAGGGAAGATGCTTACTGGCTTAAGTTGTGTTGCAAGATCTGTTTTGTGGAACATTGTAGAAATGCCTAAAGATTAGCATCAACATCCATAATGAGGCATCTCACGAAAAGTGGCCTCATTTTCCATCTCTGAGCAGGTAACCCTCTTGTTTAGTATCATTATGGAAGCACATTATAATTGAAAACCAGGTTGTTTCCTTAGGTACCTAAATAAGGATCTGGGGGTGTCACCATAGGCAGCTAGAGAGAAAGTTTTGCGCTTCTTATTTATTGGATTGTGTGACGATTGAGAGCCAGATTCTCAGTGGGTATAAAGCTGCTTTGACGTGGGCAGATTGCCATTGTTTTGCACCTACTGATGATCTGGCTCTGTATCCAAGGGAGTTTAGAAACCCTGTCTTCTCTTTGCAGATTAACTTCATTATATTTCTCAATGTCATCAGAATTCTGGTGCAGAAATTAAAATCTCCAGAGGTCGGCGGCAGCCATTCGAGCCATTTTGTGTAAGTGACGATACCTGTTTTCCACTATCTCCCACGGGATCTGTGGTAAGATATTGCTTATGGGGGAGGAGGGTGTCCCACTGGTGCATCTTGGACACTACTAGGGAGCGTAGCTCCCAAAGCAAAGATATAAAATAGAGTTGCCTTCTAAGGTAAAAATCCGTCACCTTTCTAGAGGCCCCAGTCTAACGTACTCTCTGTGCAAGTCCATCCAAAAGGTGCAGCTGGAAAGTCTACATCTAACAAGCTGTAATGAAGTTAACACACTCTACATAGGCTGGCTCCAGGCTTTGCCCCACAGTTGGCTCCCCTCCCTCCATCATTGTTTTTTTATGCACATCACCTATGCCCGGTAGTTTAATGAGCTTCAGAGGCACCTGGTTCCCAGCTATTTAACCCCTCTTTCTGGCTTCATACCCCCAGGAAATAAGCCCATCCTAAGAGACTCAGCTGTGGAAACCTCTGTAATGGTCTCTTAGGGTATGTCTAAACTGCATCCCTCTGTCGGCAGAGGGATGCAGATTAGGCAGGTTGACATAGCAAATGAGTCAGGGATTTAAATATCCTGTGCCTAATTTGCATAAAAATGACTCAGCGCTTTGTTGGCAAAAAGTGGCAGTTTAGAGGGGGATCTGTCAAGAAAGAAAGCATTTTTCGACAGATCCCTTATGCCTCCTGCAAGAAGGTTTACAGGATCTGTCGAAAAAGGCTTTCTTTCTTGACAGATCCCCCTCTAGACTGCTGCTTTTTGCTGACAAAGTGCTGAGTCGGCAAAACGCGGTGGCCATTTTTATGCAAATTAGGCATGCGATATTTAAATCCCTGCCTCATTTGCAATGTCAACCTGCCTAATCTGCATCCCTCTGCCAACAGAGGGATGCAGTCTAGACATACCCTGAGTTTGAACCTTTCTGGGGACTAGCTGGCTCACAGGGTTGGTAAGGCTGGAGAATTTCAATACTGGGTTGCCAGTCCAATCCAGCCCCCAAATGATGTTGGATGATCTATGGGCAATGAATTGGTGGCCTGCATCCATTTCATAATGGATAGATGGCCCCATCAGAAGAACCACCATCAGGAGTACCATTGACCGGCATCCAGGCCCACTGACCCAGGAGAGAGGAAAAAGATTGCCTGCGCACAGAGAATGAGTGACCCTGCCACCATTAGCTGTGGTGCCTCTGTTCACACACATCGGCTTTGCCCTTCAGCTCACAGGGCCTGACCTGGAGATAAAGTGAGGACTTAGGTCTTGTCTACCAGGCGCTGCCAGGTGCCCTTCAGCAGTGTGATTGCTAAAAGTGCATTAGTGTGTTGCCATGTAAATCCTGATGGTGCACACTAAACATTCCCATGTGCACGTTCACCATTCCGCACCCACAGGGTCCACCCAGATCAATCAATGTGCAACATGCTAGCGTGCTTTAGAAATCACACCCCCGTGGTGTGCATTGCCACCCCATGCACAGGTGCCCTTCGTCTCCCTTCTGTTAGCTTCCTGCCTCCCATTAAATTCATTGAAATGTTGAAAAATCTTCCATGTTCATGGTATTTTCTTTTCCATTTCCCAGGAGACTAGCTAAATCCACGTTGCTCCTGATCCCCCTCTTTGGAGTGCACTACATCGTATTTGCGTTTTGTCCAGAAAGCACGGGATTGGAAGCTAGACTTTTTATTGAGCTGGGCTTGGGCTCCTTTCAGGTAGGACGAACAAAGACAGAATTTAATAACTGTCCCGAGCATGACCAATCCACTGAGGGCAACTGGAGCACTTTGCCTGGGTTTGGTGGAGTCTGGGGTGTAGGTCAGAGGGAGCTGGCAGAAGTTCGAACCAGATAAAAGAGAGGCAATGGGAGCGGGGGAGGAGAAATAACATTAGCCTCTCTCCTTGCATTGTGAGTCCATCCACCATTCACTACTTGAGTTCTTAATCGGTGGGTCTGGTTAAACCAACAACTGCAGTTGGCCAGGATCAGTGTCCCTGCCCTTCACCTCTGCTGCCAGGGGTCATAGAATCATAGAATCATGGAACCATAGAGCTGGAAGAGACCTCAGGAGGTCATCAAGTCCAGCCCCCTGCCCAAGGCAGGACCAATCCCAACTAAATCAACCCAGCCTCTAGGGATGCAGATTCCACCACCTCCCTAGGTAACCCATTCCAGTGCTTCACCCCCCTGCTAGTGAAATGTTTTTCCTCATTTCCAGCCAAGACCTCCCCCACTGCAACTTGAGACCATTGTTCCTTGTTCTGTTATCTGCCACTACTGAGAACAGCTTCTCTCTATCCTCTAAACCCCCCTTCAGGAAGTTGAAGGCTTCTATCAAATCTCTCCTCACTCTTCTCTTCTGAAGACTAAACAAACCCAAATCCTTCAGCCTCTCCTCATAGGTCATGCGCTCCAGCCCCCTAATCATTTTGTTTGCCCTCTGCTGGACCCTCTCCAATGCCTCCACATCCTTTCTATGTGATAGCTCTGCTCCAGCTGAGGTCAGTGGGATCAGACAAGGGCTTCAGAACTGGACACAATACTCCAGATGTGCCACCGGCCTCACGTCTCTGCTGCCTGAGGTCCTACTTGCTGGGCCCACTGCCACTTGGGTGTTCTCTACCAGCCATGGGTCTTGCTGTGGGCATGCAGGAGGGCCCCGCATGCAGGGTGCCACCTGTCTGCTACTCCTGGGGTCCTGGCCACTGGCTCAGTATTGGGGGGCCCGGCTGCTGGCCTTAGCTCTCGGGGGAGGTGAAGGGCATGAGCAGGGGTAAAATCTCCATCCCCCCCACCACTCCAAAAACTGTTCCAGCACCATTGGCCTCTTTAGAATCAAATTAAAGACACATGCTGGGCACAGGGACTTTCTGGCAAAGCGGCAGCCCACAGGAGAAAGCCTGGGGTGGAAATTTTGAACCCAGACTGTAGCTGTCCTTATCCCTTGGCTGTCTACTCCAGATGCTCTCAGTGACAGGCCCTGGGGGAGACTAAGCCAAGGGAGGAACCAGAGGTCAGGGAATGGCCTGTTGGTTACAGAAAGGTATTTTCAGGCTTTGAGGAGAATATTTAGGGGCATATGATATGCAGGGGTGTAGAAACAACGGTCTGCTCTATTTTGGAAAGTTGCACACCCATGTACTTAAAACACATAGTTTTGTTACTTCGGTGTGAGTACTTGTCCGGTCTCTGATGATCTCACTGCGGGTAGCTTTTGCCTTGATATTTATAAAGAAGCTGTCAAAACCCTGAGGTAGAACCTCAGCCTTCTACTTCGCTGTTACATATTTTAACAAAACCATTGGCTGCGTAGGACCATGTGCCCTACAGGCAGGACTGCACTGCTAACAGCAGCACGAGAGCCCAGCTCCAGAACCCACAGGCCTCTTCTACTTGTGCGAAAGGAGAACTGGGGGTAACTGTGAGCAGTATAGGGCCCCTTCCACACAGCAGAGGTGTTTTGATTATATCCATTACAGGCAGCGCTGCACATATACAATATCAAGTCCATTACAGTGTTTAGTTTCAATAGGAAAGCCATATAAGTTGTGGCACACAACCAAAATACTGATAGGAAAAATTATATTATTGTGTGTCCTAATCCAGGTATTAAATAGGCTGATGTCACTTTACTATTACAGCTGCTCCCCGAGTTACGAACAAGTTACAGACAACACTTGGGCCGTAACTCGAAGTGTTCGTAACTTGGATCCCATAGAGTTACATGGCGACCGCGCTGTTCGTAAGTGCGGATCGCTGTTCGTAACTCGGATCCGCATTCATGACCACTTTGGTCGTAAGTGCAGATGGTCGTAAGCGGAGGTGGTCGTAACGTAGAAGAGAATCCATTGATAGAGATTCTCTAAGCTGTAGTCAGAAAGAGAGGAGGGGAGAGGACAAACCATGGGCCAGAGCAGACAAACAACCGCATATAAAGGAATCCAATACATCAGGGAAGGGCAGACAAATAAGCAGTGGCAAATTTTTAAAGTGCTTCTACACAAATGCTAGGAGTCTGACTAATAAGATGGGTAAATTAGAGTACCTCCTATTAAAGGAGGAGATTGACATAATAGGCATCACTGAAACCTGGTGGAATGAGGAAAATCTGTGGGACACAATCATACCGGGATATAAAATATATCGGAAGGATAGAGCAGGCCGTGTGGGTGGCGGAGTGGCACTGTATGTGAAAGATAATGTAGAATCAAATGAAATAAAAATATTAAATGAATCAACATGTTCAATAGAATCGCTATGGATAGTAATTCCATGCTCCAATAATAAGAAATTAGCAGTAGGGATATATTATAGACCACGACAGCGATACTGACATTGAAATGCTGAGGGAGATTAGAGAGACTACCAAAATAAAGAACTGTATAATAATGGGGGATTTTAATTATCCCCATATTAACTGGATACATGTCACTTCAGGAAGAGAAGCAGAGATAAAATTTCTCAATGGCTTAAATGACTGCTTCTTGGAGCAGCTGGTACAGGAACCCACAAGGGGAGAGGCAATTCTCGATTTAGTCCTGAGTGGAGCGCAGGATCAGGTCCAGGAGATAACCATTACAGGACCGCTTGGGAATAGTGACCATAATATAATAACATTTAACATTCCTGTGGTGGGAAGAACACCTCAGCAGTCTAGCACTCTGGCATTTAATTTCAAAAAGGGGAATTACACAAAAATGAGGAGGTTAGTTAAACAGAAATTAAAAGGCACAGTTACTAGAGCCAAATCCCTGCAAGCTGCATGGAAACTTTTTAAAGACACCATAATAGCGGCCCAACTTAAATGTATACCCCAAATTAAAAAACATAGCAAGAGACCTAAAAAAGAGTCACTGTGGCTTAACCACCATGTAAAAGAAGCAGTGAGGGACAAAAAGGCATCTTTTAAGAAGTGGAAGTCCAATCCTAGTGAGATAATAGAAAGGAAAATGTTAATAGATTGAATAGATGTTAATAGAAAATTATACATTTTTTTGAGGAGTAACGTTAGTTCAGACTAAGGGCTTTAGTCCAAACTAACGCGTCCCGGCGCGCACTTCCTGGTTCGAATCAGCTGTGATTCGACCTAGCGCGCCGGCGAGATCATGTTAATGAAGCGCGGGATATTTAAATCCCCGCTTCATTAACTACTTCGGTCGTCTCCATTTGCATCCCTAGTCCGAACTAGGGATGCAGTGTAGACGTACCCTTAGAGTTCTTTGAAGGGGTTAACAAACATGCGGACAAGGGGGATCCAGTAGATATAGTATACGTAGATTTTCAGAAAGCTTTTGACAAGGTCCCTCACCAAAGGCTCTTGTGTAAATTACATTGTCATGGGATAAGAGGGAAGGTCCTTTCATGGATTGAGAACTGGTTGAAAGACAGGAAACAAAGGATCGGAATAAAAGGTAAATTTTCAGAATGGAGAGGGGTAACTAGTGGTGTCCCCCAAGGGTCGGTCCTAGGACCAATCCTGTTCAACTTATTCATAAATGATCTGGAGAAAGGGGTAAGCAGTGAGGTGGTAAAGTTTGCGGATGATACCAAACTATTTAGGATAGTCAAGACAGAAGCAGACTGTGAGGGACTCCAAAAAGATCTCACCAAACTGAGTGATTTGGCAACAAAATGGCAAATGAAATTTAATGTGGATAAGTGTAAAGTAATGCACATTGGGAAAAATAACCCCAACTATACGTACAGTATGATGGGGGCTAATTTGGCTACGACAAATCAGGAGAGATCTTGGAGTTATCGTGGATAGTTCTCTGAAAACTTCCACACAGTGTGCAGCGGCGGTCAAAAAGGCAAATAGGATGCTAGGAATTATTAAGAAAGGGATAGAAAATAAGACCCAGAATATCTTCCTGCCCCTGTATAAAACTATGGTACGCCCACATCTTGAATACTGTGTAGAGATGTGGTCTCCTCACCTCAAAAAAGATATTTTGGCCTTGGAAAGGGTTCAGAAAAGGGCAACTAAAATGATTAGGGGTTTGGAATGGGTCCCATATGAAGAGAGGTTAAAACGACTAGGACGTTTCAGTTCAGTAAAGAGGAGACTGAGGGGGGATATGATAGAGGTATATAAAATCATGAGTGGTGTGGAGAGGGTGAAAAAAGAAAAGTTATTTATTAGTTCCCATAACAGAAGAACTAGAGGACACCAAATGAAGTTAATGGGTAGCAGGTTTAAAACTAATAAAAGAAAGTTCTGCTTCACGCAGCATGTAGTCAACCTGTGGAACTCCTTGCCAGAGGAGGCTGTGAAGGCTAGGACTATAACAGAGTTTAAAGAGAAGCTAGATAATTTCATGGAGGTTAGGTCCATAAAAGGCTATTAGCCAGGGAATAGAAATGGTGTCCCTGGCCTCTGTTTGTCAGAGGCTGGAGAGGGATGGCAGGAGACAAATCGCTTGATCATTGTCTTCGGTCCACCCTCTCTGGGGCACCTGGTGCTGGCCACTGTCGGCAGACAGGCTACTGGGTTAGATGGACCTTTGGTCTGACCCAGTACGGCCATTCTTATGTTCTTATGTTCTTACTCGGGGAGTAGCTGTACCTGTGCTCCAAGGCCTGCAGTGCTGAAATTCATCTTTTTTTTTTCCAGAAATGACCATTTTTTTCTTATTTTCCTAGGGCTTTGTGGTTGCCCTTCTATATTGCTTCTTAAATGGAGAGGTAAGTAGCAAGACGTGAGATTGAAAAGCACCTTTTAAACTGATAGGCTTCCATTATTTTGCTTGAGTGCCAATTTCCAGACTAGGCCATCGTGTTTTCCTTTGATCTCCTGAAATCATGAAATAGCCATTTGCTGTCTTCCTGCCTGTGTTGCTCTGCTTTATCTAAATTCCTACCATTCTGGTCTGCTACAGAAGAGTTACAACATCAGTTTTGAAGTAGCAACCCCTTGACAATTCCTTGGTTAGGGATTCCCCTTTCATGAGAGAGTTTGTTCGGTTAGGTTATTTCAAAATAGTCTACACAGAAAGCCAGTTATTTTGAAATAATTTCAAAATAATGGGCTTCTTGCTCTGACTTCTGTCCCCCTCATTGCACGAGGAGTAAGGGAAGTCGAAGGAAGAGTGTTCCTCTTTCGACTTCCTGCTGTGTTGACATTGCCAAAAGTCAAGTTCTGCTACTTTGACTCAAGCTACACAATTAACGTAGCTGAAGTTGCATATCTTAACTCGACTTTGTCTCACAGTGTAGATATATCCTTAGTGTCTCTGGGCACATCTAGACTACGTTTTAATTTTGAAAGAGGATATGCAAATTCTGTGGGAATTTGCATATCGTCTTCCGATCGCTTTTTCGAAAGCAGGTCTTTCAAAAGTGAAAGTAGTTAGGATGCATTTTTTTCGGAAAAAAATCCCCTTTTTCAAAAAACCGTGTAAACCTCCTTTTTTTAGGAAGAGCGTTTTTTTCGAAAAAGGGGTTTTTTTCCCAAAAAAACTGTGTCCAGACTACTTTCACTTTCGAAAGATCCGCTTTCGAACAAGTGATCAGAAGAAGATATGCAAATTCCCACGGAATTTGCATATCCTCTTTTGAAATTAAAACATAGTCTAGATGTGCCCTCTAGATTCATATTGAATCTCTGTTTAGATTTTATTTCCTCTGGCAAGCTCTTTTCTTCTCCAGGGCACCCTGAATGGTTTCAGAGACTCTTGTTTGGTCTTATGCTCCATGTTCTTTGATTATTGTTAAGACTCTTGGATAGATTTTCCAAGGCGTGTCACAAAGTGCCACCTGTTTTAAAAAGAGCGTGTTTGCCAAGGGAAGGTGCAGGCTTTTTTATATTACACATGTGCTATATGGGGTTTGCCATGTGATTTGCCAGAACTTACCTGAATTTGCCCAATAAAAAAAAAAAAGCATTAAAAAGCCAACTCGGGCCGTACTCAAGTTTGGAAGTTTCAGGTGGGATTTTCAAAAGCACCACAATCACATGGGTGCACAGGTCCATGGACTTTCAGTGTGCTTGGTGCTCCTAGGTCATAAGGGGTCAGCTGCACAAAGGTTCGCACCATCTGGCTGCTTCTTTCACATTCTCAAAACCACCGTTCAGTTACCACCTAAGCCTTCAGATGTCTTAAATTCCCAACAGTGGGCACATGAGAAGCTGCCAAGGTCTTGATGCCACCCACAGCCAATGAGCTCTCCTCTGTCAGGCCAGAAGCAGGCCTGCCGATGTGGGTGGGGCAAAGAGGGCAGTTGCTGACCTCAGGGCGGGCGATTCAAACTGGAGGCCATACAGAAGAAAGCACAAACAACATTGTGCTAGGACCTGACATACAGAAGGACAATGGGTGGAGGCAGGTGGGTGGTAGAAACTAAAAATCCATGAGAGTTGCTCAGTCCTCAAGGCTTTTGAAAATCAGGCCACTTGTTTAGGCTCCTCGATTTGGATTTAGAAACATAACAATGCGCATGTATTTCTGAAAACCATAGCCTAACTGCCTATGAAGTTGGTGTAGCCACATTCATTCTGTGTCAAATCCTTTGGCTCGTCTTCTCTCCCCCTCCCCTACTCTCTGCCTTCTCCCCACCCCCTTTTCCTTAGGTTCAGGCTGAATTAAAGAAGCGACTGCACAAGTGGCAATATCAAGAGTACCTGAACTTCACACGCAAACATCGGGCCATGTCCAGAGAAAACAGCCCCATCAACTATGTCACTCAGTTATCACTACTTGAAAAAATTAGTCCTAAGAGGAAAAGATCCATCTCCCAGAATGGCACCTCCTTCGTGTGAGCCTCTGAGATGTTGCGGTTTTGTTGCCTGCAAAATGAATGGAAAGATTGGCAATATGGATTCTATGGAGCTCCTCATGGCGGACCTTCTTGTCCCAAACATCTTCCATTCTTCACTGCTGGTGCAGAGAGAATTAGGGGCCTGATCCTTCATTCCTGGGGAATTCACTCCCTTGGGTACACTGACCCCAATCCTAAATTAGTGTAGTTCCACGCAGGGCCTTGGAAGTCAGTGAAACTGCACCAATTTACACCAGAAGGGGAGCTGGCCCTACCAAATCCGTGATTTTGGTTGCCTAACTTGAGAGAACTTGAAAGAGGGCTGCGTTTCAGAATGTGCCGAGCATCCGTCCTCTGAATACCAGTCCCCTTTAACATGTCTCAAGGTTTTTGGTAGCATTTACAAATCTTGGCCCTAGGAGGTTCTGACTTGGCTGTTGGGGAGTGGGCACAGTGGATGGATCATTAGTTTGGTCTCTCCTGGCAATTTCAATGTTCAAGGCTGGTGTTCTCTCGCTTTGCTGGATTTCAGCTAAAGATGGCTCCTGGTGTCAGTGTCCCCCGTGTTGTCGGCATTGGTAATAAAGAGCTATGAGCTAATGGGTAGAGCAGAGGACTGGGAGCCAGCAGACCATGGCTTGGGGACAGCTTCACTGGGTGGCAATGGAGCACTCACAACTTCTTTGCTTCAATAGTCCTCTCTGCGAACAGGAGGATGGAACTGTGCGCCAAAGCTTGAGGTCCTTATTCAAGGCTGGGTTGGCCCCTTCCAAGGCGAAACTCCTGGGATTAAGCTAAAGGGAAGGCAGCCTATGCCGGGATTTGCCCTGGAGGGCTCCTCCCCATTGTCTAGTTGAGGGAAGGGTTTTATTTTCAGGAATAAGAGGACACAAAACCTGCCCCCAAACCTAGCAGCAGGAAGCCAGGACCATGGAGTGAAGGGTGGTGGCCTGATTAGGACTCTAGTGGATCAATCTTTGGTCGCCATAAGCTTCCTGGGTGAGCTGGCCTTAAGGAGTTTGCCTGAGCTTTTGAAGGTGATTGAGGTGCCAGATAGGGATTTCAGAAGCACCTAAGAGGCACTTCGCCCAGAGTGAAACTGCCTTTGTCAGGCAAACCCTGAAAAACCCACTTTATTTATTACTTTATGTAACTACCACCAGGTGCACTTGAACCCAGGATCTCTGGAGTGTGGTGTAGGAGCTGCTACAGCTGGAGCTATAAAGCCAGCTGCCTCTCAGCTTAGGCTGTAGCACTCCCTTGTTCTTATCTCTCGCTGGAAGTGGTCTAAGTGCCACTACACGGGACAGTGTGCAGGTGACATTTGCACTCCTCAATGCCTCAGTTCCCCATCTGTAAAGCGGAGCCAATAGTACTGCCTTGCCCCCCGGGGGGGTGGCGAGGACCAATGCATTACAGGGCATGAGGCTTTCACACACCAGGATAACGGGGGAGCCCAGACATACCTCAGATGTGATACTGTCCCTCCGGCACTCTCCCCCCATTCCTGGTAGTTCCACTTTGACCCCCTCGGAAAGGATCACACCATGGAGTTGGCCATGTAGGTAAGGTCACACATGCCCAAATCAGCTCCCCAGACTGGGCAAAGATGACCGTGAAGAAACACTCCCCACCTGCAGGGCCTCCCAGTGCCTATTCCCAACCAGTCCTGTCCCCATCCCCTTCCCCCCCCCCCCCAACAGAGGCTGACTCACAGAGAGGCCTTGTTCAGAATCCATGGTGGTAGCAGGGGAGGGTGCTGTCTCCTGTTTCCATGTAGTTGAGGACTCCTTGGCCATAGGTTCCCCTCTAAGCCTTTAGGCACAAATCAACACTCAGGGTATGTCTAGACTACATGCCTCTGGCGCCAGAGGCATGTATATTAGGCTACCCGGCATAGGAAAATGAAGCGGCGATTTAAATAATCGCCGCTTCATTTAAATTAAAATGGCCGCCGTGCTGTGCCAATCAGCTGTTTGTTGGCTCAGTGCACTAGTCTGGACGCTCCATGGTCGACATCAAAGGCATTTGTTGACTGCCCCGGTAAACCTCATCCCACAAGGCATACCGGGGTGGTCGACAAATGCCTTTGATGTCGACCGTGGAGCGTCCAGACTAGCGCGCTGAGCCGACAAACAGCTGATCGGCTCACTACGGCAGCCATTTTAATTTAAATGAAGCGGCGATTATTTAAATCGCCGCTTCATTTTCCTATGCCGGGTAGCCTAATCTACATGCTTCTGTCGCCAGAGGCATGTAGACTAGACATACCCTCAGATTTTATTCAGTTGACTTCCTATTGCAATACCTGGGAGTGCACTAGAGCAGAGTGCGTGTCTCAGGGTTTGGGCCTTTGTCACGTGCTTTGCCTTGAGTCCAATGATCTAGAGCTGCAAAACATTTTTAACTCTGTTGGAAGATACCACTAGTACAATCTGCCCCATAACCCATTGGAATCAGCCAGAGCCTTTCCATTGACTTCAAGCCTTGTAGCTCTAGTTCTCTCACTAAAAACTAGGCAGTACCTCACTAGACTCTTAACCAAACACTTCACATCATCTAGTTGTTAATTAGGATCTTACCTTCAGCTCCTGCAACCCTAGTGTCTTCTGTAAAGAGTCATCGCCTTACATTACGTCTGTTCCGGGCCCCATGTCAGCGCTTCTTGTAAAAGAAGCATAATTTTTATCCTTTGTTTAAAATTCTCCTTGCTTAATGTGAGCAGACAGATTTGTGGTTTCTTTAGCTGGCTCATGTTACACACATGCAATAAAAATAAGAGCGGCTGGTGTGACATAGTAATATTGACATCTTCATGGCATTACACAGCAGGTGGAAAATTAAATATGACAGAAGTATATTTTCTACTGTGGGTCAATTTGAAGTCAGGGAAATAAAGATTTACAGTGATGACAGCCTCACTCTAGACAAGATTTTCCGACAAAAGCCCCCTTCCTGCAGCTGAAGTGAATGCAATGATGTGCCATCAATGGAACACCACTCCAAGGTGCACCCACATGTAAACAGCTCAAGGACTGGGACCGTAGGGCAGAGCCTACACACTACATAGGACTCAAAGGGACCTCTTGGGTCTAGACTAATCCCCTGCTAGTGCTAGTACAAGCAACACCCTCATATAATCTCAGTCATAGACTTGATTAAGCGTCTGTTTAAAACGATCTCAGTTTCTTGCCCGCACTACTGTTATTAGGAGGCCGCTCCAGAACCTTGCTCTTCTGATGGGAAGAAACTTTCAAGCTTCATGCTAAATGTGTGGCCTGTTTATCCCTATTTGTTCTAAAGTGTTCCTCTGAGAGCTGAACAGAGGTCCAGGTAGACCCAAAGTGAGACTCAGTCCTGTAGCCCAATACATAGAAGGCAACTCAAGTAAGTTGTTTCATTCATTCTTATAGGGTTGGTAAGATGAGTCAAATTACCTGTGTGCCCAAGTGTTTGCCAGATTGGAGCCTAATGGCCATGCAAGTCAAGCTGTGTAGCGCCAGTAATGGGTGCTACAGTAATAAGTCTGAGATTTTGGGGGTAATAGTCTCCCAAGAGCCCTTGTTTCCTGGTCTTTCCCCTCTTGTCCCACCCAGCCATCCATGCCCTATGGCACAGGGCTGCCAAGTGTCAGCCATCTTGTGTGACATGCACAGCTTCCCACAAATCACGTCGTGCCCACAGAACAGAAGGCTTCCCTGATGGAGCCAAATATAGAAGGGGCAAAGGTGACAAACTGAGGTGGTGGCCATTGGGAGAAGATGAAGAGGTACTTTTCCAGCACCCGTGTCCTCAAACACTTCCTACAGTGCCTTTGGCAACCCCTATACACTGCTGGAGCCCTACCTCCCCCCCACAGCCATTCACACCAACACCACTCATCCAGCTGCCTTCAGGAGACTGCCCACCCTCCCCACCAGTTCCCCAGTCTCCCATCCTGCTTCCTCCAAGGCACTGCCCCAGACACCCAGCCAGCCACCCAACACACTTCCCCAGCCAGCCCCTCTAAACACCGTCCAGACACCCTAGAAACATCCAGCAATGCGCTGCCGCTTCACCTAGCACTTCCAGGCACTTTCCAACACCCCTCCAGCCCCATCCAAGCTGCCAAGTTTTGTGCACCTGTAGATCCTACCCCTTCAGGTTAGGTTTCATTGACCATAAGCTTAGGGTTATATACATTTTTTTTTTTGCAAATTTATAATATGTAATTTGCATCAAATATCACACCTGGATCAGCAGAAAACATATCTGGGGTAGAGACTAGGCCATGATTTGAATGGCTGCTGGTCCCTTCTTCACTACAGACATGAATATATATATTTTTGGAGGTGTGGGGAGAAACAGCTTCAAATCAGCACCGGAACAATCTAAACAGGTGAAGTTTTTTTGTTGTTGTTGTGGCGTTTTTTGTTTGTTTGTTTTTACAGAAGCGAACACTGAAAGGTTCCTGTAAGTGGGGACATGCTACCATCTAGTGGTGTATATTTGTGAGCATTTCTGACATAATTGTCAATCCCAGAGAACAATACACTAAGCCAGGTAGCAGCCACATCTGGTGTGCAGAAATACAGAAGCCTCCTAAATGTCAAGAGAACATTAAAGGGGGGGGGGCATTCACATTTTTCACACTAGGCTTTTATAAAATTTAAACAGTTTCTTATACTGTCAACTGGTGGGTTGTGACTCCTGGGTGAGGATCATAAAATGCAGCGGAGCAGATTACAAAGCACTGAAAACAAATCTAAAGCACAGAGAATCTTCCCCCACCAGTTACCCCCTTACTCTTGAAAGCTAAGGTCTCAAACCTCCCACTCCTTAAGGACATAGGATTAGCATTGTTAACATAGACAGTTTTAATTTTAATCTTACTTTTATCACAACCATAAGAGGATTGTGGTGGTTTTTTTGACAGCATGAGGACAAGCCAAGCTGAACTGGATGAAAGATGGGTGCTGATGAATTTTGCCCCTAGCAGCGTGGGCATGCCCTTCTGTCTAACCCAACAGCATTTCACATTGAGATGAGGGTTTTCATATTACACAACTGGCTCCTTTTCACCATGCTGCAAGATGTGTCCTGATGTGTAGCTATCACCCAGCACTCATAGAACACTAGAACTGGAAGGGACCTCGAGAGGTCATCGAGTCCAGGCCCCTGCCCTCACGACAGGACCAAGCACCATCTAGGCCACGGGTGGGCAATCATTTTTGGTGGGGGGGGCCACTCCAAGACTTTGGAAAGTGGTCAAGGGCCTCACTTCTCTGTGGAGGAGACGCGGGGTCTAGGATGGAGGTTGGGTGCAGAAGGGCACATGGGTAAGGGACTGAGGTGCAGGAAACGGTGTGAGGTCTGAGAGGGAGTTTGGGTGAAGGAGGGGGTTGTGACCTGGGTCAGGGGATTGGGGTGAAGGGTCAGGGAGGGTGTATGGGTGCAGGAGAGGATTCTAGCCTGGGGGAGGGGCTCTCAGAGGGGGCGCGAAGTCTGGGAGGGAGTTGTGACCTGGGAGAAGGGAAAAAGGGGGTGCAGACTGCAGAGGCCTTCAGTGGTGGCCTGGGGCAGGGGAATGGGGTGCAGGGTCTGGGAGGGTGTTTGGGTGCAGTAGAGCATTCTGGCCTGCGGGAGGGGTGCTGGAGCGGGTACAGGGACTGGGAGGGAGTTGTGACCTGGCACAAGGGGGTGCAGACAGTTTGGATGGTGACCTGGGGGAGGGAGTTGGGATGTGGGAGGGGCAAGGATGACAGAGGCAGGCTCAGGCTGGGTGGCACTTACTTAAGTGTCTCCTGGCCAGTAGCCCTGCAGCACCCCCAAAGCAGGCTGGGGTCCCTGCCTGCTGCAGCCCCCACTTTAATCTGCAGGCTGCTCTCCACACCTGGCTCTCAGCTCTGGGTGGGGAAAGAGTCTTGCATTACCCCCATCCCCCAGGCCAATCTCTCAGCTCCTATTGGTTGGTTGTTTGCAGCCAATAGGAGCTGAGCGATTGGGCTGAGGGCTGGGAGATCACATGAAGCCTCCCTCTGCCTGCAGAGCAGAGAATCACAGGGACTGCGCTTTAAACTGCAGCAGCTGTGTGCCTGAGGGTCCCAGCAGGGTAGTTAGCAGGCTGGATCTGGTGGCTTGGCAGGCTGGATTCAGCCCTCGGGCCATATTTTGACCAACCCTGCTCTTGACCATCCCTGGTTTGTATTAATATCCACTTGCCTAGACAATTCATGTGAGTAAAACCCAGTGGCTGGATGTTTACAGAAATCAACATGCACATCTGAAGGGGCACACATCTGAAAGTCAATTCTTTTTTAAATCTGTGCAGATATTGAATGGTTTTGCTGAGTTAGCGATACTGGAAAGGCATGGAAAATGGCAGTGTGTTTGAAGGGCTCAAGATGGTGTGTTTCATCCTTCATCTCATAACAATTTTTTTGTGGCTGCTGAATGCAGCCACCGACTTTTGCTGGTGGCTCCTATGAAATTTTTTGTTCTTAAAAATACTCAATTAACTTGAGGGAAAAACAAACAAGTGTACATATATACAGGTCCAAATCATAGTACGTTATTTATGTAGGGTATTTATTGTGTGCAGACTCACTAATGAAAAGAATGTTCAGCTGTCTCGCTTCTCTACTGGGCCTAACAGCATGGGCTGCCCTGTGCTGGGACAACACTGGCCTGCTCTTGTCAACTCAATGCTGCCTTGACATTGGCTTATGCAGCCACTGGTGCCTCACCCTTATGACAGGGAGCCTCGGGCTGTGCACAGCTGCAGGCCTCCCTCCACCAGCACCGCCCCCTCCCCCCCATACCAATCCCCTTTCTATACCTGGCAATTGAGGCAGAGGGATGCGGCTGAGGCCTCACAATTACCAGCTGTCCTAAAAATCTTTGGGCTCATAAGTCAGAGCCACGGTTGTGGGCAACTATGCCTAATGGTTAGAGCCGCATGCTCGGAAACGTCACACACACATTTCTCCCCAAGCTGCCATACGTCCGCCATAGCCAGAGGGTCTCCCCTATTTACCCTACCAACAGGCAACACATTTAGCAGGGGACTACAACAGCTGGGGCACCCCATCCCCTGACTGCACCCCAACAGCTCAGCCCCCGCTCACCAGGCGGAGGAGAGCAGCATCACGGGCAGGGGGACTGTGCAGGGAGCAGCCACACAGTGGGCAGCTAGAGAGAAGCGGCTCTTCCCCCTTCAAAGTGCCACTTCTCTCCCTCTGCCTGTGCGGCCGCCTGCTGCTCCTCCGGCCTGCGCCTCCCTCCCGGCCCAGCTCCAGGTTGCCAGCTCTCCCAGACCGGGCATCACTGCAGCAAATGGCATTCAGCGCGTCCGGACCGTGAGAGTTGGCAACTCCTTTTCCTCACAGCTTCAGCCCAGCCCCTCCCCCAGGGGCTGGGCTGTGCGGGGCTCCAGCACCAGTAGGCACCTGCTGTTCAGTCGCTGTCACGAGGCTTTGGGCATGCGGGTGTATTAATAATGCAGACATGCATGTAATGAGGGAGCTGCTTTGTTGGTGGTTTTCTGTATTCGTGGGCACTGAGCATTAATCTCCTGAAATGATACAGTAGTTCAGCCTGGCCTCAGGCAGACCTGATTCCACGTAGCTGAACTCTACAGGTCTCCCACAGGGCGATGGATAAATAGCTGCCCAGCCCATCATGGGATTTCTCTGTGGTGAGCAGAGCATCGGCAAAGCTTGCTGCTATTCATGCTCTTGTCTGTTTGTTGAATCAGGACACATTCACCCTGAACTTGGGCCCCGCTAGCACCTAAATCCCAGTGGGAAGCAGATTTTGAGCTTGGCGAGATGGCTTGCCCCAAACCACATCTGTCAATCACATTGCTCCACGTCACCCATATGCCTGGGCCACTGTCCTGTTTTGCAGTCTGCGCCTCTGCACCTTAACCTATCTGCTTTGATTTGATTTACAGCCTGGGCTAGCTTGAGAGGGTCAAAGAAATACCCTGGGCCCTTCACCTAGGTGACAAGCTGAGAGCGTGTGTGTCTCATGAAAGGAGGATCACCCTAGGGCTGCAAAAGGCTGCAAGGATTTGGGCAGATCTTTCTCTGCAAGACATGAGAATAGCAAGTGCTTTACATTTAGGCTGTAGAATACACACAATGATTTTGTGTTTTAGACCACACGTCTATCAGCTCTCACTTGAATCTCTGTGCTTTGTTAGAGAAACTAACATTTGATTTCACTACAAACACGTCTGAGTTCTGTGTATTAAGCCGGGAGGTGATCTGAGGTGGAATTGGTACACTGGGGTTCACGGTCCTCTGGAAGCAGCGACTCCGTGAATCCTAGGTTTGTCCAGAGTCCTAGGGGCTTGACACTCCAAGGGGATGCCGGGAAGACTTCAGATTGGAGTGACCTTATAGCGGTTCACCAGTTAGCCCCTGTATGCCACTGCCAACATATTTATCTGAACCTCTGCAGGTATGGGCAATCACAGCTCCGATTGGCTGGGAATGGCAATCCACAGCTAATGGGAACTGTGATGTCCCATACCCCCTGGAGGCTAACTGGCAGACCGGATTCAGCCTGCAGAGTGGTATTTGCCCACCCCTGGCTTATGGTTAACGAGTGGAGAGGCAGAAGGGTAAGGAAACCTAGAGGGGAATTTTTGTATTGTCAGTGGCGTAGGGAAGCTGACCCCCACCAGGCAAAGACCAGGCCCTCTTGCTAAGGGCAGGCAGTACCCAGGTACCTCACAATCTCCTGGGAAGCAGCACTCAGAGGCAGTACAGAGAATTCCTTTCTTAGCATTTTGGAAGGCGGGGCTTGCTCAAGGTTGTACTCGTCACAGTTTTCAGGACTGGGAAGGAATTTTCC
This sequence comes from Pelochelys cantorii, assembly GCA_032595735.1. Lineage (NCBI taxonomy): Eukaryota > Metazoa > Chordata > Testudines > Trionychidae > Pelochelys > Pelochelys cantorii. The sequence goes on along the minus strand of CM064327.1, from coordinate 252,988,600 downwards.
CTCAGATCAGTTTGGCAGGGACTGAGGGGTTGCAGTGGGTTTTTTGTTTCCCCCTGCAGCATGGAACATGGGTCCCAGCTTGGATGTCTCCCCACATCATTCTCTGCCATTGCAGGGCCTCAAGCACTGATACATCTCAATGACTCCTAATCGTCACCTGTGGTGGCACACACTGGTTTAGGTGCCTGAAAACTGTAATCTTTTAGTCTAATCCGGGTAATTTGGCTCAGTCCAGAGGTAACTGGCTGGCTTCAGTGGCCTGTAATATATAGGAAGTCAGATTAGAAGATCCAGTGGTCCCCTCCAGCCTTAAACACTGTGATTCCCCGCAAACAAACGATCTTCGTTACTGAGCACATCCTGCTAGCTCCTAGAAGGGTAACCTTGCACCAACCTCTGATGATACTGGATCAGCCCAGGAGTTCAGTTTCATAGAAGAACAGACATGCAAAAAGGATAATACATTTATTGTCATCTACAGCGGTACACATTAAAATCTAGTACGGTTTCTCAGAACACACAAAAAGATTTAGTCTAGTAAGCAGCAGTTGACATCTGTGTGGTTCCCCTGAACAAAAAGTAATAACCCCAAATCCTGTTTCCAACGATAAAAGAAGGTCAGCATTTGAGCCGGAGGGCCAGTAAGTTTATTCCTTGATACCTTCAAAAGCCGAAATATGGCTTTACGTACATTAATTTGGCACATCTCTTCTCGGGAGCTATCGCATGTGGCATTGATACTATAATGGTAGAAGTTGGGAGAGAAAGTGGAGATACTAACGTGTTTTTACGGATTATGCAGGTACATTGAGACCTTTGGAGACTCCTGTACAGTGATAATATTCACTGAAGCAGGGTATGCAGAGGCCTAGTTTATTTCAGCTATTGACAGACACTGAGGTTCATATGCCACAGTAAACATGGATGAATTCCATGTTTAATGTGCTCTATAATTCACATGGATGAGTTCCCCAAAAGGAAGCAAATGTGAAATAATAACATCCAGGAGCAAGGATCGCAGGGGTCAAAAAAAGGCACGTTGTTCAAGCTCTGTAGAGCTACAATACATGTTTAGCTGAATGTTGCTCGATATCACAAATATATGTAGAACAACAAAGTATCGTTAGCTATGACTGCATGCTCTGTATTCTACTTCTCTGCTCTAGCAGATGCAACCCATAGTCGGTTGTGCCTGTCTGATGTCTTTAAAAATGTAGAATAAACCCTGCCCTCACTCCCTAAATGAGCCACAGGCCCTAATGTCCCTTGTTTGCTAAGGAGGTGGTTAACTCAGAAGGTTGCAAACAGAGATCTTAATTGTAGCATCTCGGAGATAGCTCTGCACGCATCACACTTCGATTATTTACGTAGCATGTTTGGGGGTGTGCCCATGGGGATCATGCCTGGGAGTGTGCTTTTCTCATTGCTACTAGGGGAGTCACTGTGAGCCTTAGGGTGCGTCTAGACTACAGACTTTTGTCGACAGAAGTTTTGTTGACAGATACTGTTGCCAAAGCTTCTGTTGACAAAGAGCGTCTAGACTACATCCAGTTCTGTCGACAAAGCAAGCCACTTTGTCGACATGACAGTGTAGATGCAAAGGACAGTGTAGATGCAATAACACTTTCTGTCGACAGGACTCTGTCGACAAAAGGCATTATTCCTCATAGAATGAGGTTTACAGCTGTCGACAAAACTGCTGAGTTCTGTCGATGTTATGTCGACAGAACTCAGTGGCAGTGTAGACGCGGGTATAGTTTTGTCGACAAAAGTCCACTTTTGTCGACAAAACCCTGTAGTCTCGACACACCCATAGTGTCTACTGATGAAAATATCCTCCACTCAGAAAGGACTGGGGGATATGACTCTATCTCTTGGAACAGTTCACCAGTGGGTCAAAGCTCCTCAAGAGATCAAGTGGCTGGGATCCTCTTGAGCTGTTTTACCAATACCCTTGATGAGTTACAGGCTCTTGTGTTACTTCCCCTCCTCCAAGCACCCATGCAAGACAAGGCAGGATTTTGCTCACACTAAGGCCATGTCTCCATTTACCAGAGGATCAGCATTTCTCCCATCGACCTCCTGCTGTGGAGATGGCGCCAAGCTCGGTGTAAGTGACGTCAACTCCAGCTACGTTATTTATGTAGTTGGCGTTAACATAGCTGGAGTTGTGTACCTTAAACCAACCTCCCCCCATCCCCTCCCAACAGTGTAGACCTGGCCTAACTAGGGATAGGTACCTTTAAAAATCATTGGCCTTTGGAGCCCAGCAAACACTCAAATGTCCAGAAGTGTCTCTGAACTGTCCCAGCTTCTGCAGTCTACAAGCAGAGCTGTGAATCTCACAGGACAACACTATGTCAACACATTTCTGATACTCTCAGCCATGGCTAGAAATACCATAAGAACAGCATTTCCTGGGGTGTTTTGGCATCATGTGCTTTTGGTTTGGAGCAGGCAAGGTAGGGCCAGCAAAATTAAAAGGAAGATGGGCAGGAAAACCCCCCAGCTAATTAAATGTTTCAAATACAGGTCCTGATGAAAGTGCAATTGGGTTTGGTTCTAGAAATGAGCAAAAGGTCACAGAGGGTCAGGTGCTTTCCAGAAACAATGTCAATAGCCCTAATATCAACCCTTGTCATTGCTATATGGCAGTCCAACAACAACTGCAAAGCCCTCCTTTCTGATACCCTCTCATTCAGAATATCATTCTTCTCATACCTTTGGATTAATTGCCTTGCAAACTTGCTCATTTATGCTGTCTGCATGCAATAACCCACCTCTATTCACAGAGTGATCTGAAGGAAGACAAAGCAGCCACAGTATAATTGTTGGCTTGAGAGACTTACCTAACAAAAGACATATGCTGTCATTTCTGATTGAGCAACTGGAGAAATTGAGGAATTGTAACTTCTCGTGTTTTCTTCTTGAAGGAATCCAGTCTACCTAAAACAGCCCAATGGAGCTGTGATCTCAATTATGGCCTCCGATCATTATTATTAATACAACTAAACATAATAATAAATGGGAACAATAACATGAACTACCTACAGAAAAAAAGCATGATGTGTAAGTGAACTGCATACCTTCAGAATGGTTGGCTAATTTTAGCACCGCATCCAGAAACCTCTGCTGTTGTGAAAATCTACTGTGAGCAGAGTAAATAGTCCTATGACTAGAAAAGCAACATTTCAAAGGACGTGGGGTTTTAGAGTACAGGGCGTGATGGCTATTAAGTGAGGTGTTTGACTGTTTTATAAAAGCATCTACATTTCTTCTAGTGGTCAACATTTTCCTGGACAAATCAAATTTTGGAAAATGTGGACCACTATTGAGAAATAGCCTATATAGGAAGAGTCAGATCATACTGACTGCCTACGTTACTACCAACAAGGCTTCTAGGCGTCAGAACTGGAGAGTCACAAGGTTTGGAAACAAAGAACATAGTCCCCAGGTGGAGGACTGGCATTGCTAAATGTGACGTTTGTCGCTGTAGGCATTGGCAATGAGAAGACCATCCTCCAAAGAGATGAATAGAACAGAGAACTGCTGGTAACTGCAGCTGTGTGACAGGCCAGAGTTCATATTTAGCAATGTAAGGAAGTGTGTATTCAACCAGACAGAGAAAAAAACCTGGAATTACAATCAGGGAACATTGCAACTTCCAAATGTTTCTATAGCCGTGGACCACATTTAATTAGTGTGGACAAGATTTTTAAGGCTGCCAAAAATACTACTGAGGGAAAGGTTCCTCTCTTATTAATGTAGTAAGCAAAGTATGGAGCTTTATGACGTGTTGGGTCTCCTGATAAGACTCTTCTTTATGATGTGTAAACAGATAGTGTTAAACAAGCTTCGGAGCCATATGTGCACAAATGCTTGACACTTCAAACACACGGAATGTACTTTGTCCTGATCCTGATGAAGAATCTAGTTAGTTAGATCTTCCCTGTCCTCAGAGGTTGCCACCAGAATGCACATTCGGCCCTTTCAGAATGTTCTGTTGTGTTCACTAAAGATCATCTAAAACCAAGGAAAACTTCACCAGCAGTTCCATAGGGAGACAGTTTTGCTGTTTCAAGGACTTCATGGTGAAGGTATTAACCAGGACTGCAGTTCCAATCTGACTTTGTCAGCTTTGAGACATTATCTCAGATCTCTTAGGCTACATCTAGACTGCAGGCTTCTTTCAAAAGAAGTTTTTTTGGAAGAGATCTTCCAAAAAAAACTTCTTCCGAAAGAAAGCGTCTACACAGCAAAAGCGCATCGAAAAAGCGATCCGTTTTTTTGAAAGATAGTCCACACTGAATGGACGCTATCTCACATTTAAGCTGTGATTACTATGGGTGGAGTAGCCACCAGGGCACCTGTGCTTTTTCCTCTTTTCTCTTCTTTCGAAAGAACTCCCTGTTCCCCATCCACACACGCCTTTTTCTGAAAAAGCTCTTTTGGAAAAAGGCTTCTTCCTCGTAGAAAGAGGTTTACCAATGTCAGAAAAACCCCTCTGCTCTTTCAATTTTCTTTTGAAAGAACACGGTTGCAGTGTGGATGTAAGTGAAGTTTTTTCAGAAAAACGGTCATTTTTCCGAAAAAAACCTCTGCAGTGTAGACATACCCTTAGAAATTAATTTTTTAAGCAGTAAAGAAAAAAAAAGCTGAACATGTGAGAGATTCTCAGCAGACATGGCAGTTCAAAGCTTCCCAGAGAGTGAACATTTTGAATATTAAACTTTTCCCAGAGAAACAAGAGACAGCAAAGCGCGCATTGTTTTGATGCGAGTTAAACAAGGAACTGTTGTTATCCATTCTGAGATTAGACTCTGTGTAGATGTGACTCTCTCTAGTTTTCTTCATTATCTTTGCTGTTACCGAGACATTAAATCATTGTGAGTGGCTTTTCTTTCCTGGAATCCCTACCCTCTCGCCATTACATATGGGCCAGGGAGATAATGTTAAGATCTAGAGGCATACCAGTCACAGGCCAGATTTTGAAGTTCCCTTTGGAATCTAAATCATGGCTGAGCGGCAACTTCAGATGCACCACTGCTGAAATCTTTCCAGTTAATCGTGTAATATTTCTACTGACACAAAAGGTGGAAGTTTCATGAGCCCTGCTGAACTAATGAGATCCCACTATCCTGTGACATGGTTTCAAGGCAGCCGTGTTCCAGCTCTGAGCTCCTTTACATCAGTCGAAGTAAAGTCCATGGAGTTATGTCTGATTTACACCAACGGTGCTGAGACCAGAAGTCAGATTTGAGCCTATTAATATAGGGCTTGTCGACAGCTCATTGGAGTTGGTGTCAAAATTCCCAACTGATGCCAGTGAACTTTGGATCTATTTTCACAATCAAAGAGCCTAATTTCCTTCCATTTCAATGGCAAAACTCTCACAGATGTCAGGCACAAGCATATCATGCCAGTCCAGGTAGGGTTGTGTTTCTAATTCCAGCCCATTACCATTTACCATATTGTAGTACATATGGTTATACTGATCACGAATTTATATATTAAAAGATATTACCTGCTTGTTGCAGTTAAAACCAATAATCTGAAATTGATTTCACCTCTCCAACTGCTCTCTAGTCCTAAAAGGCACTTGAGGAACCGCTACCTCTGATAACCCCCACAAAAATATGTTTTTTCTAGCCCTGTTAGCGTAACGGATAGCAATGTAAGCAATCTAGGCATAACTTGTCACCTTGGGAATACAGACAGTTTAAATTCTGAGTTTTTTGTCCAGAAGAAGTCCATGTGCAGTGGGACTCATGGCATGGATCTTTACTAAGCAAACCCTGGCCTATTTCACGTTGCCCATTGGTTTTAGGATTCTGGAAAAGCCCTTGTAGAAAAAAATAAATATTAGGATCCTGCAAGCTGCTGAATACCATGCCGCACATCTGAAGACTGGTGCCTTAGAAAATAATGGCTCATAACATTATAGTAACAGTGCTCCACACATTTAGTTCTTTGCACCAATCCTGTAAGACACTATTTCTCACTCACTATATCATAGAAACAACTTCTGGATTATTCTGTGTGGGCTGTTCTTCTCTAAACCTACTACTATAACTAGGTAACTTCCATTAGACCTATATATCCATGGGAAATGTCTGGCACAGTTTAAAAAGAAAAGGGAAAGTCTTTCTTTAACACCGCTGAGACCGTGCCTTTAAAATCTTAAAACCAGTTTTTTCTAACATGGGTATTTAAGTTAGGCAACACAGCTGGATTTTTCACCCTTAGTGCCTCTGGAATTCAGGCTTCTTTTATTGAGCTGCATAAATTTCGACACCCAAGGTCTGATTTTCAGAAGTGCTGAACACCCCCAAATCCAAAAGATGCCCCAGAGAGATCAGAGTGTGCAACACGACTGAAAAAACACACGGCTCTGACTTAGTATTTGCTTCAGAATATTAAAATACATCTCATAGCAGAACTTCCCATTCCACAGTCGACAATCAAACAGTAGCTCTATGGGCTACAAACCCACAAAAGCTGAAGTACAGAAGACGTTGTACATTTACAAAAACCAAAGAGGAATATTAGACAAGAAATATATAATTGGCACATTATAAAAACGGCTCAAGGAGCATAAGCACACATTTTTTTAAACTACATTTTTAATAACATGTACTTTCTAACTCCAAAACATATTTCACAGTGAGAAATAAAACAAACACTGTTACACATGAATCGATATTTACACCCGCTTTGAAGCAATGCTTTCTTTTGGTTCCTTCTATCTTGATGCTTAGTAATGATGGTCACCAGAAGTGGGAACATGCACATCTAGGGTCTTCAATTTACATTCAACATAAAGATATCCAAGAGCATACTTTGTGCAATGGCATTAGAATCTTTGTTGATGTAACTACTGGTTTCTCTATATACACCTGAAGTATGATCTTTCAAGTTACACCGCGCGTTAGTGTGGCCATGGGAATGCCACGGCTGTAAGCATGGTCAGCACTTCCAGTAAAAAATCGCAATAGAAGAGATTTGTATGCACTTTAGAGACTATTTAAGTATATAGAGAGATACAACTTCCAGTAAATTCATTGCTGGTGCACAGTACTGGATGGACCATCTCAAAGACTGAAGTCCTTTATTGATCTGTCACAGTGGTTTTCAACATGTTTACCGTTGTGTGCCAAGTATGCAGCTCTCTGCATGTTACATGGGTCACATTCACACAATATATGTACTAACCATATGACTCTGAGGTTGTCATATGGGCCACAGTTGTGCTGACTGGGCTGCAAGCAGCCCGCAAGTTGAGAACCACTGGTCTGCTGAACACGTACAGCATATAGTGTGGAAGCTTCTAACACAATGGGCTCAAGGAATCAAGAGGTGAATTTAGTCTTCTGGACCGTTCAGTCCTTGTTCTCACTTGCTGAGATTGCCAAAATTAATAATATACCATTGCCAGATCCTTGGCTGAGGTAAAATGGCATAGTGACATGGATACCAGTGGTGTTGCACTAATTTACATCAGTCAATGAGCTGGCCTCCCTTGTGTGCCAATTGTGAGTGTGGTTTTGTGTGGTGGACACTTGACCACAAGGGACTGGGCTGAGATCCACCAACTCAATTCGGAGAGGATTTTAGAAGTGTTAGAGCAAAAAACCCCCTCATGCTCTGGATTGAACATGGCACAAAAAGATTCTCCAGCCAGAGACAAATTTTAAAATGACTGAAAATTAGCTAGTGAGCATTCATGCAAAATATGCTTTGTCCATAATTTCTTTTTAAAATACACTTACAGTATTGTCAGTATTAACCTCATAAAAGTCCATACTGCAGCAAATACAAAACTAAATTTCATCTGTTCATTTAATATTAGTTTTGTTTAAAAAATTATAAGTATATATTTACCGGATAGATCTGACTTTACCCCTCTCCCTCTTCAATGTCTTTCTGGTCCATTAAGAACACGATTCATTGGGAAATCTGCTAAAATAGCTATTTACAGCATCTGATGGGAGAAAAGTTTCCAATCTATCAGTTAAAAAGTACTTATGTAATTTTTGCACAATGTCTGGAATACAGGGGGGCAAATTCTAGTCTCGGTTAGCATCAACCCTGGGCAGAGGACTGGCTAAAAGCCTATGCATCACATCAGTTCTACTCAGGACCTGAAAGTATATTTAAGTGGTACATAGCCCTTTTTCTGGTCTCTCTGTACAGGAATTAAATTCACCCTTATAGTGGTGTCAATCTGGAATAAATGTCTTCTCCTGCACACACTGAATGAAGGCAGCACTCCCATTTTGTTCAAAATAACATAAAAAATGTCCATACTGGGTCTATCTAGCCCAGTATCGTGTCTTTCAACAGAGGCCAATGCCAGGTGCCCCAGAGGGAACGAACAGAACAGATAATCTTCAAGTGATCCATCCATTTCAGTGCATTGCAGGATTTACTCCTAACTCTACAGGGATTATTTTGGAGTTACCCCCTTGTAATTGAGAGCAGAACACGTCCCATAAAGCACTAAGTGTTAAGTATTATAATTAATACTTCTTTCACGACTTTTCATTATTTTTTTCCTTTTAAAAACAAGGAAACTATTCTTTTAAAAAAATCTATACTTAAAATGACATTACAAGTTTTGGCCTAAACTAACAAAACCCAGTGAAATCAAAATCTCTGCCAACAGCAAAATTTTGTGTCTGTTTCTTCCCCTCTCCCTGCCATTTCCTTTTTCTTTTCAATTAAGAACAAAGAGCTAGCCATAATTTTGAATTTCCTGGTTGCTGTTAGTTTGAATCCAGACCATTATATTTAAAATGTCATTTTGTTTTTAATACACACACACACACACATAAATCCACAAAGAAATAAGAGCAAATACAGTCCTTAAAGCCTTTATGCACAACATAAAACCTCTCAAGAAATAATTGACATCATTGACATTTGACTGAAGTAGATATGTACCAGGCATGGCTCTAACAAGGCAAAGTTGGAAAGGGCTTTTTTTTTTTGTCTCTCAGACATTACCATTAATGACATCTGTGGCTGAACAAACTAAATATTCAGGGACAGTAGAAACTGCCAGGTATAGTCAATCACCCAAAGTCTTTATCATTCCCTTCTGTAGTGTCTTACTGTTTATCTTAGGCACTCCATAGACACTGAGAACAAACTTGTGCCAGCCTGGTCACAAAGGCCACACGTGTGTCATGCCACTATCAATCACAGTGCAAGACCAGACATCAATGCAGGAGTTTCAGTGTGATCCAGAGGAAATGAGAATCCCGGAACTGATCTTTGCTTCTTAACATCGTGGGAAAAAGAAATCTTCATTCACAGTATTCAAAACACCAACCTCTTAGCCCCAAAAATATACATCTCTCTCACATGGATGGCCCTCTTAGAAAATTCACAGCTTAGCTAGAATATAAAATAGCTGACCCCATCTCCACTAAAAGGATTCCTCTCTCCTGAAGGGGTAACAGGTAGGCTGTCTCACACAATCACAGCAGATGTTCTAAGTCCACTGGGTTCTTCTGACCAAATCCAGCCATGAAATCCAGTTCCGGAGTCCTCCAGGAGCTGGCCAGCCTGATTAACCCAAACATTACAACTATATCCTAAGACTCAAAAGAGACTAAGAATATTGAGACACCAAAGATGGGAATGAGGAATGGAGAGGATGTGTTGGATTCGGGAACGGGGGGTGGGGGAAATCCAGACCCAAAACCCAACAACAATGAAGTCCATGCACAGACAGATTAATATCAGTTCGGCAACCAATGTTCACAACTGCACAGAAATCACTGGAGACACTTGGCTGACAATGGATGACTCGCAGGTGCTCAAACCATGTGTTTGGGGTGGACCTAGTGTTTTATTAATTTTTTTGTCAATGGAATGGATCTCAGTGCTATATTTACAATGATCGTTAAAAAAATATCCTTTTTTTTTTCTTCTCTGCAAAATGCCAGGGATGTTTTGTTTCATGCTTTTGGACACATTTCACATTTAAAAAAATCATAATCATCATCATTAAAAAAGAAACCCCACACCACCAAAATTATGATTTTTTTTTCTTTTTTTAGGGGTGTTTGGGTTTTATTGGGGGAGGCTAGTTATTTAGTTGCTCATGTCGCTAGATTCTCCGCATTTATGCTGGACATCCGAATCTGAGAGCTGCTCTTGCTCAGAATGGAGAGTTGTGTCCCCCCGTTCACTCCGCTGCTCGCCAGAGAGGGATGGCGATGTTTGAAATCCACAGCAAAGTACCGGTTGACTTTCCAGCTCCTCCATTTTCTCTTTATTTCTGATTGCACCTTTAGGGAGAAACTTTAAAAGGTCATTTTTTTATGTACTGAGCCGCTCGGCTACATGCTGACAGACAATCAAGTTTCAAACATAAATGTTTAAGACCAGTCTTGAACTTCTCACCTCAGGGAACTCTAGGGAGAATGCTAGATGGGCAGGGGGCGGAGACAGCAGGGAAATGGAATGCAGACCCGCTGTACGCTCAGTAGATATGCCAAAGAACGCTCACTGACATCAGGGAACATGAGCTGCTACCATTAAGCAGATCAGTGGGGAATCCACGCACATTTATGCCACTGCCTATCATGCTAAATTCTGTCTCACTGATTTCTTGTACTTCCCCATCTGTGTTTACCCATCTGTTGTCTCTTGTCTACACTTAGGCTACGTCTACACTGTGGTTTTTTTGCGGAAGAGGATATGGAAATGGTGCGCTCATTTGCATATCTTGCATGCTCATTTGCATATCTTCCGATTCTTTTTGTGGAAGAGGTTTTGCCATTAATAAGCCCCATGTAGATGGGGCCATTTCTCAGAAAAAAACCCTTTTGCGCAAGATCCTGTAAACCTCAATTTTTGAGGAATACGGGATCTTGCACAAAAGGGTTTTTTTCCGACAAATGGCTCCGTCTACATAGGGATTTTTAACTGCAAAACCTCTTCCTCAAAGAGGATTGGAAGAAGATATGCAAATGAGCATGCACAATATGCAAATGAGCATGTCATTTGCATATCCTCTTCCACAAAAAACCCTCAGTGTAGATGTAGCCTTAGATTGTATGTTCTTTGGGGAAGGGATGATCTTATTTTTCTGTGTTTGTACAGCACCTAGCACAATGGGGTTCCGGTGGTTGGCTAGGACTCGTTGGCATTATGATCATATAAATAATAATAATAATAATAATTCCTAAACCCACTGATTTAGTCTTTGAATCCAGGCCTTGGTTCCGTATCCTGTCTACAACAGCGGCTAACAATGGATACTTTAGAAGCATAGCCATGAAATCCTGTAATTGACATTTATGGACTCATCTGCCTTTAGGGGTAGTTTCTTCCTATCTGCAGCAGTTAGTGGTTACCTTGGATACTCCAGGTGAAATTCTGGCCTTGTTGAAGTCAATGAGAGCTTTGACATTGATTTCAGTGTGGTGAGGATTTCACCCTTTGGGTATGTCTGCACTACGGGACAAAGTCAAATTAAGCAACTCAACTTCAGCTACATTAATTGCGTAGCTGAAGTCGAAGTAGCTTAAGTTGGTTTTTGGCACTGTCTACACTGCAAGAAGCAGAGGGAAGAACACTCTTTCTTTGACTTCCTTTACCCCTCGTGAAAACAGGGTTATCGTATCGACCAGCACACCTCCTCACTTCGAATTAGCTGTCGTTACTAGACCGCTGATTTCAAACCTGGATGATCAACAGCAGCAGCTTCGATCTACCTCTGCAGTGTAAATGTACCCTTCATATCAAGAGCAGAGGGTTGATACTGCTAATGATTTTTTTTTCAGTTCTGAAACAATGGGCTGCAACTTTGTGGGTACACTGTCCTCAAATCAGATCTGAGTCTTTCCTGGATGAGTGGAAATAAACTTCCCCACGGTGCTTGTATTTTCGGCTCTCTGTGGCAGGTAGTTAATCATTCTTGGGCATGAACCACCACACCCAGTGAAGTCAGTGGAAAGAGCTTCCCTTTTGGCTCTCCCTGAGCCTGTGGAGAGCCATGCAAGATGGAAGATACATGTCCCATCCCCATCTTGTCCCCAGGACTTCTATGTGCCTTTTGTGGATGTATGGCTAGTGAAAACTCTGCATTCACCTCTATTCCCCTCCAAGGGGTGACAGCAGTCAGATATATGGGTGCATGCTACCCTTTCTACCATTGACCTGATATGTCACCTAAACGTCACAATAAGAGGACATGCTATGCCAGTTGGAGGATGAACTAGGTTAGGTTTAACTCCACTTTGTTAACCACTTGACCCTTACTGAACTCGCAGGGCGTATATGTGACATGTATGCTGTAGGATATACCCAGGTATACCTTATATATATCCCCCAAGCTGCCCTCGTCATAGAGACAGATCAGATCATGTAAATCTGCAGCTTTCCACTAAGAAAGGCTGATTTACAATGTCTAAAGATCCCCTCCCCCCCATTCATAGTAAATGTCACTCTTATGGAAAACCCACAATGACTATGAATCCCAGAGAGTAATGTACATTAATAATGAACATAATAACTATAAAAAATAGGATAAAATCTACCATATCTGAAAGGTTAGACTTATCAATGCCATGACCATGAATATAATTCATACCTCTCCACTCACTGTGCCAAAGGCCAAAACTAAGAAAGTGCACTTTACAACAGGACTAAATTACTTAACAAAATGTAAAGAACCAGCAACAATTGCCCACGGCAAAATGTTCAAAATAATATTAAACATTGTATTGCATCTTTAGAGGTAAAATCCCTTACTAATATGAAGGAATAAGTTCCCAAAATAGCATGAACCCATATTTGGTAATATTTTGCTCTCTACTGACACCTTCTATCCAAGGATCTCAAAGAGTTTTACAAGCAGTCATAACAATAGCCCTAGATCACCTTGGTGAAGTATGGAAGTATTATTATTTCCATTACACAACTACATTGTAACTTAAAAATATTAAAAACCTTATCCTACATTGAGAGGAGGAATCTGAAGTGATATTCTGAGCATTTACATGGTAAATCAGTGGCAAAGGCCAGAATATAACACAGAATTATCTGACTGCGAACCCACTGTTTGGACTAAAAGATGGGATTTCCTTCTTGCTTTGCAGAAGGCATTCTGAAATTTGGATAGTCAGGGAATAGGGTGCTAATGAATTACAGCTGAGAGATGGGATAGAAGGTGTGGGCACAAGCAAATATTGTGCTAAACAGAGGGTGGTGGAGGGAATGAAGTAAAAAGAAAGATCTTACCTCCCCATTCAAGAAACAATAGAGAACAGCAACCACAAAGCCCTGGATAAACAGGAGACAAAAGACTGTCAATTTAAATCCTCTAGGAAATGATACATAATATCTGAAGGGGGTAGTCTACAAAGCACCTAGGGTAAGTGAATGAATATGAAGTAAAAGAGAGAGCTATGCACAGCTAGGGCTGCCAACATTTTATTCGCACAAAACTGAACTCCTAAGCCCTGCCACTCCCCTGAGACCCAGCCCGTCACTCACTATATTCCTCCTCCTTAGTGGCTCACGCTCTCCCACCCTCATTTACGCTGGGCTGGGGTGAGGAGTTGGGATGAGGGCTCTAAATGGGGGCTCTGGGTGTGGGAGGAGGTCTGGGGTGAGGCGGGTAGCTGGGGTCTGGGAGGGGGTGAGGGCTCTGGAGTGGGATTGGGGGTGAGGAGTTTGGGGTTCAGGAGGGGGCTCCAGAATACAAGGGGGGGGCTGTGGATTGAGGCAGGGTTGAGGCAGCAGTGGTTGAGGGCTCCAAAGGAGATGGGGTGGGGAGCAGGCTCTGGGCTGGGCCCAGGTTAGGAAGGGCTTGGGATGCATGATGGGGGTTCAGGTTTGAGGAGGCACTCAGGCCTACAGGGGCTGGACAGGAGGGTCAGTAGGGTTTACAAGCTCTGGGCTACGGGTTGGCATGTAGGAGGGGGTATAGGCTGGGGGTGTGTGGGCTGTGGGGTGTCCAGGAATGAGGAGTTTGGGGTACAGGAGAAGGCTCTCTCCTGTAAGACTGCCCCCCCCCTCAGCTCAGGGAGGGGGAAGCGCATGGAACCCTTTGCCTCCCCTTCCCTGTCTAGGAGCCAGATCTGCTGCCCTAAGTTCCCTCTAAGCAGCGCAGCTGAGAGGCCACACAGCTGCCTAACAGACCCCTCACAGGGGCTCTGGGGAAATACACAGACTATGTGCTGGGTTGGTGGGGAGGGTGTGTCTCCCCCCGCCAGAGCTGCTCCGTGCTGGGACTGAGGGAAGGCCTCTCCTCTGCCCGGCTGCAGTAATTCTGTGCTGGGGACAGGGTGGAGATGACTGTCCCTGAAGCCATGACAACTCTATTCTGGGGACGGGGTTCCTTCCTTCAGCTGCAGCTGCTCTGTGGTGGTGCGTGAGGAGGGGGTGCCTCCCCACAGGCCATAGCACCCAACTCAGAGCTGCCCCACAGTTGCCACTGCTGGGTGATGAGTGCCCTTTGTGAACCCCACTCAGACTAGCCTGGGCCTGCCCTGGCTGGGGGACAGGCACCCCTCCTGGCAGTGTCTGCTGGAGCTGTGGCGGCCATATAGAGGCGCTTCTCGCCTGCTCCCCAACTGCTGTGGTGAGAGAGGGCTAGGAGTTGTCCTCTCTCCCCAAGGGAGGCTGGCACAATGAACCACTCATTCGTGGCCCCACCCCAGAGCCTGTACCCACAGTGACAGCCCTCACACTCCTATACCCCGACCTTCTGCCCCAGATCTGAGCCCCCTCCCACCCTCAGAACCCTTTGGCCGCACCTCACCACACACATTTTGTTATGTGCACCAATATGATGTGTTGCACACCACATCTGTATTGGGCCACACAACACAATTCATTCTGCTCAGGCATGGGGAAAATTAGTGGGAACACTGGTACTGCCTGCCCTTGAGGTACAGCGAGGTGCCCAGGACAGGCGGGGACTGGTCTGTCTTGGCTCCATAGCACTGCCAACTGGATTTTTATTGACCCGGTAGGTGGTGCTCACCAGAGCCAGCCGGATGCCTTTTTGACTGAAACCAGACAGCAGGACACGCTATTCACTACAGTCCTACCAAATACCAATTTTTTTTCCCAAAGCAGAATTCACGGTATAATCACCTGGAACGATCCCAGTCCCAATTCAAACACTAGTCTCTCCCGTTTACTGACATTTTCAGGAGAAAAGGCAAACACAGTGTAGTGAATTCCAAATAAGGGGATAAGCAGCAGAGTGGAGCGGGCCAGCCTCCTGTTATGACAAATTGAAAGAATGTTACTATATCATTGCGGCAGACAGCGGAAACTTGGATTAACTTTGTGTTGTGTTCCGTTTTATTAAAGTCATAATAAAAATTATATATATATATATATATATAAAACATTCCCATTTTCTCTCACCCCCTGATTTCACCCACATTGTGTTCTGCCTCCATTTTCTGACACTAGGCACAATCTGAGTGTGAATAGGTATTAATAGTTTAGCACTGTTGACTGTCATAATCTCTTATTTTGATTGCATGTTCTTCTGGGCAGGGAGTTTCTCTTCCTAGGGGTATGTACAGTACCAAGCGCAGAAGAGCTCTGATCTGAGCAGTGATCTCTGAGTGCTACCACAATACAAATCAAATAAACAGCAGCACCACCTGGTTGACTTCTTTGTATGCAGCTCCCAGAGTCTCCTATCTGTGAGTTCACCTCTTCTCAAAAGAGAAAAGGTCTCCATGGTACTATGCAATCATGATACCCCTGCCAGGGGCCAGATTCTGCTTTCGTTTACACTGGGGCAAATCTCCATTGGTGGCAATCATATCTAGTGCTATTAATGTTAACTGGGGTGAATCAATGTAAAACAATTTTAGAGGAAAATCAAGATTACTGGGAGTTAAATGTTTGTACTAATAAGCACTAGTAAGCGATTGATTTTAGATGGATGAAATTCACGCTACGTAGGGATTGGTCACAACGTCTGTGCATCACACACGCCCTAATGAAACAAACCTATGCTAGGTGAGGCATCTTGCCACCATGAGAAACCACCTCTGGGTGTCTCCTACACTAGGTGCTGGCTTTTTATGGGCAAGCGCCCAACAGGCACAAACCAGCTGAACCTGCAAACCAAGCGGGAGGAGTGGTCACAAAGAATCACTTCTGGACTGCAAAGATGAAATGCTTCCAGTAGAAAGACGAGTGGCTGAGACACACCTGATGGGCAGACACGGCCATTTCCCTTACCATGAGTGGGGGTGGGGGTGGGAATAGAGAAAGAGAGAGGCCCTCAAGCTCTGGAAGAACTTCCCGTCATTATTTCATACACTGCGCTCACATGGATATACCAAATGCCACAGCAAATGTATGACACTGGCTCATTGCTGGCAGTGTTTTGGTTGCACTGTGTACCCCTGCCCCTGGGGTTAGCCATCGGTGGAGCCACAAATAGGAGGATGCCTGGAAGATGTCCTACTCAATATCGAGTGACAGCTGAGAGACAGGCCCCTCCCCCTCTTCTACAGTTTTCCCCTTTCTCTGACACAGCTGGAGGGAGGCAAAGCATGTACAGCCTGCAAGAGCCTACAGGATTCCTCAGTCAATTCACTGCAATGGATCAAGTTAATGAGGCTGCTGAACATCATAATCCACAGTGCACAGCTTTTATGGACTATGAAAATATCATAGCAGATAGGATAAGTGTCAGAAGCCGTGGAAGAAGAGACAGGAGGCTAAAAGAATCTTTAAACCCATTTGACGCTACACTATTTACGTTAGCCATGGAATGAAAAGAGATCAAGCCAGGCATGGATTGAGGAGAAACCCTCTCTCCAAAATACATCATTTTTAGAGACAGTATCTTTTTTTTGAAAACCCAGCTTGAATGGGAAGTACAGTGTTTCACAGTGTATTGAAATGGCATGCTCTAAATCAGCTGCAAGTTATGGGATTTAAGGCAGGAATGCCTAGAATTTCTATAACCTGTGGTAAGGGGCATGTCTACACTAGGAAATGAATTCAAAATAACTTATTTCGAAATAACTCCCAAAATAACTATTTCAAAATAGCATGTCCACACTACAGGGAAGCCTCGAAATTAGTCTAAGGCAGGATCCCTTAATGTTGACCTGCTACCTTGACTTAGAGCCCCAGGAAGCACTGGGGAGTAATTACTTTGAATAACTCTGGGGCTATGTCGACACTGCAGGGGCGTTTTTCGGAAAAAGGTATGCAAATTGCGAAACACAATTTGCATACCTTTTTCCATTTCTTTTTTCAGAAGAGGCCTTTCTGGCATTTGGCCTGTCTACACAAATTTGGGAAAAACCTTCTCTTTTGGAAGAGCCCTTATTCCTCATAAAAAGAGGAATACAGGGCTTCTGAAAGAACGCGCCCGCTTTTTCGGAAACTGATCCAAAAAAGCAGACGTGTTCCCTGGAAGCGGCAGAGTTTTTCTGGGATACTGTATGTATCCCATAAAAACTCTGTAGTGTAGACATAGTCTGCGGAGTAGATATTCCAAAATAGCAGCAGTGGAGCAGTGGAGCCGCCTATATAGCTCCTTTTTGTACAAAAGCCTCTTGCACAAAAATGGCCCCTAATTAATTATGCAAATGAAGTGTGGCAATATGCTAATCCACGCTTCATTTGCATAGGCTTTTGCACAACAACGGTGCAGTGTAGACGGAGCCCTAGTGCGGTTCACTATCCCATGTTGTGGCACTTAGATAACTCACAGCAAGTGATAAGAACAAAGGAGCTCTACAGCCTAAGCTGAGAGTCAGTGGGTTTTATAACTCAAGCTGTAGATACTCCTATACAAGGGTTCCAGATTCAAATCTGCCTAGTGGCTGTTACATAAGCAGGAAATTTGTTTAGTTGATCAAAATGGTCCCTATGGGATTTAAAATCTTGGACATTACAACTGCAGTGGTATCTCAGGATTGGTGGATACTGCTTTAATTAACCCTGTGAAAATGGTGAAATAAATGCAGAATGAACACTGAGCAAGAAGTATTTTATACACACAAAAATTCACAGATGATCAAAAACTGACTCACAATAAGGAGGAAACAGAGTTTGTAATAGGTATAAAAGAATTAGATATTAAGGAATCTACTCTTCTCACTGAGGCCTGCTCTTCCTGACCCAGGATGTCGAAACAAAGGAACTAAGTTGGTTGGTGAGACTCTTTGAAATACTGAATATCATGCTTTAAACAGAACATGTTTCTTTTCTCTTATAAAAGAGAAGCCATGTGCTCTCATCCCAGTGCTTGCATTACCGATATGGAGAAAACACATGGACTAACAAATGAACTTTGCAATGTGATGCTTCATATCACACGCAGGCAAAGAAAACAAACAGAAATGGATGAAAGAGCAAGCCTTAAGATGAAAGATGCTTTGAAATACTTGCTGTAGCTAGTCTAGCTATGTTACAAAAGGACATTGGACAAGGGCATTAACAACATCTCTCTTTAATTAACTGAGATCCCTCGAACTTATACACAAGGCAGACATGCAACAAAGCTCCTGCTAAGGAAACCAAAAGCCAAAAAACTCAAAGTTACCAACAACTGATAAAACAAAACCTATCTGTAGATTTATCCTGCTCGTTATCACATCTGCAGATGGGTCACAGCCAAAACTAGGATCTCAGGACCCTTGAATCTGGGGAAGCATATCCACTTCAGTGCTGGCCCTATAGCTAAAATAAGCTAAGCCAAAAGCAGTTCTGATCATCCCCTGGATTGAGGAGACTTTTGTATCCAGATGAAATTTTTGCAGCTCTCTCTAGGTCTTTCTGAATGAGAATGCTTGGTGGCACCAGGGTAGGCAGTCACCGTGAACTGGGCAGCAGCAGTTTGTTGACGATAAAGTGGTGGTTCCTGCTATTTTAACAGGAGCATCAACGTGAAAGAAAAGTGAAAGCAGAAGCATAGAAGCAAGACGGTTACCGAAGGCTGCCTCCATTTATGTTCTTGGCTACAGAACTTAATAGACATCCTGCTGAAGTTGCAGAAACACTAGCTAGCCAACCAAACATTACTTGGCTGTTTAGAAGAGACACAGCCTCTAAGAAATGTAATTAAACTCCTGGCTACAGTCCAACACTCCTAAAAACACCATAGCTAGCTAAAAGGGCAGGGTGGACCTGTTCCCCACAAAGACACTAAGAACGTCTATTGTTATCATAGTTTGAGGGGTGGGTTCCCCTCTTTCTTGTATTGCGTGACCGGAAGTTAAAGTAGCAGTCGAGTTTTATGGTAAAAAGACATGGATTCATATTTTCCTTTTCTTTTTCTTCATTGCCTGATTGATGCGGTTGGCTCAGCCAACCTGAGTTCTAATGGCCTAAGCAAGAAAAGTTCACAATAGAAGGGAAGAAATAACAGAGAGGAAAGTATCATAACTTTGCTTGTCCTCCATAAAGAACTTTTCATTTTCATTAATGGGCTTGTTTGGAGAGAGGTTGCTGAAATCCATTTCTAATGCAGGGGGGCGTAAGTCTGCATGAATCCAAGTGGCAAAGATCAGATGTGTTAGAATATTTATTCACTAGTCCACTGATTTGTATTACATATTCTACCCTATTAATATTTTACATTTTAAACAAGATTTTAAAATACCAGATTGGTCTTCAAAACTAAGTATGTATTGTTGGAAAAATAAACACTTTAAGTTGAGAAAACCAGAGTTTTTCTGTGGCGTGTGCTCTAATCTGGAATTCTGAGACTGATTTCTAATAAAATAATAAAGATAGGTGTCTCCAACACTACCAAAATATTTAGATGACTACTCCCCATTAATTTCTAAAGGAAATGCCGTGTATGGCTTTGAAAATTCCATTCAAAATAACCATATATGAATAACAATGTATGCCAATGACTAAGGAGTATTGGGTAGATAGGGAAATGGAGAATGCCTACAAATATATGAAGTATGTAAAAACATGGATATAGAGGAATTATGTAGAGTGTACAAGATGGTAAGAACTAAGAGTAAAAGACTGAAATTAGTAATATGATAATGAAGGCAGGATATAAATAAGAAAAACATAATTGACCATGAGTGTTTACACAACACAGAATAGTCTTACCATTGCATAGGGCATTAAAAAACTGGGTTGGACAATAACATTCTTGGAAGTCACAAGTTGGCACTATTACAGATAGTCTTAACTGAATGTATAGGTAGGTAGAACTTGGAGAAATGCTTTATGGTAATGGGGCAGTTCTTCTAGGAAGCAGAGCATAACTACAGAAAAGTTTGTCTTGAGAAGCTTTCTAAGAGTTGTTTCCCTCCCCCCTTCCCCCCAACTGAAATACTTGGCTTGGTACAAAATAGACCCACAGACAGAACAATCATCACCAAAGAAATGATAGTGGAATATTTCAAAAGCACTTAAGGAAGATAGGCAGCCAACTCCCATCCCCTTAGACACTGTTGAAAATCCCAGTTTTTGTGGTTTAATAAAAAACCATTATAGGTAAAGCTCCAGCAAATCACACTGCCAGTGGGGAAGAACTAGATGTCCCAAAAGATTTCTTCCCTCTTTAATTCAAAGGATGCTACACAGACACATCTTGTGACTTAGAAATCCTGGCAGATAGAACAGTGAGAGAGAGGGTGAAGGCTTGGTGAGGTGAGTGTTCCTTGCCAGGCACATGGACAGCCTCTAACAGGTGGTGGCCCGTGACTCAGGTAGGGATTCTGAGAGGATGCTCAGAGGTTTATCTGTTCTCCCTGCTTCTGGGACACAGGGAAACATGAAAAAACAGCCTTAGAGCTGCCTCTCTTTCTCGTCTTTGCTTACTGAGGTCGTGTCTGAGTTACTGTTCCCAGGACTGTCCCTGCTCGTGCTCTTTGGTCATGAGGCCACCTATCAGAACTACTGCCTTGCCATGCATGATTAAGGCAATGCTGCTCTATGCCTAGTAAACATTGACAACTCTTCCAATTTATGAACAGTCTGAGGGAGGCCTACTGTTGAGTCCTTGGTTCTCTTCCCTTGATGCCTTTCATATAAAACTTACAGGGTCCCCCCAAGACCTGTATTGAGGCCAGGGCCGTTCAGCATAATCAGAAATGATTTGGACAAGGGGGTGAACAGGAAAGTGGCAACATTTGCCGATGCTGCAAAATGACTCAAAATAGCTCAGTCCCGAGGCTGATTGCCAGGAGTTACAAAGGCAGCTCAAAGAAGTGGGCGGCTGGGCCACTAAAGGGAGCCTGTCATTCAACGTTGATCCATGCAGAGCAATGCACATTTGGAAAACGTAATCCCAACTGTATGTATAAAATGATGGGTCTAAAATAGCTGTTAGGACTCAAGAGAGAAATCTTGGAGTCATCGTGGATAGTTACGGGCAGCGGCTACAATAAGTCAGAGGATGCTGAGTTTCCCCTAGCACGCCAAAGTGCTGTTGCAATCCTGGGCCCTGCCCTTCACATCTTTTTCTCCTTTCTCTGCCCCTTTCCTGAGATCCTCACTCACCGCTTCCCACTGCTTTTTGAATGAGTCCCTCCTCTCCTCCACTCCACCAGCCTCTCCTGAGATCCCTGCCGTGTGCCGCATCCCTCCTCATCCCTTCAGCTCCACCGACAGGACACAGCAAGCGGCAAGGAGGGACACTGTAAGCAGCGGGTGGGGGGTGTCTCACAGGGGTGAGGGTGAGGAGGAATGCAGTGGGTGTGGGGGGCCTTGCAGTAGATGGGAACACAGTGAGTGGTGGGTGTATCATGGGGTGGGGGGGAGGAGGAATGTGAAAAACGGCAGACTGAGGGGGCCTCACAGGAGCAAGGGTGGAGCAGAGGAGGGAAGTGATGAGCAGCAGGTGGGGGGGCGTGTCACAGGGGAGAGGGTGGAAGAGAGGAGGGATAAGGCAGGCAGGGGGGTCAGCAGCTGCTTATTGGAGTTGTTGGCAAGTTATAATAAAAACAAGCGATGAAGTCAAAATCTGAGATGGGTGGACATGGAGAGGGTGTAGTTGCTTGGGAACATGGCAGTCTCCTGGAAGGAGACATTTTCTGTTATCTCTGCAACTTTGGAAGATAGAGGATTTAGTCAGTGGCCAGCCTCTCTCTCCCTGACTGGAAACCCACAAGTTTAGATCTGCAGGGCCTCTTCTGAAAAGCTTGTGTAGAAACTGAGCAGGGCAATTGCTTACAGCTCTCTTGGTTGGTACACCAATAAGAATGCTAGCATTTAATGACTTCAGCCTAATAGATAACTGGGCAGGAATACTTAACTAGCCCGGTTATATCAGGATAGCAACCCTCATGAACAAGCTGGAGATATGTTGCTGGGATGCTTATGGAAAGCTAACATTGCCCACTGCCGGTGCTGGGTTTATATTGTGGAAGCTAGAAGGCTTCATCTATCATTTTGCCACCTTTAAACAGCCCTGATTTCAAGAGTGAAATTCAGCCCTATTAAGAGGGTCTGTGTGAGGCCTGATCACTGTTTCAGTGTAAATTAAATAGTGAATTTCATCCTTAAAAGTGATTTTATCTGAGAAATGTAGATGCCAGTGTCTACGGTGTTCTCAGATCACATCTTTCTCTGGACTGAGCAAATACCTTTAGCTGACTTTATTTTTTAAAAATTCTTTTCCTACTTTTTATTTCTTTTGTTTGTTCTTATTTGAGAAGCAAATCCTGAGCTGAATCTTTTTTGGGGGAGCTCCTCTACTCTCTTTTTGTAAGTATCCTGAGAAGAGATCCAGTCTCTAAACTAGAAAATATATATTTTAGGCTTACAATGGGGTAGATTAGAAAGCAAAGTGAAAAAATGCTGCAACCATTAAGAAGGAAAATTTCCTTGATCTGGACAAAAGGTTGAGATTAGTTTGGCAAGCCATCTTTGAGTGAGTTGGGTTCAAATCATAAGACTTTACCATGAAATTCCAGTGAAAGCTGGGCTGCATATCATACAATATAGCAAATATACATAAATACATTTTAGGCCAGATCCTCAGCGGACATTAACTGCTGTAGCTCTATTGACTTCAGTCGAAGTCTACCAATACCAGCTCTGGATCTGGTCCATGGTTTTTATATTTATATTTTCCTAGCAAAGTTTCAGGCAAAGCACTTTGTTTCCAACATGCATAGCACTTCCTTGCTCCATCATGAATAATAATTTTCTTTAAAAATGGGCAGCTTTGTTCAAACTTTTCATGAAGGCTTTGTAGGTATATGACAGACTGATTTAAAACTCAACTGAACTCAATAGAAACACTCCCATTGACTTCATTAGGCTTTGGATTAGGCACTATTTCTGCTGTTCATAATCATAAATAGCATTGGCCAATATACTGACACGTTTCAAATAAACAAGCTTAACATCCTTGCTTGCGATGTATCAGCAGAAGCACACAACAACAACCAAAAAAAAAAAAAGATAAAGAAAACATCCGCATGCAACAAGAAATAATGAACATTTCCCCTTCTGCTCTGTGGCTATTAGAAACCACTTTATTTGCAACATGCCTCACAAAAACACAATAATGTCACGGGATTGTGTACACTTACAGGGTAATGGTGGATAGTTCTGACATCTTGCAAGAGTGCTGGTTAGCCCTCTTGGGCTTACAGTAGCATTTCTGAACGCAGCTGCTAAATATGACAAGATTAGCATTTTTTTCAGAATACCACGAAAAGGCCAAAGTCGGTCAGTTTCAACACATTTCACGAGACATGGCACAAAGATGGAAAGTGGATGCAACTCAACAAGAATGCAGCGCAAACCAGCTCTTCAATCAAAGCGAAAACACAAATCAGAGGCATGAGCGGCTGCTGGCAATTGCGGTGTTTTGCTTCACAGACAAGTGAAAGGAGGAACCACCTGGCTGCAGGTGATTAGAACATTCTGCATTAAAAAAAATACATGTGACTTTGCTGCTGTCGGATACTGCACAGAGAGTAAAAGAACAATATGCTTAACTGAAACAGCTCATGGGTAATATGGAAAACAATTAAATAGTAACACCAGTTTATAAAACAGAAATTGCTGTAAGTCTGTGGTATTGTCTGACCAGCCCCAAATGAAAGGCATGTGTAACTCTGCAACTTGTGTGATTGGTTCATCATTGGAAAGTGGCCATGGACACCAATGTGTTTTTTTCTTTCTTTTTACTTTAGCTTCCTCTAAACCATGGAAATTCCTCTGTGTCTGGCTGGCTCTGTTCATTGGGAGGCTTTGTCAGTGTGCTTATGCTCAGAAGAATGTACAAGTATAACAACTTTATACAAGTAAGAACAACTTTATTCAATCAGCAGTACCACACCTTTTCCTTGAGACTCCTGCTAAGCCAGAGGGGGAGGGCCTCCATGCACCCTCTGCATGTCAGGGAGACATCCTTGGTGCTAGCAAGAAAGGAAGGATTGGGGCAAGTTGGGGGAACTTTATAAAAAGCCAGTGGCCAACAACCTTTATATAGCATGTGCATGTGGCTTCTGCATCACTGTTTCCCCCTGGGGCTACATCTACATGACGAGTTTTCTCAGCCAAAAATATGCTAATGAGGGATTCATTTGCATGAGTCGCAATCTCATTTGCATATTTTCTGCCTATCCGTTTTTGTGTAAAAACAAGCAGTGTGGACATTTTCCTTTTCCACAAGATCGGTATCCCTCCTTTTTTGGGGGGCATAAGGATCTTGCAGAAAAAGGGGGGTTTGTGCAAAAAGAAAACATCCACACTGCTTGGTTTTTGCGCAAAAACCCTCGTGCAAAAATGGATCGGCAGAAAATATGCAAATGAGATCGCAACTAATGCAAATGAGTCCCTCATTAGCATACGTTTGGCAGAGAAAACTCGTAGTGTAGACGTAGCCTTGGGATTCTAGAAGGGGAGAGAGTGTTAACATGGGTCTGAGACTCTATGGGAACCTCATCAGTGAAGGTCACCCTGGGTTAGCCCTGGCATCAAATGCCTTGTCCCTGCAAGCCCGGCCCAATCTGGGGAACAAGGGTGTGGCAAGAGCAGAGCTTATGGATGCTTTGTATTGCTGCAACCCACCCATAGGTGGACTTTTCACTTTGCCCTAGATTACACTGGTGGCACAAATCTGGTAGGAATGAGTCCCCCAGAAGTCCAATGAGATAGCTTCCCCCATGGATCCCGCTCTCTGCTTCTGAGTACAAAATCAAAGGCTCAGTTTTGATGTATATACAATATATTATTTTAGGTATGGTTGGTCTACAGACCACATTCTCCACTGGTGTATGTCAATATAGCTCCCCTGAAGTGGAGAGGCTGACCCCTAATATTCCATCCTGCGCGGTCCATGCTGCATGTCTAAGAGATGCAGCACAGAAATTGTAAACCAAGAGGTGAAGGGCTAAGGAGGTGGCTGTAAGCCACCCTGGTGCTTTCTGGGTACTGGGGGGTCCAAAGCAACTCACTGTATGAATTAGCCAAATCTGGGAGGCTAAACTATGGTAGTCTCCTTGCCCAAAATCTTTGCTGTGCTGCAGTGCTGCAACTCCTGCCCCAAATAGGCTCCTCTCTCCCCCGGCATGCCTCCTAAACTTAAGAGGAGGTCCTCAGACAACAGCAGTAGCTGCCTTTCTCATTCCTTTCATCAGGGGAGTTCTGCCCTGGCTGGATCCAAAACTTTCGGTGCTCCCTTATGCTCTTCCAGTCCTTCCATCTGTTCTCTTCCCCTCTGGAGGGTAAGACCATCTGAGGGGCTCCAGCGAACAGCTCACAGATTTGTAATTCTTGGGTCAGGTGGCAAAGAATTTCCAGGGGGGTCTCACAACTGCAATTTGCTTCCCAACCTCATCTCATAGATGTAACTTAGGTGTATTAATTACAAAGTTTATTTCTTTACTCAGGCCTTTGCCCAGAGAGGTGGCATTCGCAGGAAGCAGTTTTGATGATGATTTGGGGACATTTTTGCACTTGACACCATGTCCTTTTCCAGCTGTGTTAATACATTATTTCATGGTTTTGTGTGTCTGCCTCACGGTGGTCAAGTCAAAGCTGAGTAATTGTGGGACTGATTTAGTTAAGGCTCATCAGTTTGCCTAGAGATGGCAGAAGGTTCATTTTATAAATTGAACAATAAAGTAGAATAAATATGGTGCAGCTAAATCATATTCATTACTACTGTGAGAACGGCTGAGTCACTTATTAAAGACACCACTCTCTGTACCTTCACAAACCTTGACAGCTGCATTCCAATTGCAGAATGTTTACTGTTAGTGATGTAAGAGTCAGACAGAAAAGAGCAGGAGTTTTAGGTCTCTTGGGGCACATACAGTTCTAGCAGATAGGAAAAAATAATGACGCTTTGACTTGTAAGCAGAGATCATTTACGCTGCATGATGCTGAGAGTAAATATAGGATTGCCTGGTCTTACTGTTGGAAAATCACTTCTCAAGAATATAACTTACTTATTGCATTCTGTAGCTCATGGGTTCTCAAACTGGGGGTCATGTCCCGGTGGGGGCGGGGCATGAGGCAACCCAACCACACACACCCCCGTCAATCCCACCCCAAGTTTTGCTGCTATTTTGGCATTGTTTGGCAACTGAAATCTATAAGGAGGTCTCAGGAAAATATTTTAAAAGATTCTTTTGATGAGTCCTGACATTTTTAAAAGTGACTAGTGATCTGCGGTGCCTCACTGGTTTTCAAAAGGCCAATGCTCAGCAGTTTCTGAAAATCAAGCCCTTTTTACAGTGTCTCAAATTGGGCACTCAAAAATGGACCCACCCCAAACTGCTTACTGCTTTTGAAAATCTTTAATCCTAGATTTATTTATTCCTGACACATCAGGAATAAATGCAGTTTCCATGCAGCATCTTCTTTGAAGGTTGAGAAATGGCTCCCCTGATCACATCAACTTCCTTTTCTTAGAGATAACATCTTCCATTGGACCAACTGCCTCTCTTATATCCTAGGACTGACATGGCTACAGCAACACTCCTTTTCTAGTTGTCAGATTAATTTTCCTCTGTGTGTGTGTGTGTGTGCGTGTGTGTGCGCGCGCGTATGCGTATAAATAAAATTCTTGCGGATAAGAAATGAAAAAGATTCTGCTTGTTTGCTAAACTATCATCAGCAGGAAAAAAGCACAGCCCTGGAAACAATATTTGAGATACTACTGCTGCTGCAAAGCCAGGAAAGAGCAGTACACATGTTGTTTTTGGATAATTATGGAAAAGGTCTGTAAAACTTAATAAAAAACAACTAAACCTTTCCATGTTTCCCCCCCTACTATCCTATTGAACTTAACAGAGAATGATATCCCTTGTATTCTACAAGATCAACCAAAAATATGTAGAATGTGAATCTGCTAGAATCTTTTATACCCACTAGTGTTTATTTTTTTTTGCCAAACAATAGTTATATCAGAATCCACTGCCTCTTTCCCTCTTTAGTCACTGAAAAAAGGCAGAAAGAAAAGACAGGGAGACAAACACTTAAAAAGGGGGGGGGGGTGTTTTCTTAAAACAAAATCAGAAAAAATGTTTTCCCCATAAAAGTTCTCAAAATCCCAGTTTTTTCCGTCTTAAAACATACTTACACCTGATTTAATTTGATCTATTCCCTTTCTAAACAGTGCAAAAAGCTCATGATGTCGAATCATTTCTTAATGTTTAATGACAGTTTATTTTGAATAGCATCAGCACTTGGATAATACACTGATAGTGGATTTAGGAATGCTGCTCAGATTAGTTCACTAAAACGGGACCAAGGATTGTCATCAAGGCAGTCTAGACGGAAATTAAGATGTTGAGCTTAGCTCAGTAGAGTTGCACAGATGTAAGTGAGGAAGAATTAGGTTGTAAAAGGGAAAAGGAGGAAACTTTACATAAGTTAAGAATAATGCTATTAAGAATCCCTGGCAGAGGATGAAATTAACTTAAATTTCATACAGGAACTGTTGCATTGCATCCCCTTAAGGTAAGGTGTTGCAGGGTTGTGATACAACAGTGCCTGTAAGAAATTTAAGTGTGGGGGTGGAGTGTGAGGAGCTCAGCTTAGATGGTTGTGGTGGTGGTGGTGATCGGGAGTTCAGAGCAGGGGGTGGAGTTTTGGGGGCTGCAGGAGTCAGGGCAGGAGCTTGGAAGTGTGGGGTCTCAGGGCAGGGGTCTGAGGGTATGGGGGTACAGGTGTAAGGATTGGGGTGTGTGAGGAGGGGCTCAGGGCAGAGAGTTGGGGTGTGTGGGGAGGTGCAGGTATGTCTATATGGGCTTGGAAAGTCAAAGTCAATGCAGAACCGTGGAGCTGCCAAGCATCTTCTGGCTAGAGGGCAGATAATGTGACCAGATGCCTGTAGAGAGGCTATTTTTGTTTCCATTGCTTGCATGGTATCAATGACATGAGGCCGCAATGCTGCTTAAAGCTACATGTGTGTAAATCCTGATTAGCCCCACTGAAGTTAAAGGAGTTTACAGCAGGGTAAGTAAAAGCAGAAGTTGCTCCAGGTTTACCTGATGGTAACCAAGAGCAGAAGCTGACACATGGGCTTTGGCTGCTTGTGGGAAGCCAGCACCACTGGTCTACAGGCTTAGACTTGCTGGTCCTATGCAGACTACCATGGCTACTGATGCTGGCTATTTGATAGAGATAATCTGTACCAAATGTGAGGGAAACACGGCTAAGTGAGGTACCAAGATAAGGAGATTTTGGCTGCTGTGGGAGGAGGCTCAGGGATTATAACAATCCAAAAGGCACCAAGTCCCCAAGAAAAGTAATAAAAAAGAGCCTGTAATAGGGCAGCAGCCCCATCCTGAGTAATATAGGGTTAAACAGTCCTTGGAGACAGCTACCAATCAGGAGAGAGCTTGAGATAGCCAATCAGAGCTCAGCTGGGCTATATAAAACGATGGCTAGCCAGAGGGAGCTCAGTCTCCTTTCCAGCTTTGAGGGCAGAGGAACCGAACTGACTCCTAAGAAAGAACTTGGAACAGAGCCATGATGGGGAAGATTGGGGGAGCCAGGGGAGCCCCAGGCTGACTATCACCCAGGCAGAGGCCTTGTTATGGGGGCCTGAAAGGTTACTGGGGCTACAGAGGGGCAGCCACCATAGGACTAGGTAGGTGTTCTACCCCTCCCCTTAGCCAGCAATGAATGGATAGCTCAGACTGCAGTTTGCCCCTGAGGGAAGCGGCTAGATGAAGAACGGCTGTGGGTCACTGAGGCAAATGGTGGGTTTAGAGATAACTAGATTCCCTGGGAAGGGAGGATCCCAGAACGTGAGTACTGCTGCAGGCCAGTACCTAGGAATAAGAGCACCATGGTCTGTGAGGGATAGGTGTTGGAGGGAGGAGGGGCAGGTAATGGTAGTGAGACACCACCCAGAAGCAGGCACTCTGGAACTGTGAAAGCTAATTCCCTGAGAAGCCAGCAGGGGGCACCACCACGGTGAGTTAAGATACTACAAAGCCAAATTAAACAATGCACCTAACACACAGACCCTAAATTTAAGCTATATAAAAAAGGGCTACACGAGAAAAAAACCTAGAAAAGATCACTAACAGGTTGGGGGGTTCCCCAGTTTATGGCACTGAGTGCAATATGTATGACTACCTGCCTCGTGGGCATGTGGTGCAAGCAACTCACAGCTCTCAGGCTACTTCTACACGACGAGTTTTTTTGGCAGAAAATATGCTAATGAGGGACTCATTAGCATAAGCCACAATCTCATTTGCATATTTTCTGCCGAATTTTCCAGACCATGGGAGGTCAATATTTTTTGAGGCATAAGGATCTTGCGCAAAAAAGGGTTTTTGAGCAAAAATGAAATATCCGCACTGCTTATTTTTATGCAAACCCCCCTAGTGAAAAAACAGAATGGCAGAAAATTTGCAAATGAGATTGAAACATATGCTAATGAGTCCCTCATGAGCATATTTTCTGCCGAAAAAACTCGTAGTGTAGACGTAGGCTGTGAGACCAACTACAGGCTCTTGAGGATAGAGTAGCAGAACTGGATGAACGAAGGGAGACAGAAGTACATAATGGAGCTTTTTAGGGGCATAGTAGAGGAGACCCAACTCCTGACAACCCCTGTGGTATGGAGGAGGATGAAATTCTCAGGGAAGGACAGCATCAAAGTGGAGCAAAGGGAAAAAAATCCCATAGTTGGAGCCCACCTTTCAGATGATGATATGATATTCTCTCACACTGAGGAGATCCATCTAGAGCAGTGTTTCTTAAACTTTTTGAGACCACGGAACACCAAACAAAAATATTTTTTTATGCGGAACACCTATGAACATTTTCTTCAAAAAAAATTGTTGGTCAGACAAAAAAAGACAAAAACAAAGAAGAGGTCGCGGCACACCTGTGAGTTGTTCATGGAACACCAGTGTTCCGTGGAACATAGTTTAAGAAACACTGATCTAGGGGCAAGGACCCGAATTATTAGGAAGAGACAGGTAATACAGGTTGAACCTCTCTAGTGTGGCACCCTCAGGAACTGATCAGTTTTGAACCAGAGAATTTTCCAGACCATGGGAGGTCAATAATGTCTAGCAGCATTACCAACACTTCCACTGCTTACTGGTCTGTTAGAGGACAGTTAGGAGTAAATTAGAGCAAAGAACACTGAAAGCTAGGACTGGTGGCTCTCAACAAACTTTATGGGACCACAGGAAACTTGGCCACACCCACGAAAAGTGGACATCTGGCTAACTAAAATCATTCCAGACCACGGATGTTGCTGGACTACAGAGTTCCGGACTACGGGTTCAACCTGTAGTAGCAGGGGACTCAATAATAAGAAATATAAATCATTGGGTTGGCTGGGTAAGCTCTTACGAGACATCTAGATAGCCATATTGGTAGTGCTGGGGAGGAGCTGGTGGTTGTGGTACATGTGACACAAGGAAAGATAGAAGAATGGTCCTCGAAGTCAAATTGAGGCTGCTGGGTAAGAAATTAAAGTCCAGGACCTCCACGGTCGCATTCTCTGGAATCTTTCTAGTGGCATGCACAGGCTCAGTCAGATAGGCAGAACTGCAAGCTCTCAATGCATGGATGAGACATTGCAGGGAGAAGAAATTTAGGTTTAGGAACTGGGGGACTCGTTTGGGGAAGAATTTGAGAAGCAGCATGGTAAAGACACAAAAACTAACAGTGATTTTCGTTACCTGTCCTTGGAATCGGCCAAGGAATAAACCCAGACAGACAGTGCACTGGAGCAGTACTGGAGGTTGTCTATTGCATAAATTCTTAAGGGTAAGGCGGTACTCACACACACATCACATTCATGCTGGCAGTTTGGAGGCAGGCTGCAGGTGCTGCATAGATTACTTTCAATTTCACAGGCATCTGAAACTGGCCAGGGAGTCAGTTTCCCAGAGATCGACCGCAAAGGTGACGAGGGTCCCGGGAGATCCCTTCAGATCTGTGGGAAGGCTTTACTTCTACCGGTCCAGTCCTGGGCTTGGCGTGCTGTTACATCTTGTCCGAGAGAGAGAGAGAGACCTGGCCGCCTGTCACATTAATTTAAGCACCTTTTGGGATCCTTTCTTGCCTTAAAAGGTTACAAATGTTGGACTGCCTTATGATTGTGTGTTTCTCATTCACACTTCCTCATGCATACATACATATTCATAAGAAGGAATACAATGAAGCAGTGTGGTTTCTAAGCAAAGTCTAGCCTTATCAGCTTTAACATAACAGGAAGCTACTTTTAACATAACAAGAAGTCTAAACTAAATTGTACTGTTTAACATAACAGGAGGCCTAACATAAATTGTACTGAGAGAGAGCCATAACCAAGAGAAGCAGGGGACGGGCAGCTGTGTTTGGCTGGCTACAATTTTTTTTGGAAAGTACCTCAGAAGCGGAAAACCTGCCACACAGACAGTGGGGCTGCGAGATGACAAAGCTTTTATTGAAAGACATTGAACAGAATATAAATTAATTCTTTTGCATTGGTCTTCACTGTGGAGGATGTGGGGGTGATACTCACACAAGAGCTAGTCTTTTGGGGTGAGAAATCTGATTGATGTGCTGTCCCAAACTGATGTATCTGTAGAAGGGGTTTTAGAACAAATTGATAAACCAAACAGTCATAAATCACCAGGCCTGTATGGTATTTACCCAAGAGTTCTGAAAGAGCATGCAATAAAACACGATTGAACTAATTGTAATAGTAGTCACTGAAATCAGCTTTTGTCCCAGATGACTGGTGGATAGCGAATGTAACACCAATTTTTAAACAGGGTTCCAGAGGAGATCCTGGGAAACCTAATTTCAGCACTGCGCAAATTGGTAGAAACTAAAGAACAGACTTATCAGACACATAAATACACATGATTTTCTGGAGGACCATCCACACAGCTTTTGTAAAAGGAAGACTTGTCTCATCAATCTATTCAAATTTTTTGTGGAGTCAACAAGCACATGGATAGGGGTGATCCAGTCAGTACGGTAGGCTTGGATTTTCAGAAGCCATTGACAAGGTACCTCAGCAAAGACTCTGAAGGAAACCAAGTAGCCATGAAGTAAGAGGGCAAGTCCTCACAGGGATGGGCTCCATAACAGGTTGGAAGATAAGAAACAATAGGCAGGAAGAAATGGTCAGTTTTCACAATGGAAAGGGGCAAACAGCAGAGTCCTCAAAGAATCTGTACCTGGACCTGTGCTGTTCAACATATTTGTTAGTGATCTGGAAAAGGTGGTGAACTGTGAAATGTCAGTTTGCAGATGACACAAACTATGCAAGAGAGCGAACTCCACAGCAGACTGTGAGGAGTTACACTGGGATCTCACAAAACTGAGTGACTGGGCAGATGAAATTCAACATTGGTAAGTGCAAAGTAAAACACACGGGAAAGCATAATCCCAACTATACATGTATGATTGGTTCTAATTTTGTTGTTGCCACCCCAAAATATGATCTTGGAGTCTCTGTGGATTGTCCTCTGAAAATCTGTACTCCAAGTGCAGGAGAGGTCAAAAGACCAACAGAATGTCAGAGACCAATAGAAAAGGGATAAAAAAAAAACAGAAAATACCATAATATATACCAGTATATAAATCCATGGTGCACCCACACCTGGAATACTATGCCCAAAAAGGATATAGTGGAAATAGACAAGCTTCAGAGAAAGGCAACAAAGATAGACAAGGGCATGGAACAGCTTCCATATGAGAAGAGACTAAAAAGATTAGGACTATTCATCTTAGAAAAGAGACGGCTAAGTGGGGATCTGATAGAGGTCTATAAAATCATGCATAGTGTGGAAAGATTGAATAGGGAAATGTTATTTGCCCCTTCACAGAATACAAAAAACAAGATCACCAAAAGAAATCACTAGGCAGCAGGCTTAACAAAAACAAGAGGAAGTACATGTTCAGACAGCACATACCTAACCTGTGGAACTCAGTGCCCTGGGACATTGTGGTGGTCACCAAATGTGTAACTGGGTTAAAAAAGAACTAGATAAATTTATGGAGGATAGGTCCATTGATAGACATTAGCTCAGATGGTCAGGGATGCAACCCCATATTCATGGTGGCCTCTGACTACAAGAAGGCTGGATTGGAAGGGGGGTGGGTGGGTCACTCCATAATTGTCCTGTTCTGTACGTGCCCCCTGAAACTCTGGTATGGGCCACTGTCGGAGGTAGGATACTGGACAACATGGACCATGGTCTGGCTCAGAATGGATGCTCTTATATTCCTGTTTTTAGAGATGAGCTCACACTGGAACCATTTGTCTGGAAGTTCCCAATCCCACTCAGCTGGGATGAAGTGGGATTTGGGTCCAAACCAAACCTGGTCAGCAATAAGCCTGGAATCATGTTTGGTGTTGTTCATCTTGATTGGACAAGCATAATATAGGGACAGGAAGCATGGGAACAGAAAGAAACAAGGGAACACTTAAACCTAGAATCTTCTTTACTAAATGAGCTATACCTTCAAAGCTACATCATTCTGAGATTCCCTTATGTTACTTTATGTGATCCTATTTTAATCAATCACATTGTTCTCAATGATCCAAGGGTGTTGTATATTGCCATGCTGCCATGCCTAATGGAGTAATTCTGGTATAAATGCATGGCATAACTGCAGAGGATGTGAGAGTAATAGACCCAATATGAGAAACATTAGGTACTAAAGAAGCCTGAGAGATGCCAAAGCATGTTTAAATGCAATGAAGCAAGGTGCTATTGATCTGATGGGCAGAACACTCCTGTCTAAATTCACAAACTGATCCGGGAACTCCTAATTAATTATTGAGTCACTACCATTTTATCAACGCTGCATTTAGTGTCCCAACTCAGCATAAGCTGAAAGTCTAACACCAGTGGCTACATTTTCTAGGGCATGTCTACACAGCAGGGCTAACCTCGAAATAAGCTATGCTACTTGAGATACACTAATTGTGTAGCTTAAGTCGAAGTAGCTTATTTCGACTTTTGGCGCTGTCTATACAGCAGTTATTTCGAGATAGAGCACTCACTCTTCCCCCAGCTTCCCTTACTCCTCGTACAATGAGGGTTACAGGAGTCAGACTAAGAAGTCCTCCAGCTCGACATTATTTCAACATTACGTTGAACTAATTGCTTGTGTGTAGACGCGGACTGTGTTATTTCGGAATAACGTCAGTTTTTCCAAAATACCACTACCGTGTAGACTTCGCCCTAAGGAGTCCCAAAAACTTGGACTATAAAGTTTACATTCTTACAAAATCAAACATTTGCGCATGCCAGCAAGGTTTTACATTCTCTGTTCGGTGTGTGCAGATTCTTGTTTTGAAAGCACAAATTGTGGAGCAGGAAGCTCTGAGTGCATGCAGGCATTTGACACTGAAGGCCAGATGCAGAGTTGGTGTAAACTGACAAAATTGCTCTGACCTTGATGCAGACATGCCAAATTTACACAGAGTCAGGGCGGCTTTGATGGGATCAATTATCCTTTCCTTCATGCTGGTTGTACCCTGGTGCAACTCCATCGCCTTAAACCGAATTACTCTTGATTTATGGTGGTACAAATGAGAGAATCAACCTTCATAGGCATTATTGATAATGATCAGATCGACTGAGACATAAGCATGTGGTCAAATTCTATGCTTGTTTATGCTTTGTGAAATGCCACTGCAGTCAATGGGCCAAATGATCTTTGCTACTCTTCAACCCAGTAATGTTATTTGGGTGGAAACGAGGAGAATGTGGCCTTACGGGGGCTGCTGCATGGCGCCTATAGGCCTGCAAATGCAGGCTCTTGTTCATATGAACTGTCCCATTCACTTCAGTGGAACTATTTATTTGCATTGCGATTTGCAGGTTCCCTTCCAATGAGAGGGAAGAATCTGGCCCTAGAGAACTTAACGGAGTGCATAACCAGCACACTCTTTCTTTCATGCACACAGTGCTATGAATTAGTTTCCTAAGAGACAGGATCACCAACACCTTCCCATGCCACCACTGCATAATCTTACTCAACACGCTCATACATCATGGGGAAGTGCGTGCATGCTTGTCCAGCACACGAAAGAGCAATCCTGAAGATGCTCAACACAAAGAGCATCAATTGCAAAACAAAGGTCACAAGACATCAAGAATAAGAAAAAAGAAGAGCTACTGTTGGCCATTAGGTCTGTTTTTGTTTTCCATATGATAGATACTTAAATGGGAATGGCGGCAGAAGTTTGATAGCGTAGCATGTTGTGCTGCAAGCTTTGAAAGGAATTAAAACCACACCATAGATCAAAGAGAGGCCAGAATTATTGCCCTTGATCTGCAGTCAGTGAACAACTGCAGTGTGAAGACCCGATTAATTCAGCCCTCGTTATACCTTGACATTAAGCAAGCGAGTCCAAGGAAAAAAGGAGTGGGGATCAATTAAAAAAAGCAAACCTCAAAATCCCTTCCTCTCTCCACTCCCAAAAATCCAAGAATAACTGTGCTAATTTATCCTAGCCACTGGGTCCTTCAGTGCATGGTTTAAGGCACTAGAACTGCAGAGATGGAACAGCAAAAGTGCATAGGGAAGCTTGCACTACTGATGCACTAAATCCACATCAAAACAGGATCTCAGAAAACAGCGACATATAAAAAGGACTGGGCTAGTCAGTAACAAGGTGAGTATCAAATGACCTAACAGAATGTAATAGCTTCAAGTGGAACCTACTGGGGGATCATCAGGTCTCTCTTAATTCTGCAGCCCGTAAAGATTTCAAAAATAGCCAAAAAGTCTCAGAGGGGTAGCTGTGTTAGTCTGTAACTTTAAAAACAATGTGTAGTCCTGTGGAACCTTAGAGGCTAACAAAGATAGATAGTATCAGCGCATATATATATATATATATATATATATATATATATATATAAATTAAAAATAGCCAACACATTCATAAACAAAGCCTGCCTGCAGTAGATATTGTGATTATACCTCTTCCTGTTGGAACTGTTGGTACAAGCACATTGCAGCAGTGTGCACATCTAGCAAAGTTTAGAGAAGAAAAGTATTTGTTTATTTTCCATTGCTACTTCAGAATAGAAAATAAAGCCCTATTGGCCTACAGGATATGGCTGTCGCTGGAGCTGTGTGAGTTCTAAAAGACATGCCTCTAATTATGCAAAAAACAAATGCCAAGCAGAACAGTATTTTAAAATGTCATGCACCGCAGACAACATTACAGACATGTGGGCTGTGCAGCTGTGATTTATAATATCAGACTCAGAGGATACCAGTGTGGTATGTAGCCACAGTAAAGCATTTGCATTTCACTGGAAATTAATGGGATTTTCTTTAAATTGACTGCACAAACAACTACAAATCTGGCAATGCTTCATATGGAATGCTGCACGGGGAAGAAACCGATAACATGGCAACACCAAATCCAAGATGGATGTGGCTTTAGGCCTATTCCTCCCATCACTATTGAAATAGGGTTGCCAGGTGTCCGGTATTGACCTGGACAGTCTGGTATTTTCGCCTCCTGTCCGGTAAAAAAATTCAGAAAATACCAGACATTTTAGGTGTCCAGTATTTTCTGAATTTTTTTCCCAGCCAGGAGGCGAAAACCCTGGGTGCTTACCTGGTTCCATAGGGGAGCTGTCTGGCTTGGAGCAGGAAGACAAGATGGCAAATGGTTGCTGGCAGCCTGTTAGGGCCAAAAAGCCTCAAAGGCTCTGGTTGTGCTCAAAGCCTCGGGGTCCTTTTTTTTTTTTTTTTTTGGCTCAACAACTTTGGTCTCCCCCCTTCTTTTTCTAAGCAGAATTTTTCCCCGGTGTTTTTTTTGGGGGGGGGGGCAGTGTTCAGTATTTTTGGTTAAACCATCTGGCAACCCTATATTAAAATAATGTAAGTGTAATCCATACACTTATTGGGTGAGGTTCACTCAAGCATGATATGTAAAGAAGGATGCCCTGTGTGACCTTGAGCAAGACTCTTAAATCTTGCAATTCCTTGCATTCCAAATGGGGGTATAGGTCAAAGGAGTGTTGTGGAGATAAATGCATTATACATTGTAAGGCTTCAGACACTATAGTAATGGGTCTCAGAGGGATAACCATGTTAGTCTGTAACTCTATACTATGAGTAGTTCTGTGGCACCTTAGAGACTAACAGAAAAATATAGGAGCATGAGCTTTCGTGGGTAAAACCCTCTTCATCAGATGAGCTGGAGTGGAAGCATCCAAGTACCATACACAGATAGCTCCACGGTAGGCCAGAGCCTTCCGGGTCTTTCTGTAGATAGTTTTTGAGGAGGAAGGTTCACCTTAATTACGTCCTTGTGTGGTACATATAAGTTTCATCACCTCAACTTTCCACAGTGTTTAATGCTATATAAAGCAGATACGACCCAAATTAAAACAAGGCTAGAAGACAGGAATTTGTCCTGGGGAATGTAAACAAAAAGTACATTGTTTGTGAAAGAGGCCATTTACCCTTGAACACTCAGGCAATTTTATAAGATTTAGTCTTAAATAAAACTTTCAAACCAACCATTTTCAACATATTTATTCTCTCTTCTAGAAATGAGAACTAAGACCCCATTATGTCATGTGATAACAAGTAACCAATGTTCACTGTTTCCATAATGTTTTCCTAGTGTTGTGAGTGAGGTATAAATCTTTGTTTCAGAGACCTCTGCATTCTTGGTGTTAATGGGAATTCCATCCAGCAAATTCATATTGTCTTCGGGGTAAGCAATTAAAGAGCTATGCGAATGGAGAGACCACTCAGCAAAGAAGCTACAGTTCCTGTCAGAAGTTCCTGTTAGAAGCTTCTGTTGGAAATAACTGTCCTTGCTAATGTGAGTGCTTGCAGCAAGACAAAGCAAGTAGCAAAATGAGTCATTGAATTTCCAGTGGCTTTGTCAGTGAAGTGCAGAGGAGCGTTGTTTACCAAAACATGTGCTTTAGGACATTGATTCTGCTAACCTAAGCCCTTTAGATTGGACCGTATGTAAAATCATACCTACCTATGGTATATGCCATGTTTCTCCTTTCTTTCCAGCAAGATGCTGATTGGAGGAATGACGTAGACCTGAATTAGCTAGATAGTTGTGTGGGTTTTTATTTTCTTTGAGTTTTCAACAGGCATGATACAAAATTAGGATGAAGAGGTGGTTAAAAAAAAGCAAAAGGAGAAATGAACAAAAAATGATACTACTCATCCATGCGCCAAAAATATAAAAAGTGTCAATCAAATGTGCTTTAGCCCTTTGTGATGCGCGAAGCAAAAGTTTCATAGAAATGCTTGTGCTATTTTAGTATTATGGCTACAACCCAGCATATGAGTGATTTATGCATCTTCTGTTTTTTTAACCTATTTTACTGATATAATTACATTTAATTTCATATACAAACAAATCTCACATCAGTAGTAACTTAGGGCATGCATACAGTAAAGTGAATCTTAGTGAGACACCTCAATGCAGTTATTTCTGCCCTATAGGGCCTTTTATTGGCTTTTTTGCTAACTCTATAGCACTAGAAAAAATTCTGTGCTCAGTTACACCAGGGCAACCGAGTGCAGAATCTGGCCCACTATCTTCACCATACTACTTGTGTTTGCCATGCGATGGATGAAAACTTCCTCTTGTTAAGCATTTTTTTTTTTTGGCTTCCTGGTCCACAGCTGATTCATGAAAAAATATATGGACAACGAAGGCACCAACTGATCAGCCATGGACCATTCCAGTCAAAGCAGGGTTCGAAATAGTAGCTATTTATCTCCAGTCCATAAAAGGAGAATTAAAAGAGATGGTCAGAATTTAGATGCCCATTTATGGCTTGGTGCATGGCTTTTAATGTACAGTGTAACATTGCCCCTGCATAGGTCTTTTGTTGGAGCTCTACCTGGGAGTACTGGATATAAGTGGCTATTACCTGAAATATATGACCAGCTTTTTTAGGTTGGAGCCAATTGGAGACAAACATTTTTACATAGTTCAGCCACTAGAAGGGAATATCAACTCACAGTGGGTTCCTGTGCGCTACATGGGTAGTTATAAAAAAAAAGATAAATAATACTATGCATGTTAATACACAATCGACACTTCAGCCTTTTAGAATGTTTTTTATCTGAGGATTGCAGCACTCCCACCAGGATAAATCCTGATTTAATTTACATCAGTGTCAACTCAGGGCAACCCTAGTGAAGTCTGTGGAACTACTGAGCATGGACACCAGAATAACAGAAAATGGAATGTGGCCACAGGCCTGAACGTCCTGTATGTTTGCCTTTGACTGCTCATGCCTGCTGGTAGGAGGCAAGGATAATTAATGGGGGGAAATATGGCCGAATAAACTAGCAAAACAAAGAGAGAACTCAGAAAAAAAAAAGAATTCTGAAATTTTAAAGGGCATTGACAATGAGCCTGTAATCTCCCCTCAGGATCCACTCTCAATGATTGGGCTTTTTTTTCATGAATCCAGCTGTCACTCAAGTAAAATGGAAAGAGAATGTGGGGTGTTAAACATCCTTAAAATAAAGACTGAGTCATTGTTCTGTCAGGGGCCTGTCACATTTAGAGCAACTCAATCTAAAATGGAATGAGCAGCATGCAGGTATCGTTGAGCCCAAACCAAATGGAGGATCACAAACGGCACAAGGCTGGTAATGCATGGGTGGATGTACAAATGGATAAAATTGGAGCTATCACACTCACTAAAGCATTTAACTAATTGTTAGAAATAAAATTAAGAACGCTGGGAATTAGCACAATGTTTCTAAACTTTCTTTTCAACTTGAAAACACAGGTAATTACTTATCCTGATCATTGGGAAGGTTATTTAGAATGAATGTCTAATTCCGAGGCTAATGAACACCACTCTTATTTGCGGTGCTGAATATATTTTAATGTGTGTGAATCAAGTCCCACAGTCATGGTGGCTACACTACATTCACTTTCGGGGCACTATAGGTCGACTCTCTCTAAACTGGGACTCCCAGGTCTGGCAACATTCATGGTCCAGGAGGACAACAGATGTTCCAGAACCAAAGTGTCCTAGGGGAGGGCTGGCGGCTGGGAGCCCTGAGGGCTGGCAGAGCAGCGTGCTGCAGGTAGCAAGCTGCCAGTGGGGCTGGAAGCCTGGCGTGTGGTAGCGGGGCTGCTCAGGCGGGGCTGGGAAGCCTAGTGGGGCCAGCAGGGCAGTTGGTGGCGGTAGGAGAGCTGGCTGGGAGGCAAATGCTGGTGGGGGCAGTAGCAGGGGTGCCAGAAATGACCTTCCCTGGTCCAACAAAATCCCTCTTCCAGGACTGGTCAGGTCTTGAGGGTGCTGGACGAAGGAGGTCCAACCTGTAGTACTGCAATGTCTCTATAATGCACCATGCAGCCAACAAAGAGGCCCTTATAGGGCAATCATAGGCGAATGCATTATGACATCATATTACCACGAAATGGCTGGACTGTGATCAGACACATGACTTTCTGGCATGTTGGTAAAACTAGTTAATACGATGTAAGAACCATAGTGGTACCTATTCACTGGTGATTGATATGCAGGGACTGGACTCTGCCTTCTGGGTGCACTCTCAGCTTCTATTAACTTCAGGGGAATGCCCGAGGAATGAAGAATTAGCCACCCCATATACAGATGTGCTCAGCAGAGAAAAGGAAATGAACGTGCTGTGAAATGTTTCTAGGAGGGGTCTGGGAAACCACAATGTTTAGAGCACCATGGAAGAGAGTCATGACAGCAGAGACTTTGGCCCACTTCGCACGGGAAGAAATGGCAGCCCAAGGCCCCAAAGGGGAAATTAGATCCCCCAATCCCTGAGTCAGGAAAGCACTTAAGCACATGCTTAAATTGCATTAAATCAAGCATGTGCTGAAGTGTTAGCAGAATCGGATCCACAGGTCTAAAGCAGGGGCATGGTGTGCAGACCGTGGTACCTGGGTGGGCCCCACTTTGGAGGGATGGGCAATGATAGGAGGGTGGAGGTAGGAGCCACGGCAGCCACGTTTCCCCCACCAGCTCCCGAGGGAAGTGGTTTTCAATCTATGGGTTGTGACCCAGTACTGAGTCGTGGGATGTCGGGCACTGTGTCTCGTTGCTGCAGGGGGATCAGGTGATCAGCAGGGGCGCTAAGGCAGCTACCTGAGAGTCCTGGCAATGCAGACTGTGCTGCGACACAGAAGCAGCCGGCAGCAGGTCTGGCTCCCAATACCAGGGAGTTGGGGGAGAGTGCACAGGGCTCCGCCCACTGCTCCTGCCCCAAGCACTAGCTCTGTACTCCCATGGGCCAGGAACCTACTGCCGTCTGGGGTGCAGGTGGTCTGTGGTGCTAGGAGAGGTAGGAAGCTGCCTTAGAACCACCGCTGCACCGCTGGCTGGGATCTGCTCAAGGTAAGCCCCTCCTGCCCCAGCCCTGACCTGCCCCCCAAAGTTGGAGCCCCCTCCTATACTCCAAAGCTCTCACCCTCAGCCCCACCCTGGAGCCCAGGCTCAAGTCAAATTATGCTGGGTTGCAGCACCAACAATTTTCTTCAACTAGGTCATGAGAAAAAAAGTTTGAAAAACCACTGCCTTAGGGGGCAATGGATGCTTTGGCCAGGGGCCCTGGAAAAATGGTGGCGGGGGGCTGAAAAAACAAGTACGCTCACCTGCCCACTATTCCCGCTGGATTCAGGACACGGGGGCTTGCCCTCTTCCAATACTCCAGCTGGGGAGTGGGGGGCAGGGGCTCGCAAGCCCCCATGCTCCAATTCTGCTCCCCAGCAAGAGCGCTGGCTGGCGGTGCAGGGCATGTCCCTGACCGGCACCGAGGCAGGAGCACTGGAAGGCTCACACCCTGGCCCCAGCCAGCAGGAGAGCCAGAGCAGGGCAAGCCCTGATCCCCGACCAGGGCTGGGGTGCCGGGAAGGTGGAGTGGGGGGGCAGGAGCAGAGCTGGAAGTCGGTGGGAGGGTGAGTCTGGTTGAGAAGTGGGACCTCAGGGCCACCTGTGGCTTCACCCCAGTCTAGAGTCACAAAGAAAGTTTGGTGTGGGGTTGCTGGGCACCACTGTCTGTCACTTTTAGGTGCCTAGAAAGTCACTGGCATTCACAGACCCTGGGATAGACATAGAACAAATAGGGCTGCAGACTGGGCTTCAGAAATCCAGCGAGCTAGATGGCTCCTTGCCTACGCTAGCCATCTGGGGCATGCCTAGGCTGCATGGTAAAGCTGGGTCTGTAGGACCCGGGCTCGTGGACTCAGAGTTACTCAGCACAGGCTGGAGCATCTGCACTGTGCTGTCCTGTTGCTGCCCTTGGGCCTTGCAGCTGTGCTAACACATCCCTACTGCTTCCCGCAGACCTTCTGCCATGGGTCTGTGGAGCGAGCTGCAGCCGCGCTGCAAAACGGCAGAGCTCGGGCCTGAGTGCCAGCGGTACTTGGGCTCTGACCGTTCCCCCCAGCAGGGTCCTAGGATCCTGATCCCCGGCGGTGGATGATCCGAGTGGACAGAAGGGGGAGGTGTGTGTGTTCAAACCTCTGTCAGGGCGTAAGCATAGCGTGCAGGGTAGGTGTACACTGAGAGGTGCCAAGTCGGCCTGCTTTTGGGGTTAGGTCCAGGCAGCAGTGAGGCACCTCTCTCCACTTGTGATTCTCAGCTGCAAGTGTTCCTCCGAGGTAAGGCACTGTGACAGAATAAGAATTTGCTGCAATATCTTTATGGAGCCGCTGTGTGCCTCAGTTTCCCCGACATTTTGCATGGCTACCCAGTAGGGGTGAAAATGAGTAAGTTTGCTCTCAGAGTGCATAGCGGAGTGTACCCCCTAGCTTCCTGAGCATGAATGGTCATTAAAAAATGGCCAACGCCAACCCCACATCAGTGGAAAATCCAAGACAACAATGCAGAATCCTGTTACTGACGCCTAGCAACCAAGAACCCCGAGGGAGATGGGATTTCCCCAGCTCTGAGCAGGGAAGCTGGGCAAAGACTCAGCTTGCGAGGAAAGACTAGAAGGAATGAGGTGTGGCAGGGGAGATAAAGGGTTGGCTTCTAGACGGCACCTGGGAACTGACTATAGGAGACAGATTGAGAGTGAGGGAGGCAGAGCCCAAACTTGGGGTTCATTACAGCTTGGCCAGCCAGCACAGACTATGCTTTAATCTTCATTTCTCTATGGTAACCAAAGGAATTTCTTGTTCTGGGGGGCCAGGTGACCAGTAAATGGTTACATTGCTTTGAAATAAGATGCCTTATTCACTGTAGACACGCACTGAGAGCAAGGTGCCTTCGAGTGACCCAGTTCAAGCCTCCCTCAGAAATGTGTCATGGCTGGATTCACTGCAGGCAGCCTTGGAGAGAGACAGGGATCTCTGGTGTGGATGGGCCAGGCTTGAAGGCCAGGACCTGCCCCGGTGGAATTTTGTGGGTCCTTGGGGTCACTCCCAGGAGATGGCTTACCGGCTGGAGCATAGAGCAGACCCTTATAACTTTTAGCCCAGCATGTTTCTGGGACGTGGTTTCAAGTTTCCCTTTCACCTCAGGGGGAAATAGGTGTCTGCCATCTCAGGTGAGTGACCCGGTCACTGGCCTATAGGATATTCTGAGGTGGAGCTCCCTCAGCATCTCTTTTGATAGCTGTTTCATTGGGATAACTAATGAAAAAATCACTGGCCCAAAGAGAGAGTGTGCAAAAGTATGTGAATGACTCTGTAGACTGGTAGCTGGTGGAATCACCCAGAACAAGGAGATCCAGGATCCTGTGCCAATTACTTTCTGCGATTACTTCTCCACAGTGCAACAGCTTCTACAGTTGAGACTAAGGCAGCCATGAATCAAAATACCTCCCCAGGGCATCCAACTGGGAGGGGGCAAATGCCTGTTGAAACCCTTCTCCA
This sequence comes from Pelochelys cantorii, assembly GCA_032595735.1. Lineage (NCBI taxonomy): Eukaryota > Metazoa > Chordata > Testudines > Trionychidae > Pelochelys > Pelochelys cantorii. The sequence goes on along the minus strand of CM064327.1, from coordinate 252,944,346 downwards.
AGTAGTGCAGTGAGGGGACTTGAATGGTAGGTCTCTAGTATCCTAAATGAGTGCTCTAACTCTGGGACTAAAGTTATAAGTGAGGTTCTTGTGCTCCCCCCATCACCACCATTTTGAACTCTTCTGTAGGCACCCTTACCGAATTGGGTCCCACAGGCAAAGTAAGCAAAGGAACTATTGTTCCCAGTTCATGAATCAGCCTGGGGCTTAGGTATCTAGACAACGGGCACAAGGCTGCAACATGCATGCTCAGAGGCAGCAACACTGGCACCTACGGAATATCTATTGCAAAAATGTAGGTGCTGAGTGATTTTAGGCATTGACAGGCAGCAGCTGAATGGGGTGGTTTAGAACCCCAGCAGAGCCTGAATCCTGGATTTAGGCACCTACATCCTTTTGTCAGTTTATCCCACAGTGTCTATGAGGCAGGATTTTCAAACAAATTCAAAAGGAAACTTGTGAGCTGGTTGATAAAATTACCTTTATGTGCCATGGTACAATATAGATAATAGGAATAGAAAATGTCCTTTCTAAGGCTATGTCTACACTGCACATTATTTCGAAATAAGCTGTTCTGGAATCGCTATTCTGAAATAGCTTATTTCAAAATAGCACGTCTACACTGCAAGGAAACCTCAAAATTAGTCCGAGGCAGGCTTTAGGCTTCCCTAATGTAGATGTGCTATTTTGATTTAGAGCCCCAAGAAGCACTGGGAAGGAATAACTTAGAATGGCCCTGGTGAGGGGCTATTTCGAAATATCAGAAGTGGAGCGTCTACATAGCCCCTATTCCAAAATAACTATTTTGGAATAGGAGTTATTCTTTGTAGAATGAGGTTTACAGAAGTCAGAATAAGCCTCCCGTTATTTCAAAATTATTTTGAAATGACGCTATTGCAGTGTAGACGCTCGCATAGGGTATGTCTACACTGCCACCCTAGTTCGAACTAGGGTGGCTAATGTAGTCATTCGAAGTTGCAAATGAAGCCCGGGATTTAAATATCCTGGGCTTCATTTGCATCTTGCCGGGCGGGCGCCATTTTTAAATGCCCTTAGTTCGAACTCCGTGCCCGCGGCTACACGCGGCACGGAGTAGGTAGTTCGAATTAGGATATCTAATTCGAACTACCGGTACACCTTGTTCCACTATTAGTTTACATATGGTCATACACTGTGACATCAAGTAAGTCCAACATATAAAATTATTCTAACATATGGATATAAAGCTACATTTTTTTTGTCCCATATGGGTGAAAAGAGTATTTGCCTTTTCAAAAAAAGATATGCATGCTCTTTAATATGGGAGTGTGTGAATAAACGTAAACGTAAGTACTTATGACATTTCTTTCTTTCTCTCTTTCTCTGCCCCTGTGTGTGAGAACATATTCACAGTAGTCTTTTTAAGGTAATGCAGAAGCTAAATCTTGTTTGCCTTATTCACATGAGCAATAGCAGTAACATAAGTAGTTCCACGGAAGTTAATGAGGCAAATTCTGCCCGTAGATATGCTTGTAAAACTCCAGTTTATTAATGCATGATTTAAGAAAACACTTGAGCAGGTGCTTAACTTTAAGCATGTGCTTATATCCCATTGAAGTCAATGGGACTCAGCCACACATTTAACTCCTTTGCCGATCACATTAACCTGTACTTAAGTGTTTTGCTGAACTTGGGCTTGAGAACTGAGCTGACCCAAATGGGACTGTCTGAGTGGGAATTTTGATGGCTTGTCTCATTTTTATAATACAGGATGAAATTCTGGCTCCACTCCAGAATACACCAAAACTCCTGTTGAGATCAATGGGGCAGGATTTCACCCAAAATGGTTTTCTTAACTAGTATTCCACAATCTGAACATTTCTTTTTTTCTTCCACATGACTTGTATCTGTGCATTGACAGCTGGAATACAGAATGAGCATCCGTGTGTCTTTCATTCTCATTTAGCCAGGCGGAACTGAACTCCACCATGCACTTTTCAAAAAGTTACATGAGAACAAAAAGATAAAACCCAAACAAATTGCTTTAAGCATGTTTATTGATAGGAGGTGTGTTCAAAGCTACTGCAGACGTGGCAGGAAGTGTTTCATATTTTGTCTAGTGAAAGGAATGAGCGTACTAAGGATGTGTTAGTCTGAGAAAAGAGAATGGGGCAGGTGGATACTCATTACCGACTCTAGGTTAAACTCCATGGACGTTTCAATATGGTGGCATAATCACGCATTCCTCTGATGAAACAGATTTGTACACATTATGTGTGCATATATACTATATCTTCCTGTGTATATCTATGCATATATTCTTCTACACTTCTATACTTCACAGATTTGCTGTTTGGATAAACAACACTCCACTTCATAACATGCATACATGAAGGATATATTTATACATGTCCATTTATAAAGTTGCAAATAAATATGAAAAAATAATGGCAGCGAATGAAACAGAAAATATGATGTTTTCTTTTTCTGGTTGTCAACTATACACATAGGAAAAATAGAAGTGAAACCCAGTCACCATGTTGACTAAAGATGTCAAGGGTGCTTCATAGCCTACGCTAATCATTTGAATTTATGGCATGCTTTGCCTCATATGTAATAGATGTGCAGCAAACATGTACTTAGCTATTCACAGGAAGAAATGGTTCTGCACATCTAGATTGACATTTAAGACGTCGTGGGAATTTCCTGCAAGGGATAACATGGAAAGTCTTCATGCACTGGGATGGGCAAACCATGCGGGGAAGATGGCTAACCTAGCCACTACTATCTCTTCTGAGTTGTAAGCGTGAGCAGTGTAAATCTGTATCATTCATTTAAAGCATTCTTTAGGTCTGTGGATATAAAGCTTACAACTTGAGTGAAAAACCTTAATTAAATGGATGCTCCATTTAGGGAAGGCCTGAAGAAGAAAGTCATCTCTAGACATGCCACCATTTCATGCAACTCCTCCCCCCCCCCCAAAAAAAACCCAAACGCTAGAGGAAAGGATAGGTGAAAAATATTGTTCTTCATCAAGAAATCAATGCAATTCACACAATGAGCTATGGGGTTTTGTAGTCACCAGACCTGAAATGCTTACTCAGGCAAATATTGATTTTGCAGTTTTTTCTCATGAGACATAAGTCTCCATAGCAAAGAATGCAAACAGAATTATTCAGGGTGTGAGACAGAGCCAAAGAACCTGAAGTGTTGTCTATCTTCTAAATTAGTTTAAATACATCCACTACACAGGCTCTGTCTTTGCTCTGTCCGGGATTTAAGAGCAACAAAATGAGCTGCTTACTACACGACAGATCTCGATGAGATTTTTGCATAAATAAGGGCTTTTTGGTTGGACTGTGCAAATGTGTTGCAGTTGTAGCTATCAAAAGGGGCATTAGAGATAAATTTTAAACATAATCCTACATGCTAAGAAATCTCCTGCAACCTGTTATATTTTATTCTCTGGTGAACATTGTATTTTTGCAATGGATTTTCCATGCTAAGCAGGAAAACCAGACTAATAATAATGATGGTTTTAGTTTGCACAAAATGCTGCAAACCTGCTTAATCCTTAAGTAGAAAACCCAGAGAAGTATCAAATATGCTGCTTATTTTTTTTCCTTTCAACATTCCATAAATATCTAAAAGAAAAACAACAATTATTCTAATGGGAGACACAAACTGGACATGTGGATTTACGACCAAATCAATGTTGATGATGACTCTAGGAGGAGGAGGAAGTGGGAGCTAATGGATAGGTTTATAGTTAGGACAAAAATATAAAAGGGCAAAATGAAAGCAAGCCTTGATTTGAAATCTCACATGGAAACTTCTAAGATTCATTGGGAGCTTTGAAGCAATTTAGAGAGCAAAAATGAATGTTGAGTGGAATGGATTCAAAAATTGCTTTCTGGAAATGGGAGCAAATGTCACTTCCCAGGGACTCTGTGACTTAGAATCTGATAAAGTCCACTAAAGTTAACAGAATGACTCCCACTGAATTCAGGGCATTCTGCATCAGGTCTTTGGAACATATGAAGCACAGCAACTGTCCCATGGATACAGCACTACTCAAAGCCTGAACAGTATGTCCAGACAAATGGTCTGTGCATAATCCAGTTTTGAAATATATTTAGAATTCTTTTCTAAGAGCTTTCAAGAAAGCTCAAAGGTGGCACTAAAAAAGTATTTTAGTGGCCTTTGCCTTAAGACAAAAAAAACAATAGATTCTATGACAGAGCCAAACAAGTCAATTGAGTCCTATTGAGGGTGTTTTTCCTATGTGTATATTAGAGATCGGAATTAATTACTGCTCCTTTGACAGCTGTTGTACTTACAAGTAAATGCTGGATTCGTTGCCCCCAATGTCAGGCGACTGGAGTTTCTGCACAAGGATAACGATGATGCCAATGAAAAGAACAAAATTGATCTGGGAAGAGAAGGAGGAAAGAGACCTGAAAAGCAATCTGGGCGTAGGGGGAGGATGCTACTAGCGCTGTTATATTTCTGTTATATGACAGGGGAAGTCTGATTCACTGGCCCCATTGCCTCACTCCTCCAAAACCTGTGGAGCTGAAACTGCAGAACTTCTGTGGAGAGGGCACCATGCAGGCTCATGAGTAGTAGTGGGGTAGTATGCCGGGAAGGCAGCCTTCCCACTTTCGCTACTGCCCCAAGGTGTGGTGGGCACAGACTCCCTGGCATGCCTGAGCATGCTTTTGCCAGCAACCGTCGATGAGGAGGGAGGAGGCTTAAGTCAACTTGTCAGCATTTGTCATTCTCAAACACTGCAATGGAAACAGACCTTGAATGCCTGTGCTTGGCTGGCCAGAGCTCCGTCCTGAGCACCTTCCAGTCCCATTGACTTAATGCACTCAGCACCCCTCAGAATCAGGCTGTGCATGAAGGAAGAGCTGATTGGTTCTCTTAGCCCTGGTCTACATCTGGGCTTTATTTTAAAATAACCCCCCTTAGGTTGAATTTATAAGCGGAGTGTCCACACAACCAAGCCCGTTATTTCAAAATCAGGGGCCGTTGAGTTACATTATTTTATTCCTCGAGGAAGAGCGCTAATTTTGTAATAGTTATTTCAAAACAGTGGTAGCGTGGACGCTCCGGTGCCGCTATTTTGAAACAACTACTCCCCAGAGTAATTCAAACGAATTACTCCCCAGTGCTTCCTGGGGCTCTAAGTATAGGTAGCGCATCCACATTAACAGAGTCTGCCTCAGACTAATTACAAAGTTTCCCCGTAGTGAGGACACACTGTTTTAATGTTAAACTTGAAAAACAACAAATGGTCTAGTAGCACTTTATAGACTAACAAAACATGTAGATGGTATCATGAGCTTTCGTGGGCACAGCCCACTTGTTATTTCAGGAGTTATTAAATTGAATTTTGTTACTTTGAAATAGTTTCCTAGTGTAGACCAGGCTTTACTGAGCTAGGGCAATGCATGTGGTTTTGCTGTATTGCTCTTGCAGCCCTGAGGTCAGATTCAGCTCTCAGATCTATGCAAGTGGAAGTGTGTGGGGGGGACCTCTGGTGGACTGTCCATAAAATGGAGCAGGTGTGGTGGTATAAAACAGTTGCAACCTCTTCTACAGAAGGACAGACAGAGGGAGGGTTTGCAAGCAGTACTGGCTAGTGAGGGGCTAGCTGTGGCAGCTGGGAGATGCCCTGAATGAACACTAGAATGGGAGAAAAAAATCCCATTTCTGTGTCTGTGAAAAAAATTCAATTTTTCGATTAAAAAAAGCCTCAGAAGTAAACACAAACATGGCCACCAGGCTCTAAAATTCTTTTTTTCAGACAAAAATCAAATGTTTTGTTCCTACAGATACATTTTTATGTTCAGGCTAATGATTTGTTATTAAAAACATAGTCAAAAAATTGCAACCAGCTTCAGTACAACACCTCAGCAGCATCCACTAACGCAGCCCCAGACATCATTTTGCACTTTCCCTTCACTGAAAACCCCAAGGGAGGGAGGGTGGAAGTTCTGTCACCTGCATATCCTCTAGGGCAGGGGTGGAAATATTTTTGATGGGGTGGGGGTCACTTCAACATTTTGGTAAGTGGCCAAGGAGGGTCACACTTTTCTTTAGAGGGAGTATGGGGTCTAGGATGGAGGCTGAGTGCAGAAGGGAGCTCAGAGTAGGGGACTGGAGTGCAGAAGAGGGTGTGGGGTCTGAGAGAGAGTTTAGGTGAAGGAGTGGATTGTGATCTCGTGCTGGGGAGTAGGGTCCAGGGTCCAGGAGGGGATATGGATGCAGGAGAGGATTCTGGCCTGCGGAAGGAATGTAAGAGGGGGTGCAGGGTCTGGGAGGTAGTTGTGACCTGGGGGAGAGGGGAACAGGGATGCAGAGAGTTTGGGTGGTGCCCAGGGGCAGGTGGGGGTAGTGCCCTGGGTCAGGGAATTCAGGGAAGGGTCGGAGTGGGTGTGCCAGAAGCAAGCTCTGGTGTCAGGCAGTTCCCAGTCAGCAGCCCTGCAGGGAACTGAGGCAGACTCTCTGACTACCACAGCCGCAGGCTGCTCAGAATGGCTGGCTATTCCCTCCATGTGGCTCTCCTGTACTCAGCCCAATATAACTTGTGTTTAAGTAAAGCATGTCTTCCAGAAAGACATCCAGCAGACAGAGAATCCACCACTTCCCTTGGTAGTTTGTTTCATTCATTAATCACTTGAAGAAGAGATTTGCATGACTTGCTATCAAGAGCCAGAAAGAGGCCCTTCATGCTAACGGAGTCCAGGAATCTGGGAGCAGTCAGGCCCGACAGGGAGGGCAAAGGGGGCTGTTGCCCCAGAGCCAGGTAATTCTAAAAGTCCAGAGGGCAGGCTACCTGAAGCCCCGCCCCTTCCGCCCAAGGCCCCGCCTCTTCCATGAACAGGGAGCCAGGGCCCCTCCACATTGCCCAGGGACCCGGCAATCCCATCAGCTCCTCTGGGAGCAATAATACCTGGATATTTTCCAACCTGGTCACCTGCAGAGCAATTGGTTTTACCTCAGTTTTAGCTCATATGGACAGCCTGAAGAGCTCTCTCTCTCCCGTATGTGACTTACCATTATTGATCCAACCACGGGACCCTTGATCACCCACCACAGGGCGGTGTTATCATTCATGTCCCAGCAACTAAAATAATTAAATAAGAAAGGAGCATTCAGGGGAAGAAAGAGAGAAAGATAAAGACACCACAGGGCACTGCAGTAAACTGATATTTTCTTCTACTGGAACTTTGCCACAAGAGGGAAAGGGAAGGGCTAGTGACTAAAGCACAAGACTTTGACTCAAGAAATAAGGGTTCCCACTCCTGTCTCTGACATTGACTTCCCTAACTCCTATTGAAATCAGTCCAAGTTAGGTGCCTCCCCTGCTAGGCACTGCCAAAAGTCCTGCTAGCCACCTAGCTGCTTCTTTAGACACCTTTGAAAATCTAGCCCTAAGTGCCTATGTGCAAATGAGGATCTCAGCACATAACTAGCTTAAAGGGGTGTTTTGAAGTTGACTGTACAGAAGAGCAAAGTTTCATTTTAAAAGGTTCAGTTTTGGGCGAAAGGTTAGGTCCCTTTTTACTCACTACTGTAACATCCTCTGTAGCAGTCTATCATTACAGTAAAAGGCCTTTCTGCACATTGGCTCTGCATTCTGCCTTCATATGCACAAATGACTCCTATGAAACGGCACGAGCACTCCATACAAATACTCATTTGAAGGCTAAATAGGTCAACCAATTGTTTGGGATTTTGGGCTTTGGACAGTTTCTAGAATTGGGCAAAAAGTGCAAATGTTTTTCTTTTGTACATGCCCACATATCTTTTGTACAGGACCTTCCCTTCCATCCCCATCCCCACCCTGCCCAGCTTTCGATCTACATTTCTAATTTACAACAAACATGGTTACTCATTGGGGTTTATTTTCCTAACACCATCAGACATCACAAAATGCTTTGCACTTAAAGTTGTGAGCTATCCCCAATGCAGGGATGGGCAAAAACTGGCCTGCAGGCCAGATACAGTCCACCAGGGTTAGCCCCTGGCAGGCCGCCACCACTATATTTACCTGAGCTTCTGCAGATATGGGTGATTGCAGCTCCCATTGCTGTGGATCACTTTTCTGGGCAATGGGAGCTGGAGGAAGTGCTGTCCCAGTCCGCGCTGCTTCCTGTAGCTCCCATTGGCTGCAAACGGCGATCTGCAGCCAATAGGAGCTGCAATTGCCAGTATTTGTAGAGGTGCAGGTAAATATAGCAGTGGCGGGCCACCAGGGGCTAACCCTGGTGAACTGCCACCATCTTATTGCCCACCTCTGCCGTAACCATTGGAATAACAACTGCAAAAACTGGTGCTAGTGATGTATTATCAGATGCTAACCAACAGTAAAAAGGAAATATTAATATTATGAAAGTTTATTTTTACTTTTTACACATTTCAAATGCCAGCCTACAAAACTCTGCAAGGAAAAGTAGAAACCTATCAATTAAAAACTGTGGTCCTTTTGTTGTGTGCAGGTATGTGGAGATAGAGGAAATGTTTATGAGCCAAATCCCATCTTCCAGGAGCTTGTTGCAAAACACAGGCCCAACACAATGATGCACAGATCTGAAATTTCTCCATCAGTTCTGGTATAGAGACCCGGTCATTAGGTCACTGGGCATGACTCTTGCACTGTCCGATGAACCTGACCACCCACGGCCTGGTTTCTAACAAAGCAATTACAACGGCCAAATGTGGGTTTCCCAAGACCAACCCATGAGCCTTCCACTGGATAGAAGGAGTGGAATCAGCAGCAATTTTCCCCTTTTGTATGAGTCACATTGGAATATGAAAAACAAGGAGGAAACAGGAAGGCATGTAAATATCTACTGAGAGACTGCACTCCCCAGACAGGTTCTGTTCCAGGTCTAAGTGGCTTACTGCTGTGGAGACCAGAACCACATGACCTCTGCTGGGGGGAAGGCCCCTTCCCATTTTAAGAAGGGGAAATTCTGATCTCTGGTGTGACACCATTCCCTTCAGTGTATTACTCAAGATTGACAGACCATCTAATCCTACAGGCCCAATTCCCTTCTCACTCACCGTGGGGTGAATCAGGAGTTGAAGTCAGGTCTTTATATTTCAGCCCTTTCCCTATCTGTCTGCGGATTCCCCAGCTTGTAGTTTCTTGAGTGTTTTCAGACTCACACTGGCTCTTCCTCCCTCCCCCGAAGAAACCTTGTTGATCTTTCACAAAAGAAAATAGCCTCTGACAGACTCAGCAAGACTCCACCTAAATGTGCTTCATCTTAATCAACTTTTAAGACAGAAGGCAGCAAAGACTTTCCCCTGAGATATTTACTCCCTCAAAGCAACGGCCATCTGGGCTGCTAAAAGAAATTAATGCATTTAGGACCAGTTCTTTAATTATCATAATGACACAACAGGGGTCTGTGGCTTGTTTGGCCTGGAAATAGGTGATCTGATTGGTCTTCACCTCAAAACAGAACATAAATGGTCCATGGAGAGAGGTTTTTATGTGTAGCGGGTCACTGAATCACTAAGGCTTTGTCTACACTACCCAGCTGTTAGCAACATGGCTGCCGACACAGCCGTGCTGCTGAAAGTTGGGTAGTGTAAACACGGTTTGCCGGCACTTTTACTGACAAAAAAATTCCACCCCTATGAGCGGCGTCTGCTTTGTCGGCAGAACGCTCCTGCCAACAAAGCGCTGTTTACACCAGTGCTTCCTGTTTACACCAGTACTTTTATCGTTCGGGGGAAGGTGGATGTAAGCACCTGTGAACAACAAAAGCTTTGCCACTCAATTGCCAGCTTAGACAAAGCCTAAGAAGAGGATTTGAGAGAGGTGGGCCTGAGCCAGAACATCAGATAAAAACATCTCCAGTCTCTGGTGAACTGGGATCTCATATTCAGAGATTCATCTCCAATTCCCATTGATTCCAAAGGGCAGTAACTCAGAATATTTTATCATGTCTACTGCTGTGCCTAAAAAGGTATTTAGGGTCCAGCCTGAGGCGCAGAGTGGTTTAGTCTGAGCAAATTTCCCAAAGTCACACAATAAGTTAGTGGCAGAGCTGGGAATGGAAGCCAGGCTCCTGAACCCCATTTCCCTGTTCTAGTCCCCAGTCCTCTTCTCTTCTGTACTTCACTTAACAGTGAGTTGAAATGTGAAAATAAGGTCATTGGAGAGTTTCTCACCCAATGGTACCTACCCAGTGTCATCAAAGTGAAGTCTCAAAACAGCCCAGACAGTGACACAAATTGTCGGGGTGCCTACAAAAGATAAGATGGAGAAATCATTAATTGCTTATTGTTATTTATTGCTCCTCTTTGCACATCACACACCAGTTCCAGTTGACGCACAGTCGTCTTCCACTGTGATTTTATGTTTTAGTGATGGAGAGACAAACAAAATGGTGCTAGGAATGACCCCAAACACTACAATAGGATTGTTTTGGAAATGCATCAAGTAGTCCTGGGTCTCTCAGGATATGCTTTTTTTTTTTTTTTTTTTTTGCTGTTCACTAAATACTAATGAGAAATACTGGTGTTTGATGGGATCATATTTATTAACATTTAATTGTATTGATATTCAGCTGAGATGGGGTTGCACTATGGACCAGTTCTTTAACTAGCTAGACTGACAGTCCCTTGGTCAACATGTCTGTACACTGTCTTATTATTAATCCTCTATTCAGATGCACTAACAGACACAGGCTAAGCTCCTTCCATCAGATCTTTGGGGGTGCAGCTTTACACCCTCCGTCTAGGCACAGAGTACTGCTCTCTTAGGCTATGTGTAGACTGCGGGCTTCTTTTGGAAGAAGCTTTTCCGGAAGAGATCTTCTGAAAAAACTTCTTCCAAAAGAGAGTATCTACACAGCAAAAGCAGCTCGAAAAAGTGATCTGCTTTTTCCAAAGATAGCGTCCACACTGAATGGACGCTATCTTGCATTTAAGCTGTGATTAAGATGGACGGAGTGGCCACCGGGCACCTGTGCTTTTTTCTCTTTCCTCTTCTTGTGAAAGAACTCCCTCTTCTCCGTCCACACATGCCTTTTTCTGAAAGAAGTCTTTCGGAAAAAGGCTTCTTCCTCATAGAAAGAGGATTACCAATGTTGAAAAATCCCCTCTTGTCTTTAGATTTTTTTTTTTTGAAAGAATGCGATTGCAGTGTGGACGTAAGTGAAGTTTTTTCGGGAAAAAGGCTGTTTTTCCAAAAAAACTGCAGTGTAGACATACTCTTAGATCAAATGAGAGGCAATGTCACTGAGTAGGCTTAGACTCTGGCTTGGGACTCAAAGACCAGAGCTCTATGCCTGGCTTTCTCAGTTCATCTTTCTATGCCTCTGTTTCCCCTTCCTCTGTGTAGAGTGTATGATTGTCATGTCAGGAGCTGCCTTGCATGTGTGTGTGTGGCATTTAGCACAGTGGGATCCTCAACCCTCTTGGGGCCCATGGGCACTAAAAGAAGACAATAAGCAGAAGAAGCAGAGCTGCACACGTTATCAAGTTTCTCTGGGCTTTTAAAATTACTCTCAGAGGTTATTTCCATTCATGATCAGTTTTGAAGGTAATGGTTGTCGTGCAAAACATAACACTGGGCTACCCTTGAAACCTGAGACCAGCAGTTACAATCAACAGTTTCTCTTGTGTCTGGTATCTTGGAGTCTTAGCCAACATTTCAATGACAGACTCTCTGATTAACATGCCCGAGGGATGGATTGGTCCCAGAAGTTTCACATTCCAAATAATCACATTACATATCATCACAGGAATCAGCTCTTTACAGCACGATGTGTTTCTCTCCAAGACAGCTAGCGCTTACCTATCCATCCCTGGGTTCCTAAGCAGGTGTTGCTTGGACATGCCTTCCACTCATTCATCAGCTACCAGACATGATTGATGCCTCCAGTAAGGAAGGGGCTCAGGAAGGCCATGGAGAAGTGGCCCAGGAATTTGTAGCTATCATGCAGCTGTTACCAGAGACATTACAGACAGCTGTTGTCACAGGGTCCCTGGGCTGGAACCTGGAGTAGAGGGCAGGCCTGGGTTCCTCCACCAATTCCCCATTACAGTTTTAGACAGAGACTGGCTTTGGTACAAGGGTTTATCCTACTCTGTCCCACTGGGAGAGACCACGAAGTTTGGTTTCCCTCTTTTCCCCATGCTGGCCAATTATGACAGTAGCTCAACAAACAGCAAGCTGGTGTCTAAATCAAGGCTGTTGTGAGCCTCTGAGGCAAGTCATGTGTCTGAACACAGGACCCACTAAAATTAAGGAGGAGCTTTGTCACAGGTTGCAGATAAGGATGCCCTCCTGGTAGGTTTCATGCAACACGCACTTGTACATAGAAACACATGAGGAGCAAGGAAATGCAAGTCTCCAGAGTTGGTGACTGAAAACACTAGGTGATTTCTACTCTGATTACACTCATTCTCTTGTTCTCCGTTAACTCCTCATTTCAAGAAAAAAGTAGGGTGAATACATAAGAACGGCCGTAGTAGGTCAGATCAAAGATCCATGTAGGCCAGCATCCTGTCTTCCAATAGTGGCCCATGCCAAGTGCCCAGAGAGAATGAACAGAACAGGGTATCATCAAGTGATCCATCCCTTTTTGCCCATTCCCAGCTTCTGACAAACAGAGGCTAGGGACACCATTCCTGCCCATCCTGGCTAATAGCCATTGGTGGACATATTCTCCATGAATCTATCTAGCTCTTTTCTGAACCCTGTTATAATCTTGGACATCACAACACCCTCTGGCAAGGAGTTTCACAGGTTGACTATGTATTGTGTGAAGAAGTAAAGTATCTTGCATGCAGTAAGGTTAAGATAAACAAAGCCCATGTAAGATATGCCACCTACCCCAGCCAATGATGGTGTACCAATAAAAATATCTCCTTTCTGGGAAAAAGGTCTCAACCAGTAAAGTGAAAAGGTACAGTCCCTCGATGAACAGCCAGAAATAATTGGACATGACGCAATAATGGAAAAAGACCATCACTGCTTTGCATTCCACCTACAAAACCAAGCACAAATAAAGTTATTTTTCTGTTTCCCCCCAAATTTGATGGGGATATGACAACTAGACACAGATCTCCAAATCCTCAAACAACAAGTAAAACCATCTGGCCTTTTATTTTATTATACGAACATCTAAAGAGTTTATGAAAACTGTTCAAAGCCATTTAAAAAGTGCAGCTGTAAAGGGCAGAAAATCAATTCTAGCCATTAGATGGTATTTTGTAATTGCTTTCAGGCAGCTTAAGAACTTCTTAAGGTGCATGTCAACAATAGCAGCTAATTGCTAGATTAGAGTCCTCCTTCCCTTAAATGCAAGTAAGAAAAGAATCCAGTGTTGTAAATAAATCTAAAGAAGGGTTTTAAGTAGAAATAAAGGCCTGAGATTGCGAAATGGTCCATAAAGGATGCACCCTACTGTGTGCAAAGTTCCGAAATGTTCTTCACTGTAATTAGGGGGAAGGCGGTCACTCAGCGCCAGAAAATGAAGAGTGGGCTTAAGTATGAAGAAAGCCAAGTGATTTACATGAAAAGCAAATGGGAAAAAGTTTTAAACAAAGCTACAAATCTACCAAGCTCTGGTGGAGTCTGCTGAGCCCTATACAGAGGTTGTGTGGGGAGACTTGTCTTTGCAATGTTGCAAATTATCAGTATGACACTAACTCTGCGGCATCATCAGCAGGGACAACGGCCACTGTGGGCATTGGGGTAAGCTGTGTGGGGGCTTGGTTCCGCTCCCATGGAGGGGGCGGGGCCTCAGGAGGAAGAGGCAGGGCAGGGGCAGTCAGCTTTTAGCACTACCCAGACCACGGCGAACTCCTTCTCCCCCCCCATGCCCCACCCTCAAAGCCACATGGAGGGCCTGACAGTGCCCTGGCAGCAATTCAAAGGGTAGTAGTAGTGCTGGCAGTGTTCCCTCTAAGATTTTCCAACCATGAGCGGAGTGAGTTTTGGCTTGTGCATCAGTATTGAGGTCATGTGCTCTGGTTTGGATGTGTGCCACCGTGGCACCCAATTTATTAGCACACACGCATTCCCAGCCACTGGAGCAGACACCCCCCCCCCCACCATGTGGCAGGTCCCATTCCCAGCCCCAGCCGCCAGAACTAGCTCTGGCCCCCTCTGCCACGTAGCAGCCCTGGCCACCAGAGCAGGTCTCCCTCCCCAGCTACGCGGCTGGTCCCGGCCCCCTGTCCCAGCAGCTCCCTCACCATGCCATCTAAGCTGGCCCGCCCACCAGTGCAGCCGCCTGCCCCACAAGTGCTCCTGCTTGGCTCTCCAGAGGAGGTGGGCGGGGGAAGAAATTTTTGTGCATGGCCGCGCAGATGCGCACTTTAGTGGGAACATGGCTCTGGGCCCCTTTGAATCACCAGGCCCAGGACAATTACCCCCTTTGCCACCCGTCAGTGGGCCTGAACATCAGCCACTCAAAATGATGCCACAGAATAGCCCTGAAAACTGGACGATCATCTGTGTAGTATGAGGAGAAGGAGACACCTGGTTGTCTCCCTTTGCACTCCATCCCCCCGGACACATCCTCAGCCAGTGTAAATTGGCACAAATTGAATGGAGCGACTCTCAAAATGGTTTTGGTGGCTTGAAACCTATGTGTGGTTTCTTTAAAAATCAATTGCTTCATTTTTAATTAGTGATCTATGGTGGTTTTGTCCCTTTGTTTTTGCTTCTTTTTTTTTTAACAACTGACCAAAGTTAATTTGAAATCCCATTCTGAGTCAACAATTCAAAGCAACAGTTTCCAAAATGAAAATGGTCACTAGAGAATATTTAGTCCCTCTAAAAACAATTCAGCCAAAAGCATTTGTTGAATTTGAACTGAACCAGTGCAGGAATGACTTTTCGAGCTGAAAATTACACCACCAGCCAGGCCTGCCAGTGGGGGCATGGTGGAAGGGCAAACAGGGCAATTGCCCTGGGGCCTGGGTGATTTAACAGGGCCTGGGGACAGGGTTGCAGTGCTGTACCTCTGCCTGCTCCAGGGCAAGTGTCTCTTGATTCAAAGATGCTTTTGATAGTTCCCATGCAGCTTCCAGGGCCCAGTAACCCTGCCCTGGAACCTGCATGGGGCATATCAAAATCATCTTTGAGTCAAGAGATGCTGCGATAGCTTTCCCCAGAGCAGGCAGGCTGGGGCTGGGGAAGTGAAGGGAGGTTTGGTGAAGCTGCCCTGGGACTCATCTAAGCAAGTTGGGGCTGGGCTGGGCAGGCTCCTCTGGTGGGGGGACATCTCCAAACTGTGGGGGGAGGGAGAGGCTTATGGCCCCGGCCAAGGGTGGGGGCAGAGGGCCCATTGATTTCTGCTCTGGAGCCCAGAATTGCTGTTGGTTGGCCTGTTGCAAGCTGATCAAGATACAGGTTTGGATTCTCTCTTACTATGCATTTGTATGAGTCAAACACAATGGAGGGCAGATCTCCAGTGAAGGCCTCCAGAAGCAACTGCAATACAAATAGTTCATCACCATCCTCTTCCTCTAGAAAAGCAGGTGGCTCCAGCTTTGCTTCTACTCACGGTGGATATGAAACAATGGTTGCTGTCCTGTTCGGCGTACAGAATCCCGTCCTTGATGAAAACCGATATTGCTCGTAGAATAAATGAAACAAAGAGGTTCATGTGAATAAAGTTCCGAGTGCAGTGAAGCTTCCTAGGAAAAGGAGAGAGGAAAAGGGGCGGGAAGGGGTCATGACTGATTTCTCTCTCAAGAATAAATGAAGACTGGTTGTTTCATGCCTGAATCCATTGAGTTAGAACATTTGTGACCCCAGCTAATCCAGAAACTCAGGAAAGAGTATTCTGTGCTTTCCATGGCACTGCTCAAGGCCTGGGACACCTCAGCATTTTTTTTTAACTAACTGACCTTCTGACCCTGAGGATATTATGATTCGACTGGCCAGCTGCATTGCATGAAAAAATATTTTCTATGGAAGATTTTAAATGCATTTGCTTCGATGTTAGCATCGCTTAAAGAATTACAGCCAAAATGTTTGATTCAGTTTGTGTCTTTGCATGGGAGGTTTAGGTTTTGAGATGGAGGGGAACTTTGCTTTCCTGGCATAAGAGGTGATATCCATTAGACCCTGGACAATGTCTGTGGTTAATTTTCCTGGCCAGTGAGCACACAGGTATGAGAGCTGGTTCCCATAGAACTTTCCATGAAGACATCATGGATGGTACCTTCAGAAGCGCTCGTCATAACTCTGCTCCCATTGAAGTCAATGGTAATAGTCATTTACCTCCGTAGGACTGGAGATGGGTCATTTCACCGATGACCTCAAGATTTCATTAATCTCTTTGGGTATGTCTACGCTACCAAGTTAATTCGAAATAACAGCAGTTATTTCAAATTAACTTTAATAGAGTCTACACAGTCAAACTGCTATTTCGAAATAAATTCAAAATAGTGGAGCACTTATTTCGAATTTGGTAAACCTCATTCTACGAGGAGTAACACCAAATTCAAAATAGCTATTTCGAATTAAGTGCTGTGTAGACACTTAATTCGAAATAGGGGGCCTCCAGCCCTTCCCAGGGAGCCCTGGTGGCCACTCTGGGCACAACCAGGAAAACTTACTCTCCTCTCCCCCAGCCCCGGAGCCATCAAAAGGGTAGACCCTGGCCACAGTGCCTGTGCCAGCTCCAAGCCTGCCAGTCCAGAGCCAGCAGTGGCCACCGGGGCCCCTGATCCAGTGGCCCCAAAATATGAGCCAGCAAGCCACTGGCAGCCAGCCCTCCACCGCTCCCCAGGAACACTCTGCCAGCTCCCAGGAGCCTGACAGGGGCTGGAAAAGGCGGGCGCCTTCCTGGTCCAGGATGGAGATCATGGACTTTATTCAGGTTTGTAGGGGATGCTCCCAACTTCCATGATCTCAGCCCTAGACAGAGGAACATGGCCGTCTATGGTAGGATAGCTGCCAGCCTGGCCACCAAAGGCCACATGCGAACCCAGGAGTAGGTTTGCATGAAAGTCAGGTTGGTCCAGTGAGACCCCCAACCCTGAGCCCTGAGCTTCCCCTTCCCCTTCTTCCCCTTGCTTCCCCCTTCCAGCTTCTTTCTCCCAGGGTTCCCCCACTCTCCCTTCCCCTCTCCCACCTCCTTTTCCCAGTCTCCCCAGAGGTCCCTTCCCCCCCAGTTTTGTTCAATAAACCCAGTTTCTATTTTTGAACATACGTGTCTTTTATATGACATCAGGAAGGGGGGCTAGGGAGGGGTAAGTGGAAGGACGTGAGGGAGGAATGGGCACGAGCCCCTGGTGGGGAGGACCGGGGAGGCTCTGAGAGCTCCTCAGGGTGGACGCTCTCCCTCAGGGCCTCCTGGATCCTGACAGCCCCCTGATGGACCCCCCAGATCTCAGCCTGCAGCAAGTGCAGCCGGGCTGATGGCAACAATCCCACGAGACACACCGGCGTGCCCAGGGGCAGCTCTGGCTCCATGTGGCTGAGTGCTGTGGTGTCCCGAGTGTGGGCACTCAGGGCACTCCAAGACAGGACTGCTTTGCT
Organism: Pelochelys cantorii; assembly: GCA_032595735.1. NCBI lineage: Eukaryota > Metazoa > Chordata > Testudines > Trionychidae > Pelochelys > Pelochelys cantorii. The sequence continues at coordinate 252,926,828 of CM064327.1, read as the reverse complement.
GTCCCTCATCGAGGTAGACAAGCAAGCGGAGAACCCTGAGAACTGTCTGTTCAGGGTTGGGGTAGGGTCCCTTTAAGCACGGAGCTCAGTTAGGCTCAGGCAGCAGCCCCACACACTAAGTCCTAACCTGATGCCCTGCTGGCACTGGTTCCGGCCAGCCTTAACTTCAGTTCAGGGTCCACTCAGTGTGGATGTGCTATTTCAAAATAGCAAAACACTATTTTGAAATAGTTTTTGTGTCTAGATGCTTTATTTCGAATTAGCTTAACTTGAATTAACTATTTCGAATTAAGTTAATTCAAAACAGTGCTGTAGTGTAGACATACCCTTACGGAGAAAAGATGACCTTAGATAAGTCATTAAGTTTCTCTGTGCCTCGTTTTCCCAGCTGCAAAGGGGGTATGATAGCACTATCCTATTTCCCAAGGTTATTCTGAAGATAAATATGTTAAAAGATCATGAAATGTTTGGTTTCTGTGGTAATGGGGGCCAGATAAGCACCTAATACTGAGTGCTTTGGAAATTCCAGTCCCATGTGCACTAAATTATGAACAAAACCAAGATTCAATTGACCCCTGATTTTTAAGAGACTGCTGGCATCTTATTTTTGTAACTGCTGAGGTCAAGCATTTGATTTGTTTTCTGGGAGGTTTTTTGGTCCCATGGGCCCTGATCTTCTGTCCTTCCTACACAGAGATAAGCAACAACTCATTGGGGACTCACCTGAAACGACACAGGATAACCATTGCAGTGGTGAGGGATACCAGGGAAGTGCTGTATCCCACTGTGTACAGAGCCTTCACGGAGAGGTAGTAGTAATCCTTGAGAAACAAAGAGCACGTGGTCACCAATAGTACTGTCACATAGGGGCCAGATCTCGTTCACCTCACTCAGGAGAGTAATTCCAGTCACCTCACACCTTAATGGAATAGCTTGTGTGAGAAACACGAATGCGGCTGGGTACATGGTGACTTCATGAACATGTACCATGACCATGTACAATGACCAGGGTTAGCATAGATTTGACTGCCTGTGACGTACTGCATTACAGAAGTGACTGACAGTGTGAGGGGCAAATCCTAAATGTCTGCAAGTACAATGGGTACTTCCTGCATTGTTCAAAAGCACAGCAGCTTACTTTAGGGTAGACTGTACTCTATTCTCAAGTATAAGAACATAAGAATGGCCATAGTGGGTCAGACCAAAAGTCCATCTAGCTCACTATCTGGTCTTCTGACAGGAGCCAATGCCAGGTGCTCCGGAAGGAACGAACAGTTGCTCCCTCTCCTGTCACCTATTCCCAGCCTCTGACACACAGAGGCTAAAGACACCATTCCTACCCATCTTGGTTAATAAGAATTGATAGATCTATATCCATGAATTTATCTACCATATATACTCAATCATAAGCTGAATTTTTTTGGTAAAAAATGACACTGTAAAGAGTGGGGGTCAGCTTATGAACGGGTCATTGAATTTTTACCCTTTTTTTAAAAAATCTTGGGGGGGAGGGCAAACTTCAGTTCCCAGCCCAGCAGGGCAAACTGCTGGTGCACCAGGATGTTTTATGTACCTGGAGCCCCATTCTGGATTAACGGGAGTGGTGGGAAGTGGTAGCCAGCATGCCCCTTGGCCCATGCTGCTTCCTGCAGCTCCCATTAGCTGGAAACAGTGAACAGTAGCCAATGGGAGCTGAGAAGCTCTGTGCCTGAGGACACTCCAAGACACAAACATCCAGGCACACCAGCGGTTTGCACTGCTTGGCTGGGAACTGACCATGCTGGGACTCTGCTGTATTTTAAAAGTTGGCGTCAGAAGAAACACACACATTTTAGTAGATTAATTTTAATGCACTCTAAGAAAGAAACCTTTTAACTGAACAAATATGTATTCACATACCTCCAAAATTACAGTGCCTGTTTGAACATCGCATATCATTCTAATGCACTTATTTAAAGTCTTAAAACCCTTCAAACTCTGAATCAGTCTCCAATTCACCACAGGTCATTAAAGTGAGCTTCAGTCACAGCTGCTCCTGCACTGCCATCATAGATATCCACAATGTCTTCTTCAGACTCGGATTCCTTATCATCAGCCTCCGTTGTGTCATCACCAGATATGATGTCGTCTTCTGACCCATCAAGCGCATTCAGTTCCAAAGGGATGGACTCCCACACATCCTTGACCCACTGGCAACTAGAGAGATTTTGGGCTTCAGAAGATTCCCTCTTTTTGTCAACTTTGCCAAGCCTGAGTACACTCAGTCAGACCACATTGTGTGTAGCCTGTCTTTAAAGGGTTTGTTCAGTTGACATCGAGTGGTTGTAGAATAGAAGTTAAGCCTCCAGGTAACACAGCCAAAGTAGTTTTCAATTTTTTGGCCACATGTTTCACCTCATCCATCCTGTGTGCCCTGAACATGTCCCAGATGAGCATAGAAGGTTTCTTGAGAAGTGCTCCTGGTCTCTTATTCCACACTTTTTCCAGCCATTCAATAGTTCCACTTTCATCCATGCATCCCTTTTCATGTGCATGTCAGTTGACATTCACAGGAAATTTCATGGTTTTAGCCAAGGTTTTTCTGTTAAAAATAAGAACAGGCTAGAGCTTTGATCCATTGGCCAAACATGATATAACCACTGTAAAATGGATCTTTTTCATGGCCAGTGGTTTCAATTAAAACTATTTTTTCAACCAACACCAGTTACTGTTCTGTTGCTTGGGAGATCATATGTCATTGGTGTTTCATCCAGATTACCTATTTGTGACAGCTCAAATGCACATTTTCCTTTTGATTTTTTTTAATAAACCTTTGGAAAGATTTCATTTTTTCTTCCAGGCCTCTCACCAGCTTTTATGCTATCCTTGTTCGCTGCCGAAGATAGTGACCAGGACAGTTCAAGAAACGAGTACACCAACCTGCTGATGCAACAAACACTGATGGCTTTTCTGACTTGTATTTGCCATCTTTTAACATTTGCAGAGCACGCAAATTCCAATTCTAGTGACAAGGTACCTGTTTTGTCGACATTCAACCACCCACTTTCTCTGGCCCAGGAAATGAAGCGCACCTTGGTGGACGTTTTTTCTTGCTTCTTTGCATGTCTTTTAGTGTTGCTTTTTTCCCCATCATTCTCTTACCTGCTTCTCATTGATACAGAATTCACAATCAGCAGCATAATTATTGTTTGCTTCTGCATATTCAACAACTTAAGGTTTAAATGCTGCATCCTAAGCAGACCATTTTCTTTTGATTTCACCGTGGTTCATTTGAAATACTAGTATGAAAATCTTAGAAATGATGTATAGATTTTGTATAACTTTATAGAGGAATGTCACCTGCTTTATCGCTGTTAAATTATAATTGTTCTTTGTTTCTTTCAAAGAAGCCCTGCAGATTGGCATGTCTGGGGTGATAACAGGCTATTTTATTAAAGATGTCATTGATTCTGCAAATTATATTTTCAGGTTGCCTAGAGATTTAGGAGGTCCAGTGGTCAACATTCATGAAGAGATCAAATTACACAGTAGCAGACTGACCCCAGTGCCATAGTACTATCATTCATTGTATTTTTCTGATTGTCCTGTAAGGTCTAGAGTTTTGTGAAGTGGAAGGGTCAAATTCCATGCAGATACAATTTAAATAATAATAAAATGTTAGCACTTTTTTTTTTAAGAAGCGAGTCCTGAAATGCATCTACAACATGGTCCAGCAAACTTTGGCTCCTCGCCTTTTAGGGTAAGCCGCTGGTGTGTCAGGAGGTTTGTTTGCTTGCTCCCAGAGCTTCTCAGCTCCCATTGACTGCTGTTCACTGTTCCCAGCCAATGGGAGCTGTGGAAAGTGCTGCGGGCTGAGGGATGTGCTGGCTGCCACTTCCTGCCACCGCTGTTGGCCAGAAACTGTGAATCACAGACACTGGAAGATGCAGGACTCCATTCCTGCAGATGTTCCAGGTAAACAAAATATCCCAACATGCCAGCAGCTTATGCTGACAAGCTGGTACCAGAAGTTTGCAAACCACTGATATGAGAGTCCACTTATGAACAGGTCATTGCGTTTTTTACATTTATTTTAAATTGGGGGGGGTTGGCTTATGAACGAATGGGCTTATGATCAAATATATACAGTAGTTCTTTTTTGAACCCTGTTCAAAAGAATTAATTAATTAGCATCACATAAATTGTACATATTAATATTATGGAAATATGCAGCATAACACTAGAATATAAGAAAAGCCCAGCTTCTTTTAAAGTCATATTTTTGGACATGAACAACCATTAATTTTGCCTTGATGAACCCTGAACTACAGTTAACACATGTGCATTGCTCTTAACTTGCACCTACTTTTAAAGTGGTTCCTACCTGATTTCCAGCCTCTGTTTCATTTTCATCAAATCCACAGGCATCATAATAATGAGGGAAAGGTTCAGACCAACCATCCTCTGTGCAGTTTCTGCTGATGTCCCCAACATCTGGAAAGGATACATGTAAAATAGGTTGCTGGGGAAATGCCATTGCCAAATCTAACCACCGGATACATTTTTCTTTACCAACTGGTGCATTATCACACAATTCGTGGCTTGACACCTTTGTAACATAAACCTTAGCTATAGTCCGAAGGCTGCAGTTGTGGAAGTGCTTAAGAGGAGGATTCTAAAGCCCAACGTGGTTAACATGCTCATTCACATCCCCAGTTACCCAGAACACTCCACCAAAACTTGACTGTTGCAAAACAGTAGCTCTCGCGGGCACCCTGACACGTGAGACCACGGCTTGTGGGTGCACCAAATTCTTTTCTGAACGCCTTGTGAGCTGGAACTGTAAAATGTTTTCTATATATTGAGTCACGGCAGTTTCTTCTGTTTGGATTGAGCCTTAATCAGAATGGATGATAAGTTCAGCTTTCGCAGTAAGATTTTCTGCTGCACAGTCCTTTTAATTTTTAGAGCAATTCTGGGAGGCAGCATCTCATGTCAACAGCATTGGACTTTTTTTTTTTATTGTCGTTCAACCATATACAGAACAGAACATGCCTATTCAGTCAGTGCATTATGTGTGAGCATTCCATTACTCGGTGAATGCCAGTAAGTGACTTGGTTATTGTCAGTAATGGGAACACACCAGTTCCCATTTCTCTGCAGCAATATCTAATAAATCACAGGGCTGGGTTTCTTCAACACCATTCAATAATTATTGGTACAGTAGTAAATATAATTTATAATTATATAAGTTGCTAGATTGTAGCATTCAGTGGATGAATAAATCTTCTTAATGCTGCTAAAAGTAACACACTATTAGTGTGGCACTATAATTAGAATTGGTCTGAAATATAATTTCTAGCTGGCAGGAGAGAAACCTTGGTTATTCCTTTAGAACAGAGTAAAATTAAATAAATAAAACATCCTTGTTTCTTTTCCTTACCTAAGGGAGTTTGGCCTGTGCTATCCAATAGGTCAAAATCACCTACAAAACCAGAAATACAGTGAGGACATTTTGTTTATAGTTGCTACAATATGGGTTTGATCCAATGTCCAGGAAAGTCAATGGAAAGACTCCTACTGATTTCCAGCATCTTTGGATCAGGTCCTAAATACACAGCCTGTTTTTGTTTTGACTTTGGGAAAGATGAAAAGGCAAATAGGGGCTCACCCTCTCTCTTGAATGCTGGATGTACTTATGCTAAAGTTTACACACGTGCATAGACAAATATTTTTAAATCTACAGTAAATTAGAGTTAAGATTGAGAGTACATATCAGTAATTTAGGATAAAAACCCACTACATCCCTGAAACATATCCCAAAATCATGTGCTATAAATCAAAGACATTAAAAAGTAAGATACAATTTAAAGGAAATCCAAGCATCTTAAGGTATGGTTCTTCCCTATATTATAAAACAGCCGTATGATTTTGAGTAAACCATTTTAACATTTAGATTAAACTGATTTTAAAAGACATCACATTTTTTAAATCTCCCTTCAGGAGTGCTGCTGTAATACCAATATTTACTAAGTGCAAAAATAGCTGGTGTCTATCTACATTTTTCACCTGAGGCACGTCATAACCCAGAATGATTTAGAAAGATGAGTTCCGGGGGAAGATATATACAAATTAGGAAGTCAACAGAACTGCTTCCTACCTGGATGAGTTTGCCCCATGTTATCCACTTCCCAACCTGGAAGGAAATTATATCAGGTTAACACAGATGATTAATTTATTTTCTTTACTGGTTTGCGATAATAACCAAATGTTATTGCAAAGTCTGGGAAATGTCAGTGGTCACAGTTATGCCCTTTGCCATAGAAGTTATGAAAAGAATGGGAAAAAATCTATTAAAAAGTGAATGTAAGGATACAGAATCCTAGAGGAGACTGGAAGGGACCTTGAGACGTCATCTAGTCCAGCCCGCTGCTCTGAAGCAGAACCACATATACCTAGATTATCTCTGACAGGTCTAACCTGCTCTTAAAGATTTAAAATGATGGGGATTTCACAACCTCTTTATAGTTAGAAAGATTTCCTAATATTTCAGGTAAATCTCCCTTGCTGCAGATTAAGGTAACTGCTTCTTGTCCTACCTTGGTGAACAGGAGAACCATTGATCACTGACCTTTTATAACACCTCTTATTATACTTAAAGACTGTTATCAAATCCCCCTCAGACTTCTTTTCTCAAGAATAAACAGCCCAGTTCTTTTAAGCTTCCCTCATAGTCAAGTTTTCAAAACCTTTTATCAGTTTTTGTTGCTCTCCTCTGTCCTATCCAATTTTTCCACATATTTCCTAAAGCACAACATGCTGAACTAGACACGGTACTCCAGCTGAGGCCTCACCAGCATCAATTAGATCACAGCAATTATCTCCCATGTTTTGCATATGATATTCCTGTTAATATACCCCAGAAAAGTAGCAGCATATTCTTGGATCATATTCAAGTTGTGATCCACTTATGCCCCATTTTCTATGTATGTACTTGAATTTTCTTTCCAAAGCAAAGTACTTTTCATTTGTCTTTTTTGAAGTTAACCTAACTTGTTTCAGGCCAATTCTTCAATTTGTCAAGGTTGTTTTGAATTCTAATCTAGTCCTACAACGTGCCTGCAATCCCTTCCCTCTTGGGGTCATCTGTAAAATTTATAAGCACACTCTACAGTCTGTTATCCAAGTTATTAATGAAAATATTGCCTAGAACTAGCCTCAGGACTGATCCCTCTAGATATGCCTACCCAGTGTGATTGCAAACCATTGATAACTGTTCTTCAAGCAATCGTTCAACCAGTTGTGTATGCATTTGGCAGTAATTTTATCTAGACCACATTTTCCGTCATTTGCTTATGCAGATGTAATCTGGAGCTGTGTCGAAAACCTTACAAAAACCAAGATATATAATGTCTTCTGTTTCTCCCCCATCCACTAGGCCATTAACCCCAACAAAGAAGAAAATTAAATTATTTTGGCATGATTTGTTCTTGACAAATCTATACTGGCTATTCCTTATAATTCTATGGTCTTACAAACTGAGTTCAATAATGTGTTCCAGTATATTTCCAGGTATCAACATTAGCCTGACTGATTCATAATTCCCTGGCTCCTTTTGTTCCTCTTTTTAAAGAGACATAATATATGTGCCCTTCTTCTGTCACCTATTGTATATGAGTTCTCAAAGATAACTGAGAATGGGTCTAAGATTGCTTCAGCTAGTTCTTCGAGTATGCTAGAACAAATTTCATTAGACACTACTAACTTATCTAAATATTCTTTAATCTTTTCTTTCCCAATTTTTGCTTGTGTTCCTTCCCACTTGTCATTACTATTAATTTTGTTGATTATCTGTTCACATTAACCTTACCATTTTCTTAATAAGAACCTTTAACATACTTAGTGTCTGTTATCAGCACCTCACCAGCCTTCTTTTCTCAGGATTAAACATGTGGACTTTCTTCTTGTAAAGCTTTCTTCATAGGTCAGGTTTTCTAAACCTTTGATCAGATTTGTTATGCTCCTCTGGATCCTCAGTTTTCTTCATGTTTTTCTTAAAGTGCACTGGATACGTTTACATCTTGTATATTATTCAGTCACTACATACCTCTGGGTATGTCTACACTAGCCACCCTAGTTCGAATTAGGGTGGCCAATGTAGTCATTCGAACTTGCAAATGAAGCCCGGGATTAAAATATCCCGGGCTTTATTTGCATGTTCCCGGGCGCCGCCATTTTTAAATGCCCGGTAGTTCGAACTCCCTGCCCGCGGCTACACGCGGCACGGGCTAGGTAGTTCGAACTAAAGCCCCTAATTCGGACTACCGTTACTCCTCATTGGAGTTCCAGGCAGAGTGAAGCTCCAAGAAAGCAAGAGACAAAGCAGGTACTCGAGTTGTGTGGAAACCTGGGAGACTGATTATCTGTAGTTGATTTTCATAATAAGCAGGTCCTTGTTTAAGAAAGTCATAGATTCTCTATATCATGACAAGAACTCTAATTTTATGCAGGTCTCTTACACTGAGTTGCTGTGCCACCTTGGGTACTTATCCAGTCTGTTACTCGCTTTTCTTGAATTAAAAATGAAGCTACCTTCCAGATTGAGGACCACATTCTGCCCTCACATATACCTCTGGTTGGGGGTATTTGGGTTAAGCTGGCAGAGAAGTCTGTCTCTGGAACTAAATTCTCTAATTTAATTTATAAATAGAAGAGCTTCTGCTGTTTGCAGAGTGGCAAACCCACTTCCAGACACCAGGCAAGAAACCACGGTTCACACCCTTCAGCCTTTGGAGTAAGGATGGAAGGGAAGTCTCTTTAAACTCTACTTCCCCACTCAGTCTCCCTACCTGTAATTCATCTGGACATCTAAAAACGGCAAAGAAGAGTGGATGGCCAATAGGAGCTGTACGGCCAATTGAGGCTGGTCTAAAACAACACACTCACACTCCCTGGAAGCTGGAATTATTCATTCCTGTGCAGTGCTGGACACATCTGCTACGACATATGCATTGGGCCCGGCAGTCACCTTATGTAAATCGATGTCACTCCATTGTATTCACTAGAGCTACAGGGATTTATGCCGGCTGAAGATCTTGCATATTTTCCAGCAGCCTGAACATCCACCCAGGTTAGTTCATATTCTGCCAGACAGATCAACCTGCTGAGCCAAGGGCTAGGGGTTTCATCTATTGCTTAATAGAATTCAAGATACTGTGTGTGTGGAGTGTTTGTGAGAGATGGGGGAGGGTACAGGAATGGTTAAAAAAGTTTCCCAGCTGCACGACTTCCTTTATTATGTGACTACACCAGAGTGGGGAAACAAAAAAGTTCCAAGATACTGCACAGTTTTGGTGCCTGGAATCTATTATGACGTTGCAAAAATACACAGATCAGAGGAAATCGGAGGAGTGTGTGGGGTAGAGCTCAAACACAGTGATTTTCTGCCATCAGGTTGGAATTACCTTTGTCTACCTCGCTTCAATCTTACTTGCTGCCTTTTTGAAACTAAAAGGCCTGACCCAAAGATTGCTGTAGTCAGTGATGGGTTTTAGATTAGGCTGTATGTCAGTGAACTGAGCAGCCCAGACAGATAAAAGAGTACAGCCACCAGATGTCAGTGTTTCCCCAGAGAAGAAGAGCCATGGTGGAAAACAAACTGATCTTCATGAGGTTCAGACTAGTTCTGTCAATGCTCCACTGAACAAACACAGTTAGTGAAACAACTTTGACAATATTTTATCTGCCTTTTGCAAGCAAAATATTTAGATTAATTTGACGTATTCCCATGCCCCAAATTATCCGACACTAACGCCGAATGTGGCATGCAGCTATTAACTGGGGATTGGAATAGCCATGCATTTGCCTTATATGTAGGTCTTTTATAAAAAGACATTGCATAAAATGCTGAGAGACTTGTCTAGGTCCTGCTGAAAAGGGGACCAGAGTACAGAGCAGGAATAATGAACGGACTCTTGTCAGCACAATGTACGAGGAACTTGTATTTTATGCTTTTTTTCAAAAGCCTCATGAAATAATTTTTATTTCACATGCGTTTGCTCTTAAAATAAATGGAAATGTCACTTTGGAGCAACAAAATGGAAAATGAAAGACTTCACTGTGAATATTACAGGGTATGTCTATACTATGGGCTAAGATCGAATTAAAATATGCAACTTCCGCTATGTTAACTGCATAGCTGAAGTCGAAGTTCCTTAAGTTGACTTCTGGAGCTAACCTCAGGGCAGGAAGTCAAAGGAAGAATACTCTTCCTTCGACTTCCCTTACTCTTCGTGGAAGCAGGACTACCAGCACTGACTGGAATGCCCCTCTCAGTTTGAATTAGCTCAGAGGCGTAGCAAGGGTGTTATGTGCCCAGGGGCAAAGGCAAAATTTGTACCCCGCCGCTCCCGCTGCCACCGCCTCGTGGCAGGCCCCTGAACCTGGTGCATGGCTGAGCCTGACCGTGAGAGGAGGAGGAGGGAGTTTGTACCATGTCTTCCCTCGCCTCCTCCAGTTTGGGGCTGGGCCCCCGCACACACTAACCCGCCCATGGAGATGAAAGAGGATTGGGCTGTGGGCAGAGAGGTGGGGAAGAGGCTCCAGCCAGTGGCAGCAGGAGGAGGAGGAGCAGGCGAGCTGAGGGATTACGGGGGAGCGGAAGGGGACTAAATTGGCGCCCCCTTAGCGTGGCGCCCGGGGGCAACTGCTCCTCCCCCCCGTGCCTCCTCACTATGCCACGGAATTAGCAGTCTTAACTAGACCCACTAATTTGAACCCTGGAAGATCGAAAGCAGCAACTTCAATCTTCTCCGTAGTGTAGACGTACCCACAGGGATAATGGTCTGTGTGGGGGGGGCAGCAAAACAAATGAACAAGCTTACACATCCAAGTATCTTACATCAGCATCAACATCCTTCTATTCAAATCCCTTTGAGGCAAACTGGGCTGCCAAGTTTGCTTGAATACATGTATTCAACATCAACTGTGTGTATTCAACTCACTAGTCATTTTCAATGACTTCTCTCAAAGCTTGTGAACAGAATGCCAATACCATTGCAAAAAAATCCATCAACCCCTATTCTGTCATTTGTCATATTGGGTACATCTAGACTACACCTTTCTGTCGACAGAGAGATGTCGATTAGGCACATTGAAATTGCAAATGAAGCGGGGATTTAAATATTTCGTGCTTCATTAGCATAAACATGGCCGCCTCTTTTTTTGAAACGGAGCTTTTTCGAAAAAAAAATGGCAGTCTAGACACGGATCTTTCGAAAATACAACACTTTTTCGAAAGATCCCTTATCCCTCATAAAATGAGGTTACAGGATCTTTCGAAAAAGGATTTTCGAAAGATCCGCATCTAGATTGCCATTTTTTTTTCGAAAAAGCTCTGTTTAAAAAAAAAGCAGTGGCCATGTTTATGCTAATGAAGCGTGAGATATTTAAATCCCCACTTCATTAGCAATTTTGACGTGCCTAATCTGTATCTCTCTGTCGACAGAGAGGTGTAGTCTAGACACAGCCATTGTCAAACACTGGTTAGATCTGAAGAAATTTGGGCTGACTGGCCAACATTTTGCATTATCAAAATTCACTGAGCACTGTACTTATCAAATGGTGTCAGACCAGTTCCACGAGCACAAAGACTAGATGTATCTAAGGGTAAGGCTACACTAGCTTGTTAGTTCGAGCTAGGTAGTCTAATGAGGGCAACCGGAGTTGCAAATGAAGCCCGGGATTTAAATACCCCGGGCTTCATTTGCATCTTCCCGGGCGCCGCCATTTTTAAATCCCCCTTAGTCCGAAATCCGTGCCCGCGGCTACAGGCGGCATGGACTAGGTAGTTCGAATTAAAGATCCTAATTCGAACTACCGTTACCCCTCCTGCAATGAGGGGTGACGGTAGTTCGAATTAGGATCTTTAATTCGAACTACCTAGTCCGTGCCACGTGTAGCCGCGGGCACGGAGTTCGGACTAAGGGGGATTTAAAAATGGCGGCGCCCGGGAAGATGCAAATGAAGCCCGGGGTATTTAAATCCCGGGCTTCATTTGCAACTCCGGTTGCCCTCATTAGACTACCTAGCTCGAACTAACGAGCTAGTGTAGCTTTATCCATGGAAAGTCAAAAACACAATCCATATTGCATTAGTGTCAATGGGAATTTTGCCACTGACTTTGCTGGAGCAGGATTGTATGCAACGTTAGGGGTTCTTTGACTGCTGTCCCTCAATAAGGTCTCAAACCTCATGTGACTGAAATCAATGATAAAATGTACACTGGAATTGCCGGACAGGATTCATGATCCATCTCGTCTAGTATTCTGTCTACTGCAACACATCTTTCAGGAGTTGTGAGAATTCCCACAGTAGGCAGATTTGAGATAACCTGGCCCACGTGAATGTCTCATCTTAATCCATATTAAAGATTGGTTTACATTCTAAAGCATCAGGTTTTTTAGTCTAATAGTATTTTTCTCCTTGTATTAATGACTGGGAGTAATGTCTGTCTATCTGTCTCTCTCTCTCTCTCACACACACATAGACAAGAAGAAAAAAAAAAGCTAGAAGCTGACAAGGAAGAAAAAGAGATAGATTGCTATTAGTTGTGTTTATTTCTGACTATTTCTGAGTATGGCACTCAGATATGGTGGTGACAGAAAACAGGATTTTGGTTCATTTTGAACTGCATGACATTTGCAGTCCCAGCCACAGCATTACACTAATGTAGCTTTGTGCAATTAATAGCCTTTTTATGTTGAAAAAAATCCCCATCTAGCCAAATTATTATTGCATTTTTACCTGTGCTGGACATAGGTAATGGATTCATATTTTCTATTATGATACTTTTCTTGCTGTCCTAATAGCAAATTTCTATTTCATTAACATATTTTTCTGCAGCCCAGAATTTGCTAATGCAGTTGAAAAAGTTCCAGGAGAAGCTTTTACTAACAGGAGCTTTTAGACTTTATCCATCAACCTAATTTTCACTAATATGTTAAGCCACTGGAAAGTCAATTAGATTTACATTTTACTTTATGCTCTGCATTACCACAAGAAGTCAAAGCCAATCACATGAGCATGAAGATAAAAAACATGCTGTTAATAGTATTGCAGGGAAGCTATGGGCCACAGTATGGCTATCCATCCCTGGGTGCCACCCCCATGGAAGTCTATGGCACCCAAGGCCATGTCTACACTATACGGTTGATCTTCCGGGGTTTGATTTAGTGGATCTAGTGAAGACCTGCTAAAATGAACTCAGAGGGTGCCCCATCAGTGTCGATATTCCTGCTCTTCATGAGGCACAAGAGAAGCCAACGGGAGCATTTGCTCCCATTGACCTCCTGCTGTGCGGACATCAATTTAAGATACATCAACCCTAGCTACATAATTAACATACCTGGAGTTACATATCTTAAGTTGACCTTCTACTGTAGACCAGGCCCAAGTGTGCATGTATGTGTCACCACCTGCAGGCAGAACAGAACCTGAGACCTAAGGAGCTTAGTTTAGGAGCCTCTACAACGTGAGCTACAAAACCAGCTGATGCTCAACTTAGTCTGTAGAGCTCACTTGTTCTTATCTCTTGCTGTAAGTGGTTTAAGTGCCACTACATGGGACAGTGAAGCACACCCACTAGGTGTGTGGGATACATATGCAAACCCAGAATATGACCCTATGGCTTTAATCCTACAAAAGCTAAGGCCAGGTCTATGCTACATACCTATTTCAGTAAAACTATGTCACTTGCGGGAGAGATGTAGTTATATCAACCTAACCTCCCTTTTAGACAGTGCTAAATTAGCAGGAGAGCTTCCCCCTTTGATATAACTACCGCCTCTCATGAAGGTGGATTAACGACATCGCAGGGAGACGTTCTTGCATTAGCGCTTTAGTGAAATGCTCCTTATTTGTACCGTACGTGAAGACAATCCCTGATCTTATTCACATTAGTTTAGTTGGGTGACTCCCATTCTTACAGTTAAGCAGGGTTGGGGCCTAAATCTGAATTTGGAGATGAGGTTTGGGATGGCTGAATGGATGCTGTGCGATCTTCTGAGCTTTCAAACAGGGCAGAGGTTTGCTCTGAATATGGATGCTTGCAATGGTATGTACTTGTATGAATTCTCATCACTCTGTAGGTAGAGCACTTGCAATCTGACTCAAATTCTCAAAGCCCTGTTAAAAGAAGAACAGATTTCCCTTTGCAACAAGAAACCCAGAGTTACAGCCTAGCCAGAACATTCTTTGGCTTTCTGCTCCTCCTGGCTGCAGAGGACACAAAGAATGGGTGCAGTACTCCATGTCCCAGGAAGCATTCACAGGGAGCCATTCACCATGGCTATGTTACAGCTGTAGGCCTTGGGAATGCCAGGGAAATCAATGGACTGAGACCGGGTGTAAGGTAGGGCAGAATTAGTCCCAAAGCATCCATGCCATGTTCCAGTGAAGCACTGCTTGGCATTGAAACTGATTGGCTAAAAAAGAAGAACTGCATTGAAGACCCTGGCAATGACCATTCTGCAGCTGATGTGGTGCCTTTCTGTAGAACATTTTGCTCTCCTGCCTCCCACACCGAGTCCTCCTGTTACATTATTCTCAGCACATGGAGAATGAGGGCTCTGGTGCACTAGGCTTTTCAAATAAATCAAAGGAAGCACACTGAGATGATTAAAATGGGCTAGATTCATCAAAGGCGCTACAGAGAAAACACATTTTCAAAAAAGAAATCAGTGAATACATAGCACTTCCTCTTCATTAGGGATTTCAATTAAAGTCTGGCATTCATGGTTTATATTGAAGTCTGCACTATATGTGTAGTAAGTCAGAGCACAAGGCTAGATGAATAGTATCCATCAAACAATGTATCTGAACATTAACTATTCAATCAGTAATTGCTTATACATGCCAATGAGTGCAATAGTGGGTCTAATAATCTCCTTCTAATCAGACATTCAACAAAGTGTTATTTGTCCAACATAGTGTTGGATGGACAATTTTGTCCAGCGTTTGACACAATAATTTATAATCCGCAGAGGGCTGTGATATTCAAGTCTAATCCATGCAGGGATAGCTGGGTTGGGCTTTGTTGTCTGCTATGTGCATCTGCTCAGACTAAATGACCATTTGGTTCCTCTGTTATTATTACTATTACTTCTAGTACTGTAGCTCCCCAGAATTCCAGTCACTTACTGTTGTGTTAGGCACTGTACAAACAACAAAAAAGACAGTTCCTGTTCCATGGAGTTTACAAACCAAACATAAGACAAACAACCACAGGTGGATACTGGCAGACCATTGGGGGAGTACAAGGAACCACTGAGTCAACATTGATCAGGATTGAAGTCAACACATCAATAGCATTTTGGCCTAACAATCTATGGCCATCTCTGATCCTTATGAAGTGTCACTTTTTCAAAATCACAGAAAAATCTTTCATCAGCTCTATAACTATTGTTACTTACTAGTATCACGGTATCATAGAATCATAGAACTGGAAGGGACCTCAAGAGATCATCAAGTCCAGTCCCCTGCCCTCACGGCAGGACCAAACACCATCTACATCATCCCTGATAGATATCTAGATAGATAGATCAGTACCCTGGCTGGCAGAGCTGCATGCTACCCGGCATGTCTCCAGGTGGCAGATAGGGGGAGGCCTCTTTTCAGAGGTTTGCTGCAAAATAAGTGTGCTTTGTCAGTGCAAATATGCAGCCGCGGACCAGCAATGGCAACATTACCAAGCTGTGATGGGACATTGGGTGGTATCCAATGCTCTGACTAAAAGTCACAAGTGCCCGATGACGATGTTGTGACATGGTGAGTGCAGCCCACCATCAAATAAGGCTGCCCTACCCCCTCACTCTGCTGGTTGAGGGTCTGGGATACTTGGGTCCTTCGATTACTTTGGATAATCCGATTGGCGTATGAACCATGATTGGTCACCAGCATCCAAGGGATAGTGACTCCTTATGTCACCCCAGGGAAAAGAACCCTGACAGAAAATTCCCCACTGCCTGGTGGGTAGGTTCGGGAGAACCAAAGGCTATGGAAGTAAACCCAGACAGGGAACTCGGAGTGGAGACCCTAAGGCGGTTAACAGTGAGGTTTCATCCAATCTGCTTTTCCGACATCTCCTGCAGTCACCTCAGTTCCTAACGTACTGGCTTTTGTCTTTCCTTTGGATCTAACTGGGGTGACTGAGAGGGGGATAGTGCTGCTTGGGCAACGCACTTTCCTCAAACACTAGCCCAGGCAATGCAGCGCACAGAAGGAGACACTTACACACACACAGGTATGCACAGCTACTACAGTTGATACAATAAACCAACTTGCCTCCGGCTTGGTAGCTGGAATGTGCGGACAATGTGTCCTGGACTTGAACCTGATCATGATCTTACAAACACGGATTCAATACATAAAACAGCAGTCATAGACCAACAGTTACATAAACTGAATGTTGACATTGCTGCTCTTCAGGAGATCAGACTGGCAGATGTTGGTTTAGTAAAAGAAACCAACTATACCTTCTTCTGGAAGGGTTTGAGATCGGAGAAATGCCATCTTTACGGAGTTGGCTTTGCTGTTCGAAACAATCTGATTAATTTTATCAATACACCCATAGCTGAATCAGAATGTGTTATATCCCTAAAGCTCAGCACCAAGTCAGGATATGTTAACATCACAAGTACTTATGCACCCACACTAATGTCGTGCACTGAAGACAAGGACCGCTTATATAGTAATCTTCAGAAAGTTGTTGATTCCTGTTCATCCGGTGAACAACTGTACATCCTTGGTGATTTTAATGCAAGAGTGGGACGCGATCACCTGTCCTGGCCCATTTGCCTAGGTCATCACGGCATTGGGAAAATGAATGAAAGTGGTCAAAGGCTTCTTGAATTCAGTTCTCAGAATCATCTCTCCATTGCTAATACTTTTTTCAACTTAAAAGACTGCCACAAGGTCTCATGGTGCCACCCTAGATCCGGTCACTGGTATCAACTCGACCTTGTACTGGTCTGCAGAAAACATCTCAACTCCGTTAAATTTACACGCACATATCACGGTGCAGATTGTGACACTGACCATCATTGATTATCAGTAGAGCGAAAATTGCTCCAAAGAAACTCTAAACGTCAAAGGATTGCAGAAAACCAAAGGTTAACACCCTCAGTACTAGAGATGCACTGAAATGCTCTGTCTTTGCAGAAGGATTCACTCACAAAATGGAAGACAAACCTGTCCAGCAGTATGTTGACGAAACATGGTCCATGCTGAGTGCTGCAATATATGAATGTGCCACATCTGCCTTTGGAACACAGAAATTTTCCAACAAAGACTGGATTGATGAAAACATTGACATTCTTAGGCCTCTTCTTGAAGAAAAAAAAAACAAGGCTTTTCTGAACAACATAAAGAATCTATCGCAAAGTTCAAGAGATCAACTCTGCTATACAAGATCTTTTCTTCAGAGAGAATCCAGGCAGTGTACAAACAAGTATTGGTCCGATCTACATTCTGGAATTCAAAAAGCATTTGATATGGGTGACCTGAAAACCATGTGTGATGGACTGAAGAAAGCACTTGGACCAAATGTTACCAAAGTTGCTCCATTGAAACATATGAATGGACAGGTGATCACAGATAAAAGCCAACAAATGTCCTGATGGGTGGAACACTACTCAAGTCTTTATTCCCATGAGCATGCAATACATCCTGAACTGGATAACCTCATTCCAACTCTTCCAAAAATATTAGAGCTAGATACAGAGCCTACGGTGGAAGAGCTTTTCCAAGTACTTGATGCTCTCTCCAGTGGAAAAGCACCAGGTAACGATGGGATTCCAGCTGAAGTCCCCAAAGGCTAACAAGGCTGTTCTCATCCCCTTCCTCTGTGACTTATAAAACGTTGGTGAGCGGGAGAGGTCTCTCATGATGAGGGACGCAAACATCATTACTCTCTATAAAAACAAAGGCCATAAGGGGGACTGTAACAACTACAGAGGCATCTCTTTGCTAAGCATTACAGATAAAGCATTTGCCCGTGTTATTTTTAATCGCCTGCAAAAACTCACAGATCGAGTCTATCCAGAAACACAGTGTGGCTTCTGAGCTGGCAGGTCAACCATGGACATGATTTTTTCTCTTCGACAAGGACAAGAAAAATGTAGACAGCAAGGAAAGCCGCTGTTTACAGTATTTGTGGACTTAGCAAAGGCGTTCGATACAGTCAGTAGATCAGGACTGTACAAAGTGTTAACTAAGATTGGCTGTCCACCAACCCTATTGAAGCTCATGATATCTTTTCATGAAGATATGAAAGCAATAGTATACTATGATAGATCTACATCTGAACCCTTTGTGGTGAAGAGTAGAGTCAAACAGGGATGTGTCCTTGCTCCTACCCTCTTTGGTATATTCTTCTCAGTCCTATTAAATTGTGCATTTCTAAACCTACACAGTGATGTATTTCTCCGCACAAGGTTAGATGGTTCTCTTTACAACCTAACATGACTCAAGGCTAAAACTAAAGTCAAGAAAGTCCTCATTAGAGAACTCCTATTCACAAATGATGCAGTGCTTGTCGCACATAATGAAGACACACTACAGGCACTCATGGATTCTCTGTCCAGAGTTAGTAAACTGTTCTCTCTCGACATAAGTGTGAAGAAAACTGTTGTGTTTGCTCAAGGTGTATCTCAGCCACCCAAGATCACTCTGAATGACAGTCCATTAGAGGTGGTTCAACAATTCTGTTACCTTGGGTCTACTGTCACCACAAATCTCTCCATGGACAAAGAACTGAACATCAGAATTGGGAAGGCAGACACAACATTTGGCAGACTTACAAAATGAGCATGGAACAATCCCAAACTGACATTGAAAACAAAGATACTGATATACCAAACGTGTGTATTAAGTGTCTTCCTTTATGGCTCTGAGACCTGGACTACCTACTCGTGCCAAGAGAAAAAATTGAGCAGTTTCCACCTTCGCTGCCTCTGCAGAATCATGAATATTAAGTGGCAAGATAAAGTTTCAAATGTAGATGTCCTATCAAGAGCTGGCATACCCAGTCTCATAGCGATCTTTAACAACAGAAGACTCTGGTGGCTTGGCCATGTGAGGAGAATGAGTGATAAATGCCTTCCCAAAGAAATCCTCTTTGGTGAACTAACAAGTGGAGCAACGGCAAGAGGAAGGCCAAAGTTAAGATTCAAGGATATATGTAAAAACACTATGAAAAGGTTTAACATCAGTCCAAGCTCTTGGGAATCTATGTCATCAGATCGCAACACCCTGGCGATAATTATTACAACAGGGCACGTCATTTTTCGATAGGACCTGTGCAAGTCATGCAAAAGAACTCTACCTCAGAAGGAAAAATTCTCAGACTCATGAAATCGGAAGTAGACTGGCCTGTAGCTATTGTAATCGACTGTGCAAATCCAATATTGGACACATAAGCCAAGAAAGAAGTTGCAGATCGAGGCACAACTCATAGATTGTCACTGCCGCTGCTTACCACCGTCTCTCGAGACTAATGGACATATATAGATAAGTACCACCTAGAGGCCCTACAACCACTCCAGCTTCTGACTGTGCCAAGAGCTGTACAAACACATTGTAAGAGATAACACTTCAAGGCAAAGACTTATAGTCTAAATGGACAAGACAGAAAAAGGAAGCATTGCTTGTCATCATTTTATTGACTTGCTCAAGGTACCTGGCAGTGTACAGCAGAGATGGGAAATGTACCCAGACCTCTTGAGACTTAGACTTGAGACTTTCGAAATAACTAGCACTATTGCAAAATAACTTAGTCCATGTCTACACAGTAGCCAGTTATTTTGAAAGTGTGTCAAAATACTGTCAAAACTGGAGGACTTCTTACTCCAACTCCTGTAACTCTCATTGTACAAAGAGTAAGGGAAGTTGGAGGAAGAGTGCTCTATTTCAAAATAAGTGTTCTGTAGATGCTCCCTATTTTGAAATAAGATACGCAATTAACGTAGGTCAATTTGCATAGCTTATTTCGACTTAAGCCCTGCAGTGTAGATGCACCCTTAGTATTAATCCCAGGACCATCCTTCCTCTATGTTGTTTATTAATATAATAGAGTTTTGACAAAAGAAAAATTTCATTTACCTAATGAAGTTAGACAATCATAACTACCCCACTGATGTATGTGAATCTTTATTCTCAGGTAACTTCTAATTGCCCCTCTAGTTGAATGGAATGGAAGTGTTAAAGCTAAGGCCAAGAAATAGTATATAATAAGTTAAGCCTTAGTACATTCTTTTACATTGTCTTCTACCAATCCACTATCTCCCTCTGTCCCCATCTCAGTGTTGGCTGGTGTGTGGATTGACTTACCTCAAGTATATAATTATCTTGGGATAACTTCTATTTATTCATAGTTCAATGGTGCAGCTGGAGAGAACAGAGGCATTCAGGGCTCATGTTATTCCAAAGGACCTTAATAACCCATTTTTCTTTTTTCCATTCTCTCTCATTAAGTGCCTGTTGCAGGGTCAACCCACAAAAGGTAACCCTCAAATGGATAGGACCCTGATTCCATAGGGTATGTCTACACTACACGCTTATTTCAAATAAGCTATTTCGGAATAATAACTCCCTAAATAACTATTTTGAAGTAGGCATTCTTCCTTGTGAAACAAGGGTTTATTATTCAGAAATAAGAAGCCTGTGATTTCGAAATAATTTCAAAATAACGGGCTTGCTGTATGGACGCTCACCTTAATATTTTGAAATAAAGCTGTAGTGTGGATGTGCCCTTAAAGGGTGCAGGATCAAGAAGATTGAGAGAGAGAGAGAAAGGGGCAGAAGAATAACATCTAGATGATCTCTATTGTGTTCTCCACCAAGGTAGGCTGTGAGCTCCTTGGAGAGGGACCATATCTTCCTCTGCATCTTGCACAGCACGGATCACATTGCTAACACTTAATATATAGCTAATGAATAACAGCACTAGCTGTCTTGATTGGCTCTGCAGCTTCTGCTACAAGATGCTGTTTTCCTCCCCCATCTAATGCTGCATGATCTCATGTACTACACAAGCTGTTCAGCCAGCCTGGGAAGCTGCATCAGGGTACAGCAGTCCAGTTAGACAGGAGCTTTTCTGGGCTTCTATTCTTGAGCTTTTCCCACTGCTAAGGTCACCTTCTTGTGCACTGCCCAAACCCCTCTCCTTGCTGTGCCTATTGCCATTAGTCCATCCCCTACTCCAGATACCGATCCCTTGTTATCTCATTTACAGTTTCTATACAAAGCAGCAGCTTAGCAAGGTTACAGGGGGCATTGGTTTAAAACAGAGCTCTTTCTGCCTGGAGCTCTCCAAGGCCAGACACTATTCAGTGGCAGGGACAATTTGCTTGAGAACCTGGTAGCACATGACAATTGTCTTTTATCCTCAGGGTACTGCGTGAGATGAGATCACCTTTCACATGCTGGCTTATTGATGAAGCCGTGAGAAGAGCCAGGAGCATGTTACACTTTGTGTTTGATCGGTGGAAGCAGTGACCTCATACACTCCCTTGCCGGGGCTATGGGGAAGATCAGCAAAATGTTCTTGTCGTCTAACAGCATCTGCCAAGGCTGGACCAAGAGCATTGTATGGACATTGGGATAGTCTTTACTTAGAAACAGAGGTCACCCTTCTTTGCTGTGCATTTTCCCTTTCCAGCATTGCAAACTGCACTGCCTGCCGTGGCGAGATCGGGATCATGCTGAATTTCAATCCCTCTTGCTTGTTTAGATGAGCTGGGAGAATTATGGCCTCTATCTAGGAACTTATTGGTGATGAAAGCCCACCAGAGAGAAGTGTTCCCCGCTTAATAGCAACTGCTGATGTCCTCCTGCAAGAATGCAGGAGCCTGGCTTCTCTCAAAGAAACAGTTCGCAGGTCCCTGATCAGAAAGGCTTCAGGAATCTCAGACAGACAAGGCGAGTGAGATAATCTTACTTATTGGACCAACTTCTGTTGGTGGAAGAAACCAGCTTTTGAGTTTACATGGAAACTCTGGAATCTCACAGAGTATGTCTACACAACAGGGCTAAAGCCAAAATAAGCTATGCAACTTGAGCTACGTCAATTGCGTAGCTTAAGTGGAAATAGCTTTCGGTGCTGTCTACACAGCAGGAAGTCCGAGTTAGAGCACTCTTCCTCCGACTTTCCTTACTCCTTGTAAAATGAGGGATACAGGAGTTGGAGTAAGAAGTTCTCCAGCTTGACATTATTTCGACATTATATCAAAATAACTGCTTGTAGTATAGATGCAGACGATGTTATTTCAGAATAACATCATTTATTCCAAAATAACACTGCTGTGTAGACCTACCCACAGTTTGCATTGACCAAATATATATTTTAATACCTACACATGGCCAGGAATTTGTAAGCTTCTTTCTCAGGTAAGGCTAGTGTGACTGGGAACATTCACCTCTCCTGTTGGTCATGTGCAAACCTGCACTCATTCTCTCTGTGTCCTTCTCTCTCTCTCTTCCCTCCCCCACTGGTGCCCCCTGTGGTCTGTTAACATATTAAGTGTCCAACCCTCTGGCTGACAGTCTCCATGCATGAGAAAACAAGCCTCTTGTGGAGTAACAAAAGTCCAATGGGACGTATCACTGTGCCCTGGTTGGTATATGCAGTCCTGTCTCTGGGCTCAGTCCTCTACCCCCTCTGGGTAGCTTTACGTCCACATCTGCCTGGTACAGAGCATTACTGCCAGGGCTTTCTCCCAGAGACTCTTTAAGTCCTGTCCCTCTAAACTTGGTCTTCTAAACAAGCTTTCTTTCCCTTTTTGGGGTTTAGATTCCCTGGCAGAGGCAAGAGAGTAGACGGTGTCCTCCCTATATTCTGGAACCCAACCCAGGGACCATCCAAATAGCAGCCATATGCTGCTTCTGTTAACTCCATCACTGCTGCTATTTCCTGGGCCACTTCCCACATATTCCCTTCCTCTTCATCCTCCCCTCAGAGTGCTTGGTCTGTTCTCTGCTTGGGCAAGGTCTCTTCCAGGCCTCCTCATCTGGAAAGTTTCACAGCTTCCTAGTCCTTCCATTTTCAACCTTCTGGTCTCAGTCAGCAACTGAACTTCTCAACTCCTGCAGCTCCTTTTAATTGAGCTTGCTGAGTTCTGATAGGCTGCTTCCATGAAGCTCCTCTAGGCAGGCCTGGAGGACCCAATTCGCTGTTCCTTTTCTAGGGGAAGAGTGTGGCAGGACTGTGAGGCCTCCAGAAGGTGGCATCAAAGGGCCTGGTACAGCCCATCCCATGTGGCTTTTCAGCATTTGATCAATGCTAGACAGGATTACTAAATGGCATTCCACCTGGGATTACTTTTGAAAGACACCCAAAAGTTTCAGTAACAGGCAACAACTTATTTTTACTCTGGACTCTGCTTCTAAGTGTCATGCAAGATACTGATGTCAACTCAGTATGAAGTCCTATGTAACCTACATTCTGAATAGCTAAAGAAGCTGCCTCTTTCCCTATTTAATCTGATGCTAGTTTTGTTCAGCTGGAGTATTTGCTAGTAGTCTGTATATTTGAAATCTAGCAGACTGGGCCCCTCTTTTCCTTCACTGGACAGTACTTTTTTCTAGAGTTTGCTTCCCTTGTCAGTTTCCCCCACAGGTGTCTGAAAAATTCACCAAGAAAGAAAGTTGGACTGAAAAGTCAGACCCCTGACTGCCTGATTCTTTAGCCACACTTATTTGCCAGCAGTGCACGACTGCTGCAGTGCTGACAATCATTTCGGCTAGGAACAGAGAAAACTTGCTTCTCCAGGCTCAGAAGAAAAGCATATACTGTCTCTATCAATATCCATACAATGAGATTCCAGGATTGTCAACAGTCCACATCGCCTGGAAGCCTAGAATGTTTCTCGAGTCAGCGGAATTCAGCTACAAACATTTTGTTTAGAATATCACCAGGTTTAATCACCACTGAGATCTGTGGTTTGTTACCGTGCAAGTGTTGCATTTTCTGCCCTTTTGACTGTATGCATTAGACTGTGAATCACCAAGGAATATATAATGCCAAAGTCCTAGAACACTGGAATCTAATGACACGTCTACACTACCGCAGGGATCGACACTCTGAAATTGATCCACCGGCGGTCAATTTAATGCGTCTAGTGAAGACCTGCTAAATCAACCACAGATCTTTCTCCGGTCGACCCTGTTACTCTTACCCCACAGAGAAGAGTAAGAGAAGTCAATCAGAGAGTTTCTCCCATCAACCTCCATGGTTTAGACCCAGTGGTAACTCAACCTTAGGTACGTCAACTCCAACCACATTATTGACATAGCTGGCGTTTCACATTTTAGCTTGACCTTCTGCGACATTATAGATGTTGCCTCAGAGGTAATTGAGACCATCACCACTTTACTTCTACAGCTAATTTACATGCAGTAGTTTCATTGGTTGCATGCAGGAGAATGCACATATGGGGGACTACGTGGCCCAGCTGCCATGGCCTTGTGATACGACAGATGTTCATCATCTAGTAGCGCAATAATAAGGCAGCCAAAGTAAGAGATTCTGTAGTGGGCAAATAATCTGAGCAACTTTCGTCTTGGGCAAGACAAAGAATTTTAAGATCTATCTATTCACCACAGATATGTCACAGTAATATCTGAAAAAAACTAGTGGTTTTATTGGGCTCTTTTCCATACATGAGTTGTCTTGAGGAAAGATACCGACATATAAGGTATAGACAGGCCCATCTCTCTGACACACACACCTTCTGTTTACAGTGTTTCTCTCTCCATCTTTGGTTTTGTCAAAGGAATGAAATATTTCAACATGAAGAAGACCACAGAAGGTTTCCTGAATCCAACAGATTTAGTTGCCACAGCTAACCCCAGTGCCTGAGAAGCAGCAATGCCTGTTGTCATGGCAATGCAGCAAACACGGGAACAATATGTCACCTGATTTTCTTATGGAAGAATACTCCACTGGTATTAACAGGAATATTTCCATTGGTTTTAATAGAAAATTATTCACACTCAGCAGTGGGAGGGCAGAGTCTCAATGGTTAATCACTCGCCAAAATAGTAAACCCTGGACAGGACACCGGGAAGACAAACTTGGGGTTACATGGGATGGTGGAAGAAGAGAAAGCCTCAAGCAGATCACCCATACTTCTTTCCTCAACCAATTCATGGGGTGGAATTGGCCTTCCCTGATGAAAAGTCTTAAAGAATTTAATAGTGAATGAAATTGTTCCCAAGTAGTATTTTAGCCATATAATATAATTAGTTTTATCCCAGCCATGGAACCCTGTATGATGGTTCAAAACATCAATGAAAGAGACCTCATTTGCCATTAAATTCCATAGTATTTTAGAATAATTGTTATAGAACTCTGACTTCTAATTAGAAAGTTTCATGTGGGTGGTATACACACACTAAATATATACCATTTTCTGTTTTCATGTAAAAGAAATAAATACATATCATAATCATGCTCTTTTTAATTCAGTGAATAGCTTCCTAAGATGAGCCCTTGCAGGGGAGAATTCATTCTGTCTAGAGAGGAACCAGCAAGAACCAGCCGTATCTATCTTTTGGGTTATGAATGAAGGTCATTTCACGACGTCAAGCAGATGGCAATCCCTGAATGCTGCATTCTGTCATCTGTATTAGTTTTTACTCATGCTCTGATCTGCTAATCTGGACTGATGGCATTAATCACCCTAAAATCTTTCAGTCATGCCAAACAGAATTGTAGGTGCTTTCTGGACTTAAATACACTTCTTTACACTGTGTGGAAAAACAAACAAACAAACTAGGGATGTAATAGGATAACCATTTACACGGTTAACCAAAAAGTCTGGTCTTATAGGCTACCATGAATGGTTACATGCAGGCTCCCACTTGGCTCCCAGGGAGCCGGCTGCCACCCCATGCTCCTGGCTCAGTCTGGGCATTGGAAGCCAAGGGGACTAAATGGGGATTTACATGACACTGCTTCTCAACCCTTCTGGTGAAGGTTGAGAGCTCAACCAGAGAAAGCCCCATCTGTGGAATGCAACATGTGACAAACATGTTCATGCAGAACATGTAAAATATTGCTGGGGTACATAGTTCCATCTGTAAGTGTGGTTCAGAAACTGTTTATTTCTGCTGCAGAGAGAACACCAAATATGGGTGGAATGTCAATAAATGTAGGCCTGACATCCCTCGTGGTGGGACAGTTGGTAGGTTTGGTGGCGAGGCATGTTGAGTAAAGAGAAATCTCACTTGTGCTGTGGGACGATACTCTCTGCATTGCCAAACCAGCAAGATCCATGAGCATTGCAGTGGCATAAACAAACGAAGAAGAAGAAAAAAAAGAAAAGATATTCTATGTTGCCAAGCTTCAACTCAAGGCTATTTAAAGAATGTGATTACCAACCTCTCCAAGGTAGGGACTTCTAATGGAACATCATCCAACAAGCCCTCTATTGAAAGCCAGGCTGCTATAATTATATGAGAAGGAAATGATAAATCAGCTGCCAGGTGGTGCACAATAAGCCTCATAAAAGCATTCTGCCTTGAGTGTATGAGCACCCATGCTGATTATACTGGGAAAACTTTTGGTTGAATGTACCTGCTGCTCTGGAGATGGCCTGAATTAGTTTGGCTATTGGATCGAGTGAGTGGCTCTGTGTGTGTGATTGATGCAGATGGGTATCTGTGTCTCACACTGGTCAGAAATCCATGGAGAGGGCAAGAATTTGCTTGCCTGTGCTATCTGTGAACTCCAGAAAATACTGGCATGTTGTTTTGCTATCATCACTAGTTTTTGATGATTTACTAAGTCCCTGTGGGTATGTCTACACTACAAAGTTAATTCGAACTAACAGCCGTTAGTTCGAATTAACTTTCATAGGCGCTACACATGCAAACCTCTAGTTCGAACTTAATTCGAACTAGCGGAGCGCTTAATTCGAACTAGGTAAACCTCATTCTACGAGGACTAATGCTTAGTTCGAAGTAAGTAGTTCGAATTAAGGGCTGTGTAGCCACTTAATTCGAACTAGTTGGAGGCTAGCTCTTCCCAGCTTGCCTTGGTGGCCACTCTGGGCCAAGCCAGGGAAACTCTTCTGCCCCCCTCCCGGCCCCGGAGCCCTTAAAGGGGCACGGTCAGGCTACAGTGCCCGTGCCAGGTGCAAGCCTGCCAGCACCCAGCCAGCAGACCCTGCACCTGGCACGGCATGAGCCAGCCACCCGCTGCCACCCAGCCCTCCCCCTCTTCCCAGGACCAGGCTGGTGGCTCCCAGGAGCCTGCCCGGGGCCGCAAGAGGCGGGCGCCCGCCTGGTCTACTGTGGAGATCGTGGACCTCATCGAGGTTTGTGGGGAGACCTCCAATGTCCACGACCTCCGCACTAGGCACAGGAATGAGGCCGTCTAGGGCAGGATAGCTGCCAGCCTGGCCACCAAAGGCCACATGCGAACCCAGGAGCAGGGTTGCATGAAAATCAAGTTGGTCCAGTGAGACCCCCGACCCTGAGCCCTGAGCTTAGAACATAAGAACAGCCGTACTGGGTCAGACCAAAGGTCCATCTAGCCCAGTACCTGTCTGCTGACAGCGGCCAACACCAGGTACCCCGGAGGGGATGGACCGAAGACAATGACCAAGCCATTTGTCTCGTGCCATCCATCTCCAGCCTTCCATAAACAGAGGCCAGGGACACCATTCCTACCCCCCGGCTAATAGCACTCCATGGACCCAACCTCCATGACTTTATCTAACTTCTCTTTAAACTCTGTGAAGAAGAACTTTCTTTTATTAGTTTGAAGCCTCCTACCCATTCATTTCATTTGGTGTCCTTATATTATGGGAACTAATGAAGAATGTTTCTTTATGCACCCTCTCCACACCACTCATGATTTTATAGACCTCTATCATATCCCCCCTCAGTCTCCTCTTTTCTAAGCTGAAAAGTCCCAGTCTCTTTAGCCTCTCTTCATATGCGACCTATTCCAAACCCCTAATCATTTTAGTTGCCCTTTTCTGAACCCTTTCCAAGGCCAAAATATCTTTTTTGAGGTGAGGAGACCACATCGCTACACAATACTGAAGATATGACGTACCATAGTTTTATACTTCCCCTCCTCCTTCTTCCCCTGGCTTCCCCCTTCCAGCTCCCTCCTCCCAGGTTTCCACCTCCCCTCTCCCACCCTCTCTCTTCCCCTCTCCCACCTCCTTTTCCCAATCTCCCCAGAGGTTAATCCCCCCACCCCCAGTTTTGTTCAATAAAGAGAGTTTCTATTTTTGAACACGTGTCCTTTATTTTTTACATCAGGAAGGGGGGCTAGGGAGGGGTAAGTGGAAGGAGGTGAGGGAGAAATGGGGCACGAGCCCCTGATGGAGAGGACTGGGGTGGCTCTGCGGGCTCCTCAGGGTGAAAACTCTCCTGCAGGGCCTCCTGGATCCTGACAGCCCCCCGATTGACACCCCCGGATGGCAGCCTGTGGCAAGTGCATCTGGGCTGATGGCCGAGTGCTGTGATATGCTGAGTGTGGGCACTCAGGGCACTCCAAGACAGGACTGCTTTGCTGTCCCTCATCGAGGTAGACAAGCAAGCGGGGAACCCTGAGAACTGTCTGTCTGGGGTGGGAGTCGGGTCCCTTTAAGCACAACCCTCGGCTAGCCTGAGGCAGCAGCTCCACGCTCTAAGTCCTAACCTGATGTCCTGCCGGCACTGGTTCTGGCCAACCTTAGCTTCGGTTCAGGGTCCACTCAATGTGGACATGCTAGTTCGAATTAGCAAAACGCTAATTCGAATTAGTTTTTAGGTCTAGATGCACTAGTTCGAATTAGCTTATTTCGAATTAACTAATTCGAATTAAGTTAGTTCGAATTAGTGCTGTAGTGTAGACATACCCTATCTGAGTCACTACAGAAGCAATGCCTCAGCATATTAAGGCTGCTGCAGCTGGTCTTATATGTTATGGGACATTAAAAACAAGGTATTTGTGATGACATTTAGTCATATCATATCCTACATAGCAATTTCACAAGAATAAATGTGCTTCCTTCAATGTCCCGGTGAACAGTGTAATGGGGATTTTTTGCACACACATGTATTAGTGCATAAATTCCTCATTTGCTCAAATGTACAAAGATTCTTCTGTACAGTCTTTGCCAAAACAAATGTGGACTTTGCTATAGAAGAATGTACTTGAAAAAATTTCATGGTAAGTTTAGAGATCAGGATTGAGTTTTGTTAGTATCCCTCTCGATGGGAGCTGCCATTTAACTGATGAGTTGTTGGGTTGGGATTGGCACCGCGAGGAATTGCACAAAATTTAACAGCTGCAAAAGGGTGGCTAATGGATTATTATTAAAAAACAAAATTTGCCAAACAAATTTGAAAGTCTCTCTCTTACATGAGCTTCAGGGGGTAGCTGAGTTAGTCTGTTACAGAGAAAACAACAAATGGTCTGGTAGTACTTTGTACGATCTACATGTTTCGTTAGTCTATAATAGTGGTCCCCAATGTGGCGCCTGTGGGCACCATGGCACCCGCCAGGGCATTTATGTGCGCCCGCCGAGTCACCAGGGCCAGCCCAAACCATTCTTGTGCCCCGGGCCCCAGGTGCGCGGTGCATGCGTGGCCCCTGCCCCCAGGCGTCCAGCAGCCCCAAAAGGTTGGGGACCACTGGTCTATAAAGTGCTACCAGACAATTTGTTGTTTTCTCTCTTACATGTATTCCTCCAGGAAGCTCACTTCCCATGTCTTAATGTCCCAAATCAGGCTCAGTAGTTTAAGAATTAATTTTAACTTGCTCAAGTCCTGAAGATTTTACTCAGGAAAAATGCCCATTGATTTCATGGGGAGTTTTGCATGCGGATGGAGTGATGGTTTGACTGGGATAATTAGGCAGAACCCTGCATTGAAAATCATGTACAGCTGTACTGTCCCAGAGGGAATGCCCAGAGCTATTAACCTCCTAAATATCTCAGGCTGCATACTCACTACTACTGCTACCCTAGATTCATCTACTGCCCAGCCCGCCAGCTACATGACAGATGTGTAGCCTATAGGGCTAACCTGCTTGTTTGCCTATAGATCTAGCTATATATTTTCTTATGACTTAATTAATTGTTTTGTTACAGAAGGTTTATAGGTTTATATTAAAGTAATGTGGCTGTAACACAAGAGACCTATAGGCTGTATTCTAAGGCAAAGTTAGTGTTTTCTGTCTGGGACCTTTCACCCAGAGAGCAAAGATGACTTGCATATGTTCAAGACCTTTCACCTGAATAGCTGGTGATAAGATAGAGGGACTTTTCATGGGGACTTCCAAAAATACCCACAAATTTAACAAGCACAGCACAAGAAGACCAAAAAATAACACAGAAATAACATAGGTGAGAATGATGTAATATCATGAATATATATGTACCAGTCATCGATACGTACAGACATGTTACATGTGTCCATTTTATGGAGTAAGTGTACCCTAATAATATGTGGGTGCAAAAGTTAAAATTTGGACATAGAAGGAGGATCCAAACCCCTATGCTTAAAAAACAGGGTGCCCGGTGCTTTCTGCAATAAGAGAGAATAAGATAAGAAGAAGATAAGCTGCCACAGGAGAAGATAAGAAAGAAGAGCAGAAGGAGTTAGAATTAGTCTCTAAACTTTGTCTTTAAACTTGGTTTTTCTAATACTCTTCATTTATTCTAGATTTAAGTCAGTTAGTTAAATACATTAAGTTAGCTTCAATAAGCTCTTAGAATTAGCCTCTGCACCTCTTATTCAAGGACAAAGAAACCTGGACCCAAGGGGCATGGCATACCAAAGGCAAGGATCCTCCTTCGTCTCTTGTCACCAAGTTATCAAGAACAGGTGTGAATATATTAACCCGCACTTACAGAAATAATCCCATACGTACCTTAGACTAATAACACTGTATTTGTAACTCTGACATTTTACTGCTCTAATTGCTATTTGATTTTTATTCCATATATTTTAATAAGTTTTAAAATTATTTTGACTCAGTGTGAACATCTTGTCAGACCCCCGCAAAGGCCCTTGGTATAATCTGTGAAGCCTGATTCTGGGACAAGAAACTTGCTATCTTCTGATTAGTTCAGTTGGACAGCCCACAACCCATACTATCCAAATTAACAACATTTGCCAGCCTTACATCAGGCTGCAGATGGGTGGGGTGGTAGGACAATGGTCCTACCCATTTCCACCCCTTATAGGGAGCATAAATAGAGGCACCCTGCCCTCAGGTGAATAAAGGGCCCAGAATTTGTACTGACCTTTACATGGGCCACACAAGAGGGGAGGTTCCTTTCATCCTGCTTCCCCTCCCCACCATGAGGCCAACCAGAATCTGACCCTGAGTTTTGATGTCAGGACCTGGCTCTGTTTCTCTTTGAAATTGTATTAATAATACAAAGCCCTTACACCACCACCACAATTCCTGTTCACTTCAGTGGGAATCTAAGGGCGACACTTTCTATTTTGCGATTCGCCATACTGTAGTGATCCTGTGATGTTTTCCTACACACAGCCACTTCCACCCACCCCGAACCCAGCCTGACATATTGTTTACACACTATGTCTCAAGCAGCCCCAATCCACCTCGGAGCTTCTGATCCCCTTTAATAGCACCAATCACCTGGCCGTATGATGAGCATGACTGCAAGCAGCAAGAGGCTGCTGAATCTAGCAACCACATGGGACAAAAGAAGACAGGAGAAAGGGCACTTTACCATCCTCAGAGCTAATAATTCTGAACAAAGCAGGACACTTGACAAAGACGATTTCGCCCACGTTCGCCGACTTCCAGCATGTAATATTATCCCACATCCCAGGGCATCCTATAGAAGAGAAAGAGAGAAATTAGAGAAAGAGTTTGAAATCAAATCCAATTCTCTTGCATTTCACTGTAGTGCTTTATAGTCACCTCCCTCTCCCAGCCATTAACATACCATCCATTATTCTAAAGAAGTGTTGCCCTTTTATGTCGGCCAGGCCAGGTGGAATTATTTGGTATTGACTGCAATAGTTTTGTACCAGAGGCATCACTATGGTACTGGAACAGGGATAATGGAGCCAGATTTTCTGAGGGCAGAAACTGAACACAATTAAGCAGTGTCAATGGAGCTGCATCAATTTACTCCAACTGAGAACCTGGCCTTCTGCTCTAAGGTAGCTATCTGGGCACACAATGGGCCAAGTCCTGAGGCCTTTCATCAGTTTTTCTCTCAGACAAGCAAGTCTCTGGGATAAAAGCTGAGAGGTCATGAAACTACCAACACCCCCAGGAGGTCAGAAAACTCTCAGGATTCGGTCCAGTCACCGCAGCGGGAGTTTGTTTATGGACTACATGGAAAGCGAGGGTGGGCCCTTGCCATTGGAGTGTGCAGGGGATAGGAGAGCACTAAAGCCCAGATCCCCAGATGTATTTAGGCACCTAGTTTAGGGTTGCCTGTTGCCTGGTGTTTGACTGGAATGCCCAGTTGAAAAGGGACCCTGGTGGTCCAGTCAGCACCACTGATCGGCCCATCAAAAATTCAGTCAGTGGCGCAACACGGCTGGCAGGCTCTCGGCCTGCCTTGGCTCTGTGCGGCTCCCAGAAGCAGAAGCACTTCCCCCCTTCTGGCTCCTATGCATAGGGGCAGCCTGGGGGCTCCACACACTGCCCCTACCCTAACTGCCTGCTCTGTAGCTCCCATTGTCCAGAACACACAGGGCAAAGCTGCTTGGCTGCGCCTCCATGTAGGAGCTGGAGGGGGAATATTCTGCTGCTCCTGAGAACTGCTTGGGGCAGGCGCCACACGAAACTCCCTGCCTAAGCCCTAATCCCCCTCTGACCCTCCAAATCCTCGATCCCAGCCTGGAGCACCCTCCTACACCCCAAATTCTTCATCCCTAGTGCCAGCCCAGAATCTGCACCCCCCAGCCAGCATCCTCACACTCCGGCACCCCAGTCCTCTGACCGAGCCCCGTGAACACGAGCAAGTGAGTGAGGGTGGGGAGAATGAGCAACAGAGGCAGGGGGGATGGACTGAGTGGGGGAGGGGCCTCTGAATAGGGGCAGGCCTCGGAAGAGGGCTGTTCAGTTTTGTGCAAGTAGAAAGCTGGCAACCCTATCCTAGCTCCCACTGATTTCAAGGGATTTAGGAGCCTAAATACTGTTTTGATGGTCTAGGCCGAAGAGATTTTCCTCTCTGGATGGAAGGGCAAGGCACTGATCATGGGTGGAACAGTCCCCGGCTGAAACAGGGTTACCGCCTTTGAAACGGAAAAAAAAAACCCAGCCTCTCCCCCACACAAGACAAGCCCACCACAACCACAACCCAGAGTCACAAGAGAACTCTGCAACTTCTCCCCACTGTGACCAGCCACTTACAGAATCTCAAGAGATAACACACATAGATAAGATTGGTAACACCGCACGTCTCCCCATTCTCCCATGACTCCGTTATCACTTAAACTGCAGAAGTGGGAACGCTGCAGCACCTTTAGCTGGGCACAGAAACGTTTAATGTTTAATATCCCAATCTGTTGTGGCAATAATGCAAATCCTTAGACCCATGTTAAAACCCCTTGGCAGATTAAATAGCTTTCCTGGCAACTGACAAATCCATAAAAAAAACCCAAGATAGGCCAGTCAAATATTGGCGAGGTGGTAAACCTGAGAATAGTCCATATTCCTCCTCTCCTGCTTCCCATGGAGGCCATAATGATTCATAAATATTAAGGCCAGAAGGGACCATTACATTCATCTAGTCCAACCTCCTGCATAGCATAACCAAAGAACCTCCCCCCGATAATTCCTGCATGAAGCACATTCTGGTGTAGGTAGATATCTTTTAGTGACAGAGAATCTACCCCCTCCCTGGGTAAGGTGTTGCACTGTTAGAAACAGAAATCTTATTCCCAGACTGAGTTTGTCTAGTTTCAACTTCCAACCACTCAATGGATCTTATTTTACCTTCATTTGCTAGACAAAAAGATTACCCCCAAGGACCTAGTCTACGCTACAGCGGAAGGTCAAATTAAGATATGCAACTCCAACTATGACATTATGTAGCGGGAGACAACATATCTTAAATTGAGTTTGTGTGCTGTCCACACAGAGAGAGGTTGATGGGACCAAACGCTCCCATCGGCTTCCCTTACTTCACGTGAGGAGCAAGAGTACTGGTGTCGATGGGGGCGCCCTCTGAGTTTGACTTAGCGGGTCTTCACTGGACCTGCTAATTGAACCCCAGAAGATCAACCACGACAGTGCTGATCTTCCACATAGTGAAGATGTGACCAATCAGCAATCTCCCAATGCAGGGCTGCATCTACACTGGCATGATTTTGCGCAAATACTTTTAACGGAAGAGTTTTTCCATTAAAAGTATTTGCGCAAGACAGCGTCTATACTGGCGTGTGCTTTTGCGCAAAAGCTTCTGTGCCAGTGTAGACGCTCTCTTGCGCAAGAAAGCTCCAATGGCCATTTTAGCCATCAGACTTTCTTGTGCAAGAAATTGATGTTACCTGTCTACACTGGCCTCTTGCGCAAGAACACTTGCGCAAGAGGACTTATCCCTGAGCGGGAGTGTCAGAGTATTTGCGCAAGAAGCACTGATTTTGTACATTACAACGTCAGTGTTCTTGCGCAAATACTCACAGTCAGTGTAGACAGGCGGTAAGATTTTGCGCAAAAGCAGCTGCTTTTGCGCAAAATCTTGCCAATGTAGACACAGCCTAGGTGTTTAGCTTTTTAAAGGCATTTAGCCATTGCTCTGCTCAGAACTGTAAGACAGATTTAGATGGCTAAATCCTAATTTCAAAAGTGATTTGGGGACAGATCTTTAAAGGCATTTTGCTGCTTCACGCCAATGAATTTCAATACGAGATTGATTCCTCACACCCGGATGCTCAAAGGTATTTAGAAGACTAAATCCCATTGACTTGCAATAAGAAAAAGCACCTAAGTCACTTATGAAAATGGAACTCACCATCTAATCATGTAGGTCTGGATACACTGACTGCCGCAATGCCTGAATATCTTCAAAATGGATGCCTTATAGATGGTGATCAAGTCACCATTTAATCTTCTCTCAAATAGATTAGGAACGAGTACAGCAGAAAGGGATCGAGGGGTGATAGTGGACCACAAGCTAAATATGAGTCAACAGTGTGACATTGTTGCAAAAAAAGCAAACATGATTCTAGGATGCATTAACAGATGTGTTGTGAGCAAGACATGAGAAGTCATTCTTCCGCTCTACTCTGCACTGATTAGGCCTCAGTTGGAGTATTGTGTCCAGTTCTGGGCACCGCATTTCAAGAAAGATGTGGAGAAATTGGAGAAGGTCCAGAGAAGAGCAATAAGAATGATTAAGGGTCTAGAGAACATAACCTGTGAAGGAAGACTGAAAAAATTGGGCTTGTTTAGTTTGGAAAAGAGAAGACTGAGAGGGGACATGACAGCGGTTTTCAGGTATCTAAAAGGGTGTCACAAGGAAGAGGGAGAAAACTTGTTCTTCCTGGCCTCTGAGGATAGAACAAGAAGCAATGGGCTTAAACTGCAGCAAGGGAGGTTTAGGTTGGACACGAGGAAAAAGTTCCTAACTGTCAGGGTGGTTAAACAATGGAATAAATTACTCAGGGAGGTTGTGGAATCTCCATCGCTGGAGATATTTAAGAGTAGGTTAGATAAATGTCTATCAGGGATGGTCTAGACAGTACTGGGTCCTGCCACGAGGGCAGGGGACTGGACCCAATGACCTCTCTAGGTCCCTTCTAGTCCTAGTATTCTGTGATGATTCTATGATAATCTATACTGACTGAGCTTCAGAAATCAATCACTGCAATTCATATGCCCCAGATCTCAATTCAAACTTGGGCTTTTCCTGAATGCATTTCCAGTTTGTCAAAATCCTTTTTAAGTGTTAACATCAGACTTAGACATGGGAGTCTGGCAGTGGTCTCCCTAATGCTATATAAACCACCCCACTTCTACTCTGAAACATTCCCCTGATTTTAAATTGGCAGGTGCTCCAGCCATAACCCACCTGCTTGGGCTGTCCTTAGCCAGTGTCTCAGAGCCGAACCAGTCCCTGTAATTTAGAGCAACTTAGAGGTCGCTCTAAACTATGAAGGGGATTGGGCAAGCAGAAAATTATCTACCGAACGGGGATGCCAGAGCCAACTATTTCTGCCCACCATCTTCAACTCTGCTTAGCACCTAGAAGGTCAGATCCCCAACTTGTGTAATGCATTGTAACACCTTTGATTTCAATCAATCTGCCCCATCGTACACAGAGGACAATCTGAGTCAGAATCTTTTTCTTCTTATTCAGCTAAACCAAAACTTTGTTTGCTTGTTTGTTTAGGGTGATGGGCACCAACATAAACCTCTAAGAAAATAGAAAAAAGCTCATTCTTATCTGCTGCTGGAAATAAAACAGCTCAGATCCTGTTTCTTTCAGAGCACATCTGTCAGAAACATGACAAGCTCTGAACATCTTTCAAGAAGCATCGCACAGTCAAGGAAATTCTTTAGGATGACCTGTAATGTAATTCTTAATATCTAAAGTCCCCAACGTTCAGGGTCAAAAACCTAGAAGGCTTGCCAGTTTGCACAAGGGTTCAGAGAAATCCCTCAAGTTCCCCATTAACATCCACCAAATGATTTTGCAAGAGGCCCTCAAATTGGAACCGTGTTCTGTCTCTGCTTGGAAAGAAATGGACAGAAAATCTAATCCTCTCTGTTACAGCCAGATTGCTTTCTGGTTCTTTGCATTTGATGTTGAGACTGAGTACATAATCTTATCAAATTTTAAAGAGAGCACTATACTTGTCTGAATGACTCTGCTGCTAAATTCCCTTTCTCACTGAGAGTGAAAGAAAGTCCGTCAGTGAAAAGAGATAATTCTTTAGCATGCCATTGTGGCTATTTGGGTACAGACACAATATGGGGCAGGTGATTGGCTGGAATAAATAAACAAATTGTCTTAAGTAACCCTGTGCCAATTCACATCAGCTGAAAAAATATGTCCATCAGACTGGACTTGCTCTGTGACCTCCTGCATAGCACCCCCCATCAGACTTTCCCCGAATGAATTGCTGTTGGAACTAGAGCTCATCTTTTAGAAAAAAGAAATCCAGTTTTGATTTTAAAATTGCGAGTGATGGAGAATATTGGCATGTTGTTCCACTCATTAATTAATTGAGAATATGTGTGGTTATTTCTACTCTGAATTAGTCAAGTTTCAACTTCCAGCCACTGGATTGCATTAGGCCTTTGTTTGCTAGATCAAAGAGTCCATTAACAATACTTTTGTTCCTACGTAAGTACTTCTAAACTGCAATCGTCACCCCTTACTAATTCCTTTGTTAAGATGCAGAGATCAAACTGCTTGAGTCCATCGTTATCTGGCGTGTTATCCAATCCTTTAAATCATTTTTGTGGCCCTTCTCTGAATCCGCTCCAGTTTATCAATATCCTTCTTGGCTTGTGGACATTAGAACTGGACAGAGTCTTCCAGGGGGAAAGAGGCAGGGGAGAGGTCATACCATTGGTAGCAATAGAGATTATATCACCACTTACTCCTACTCAGGATTCCCGTTTATATATCCATGGGTCAGATTAGCTCTTTTGGCCACAACAGCAAGCTCATGTTTAGCTGATTACACATCCTAGTCCCCAGATCATTTTCAGAGTCCTCACAGGGTAGAGTCCCTCATTCTGTCAGCCTGGCCTGCACACATTGTTCCTAGGATGTACGTGTGACACTGGCAGACCGGCTGCCATCTCATGCCAAAACCAGGACAATTCACTTGTGTATTAATATAGATCAAAGTACACCGGTGAGGCCACATCTGGAGTACGGCATCCAGTTTTGGGCTCCCCACTACGGAAAGGATGTGGACAAATCGGAGACCATTCAGCAGAGGGCAATGAAAATGATGAGGGGGCTGAGGCACATGACTTAGGAGGCGAGCCTGAGGGAACTGGGCTTTTTTAGTCACAGAAGAGGAGAGGGGGGATGTGAGAGCAGCCTTCAGCTACCTGAAGGGGAGTTCCAAGGAGGATGGAGAGAGGCTGTTCTCAGTGGTGGCAGATGACAAAAGGAGGAGCAATGGTCTCAAGTTACAGTCAGGGCCGGACTGAGGCATGGGCGAGCCGGGCAGCTGCCTGGGGCGCCAACCGATGGAGGGCACCTGATGGCAGCTGTAAGGGACGTGCGGCATCCCTTACAGCTGCCATCAGGCGCCGTGCACCTGGCTCCCGCAGCGCTGGCCCCGCAGTGCCGGCCAGCAGCACCCTTCCCCCCCACGGCTGCAGGGCCCTGCATGGCCCGGCGCGTGCACCAGCAGCGTTGACCGGGCCGGGCTGGGCAGCGCATGCACCGTGCCGGGCCCTGGGCTGCGCACCAGCAGCTGTGGCTGGCCCGTGCATGTGCCATGTGCCCGGGGGCGGCGCCGCGCGTCCAGGCCCAGGACCCCAAAAGGGCTTGGGCTGGCCCTGGTTACAGTGGGAGAGGTCTAGGTTGGATATTAGGAAAAAACTGTTTGGAGGGTCACAGCGAGCCTCTGGGGCTGAACACTATCCGCCAGTAGCAGGGCTAGCCTTACCATGAGGCGAACTGAGGCAGCTGCCTCAGGTGCCAGACTGTCCGACTAGGACCGAACGTGTAGAAAATTGTGTCTGCTGCTGGTGCATATTTATTCTCTCTGCTCTAGATGCACAGAGATGGTGGAGTGCTGTGCTGGAGGAAGGAGGGCACAAGAGACATAACAGGCAGGCAAGAGAAAAGGTGGTCTGGGGGCGTCATTTGAGCTCCCCGCCTCAGGTGCCAAAATGTTGTGGGCTGACCCTGGCCAGTAGCATAGAACCCACGGACACAGCCAGAGCTTTGCCACAGAGTCTAGTTGTCTGCTCTGGAGAAACACAAACCTGACTCCCCAGAAGGCTGAAAGACATTGACTCACAAAGGTTAAATATATAAACAGGATGGCGAGGATGGAAATCCAAATCAAATTACAGATTGATACTTTAGGTAGACTCTGAGACCCACTGTCCTCTCACCCACTAGGAATACCTGCATATAACTCTTAAGGCAGTAAATAATGTGCTGTATCTTGCTGTGCTATATGACAGTACCAAAGCAGGGCTCTGCAGATATGCACAGTAATGAGACATTTTCTTCCAGGATGTGTCTGAAATAATCAAAGAGACTAATGAGATTTTACGCGAACCACTTGCTGGGTTTTTGCCTCTGAATGAAATAAATACCTTTGGTGGATGTAGAGTAAACTTTTTGTTCCTCTTTTAATTGGTATTCTTGCAAATACTGGAACAATAATGGATATGAGAAACCCATGTTTAAGGGGGAAAAGGGGGAGAAATGCCCTGTAATACTGTGCTTGAAATTTAATGCTAACGAAGGTCCACCGTTATTATTTATATAATGAAAGCACTCAGTACAACTGGCCCCACTCCCAGACCAAATTCTGTAGGCAAAGCACAAACACATAGCTTCCAGGCAGGGGCAAAGACAGATAAAGGGAAAACAGAGAGAGCTAGAGGTAAAGTGATTGGCTTAAGATGACACAGCAGATGAGTGAGAGCTACCAGTGGCAAACAGGACTCCTGCATCTACTCCAATGTACCTGCTAAACCTCACTGCCTCCTGCTGCAGGGTGTGGGGTAAAGGAAGAAGAAAAAGTCACCGGCAGAGAGAAGGCCCACACATCACTAAGGGTCAGATGATGCGAATCGTTTACTCTCATTAATGAGCTGTCACTCACCCCAGTAATTCCATCAACTTCAGCAAGAGCTGCCCATTGAACTCTGGGTGAATAACTTCTCATCAGGACAAGTAAGGGGTTCACAATCTGGCTCTAAGACAAGGCATGAGCTGATGCTCTCTGATGCCCTGTAGGCTGAGAGGCAGAAAAGCGTTGTTAACCGATGCTCTCTGCAATATGTTCAGACTCTATGAGACAAACTTCCCAGCCATTTACCGGGGTCAGAGCCTCGAGGCTCTTGCTATGTGTTTTTCTTTACCATTCTGGGGGGAGGGGTTAGTGTTTTCCTATTTTTTTCTACCCTACAAAAATAAACGTTGCCTCGATGTCAGGTAATTATATGAGGTGACTTCACAGGAACAAATGGTGGCTGATGCCTCTGAGGGAGGAATGCTCCCTCCGACCGTCAGCGGGAGGAAAGGGAGCAGGAACTAAGAGTAGCATTAGGTACCTGAATACATTTGTGAAACCCACCCTAAGTCAAAACTTGGGGATCACTTTCCTGAACCATGGCATAAGCCAGAGAGGGCGTAAGGGAACCACCAGCCATTTTGAATAGCTGTCAGCCAAGGGCAGAGTTTCGCGAGGGCAGGGAGGGGCAGCAGCCGGAATATCAGGGAGGGAGGAGTAAGAACTTGGATGCCTCTCATACCTGGCTGGTGAAGGGTGGGGCAGAGGAGTAAATCACCACGTGCATGTACTTTCCCCTCCCTCCCTGGGGATGGGGATGAAAAGCAAGCTGCATCCCAGAGCACATGGCTGCTGCCCTCCCCCCCTCATGAAACTCCGCCCTTGCTGGCAGCTCCCTCTACATGCCACACACCCCTGGTGGGGTGGGGAAGAAGACTTTGCACACTTCCCGCCCCAGGCCAGTCAAGCCCTGGCTGCGGGGAGTGCGTAAAGTCTCTCACCCCCTGGCCCGTCTGCCAGGTTCAAAATGGCTGGCAGCTCCCTCTAGGCGCTGTGTGCCCTTGGCAGAGGGGAACCGCCAGCCATTTTGAACAGCCTCAGGGTCTCAGCAGGGCAAGCCATGGGAAGGATCTGCTCACCCCTGGTGTTGGGAAAGATGCGTGGGGCCAGCTGGAGTTACCTAGGTCCACTACACTAAAATAATCAGATTACTGCTGAAATGTAGACCAGAGGCCTAAAGAATATAAAAGGAGCAAAATGCCACTCCCCACTTGCTATTGGCAGTCTCATCTGATGAGTGAAAAAGCTCTTGGGTAGAAGATTTAGGGCTAGATCCACAGCAGGTACACTTTGGCACTGCTCCACTGAAGTCAATGAACCTATGCTGATTCTTGCCAAATGAAGTCTCATCCTATCATTGATAGGGTAAAGGTCAGGCCTTCCTCCAGTGAATGCCCAACATAGCCTTGTAAAAGCAGCTGTACTTGATTTATCTCCCCACCACTCTGTCATCTCCTACAGGCCGATTAGCTTCTCTTGTCCCAAGCCGTGGTTTTGGCAACACGGGTGTTCAGTTCAGATTCTTTTACCACTTTAGTTCCTAAGTGAGTCATTGGGCTGGAGGCAAATAAACTCAGTAACAACCACAACAGCCTCTCAAAAATAACCCTGGATTCTCAGTTACCCTCAGCCAGGCCTGTTCTGCCAGTGAAGGATTGTATTACAGTATCATCGAAAGGGTCCAGTCGAGTCTGGGGATCCACTGTGCTAGGTGCTATCTAAGCACAGAGAAAGATACTGTCCCTGTCCTGAAGTACTTACCACTGAAGGCCCCGATCCAGCAAATATTTATATGTGTGCTTATCGTTAAAGAGCTGGGCAGTTCAGGGTGTACAGTGAAAGGCCTATTCAGCCTGTGGGGTGAGAGTGTGTCACAGTCCCAGATGGGGAAGTTTGAGGTTTTAGCTTTAGCTCATCCTCTGAGTTCTGGAACTCTCTAATTCAATTCCTGCTCTCTTGGCCAAAATGGCAACTGTCACAGAAGTGGCGACTCAGTTGGGATCTGAACCCAAGAACTGTCACATAGAATGCTACACAGCTGGAGATGAATTGTGTACAGTCAGGTTCAGCGTGGTAGTCTTTGTGTGAGCACCTTCCAGTACTTCCATCAGCAGAGGGCCTACAACAGCCTCTTTGCATTCCAATGACAAAGGCAGGGCCTCTTCTCAAATCTACCTCTTTAAATGGTCCACCATAGTCAGGATCCTAGACCCACATGTCCTTGTGCTGCACATCTGTG
Source organism: Pelochelys cantorii (assembly GCA_032595735.1). Classification (NCBI taxonomy): domain Eukaryota; kingdom Metazoa; phylum Chordata; order Testudines; family Trionychidae; genus Pelochelys; species Pelochelys cantorii. The sequence goes on along the minus strand of CM064327.1, from coordinate 252,884,830 downwards.
GCAGATTTTTGGGACTCCATATGGCTCCTCCATGTGACAAGTCAAACAAAAAAACTTCCTTGGGGGTCCCATTGACAACTAGGCAAGTTTTGAATCCATCATTTCTGAGAAACCGAAAGAAGGCCAGATGTGCATCGTACAAAGGAAATGTTAAACAAAAAAGTGTTTATGTTTCTGGAAATCATGGGATGAAACATTCTTGACAAATGCTGCATCCAAGAACCTCTACTTCCTGGTTTTGAGCAGATAGGATGTGTATTATTTAACCGCAGCATGTGTGTTTTACAGAAAGGTCCTACACTTGAAATTCCGATGATTATTATTTGTTTGACACTGGCTGTTGTCAGTGCTGCAAGATCTGCCCATGAATCAAAAAGAAAGTGTTAACAACAACAGAGGCATCGCCAAGGTCAAAGAAAAGAACATGCTATGTTCAGAAGAATGTTCTTGCGGTTAAAGGCACTGCATGGTCTTGGGAAATCTGGGCTCTGTTCCCAGCTCTGCTGAAGACTTCTAGGATATGTGCACTTAGGATATGTCCACGATGTTATTACAGGGTGTGATTTGCAGCTCATGTAGACATACCGAGGCTAGCTTTAATCTAGCGAGCTCAAACATCGGAGCAGAGAAGACATGGCAGCATGGGCTAGCTGCCTGAATAATAACCCAGGGTTTGGGGCAGTTTGTACAACTCATGCTCTAATTGTCTCCATAGAACCATAGAGCTGAAAGAGACCTCAGGAGGTCATCAAGTCCAGCCCCCTGCTCTAGGCAGGACCAATCCCAATTAGATCAACCCAGTCAGGGCTTTGCCAAGCCGAGACTTAAATACCTCAAGGGATGGAGACTCCACTACTTCCCTAGGTAACCCATTCCAACCTGGACCTCTCCCACCACAACTTAAGACCATTGCTCCTTGTTCTGCCATCCGTCACTACTGAGAACAGCCTTTCTCCATCCTCTTTGGAACTTCCCTTTAGGAAGTTGAAGGCTGCTATCAAATCCCCCCTCACTCTTTGCTTCTGCAGACTAAACAGACCCAACTCCCTCAGCCTCTCCTCATAGGTCGTGTGCTCCAGCCCCCTAATCATTTTGGTTGCCCTCCGCTGGACCCTCTCCAATGCGTTCAGATCCTTTTTGTAGTGGGGGGCCCAGAACTGGACACAATACTCCAGATGTGGCCTCACCAGAGCCGAATAAAGGGGAATAATGACATCTCTGGATCTGCTGGCAATGCTCCTCTTAATGCAACCTAATATGCCATTAGCCTTCTTGGCTACAAGGGCACACTGTTGACTCATATCCAGCTTCTCATCCACTGTAACCCCCAGTCCTTTTCTGCAGAACTACAACTTAGCTGGTTGGTCCCCAGCCTGTAACAATGCTTGGGATTCTTCCGTCCCAAGTGCAGGACTCTGCACTTGTCCTTGTTGAACCTCATCAGATTTCTTGTGGCCCAATCCTCCAATTTGTCTAAGTCACTCTGGACTCTATCCCTGCCCTCCAGCATATCTACCTCTCCCTCTAGCTTAGTGTCATCTGCAAACTTGCTGAGGGTGCAATCCATCCCCTCATCCAGGTCATTAGTTAAGATATTGAACAAAACTGGTCCCAGAACTGAACCTTGGGGCACTCCGCTAGAAACCGACCGCCATCCTGACATCGAGCCGTTGATCGCTACCCGCTGGGCCCGGCCTTCTAGCCAGCTTTCTATCCATCTTACCATCCATTTATCCATTCCATATTCCCTTAACTTGCTGGCAAGAATATTGTGGGAGACCGTATCAAAAGCCTTGCTAAAGTCAAGGTATATCACATCCACTGACTTTCCCGTATCCACAGAGCCAGTTACCTCATCATAGAAGCTAATGAGATTGGTCAGGCATGACTTGCCCTTTGTGAATCCATGCTGACTATTCCTAATCACTTTCCTCTCCTCCAAGTGCCTCAAAATGGATTCCTTAAGGATCCCTTCCATGATTTTTCCAGGAACCGAGGTAAGACTGACCGGCCTATAGTTCCCTGGATCGTCCTTCTTGCCTCTTTTGAAGATGGGCACTACATCTGCCTTTTTCTAGTCATCCGGGATCTCTCCTGATCTCCACGACTTTTCAAAGATAATGGCCAAAGTCTCCTCAATGACATTTGCCAACTCCCTCAGTACCCTTGGATGCATTAAGTCCGGACCCATAGATTTGTGTACGTGTAGCTTTTCTAAATAGTTCCTAACCTGTTCTTTACCCACTAAGGGCTGTCGATCTTCATCCCATCTTGCATCACTTAGCGCATTAGTCCGGGAGCCCACCTTGTCCGTGAATACAGAGGCAAAGAAAGCATTGAGTACTTCAGCTTTCCCCACATCATCTGTCACTAGGTTACCTCCTTCATCCAGTAGAGGCCGCACACCCTCTCGGATCACCTTCTTCTTGTTAACATGCCTGTAGAAACCTTTCTTGTTATCCTTCACATCCTTAGCCAGTTGCAATTCCATTTGCGCTTTCGCCTTCCTGATAACCCCCCGGCATTCTCGAGCTATACATTTAAACCCCTCCCTGGTCATTTGTCCAAGTTTCCACTTTTTGTAAGCTTCCTTTTTGTGCTTAAGTTCACCAAGGATTTCCCCTGTAAGCCAATCCGGTCTCCTACCATGTTTGCCTTTCTTGCTACGCATCGGGATGGTTTCTTTCTGTGCCTTCAATAAGGCTTCTTTAAAATACTGCCAGCTCTCCTGGACTCCTTTCCCCTTCATGTTAGCATCCCAGGGGATTCTGCCCATCACGTCTCTGAGGGAGTCAAAATCTGCTTTTCTGAAGTCCAAGGCGTGTATTTTACTACTCTCTTTTCTACCTTTGGTCAGGATCCTGAAATCTACCATCTCATGATCACTGCTTTAAAATATCACCTTCAAGGTCAAGTTGCTTCAGAAGAGTAATATCCAAGGAAATGGAATGCTGAGAGCCTGCATATTTAAACTAAATTCAGGCATGCTCAATAACTTTTAAAGGGCATCCTTAGAATAAAGCTGTTTTAGAGGTAAAGCGAATGTGATCCAAGGGCTTCCCACTGAATTATCAATTGCATTATTATTTATTTCAGGATTCAAAGACATACACAGGTGTGTGGGCAGGGAGCCTACATTTTTAAAAGCAATTAGTGAGTTTGGAGGGTCAAACTGAGACACCTTAAAGGGATTTGATTTACAGAGATCCACGCTTTCTGAAAATGAGGCCCCTTTACAGTCTTCCAAGTTGGGAACCCACAATTCTAAGCATCCAAAAAAAAATCACTTATCAATTTTGAAAACTGGAGGATAGTAAAAAGAAAAAGAAAAGGAATATATCATCAAATAAATTCCAGAATACATTGTAGAAGAACAGCTTGCTAATGGTAGACCGTCTATTAAGGGAGATGACTGCTGATTTATTAATAATTATGTATTTTAAATGTACACAAAAATTTGTTTGATCTTTTGCAAGAAGCAAAATACAGAAAGCTGCTCCTTCAAACTGCTTATGGCATGTACAAGATAGCAATAGGCAGCAGGGCACAATGGGAAGACCGGAGGAGAATGACTGGGACATTGTTCTTGCATTTATCATATTTTTTTTTTATTTACATCGTGGGAACACTCAGGAAAATGTGAATCTTTTGGCTGGATTTGAATGATGACAGGTTGGTGGGCCAGAAAGTTCAGATCATTCCACATATCTTAATGAGCAGATGAAAGGAAAGGGTATCACTATTTATTAGGAATTACTTTATTCCCAAACCAGTCCTCTTTGAGGGACATCCTAGTGAAAAGAGGTGGAAATAAGTTCTGAAAAGAAGGGAGATTATGACTTGAGGGACAAAAAAACGGTATCAGCTGACCTATTGAGCTGTTAGATCAGTAAGTGCAAATGCATGCATATCTCCATCGTGCCGATGTCCATTAGAAACAGAAAGCTAAAGAAGAAAACATGAACAATTCAGGATGTTCACCAGGATGCATCCGTTTATCATTAATATAATAACTCTGTACTAAGGGCCACCTCCAGTAGACAACCCATACCTAATGCATCTTCTGTACTAGCTGAGTTTCTACAAGTCCTCTAGGTATTGTCCTTTTCAAATGCATTGCAATAATCTAACAATGAATGTGACAAATGTGTGGATAAGAATTGAGAGGTCACATGCAGCAGAAAAAAGGTAAGGTAACATCTTGCCATGGGCAGGTGGGAAAAAAGTACTGGTTAGCACTGATGCTACCTAGGTAGCCAGTAGCACCACTAATCCAACTACACGGACCCATCTCCTAAATGTGAGCCTGAGCTGAGGGACCTGAAATGGTGCCACTTCATTCTAGAAGTTCAGTCTCATCTGGGCAGAGTTGTAGGCAGCTTACTTCCAAACTTTTCTCTCAGGGCATATCTACACAGAGGGGCAAAAGGCAAATTAAGCTACGCAAGTTCAGCTACATCAATTTCCTACCCATTCTGGCTAATAAGTATTGATGGACCTATCGTCCTTGAATTTATATAGTTTTCTTTTGAACCCTGTTAAAGTCCTGGTCTTCAAAACATCCTCTGGCAAGGAGTTCCACTGGTTGAATGTCCACTGCATGAAGAAACACTTCCTTTTGTTTGTTTTAAACCTGCTACCTATTAATTTCATTTGGTGACCCCTAGTTCTTAAGCTAAGGGAACAAGTAAATAATGTTTCCTTATTCAATTTCTCCACACCAGAAATCAATGTAGCAATGAGGATTTACATAGAATGTACAGCAGTCAGTGATCTGCCCCCTTATGTCTAGATTCTGCCATCCTTACTCCCCCTGATTTGAGTTGTACTCTTATGGATACATCTGCCCGAGACTAAGAGGCCTACAGCACAGTCACGGCAGATCCAGATCAGCCTTCCAATCCTGGACTGTGGGACTGAAAATTGCAGTGTGGACATTCAGACTGGAGCTAACACCTAGGCTCTGGGATTCTCCCCCATCATGGGGTCCCACAGACTGGTTTCCAGCCTCAGCCTGAATGTCCACAACACAACTAAACAGCCTCGTAAGCCTAAGCCAGCCACAGGCATTTAATTACAGTGTAGACGTACCCTTGGTGAAGTTAGCTCATATAAAACATGAGCAAGGGGATCAGAATGTAATCCTCACTATCACTTTCCACTGCATCTCTTAATACTCTTGCTGTCTACTGGTATGGAAACAGACCATCTAACATATATCAGAATAATAGAATCATAGAATATTAGGACTGGAAGGGACCTTGAGAGGTCATCAAGTCCAGTTCGCTGCCTTCATGGCAGAACCCAGTACTGTCTAGACCATCCCTGATAGACATTTATCTAACCTACTCTTAAATATCTCCAAAGATGGAGATTTTACAACCTGCCTGGGCAATTTATTCCAGTGTTTAACCACCCTGACAATTAGGAACTTTTTCCTAACGTCCAGCCTAAACCTCTCTTGCTGTTAAATGATGTTAAATGTATCATTTTTGCAATTATAGTTAAGTGAAGTATTTTCAAGTCAATCTTTTTTTTATGAGGTAGTGGGTTAAAATGCAGAGGACATTTTTACTAAACTAAGCACAGAGGGGTTTTTTTTTAACAAAACAATTAAAATAAACAATTTTGTTTGAGTAGAAAATAGAACCTGAGAAAATATGGTTCTAGGTATTCATTTGTTATCTGAAAAATGTGGCATCATTAACACTTGACTATCTGAAGAAGATTGAGGTGGAGAGAAAAGGAAAAACCAGAGTTTGGCTCGCTATTTTGTGGAAGCCTATTTTAAGAGACATGAAATTAAAAAGGGTGTCCTTTGGAGAAAATCTGGAGGTGGGAGGTTTGGGTTTTGGGGTTTTTTTTTTCAGATCTAAACAACATCTATTTCAGAGCAGGGTCCTGTTCATGGAATACTCCATAGAATCAGGACTGAAAGGGACCTCAAGAGGTCATCGAGTCTAGTCCCCTGAACTCATGGCAGGACAGAGCACCATCTAGACCAGGGGGTTCTTAACCTTTTTACCTTCACACCTCCCCTGAAAGTGAACTTCATGTTCACACCGCCCTTGGAGCCATTTTGTGCACAGCCTAGCCCCGCCCCCTCACCTGACAGGAAGCTAAGGGGCGTGGCTAGGACTATAAGAACTCTGCCAGGGAGCTCAGTCGGGGCCCTGAGGGAGACAGAGGCCTGCCCAGAGCTCCTGGCCGACGAGGCTGAGACCTGGCCCACGAGGCTGAGACCTGGCCCGGGCCTCCCACAGCCGCCTTCCCTCAGGCTAGCGAAGGCTTCCCTGCCTGGGCCGTCGAGGCCTGGCCAAGCCAGCCAGCAGGGCTACCCTCTGACCTAGAGGAACCCAAGGCTCTACTGGTGCCTGGCGATTCGGAGGACCGGCCTGAGCTGAAGGCCCGGCTTGAACCCCGAGGCCTGCCTGAACCCTGGGACCTGGCGAACCAGCTGGACGCTGGATGCAGCCATCCGAGCTAATTCCCAAGTCCGACGGCTGGTGGCGCTGTGGGGTGAGTGAACCCCGTTACAATGCCTAAATGAATAATATGAGCTTTTTACTTTGTACCTTTTCCTTACAAATTTACGTAATATTTGAAGATGAAAGTTGGCAATGCTCGCGTATTGTTATTGTAGTGTGTCGTCACATAGGCCTGATTGATTCGCACTGCTATTGTAGTGTGCTGATCTCTAGAAGTTCATAAGAAATTAATGTTTATAATTTTAATTCATAATATTAATTATGAAGAAATCTAAACTTTAGAATTTTATCCAGTGAGAAGGCAATTGTGATACATTTTCTGGGAGGCACCTCACACCTCCCCTGTATCCCCTTCACACCTCCCCTGGGGAGGCACACCTCACTGGTTCAGAACCCCTGATCGAGACCATCCCTGACAGGTGTCTGCTCTTAAATATCTCCTATGATGGAGATTCCACAGCCTACCTAACATAGGGTCACAAAGGAAGTCGGACAGGGCTGGGGACTGAATGCAGGTATCCTGCATCACTGTTCAATATTTCATTCACAAGATAATCCCTCATCTTCCAACTGATTTAAAGGTGGCTGAGGTAGGATTTGAACCTCCATGTCCAGGCAATATAAGGATACCAAAAAAGGCACAGAGCACTAAACCATACCTCCAAGGGAGTTAAGTTCTCCAAATTCTTATATGGCTCCCCACCATCATAGTACCCAGCTACTAGTTAGAGATTTCACTTCACAACATCTCTCTGTGAAGTAAGGATGTGTTATTATTCCCATTTGAAAGACGGGGAAACTAAAGCAAAAAATATCTAAACCCATGCATACAAAGGGTCAAAAATTCTCAGCACACAATGTTTAATACCTAATTATTAATAAATCAGCAACCTTCTCCCTTAATATTAGACCTTCCATTTGCAGGTCTTTTATCTACCATTCACCATATGAGCACTCTTCCTCAACAGGCTGAAAGGCTTGGGTTTCATCCCTTGTTTGTTTATCATGTTAATCTCCTAGACGTGATAACCAAAACCAACCAAACAAAAAGAGATGTAATTTTATTTTTTTTGGTCACACTATTTTGCACATGGGAAATGTATGTAAGGGCTGGGAACTGTTATCGGTAAGGGGATTGGCACAAACCTTATATTCTTTTAACATTGTTTAAATTCTTTACAAATGCTGGTTATGTATTCTGAGTTCATGCTCAGTGCTGCAGTCCCATTTTTACCTGCCAAGAAAACCTTGTCCAAGAACAGCTCTGGAATCCCGTCAGTGCTGCCAACCAATTGGCACTCGGTGAACTTTAGAGAGCTTAAAAGGGAAAGTGCAATTTGGACAAAGATTCTGGAACCGTGTCTTCATCTAATTACACAGAAGCATAAGACACTAATAAATCTTGGTAGCGCCGTTTTTAAATATAATAAAAGTTGAATAATTATTCGTGTCAGAGAAAGTCAGCTACTGCCAGTTTGGTGACACAGAGCTGGTTCCTGAGAGCTTTCTCTCACATTTGCTGCTCCTCTTCTTAGAATCATAGGTGTGTAGGATGGGAAGGGATCTCAGTAGGTCATCTAGTCCAGTCCCCTGCACTCAAGGCAAAACCATGTAATGACTAAATTATTGCTGACTAGTGTTTGTCTGACCTGTTCTCAGAAATCTCACTAGATGGAGGTTCTGGAGGCAAAAGTCTCAGAGGGGTAGCCCTTTAAAAACAATGAGTAGTCCCATGACATCTTAGGCCTGCTCTACACTAAAGGAGAAAGTTGACTTAAGGTATGCAACTCCAGCTATGTTAATTACGTAGTTGAAGTCGAAATATCTTAAATCGCATTTTGGCACCATCCACACAGCAGGAGGTCAATCGAAGCACATGCTCCCATCAACTTCTCTTACTCCTTGTAGAAGCAGGACTACCAGCACTGACATGAGCACCCTCTCAGTTCAAATTAGTGTGTCTTCACTAGACCCGCTAATTTGAACCCCAGAAGATCGACTATGGTAGCTTCAATCTTCTCTGTAGTGTAGACAAGCCCTTAGGCCTGATTTACACTAAAGGAGAAAGCCGACTTAAGATAAGCAACTCCAGCTACATTAATTATGCCGCTGAAGTCGAAGTATCTTAAATCGCATTTTGGTGCCATCCACCTGTTGGGAGGTCCTGTCAACTTCCCTTACTCCTGGTAGGAGCAGGACTACCAGCACCAACATGAGCGCCCTCTCAGTTCAAATTAGCGTGTCTTCACTAGACCTGCTAATTCAAACCCTGAAAGTTCAAATGTGGCAGCTTCGATCTTCTCTATAGTGTAGACAAGCCCTTAGAAACTAGTAAAAATACATAGGATGATCATGAGCTTTCATGGGTAAAACAACTCCAATTCACCCTGAAATACCCCACTGGATATGCCCTCTCAGCTTGACTGAACTACCGATAACTACCCTCTGGGAATGGTTTTCCAACCAGCACTTACAATCTAGATGGAGCTCCTATAAAGTATTTCCCTAGTTTGTTCATTAAGAGGTCATGCAAGACAGCTTCAAAAACCTTACTAAAGTTAAGCTACTCCACATCAACCACTTCCCCTCATCCACAAGGCTTATTATCCTGTCAAGGAAATCTCTCAGGTTGGTTTGACATGATTTGTTCTTGACAAATCCATGTTGACTGTTACTTATCACCTTATCTTCTAGTCGTTTTCAAACTGATTGCTTAACTATTGGGTCCATTATCATTCTGGGTACTGAAGTTAATCTGACCGGTCTGCAATTCCTGGGGCTGTTATTTCCCTTTTTATAGATGGGCACCATATTTGCCATTGTTCAGTCCTCTGCAATTTCTCCTGGCTTCCATGACATTTCAGAGATCTCGGCCAGTTCCATGAGTATTCCAGGAGTAATATGAGTAGCACAAGGAGTATTCATTTTGGGTATGTCTACACTGTACACTTATTTTGAAATAGTACATCTACACTGCAGGGAAGCCTCAAAATTAGTCTGAGGCAAGCTTCCCTAATGTAGACGTGCTATCTCAGTTTAGAGCCCCAGGAGGCACTGGTAAGGAATAACTTAGAATGGCCCTGGTGAGGGGCTATTTCTAAATAGCAGCAGTGGAGCATCTACACACACCTTATTTTGAAATAGCTATTTTAGAATAGGCATTATTCTTAGTAGAATGAGGTTTACAGATTTCAGAATAAGCTGTCTGTTATTTCGATATTATTTCAAAATAACAGAATGGCTGTGTAGACGCTCGCATTGTTATTTCAAAATAGCGCTAGTTATCTCAAAATAACAGTAGATGCACCCTTTAGGGCTTACTCTACCTCAGAATCTATAGTAAAGAACCTGGTTAAAAATTAACTGGAGGCAATCATACAGACACCAGGGGTAACAGAAAGAGAGCCAGACAAAGCAGAGAGAGATACAGAAAGACATTCATCTGCTCAGAATCATTTCCTTCCTCATAAAATATTGGCTCATCTTTTGGCAGACCTTATGCAGGCAGAATTTCTACCACTTAACTTTATCTGAAGCAAATATTTACCATAAACGTGACTAAGGACTACAAGATTGGGCCCTCTGTTAGCCAAACAGGTCTGTCTGCTGGGAAACCATATTAAAAGGGTGGCCTTCATTGAAGGACATCAAGACTAACCCTGGGTGTGGAGATAGCAGGACAGTGCCATATTTTAAAAGAGATGTTTTAATAATAGCTAGACTCTTAAGCACTTTTCTGAAATGCATAAGGCCATCTCTTCCTCTGTTCTTCTACTCTTTTGTTTTAAAATACAATTATCCATACTGAAAAAACAGGCATGTCTGAGCTGAAGAGAATTATTAGTAGATCTTGATCAAATTTCTCCTTAATGTGACTTCCACTGATGTCAAAACAGTGACACTAAGGATGCATGTAGCCCCATTGTGTTTACTCCTCCAAATATTCCAAGACTGAGAAATGAGTGATTTTTTTTTTCTCTTAGTAAACTCCATAATTGATTTAACGGTGAGTCAAGCAATTTCTTATCAGAACCCTCGGGACAGAATGTTCCAGTCCAGGAAGACAAAAGATATCATCACATTTAAAAACACAGTTCATACAGTCTGATAATAGGCTTTTTAACACCATCCATCTTATATACCTGAACAGGAAGGCAGAAGCATTGTTACGTTCAAACCACTGAAAAAGCTGCCAGTGATGGAGTGAGAAACCTGAGGACAAAGGGTTGATTCAGTCAAAATTACAGAGTCTGTGCATTCTGTTTTGAATTGAACTTCCCTGACTCAGCCCACATTGGGCTATTCAGGGAACAAACAAACAATCCAGATCTACATGGATATGTACCTGCCCGGGGGAATTTGATCAGTAAAAACTCTAGTTTTCCTAAAAAGTGCTCAAAAGTGTGGGAGGTGCCTCACAAAGAAAAATAAACCCTCAATTCCTGCCCTGTGCGTAGAATCATAGAATCATAGAATACTAGGACTGGAAGGGACCTTGAGAGGTCATCGAGTCCAGTCCCCTGCCCTCATGGCAGGACCAAATACTGTCTAGACCATCCCTGATAGACATTTATCTAACCTACTCTTAAATATCTCCAGAGATGGAGATTCCACAACCTCCCTGGGCAATTTATTCCAATATTTGACTACCCTGACAATTAGGAACTTTTTCCTAATGTCCAACCTAAACCTCCCTTGCTGTAGTTTAAGCCCATTGCTTCTTGTTCTATCCTCAAAGGCCAAGATGAACAAGTTTTCTCCCTCCTCCTTATGACACCCTTTTAGATACCTGAAAAATCTTGCATCTTGCAATCTAACTTGAACAGGACACAAAACGAGGGTCCTGAATGTTCAAAAACTGAGGTGGGGGTGAAACACAAGAACGGTCACACGTCACACGTGTAATAAAGTCACACGTCAATGCAATAAGTAAGCATGCATCTCAATGGCTTCACTAATGTGGGGGCACAGTGGGTTTGGTTTCCATTTTAATTTCATGTTTCATAGGCAACAAGGGAGAAGGTGTCTTTTAGAAGGCAATTGAATGAGATGAGGATAGTGGCTTAGAGCCAGAGCCACTGGAGGCAATGGGTATGGATCAGGTCTTTGGTGAACAAGTTTGGTGGTTGCATGGTGTTAGCATGGAAGGTGGGAAAAGTGGACACCTTTTCCCTCTGTCGAGGGTCACCCATACTGGCCTCATGCGTGGAATACATAGGGGAGAAAGTGCAGCGCTCAGGAAATAGTATTTGTGGTTTCCAAGCACCCAGGTATGCATCAAGCTGCCGAGAGAATTGTTCTCTTTTCTGCAGGGGGGGGGATATTTTACACTCTGCCAGAGACAAATTCAGAGGGTCTGATATCCACTCCTCCTTATTGCACAGTAATTCAGGAGTCACTCCACTGAAGCCAGGGCATTTCAAGCTAGTGTAAATGAGAGCAGATTCAAGCTCAGAGAATTTAGAGAAAAGCAAGAAAAAAAAAACAGTGACAATGCTGCAGAGGCAGACTGACATGGAAAACTGAAAGGAGGTCAGGATGGCTCAACATGCTATGGGACCATATGCATTTGAAGGATGTAGACATCCAGAAGGGAGAGAAATTGCTTGGTGTTGGCAAAAGTGGGTATAACTAAGAATAGGGGTATGCCATTTAGGCTGAATACTATCAATACCTCCAACTGGTGAGATCTATGAGACTACAGATGAGAGATGGGCAAAGCCTCATTAACTGAAACATGTAAAAATTTCAGACAAGGTGCTAGAAAAATTGGGAACAATCCTCCATTGGCATTGGAAGGAGGAAATGGCTGAGTATTTCTTATCCACTGGTAACTTCGATGTTCATTTGCTGACATTCTGACTTGCAACATCCTTGCACTCCTCATAGTCAGATTCAAGTTGTGCCAAATACCATAGAATCATAGAACACTAGAACTGGAAGCGACCTCAAGAGATCATCAAGTCCAGTCTCCTGCCTTCATGGCAGGACCAAGCACCATATAGACCATCCCTGATAGGTGTCTGTCTAATCTGCTCTTGAATATCTCCACTGATGGTGATTCCACAGCCTCCCTAGGCAATTTATTCTCGTGTTTAACCACCCTGACAGAAAGTTTTTCCTAATGTCCAACCCTAAACCTCCCTTCCTGCAGTTTAAGCCCATTGCTTCTTCTCCTATCCTCAGAGGCCAAGGACAACAATTTCCCCCTCTCCTTCCTGTGACACCCTTTTAGATACCTGAAAACTGCTATCATGTCCCCTCTCAGTCTTTTCTTTTCCAAACTAAATAAGCCGAACTCCTTCAGCCTTGCCTCATAGCTCATGTTTTCTAGACCTTTAATCGTTGTTGTTCTTCTCTGGACCCTCTCCAATTTCTCCACATCTTTCTTGAAATGTGGTGCCTAGAACTGGACACAATACTCCAACTGAGGCCTAGTCAGCGCAGAGTACAGTGGAAAAATGACTTCTCGTGTTTTGCTCACAACACTCCTGTTAATGCATCCTAGAATCATGTTTGCTTTTTTTGGAACAGCGTCACACTGTTGACTCATCTTTAGCTTCTGGTCCACTATGACCCCTAGATTATATGACCATTGTGGTGTTGATATGGACAGATATCAGGGTGAAGTCCATCACTCCATGAGGACCATGCAGCACTTGCAAGACACTTACACCCCCCAAATAAAACTTAAGTGGTACATAAACCTTGTAGCAGCCCTCTGCTTAGGGGTGACTTTCATCCTGGTAGAATAAGACACATGAAGGTAAGTGGAAAATAACTAGAAACCCACCAACACAGCCTTCTTTTGAGACTTTAGCGAGAACTTCCATTCAGGTGTGCAGAGGTGAACGGGTATTGCATTTTGAAACACTTGAATCTCTCTTTTTAACTTCTTCAATTTAAAAGTATAATGGCAAATAAATAGACAGCTAATAGCATATCCTGTATGAGGAATATTATGATAAAGTTGTACTGATTGGGAGCTGCTGTATTTAATTTTGCTCTAGCATATTCAATTACTAGAACAATAACTTGTTTGGTTTTTTTTAAGTAATTTGCCGGTTAACAGAGAAAAGGTAGAATGATGTTATTCTTGTGGCTATATGACCAGAAAGAGGGAGTTAGTTCAAGAACTTTAAAGACTAAGGCCCAAAGACGGTGCTTATTCTCCAAATATATGCATTAATTCCCCATTGTCTTTTTAATTAATTGTTTGCTGTTATCCCTATAATAGCTGTACTGTTGGCATATGCTTTGGGCAGTTGTTGGTCATTCATTACACATCCCTCAAGTCAGTAGTGACATTGACCTGCTGCTCTTGTTAACACTTGAGTGGTTGATTTGACGGGGAAAGTCATTATAAGCATTCCAGGTTTCCCCACCCCACTTTCCAAATTGAGAGTTGTTCTTTCCTTGCAATTTGATTGGCTGGTGGTCTGTGTTCGCTTTGCTCTGCTCTTCAGAGAAAGAAGCTAAACAATCCATTCCTGCAAGTCTAAGGACCATATAAGAACAGATGCTGAGCTTGATTTTCAAAGGTGCCAACTAGCTGTTCTTCATTAAATTTGAACTGGAGACATTCAGCGCTTCTGAAAAGCCACACCAGGCCTGTCACCCACAAGGCAGGAGACCATCTCCAGACAGACTGGAACTGGCCAAACAACTCAGGGTGACAGTCTTCCAGGGTTGAACAATCTGATCCAGAAGAATCCATTCCTGTCTTACCAACAGAACCAGATCCACCAATCCTTACACACACATGTTGCCTGCTGAAAACAATGGGTCTTCGGTGTGTGTACAGAGTGAAATCAAACGTGAAATATGTCTGGTGCTGTTCATGGTACTGACAGGGAAGCCCTCCTAGAATGTGTTTCTCTTTTCCTGAAATGTTTTTCATAAAAGTTCTCTGTATGTTTAAATGTTTTAAACCATTTAAAAGATATAATTTGTTACAAAGCTCTGGGGGAACCAAGTGAGCTATAACTTTGAGTGTATTATCTGCTGGAATAAACGAAAAGGTGGAGAGTCTGTCTGAACACTTATATGTTGCCTGGGCCTCCCACGTACCTGCCTTGGAAGCAAAGTCTCTGTGCTTTTGATTTGCCCTTCAGCCACATATCTTAATTACAGTACAAGATACAGGTAATTGCCTTGCTCCACCATTAAATATTGAAGGCACCAATCTATTTATCAAGCCACCAAATTAAGCATCAATCATGGCATCTAGGCACATTCTATAGGGTTAAAGAGAAGCCCATTTCCCCCGCTGTGTTGGCTCAGCTGTGCTAACTAGCAACCTGTGGGCAGAGCCAAGGATGCGCCAGCTCCCCAGCCTCCTCTGCCTTCCTGCTGGAGTTGAGGTGGGGAGAAGGAGCATGAGTAATAGGCATGCAGTCTCTGCTCCCCTGTCCATCCCATCCTCCACAGAGCCACGGGGATGTTCTCTCTTTTCAGGTGCCTGTACAACCAAAGAGACCCATAAGATATGTCTACACAGCAGCATTATTTCGGAATGATGTCAGTATTCCAAAATAATGTAATACACATCTGCACAACAAGCCTGTTATTTCAAAATATAATTCGAAATAACAGGCTTCTGACTCTGTCTTCTGTAAACCTAATTGTATGAGGAGTAAGGGAAATCGGGGGAAGAGTGCTCTATTTTGAAGTGCTGTGTAGACAGCACCAATAGTCAAAATAAGCTATTTCGATGTAAGCTACACCATTAGCGTAGCTCAATATGCCTAGCATATTTTTGAATTTAGCCCTGCTGTGTAGACGTGCCCTTATTTATTTCCAGCAGGAAAAATGATGGCTTAACACTCCAATGAAGGAGAGAGATCGAAACAAGAAGGGAGAATGTTAAAAAAAAAAAAAAAAACCCTTAAACGTAGCTCTTGCTTGGATAAGTCAATTTGGCTGAAGAAAAATCAATATGCAAAGTCTGCCATGAGTCCAAATTATTACATGTAGTCAAGTACATATACTATTAGGGTATGTCTACACTACAAAGTTAATTCAAAATAACAGCAGTTATTTCGAATTAACTTTAATAGTGTCTACACAGGCAAACCGCTATTTTGAAATAAATTCGAAATAGTGGATGCCTTATTTCAAATTTGGTAAACCTCATTCTGCGAGGAGTAATGCCAAATTCGAAATAGCTACTTTGAATTAAGTGCTGTGTAGACACTTAATTTGAAATAGGGGGCCTCCAGCCCTTCCCAGGGAGCCCTGGTGGCCACTCTGGGCACAACCAGGAAAACTTACTCTCCTCTCCCCCAGCCCTGGAGCCATTAAAGGGGTAGACCCTGGCCACAGTGCCTGTGCCAGCTCCAAGCCTGCCAGCCCAGAGCCAGCAGTGGCCACCGGGGCCCACGCAGTGTGGATGTGCTATTTTGAAATAGTTTTTGTGCATAGATGTGTTATTTCAAATTAGCTTAATTCGAATTAACTATTTCGAATTAAGTTAATTCGAAAGAGTGCTGTAGTGTAGATATACCCTTACCAATTAGAAACTGAATATAGTGAAGATGTTGGCTCAACATTTTAAAGAGTTACATAAGAAGAAGTGGCTGCAGCTACGAACAACAAAACTATAAAATAAGGCAGTTTTAATCAGAGCCCATCTAAACAAGAGATATAATAAAGTTGACGAGTGAAATTATCAACCCTATTATCAAATTATCAAAGTCCTTTTTTTGGGGGAGGGGGGAATTACACAGGGATAATGCTACTGAATGTCTACTACCATCCTGCCATCAGCAGACAGAATTAAAAGTTAACTGCAATGATCTAAATAGATTCACACCGTGCATTTGGTGATGCAGCGTGTTTGCTCTTTCATTATCTGTGCTTACCCTGGGGAAAATGCAGCCCTGTACAGAGAGCCAGGACAAGATCTTCTAAGTCCAACTTCAACTTCCAAAATAGGGCCATACCCGCTTTGCTTGCATTGTTCCTGGGTTATAGTTCTCTCTCTCTCTCTCTCTCGCTCACACATACACACACACACAGTGAGAGAGAGATATTTTAATAATGAGGTTTTATCCCCAGGCTCTCCAAAAGAAGAACAGACAAGCAAAGTGCTGTCCACTGACTGAAACATTTCTTCAAAGGTCAAATTAAAACAGTTGGGGTGTGTCTAGAATACAGGGTTTTTTCGAAAAAAGTAGTCTTTTTTCGAAAAAACTTTCACCCGCGTCTCGACTAAATCGAAAGAACGCAGCAGTTTTTTTGACCACAGAAAGTCTCGTTTTACAAGGAATAATGACTTTTTTCAAAAGAGCTCTTTCGAAAGAGAACATCCAGACTGCCTGGGTGCTCTCTTTCAAAAAAGCGGCTTGCTTTTTCGAAAGTGCTAGTTGTAGTCTAGACACTCTTTTTCGAAACAGGCTTTTTCAAAAGTATCTTTCAAAAAAGCCTCTTTCAAAAGAGGCTTGCAGTCTAGACGTAGCCTTATTGAATCACAAGGAATGGCCCCCTACAAAGCTGGCAGGGGTAAGTCCCTTCTCTTGATGTACAGGGAGGCAGGTGCTTTTGTCTGGTTTCAGGAAAGCCTCTAATCCCACAGTTAAACTCCAGAATGTGCGTAAGTCTCACTGACTTCACAGGAGGTTTAAACACACGCTTAAATGGCATGGAAATTGGTGAAGCTTACACACCTGCGTTAAACTAACCACATGATTAACTATGTTGCTGAACTGGGGCCTTATATCTCTGCCAATTAAGATGAGGGTTTGTCACCTGGTATTGAAATAAAGGAGCAGAATGAATGTAAACCCATGTGTCTCTTTAAATGGACAAGATAGTGCATAGTAATTCAGCTGTTTTATCAAGAACTTACAGGTTATATGCACAGCCCCATGAACATGCGCCATTAATCCACTGATAACACCAATGGATAAGTGGCTTTATTTATGCAAATGTGGAATGTTTCAGAATGATGAACTAGAATGTTTTCAGCAAGCAACAAATTGCTTTTTTTTTTTTTGTGCACAGTTTTAGGACTTGATCCTTCCTGTTCTGAGTCTCCAGTGCAGGCAAAGAGAAACTCTTACGCACTGAACGGATTCCAGATTGATCCTGCAATCACACACTCGGCCACAAATCTACCTTTACAAAAATGACTTCTAGTAGTTCAAACAGAAGCAATTCACAGCTGCCAGTCTGACAGTGAAAAGCTGAGATCACATAAATGTTTTCTTATTTCTTCCCAAAGTTGGATCAGTGAAGAACAGGCGTTTACAATTTCACCGGTCTGACGTTCAAGGCTCGAGGATATTAATCTTGGATCTTAGAAGAGAGGTTTAAAAAATGGTCTCTGTGGATCAGGGCTGGGCAAGATTCAGCCCAGGGGTTGGATCCGGTCCACAGACTGCATCTGGCTGCGTTTTATTTATATCTGGCTGCCCGTAACACCGAATCTCCAGGTGATGGCTCAGGTAGCAGGATCCTATTTAAATGCCTCATGGCTCCTGGTTACGGCGCTACCCTGGCAGGGCTAGAGTTGCAAGCCATTTAAATAGCTGCAGCAACCCCAGGCAGCTACTGGACAATGTGTTAGTGGTGGGGCAGGGAGCCGCCAGCCCTTTGCTATGTTTTTAATTCAAAGCCTCCAGCCCCAGACAACTCTGGAGGGAGGCTAGTCCCCAGGCCTGCTCCCTTCCCCCGGCCCCACCCCTTGCAGGAGGTGGACCTGGCCCATGACCATATACTAAAATTCATTAAGTAGCCCCCCAGTGAAAATTATTGCCCACCCCGCTGTAGATGCTAGTAATGTTACAGAAATACAGCTTTAGAAATGTTTTAACACAAAATATACACACACACACACACACACACACACACAAAGAAACACACACACACTACCTCTCCTTGCTTTGGAAGTAGAGGAATAACACAAAACCAGTCCTACCCAATTTTTTTTTCTGTAGCACGTGGCATATGTAGAACACAGTAGACCCTCAGTTGGTATAAATCAGAGCCGATTTATTGACTTCAGAGCTACACCCATTTACACCACCTGAGGCCATGGTCTCATGGTGCTGTGTGATCCAGCCAATAATGTTAGGAGAATCCACATGCCATAATTCACTTGGCCATCCACCCCAGATGTAAGATGGTAAAACCCATTTCTTCTATTCCAGGTTCCAGTCTTGAGCTCAGTTTGCTAATTTACACCATTTCTCTATTCACTCTGAACTTGATTAATTGACTCCTCTCCTGATCTGGAGTGCCAGCACAGGCAGCGGACTGCACTTCCTTCATCCTCAGGGCTCAGGCTAGCCCTCAGACTACCTCAAACTATCTAGTTTTGGATCTACATTTCTTGGTGTAGGAGCCCAGGCATCCCTCCTCCACAGCCACTCCTACCCCCAACACAGTCCCTATGTTGTGGGGGAAAGGGACAGATATACAGCACAGTCCCAATCCGTAGAGCCCTGCAGGGATACAAAAATGTGGATCTGCATCTTCTGGGCTCAACTCCTCATGCGATCTGCAATCCAGATTTCACTTGTATCCGCACAACAAATCCAGAGTGGGGGGGGAGCACAGATGAACAAGGAGGGGGCAGAATCTTGCAGGGCAGAGGCAGGCAGCATGCTAAGGCACTGTGGATCAGTACTCACCAGGAAGGCTGGGATGGGGGGGCCGGGTATTTAGGACACAGGGGGATTTAGGACACAGCTTATTGTGTCCTTTCGCTGCTGGCAGTGCAGGGGCCTGCCCTGGCACCCCATAGTGAGGGGTAGCCTGTGCTGGTATCCGCTCCACTATCTGCAGAAATGCAGGGCTCTAACAATCAGCAGGGAACTTTTTTACACAGGGAATTCTCAGCTGGAAATCTGCAGCCAGAGAGCAGCAACTTCGTGCCCCCAGCACGGCACAAAGGGGCCGTAACACAATAAGGAATCCGGCCCTATCTAGGAACCTGCCAAGAATCCAAAGCCATTATAACACAGCTCCTCACTGTCTGCTAGGACTCTCCGTATCTTTCTGCTTGTATCTATGCAATTCCATTGCACTCAGTACCAGCACCCTGTGCAAACTGAACAAAAGAAAAAGCCCAAGATATTGCTGAAAAGGTCACCGTCCTCATGAATTATTAGCATATACATTGGTGTCTTCTGTTTCCTTAGCCCTTAGGCTGTTGCGTGCTCAGAGATAATAAATAACTTTTGCAATAATGTATGGTCCCCTCCTTGCCCTTGTGTATCCTTTGTGAGATAAAAAAAAATAGCTAATACTACATTTTGACTTGGAGTAACCGTGGACCTTCCTTGATAAAAGCCACCCCAAGTCACCGTTATTCATTGCCAGTGCCTCTGAAAGCATCTCAAAGGAGACAGTGAAATAACATTGTCATTACCTGCATTGGGTGAAGTGGATTTTTGCCCACGAAAGCTTATGCCCAAATAAATCCGTTAGTCTTTAAGATGCCGCTGGACTCCTCCTGGTTTTTGTAAAATAACATTGGGGCCTTCCCACAGGCCCCAATGTTATTTTACAAAAACCAGGAGGAGTCCATTGGCACCTTAATTACTTTATCACTAATCACTTAATTACATTATCATTAATCACTTGCACTGCAGCACAGGTTGCACCTCTATCACCAGGCCAGGACCATGGATGATCCAGGATCAGAGAGTCCCAGCACACTGCAGGGGGTGGGGCAGGAGCAGACATGCTACAGCTGGGCTGCCAAGGCAGGAGGGGTGGGGAGCCCGGTGCATGGCCCAGCTGGGCTGCTGGGAGGGGGGAGGGAAGACCAGCACATGGCTCAGCTGGGCTGCCCAGGGGAGTTGGGAAGCCTGATGGGGTGGCAGGGTAGGGGCCAGCTGCAGGAGGGTGAGAAATGACCTCCCCTTAACATCAAAACCCCTCATCCGGAACCAGTCAGGTGTTGAGGGTGTTGGACCAACCTGTAGCACTGAAGGGCACCACATTGTCGTAGGTGCAGTATGAACCCCAAACAAAAAGACAGTCTCCCTTCTGAAGAGCTTATTGTCTTCGGACTCTTCATCCAAGGGGTTCCAGTTACAAGTAAAATCCAGGGTTTGTCTGGGCTTGTATTCGCAAGGAACAATGAATTATAAAGCATCTTTACCAAGGGACGTACTCTGGGGCTGGTGATCACATGGACAGCAATTACATGGTCTCCAAAAGCTTCAGGAGTGTGAGAAGATTGCCAGTGACGGAGACACTGAATATCCAGACAGAGCATCTGAATCCAGCTGAGTCAGGAGCCTATGTCCCTTTGGGATTTGCCATGATGATGATCACAAGAGATTCAGGAATACAAGAGATTCTGCACTCGGGAGCTGGTTAAAAATACTGATGAGGCCCGAGTCCAGCTCACTTCCCCATAGCTCTGGTCGGTGCTGCAGGGCTAACAGGACCAAAACGCACAACACACTTGGGCTCATCTGAAAGTATCTGCAACACTGAATACACTCAGAGAAGACTCTTGAGTAACCGAAGAGTATGTGGAAAGGGTTGCTTTTTCATACACCCTCCCTGGGACACCTCCCCACTTATTTTTTAAAGGTTTCAGGTGTCCCTCGGGACCTTCCCAAAACCAAGGTTCATTTGCATGGGGATCATTGAACTCCCCCACTGAAATATGCCCCCTCCACTGCCTTGCTGCATGTGGCAAAGTTGAGGATAGGATGTGAAGAACAATACCATAGGCTAGGGCAGGGGAGTTGACAGGGTCACTGGGCCCCTGGGCAATGTGGGGGAGTGGCGCCGCACTCTCTGAAGGGGCGGGGCTTAGCGGAAGGGGCGGGGCTGGAGCAGCCAGCCCCCAGCACCGCCCTCAGAGCCAGCCAGAGCGCACGGCGTGGGGCTTGGAGGTGCAACGCCTGGTGCTCAGGTAGCGATTCTAGAGGGCCTGGGGCGGCAGTGGCTGGAAGCCCTGGGCCCTTTAGCATCACCAGGCCCCGGGACCATTGCCCCCTTTGCCCCTTTCTGTCAGCGGGGCTGGGAAAGGGGATGGGTAGGTACTAGACAGAATGTATCACACTGATGAGAATGTGGCCTATCAGCTGGACTACCCCTTCTTTCTCAGGCTTTTGCCCTGGGACATGGGATTACCATAAGTGGCCAGAATCTCACGTTATGCTGCACGTGAAAGAGAGCTCTTCTACCAGGCTTCCCTGCCCCAGTAGTGATCACCCCACTCCCAGCACCCACAAGGTTCTACTGCAAATCTGTCGTCCAATATTGACCCCTCCTGACATGGCAACTCCTGGCTGATTCCAGGCATCCCCAGAGCACACCTGAAAATCAGCACAAAGCCAGCTCCTGCACATGGCCTCTGAAGGGTCTAGATCATTTTTATTTTTTGTAAATACACACTGTGAAATTCTCAACCGCTGCAAACTGGCACATCCCTGCCCATTTACACCAGGGGCAGATTTGGTCCCCTAGTGCAGAAGTCGCCAAGCAGAAGGTTGGGCTGAGCCCCTTGTTTCTGTTCAGAACTAAACCAGAAGAACTTGTCTCCTGAGTCAGAGATACTAGAAACCAGGAACTCCCAATGTCTAATCTGCCTTTGCCAATGCCTGACCATGTGACCTTGGTCAAGTCACTTAAATTTTTTAAAACTTCATTTCCCCCATCTGCTAAGGGAGCATAGTCATAACCTACCTTCCAAGAGATCATCGGGCTTAATCAGTCTGTGTTGTCATGAGACAGCCACACCTAGTAGTCAGAGCCAGAGTCACAGTCAGAAGACAGGAGTCAACAGGTAACTGGGTCAGTTTACCAGGCAGTCAGAAGCAGGAGACAAACTGGACATGAACCACAAGTCAGGAGCCAGAGTCAGGGACAGGAGACAAACTGAGGTCGGGAACTGCAAGTCAGGTGCCAGGAGTTAAGCCAGGCTAGGATATCAGGAAGTCAAACCAGAGCCAGATGCACATAGCCCAGAGAAGAGTGAAGCCCACTTATTTGGACTTCATCCTCTCCCTGCCACTGGTTTAAGTAGGGCCAGTTGGCCAATCAGCTGTTCTGGAACTTTGACAAGTGGATGTCAGGGGCAGAGCTTCACCATGGGGGCTGGGCTTCCGGGGTGCCACATAAATGAGTGGCAGGTGGCAGATTGGAGTGGGGCCCATGTTCAAGAACTGGGGAAGGGTGTTGTCATGACATAGTATAATCAATTCTGTACATCAGAATTTTCACACATGTACTTCCCAGTGAGATGGTGGTTCCAGGCTGTTGGCCACTGAAATACAACTTATTTTGTTTCCTCCGCTGGCTCAATTAAATGAAACTCCCGCAAACGGCCAAGGAACCACAGCGCTTAGATTATTTTAGAGGTGCAGAAGGAGGGAATCGAATGAGAGAGGCCATGTTATCCAGTAGCTGCTGAATGTGCCAGTGGAATGTACCTGTTGAGCCGAGAAGAAATTCCCTCTGTGGGCAGTTACTACGTAATTCTCCATTCAGGAAACTGCTGTTGCTGGATACAGGCTACTGCACTAGGTGGGCCATTGGTCACAGTAGTTAACCCTTGAGACCCCACCATAACTGTCTGGCCTGTAAGGGTTAAAACCATAGACAGTGGGTCCTAGAGAGTCTCCAGGAATGCTAGGGAAGCGGGAAGTGAGTCAGCAAGAGGCCAGGAGAGCCAAAGGAAATAGAGTGCAGGCTTTTGTATTGGAAGCAGTAACCTTTCCTCTTCCACTCGTGTGGGCACAGCAGAGCCTGGGACAACATGAAATATGCCTGGGAGCCAGGCATAGAGAATCCAACATCATCATCACTCTATGCCTCAGTCATCCAGCTGTAAAATGGGGCTAATGATATTGCATGTCTTGTCGGTTTGGACGGTAGGCGATTTGACACAAGGGTGGTCTTACCATCTATCACAAAATGGGCTCTGACAGTGGGTGCGGCCACTAGATGTTAATGCAATAGGCAGGAATTTAGGGCACAAAGGGAAGGACTGAGTCTTGAAACTAAAGATATATAAGCAGACCAGAGAATATTGAGTCAGATGTGATCAGGCTAGTTTCTTTACTTTTGGGTATGTTGGACTTCTCTGTGCTGAGCATATGTAACTATCCTCTTACCCTGTAACCTACATAAGAATGGCCGTACTGGGTCAGACCAAAGGTCCACCTAGCCCGGTGTCCTGTCTGCCAACAGTGGCCGATGCCAGGTGCCCCAGAGGGAATGAACAGAACAGGGAATCATCAAGTGATCCCTCCCCTGTCGCCCATTCCCAGACTCTGACACCATTCCTACCCATCCTGACTAATAGCACTGATGGACCTATCCTCCAAGAACATATCTTGCTCTTTTTTGAACCCTGTTGAAGTCTTGGACTCTTGACAATGTCTTCTTGCAAGGAGTTCCACAGGTTGACTCTGCATTGCACGAAGTGCTTCCTTTTGTTTGTTTTAAACCTGCTACCTGTTAATTTCTATACTTTCCAAACTGAATCCCAGGGAGCCAATCCCCTATGTTTTAATCCTTTTGTTGTTGTTGTTTTAGTTGCTCTGTAACACTTAGCAATAAAGTAATGTTGCACCCAGTGTGTTTTCTTTCTTTTTCCCTGTTTTTTTTTTTTTTGTTGTTGTTAATAAAAATCACTCTTTTAAGACTATGATCTGATTCTTGTGGGAAGTTCTTTTTGCACGTGTCTTAGACTCCAAAGGCGCGCTACTAGGAGAAATTAAAGTTTTCAAGCTCTCTCCAGAGGGAGGGTTAAAAAAGCCTGTAGGTACCCACAGGAAGGAATTCCCAAATGTGCTCTCCTAGATTCTCAAAGGGGTTTTGCAATTGGGTAGTGGCAGCAATACAAATTCAAGGCATCTGTGACCATGGGGAGTTTTAACATGAGCCTTTAGTGACAAGGTACTTTCAAGTCTCTGGCTCTCCCCCCCACACCGCACACCAGACTTCTGCACTCAAAGTATGCAAGGGGGGGAACAGCTTTGACCCCTATGGAACAATGGAACATGCCTAGTGCATCCATGTGGAGTACATCTGCTCGGCTACTGATCATGCTAAATATCTACAGGTGGAATGTTCCTCTTGTGTCCGGCATGTACTCACATGTCAGTACATTCCACTGCTTTGTACTGGCACCTTGCTAAGACCACGGTGGCTCTGCAGCCTGTGGAAGATGATCAGCAAAGGCGTTAGTGAAATCGAGAGGAATGACCGTCCTGTGGTGAGGGCCTGGGACTCAGGAGACCTGAGTTTAGTTCCATTCACTGCCAGACACATTGGGCCAGTCATGTAATCATTCTACGCCTCAGTCCTCCAGCTGTGAAATGGGGATAATAATATTGCACATCTTGTCTATTTGGGACTGTAGGCGATTTGGCACAAGCGTGAGCTTACAATCCATTTCAAAATGGGGCCCTGACAGCAGGTGGGGCCAGTAGGTGTTTAATGCAATAGGTCAGAATTTAGGATTTGCCACATCCGTTCAGACGCATCTAGCCCAGTGTCCTGTCTCCAGCAGAGGTCCACATCAGAGGAAGGTGCAGCAAAAACCCCAGCAGGCAGTTATGGGATAACTTGTTGTGGCATAGTGGGGATGCTGTCTGCTCTGTATCCTGGGGTCCCCCTGTGTTGTGATGTGTGATTCCCACTGACTTGCCCACATGTTGTGATGTAGTGTCAGTACCTTGCTGGTTGCTATGCTTGGGTGGTGGGCTGTGGAGGACCCCCACTGGCGGTTGTCTGTAAGCACAGCCCAGCAAGAGAGGCCTCAGTACAGTAGCCAAACCGGTTCTGCTTGTTAAGGGAAGAGAGGGGACAAAGGAAGTGTGTGTTGGGGGAAGGGGCAGTCTTGGGCTGGAATCATGGAGGAACCAGTCTAAGGAGAGGGCTGGAATCCAGGGGCTTAGGGACCCCATCTCAAGGAGTCTGAGGTATCCTGGCCCAGACTCCTGTAAACACATCACGTTGATGCTGTGCTGTATCCTGGAGAAGCAATAAACCCCCTCTATTCTACCGGCTGGAGGAGTCTGTTCTTGCTGCTACAGGGGTGCAGGAATGGGGGAACCCCAGCTGCGTCGTCACACCTGTCCATATGGAAATTTCTTTCTAACCCCACTGCCTACTCTTGCCTTATGCCTGAAGCACACAAGTGGATACCCCTTCCAGTATGCATCGTACAGCTGAATGTGCCACTTCTGGAGTCATGTAGCGCATATTCTGACCCCAAATCTCCTGCCTCATGCTTCTGAATCTGCTGTTAGACTATTAGTGGATCCTCTGCCCTGCTATGGAGAGAAATCCAATGACACCAAAGCACCTTTTAGGAGCTAATAGCCAGGAGGACAGCCACCGCCACATTACTCCCATACACAGCTGCAACCAGGAGGGAAGTGCATGCACACTGAAATAATTTCTCCCCAGTGCTGGCGAGGGCAACAGGAAAGGCAGATTGATGAGGCATTTCAGGGGAAAAAAAAAACCCCTACAGCAAACTCTCTGGTGCTCTGGCACAACACAGCAGTCTGGCTCCATCTTCCCATCCAGATGGGCTCCTTTTCAAAACACACATCTGCGAAACTCTCTCCCCCTGTGCATTTGGGAAAGCATAACCGAATCAACTCTCTCTCCTCCTCCAAACTTTCATTCTTCTCCATCATGTTCGAAGGACAAAGGGCTCTGGCTCACCGGGGATGATTGCTGCTCATGTTTCGCCCATGAAGAGCCGTTTATAAAACCGAAAGGGGCTGGAAAATGTGTGGCTGTACCTTTGCCCTGGGTGCCGCGATAGGGGGCGGGGAGCTGGAAAGCATGCCGCAAGCTAAGCCAGTTCCTTGGGGCAGCCAAAATTAAGGAGTGATTTTACAAGGAGATGAAAAACCGGAGCCCTTCTCGCTTCCTGTTCCATTCAGCTTCTTATACCGTACCCGTCACCATGGTGTCTGGATGCATTCCAGAGGTGCATTCAGCATCTGTCTCACGTGCCTCTTTTTTGTGGTCACCCCATGGCACTTTGGATAAGGGAAGAAATAGAAGTCCTGGTATGTCCCCCAAACGTTACAATGACCAAAATCCACTCTGCGGTTTCAACTGGCTAGAGGATTCCTGGTCACTTCCTGTCCTAAATAGTTCTGGAGTGTTGCTGTGCACTGTTGCACACCGGCTGTGCTCAGGGTTGTTTGTGACAGGCAGTAGGGGGGGTGATCCTGCTGTTCCCCAATGTACACCTGTCAGAGGGGTGTTCTGAGCTTGTGGGGAGGCACTATGCCCTGCAGGATGAAGCACTGGATTACAGGCCTGGGTTCTAGTCTCAGCTCTTCCATGGGCCTGCTGCGTGACCTTGGTCAAGTTACTTCCCCCTGCTGTGCCTCAGTTGTCCCAGCCGTGAAATGGGGATATCAATACTGGGCTTCTTTGTAAATTGCTGTGAGAGCGACTGATGGAAAAACTTGCTATTGGCTGTAAGTCTCATGGTCACAAAACCCTTGAGATTGTGGCACGAAGGACATTACAGAGGCGCAAGTAGCATGATGATTATACTATGGAGCTCCCTGCCTGGAATGGCAGGTCCATGGAGACAGGGCAGAGCCCTGTAAAGATGCAATCCAATGCATTGTGTGGCCGGCACACACCTGCATTATTGACATGATAGACCACGGAACTGTATTTCAGAAACTGTAATGATTAAACCAAGGGACCAGACCAGTAATATGCTGAGCATCATCATCTCCTATTGAAATCACCTCCTAAACCGCAAAACCCATGCTCACATGAGTGTTTCCATTGCAGTTAATGGACGAGTGATGTGAGTAAAGGAAGCAGGGTATGGCCCTTAGGTCAGTAGTGTGCAGCCCGTGGGTCACGACCCCCTTGGGGGATCTTCTGGAGGGGGTTGCCATTTTTTTCCCAGCTCTGCGTACACATGGTGGGGGTGCGGGGAGCGGCAGGTGAGCAGAGCGGCATTTAAAGGGGCTACGCTTTTTTTTTTCTCAACCAAAATTTTCCCGGGGGTCCCACCGGGGAAAAGGTTGCGCACCACTACCTTAGATTGTAAAATGTCCTGCCCCAGAGTCATGGGCCAGCCTCTCTCATGTGCTCCAGCTCATTTGTTCCAACGCTGGCAGTGCACAGGGGCCAGATACTTACTGCACCTGGCCCGATGAGCATTTCCTCAGCAAGGGGAACATGTCAGTTGCTGAACAGTTGATCTAAGCGACTCCTGCACCATCCCCACTAATTCTTGGGTGTCGGGGATAGGACAGAGAATGATGGGAGCAGGAGAGGGCATAGCCAGAGTATAGATGTGCATTGCCAATTCTCAACTAGCGGACAGTCCTTTGGGGACCGTTCCCAGGTATCATAGGTTAGATCAGCCCAGGAGCTGCTCTGATCTACTCTAGAACTGAGGCTGGAACAAGCCAGAAAATCGGGGAGATGTCAATGTAGGAGAGAATTGGATTGCACTGCCTTGAACAACTCACCCTTCTTACCCTCCTGCCTCCTCCCCCTCATTCTCCTACTTTGTCTTTCTCTGCAGCATGTTCTCTCCCTTCCTAGCCCACAACAGAAGGATCCTGGCCCTTGCTCAAACTCCGTGTACACATCTTTTATTCAGTCTTAGCATGTGGGTGGTGGGAATGGGGCTTAGGGTTGGTTTTTCACCCTTATTTCCTTCCTTATGAAAACCCCAGAAAGATTGAACACACTTCAGAGGACACAGCGAACAGGGAGGGGCTGTAAAATAAACCATTGTTTCTCAAGCACGTATAGACCCCCACAAAGCAGTGAAGGGAGGAAAACCGCATCACGGCAGAGGATAAAACAACAGCAAGCGCAGTGCAGACGGAGGGCGGAAATCTACTCTGCCGAGGCAGGAACGTGTCTGCAGGCTGGCTGCTTTGTAGAATATTGCTCGCATTCATCTGAAGGCTCCATGGCTACAGCTGCAGCGCGAGCACTTTGCACATATCTCAGCTCGTTGTGGGGAGCTGTAAGAACCAGCTGGGGAGCCATCCACTCTGCAAATCTGGAAGCTGGAGCCAAACACAGCGGAAGGCAAAATGACAGAGGACTGAGCTAATCCGAGGGCTGGAGCGTGCAGAAAGAGCTTCCATTGACTTTCCTTGGGGTAAGGATTTAAAGCTTGGGGAGAATGAAGATAAAGTACCTCTCATTATTTATTTGAATCATGGTAGCGCCTAGCAGCCCCTGTCATAGAAAGGGGCCTATTGTGCTCGGTGCTGTATAAACACTGAACAAAACAGCCATTAAATAAACTGCCCTGTCCCCACTCAGTCCTTGCCCTGAGGATACTACTCTTGGCACCTCCAGGAAGCGACATTCCCTTTAATGGACGATTACTCATGAAATAGATTTTGTTCCCTGGCTTTGTTTGGATGGAAACACAAAGGATATACCAAGGTTTCTACCCCTTGCCTCCCTGTCTGTTTATTACCCAGTCGGAATGCATTTCTTCCTTCCCCCATCTGCTTCTGACAAGCTCAGACATAGGTGTTTTCTATGCTGCTCGGTTTTCCAAAGGAAACAAGCTAACAGTTCTATTCTCCACTAGCTGTCACTTTTAATAAGCCTTATTTTTTTAACCCACTAATGAGAGCCCGGCGCATTCTCCCAGCTGAAGGACAGCCTGGCTGAGGGAGGGGGAAGGGAGAGGAACCAACCAAAGAAGAAAACGTACTGTAAATGCCTCTGGCTGCTTTCACCTGCAGGCAGGTAACCCCATGGGGAAGGGAGGGGAAGGTGTTCAGAGCAGCAAGAACTGAAATGGGCCCATCTTTTAGATGGTGTTCTCGATCACTCTTAATGAAAGGCCAGGTTTGGCGATGCTGAATATTGCCTGACTCTGCCCAGGGCCCCACTGATTGTAATAGGAATCACTGTGGACTAAATACTCAGTATGAGTAAGGATAGCAGAGCCTAGTCTGAAATACATCCGATATATGGCTGGATAGAGCATATAGGCCTGGATTACAGCTTTACAATCTGCCCTGAGTGAGGGCTATCAGGCAGCTGCATGGCTCAGGAGCTAAGTAGGGAACAAACCTGTGTAGGGCACATCTACACTGCATACACTGCATGCAGTGCACAGTCAGCCTGTGGAACTCCTTGCCAGAGGATGTTGTGAAGACAAGGACTTTAACAGGGTTCAAAAAAGAGCTAGATAAATTCATGGAAGATAGGTCCATTAATAGATATTAGCCAGGATGGGAAGGAATGGTGTCCCTAGCCTCTGTTTTTCAGAGGCTGGAAATGGGTGACAGGAGAGGGATCACTTGATGGTTACCTGTTCTGATCACTCCTTCTGGGGCATCTGGCATTGGCCACTTTTGGAAGATGGGATAATGGGCTAGACAGGCCTTTGGTCTGACCCCAGTATGGCCATTCTTATGTTCTTAAGCAGACCCACTCAAGCAGTAATTGAGCCGGTGCAGGTAACAGGGGTGGGCTAGCCACCCAAGTACAAGCCCACCATGGATTCTGGTTGCTAGACACTACCAGGTCCATGTCATCGGATTACACAGGTTGCTAGCCACCCCCAGGGTCTACACCACCTCGCCTTCTCTGCTAATGTCACCTGCCTCAGCTAGACGGGAGCGAGCACAATTATGCCAACCCATGAAGCAATCATAGAGGAATCTGAGAAGTAGACATACCCGCAATTTATGTCTACATTTGTAAATGGGGATGTGATGCCAGGCTTGTGTAGATGTGCCCACGGTAGCATTCCTTGAGCAAACACACTCAAAACAGTAGTAGAGCCGGGGCCATATGGGTGTACCCGGGTGGCTACCCCAGCTGTATTGCTGTCCGTAGAGTGTCCGCATGAGCATATCTACATGGGTTGGGAGTCACACCCATAGATCCTTTTCCTAAGCAGGGAAAATGAAAGGTGACAGAGAAAGCTATGTCCCCTCGCCACACAGTTCATGGAGCAACTTACTCCACACTGGCTGCCTAGCCGCCCCTCCCTTTCACTGCCTTCCTCCTCCCGCCTGCTCTCAGGGAGTTCGGGTGAGTCACCCAAGCTCTCCCCATGGCCCCTAATCAGAGTCACTAACCGAGCAAGACCAAGCAGAGGACTACAAGGAACCTCATCTCCCCGGCGCTGCCAAGGAAGAGCTGAGAGAATCACGCCTGTGGTGATTTCTGTGAAGGTTGCTTAAGGAAGGGAAAAGGGGGGAGCCAGGCCCCACTGCAGAGGCAGTGCTAGTAGGGCAGAGGGCCTGTGGCAGGCACCGGTTGCTTCCCTCCCGTGTGGATTCACTGGACACAGAGGCCCAAGAGCAGCAGCGTTCATGACAGTGGTTCCTCTTGTAACTCTGCGTAGGGGCATGGCCTGATACACTGATCCGTACGTTCATGGATCTGAGTGTTCCCCCCAGGGTCAGGATCCAGGAACCAGGGGCAACTGGGTGAAATTTTTCCGGCCTGTGCAGCATGTGGGACCAGCTGATCCAACGGCCCGGAAGGCTCTGACTCCAAACCCCAGCCACTTGGCTCATCGTTACTAACAAGTAACAGGAGTCGCAGTCAGCAGCCGACATAGCTCTGCAGGGCAGAGGAGGGTTCTCCACCTTGCCCACATTTACAACTTAGGGCTCTGGAAGCACCTGGAGAGGCCTGTGGCTAACGTGGAAGGCCTGGCCCGTGCACTCTCCCGGGTTCCAGCAAACTGTTTGATTCGTTTGTGGCACCAGGGTCCGGCTGCTGCTGCAAGCATCTCGTGTGGACACTTTGCATTGCGCCCCTGCCAATTTCTGCCCACAAAGCCATCTGGACAGAGGAGCACCCCACATCCGGGCATGTTTTGGTAGAGCAGAGTTTGCTTAGAGGTTCCTGCATGTTCCCCCCCTGCATTCAAGGGAGGAAGCATGACCAGGAAAAGGGAACACAGTCAGGATGTCCCCATGTCCCCCAGTTTGGCCACTTCTGGGCCCCCTTTGCACCCTTCACCACAAACTGCACCATGGAAAGTTTGGCTGGAGCCCTAGAATTGCCGCCTGGCTTCGCTGGTGACTTGCTCTGCAGCTTCAGAGGAGTCATTTGGGGCCTGACTCTGAAGGGTGCTGAGCATCCACAGTTCCCAATGCAGTCAGTGAGAGGGAGATAGAGCCTCTGCATAGCAGGGTCTGCATCTCTTGCCTCAGTTTTCCTGTCTGTGGCTCTGAAGTAGTGGGCAGAATCTAGCAATCTGGCACTTATCACAGGGCACCACAACAGCGACTCCAGACCAACTACAAGAGTAGCACGTGATTAACGTCTGCAAAGCACTTTTGAGGTCTTTTGATCTGGTGCAAATTATGACTGAAATACAGACAGGAACATAGGAACTGCCATTCCAGAACACACTAATGCTCTAGTAAACAAATTCCAATAGGAGCGGCTCCAAATTAAGGTAAAAAACCCCATAGGACCTGATCCAGTCAATTGAAAAGTCTTCTCAGTGACTTCTATGGGCTCTGGATCAGCCCCATAAAGATACTCATTCTGTCATATTGTACTATGGAAGGAAATATATTCCTGACCTCGGCTGGTCATCAGCATTTGCCCTGAAGCATGACAATTAATTGCTCTTATACTGTTTATCTTTGCTTGTTTACCCAAGTACAATTAATTACTGAATTGTATTCTAGTAAGCCATTGGTATCAATATCCTGTGTGTCACATATGTAAACGAGAGGAAAACTCTGAAAGTGAGAGTTCACCATATATCTCCATCTTGGAACTCACCCGGGGAGGACTCATTCAGCGGGCTGAGGGCATTTGCTCTCCTGATTTTCTCCAGACAGGCTTCCTGCTCCTTTCGGATGATGCAGTCTGAGTGCGTTGCAACAACCTGAAAGGCAGAAGCAGAACAATTACAAAGACACTAAGCTATTCCGAGCTCATGAGAAAACCAATACATCTCGTGAGCCTCTTCTGGAGGAAAAAACAACTCTGAAAGGTGAAATAAAGACACTTAACTCACTGCCCAGAGCAACCGCCTTAAAGCTAAATGACAGTATTACAATGTAGATTATTGCCAGAAATGTCTTCTATTTTATTTTTCCTGATCTCCACTTCGAATACGTTGCTTTTATGGAGTCTGAAGCCATAGGGGAAAGATCCTTTAGTGGTTTAAATCATTGAATGAGGACTGAGAAGCCCTGGGACTTCCTAGCCCTGCCATTTACTCTTGTTTAACCTTGGGCATGTCACTGAATCTGTCTGGTGTCTTAATACTAAATTGAAAACTCTTTCTTTGAGTCTTCAGCCAGGCAAATACGTCTGTGGCCATGCAGCCCGGTTTCCTCCTTTCCTCTTTTCTCCCCTGACTACGAGATGGTTTTACAGCCAAAATGAAACGCAATCCCTGAGCTGGGTGGATCAATGTGTCTCCTGGCACTAATAGATATCTCTATGGAAGTCCAGGGTAGGAGACGCTGCAAAGGAAGCGAGAAAAGGGACTCACCAGGGGCTTGTATATGCATGGCAGTGTGCAGCCCACAGGAGAGTGATTTCTAATACACATTCATGTGCTGGGTATTCATTGGTCCATGTAGACCCCGCTGGTGTCAAATAAAAGTCCCCTACTGGATTTTCACATTTTCAAAAAATGAGGGTTACAGGATCTTTTGAAACGGGGTATTTCTGTCGAAAGATCCCCATCTTGACCGCAGGTTTTTTTTTCGAAAAGCAACTTTTCGAAAAAAAGCCGCAGCTGCTATTATGCAAATGAAGCGCGGGAAATTCAAATCCTGGATTCATTTACAATTTTGATACGTCTAATTTACATCCCTTTATCAAAAAAGGGATGTAGTTTAGATGTACCCATAGCTCTATGTTACCAAGAGGTGACTAGCCAAAGCCACATGGTGCGCCCAGGACAGAGCTGAGTAGAGGACCCAGGCCTGCTGAGTCCACATGCAATGCAGTAGCCACTAGGACACACAACCTTTCTAAGGAGCACTGCCTTCCCCTTAAGAAAATAAAACAACTTTTCGGTGCACTGCAAAAGAGGTTTACGTGTTTAAATGAGAATTACACTGAGGTGGGCTGTCTCCTCAAGCTGTTTCCAGGCTCAGAATTTCCCAGAAGGACTCTGGAAATCACAGATGAAGCCCACTTCTCAGTTCACTGCCTTCCACTCGTACCTAGTGATGCTGCATCCCTCGCCTCCCTTCTATGACCAAACTGCAGCAGAAAATGCAAGTGGTCAACTAAGCATGAATTCCCCCGGTGTGACTTTTGTCTCTATAAAGCTGCAACAAACCTAATTAATTTTCTGAGCATTCTAGGAGAGGGCTGGGCATGTCAGGGCAGATCGTTTGGGAAAAACTCAGGGTGGAGAGTGTTTCAGGGTAGTAACCAAGGTTGGTGGAGACCAGGGTGAGGTTCTGTGTTGTCGGCAGGCTGCAAGGGTCAGAGTTCTGAACCAGGGCCGCAGAGAGCTGAGCCCAAACCAGGACATAAGCGTTACAGCATTCCAATCTTGTTTCTTTTGCCTTGTGGATATTTGCTGCTCCTAGACAGACTGGTTGCATTTCCCTCCAAAACACTAGTGATACCTACAGTTTCAGCACCTGCTGACAGATATCACAAAACAAAGAAGCCAGGTGGGGAGCATGAGAAAGACAAATGAATTTTTAGAGCCAAAACTCAAAAATCTCAGGGAACCAAGGTACAGACTCCTAGAACTTCTCAGAAGGCAGGCATCTTTCTATTTAATATGAACTAAAAATCAAGCAAGCAAAAAGAGGCTGAGACCTGAACTTATGATGCTGAAGAAAAAACAAATTTAGACAGATGGCTTTAAAAACAAATGCTGAAGGAATAATATAATAAAATAATAATAATAAATCATCTACTATATATTTTGGAGAGTTTGTGCATCTATCTGTGTGTCTGTTCATCTGTCTGTGAGTCTCTTTGTCCAAGAACTCCTCTTAAATGGTAAGAGCTGGGACCAGTAAATTTGATATGCAGCTTCCTCTTATCATAATTTAAAGCAAGGTGCATGGAATTTGATTGTTTCTCATAAAATAGAAAGGTGGGGAAGGTCTAATAGGAGGGAAGTTATACCATAGAATGACCAGAGAGGGCAGCAAAAGGGCCAGAGATGGGGACCGGGACAGGTATAATCCCATTGGGCCAGCAGAGGGCAGAGGTGGAGAAAGGAACAGGATTGCAGAAAGGGACTACATATTTCAGAGAGTTTGTCTGCTTATGTGTCTGTTTGTCTGTGTGTCGATCTGTCCCCCAGCCAGGGGACATGCAGCCCTGGCTCCAAGCTGCTGCAGTAAGAAAGGGCTGTCGTCTCTTACCTGGGCAGCCTGCATACTGATCCCTTCATCCTAGCCCCACCCCAGAGTAATGATTTAAATGAAGAAAATCAAAACTTACTTGAGTTAAGGAGCTGAGCAACACCAGGTAAATCTTGTAGCAATTAATAAAAGACAAATGCTGCTACAGTGACCTAGCGGATAGCTGATTAAAGGGTGATTCTAGTGACCTGGGTTCTAGTCCCAGCTCTTCTAGTCACATACTGGGTAACCTATCATAAGTCACTTTGTGTCTCTGCCTCAGTTTCCACACCTGAAAGATGGCCAAATTACCTTCCCTTCTTAAAGCACAGTGAGATACAGGAATTATCAATAAAGCACCTTCGAGACAAGGAACAAATTCGTGTTACTTTCGAGCCTGCAACTGTAATGATAATTTATATATTCTGCATACTCCTCTACATTTATATAATGCGTCACACAGTGAGGCCCTCTGCCTCATACAGCCCTTGCCATTACGAATTCCATCAATTGCATTAATAGGAGTGTTGTGAGCAAGACATGAGCAGTCATTCTTCTGCTCTACTCTGCGCTGATTCAGCATCAGTTGGAGTATTGTGTCCAGTTCTGGGCACCAAATTTCAAGAAGGACGTGGAGAAATTGGAGAAGGTCCAGAGAAAAGCAACAAAAATTATTAAAGGTCTAGAAAACATGAGCTATGAGGCAAGACTGAAAGAACTGAGCTTGTTTAGTTTAGAATAGAGAAGATTGAGAGGGGATATAATAGCGGTTTTCAAGTATCTAAAAGGGCGTCACAAGGAGAAGGGAGAAAAATTGTTCTCCTTGGCCTCTGAGGACAGGACAAGAAGCAATGGGCTTAAATTCCAGCAAGGGAGGTTTAGGTTGGACATCAGGAAAACCTTCCTAACTGTGAGGGTGGTTAAACACTGGAATAAATTGCCTAGCGGGGTTGTGGAATCTCCATCACTGGAGACATTTAAGAGCAGGTTAGACTCCTGTCAGGGATGATCTAGACAGTGCTGGGTCCTGCCGTGAGGGCAGGGGACTGGACTTGATGACCTCTCGAGGTCCCTTCCAGTTCTAGTGTTCTATGATTCTATAAGTGCTGCTTAATTGCATCAAATAAGCAAATGTAGAGCAAGGTTGTGCCACAAACACACAGCCCATAATCTGGGCAGTACAATACCCAAAAGCATCCTGGTGAAGGAAGTGTGCCTCAGGGAATCACAATCCCCTCACCAAACCCCTTTCTCAAGGTAGTTGATGGTTTGTTGATGGTTTGTAGCTGGCTTATTCCACAAGCAAATTATGACACCCCTTCCCTTCCTGCTCGGTATGGCTGCACTGGCCAATGATCTAGAGGGACGGGGAATCTTGCCATGGCTTCTGCATATCACCTACTTGGTTTTACAGTGGAAATGGAGTAGCAGACACTCTTCATTGTTTACTTCTGCACTGGTCAGGGTGGTACATGGAAGAGCACAAGGCATGAAAATGACCAATGCCATATTGGTAGCCATGGATCAAGACTTATTTTAGAAAAACATGAATTGAAAGCAATAATAGTAACAGTAATTTTGCAGATCATCACAGAAAATCAGAAAAGCTCTTCGCGGTGTATGAATGGATTTCAGAAGTCTCAGTGTATCACCATTGAAGAACTGGTTTAGAGACAAAAACAATGAGGATTTTCCCTCAAAATTTAGAATTTGCAGTTAAAATGCTGGTATGAAAGTACTGGTAAACTGTTCCTTTCAATGGACTATCTATGGGTCAATCCTGCAAACACTGAAGAATGTTATTCACCTGAGTAAACTGAATGTGACCACTTAAGCAATTAAAAGTTAGTCATGTGCTTAAGAGTTTGCAGGATCAGGCCTTACATGGGTGAAGACAAAATCCTGATGTAACAAGAATTGGTATAATATTCTTGGTACCTCCTTAGATCAGGCAGTGGAGGGGTGGGGAGAGAGAGAGAGAGACTGTATATACGAATATAAGTGAGCTCTCCTGAAACAAAGTTATCTACATCAACAAACTACAGAGATGAAATGGAGTCTGATTCACTCTGGGGGCAAGTCCATTGTCTTCACTGATGTTACACTAGGAATGAGTTTAATCCATTGGGTTTATTTTATCATGGACTTCATACTGAATTACATATTTTACTAATTCTATTGTGATTCTCATTTTTAAAAAAGCTATCTTGCCACAACATAAAATATGCATGAGGGACTTACAGAAAGGAAGCATGTTTGCAATGGAAACATTATTATTAGCTTTCATCCCCATTTCTAACCAGCAGCAATTGGTCAGAACAGGTCCTGGAATTGTTAATCATTTCTCAGCTTGGCTGCATTAAAAGCTCAGGAATTCTCTCTGATGAGATGGATTTTCTTGGTGCTGATTTATGCCATTTCTGCTCCCTACAACATTGGCCATCAATTGAACACACTGTTTGTTCCATAAAGGACTCACGTCATCACTTGATTGTGCTTTTGTCTGCTGGCCTAAATGGAGACCAAACTACTGTAATTTCCAAACACTTCAGACAAAGTTAAAGAGGAAAGTCGTTAGAAAGCGACTCAAAGCCAGTCACAAGAACACAATCGATGCGATATTTTTTGACACTCTGTTTTAAACAAATTGCACCTAAACTGACAGAACCAGCCGGCAAGACAGATTGTTGATCCCTTTCAATGGGTTTATGTGTAGGTAAGAGGCAGTTACCTTCTTGAGCTGAATGACTCCCTGGGAGATGCATGTCTCTCTGCACTCTAGAAAACAGCCGCAGTATAATCACACATCATTCACTTAATGGATGTCTTCTGAAGTGGTAACTCTGGATAAAAAGACATCCAGCGGTACCTTCTATTTCTTGAGTTTGGCAGAGGTGGCCTTTCTTTTTCTGGAGAAGACCAACTATCAAATCTGTCTGTGAACGCAAGCGACACAAGGCAGGTATTTCCAATGCAATCTCTAGAGTACACAGGAATCACCAGTCCAAATTAGACCCATGTTACATCTTTGGTGGTACCCTGACTCCAGTAGCAGCAATACCAACTGCTTGAGAAGAAGATTCTTGAATCTCTGTCTTCGATAGCTGTGCAATGACTGCTATCAGGAGAAGCAACAACATCACTGGAGATATTTAAGAGCAGGTTAGATAGGCATCTATCAGGGACGAACTAGATGGTGATTGGCCCTGCCATGAGGGCAGGGGACTGGACTTGACCTCTGAAGGTCCCTTCCAGTTCCAGTGCTCTGTTATTCTATGACATGTCTTACTAACCTTGGCTGTTCGAGGTTGTGATGAATGCCTGGAAACATGAGGCCATCTACTCAACTCTCTCATTTTTAATCTCACTCAGTATCACAGTGGACCTCATTATCCATTTCAATATGTAGCCCTTCCTAAATCCAGCTACGCCCATTCTGGTGTGACCCTCACCTCTTGCTCTGGTGTTTTGTACCAGGTAAACAATTGCTAAGACCCTCAACGTGGGTGTGACGGGTCAGTCACAGAAGACCCCTTGGGGGTGCCTCCTGGAGTGCTGACAAGGGGCTTCTCACTGCTCTGTTCTGCTGGGCCAGCTCCCTGCTCTCCCACAGGCAAGGCACAGAGCTGAGATCACTGCCCCCTCCGCCCCCCAAGAAGCAGTACAGACACTGAAACTCTTCAGGTCCAAGGAAAATGCAGTTTTGGGCCCAGCTTCCTGGGATACCACTCCCCAAATGGGATCAGAACCTCACATGAATTATATAGGTAAGCCCCCTTTAACAATGAAAGGGGGAATGTGCATGCCAATTGCTCCCCCAGGTAACAATTATTTACACTGGGCTTGATAGTAAATAAAAGTGACTTTATTAAGTACAAGCAGTAGGATGTAGGTGGTAGTAAGTGAGAACAGGCAGAGCAAAGTAGATTACAAACTTAAAATAACAGAAAATGCTTAGCTAATTCTAACACTAAAACCTCAGTACAAACTTCTTACACACTCATTACAAACTTACCCTAAAATTCTTCCTTTTCCAGTTAAGTCTTCAGACCAGGGTCTCCCTCTCCCTGGGGTCTTTGGTTCATTCCCTGGGGTGTGCCATGACAACCAGCCAAAGGCAAAGACCTGCAAGTTTCCTGTTGTTTTAAAGATTCCCACTTTTGCATGAGACCTTACCTGGCCAGTTAGGGAGGTCATGTGACTTCCTAAGACCAACCATTGCTAAGACTTAAAGACAAAAGGCAATTTACATGTGATTGCCCAGACACTGGGGTATCCCAGCACTAGAAACACCCTTGATGGCTTTCCTTTGCACATTTAAAACCACAAAGCATTCCATACTCCCTATGTCGAATTTTACACACAAGAATGATACATCCACCAAAATAAGATACATAGATCCAGCAGATTATGACATGAAGATTGATAGGATACATGAGGCAATTTGTCCCAAACATCTGTGAGTTAAGCATAGGTGTGTCCATACGGCCATATCATAAAGCATGGGGGGGGGGGAGGGTCCGTCACAGTGGGCTGGGGGGAGATTCCTCCAGCACAGGCACTATAGCAGTGGTGGGCAGTCTGTGGCCCATGGACCACACACAGCATATTGGGATTCTATGTGTGGCCCACAAGACATTTTGTTTATTGTTGACCACGCGCAGGGTTGACATATTCTGCTGGTTTTTGTCTGTATAATTTTTTCCCTACCAGTATTGCTAAAGTGACATGCACTTAAAGCAAGGGCACGTGAAGTGAAGTGCATGTTGATTGCACCCAATATTGGGAGAGCCGTGCGCTCCCTCTGCATCCAATCAAGGCGCTGCTACAGTTCAACTGGCACACCCTGCAAATTTTAAGTACGCAAGTACAGTTAGAAGAACCACCCTATTCCAGGAGACTGTCTTGGTTTCGACAATCTTGCGGCCCATTGATATGGGGGGGGGGCACTCATGCAGCTTACTCACTAGCCTAGGTTGCCCCTCCATGAATTATACAGACAGCTGCAGGGTGCCTTCCAAAAAGCCCTTGCAAGCCTTATTGTAGGGGGTTACACTGTGAAATGGGGGAGGGGTTGGGCCACAGAACTATGGAGAATCTGGGAGGTGCTTCCACTAGTAGGGCAGTCCAGGGAAGCTACTGTAATGCAGTTAGGCCACAAGGGCTGTTTAAATTAGCCCAGTGGCTGCTTTCCTCCAGAGCCTGGGATTGTGAGTTCAAGTCTTACCATCACACCAAGAACAGCTAGGCTGCCACCAACAGTTTCCCCAGGCCTGGAGCTGGAATAAGTTGAAGGCAGGGAGGATAAGGCAGCCTGGGATTGGGGAGGAGGCAGAAAGGTGGTTTAAAGCCCCTGTAGGTCCCCCATGGTCTGCAAGTTCTGAGTGAGTGCTGCTGGGGGGTATGTCTATACTGAAATTACAGGTGTGATTACAGCTCATGTGTCCATCGAGAGAGTTGAGGTACCAGAGCAATGAAGTTGTGCAGCATGACTGGAGACCAGCATTCCCTGTGTGCTTGTGTGGCTTGTTGGGACAGATTCCAATGCCTGATTAGCAGAGCTCCCACTGCTAGGTTTGTATTTCACCTGGTGGTACAACACACCAGGTGATCTAGAAGCGTCTCTCAGTTGTCTGAAGAAAGCCTCGTTCACCTGAGCTGGTGGTCTATAGCGGGCACCAACCACATCATTGCTTCTGGATGCTGATGCCCTAGCCCTGCTGGAGCTGGCTCCAGCATTAGGAAGGCTGGATAAAGGATGCCCTGAAGGTAGAGGGGGTCCACAGGTTGTGGAGTGGACTAGGAGAGTGGGCATTTGCCTGGGGAATGCAGCGTGATGGGTTCAAGTCCTGTTCTCCTCCCCTGCCTACCCTGAGAGCATCTGGATAGCCAACACAGGCTGCCCCAGGGATGGAGCTGGCTCCAGCAGTACAAAGGACCCTCAGTGGAGGGGTTCTGGGGTGGCCTAAGATACAGGGCATTTGCTTGGGGGAGGGCATGGTGGTGAGCTCAAGTCCCACCCCCTTCACTCATGTATGGAAAAGATTAGAGGGAACATTGCCCAAGATCCTGTTTCAGATTTCCAAGCGGTCAGTTTTTCTGGCTGTGTAGCCCCTGAACAGGGCCACAGGGTGGCTGAATGCAGATACCATGCCAAAACAAGCCTGAAGGATTTTAGCATTCTAAAGCTGAGCAAATCCATACTCATGCAAAACTGAATTCTCCAGAGGGGACATTTGGAAATAACATGACTCCTGAGACTTTGTGTTTGTGGCTTTGCTGGATTGTTCATTTGTTTGCAAAGCAAAGTACTGTTCTTACCCATCATGCATTCAACCATTTACACTTAATTAAACTTAACTAAAACCCCAGTGGAAATATTTCAGGCAGGAAATGTCCTTTGCTTAGAATCTCAGCAAAAACTCACCATTCAATGAGGTCACGAGCTGTCAAATTTTCTAGATTATTGTTCCTGTTTTAGGAGTCTGATTTGTCACGTATATCCCCAAGTTTAACCTGATGTGCTTGCAAAATCAGACAGAAAAATGCAAAAGCATCACAGCCCATGATTACCGAAAAACAGCTCTCTCACACTTTTACCACATCATTATGAAATAAATCAACTGGAATATAAATATTGTCCTTATGGAAGTGAAAACAACTTGTGTGAAATTTTCACTGGTACTGACTTCGCTAATATTTTCATGTAGCCTGTTGTAAAACTAGGCAACTATCTAGATGAGCTGATGTATCCTTTGGAAGACCTCTGAGCACTTGCACATGTACCAATGGCACCATTTCGGGAGGGCAGGGTGTGGCAGCTGTCATGTGTACCAGGATACAGCTTGCTTTTCTTCCCGTTCCCCTGTCAGGGAGCGAGGGGAAAGAACTTGGATCCCATGAAGCACACAAAAGGAAGGGTAGTTTAATGCTGTACTGACTCAAAACAAAGTGTTTTGGGCAAATTCAAACAAACCAAAATGATTCATGTTGAGTGGGGAATATTTGCTTTATTTGTATCAAAAATCCCGCTAGTCAAGATTTCGCCATTTCAGAGCTGAAATTTTAGGGACTGTTTCAATTTGTTAAAATTTTCAACATTTTGTCCTGATTTGGGATGAACATTTTCTATTAAATATGCTTATACGCCATTCCATTCCCCTTCCATAGGAGCATCTATCTCCCTATTTAGGCACCTGCAGTGTGTCTTGATTTTCAGACACAGCTCCTATTGCAGTCAGGGGAGATGTGGACACTCATGACATCTCAATAATCCAGCCCAAACTTAGAAAGTTGCTGAAATATGGAGTTAAGCATCTACCATCAGGCATTCATGGCTGAAAATTTTAGCCTCGATATCCCTCCCTCCCTCTCCAACATTTCTCATTCTGTAGATCAATAGAAGATTACGCTCATGTTATAACAAGTTCTCACAACAGCTCCATCACTGAAGTTCAGATCCATGACTGTGCTTCCATGGTAGCACTGGGTCTTACACAACTTGAAGACTTCCTACAATGCTACAGGTAGTGACACGCAATTGTTTTGGTTACGCCGTGAGTTCCTAAGGACCAAGTCCCAGATTTCATTTTATGAAGCCTGCCATGCACACAGGCAGGCACTCTCTTGTACAAGGGTATCTGCTCAGTTGGATGAGTGAAGGTCTGACCCAGGCGGAACAGTTTCACAATTAATCCTATTTTTCCTGTGTTAGGCTCCCCTGCTGTGTTAAGTCTTAATGAAAACCAAATGCAACGTCCATCTAAGTGTTAAGCCTGCCATCAAAACTGGGAGCACTCACGACAGACTATAGCAGCGGGAGGGTCTCTCCAAGGAGAGCAGACACTGCAGCTGGTACCGTTTGCCAAGCAGATGTCTGCACATTGCTGTCACCCAGACATTTGTGATGATCGTCCGCACAAGATACAAAGTCTGTGTCAGAGGGGGGGAAAATCCCACCGGCCCAAATATGCAAAACCATTGAGCTACCCTAACTGTAGCAGACTTAGGCCAAAATTGTCAACTTGGCTTCTTAAGTTTGGGCTCCTGAAACTGCAGTGGCTTAGCACTACTGAAAAAAAAAATCAGGCCACATTTTATTGCAGTGGATAAATATAGATCCAAGAGCCTAACTTTAGGTCCCCAGGTTTGAAAAGTTTGCTCTGGCTTCCTATAAATGCCACTGGTGACATTGTATCTTCACAGAGGCTCAGATTCTGACATCTGCTGCAGTCCAAGATCTCCGCAGTCCTGCTGCATTACAAATCTCAGCAGGGCAAGCCAAGTGTTGTCTCTATATTTAAACTTGGCAGTCGTTGCATTAGCATCATGGAGTACACTCAGCCGGGCCAATCTTTCTTTGCAGGAATTAATGCATAGCCTTTCCTCTTGGAGGTGGCAGTTAGGAATGAAAGAACCTCGGGTGCTTGCCAAGAACCTGAATTATCCCAAACATCTGAGATGCCATCTCCCTCTGCAGCTCTTTATTCATATCCCTTCCTTCCAAATGACCTGGTTCACTTCCACTCATGTCGTCTGCTTGGATGTGTGGCCAGTTGCCTGCTACCCCACTTTTCTGCCCCTCCCTCAGCTTTGTGGTAGAAAGGGGATGAAGAGATGTAAAACGTTCTCCTCACTCCGGGTGGAGCAGCCTAAGATCTTTTTCCTTCCTCCAGACAACAATATAGATTCTAGGGGGAGACCCAAGACCTTTATCTTCTCCTGCAACTGTTGTGTGACTACACAACTTACAAGGTTAGGGCAACAGTCACTGTCTTCCATTCAGCCCGCTACAAGTTGCAGCTTAGTCCTACAGCAGGGAGACGCCCCATGAGAAGGGACGGAAAGGAGCATGTATTTTAATCTGCTTGGCTCACCCATTCCTTACTCCAGCTGTGCAAGATGTCCCAATCCTACCTGTCATCTCTCATTCCCTGTTGAGATGCCGACTCGCCCCTCCAAACAGCCCAGGGGGCCAGCTTCCATCATCCACTTGCTATATGTTCCATCTAAGTGCTTTCTTCCATGCTGCCCTTCATGCCTGTAAACATCTATAAAGCCATGCCCAGGTGCTGGAACTGGGGGTGCTGCAGCACCATCTATCTTGAAGTGGTTTCCACCATATGCAGTGTGATTCAACAGCTCTCAGTGTCTCCACTGCACAAATTGTTCCAACTCCCCTGAAGTCAACTCAGTGACCATCTCTCCCTCCCTCCTTTTAAATTTCCTCTGCTCTGAAGCCTACACACTTGCTAATGGGTTATCTGCTGTGCTCTCATCCTCACCAGCCTTTGCTCGTGTACTCCCCTGCCTGCCTATCGCCATCTGTTGTCTCGTCTCTTCTACTTAGATTGCAAGAACCTTGGAGCAGGGACTGTCTTTTTCTTCTATTTTCGGGCCGCTCCTGGCCCACAAAGGTCC
Organism: Pelochelys cantorii; assembly: GCA_032595735.1. Classification (NCBI taxonomy): domain Eukaryota; kingdom Metazoa; phylum Chordata; order Testudines; family Trionychidae; genus Pelochelys; species Pelochelys cantorii. The sequence continues at coordinate 252,840,651 of CM064327.1, read as the reverse complement.
TGCTGCACACTTGAGTGCCACAATAATAAATTAACAACAATGCACAGGCAGCCGCCTGAATGCCCAATAAGTTCTGGAGATAAATGGGATGGATCCCTCTGTTCTGGGAGGGATAATATTGCAGCTAAAGAAAGACCTGAAAGCCTCGGCTGGGTGCAGAACAGTTTACGTTAACCCTCCTGGTTGGTCTGGGAGATTTTAATATATTTTTGACTGCCTTCTATCTGATTTGCAAGGTGATTATATTTACGTGATGCACAGCATGCCTTTACCAGTGCAATTTTTATGTATAATAAAACCAGAACATCAAAACAAGCCGGTATATAAAAGTAACCATTGTACAAAAATAAGAAATGAAGCAATAACACTGAAGATAGAGATTTCATTACATTAATAGTTATTTATAGCTATCCTTATAGCTCATCACCATGGTATCAAATAAACAAATCCAGATTGTCCCTAGTTCTAGCCAGGGTATGAAGAGCATTCATGGACTCTGGGCCAGCATCAGTCCTTGCTCCTTCTGGTTAAATATATCAGTGGAAATTGGTCTTCATGTATTGTTTTTATCTGCATATTAAAAGCATCAGCATAAGGGGATTGAAAGAGCAGGCAGTAGACTGCAGCAAAAACAACACGAGCTAATCAGTAGTCATTGGAAGGTAAACAATAGGGCAGGTCTACACTAAAAGTACTACAACAGCACAGCTGTGCTGCTGTAGTACACCTGGGGTGTGTCTAGATGACATGGCTCCGTCGATGGAGCCATGTCGTCTAGACACACCCCTGGTGTAGACGCTATATGCCCACAGGAGAGCACTCTCCCTGCAAAAGGAGGAATCCATGTTGGTGGAAGAGTGGCTCCCGCCAACATAACACCAGTGTGGACAGCACATAGGTCACTGTAACTTGCGTCACTCAAGTGGGTGTCTTTTTCCACTCGCCAGCGCAACGCAAGTTAGATGGACTTAAGGGGTAGCGTAGACTTGTCAGGAGCAACATGGATATTACCAGGAGAGATGGGCCTCCATCTAGACATTTTATTCCCCCAAACATCCCACAGAAATCTCCTCCCTACCTTCAGGGCCCCCCTTATCCTTCCTTTGTACCAAGGGTGCCAGCTCTGTCCCTAAGGAAGCTGGTGGTGGCTGTCTGCAGTGTGGGTGGGGATTGAGCCCTCAATGTCTGGCTCCGGAGGTATGTACCTTATCCACTGCATCACTGGAGGAGCCCCCCAACCTCCCTACATCCCTTACGCCAAGGATGCCAGGGTAATTGCAAAAGAAACTGGGTGAACAGAACAAGTGTGCTGAACTGCACGGAGAACAGAAAGGGTAGGTAACCATGACGATGAGGGGCAGATATTTTGGCCTACATAACGACGTTAGGAAAGTTCTGAGGCAGTTGTTCCTTCATGGTGTGCTGCCATAGCTTTGATGATATTAGACTCAGAACAGCCACACTACCTCTGACCAATGGCCTATCTAGCCCTATTTGGCCCCTCTGACTTGAATTCATTCAACTTGGCCAGAAAATCTCTGACCTGTATCCTTGATCTGCATCCCTTCCCCTTTATTGTCCTTTGCTAGTTGTCTGGTCACATGCTAATTTTTGTGAGAAGACTGAAGCAAAGCAGGCACTATCATCTCCCATTACCAGCTCACCTTCTCCACAGAGAGGGGGACCCCACCGTCCTTGATGTTTCTTTTTTGTCTAACATATTTCCATATTGGCATTGGAAAAGGTTCAGAAAAGGGCAACAAAAATGATTAGGGGTTTGGAATGGGTGCCATATGAAGAGAGATTAAAAAGACTTGGGCTTTTCAACTTAGAAAAGAGGAGACTAAGGGAGGGGATATGACAGAGGTCTATAAAATCATGACTGATGTGGAAAAAGTTAATAAGGAAAAGTTACTTACTTGTTCCCACAATGTAAGAACTAGTGATCACCAAATGAAATTAATAGGCAGCAGGTTTAAAACAAGCAAAAGGAAGTTTTTCTTCATTCAGCGCATAGTCAACCTGTGGAACTTCTTGCCAGAGGATGCTGTGAAGACTAGGACTTTAACAGGGTTCAAAAAAGAGCAAACAGATTCATGGAGGTTAGGTCCATCAGTGGCTATTAGCCAGGATGGGTAGGAATGGTGTTCCTAGCCTCTGTTTGTCTGGAAATGGGTGACAGGGGAGGGATCACGTGAGGATTACCTGTTGTGTTCCCTTCCCTGTGGGGCATCTGGTATTGGCCACTCTCGGCAGACAGGATACAGAGCTAGATGCAGTGTTGGTCTGACCCAGTATGGCTGTACTTATTTGAATGCCCTTCCTGTTGCCTGTAACATTCTCTGCCAGGTGCAATTCATTCTTTTCCTTGACTTTCCTAAGGTTGTCCCTAAATGCTCACCCTGTTTACTTTCTCCGTAAACATGCACCTCTAATTCTGTGTATCTCTTTTGGTTTTTAGATAGCTAAAAAGCTCCTTCTGCAGCCACATTGGGCTCCCACATTGGGCTCTTGTGGCTCTCCTTATCTTTTGTCGGCATCAGAATAGCTTGATATTGAGCCTTTAGTATTACATTTTGAGCGGGGAGGGGGGGTTGGAACGAGCAGCCCCCTTCAACTTCTTTTCTTCCCAATTGGTTTTTCATGGTTCTTTGCCTATTTCAGAGTTGATTTAAAACCTGCATTTCTGAAGAGTCCTTGTTTTTTTTCAGTTCAAGTCCTTCTTGCCACAGGATCTTGAATTCTATGAGAAAATGATCACCACCTTCCAAATTCCTGACCACCTTCACATTCACAACTAATTCATCACTCTTGGTCAAAATCAGATAAAAAAATCAATTACTCTCTCCCCACAAATTGTTTCCTCAACATGCTAAATTGAAACATTGTCCCCTACTTGTGTTAAGAAGTTGCAGGACATACTATGTTTTGCTGTAATAGTCTTGCAACAGATATCTGGGAAGTTAATACTATTTCATGTGTGTCAGCTTTTTTTTTTTTTTTTTGTGCTGCTCTTACCCTCTTTTCCTATGCTTTGACTTTCATTCCTATCTCCTTATTAACACAGTTTGAGGTCTGCACTGAGACTGTTTCACCAAGAGCTGACTCCACAGTAAATCTGCACAGACTGCTTGCTCAGCAATAGAAAGGAAGAAATGTCCGGCAACACTTTATTACAGACTTGAATAATTTCCCTTCAGGTGCTGGATATTAATAGTGGAGCAACATGAGGGGGTGGGGAAATCATTGAATCTGACATTTTATTTGACATGCTTTTGTCCAGTAGGATCAAATATTTTCTTTCTAGCTATTTTTAACTGTTTGTTCAATACTTCTCCAAATTAACAAATACAACATCAAGAGGGGGAAAATCATATTAAAAGACCCAGAATCTCTATGGTCTCCACACTGCTTGCTTGCTACGGATATTATTATAGCTACTACAAAGTAATAAGATTGAGAGAGAAAGAAAGAGAGAGACGGTTTTAATGTATGGCAACCATCTTGTGCTTTGTAATCTCCAAATGTGTTCGTAGCTAGATGATTTGCAATTAATGTATTGTACGGATGTGATATCGTAATAATGTCAGACATTCTATCGTTATTTGTGTTGCTATTGGTTCCATTGGCTGGTATCTTCATCACCTGCAGGTCCCCAAGGTGCTAGTTGCTGTATAAATCCAATAAGAGACAGTCTCTACCCCAAAGATCTTATACTCTCAGTAGCTAAGGCAGTATTATTAGCACCCTTTTACAGCAGGGAACCCAGAGAAACATAAGTGACTTTCCCAAAGTTAAATAGGGGACACTGAGGCTACATCTACACTGGAACACTATTTTGGGATACCAGAGATATCCCAAAATAGCTATTCCACGTCTTTTGAGAGCACCTATTATTTCAAAATATAATTGTCTTGCTATTCCGACATCCCTGTAAACCTCATTCCATGAGGATTAAGGGACTTTTCAGAATAGCAATTTATTTTGAAATAAGTGCTGTGTAGACAGCACCAAATTTCAAAATAAGCTATTTTCAAATTAGCCCGAAATAAACTACCGTCCAGAGTGCTAATCCTCAAGATGATCTTCTAATATTAGTTATTAATTGAGATTCAAGCTCTTCTGATGAAAGATGCTGCATGTGTGAAACTGATGTTAAATCTCTGCTCTAAGCAACCTCTGTGAAGTAATCCCATGTGATTTCTAGCATGGTTTTGTTTAAACTTGATTTATACACTGGCCTCTTCTAGGCAACCTGCTTTTTCTCTGTAATTAGTCACAAACCTGCAGTGAGCATGGACACAGCTCAGCTCCTGTTATTCTAGACTCTTGAGCCGGACTCTCAGATCAGAACAGGTCTCACCGGAAATTGCTCAGAATTCTTCCTTTGACCCACCTTTTCTGTGTAATGTGCCTGTCTCTGGGCCCAGCCAGTGTCTGTGGTTGATTGCCTCAGTACTCCTAAGGCACTATCTATAAGTGTTAAATAAAATGACAGCGCTAACAACAGTAAGTAGCAGCAGTAATAATACTTGGTTCCCTGTGCAATACATACATTTCTGGAACAATCCTGGTTCTGACGTGAGCAGGGGGAAATTGGAGATATCTAAGTATATTTATAGGAAATGGTTGGATCCTAGGAACATGTGTGGTAGGGATTCCTGTGTCAGAAAATATCCCACCTCACCTGAAGTCTATGTCTCTTCCAATGGGGATACAAAGATCTTAAGGCCAAAAGCATTTAGATGGAGTAAAGCCAGAAGAACTGGTTTGAGGCTAGTTGGTAATAGCCCGAGCAAGGAAATGAAGGTGGCCAGAGAGGAGGGAAAGAGGACAAGTGCTTTTATTTGTGCCCATCACAGCAGGGAAGATGAGAAAACAGAATGTACTCAAAGAGGCATCAGCAGGGAAGAAGAGGGACTACAGAAATGGAGCAACCAAGAATGCCTCTAGAAAGAACTGTCTCATCCTCAAACACAAGAAGACTGAGTTTACATGATCCTACTTGAATTTATCTCACTGTTATAAAAAGATGTAGCAAAAGGGTGAGTGGTTTACAGAGAGCAGCAGGAACATTATGGGACAATATGCCCTTAAAAAGATAAAGAAATCTAACTCCACTCAGCAAATAGGATTGGAGAAAACACGTCTAGATCCTTTCCTCATCTCAGTGCACGGAGGCTTGATGCAGCTAGATACAGCTACAGACCTCTGATCTCATAGAGGTTCCCTGCCTCCCCCAGCTTATATTTACCTTGTGTCTTGCCTCATTCTTAGTATACAAGATCATCAGTTACACGTTCCTGCAGGGACACCAAGGCACATCTTGGTTAGCCAGCTAATCAGCCACTGGATGGAACATTTCATCACCTGGAGTTTCAAGCCATGAGGCATTCAAAGTACATCCACGCAAAACTCCAAGTATTAGCTCCAGATATACATCTGATTGAATTATTACAGACAGTTAAAACACCTGCAGTGCAGTCACATTTATAATTCAGTTCCAATCCAAAGCCAACTTTGTGACTCATGAATTTCATTGTTTCTCAAGAGCTTTTTGTACCAGACAAAGGAACCGTGCGTTAAGCCCCCATTTTCTCAATAATTTTATGATGACTTTTGTTAACATTTCCAGTAAAAACACCCTTATTACCTTTGCAGATGTGTTTTGAAATAAATCCAATACAATGACAGGCAAAGTGACAGCAGAGAGAAAAGGAGTGAAGGGTGGAGAGAACAGTTGGACAAATGAAGACAAGGAACATGCCAGCAGGACACAGAAAAGAATGAGAGGTTGAACAGAAACCTGATGAAGTGACAGCAATCATGATACCTCATCAGCTCAGTCCCAGAACAGAGTCCAGCTTGTTGAAGACACTAAGGTCTCATCCGCACTGCACCCATAGCTTGAAATAAGCTACGCAATTTGAGCTGCACAAATTGCATAGCTCATTTCAAGTCAATTTCGAAACAGCTTATTTCAAAATATGGTGCTGTCTACACAGCACTCACTCCATTCTTTCTGGACTAGAGGAGGTCAATATGATCTTTCAGTCCACAAGCTATGCAGGTACAATCACCACGTACGAACAAGAAAAGGCGCAAGATCAACAGGCCCCGATTGTCGGCAGGCGGAATCAAGTCCGGGTCCCATGGAGCTTGTGCATAAGCCTTTACCGCTTGAGCAAAAAGCCAGCTGGCTAGTAGACAAGTCTGCAGAGCAGGGTCATTATTCTCTGTAAGGGGTCTCAGTGCCACTAGGTGGTGCAGTGCACCACACCCAGCCAGTGTGGGGGTTACAAAGGCATGACTTGCACTGGCTGAGTTCATCCAGACTCGAAACTAGGAAAATCCAAATAGTGCAAGCCCCGGCCTTCCTTGTGTATAATTTGCAGCGGTGTGGCTATAATGGCTGGTCACCAGTGACTACTATACTCCAAATACAGAAGAGGCCTATCAACCCAGCCCAAACAGCTGCGTCACAGAATGGACATCGTGCAAAGACATGCCAACACTCCTGTGAGGCAGGGTTATTATTCCCATTTTACAGATGGGGAACTCAGGTACAGAGAGACTAAGTGACCTGACTATTAGTTAGAGTGCTAGTCTGGGATTGAGGATACCCAGGGTTGGTTCCCCGCTTTGCCACAGACTGCCTGTGTGACTTTGGGTAAGTCATTTAATCTCTCTGCCTCAGTTCTACATCTGTAAATTGGGAAAACAGCCCTGCCCCTCCTCAGAAGAGTGTTGGCATCTCTTGGCATGATGTCAATCCAGTACAGAAGCTGGATGGGCTGGATTCCTAGGTCTTTTCTACACTTGCAATACAAGATAAAGACATTGAAGACTGAGGTAGTAAGATAGGGTATGTCTACACTACAGCACTAATTCGAACTAACTTAGTTCGAATTAGTTAATTCGAACTAAACTAATTCGAATTAGCGCATCTAGACCTAAAAACTAGTTCGAATTAGCATTTTGCTAATTCGAACTAGCATGTCCACATTGAGTGGACCCTGAACCAAAATTAAGGCTGGCCGGAACCAGTGCCAGCAGGGCATCAGCTTAGGACTTAGAGCGTGGAGCTGCTGCCTCAGGCTAGCCAAGGGCTGTGCTTAAAGGGACCCGACCCCCACCCCGGACAGACAGTTCTCAGGGTTTCCCGCTTGCTTGTCTACCTCGATGAGGGACAGCAAAGCAGTCCTGTCTTGGAGTGCCCTGAGTGCCCATACTCGGCACATCACAGCACTCGGCCATCAGCCCGGCTGCACTTGCCGCAGGCTGCCATCCGGGGGGGTCATTCGGGGGGCTGTCAGGATCCAGGAGGCCCTGCAGGGGAGCCTCCACCCCGAGGAGCCCGCAGAGCCACCCCAGTCCTCCCCATTGGGGGCTCGTGCCCCATTCCTCCCTCACCTCCTTCCACTTACCCTTCTCTAGCCCCCCTTCCTGATGTAAAAAATAAAGGACACGTGTGTTCAAAAATAGAAACTCTCTTTATTTAACAAAACTGAGGGGGGGGGGGATTAACCTCTGGGGAGACTGGGAAAAGGAGGTGGGAGAGGGGAAGAGAGAGGGTGGGAGAGGGGAGGTGGAAACCTGGGAGGAGGAAGCTGGAAGGGGGAAGCCAGGGGAAGAAGGAGGAGGGGAAGTCAAACTATGGTATGCCATATCTTCAGTATTGTGTAGAGATGGGGTCTCCTCACCTCAAAAAAGATATTTTGGCCTTGGAAAGGGTTCAGAAAAGGGCAACTAAAATGATTAGGGGTTTGGAACTGGTCCCATATGAAGAGAGGCTAAAGAGACTGGGACTTTTCAGCTTAGAAAAAAGGAGACTGAGGGGGGATATGATAGAGGTCTATAAAATCATGAGTGGTGTGGAGAGGGTGCATAAAGAAAAGTTCTTCATTAGTTCCCATAATAGAAGGACTAGAGGACACCAAATGAAATGAATGGGTAGCAGGCTTCAAACTAATAAAAGAAAGTTCTTCTTCACAAAGCAAATAGTCAACCTGTGGAACTCCTTGCCACAGGAGGCTGTGAAGCCTAGAACTAGAACAGAGTTTAAAGAGAAGTTAGATAAAGTCATGGAGGTTGGGTCCATGGAGTGCTATTAGCCAGGGGGTAGGAATGGTGTCCCTGGCCTCTATTTGTGGAAGGCTGGAGATGGATGGCACGAGACAAATGGCTTGGTCATTGTCTTTGGTCCATCCCCTCCGGGGTACCTGGTGTTGGCTGCTGTGGGCAGACAGGCTACTGGGCGAGATGGACCTTTGGTCTGACCCAGTACGGCCGTTCTTATGTTCTAACCTCAGGGCTCAGGGTTGGGGGTCTCACTGGACCAACTTGATTTTCATGCAACCCTGCTCCTGGGTTCACATGTGGCCTTTGGTGGCCAGGCTGGTAGCTATTCTGCCCTAGACGGCCACTTTCCTGTGCCTAGTGCGGAGATTGTGGACGTTGGAGGCCTCCCCCCAAACCTGGATGAGGTCCACGATCTCCGCACTAGACCAGGTGGGCGTCCGCCTCTTGCGGCCCCAGGCAGGCTCCTAGGAGCCGCCAGCCTGGTCCTGGGAAGAGGGGGAGGTCTGGGTGGCAGCGGGTGGCTGGCTCGTGCTGTGCCAGGTGCAGGGTCTGCTGGCTGGGTGCTGGCAGGCTTGCACCTGGCATGGGCACTGTAGCCAGACCGTGGCCCTTTAAGGGCTCCGGGGCCGGGAGGGGGGCAGACAAGTTTCCTTGACTTGGCCCAGAGTGGCCACCAGGGCAAGCTGGGAAGGGCTAGCCTCCCACTAGTTCGAATTAAGTGGCTACACAGCCCTTAATTCGAACTACTTAATTTGAACTAGGCGTTAGTCCTCGTAGAATGAGGTTAACCTAGTTCGAATTAAGCGCTCCGCTAGTTCGAATTAAGTTCGAACTAGCGGTTTGCGTGTGTAGCGCCTATGAAAGTTAATTCGAACAAACAGCTGTGAGTTCGAATTAACTTTGTAGTGTAGACATACCCATACTCTGTTGAAACAAGTCATGCAAGTACCATAGATAGAGATTTATCAAATATCATGTTCTGTATGGGTGAAAAGGCAAAACAATGCAGCAGGGAGTGGGAAAGAAAGGGTTTCCTTCTTAGTCTGAAGCACTTAAGAAGGAAATTAGTTTGGCCTAAAACTTTGCCTTGGTATTTGCAACTGACCTAAGAAAGGAACCTGGTACAATTCAGCCAGAGAATACGACTGGTCCCGAGACATCTATGCTGTACAGAGGAGGGAGATCCAGGTGTGGAGGGAGCCTGTCATGTTTCATCAGTGGATAAAAGCAGAGAGCACCCCCTCTAGCACAGAGATTGCAAAGCAATCTGCAGCTACAACAAGGCACATGTTATTTACACCATGAGAGTGAGATGCACAAGCACCAGCTTAAGAAAGGAAAGTCGAGGGAGGAAAAATGAATGAATAATTGCCACACAAAGAAATAATACTAAAAACTCCACCTTGGGCATAAATCTTTTCAATAATGAGAGGGGGAGAAAAATCAGTGCTGATACTCTCTGGAACCCTGCAAGAAACCATAGCAAAATCTTGCACTGTCTGCAAGCACAAAGCCACTGAAAAATGATATGAATAAAAGGCAAGTATTCCACCGTATTAACCCTGGTTTGCCTTCTGGCCATTCATTAGGCCCAAATGAGTGCCGCTCATTACAGAAGCCATAGCCAATCATTAATTATCCATAATAGCGATCATAGCAACTTACGGAAATGCAGCAGAGAGTAAACAGCAGCTGATGTCTTTTGACACTTTCCAGGAAGTCCATGCATCTGGAAGCTCAAGAGATGTGTTCTATTTACAATAGCAACAACATTTACCTTGAGAAATGAAGGACAAGATTTTTGTTTTAAAGTGACTAGTGATTTGAGGTGTTTTAATCTTCAGGCACCCGATCTGAGACACCTGAAAATGGGCCTCAATTTCTGAGCAGTCATCTGGAAATCAGGCCGCTTTACTTGTGTGCTTTGCTGGACGTTCAAAATGATAAGCCAGTTTTTGAAAATCTTGGCAGCAAATTCCTACTTTGGAGGCCCGCGGATGGCTCCTTCCTAAAACCTTTTATGAAATTCCTCCAGACCCGCCTCTGTAGCAAGGTCTGTGGAGAATTCCTCTAGGCCTTGGAAGTTTTACATGAAAATGGAATGTTTTAATGAAAATAGGGTCTAATTCAACCACCAGTCATTTGGCTGGCTGCAGGCATCGCTGGGTGAAATGCTATGGCAGCAGTTCCCAAACTGTGGGTTGCGACTCTGAATGGGATTGCGGCATCAGCAGACCGGGTTGCACCAATCCCTAGTGTGCTAAGGACACCATTTTGCTCTGCGAAGCATGAGCTGCATGCACAGTGTGGGAAAGGTCATGCAGGGGATGCCTTGTTGCTCTATAAAATGGCATCTTCTGCACAGTGTAACCACCCATGCACCACTCGGGTTCATTCTGGGCAAAGGATGCCATTTTGCAGAGCAAAATGGTGTCTCCCGTGCAGAGTGACCTCATATACTGTGAGTCCAAGGTCACGCTGTGTGGAGGACCACCCTGTTGTTCTACAAAATGACATCCCGCCATGCTGTCTGGGGTGCCAGAAAGAAATAATTCATTAAAATGGGGGCATGTGGACAAAATGTTTGGGAACTGCTATGATATAACCGATGTTGTGGATGTTGGATTAAATCAGTGAGGGGCAACAGAGGCTAATGAGTGGGCTGCATGAGTGGCCCCCCTTCATCTCAGTGGTCTGCAAGATTGTCAGAACCATGGTCTCCCAGGATAGGGTAGTTTTGCTCACTGCACTCACAGACCTAGAATTTTCAGGGTGCGCCGATTGAACCATAGCAGCGTTTGATTGGATGCAGAGGGAACACACGACTCTCACAATGCATGCAATCAGCAAGCACCTCACTTCACGAGCCTTTGCTTTACGTGTGTGTCACTTTTGTAATACCGGTAGGGAAAAAAAAAAGACACGGCTGAAAACCAGCAGAATCCGGCAACCCTGCACATGGACAACAGTGAACAAAATGTCTCGTGGGCCACACAGAGAACCCCAATGGGCTGCATGTGGGCTTCGGGTCACAGGTTGCCCACCCTTGGATTAAATGATCATAGTGGTCCCTTATTGCCTTATAAATTTATGAATCAACAAGTCATTCAGCTTGTCAGTCCCTGTCCAGTTCCTCATTTTATCTAGCATCAGCCTCCACTCACAGCCTCATGAGGACAAGTGCAAGAGGCTTTTTCTTTGCCACCTTTTTCTGCCATCTTGAACATCCCCTCTATCTCTTGAATTCCTCCAGTGTGAAGGGACGGGTTAGAGCACTGTGCTTTTGGATTCTGTTTCATTGTAAGGACTCTATTGGTCTCAGCCTGGAGATTCCATTTTGACTGTAAGGCTGCCCTTTGCTTTCCTGATATATTTTTTTCTTATCTGTGCCTCAAGTGGTGGCACAGGGCTGACTGAGGGCCACTAAATATTGATGATTGTCCTTTTTAAAGGGAGCATCCCTGGACAAAGAGATAGCTGCCACGTAGGTCAGACCACCATGCCTGAATTCAAGTGAGGAGGTATGTAAGCAATGGATCACTTGGTGAGGGGCTCTGGTGACCAGATAAGGCTGAGTGGGGATCAACAGACAAAGAAATAGTCTTGCAGTGAATATTTGAGAGAAGGGACCAGAAAGACTCCATGACCCGAGAGGAAGCGATGTGCAAGAAGAGAAAAAGGACCCATGATACCCCAGAAGACACTCCAGAGGACTCTGAGCTAAAGCACTAAGGAATGCTGGGAAATGTGATTGGTTGTTTTGCCTAGAACAGGGCTACTCAACACACGGCCCACAGGCCGCATGCGGCCCGCAGCCCGTTTGTTTGCGGCTCATGGTGCAGTTTGGGTTTACACGGGATTCAACATGCAGCCCGCGGGTGGGAGCCAAAATAAAAAAGTAGTCAATATAATGCTCTTCTGTTGATATGCATTTTAGTAGTTAAACTCCTGGACTGTCATTGCTCATTAAAAGTGCTGTCATATGGGTGGAAATCGGGTAAATATTGCATTGTATTAGTATCAGCAGAAATGACTTAAATGGGGCCTGCGTGTTGTGTAGTCTTGCCTTAATCTTTGTAATCATGCCTGTCAGCGTGAAAGAAGCTATTTGCATATATATTTGCATGTATCTGCAACCACACTTAAGTGGCGGTCCTCAGCATGTACAGTGAGTATCATTGTCGCCCCCAGAGCTTCCAAAGTTGAGTAGCCCTGGCCTAGAATGCGCATTTCTCAGGCCATCTACTGAAAAGTAATTGTGTTTGGAAACACTGACAAAACCTGTTTGTTTGTGCTTTTTCACCATCATGTGTCCCTAAAAGGGGACTGTCAAACCCAGGGTTACCACAAGATTAAAACTCTGGAAAAATGACTGGCATATCTTGGGGCTTCGGCACTGGTCTGAGAGGCACCGCACAGCTGAGCTGCAGAGCCCCTTCCACACCACAAAGGCCAAGGGGAAATACAAGGCTGCTGCCTGCTGAGTAAAAGGAATGCGTAAGAGCATACAGGTCAAATGCACTGGGAAGCAAACAGAGCAGCCTGGTAAGTGCCAAGCCAGGAGAGTGATTCCAGGGCTGTGTTGGTGTGAAATCTTGGCCCCACTGCGGGTACTACATGAATGGCAGAACTCCCATTGACTTCCTTGGAGCCAAGATTTCACCCAAAATGCCTTTGGCAAAAGAGAGCCTCACATCAGCACCAACACATCATACAGGCAAAGCACAATCACCACAACTTGCCAAAAAACCACACAAAGTGTTCTCCAAGCACCTACAGGCACATGACCCCTGCTAGCAACATCGAGTAGCCTGGTGCTAGGGTGGGCAGGGAGCCTGCCTAGGGTCCCAGCAGGCCATGGGCGAGATCCAAAGGCTTGGTGGGCCGCATTTTGCCTGCCTCTGCAGTAGGGAAATGTTAGCCCATGCCAGCAGGGTCCACATGGACCCCTTAGTGCATGACCTACTGGTGTGTTCCCGAATTCACATCCTAGCTAGTAAGCACTAAAATACTGGGGAAACAAGTGATTTGCAACCTGCAGTCCTTGGATCCCCGTGGGTCTTCAGGGTATGTCTAAGAGGTCCGTGAAAAGTCGTCATGACCATAGAACTGCGGGTTTCCATCTTCGGTCTGCAGACCCCTGGGATCCTCAGACTATGTCTAAGATTTCCAAAGGAAACTATGCCACCATTTGAAATCATTTCGGGGACTGCAGATGACAAAAGGTTGAAACCCACAGGTGTAGACAAGCCCTTCAATGTTTTTTATTTAAAAAATGCCACCATTGCTGGGACAGAGTTCAAAAAGTTATTACTGTACGGTTTTTGAACACCCATGGAGATAAATCCTGACCTCCACTGAAGTCAATGAGAATTGACCCTGGTTTCCTTTAAAAAGCTAGGGAAGGAGTAAGAGAACATTAAGAGACAAGAACAGGCTCAGCATTTGATTCCTCTTTCAAACCTTTAGGGCCTTGATTCCTGTACCTTCAGATTTTAACCACTAATAAGGAATCAACGTGAAATTTGCTTTGCTTAGAGGGCTTGCCATGGCCTATAGAACCTTTCATCTTTAGAATGGTGATTTATATCACATCCATGCCCATGATGCAGCCTGGGAGGAGAGAGGGGTGGCTTTCTATATCAGTGTAGCTTTCTTTTTTTCACTGTCTTCTGCTCTTTCAATAGCCTCATTCGACATTAACAATATCCTTTCCAAACCACATAATCAGATGTTCTGCTACCAGGCTGTCTTCACATTGGAGACTTATCTCAATCCTCAGAAAAATCATGGAGGGGATCCTCAAGGAATCCATTTTGAAGCACTTGGAAGAGGGAAAAATGATCAGGAATAGTCAACATGGATTCATGAAGGGCAAGTCATGCTTGACCAATCTGATTAGCTTCTATGATGAGGTAACTGGCTCTGTGGATATGGGGAAGTCAGTGAATGATATATACCTTGACTTTAGCAAAGCTTTTGATATGGTCTCCCACAATATTCTTGCCAGCAAGTTAAGAGAGTATGGATTGGATAAATGGACTGTAAGATGGATAGAAAGCTGGTTACACTGCCGGGCGCAATGGGTAGTGATCAATGGCTTGATGTCAGGTTGGCAGTCAGTTTCTAGCGGAGTGCCCCAAAGATCGGTTCTAGGACCGGTTTTGTTCAACATCTTTATTAATTACCTGGATGAGGGGGTGGATTGCACCCTCAGCAAGTTTACAGATGACACTAAGCTAGGGGGAGAGGTAGATACGTTGAGGGCAGGGATAGGGTCCAGAGTGACCTAGACAGATTAGAGGATTGGGTCAAAAGAAATCTAATGAGGTTCAACAAGGACAAGTGCAGAGTCCTACACTTGGGACGGAAGAATCCCAAGCATTGTTACAGGCTGGGGACCGACTGGCTAAGTAGCAGTTCTGCAGAAAAGGACCTAGGAATTACAGTGGATGAGAAGCTGGATATGAGTCAACAGTGTGCACTTGTAGCCAAGAAGGCTAATGGCATATTAGGTTGCATTAGGAGAAGCACTGCCAGCAGATCTAGAGAAGTGATTATTACTCTTTATTCGGCTCTGGTGAGGCCACATATGGAATATTGTGTCCAGTTCTGGGCCTCCCAGTACAGAAAGGATGTGGACGCATTGGATAGGGTCCAGTGGAGAGTGACCAAAATGATTAGGGGGCTGGAGCACGTGACCTATGAGGAGAGATTGAGGGATTTGGGTTTGTTTAGTCTGCAGAAGAGAAGAGTGAGGAGGGATTTGATAGCAGCCTTCAACTTCCTGAAGGGAGGTTCCAAAGAGGATGGAGAAAGATTGTTCTCAGTAGTGACAGATGGCAGAACAAGGAGCAATGGTCTCAAGTTACAGTGGGGGAGGTGTAGTTTGGATATAAGGAAAAACTATTTCACTAGGAGAGTGGGGAAGCACTGGGATGGGTTACCTAGGGAGGTGGTGGAATCTCCATACCTAGAGATTTTTAAGTCTCGGCTTGACAAAGCTCTGGCTGGGTTGATTTAGTTGGGATTGGTCCTGCCTTGGGCAGGGGGCTGGACTTGATGACCTCCTGAGGTCTCTTCCAGCTCTATGATTCTAGGAACATAAGAACGGCCACACTGAGTCAGACCAAAGTTCCATCTAGCCCAGTATCCTGTCTGCCGACAGTGGCCAATACCGGATGACCCAGAGGGAGGTAACACAACAGGTAATCCTCACGATATCTGTCTCCTGTCACCCATTTCCAGACAAACAGAGGCTAGGGACACCATTCCTACCCATCCTGGCTAACAGCCATTGATGGACCTAACCTCCATGAATCTATCTAACTCTTTTTTGAACCCTGTTGAAGTCCTAGCCTTCACCACATCTTATCTCATATACTGTCTGCTGGACTTTGTAGCATCCAAGTTAATTTATATTGGAACAGAAAGTGAGACAGGTTGTTCCAGTATTTAATGGATGCCCCTAGCGGGAGTTTCCTTAATCAGAATCCAGGATTGACCACATGATGCCTGTCTCCGACAGTCTGAATTTAAACCCAGATATGAACTCCCATGGACACTCAGGCAGGGTTGGGCAATATGCGGCCCGCGGGCTAGATGTATTCACCAGGGTTATCCCCTAGTGGACCACCAGAAGCTTTGTTTACCTGAGTCTTCTGAGTGTCCACAAGTACCGCTGTTCACAGCTCCCGTTGGCCACTCTTTGCCATTCCTGGCCAATGGGAACTGTGGGATGTGGCACTGGCCAGCTCACCGTTTCTCGCAGCTCCCATTGCCTGGGAACGTGAACCGTGGCCAACGGGAGCTGTGAGCAGTCATACCTGCTGACACTCAAGTAAATAAAGTATCTGGCAGTCTTGCCCCGGGGCAAACCCTGGTGAAACACGTCCAACCTGCGGGCCGGTTATTGCCCGTCCCTGAACCAAGGTGAAAAGGAGAAGCTGAATACTAGATCCCTGAAGGATCATGACCCATCTCTAGTTGTGTTAACATCTTATATTTACTAGTCACCTCTATCTTACTTCTCATGTGAGAAAATAACTTGTACTACCAACAACTCCCGTTGTCTAAGCACAGTGTCCAAGCTGATCTTAGGAATTCAGTGAAGGAATGCTTTCCCTCTCCCCCGTTACAATGCTACATGGGCTATAATACAAATATATGTTGCACATATAATCCACTTGCTTTTCGAACAGATCATTTTGGCTTTAAGTCCAGAAAGCAGCAGTGGGAAAAAGGAAGAGCCCTGTTGCAATCTGTGAAGAAGCAAAATAGCAAAGCAACAAGTGAATAGGAGAATACAGAAAAAAAGAGCTGGAATAGAAAAAAAAAAAAAGAGCATAGAATCATAGAACAGAACAGGCTCGGTTTCTGCTTGAAGCCAGCATATAAACCTGCATTAAAACCAGGCAGCTCTACATATGTCACACAACATTAACCTCAGATCTGAGCTAATGAGAGCTCAGAGAGCAGAAAATTAGAGTGAGAAGGGGAAACACTGAGCAGTCCCAGCAAGCTCTGCTGGTAAAGGTCAATTTATCAACCAAGAGGACATGACTGTTGTCATATCTGCATTTCAAACCTGTAGCGTTTGGTCTACAAGGAAGACTTCTTAGCTGACCAGACAAACTAATCAACAGTGAAGAGGTCCGAGGGTTCATAGCTAGAGTTCACAGGTTAAACTTTTGTGTTTGCTGACTATGCCAATTTTTGAAGCATGCTACGGTTTTAATTCCGACCTGAAGAATCCAGCTAATAAATGCTACATTTTAGCCAGAGTAGTAAAAACAATCTCTGAAGAAGACTTGAGGAGAAAGAATGTACATCTACATGCATTTAAATAAAGGAGTATAAATGCTACCCTCAGTACTGTACCTTGTGACACAGATGTTATAAATCCATCGCATAGCAGCAAAAATCTGTGTAAATGTCTGTAGGAAAAGTAGTCAAACTCTTGGATCTAATAATAGTTTAATACATTATTTTAAGTAGCTTTTTTAAATGCTCAGATTGCCTGGGTACATGAAAATATAAATATCAAAGCAATTGTTGAAATATACTGGGAGCTACTAATAAGACGGGAATTCAGCATTTAAACACAATGTCTCTCAGAGTGAGTCTACACCGAACGCATAGCCCAAAATAAGCTACACAATTTGAGCTATGCAAATTGTGTAGCTTATTTCGAGTGTATTTCAAAATAGCTTATTTAGAAATTTGGTGCTGTCTACACAGAGCCAAATTTCGAAATAGAGCACTATTCTGAAATGACCTTTAATCCTCATGGAACGAAGTTTAGAGGGATGTTGGAATAGCATGTCCGTTATTTCGAAAGATATTTCAAAATAACGGGCTTGTTATTTTGGGATACCGGAAGTATCCCCAAATAGCACCTCAGTGTAGACATACCTTCAGAGACTCAGTCTATGTTATGTTTTCTAAGAAATACTTAGATGTCCCTACTTTGGCCTGAGCTGCAGTAAAGAGCTGAAGTGAAACCCAGGAAGCAGTAGGTAGCAATAGCTGTAAAGTAACTTGCTACCACTACATCCTTACCAAACCCCTGGATCTCGGGATATCTCCAATTCTTGAATATAGCTCCAGAGTCTCAAAAAAGCTACTGGTGCCTTTGAGGGCCACCATGTTGAGATACCCAGCATGAGACACCATGAAGCCAGGGTTCTCAAATGGGGGGTGCTCTCCACTGCCTACCAAGCAGGCCCCTTTTTACGTTGGGCACCCCAAAATGCAGGCCCTCCAAAATTATAAGTCCCTCTTGGCAATCTTGGCTGCTGGATGAACCCTGACAGTGCTCCCTTATGATCCTGCCTCCTTCACATTTACAAAAATGGTGGTGAGTATTGTTCTACCCCCTCTGTCCTACACACTGAAAGTGGTTTACTAGCAGCTAAGAGGGAATCTGAAAAGCCCTCACCCATTGTCTGCAACGGCCCACACCATGCATTTAAAAACCACACACCCGCAGAATGTCACTGTAAAGAAATGCATGCATTGTCCCTAGGACTCCATACCAGAGGAAGCAGCGTAAGAATGAAGCAGCAGATCTTCAAGGCGAGGGCCATCTTCTCCCAATGGATATGTAGCCAATCTGTATCAACTTAGAACAGCTGTTGTGGCTCAAACACACAGCTTCTGCTGATCCCTATGTCACCGTCTTCAAGACTCAGCTCAGGCCTCTGAAATGAAATAATATGAGAATTATAGTAATGGAAATAAGGAAAGGTGCAGGAAAGATGAAGAAGCCTGGACTAGAGGTCACAATACTTAAATTGTGAGCTGTGCAGCCCAAGGGCTTGTTACTTGCGCATACAGCTCCCAGTACAACTGGATCCTTATTTTTGACTGGGGGGCCCACAGACACTATTGTGCTACCAGTAATTTGGAACAAGGACACTACTCAAACAACGTGCATGACAAAAACTAAACCTATCAAAAGAAAAGTAAAGCGACTGAATGTAACAAGATATAGAAGCATGGTATAGTGTTTGGAGAAAGCATATATTGAAGACCACGTAATGGTCAACTCTTCCACTAGAGAAAGGAAGACCAATATTGCACATAGATGAATCTTAACTGAATTACTTGTTAAACCTGTTTTCTTTCTTCAGTTATAGGAAGCAATCCAGGATAAGTGAACGTTAGGAGGATTCAGGTGCAATTCACACCAACAGCTAAATCCATTCTGCTTTTGAAGTATCATGGATAGGTTCCTTCCTGCTGTACCTCTACTCTATGTGTTGTGAGCAAGACACGAGACGTCATTCTTCCGCTCTACTCTGTGCTTATTAGGCCTCAATTGGAGTATTGTGTCCAGTTCTGGGCACCACATTTCAAGAAAGATATGGAGAAATTGGAGAAGGTCCAGAGAAGAGCAACAAAAATTATTAAAGGTATAGAAAATATGAGCTATGAGGGAAGGCTGGGGGAATTGGGCTTGTTTAATTTGGAAAGGAGAAGACAGAGGGGACTTGATAGCAGTTTTCAGGTGTCTAAAAGTGCGCCATGGGGAGGAGAGGGAAAACTGTTTTCCTTGGCCTCTGATGATAGGACAAGAAGCAATGGGCTTAAACTGCAGCAGGGGAGGTTTAGGTTGGATATCAGGAAAAACTTCCTACCTGTCAGGGTAGTTAAACACTGGAATAAATTGTCTAGGGAGGTTGTGGAATCTCCAGCACTGGAGATATTAAGAGCAGGTTGGACAAACATCTCTCAGGGATTATCTAAATGGTGCTTTGTCCTGCCATGAGGGCAGCAGGGGACTGGACTTGATGACTTCTCGAGGTCCCTTTTAATTCTAGTATTCTTTGATTCCATAATTCTATGGACACTGAAGTACTCAAGGAGTGGACTGACCACTGGGAATTTTCACTTTGATATCCTGGGCTGAATCAAGAGGCTAAGGCTTCTGGTGGAGACTTCTTTCTTGGAGTTATGTCAATTGAGAGCAGATGAGAATCTGGCCCTAGTTCTCTAGAGATATATAGAAGACACAATTTCCCTGGGTCCTCAGTTTGGCATACTGGTCATCAACATGACAAAAAGAGAGAGAAAAGGGGAAAATGTAAGAGAAAGATCAAAGGTATCACAAAAACAATGTATATAAGGGGAGGAAAAAAAGGTAGAGAACTCAAAAATGAATACTAGATTTGTTCATGCCGTGGAACAAACTGTTATTCTTACAAAAGAAAAAAAATGCAGAAAAAGTGTGGGCTAAGTCTAGTAAAAGGAGAAATAAAAAGAAGAGGGGGAAGGAAACAGGTTGCAGGCAACACAATAAATAAATAAATTACAAAGATGAATATGAAATAACTCTCCAATCAAGAGCTGTTCAATATTCCTTACAATGTCAGCCTTGACTGCAGATTGCTGGCAAGATACCAACATACAGGAAGCAGAGTGTCTTTCATTTAAAAGAAATAGCCCTCTCCTTCTACATTAGTCATCTGAGTCCAGGCCTCAACTAAATGGAGGAGGAAAATGATTCACAAAAACCTCTCCATACTCACCCTCCTCCTTCTCTTCTCTCCTGCCTTCCCTCACTCTCTGCTCAGGTACTGAATTTAATTACTTCTCCACCGTCTTCCTGATGTTTTATCAAATAATGAGAGAGAGAGAGAGAGAGAGAGAGAGAGAGAAGACCTTAGTTGAGGAGGACAGAAAAAGTCCATCCTGACATTTAGTGGTGAGGAGGCGGAAAATAAGAGTCACTCCATTAAATGAGCCGGTGTACATGGGAGCCAGGCACAGGCAACAGCTCAGATTGGATTTCAGATTGTTCGCTGGTAATTGGCTTTCCTGTGGGCAGCCTTGGCGGAGAAACCCAGAAAGAAGTATGGAGACTGATCTCCACCCTCTCACTGCAAGCATTAGGGATACTGGGAAGAAAGTCGGGGAGAAGACTGAAGAGTTACTGCTGACTTACTATTCTGCATGGGCATTTAGCTATCCTGGTAATCCATGTATTAGAAGTAGGCTAGTTCCATGACGGACGGATGATGGATGGATGGATGTGTTAAAATAGTGGCCATCAGGGTTCTAGTATTGTATTTATTTTAAAGATATGCTGAACCAATACTGTTAGAGGCTGGAGACCTCTGTGTAGCTCCATGACAGGTTTCTTGCAGACACTGGAAGATTTCCCCTTCAGCTCTCTTCTAGAGATGAGAGGAGTGTTAGCTCCCTGTCCCCATTCTCCTGTATTCCTTGGCCTCTCCATGGAGAAGGCCAACAAAGTAGCTGGGTTTCCGTGCAATCAAAAGAGGGAAACTTGTTCAAACTGGATTGAGGCTTCCAAATCTTATCACCTGGGCATTAGAGAAGGACAACGTTCAGTTTCCCATGACCCAGAGACCCCATAAACCCAGAGACCCTGTTCTGCAATGGAAACTACAGGGGTGGCTACTTGCATATGGTCAATGCAACAAGGCTTCATGTGATTGCCAGCCTCCACCCCGAGCTAATGGAAAGTTAAGAACAACCTAGAGTTAAGTGCTGCTTCTTCCCCAGTACAACCCTAACCATCCATTCACACTGCTCTCCAGTGTTCTGAAGCATTCCATGTTTGTATGGCACTTAAAAAAAACCAGAATGGCCCTCAGTGAACCAAGGTCACCCCCATTACCTTTCCATATCAAGCCTGCTTTAAAAAACATACATGATTTGTCAGAATTTCTTCAACCAGATTTTGAAGCTGATCTTCTTCTCATGTTTTTATCCACACACACACACACACACACACACACACACACACACACACACACACTCTCTCTCTCGTTCTCTCTAGTGAGAGCAGGGCTGAAATTTTTCAGGTTAAACTTTTTTTTCCACTGAAAATGCAACCTTGAATTGATTGAAATACTTTGAAAATTGGTGTAAAATTCATCGCATTCTTTTGATCCAAAGATCCATTAAAAAAATTCTAGAACAACTGACATGTTTCATTTTGAAATTTTCAGAATGAAACTTTTCTTTTATTTGAAACGATTTTCCCGCAAAATTTTCTTCAGTTTTATTTATTTATTTTAAAAGGTGAAAGCTCTAAAGCTAAATGAAGCATTAAATGGAGTGTTTTGGTCAATGACCTGAAACTATGTTTTCTGATTTATTTTATTTTTTTTTTATTCAGCCAGTCAGCCAAAACAAAAAAAACAAGAACCTATTATTTGCACATCTCTACACATAACCATCTTTCAGTTTATTTACTCTATTTTTTCCTGCTTTTGACTTATTTATTGTTTAACATGTAGCAGGAGTCTATAACAAGGCAAACAGAAAAACTGCACAGCAGTCTCTCTATGTAAAGGCCTCCAGTGTGCAACCCTGGTTAATGGCTAGTATGGACCTCTGCTAACTTTTTTTTCCCATAGGGAACCCACAGTAGGAAGAAAAAACAACAAAGCAGCACAAGCTTAAATTCATCTCAACTCAAACATTTTCCTAATGTACACTCCATTTATAAGAGAAGCTAAAAGATGTACCTGGTGTTGCTTGGTCCCTTCAAAGCAGGGGGCTAGAGGTGTGCGGGGTACAGGAGTCAATGCAGGGGGTTGGAGATGTGGAGGACCCAGAGCAGGGAGCTGGGGAGTCAGTGTTGGGGTGAGGAGAGGCTCAGGGCAGGGAACGGGGATGCAGGGAGTGGGAAGCAATGGGGGCTGCACAGCCCACCTGCAGCTCCCCATGGCTGGGGTGCTTGATTCCCCCCTGCGGTCATTCAGGATTATAAACTATCCCCCATGCTTGCTGCCCCTCTGGGGTCATTTGGGAGTAGAACTGTTCCTGCTATTGCAACCCTGCCTTTCCAGTTGATGAGAAACAAATCCCATTCCATGAACATCCCACTGTCCTGGCACAACCAGACCCTTAGCTTGCTTTAAGTCATGATAAGAGGAAGCTGCCTACCGAATGTGGTGGTTGTGGCTCTTATTGTTTAGGAGGAGCTCTTGAACAAATGGACCCACTGATGGATGGACGGACACACACACAGACAGAGAGGCAGACAGACAGGTGCACAAACTCTCAACCATATAGTAGATGGATATTTTCATTCCCCTTCCTTGTAATATTTACCAAACATCTCTATTTAAAAAACAAGAAACTTATATGACGGAAGGAGGAACATATGGAAAACCATTATGCAGAAAAATATAGGAGTGACAGCAACACCCTACCAATGGTGACCAGGATCAGCACTTAGACTGGTGCTCAGATATTACACCGCTGGGCAACATCATAAATATATAGAGATCCATCTGTTTACTTTAGGGTTTACTAATGACACTATTACCATAGTACCGAAGCACGCTTCATGTAAAAACCCTAGAAATAGTGAAGGCCTTGGTGGAGATTATGAATCCCTGGAACTTCTCCCTTTACAGGTCAGAACCCTACTTGGAGTAGGATTTGGGAGGTTGTTTTATGTAAAGGATTTGATGAGAAGTAGAAGGGGTGTCCGTGTTGGGAATGTCATTTTTTAGGGTGGACAGGCTTTTGCATGGATACCAAAGCAATAATTTGCCTTTCTTGGTAGGATTCGGGCAAACAAAATCAGAGAGAGGAGGATGGTCTTGTGGTTAAGGCAGGGGTTCTCAAACTTTGTGATACCGCGACCCCCCTCTAAGTTGCTGCAACCCCCTGGGGGGTCGGGACCCACAGTTTGAGAAATGTGGGGTTAAGGCATAAAACAGTCTCAGGGCATATGAATTCAATTCTCAGTTTTGCTGCAAATTTCCTGTGTCACTTAAACTCGCTCTGCTTCAGTGCCCCATCTTTCTCCCGCCATTTGTCTTTCTTGCCTGCTCTTGTAAACTCTTCAAGACAGGGAATCTACACTGGCAACTGAATGAGAAAACTTTTGTCTTTCAAAGGTGTTTAAAAACCACACCTCAAAAGACAAAGGTTTTGCCGACGACAAGCAGAACTTAGTCAGCCGAACCGCTGTCCTTGAGACGAAGCTAACACTGCTCATTGCGGGTGGAAGTTTTTTGTCAGCAGGATAGCCAACAAACAGTGGCTACACAGCATGCCTTTTAGCAACTCGCCTGTAGTGACACAACTGTGTTGCTAGTGGCTACATAAGGTAGACATAACCTTACTGTGTTCATGTATGGTACCAGACAGAACGAGGCTCTGACCTCAGTTGGAGGATCTAGTTTCTACTATAATGCAAACAGATAAGAATTAAAATAACAGAGCAACAAATGGTGTTACAGTATAGATAGGAGATAGAAAGAGAACATTACTTTTCAAGGAAGCTGTGAGGACAGGTGACTATATGAATGTCTAGGCATCTCAGTCTCAGAAAGATATTGATGAAGTAGAAGAAATTCATGGAAGAGCAACAACAAAAGATGACTCAGAGGGTGGCGTGACTAATTCTCAAAGAGCAACTAATGAAAACTTAGTTTGGCCAAATGATGACGAAAGGGGTTCCTATGGGGGAGAGAGTCCACAAGTATGCACTGGGTGTAAAAACTAAGCCCATAGAGAAAATGTTTAGCTAAAGGAATGGGATGAAGATGCTAAAAGAAAAATGAGTTTGCATACCAGGAAAAAAATTCCAAGTGATGTCTGTTGAGATTAAAATAATTTCCTCTGAGATAACCTGTGAAATGACTACTGCTTAAACCAGTCAAAACTGCACTGGACAAAAACAATGGGGGGGGATTCAAATATTCTTCCTGGAACAAACCTACTCTGTCACAAGTATGTGTTAATGGGATTTTTTCCCGTGTGTGTATATAGCAGACAAATTGTTATCTAGGACTCATCCAGGTAACAAAAGCAAATGCATTCAACTTCCTGGCTCTCAGTTTATTTACTTTGAAAGTTGCTGAGTCGTGAACCCATGGTTCCTAATTATTTAAGTATTTCAGTCTCCTTTGTTATGGCTTGTACTATAAGAGGTAGTCAAAACTGCATGTGTTATAGACTGTGTTTCAATTATTCACCTTTCAACATACACGTTATCCATATACATGGGAGAGCCAATGGGGTTTAGTAGTTCCTCAGGAAAACACACTGGATATAACCACATCAATTCCATCACCAGGGCTAGTAGATGGGATTCCTAATTCATAGCACAAAAGAATGTCACCCATAGCTTCAGGAATGCCCAGGATGGGAGAAAGATCTAAAATTTCATTCAGATTCTCTCACACCTTCAGTGCAACACTCAGTGCTTTAGTCAGGTGAGGGCTGCAGGAACTCCTTTGTGGTGAGAAGAAAGAGCAATCAAATATGTACAACTTGGCTAAGCACCAACTAAAAATAGCTACGGAAACCACCTACAAGTCTATGAAAGAAAGACTATTGGTTAGAGTGATTATAATGTGATACAAGAGTATTTAGGAATATAGGACAGAAAGGGCATGTCTACACTAGGAAATTATTTCAAAATAACTAAAATCAAAATAATAACTCCCAAAATAACAAAATCATGTGTCTCCACTACGGGGAAGCCTCGAAATTAGTCCAAGGCAGGCTCCATTATTGTGAACATGCTACCTTGACTTAGAGCCCCATGAAGCTACTTAGTTTGTATTACTTTAGGGAGGAGTTATTTCGAAATAGTATCACCGGAGCATCCACACTACTGCTATTTGAAAATAACTATTTCAAAATCTGCGTTATTCCCTGAGAAAAGCAGGAGTACAGATTTTGAAATAACCAGCCTGTTATTTCGAAATAACAGGCTTGGTAGTGCGGACACCCTACTTATTATTTTGAAATAAGGGGGGTTATTTCAAAATAACTCCCTAGTGCGAAGGGCCCTCCTGTTGCTCTCTCAGGCAATGCTCTCACATAATCCCATTAAACAATGTATTAAGCTCCATAAAAACCGTTTAGGTTGTTTACCTCCATTCCCACCACTAGACTGCTATGCAAGAATCTTATTCCACCAATGGTTGGTGTATGAACATTAAATAACCCTTCCTGACAGCAAGATCAGATGGACTATACAATGGCCTTCCAGTAGGAAAGTGGTAGATGCCTAATTGCTTAGTAAACTACACAGGACTCTAGAAAATATACATTAAGGAACAATCCTGAAGGGCAGCAGAGGACAACAAAATAGGCTTTTCTATCCCTATCTTCTTTATCATTCATCTGAAGAAGTGGGTTGTGCCCATGAAAGCTCATGATACCGTCTACATGTTTTGTTAGTCTTTAAGGTGCTGCAAGACTATTCGTTGTTTAAGTTTTTCTTTATAATTGTTACTTGAGGTTTGGACGTTCGAGGCCATAGTCTCAGCTGGGATCCATCAAAATCAATAAAAAGCCAAACTGATTTACGCTAGTGAAAGATTTATACCTGAGCCTTTTTATGAAACAAATATAGTTTGTTTATTCACCTTTGTTTATTCCACACCTCAATGGCAAAGCCCTTGAGCGCAATTTTCTGATTGCAACCTCTGTTGTTTACTACAAAAGCACACGGATGAAAGGGTTCCTGCATGGGAGTTCTAGTCAAACAGTTTCAGGATCAGCAGGCATTTTTTCCTTGAAGGGGGCTGACATGCTACTAGTGTCAAAGGCCATTTATGACTTTTACGGGAATCTCAGGGACAAAGTCAACTTAAGATACGCAACTTCAGCTACATTAATTGCATAGCTAAATTTGAAGTAGCTTAACTTGACTTTTGGTGCTGTCTACACATCAGGAAGTCTAAGGGAGAGTGTTCTTCCCTCAACTTCTGTAACTCTCATTTCATGAGGAGTAAAGGAAGTCAGAGTAAGAAGCCCGTTATTTTGAAATGATTTCAAAATAGCAGGCTTGCTGTGGAGACACGCACTCTGTTATTTCAAAATAACATGAGTTATTTCAAAATAAGTGTGCAGTGTAGACATAGCCTCAGAAAGGAATGGGATGAATTAGACTGTAACATGGAAACATGGCTACTGAAAAGGCCCAGGCAATATGGCAGACAGTGGAACTAAATTTTGGGTTTACTTCTAAGATTCTGATTGACATGTTTTGGTGACATAGTCCAAGCATCCATAGTTGATGAATACAGCTACTCCGGAAGGACAGATTACATCTGTTGCTTTTGGAATTCGGGATCCTGGCTACTTTCCATTCCAAGTAGAAGCAACTGAGGCCAGAAGTTCATGCAATGTTGAAAGTCATTTGATCTGAAAATAATTGAAACCAGTCTGCACATACAGCCATCTGTTGGGTTTTCTGGCGTAGGCATTTCCATGGTAAAAAGGAAGTGGCAGGAATGTTCTTCAGTGCTCCTAATTTGCATGATTTTAGCACCTCAGTGTTACTGTTCTTTGAACATTTTTGATCCAAGTATATTGCATGGAATAAATATTTATGAATCTTACTAGAAGCTTTGTTTTAAAAAGCCCCACGACCTATTGTGCAGTTGCACATGCAAAAATGCATGCACAATTGCAAGCCTAATTTGTGCTTGTAATGGCTATGATATGGAAATGCAGATAAAAGGTGAGGTTTTCAACAGCTTCCTAGTGAATACAATTGACTTTCACTAGGACTTGCACTCCTATAGGTGCTTTAGGAAGACCGTTGGGAGGTATTTTTGTGCAGACAAATGGCAGGTTCTGTGCTACATCTTTTCATGAGATAGTGACAAAAAACTGAATGGTGCATTCAATTTTATACAACGTCATTTTCATACATTTTTACTCAATTGTTTGCAATTATGCTTACTGTCGATCTTTTTCCTGAGCGGTTACTCTTATTAAGGAACCCATCAAGTGCAGGGGTAGTCCAAAGTGTACCTTGAAAATGTGCATTATCTAGCATCTCCGTACAAAAGCTCTTGTGCCTCTTAGTCCAAGAAATCCTTTCTAAACATGACTATTCTAAATGGGCCAGATGTTGAAATGATGTTAATCAGTCCAGCACTGCTGACTTCAACGGAGTTACACAGATTTCCATCAGCTGAAATAGCTCAATTTCTGATCATCCACCCTCTCGTTCAAATCTTCAGTATAAACAATAGCAGTCGTAGCCTGGCTTCTCAATTAACCTGCTGTCAGGCTGAGCATTCCCCATTTATTCCTGACACTTTGTTTGAAAAATAACTTCCAACTCATAAAAAAAACTCATCTCATGCCAAAATTCCTTAGAAGACTCAAGAAGCATTTTATCCAAAGCTTTTATGAAGTCTGAATCCTAATAGCCCTTTAAGGCCTGCAGAGACCATGATGAGCATTTCCCAGTTTTTAAAAAGTGTATTCCCCTTAAAAAAAATATAACCAATTCCATCATCCTCACCCATCTCTTGTTAAAAGTCTACCTAAGATGAGTGGAGGCTATGGATCCTTATAATATACTTCCTTTGCCTTCTTATGTGCTTATATGAGCAGTAAAATATCTAAATGTTGACTTTCAAAGTATCATCACTGACATCTGAGATAGGACCCATTATACTCAATGGGGCAGTGCACAATTCTCAGAGCCATTGCTTCAGGCACTCTGCAAACTTATAGTTGCATTGGTTACACGCAAGTCGGGTTTTCATGTGTTTCTTCACCATAGTTCATCTAGCAACTTATGAAAGCTAAGACTCAGGAGAAGAATTAAATCTGTATGCCCTGCCCTCAGGGGGCATACTCTACACCTGGGAAAACAGTAGTCTAATCTGATTTCCTGCATAACGTAGGCCAAAGAATATACTCAGTAACTCCTGCCATCCCGGAAATTATTCCAATACATCATCTATCCATTCTCTTTTATGCCTTTATTTTGTCAACTCTCAAAGAACTTCAGTCAGTTGAAATGACACGACTTTCTTAACTAATGCACATGAATAGTCAATTGCAAGGAAATATTTATAAACTGTATTTAAGGCACATTAGTAGGCCAAGTAAAAATAGAATGAGGCTTTTCCTTTTGTTCTCGCAGATGGGTTAATTACCCTTCTACAGTCTCTGATGTATGTTGTCGTTTTCTAACTAATAGGCCTGATGAGATCACAAAGGTAAGAATACACTCCGTTGCTGTACTGTGGTAGGAGCATATACAAAAGGAAATTGTAAAGGACTCTTCTCCAACCAGTGGGGTGTGTTCTACAGTTGATACATGCATGTTTGGCAACTGCTATTTGACTTAATTTCTTTTCCTTGTCTGGATTTCTCCTTAGGGCTGCAGTGCGCCTATGTTTTGTATCTATAAGAAGGAGCAAGATTCTAGAAAGCCCACGTTTATGCCCTCAGACAGTGGAAATGTTGGAAAAAGATCAAATTCTTCATAGAGGGTATGTCTACACTACCACGCTAGTTCGAACTAGGGTGGTTAATGTAGGCATTCGAAGTTGCAAATGAAGCCCGGGATTTAATATCCCAGGCTTCATTTGCATCTTGCCAGGCGGGCGCCATTTTTAAATGCCCTTAGTTCGAACTCCGTGCCCGCGGCTACACGCGGCACGGAGTAGGTAGTTCGAATTAGGATCTCTAATCTACCTACTCCGTGCCGCGTGTAGCCACGGGCACGGAGTTCGAACTAAGGGCATTTAAAAATGGCGCCCGCCCGGCAAGATGCAAATGAAGCCCGGGATATTTAAATCCCGGGCTTCATTTGCAACTTCGAATGCCTACATTAACCACCCTAGTTCGAACTAGCGTGGTAGTGTAGACATACCCAAAGATTGTGAAAATTCAAAATTTTGATGAAAAGATGTATAGTTTTCCAGCCAGTTATATCCCATGCCCAACAAAGCAGAGCCTTCTACAAGGCACACAACCTTCCACAGGTCTAAACCCTACCACATCCTGCCCTACTCTCCTCAGCAGCCCATGCAAATGGATGTGTAACCTGAAGATCAACAGAGCAAAGTTATTTCTGACCAGGGCATAAGCTTGCTCCAGAGCTGAGATCCCTTTTGTTTCACAACCCTTTTGTTTTAAATCTTACACTGACCTATGCGAGGGATGGGGCAGAGATATATGAATCTACAGGCAACTTTGGTCAGGAGAGCTGACCGGATTGCTGGGCCCCTGGACAATGTATGTGGGGACCTGAGTCTATGCTCCCAGAAGAGGTGGTCCTCAGGCAGAAGGGGCAGGGCTGGGGCAGCAAGCTCCCACCACCACCTGGACCCCCATCCCTGCTGGCCCTCAGAGCTAGCCAGAATACGTGGCACAGGGATCTGGAGCATGCTGTCCCGCACTCCTATGGCAATTCTAAAGAGCCCAGGACAATTGCTCCCTTCCCCACCCCGTCAGTCAGTGGGCCTGTCTTTGGTAAACTGGCCTGAAAGGGTTTTCACATTCACTGCTACACCCCTTAGAAGGGGGCCGTGTGTACCCCTCCCTTTATCAGTGCATCTACACTTCACCCGTAGCTCATAATAAGCTACACAATTCAAGCTACACAAATTGTGTAGCTTATTTTGAGTGCATTTCAAAGCAGCTTATTTCAAAATCTGGCACTGTTTAAACAGCACCAAATTTTGAAATAGAGCACTATTCCAAAACGTCCCTTAATCTTCATGGAATGAGGTTTACAGGAACATCTGAACAGTGAGCCTGATATTTCAAAAGCTACTTGGGAATAATGGGCGTGTTCAAAAGACACTGAATAGCTATTTCGGGATACCAGAAGTATCCCAGAATAGCGCTGCTGTCTAGACACACCCTGTGGCAGCCAAACCTGTTGGCCAGTGCACAGTTTACAGAGGCCATGTATTGGTCTTCTCCCCACTTTCAGTTCTCCTAGGTGTGTTAGCAGGTACTGCAGTTCTGCCTGGCTAAACCTGGAGAAGCATGAGTACGGAAGGATCCTTGAGTGAATACCTGAGGCCTTCAGGTCTCCAGTGCTACCCATTCCCTTTCCAGCTGTGCATGTTCACTCTGAAAGAGAATTTGGAGCCCCGACTCTCCGAGCAGACGAGGGTCTGAAAAAGTCAAAGATGCATAGTCCAGAGCATGCTTAACTGAGCAACACGCAAGCAAGAGGCATTGTACAGATACCGAGTTCCGATTTCATCATTAATGTGGTGAGGGAAGTAGAGGCAGACAGCCCCAGTGATGTGCAGATAAGAAATTCACCAGCACGTACGGTGGTGGCCTGCTCATTGGTACAACTACTTTAAAAGGCCAGGAACCATAGTTTTATAGGAGTTCTCCAAGTCAACTGCGTGATGTTCTTATTATGGTTTTACCCTCAAATCTCTTGCCCCTTCTTCTGAGGCAGCTGGTACTGGCCTCTGGTCTGGCCCGGCTCAGGATGAGCCCAAATTCATGAACCAACCATAGAAGAAAATAATGCTTAGAAGAAAGGAACACAATGTACACCACCACCAAGGCTGTCCTTAGGATTTATGAGGCCCTACACAGCACTATTAAATTGGTGTCCCTATGCCCAATGGCAACCCAGGGTGGTGATGGGGGGGTTTGATAATCTTTTAGGA
Organism: Pelochelys cantorii; assembly: GCA_032595735.1. Taxonomy (NCBI): domain Eukaryota; kingdom Metazoa; phylum Chordata; order Testudines; family Trionychidae; genus Pelochelys; species Pelochelys cantorii. The sequence goes on along the minus strand of CM064327.1, from coordinate 252,809,662 downwards.
ATGTGATTTTATAAACTTCAGCAACATATCAGTGAAACACTTTTAAAACAAATCTTAAACTAAGGTCCCGTCAACTATCATAATACATTCAAAACCTGGCTGTATGGACCTGGGGTTGGCAAATGCCTGTTAAATGGCTCCATTATCACTTGAATGGCCCTTTCAGAGGTTCAGTGATGCTGCTAATAGGCCTGGCAGGCTTTTTCACTGTTCTGTTAACTAGAACCTCCCACAAGAAAGCAGACTCACAGACCAGGGATAGGGAATGGTGGGTGGACATTAAGACCCAGTGGTGCTCCTATATCATATATATAGTAGCCCAATGTCTGTGACTCTGTATCGCTGAAATGCTGGCTGTTCCCTCTGGGAGGCGCTGTTGCCTGAGTCATGTCCTTTGCCTCCCGCCATGGCGCTTGGCTGACTTCTGCGCCACTCAGCTGGGCCACTGTGGGGGAGCAAGCAGCACAAGCGGCCGTTTGGGCGCCGCGATCCCCATGCAGCAGGGTGCTGCATGGGGACCGCGGTGTCCAAACGGTCGCTTACGCAGCTTGCTCCCCCGCTGTGCCACTCAGCTGGGCCGCCGAAGTCAGCTGAGTGCCACGGCGGGAGGGGAAGGAGGGGGGGGGCGGTGATGTACACAGCCAGGGGGCGGGGCCTGGCCATGTGCATCACCGCCCCGCCCCCCTTCGCCTCCCACCATGGCACTCGGCTGACTTCTGCACCGCTCAGCCAGGCCACCGCAGGGGAGCCCAAACAGCCACTTGCGCCGCTTGCTCCCCCCCGGTGGCCCGGCTAAGTGGCGCAGAAGTCAGCCAAGCGCCACAGTGGGAGGTGAAGGGGGGCAGGGTGGGGCGGTGACGTGCGGCATGACAGCAGCTCCAGACCCCGCCCCCTGGCCGTGAATGTCACCGTCCCGCCCCCCTTCGCCTCCTGCCATGGCGCTTGGCTGACTTCTGCGCCGCTCACCCGGGCCGCTGCCGGGAGCAAGTGGCGCAAGCGACTGTTTGGGCTTTGCGCTCCCCATGCAGCACGGGGTGCGTGGTGCCCAAACAGCCATTTGGGCTCCGTGGTCCCCCGAGTGGGAGGCAGGAGGGGGAGGAGAAGAGAAAGAGAGACAGAGAGAGAGGCAGGAGGTGGAGGAGAGCGGAGAGAGAGCGGGGGAGGCAGTAGGAGGAGGAAAGAGAGAGACCGGAGGCTCAGGAGAGAAGACCGACATGGAGGAGAGACCTGAAAATCCCATCTTATGACGGGCTAATTGGCTAGTATATTTTAGAGTCTGTTCTGTCTGTGTGTCTGTCTGCAAGTCCATTTGTTCAAGAATTCCTACTAAACAGTAAGAGCTAGGGCCACGAAATTTGGTAGGCAGCTTCCTTTTCTCTTAACTTAAAGCAAGGTCAGGATTTGGTTGTGCCAGGACAACTGGAAGCCCCAAGAAAAGGACTGGTTTCTGTAACATGCCAAGGGAGGGGCGGCTGTTTGGAGGGAAGTGATATGAGAGTGTTCACTGGGAGCAGCAAACCCACAGAAGAAAGCTATACTGCAGAATGACCACTTGGGGCAGCCGTATCACCAGAGTGGCCAGCGGGGCTGGGACTCTGTCATCTTGCCTTCCAGAACACCAAATAAGCAGCCCTTTGCCTCAAACCCTTTCCCTCCTGGCCCTTAGCTGCAGCACTGGAGCAGGGACTCACCCTTCTCAGCCCCCAACCCTCACTTTTTCACTTCCCCACCCACCCACCCACCCACCCACACACACACACACACACAAAGCCCCCTGCCCTGAAAAGATTCTGGCAATGCTGGGTAAGCCTGCTAGTATTACTATATAGGGAAATCATATGCAAAACCAGGGTGATAACAGTGCCCCTCTTTAGGGCTGTCATGACCATGAGGTTTGATCTGAGGAAGTGCGTCTGGCCCACGAAAGCTCATCACCTAATAAACCGTCTTGTTAGTCTTTAAAGTGCTACATAGTCCTGTTTTTTGTTTCAGCTACACCAGACTAACACGGTTGCATCTCTATCACTATGACCATGAGGGTTAGCCAGCAGCCTGGGGACTAAGGGGTTAATTATGTCCCTTACCTAGCCAGGTATCTGCTCAGCCAATAGAAATGCAGATAAGGATTTCAAACTGAGACAAAGGAATTTTTGGTTTTCCCCTCCTTTGTCCCTGAGCAGTTTTCTCTCCAGCTACTGAGGGGAACAGACCTGTCTCTTTCTCCAAGAAAAGATTTCACTATCTGTAAGTAGGGTAAGTTTAGATACATCTGTTAGGTTTTATTGTTTTATGGTTTAAGAATGGGAATCTGATGTCTGTTCATTTAAAAATGGGTTTTTCTCTCCTTTGTAACTCAGCTCTTGGCCCATGGGGGGGAGGCGGGGGGTTCCCCCATGAGTATATTAATTGGTGGCTTTTCCATCAAGTCATTATGCTTGTAACAGGAGTATTGTTGTGATAATAAAATTTCTCTTTTTTATTAACCTGGTATTGGTTAATTTGTGTGTGTCCTGGTTTTACTATAGGGCTGAGATTTCTCAAGTGATCTCTCCCCTGGCTTTCTTATCATTACTTGGGTGGTGGCAGCAGATTTTTATCCCCAGAATCTATGTTTTTGAGATTTTTTGGGGGAAGTTTTATGCCAAAACCTGGAAAGAAAGTTTTGGGGTACTTTTGTGGGCCCCCACCCACATTTATTGTACCAGAGTGGGGAAAAAGCTTTGACAAGGGCCCCAAAGCATCTTCTACAATGATCCAAGAGTTGCAAAAAGACCCTTTAAGAGAGAATAATGTGCTTCTCCTATAACTGTATGTTACGGAGAGTGTTCACAAAGCACTGTTGGATAGTGGAGTCTATTGCTGACTCGAAGGCAGTAAGGTCCCTGGCCTGTAGCACTGCTCCTTTACGAAGCCTATGGACTCTAGGTGGTTGAGGATCCCTTCAGAACACAATTAGACCTGACTATCCTTCTGTCTGCACATATGGTTCCTGAACGTCAGGATACTGAGCTGTGGGCACAGGGAATCCTGTATGCGGTACATTTCCAAGGCAAATCTTGGATTCTTTTTGTAGTAATATCAAAAGAGGCTCATTCACTTGTCAACATACTTGGAATTTTGTGTACAACTCTGATCCCAAAAACTTAAGAATACAGGGGTGGAAAAAAGCTAGAGGAAAAGAATAAGTACAGGAAATCAAAACTAGGGATTATGAGGAAAAGGGAATGAGGAGGCATTGAATAAACTGGGATTTACATAGGGTTGAAAAATGCTTAACTGGATTTTTTTTTTTTAATCAAAATATCACTGCCATGAACCACAGGAGCAAATTAGATGCAGAGAAGTTAAGGGCTTTTTTTTTCCCCTAAAGTGCTTTCAACAACAGTCTAAGAACTTTATGATATATCAACCAACAATGACAACTGAGCTCAGCAGGGCAAAGTGTGTCTGAAAATCATATCCAAAGGGACTCATCCAGCACAGAGAAACAGAATAGAAAATGGAAAGTGCGTCTCACCACACCAGCTACCTCGTAGAAACAAATGACCCTTGTTTTTCCCAAGGCTCCCCTTCTCTATAAAATAAAGGTGAATGAACAAAGAAAGAGAGTTATCTATGGTCTTTGAAGGTGGAAAACCAATTGACACTTGCCTGAAGCAAAAGGGGGAAAGACACGAATTCAGTATGAAGGAAAAACAGTGTAATGTAACTCTGGTCCCAGCAGGAGAGGGGGTCAGAACTCCAGCAATATTGCAGAGTGATGCAGACTGAATGAGCCAAGTGATTTTGCTAAGCATTTGTTTGGATTGCTTGTTATTTTCCTGTGCAAGCTCCACTGCCTTTTGGAATCTAATTGTCTGTTTTTCAGGGAATACTGACTCAGCAAGTCTACTGTGATGTTCCCGATGAGGATACGTGAGTCTCTTCAGTAAATCTGTGGCGCAAAAAGGAAGCTGGCATGGGCTGGAAGCTGACATGGGCTGAAACTCGCCAGACTTTGGAGTAGAGGATTGCAACTAGTTAGGGAAGCTCAGAAAGGGCACCAGACTGGCCAGAGAAGGGTAGAGAGAGGGGCCATTCAGGAGATATTCAGTCCCATTACTTATCCCTATGATTGGTTCCTAGGAACCCATGGGCAGAACTTAGTGTTGTCTTGGCATGAGTTCTAGGGTAGGACAATAGTGGTTTTCCCCCCTTCTCTTCTCTAGGTGTGAAATTCCTCGTGGGGTACAAGCTGCACTCTTTGCACCCATGGGGGTTAAAACCGGATCGAAAGATCCTGTACTCCTCCTGAGGAGTACAAGATCCTGAGGAGTACAGGATCTTTCAAAATGGGGCATTTCTGTCGAAAATGTCCCGTCTAAACTGCCAGGTTTTTTTTGAAAAGCCCCATTTTGAAAAAAGCGGTGGCTGTCATTATGCAAATGAATTGCGGAATATTTAAACCCCCGCTTCATTTGCACTTTCGATACGTCTAATTTACATCCCTCTGCGGACAGAGGGGGTGTAATTTAGCCATACCCTAAGAGCTGTTAGCGTTCACCACCACTTGGCCTAGTCCATGGGGCCATCAACCAACAGAGCTGTGATACCTGGAATACGGTTTGGAAGAGCAATTCTTGTTCAAACACGGCCTCCTGCGTTCCAGGAGACAAATCCAGCTGCTTCAGATCCTGACGGAAGCAATGTTCCCTCTAATCTTTTCCATCCATAGGCAGATTTTTTTTCCCACCCATGTGCGGAATGAAGGTTTCTATGTGCACCGAGGCATGTGTGAATGTGCACCACTAATAGAAACAAAAACCCCTACCAGTGGGCACTCTGCTAATCATCTGATTCTCTCTCGAGTGATTGCACGAGCACACAGCTTACAGGGAACACTGGATGTCAGGCCTGAGGGAGAGTGGCAACTCAGCCTCCTCCACCTCCCCACAGCTGTGAAAGCAAGGCAGTATGCGGAAGACAGCAAAGGAAATCCCTGCTTTCTGAAAGCCACGAACGCAAACCTTTGAAGTGCAGATCCCTTTGATCAGGTCTTTGACCTCACTGCGGGTAGGGAAGGCACCATAAACTTGTGGCATCAAGTGCTTGTTGGAACACTAATTCCCTCTCTTCCCTGTTAGGTACCTTACCCAGAGCCATGCATGACTTCAGTGGGAGCCGCAGCTGCCCATCACCTCAATGATGAATGCAACATAATAACTTGGAGGGTTAGACAGAGAGGAGGCATTCAACCTCTCACAGGACTGGGCCCCCAGCTGCATGAACTACAGGACGAGCTTCCTTCTGCAGACTGACACAGTGAGAAATGAAACCAAATCTAGAGGAAGCCAGAACAATGCGTGTGTTTTCACTTCCATGGGGAACAAAGGCCTTCTCACCACCTGTCACCCAACAGAGAAGGGTATGAAGCATCTATGCCAGGTGCAGAGAGATTATTTAGTTTAGTTGGTCAAAAGAGCCCATATAAACCCAAGAGTCTTGGCATGGATCTATCTTGCAGCTTGGCCACAACAGAAGAATACAAGAACGGTCAGACCAGGATGGATCAATGGGCCATCTAGCCCAGTATCCTGTCTTCAGACAGTGGCTAGAGCCAGATGCTTCAGAAGGATTGAACAGAACAGGGAAATTTTTCATTGTCGAATCCCAGCTTTTGGCTGGGTAGCACTGCTGCTTACAGATGGATAAATGTTTCTCCATTGGCTAGAAATGGCTCTATGGACCACAGCTGGAGAAGAGCTGGAATAAGGCATTGGGCAGACCTTAAAACAGGGATATAAAACAAAGGTTTAAAGTAATCTCTCATTACTAGGGATGAGGATTATACCTACATTGGTGGCAGGGTGGGGGAGGGGTGGATTATCCCACATCTGCATGCAGCAGAGTTTCTTGCACTTTCCTCTGAAGCATCTGGCACTGGCTACTGTTGGTCCTGGTCTACCCTAGGACTTTATTTCAAAATAACCCCCCTTCGGTCAAATTTATAAGCAGAGCGTCCACAGTGCCAAGCCTGTTATTTCAAAATAACGGGCTGCTTAATTCGAAATCTGAACTGCTGTTTCTCATCAGCAGTAACACTAATTCTGAAATAGTTATTTTGAAATAGTAGTAGAGTGGACACTCCGGTACTGCTATTTTGAAGTAACTACTCCCCAGAGTAATTCGAATTAATTACTCCCCAGTGCTTCCTGGGGCTCTAAGTCGAGGTTGCATGTCCACATTAACGGAGCCTGCCTCAGACTCATTTCGAGGCTTCCCTGTAGTGGGGACACTATTTCAAATTTGTTAAACTGGGAGTTAAGTTGAATTTAGTAATTTCAAAACAGTTTCCTAATGTAGACATGGCTTTGGAGTCAATATACTGGACCAGACACACACTGCATCTGATCCAGTCTGGCAATTCCTATGTATTTTTGTTACTATGCAGAGACCACCACAGTCTCTGGTTCTTCCACATTTTGAATAGCTGGAGAAAAATTGGCATGAACAAGTGGTGCCTTGCTCTGCATCTGTGAGATAAGCTTGGGATAAAATCCTGGTGCCATTGAAATCAATGGCAAAACTCCCAATGACCTTCAGGGGGCCAGGATCTCACCTGGAGGAGGCCTGGTCTACCCTTAAAAATTAGATTGACATTGCTACATCGCACAGGGCTGTGAAAAAATTTACACCCTGAGGGCTGCAGGTAGGTCAACGTGACCCCCGGTGTAGATGCAGCTAGGCTGACAAAGGTTCTTCCATCCACCTAGCTACTGTCTCTCAGAGCTGGATTAACCACCTTGAAGGAAAAAGCACTTCCTTCCAACACAGGAAGCGTCTACGCTATGGCACTACAGTCGCCCAGCTATGACGCTGTAGGGAAACTGTAGCGTACAGATAGGCGCGTTATTAGTTCTACAGCAACAACTCCTTTCCCCCTCCTTGCTGCCTATCTTCTCCAAAACGAGATTTCTTTTGGTGTCCTCAGAACACATTTACTAGGGAAAATGTCGCTGTGCATGTTTCCATGGGGTAGCGACTGTTCTCACAGGACAGAAGAACAACCAGCCCTATTCAGTACAAGAAAGGCAAAGAAAAAAAACTCTGAACGCAAAGCAAAACATTATCGATCGCCAGCATTAGGCAATCTATTTTAGCTCTCTCCAAAGGATGCAATTTATTAAGATGAGAAATATACAAGTCCCAAAGCCCTCATTTCCACTTGCTCCATTATTAATGGCTCTCATAGCCTGCAGATAGCAAAAAGCTCAGCTAAGAGTCCCCCATCACCCGGGTAACACCAGGGATGGTGATCTGGGACTTCACCCGTCTCCAAGGAGGAGGAAATCATTGATTCCCTGTGAATACTTAGCTGCCAAAACAGGTTCCAAAGGCGGACCTGTTTATATGTCAGCACCGAAGCGCCTTTGAGGCATATCCGATTGCAATTCCAAGAGCCAAAGGCACTTCATGAAACACACACTGCTGCACAGAAAGCCTGTGACAAGCTCTTTGCCTGCAGTCCCCCGGCTCGGCAGGGGGTCTGATGAGCAGCTAGCACAGAATGCACAGTTGGCAGTGTTCATTGCCGCAAGTTAATCAGCAGCTTTTTGTGGCCAGCCAGCAAACAAAAAACATACCATGAGTCGTGGGTGCATATTTACAGTCTCTTTTACACAGAGTCCAGGGTTCACCTCTGTCCCAAGTGTCTATAGCCAGCTGGAGTAAATGAGGCATGAGACCATCTTGCGATATTGTCACTCATGGGGGAAAATAAACCCTTTGTTTCAGTAGATGAAAATGAACATCTAGTGGCCCCACGGGGAAATACCATGCTGCTCTTTGAGGCACATGGAGTAATCGGTGTGGTAAATATTTGATAGGATAGTGCACGTACATTGTAGAAGGAACAACAGGATTCTGCCTTGCATATAGGTTGGATGTAATTAGATCTGCCCAAATAATTAAGTTATTGTTATTTTATTGTACTACTCTATTCCTCTTCTGACTGGCTTGCTTCCTCAGAGGAAAATGAGCCAATCACTTCTAACAAATTCCCTGATCGCAGCTGATCAAGGATCCAGAAACAATAATTTTGTGACCCATCACAAAAGATTTATCAAAGATTGCCTGTTCAAGGAACAGCCATGGACCAAAAAGCCAGGCAATTAGAAAAAAAGTTTTCTGAGAACATTTTTCATACTTCCCCCCACCACATACGATATTAATACAAAGCTAGAATTTTGTGACACATTTTAATTACTTTTTCCCTCTAGGGTGGGTTGGTTGTGATTAGTCACAAAATTATTGTTTCTGAATCCCCAACCCACTAATCTGTTATACAACAGCCTATCATCTAACTCAAACCATTCAGCTTTAATCAGCCTTTTATTCAAATGTACAGTTGAAATAGCCTTCAATTTCTCCAAAATTGGAAAGCATTTTTGTAACGGTTCTTCAAAACAAGCTAAGTTTAGAAGTACACACACCCCCTAATATTTCATTGAATTTTTTCAAGTGTAAAGCCAGAGCATTCCTTATGTATATGCAGAATACTAGGCACCTGAAAATTTGGGGCACAACTGGGTCTTAATGTCCACCCACCCACCTCTATCTCTGTTCTTTTGCTCCATTTCTTCTGGAGAGGATCTAGTTAACTTACAAGTGAAAAAGCCGGCCACACCTATTAGCAGAACATCAAATCTGGGAAAGTGCTATTCAAGTGGCAATGAAGCTGACAGTTTCTGAATCTAGTGTGTTAGTTGACACGACCTTAGTTCAAAATTTGATTTAAATTTTTTCATTAGTGTGTTGCTGAAGATTATAAAATTAAATCTTTACAAAATCATCATCCCCCTCAACCCGGGTTGCTGTTGGGCACAGCGGCATTAACAGTTTAACAGTACTGTGTAGAGTCCCATAAATCCTAAGGACGGCCTTGTACAAAGACATAAAAATAGTCAACCTATGGAACTCCTTGCCTGAGGAGGTTGTGAAGGCTAGGACTAGAACAGGGTTTAAAAGAGTGTTTCAAAGAGAACTAGATAAATTCATGGAGGTTAAGTCCATTAATGGCTATTAGCCAGGATGGGTAAGGAATGGTGTCCCTAGCCTCTGTTTGTCAGAGGGTAGAGATGAATGGTAGGAGAGAGATTGCTTTATCATTACCTCTGGGGCACCTGGCATTGGCCACTGTTGGCAGACAGGGTACTGGGATGGATGGACCTTTGGTCTGACCCAGTATGGCCATTCTTATGTTTTTAAGTTCATAACACTCATGAGGCCATCCACTTTTTCCCTTGGGATTCTGCTCACTTTTGGCAGGTCAATGTGTAGAGCTCTGAGAGTTGAGAACACTTGGCCCTTCTGATGATTAATCCTGCATGTGATTTACTTTGGTATTACTCAGTCTAATTTAGCGCTAACACCTGTGGATATAACCCCTCTGAAGTCAAAGGATTTGAGCATGTCCAGTGCCAGGAGTTTAATTAGGCCAGATGTCCCCACTGCCCATTGAATAACATTTGTTCCATAAAGTTTCCAATGTATGGATGAAAATAAAATTCCTTAAATGTCAGCAACATTTTTATCACTATTTAAAAAAAAAACTGCAGGGATATTTTTGTTTGTTTGTCATATAGGGCTAACCAACATTTTGTTTTTGAATTTCGAACAAATCAATGAGATTTTGTTGCATTAAAAAGTAAGTGTTGCATGTCCCCCCCCCACAACCTGCTCTACAAATTATATGCCCAACATCCCATCAGAACATTCCAACAATTGCCACCATCATTAATATTCTGTATTAATATAGCCGTCAACTAATGACCTTGAGGAAAAGACTGACATTGTTTATGTTTACTGTAGCTTCGAGCAGACTTACAAGAAATCTCAATAGGACATGCTACTTTTTTGTAAAAAATATTCCTTGTTATAGCTGCTTATTGTTCTAGCCATCAACTGCTGGATTATTCTACCATGGATGGCAAGCACACGATAATTCAGTTGTTAGTGGCTAGAACACACAATATTTATGATGGGAACCCACATTTTCAGGTAACAGAACATGCAATACGTCCTCTTTCTGTTTCAATTATGAGTTCTTCTAGATATTTTACCATGTTTATTGACAGTTCATTCCACTCTAAAATAAAACAGACTTTTCTACTTCTCTTCCATACATAATCAATGTATCATTTTACATCCCATGTAGGATTTCTCTGCTATAATTTGGTAAAGCATTTAATTCCTAATCTTATATTCTGCTCTGATACATTCATCCACGATGAATTTGAAAGGCTGAAGAAAAAAAAGTTCATTTTAAGAAAAAAAAATGTTCATTTTCATAGACACTGTGCAAAAGTTTAAATGTAAACTACATGATCTGCATAGTCTGTGACCCTGAGTTTTATCATCCATTGATCTCAGGGTTTAACTGATCTTCTCTGGACCAGCTTTCTGATGTGAAGATAAAGATGATGTGCCAAACTGGGAGCCACTTACTCATACATGTGAGCAGTTATTAACAGGAATAATCCAATTTACAGGAGTAACTGCTCACCAGTGTGACATAATTCTGGATCTGGTCCTTCTTCTAGTGCGCCTTTGTGCTCGTAGTCGGAGACTTTTGGTAGCAGTGCCCATTGGGGTCACACGTGCGTGGTCCCTGCCTTGTGAGGTTCCAGGCAGTTAACTGACACTGTGCGACCAATTCCCCGCACCTACCCCCATTCCTTCTCTACTGCAACTGATTAAGAAATTGCAAAATAGAGGGGAAGGAGGAGGGTAGTGGAGCATCCAGAGGGACACACATCTTGAAGAACCTCAATAACTGCCCAAGGTAAATAACCCTCTCTTAAACTGTTGACCTGACATTTTCAAAGACCAGGGAATTACAGACCAGTCATCTTAACATCTGTAACTGGAAAGATAATGCTACAAATAATTAAGGAATCCATTTGCAAACATCTACAAGATAATACAATGATAAGTAACAGTCAGCATGGATTTGTCAAGAACAAATCACGTCAAACCAATCTGAGAACTTTCTTTGACAGGGTAACTAGCCTTATGGATAGCAGGGATGTGGTAGAGGAGGTATAATATGCTTGAGTTCTGTAAATCTTTTACGACTGTCTCAGATGACCTCATAACGAATTGAAATGCAATCTTGATGGAGCTGCTATAAGGTGGGTGCAGAACTGGTTGGAAAAAGGTTCCCAGAAAGTAGTTATCGAAGATTCACAATCATGTTGGAAGAACAGAATGAATGGGGTCACTCAGGAATCAGTTCTGGGTCTGGTTCTGTTCAAAATCTTCATCAATGGATTTAGAAAAATGGCATAGAGAGCCTATATAAAAATGTGACGAGGAGTTCTATGGAACCTTACAGACTAACAGATTTATTGGAGCATAAGCTTTTGTGGGCAAAGACCCACTTTGTCAGATGCATGTAGTGGAAATTCCAGAGGCAGGTATCATGCATCTGACGAAGTGGGTCTTTGCCCACAAAAGCTTATGCTCCAATAAATCTTTTAGTCTATAAGGTGCCACAGGACTCCTCGTCACTTTTGCAGATTCAGATTAACATGGCTACCCCTCTGATACTTGACATATAAAAATGTGTGGATTACAGAGGTTACAAGTGTGTTGGAGGATATGATTAAAATTCAAAATGATCTGGACAAATTGAAGAAATGGTCTGAAGTAAATAGGACGAAATTTACTAAGTTCTCCATTTAGGAAGGAACAGTCAATGGCACACACACAAAATAGAAAATGACTGCCTAGGAAGGAGTACTGTGGAAGGGGATCTGGGAGTCATAGTGGACCATAAGTTAATAAGAATCAACAGAGTAACACTGTTGCAAAAAAAAAAAAAAAAAAGCAGCAAGCATTCTGGGAGGTATTAGCAGGTGCATTGTAAAACAGACATGAAAAGTAATTCTTCCACTCTATTCCGCACTGATAGGGTCTGAATAGAAATAAATGTGACCAATTCCTGATGCCACATTTCAGGAAAGATGGACAAACTGTAGAAAGTGCAGAGAAGAGCAACAAAAATAAAGATCTAGAGAGCATGACTTATGTGGGAAGATTGAAAAAAAAACCCCACGTATGCTTAGTCTGGAAAAGAGAAGACTGACAGGAGACAGGATAACCATTTTCAAGTACCTAAAAGACTGTTACAAGGAGGAGGGAGAAGAATTATTCTTAGCTAACCTCTGAAGATAGGACAAGAAGCAATGGGCTTAAATTGCAGCAAGGGAGGTTTAGGTTGGACATTAGGAAAAACTCTCTGTCAGGGTGGTTAAGCTCTGGAATAGGAAGATTGTGGAATTTTCATCATTGGAGATATTTAAGAGCAGGTTAGACAAACACTTGCCAGGAATGGTCTAGATAATACTTAGTCCTGCCTTGAGTGCAGGACTGGACTAAATGACTCCTCGAGGTCCCTTCCAGTTCTATGATTCATATTTCAACAGAAGCATTACAATGTTGTGATTTCAATTTATAAAATATGAGACCAAATATGGTTGCCTTGTTAGCCAGGGATCAAAGATTCACATAGCAAGCAGGCTGTATTTTGAGGCGTATCCCCGCCCTTTTGAACCAGGTCTGGTGTCTCTCACTCCAACGAAGTCTCAGTGACTACAATGAGATAAGTTATACATTCTGAATGGTTTGATCAGCAGACCTTAGGATTTTTCCTCACTTAATTTGTGAAGTAAATACTTTCAGTACTGGCTTGTCAAACAACATATAATGACTTCAGTAGAAACTGAATTAGCACCTGGCCTGCTGGAAAGTTACTCGTGATTTTAACTTCTGTACCATAGGACTGGCAATGTCAGTTCAAGATTGAACAGCACACAGAGATTAATTTTATCAGAGTAAGTGCTGTTAATGGCCAATACAGGGATGTGCAGTGCTTACAGGAAACTCACAGTTCTCACTGGCAGCAAATCTGTAACAACAGTGCAGTCACAGGGCAGATATTGCGGAGAAAACTGAGAAGTAACCCACTGGCCCATGGAGACACAGACTGAAACTCATTGTTTTTCATTATAGGAGACAGGCAAGATCTGCTGTGAATCTCATGTTGATCCTCAATATCTCTCCATGGTTCACTTCTTATCCATTCTTCCTTACAGGGTTTATATGCCCATTTCATCCTTCCTCATATTCTCAGGACTTCCTAAAATGCATCTTCCAAATGGCCCATTTGCATGTTTGGGTCACAATCCTATTTTCATTCTAATTAAAGCTACAGTGCTCCTTGACTCAAGTGGCAGTATGCTCAGGGCCAACCATTAATGGAAAGGAGAATCATATGTAGAACTCAATTTTCCTCTCTGTAGCCATATTGAAGCCAACCCAGATAGGAAGTGTCATGTGGGCAGTTAGGTCTTGTGGTCAGAGCAGAAGTCAGTGGCCAGGTACCAAAGCCAAGTGCTGCAACCCAAGTTAGGAGCCAGGAGTTGGAGCCCAGAGTTACAACAGAGTCTGAGGTCAGATGCTAGGACCCAGGGTCAGAAGTCAGGAATCAGAGTCGAGGGTTAGAATGGTGTTATATGCACTGAGGCAAGGTAGGGGCCAAGACAGGACTTACCACAGTCACGGGCAAATACTTTGAGCCACTGCTGAACTGCTGTTCCCACGGGGTTTGGAACCAGCATAATTGTTTTGGTTTTTTTAATTGCAGTATATACAGTGAGGAACAACAGACAAGCACATTGCATATGTAACCCACGCCTACCGGGTGTGGTGCACTGTCCCATGTAGTGGTACTTAGACCACTTAGAGAGAGAAAGAGTGAGTTTGCTGTACAGTCTTAGCTGTGAGCCAGATGCCTTTTAGCTCGAGCTGTAGAGACTCATGCATTAAACTCCAGGTTTGGTTCTGCCTGTCGGCGTTACACAAACAAGAGCAAAGGACAAAGGTTTCCAAGAGTACGTCTACACTGCAACACTATTTCAGAATAACTAGCGCTATTCCAAAATAACTTAGTCTGCGTCTACACAACGGGCAATTATTTTGAAATAGTGTCAAAATACTGTCCAGCTGGAGGACTTCTTACTCCAACAACTGTAACCCCCATTGTATGAGGAATAAGGGAAGTCGGAGGAAGAGTGCTCTAGTTCGAAATAAGTGCTGTGTAGACGCTCCCTATTTTGAAATAAGCTACGCAATTGATGTAGCTCAATTTGCGTAGCTTATTTCGAGTTAAGCACTGCAGTGTAGATGCACCCCGAGTGACACCCTGTTCTTCACTGCACCCAAGATCTCTGAGTGTGAGACAGGGTGCAGCTGCTAAACTTTATATTCATTTCATCAAGATGGCAATGACAATGCCCCATCCATACAAATCCTCTTGGGGCAGGGGAGCCTTCAGTATTTGCTAATTGCTTTCATAAATTTCAATTTAAAAAAGTCAAAATATCTGTTTAGTTTTCCTAAGATGTAACTCCTACTTGGGAGGTTAAAAATATGTTTTTGATAAGGGTCTACATGTGAGGGTGGGCTGTCTGAGAGACTCTGGACTGGACTTGTGCCTAATTCTCAGATCAGATGAGTATCCTTGGACACGCCTTTTAATCTCTCCGGCTATGTCTACACTTCCTCTGTTTTGTGGAAGAGGCAATGCAAATGAAGCGCTCATTAGCAACTTCTCGCTCTTCATTTGCATAATCTCTTCCAATGCTTTTTGCGCAAGAGGTTTTCGCGCAAAAACAAGCAGTCTAGACAGGTCCATTTTGCACAAAAAAACACTTTTGCACAAGATCCCATATATCTCCTTTTTTGAGGCGTAAGGATCTTGCGCAAAAGTGGTTTTTTGTGCAAAACAGACCCGTCTACACTGCTAGTTTTGGCGCAAAAACCTCTTGCGCAAAAAGCATCGGAAGATATTATGCAAATGAAGCACAAGAAATTGCTAATGAGCACTTCATTTGCATTGCCTCTTCCACAAAAAAGAGGCCGTGTAGACGTAGCCTCAGTGTCTCACTTACCCCTCTGTAAAATGGAGATGCTTATCCTTCATTCCCTGCTCCCCCGCCCACACACACAGTTAGTCTTGTCTGTTTAGACCAGATGTCTCCAAACTATGGGGTGCACTCCCTGGGGGAACAGAAAGTATCATTTGGAGGAGTGGGGCTTGGGCCCATGCCAGCCCCAATGGAGGCAGAAAGAAAGCACCACCCGCTGTCCTCCTGGTCCCGGCTGCTGGCTGTACATCCAGGACCCCAGCTGCTGGCCTTGGCTCCTGGACAAGACTTCACTTCCAGGTCTGTCCCCAACTCCAGCTGTTGCCCCAGCCTTGTACCCTCACACGTGTCCATGTCTCCCCTCCCCGAGCCACAGCCCTACTCCCAGCCCTGGTGCCGGGAGTGTACGGAGTAAACAAGAGTAAGGGAGGGTACAATGTAAAAAGTGTATGTGGGTAGTGGAGGAACCACTGAGTTAGCCTGTAAGCTTTCTACCTGTCTAACCATGTGTGGACGGTACCCAACACATGTCAACTGGAGCCTCTAAGTGCTACTGTAAATACAAATCATGAGTTATATGGGCAGGCCTATTAAAAATATTGCATAAAAAAAAATCTAAGGTCCTGGATAGAATGCAAGAACAAAAGCCCAGCTCTAACTGAAACGATAGTATTTAGCAAGCATGAGCTACACTAATTAGTGGAGCTCATCGACAATCATTTCGCCCTCACCCACATTAAATGGCTTAAAAGATGAAGAAATGGTTGTGGAACCTTAATGAGCCTTTTGTAAACCGAGGGATGAACACAGATAGCAGTCAACCATGCAGCTGTTCATCTCAAGGTTGGCCAACACCACGCTGCTAGAAAAAAAAATGTGCTGAATTTCACTGAGCGAAGAGAATACAAATTAAAAATGCTACAGAAAAATGCATACGAACAAGAAATGCTGGAAAGTTATCTGGGGACAGTGCCGAAACAAGTGCAGCAAGCTTGGTTCCTGAAATGAAAATAGATATAAACATACTTTGCTGAGTAGTGGTAGGGTGACTCTGGTAGGGAGTTTTCAGCAGCAAAGCTGAAAACGATTTGCAACGCTCACTGATCGCTGGCAAATCTGAAAATTGCACAAAGGCAGGTGACATTTCAGAAAGGAAACATTTTTTCTGATTCTAGTTTCTCATTCCCGCTGTGGAGAGAGAAAGCCATGCCCCCCCCCCCCCCCCGCTTCACATCCAACAATGAATACTGATAGGTGAAAAGAATGAAAGAGTAACCAAGGACCAGCAGAGGAAGTTACTGTGTCTGAGGGGGAACTGCTGTATACTGAAACACACAAGCCAGAGGGGCAGAACCATACAGCTTCAGAGGACGTTGCTAATACTAACTGAATTTTGATTAGTTCAGACAATTTCGTGTTTTGGCCTCTGTTAATTCATTTGCCTCCAACCTCTTGATCTCAGAGAGGGAGAGTTTGAGGTCAGAACAAGATCATGGTTACAAATGGGGAAGGTCAAATGAAGATATAAAGAGGGTGACGGTCATTCTTCTTGCTCAGCAGCATCACTTCCATCTTATAGCCACGAACCACAGTGAAGACAAAGCCTCAAATGCATCTACTGAGAAGAGAGAGGCATACCAAGTCAGAGGAGAACTACACTGTCACAGTGACAAGGAGTCCTGTAGCACCTTATAGACTAACAGATGTATAGGAGCATAAGCTTTCGTGGGCAAAGACCCACTTTGTCAGATACATGTAGTGGAAATATCCAGAGGCAGGTATAAATATGCAGGCCAGAATCAGGCTAGAGATGACAAGGTTAATTCATTCAGGGAGAATGAGGCCCACTTCTAGCAGCTGATCTGGAGGTGTGAATACCAAGAGAGGAGAAGCTGCTTTTGTAGTTAGCTAGCCATTCACAGTCTTTGTTTAATTCTGAGCTGATGGTGTCAAACTTGCAGATGAACTGTAGCTCAGCAGTTTCTCTTTGAAGTCTGGTCTTGAAGTTTTTTTGCTGCAGGATGGCTACCTTTAGATCTGCTATTGTGTGTCCAGGGAGACTGAAGTGTTCTCCTACAGGTTTTTGTATATTGCCATTCCTAATATCTGATTTGTGTCCATTTATTCTTTTACGTAGGGACTGTCCAGTTTGGCTGATGTATATAGCAGAGGGGCACTGTTGGCACATGATGGCGTATATTACATTGGTAGATGTGCAGGTGAATGAACCAGTGATGGCGTGGCTGATCTGGTTATCTGTGATGGTGTTGCTGGTGTAGATATGTGGGCAGAGTTGGCACTGAGGTTTGTTGCATGGATTGGTTCCTGAGTTAGGGTTACTATGGAAACCAACAGAACACCACTGGCCATCACCTACAGTCCTCAGCTAAAACCTCTCCAACACATCATCAGTGATCTACAACCCATCCTGGACAATGATCCCTCACTTTCACAGGCCTTGGGAGGCAGGCCAATCCTCGCCCACAGACAACCCACCAACCTGAAGCATATTCTCACCAGCAACTATACACCGCACCATAGTAACTCTAACTCAGGAACCAATCCATGCAACAAACCTCCGGTACAAAAAAGCCAAACAACCACTGAGGATAGACACCTGTCTTGGTATTCTGTGGATGTATTCAGTCTAGAAAAGAGAACCCAAACATAGGATCAGTTATATTGCAAAGCAAAATTATTGGAGAAAAAGGTACAGAGATATATAAACATTCATATACAGTATTAGAATCACTTGAAAAATCTGGAATTAGATTCTTCTGTTATAAAAAAGGTGCCCTTGTTTTCTTTGTTGTGTATGGACTACAGACAAGATTTAGCTGAGCACATCAGTGGATCAAATGGACTGTATCTGAAAGCCTCCCTGCTTAGGCAGCAAAACAATAGATGCCTTAGAAATTGTCAAGATAGCTCAGAAGAGCTCCCTTTTTGCATCTAAATGGAATAGCCATGTATTATCAAATGGACAGACTTGAAATTTTATGGCTGCCTATATTCTCATACTATTTATCTCTATGTGGGTAAGTAATAGATATTGATCAGAAGGAAATTTCCAGTGGATCGTGTGCTTGGGCTGGGTCCATGCATGGTCAGATAAGCCATTACGTTACAGAATGAAACGGTCCGAAGAGAAGAGGCATGGATGATTTCTGAGCTCATGCCTCAAACGCAGAGCAAGCCTCACTTAAAAGATAGCTGGAGGATAATGGCAGATCAATTTGCTATTAGCTGAACATCCACTCTATGTCCTAGAAAGCTGAGGCCCATAAGTGAGGCCTGCAAAAGTTAGAGGCTGCTTATGTGCCAGAAGTCAGGCCCAAAACACAGATACCACACAACAAACATGGGGGAAAAAATAAGAGTGAGCGGAAGGACAGTCTTGTGAGCAATGCGTGGAACTGAGCCTGAAGAGAGCCTTGTACAACCACAGACTCCCTGTACAACCTGGGACGAGCTGAGTACATTCTCTCAGCATCAGTTCCTCATACGTAAAATGGACATAGTACTCATTCTGTCACAGAGCGGACTTCACGCCACGGTGCCCCCTGCCAGTAGCACTGGGAATTAGCTTGTCTGCTCGCTGGACGCCTCCCTCTGGCTGGTGTCTCTGTGGGTCCTCACTTCCCTCCAGTCCGAACCCGCGTCACTTCTTCGACCATGGTGTTCTCTTCAGGACACTGCCCGGTGGCAGTGCCCACTTCAGTGTCTCTTTTCCGCGGTGGGGTGTTTATCAGTCTCTGTACTCCAGGGTCCTCCCTTCTCAGGAAACACCCAGTTCCCTTGGACCCTCCTTGCCTCAGTGACCCACTACCAGTCTTCATCTAGCCCCTGCCTCAGGGGCAAACTGCAGTCTGGAATGTTCACTCAGCATTGGCGAGGGGGTGTGGACCTGCTGCCTTTTCCTATCCTGGCTGCCCCCCTGCAGCCCTAGTGCTCTCAGGCCTTGCCTCAGGCCCTGTATCCTCGGGGTGAGGCCAGAGCTCCCCAGCACTGCTCTACCTCCAGGAAGCCTCCTGCTCCCCAGGCAGCCAGGTCCCCCCTGCTCTCCAGCCAGAGCAAGAGTAAGTCCTTCTCTCTCCCTCCAGGAGCCCTTCTTTATATAGCCCCCAGCTGGGCCCTCATTAGCAATAATTGCCTCAGCTGAGTTTTTGCCATTAAAGGGCCAGCGCAGGGCAGATGCCTTGTCACACATCCCTTTTTTTTCTGTCCATTCATTTGCTTTGTCCATTTAGAACATCAAGACTTTGGAGCAGAAGCTGTTTCTTCATATGTGTGTGTATGTACAGTGCTTAGCACAACAGCACTCTGATCTCACTGGGGGCTGGCTAGGTACTACCGCAATAAAAACGATGATCGTACTTTTGTTTTGCTAAAGCCATCCCCTTTTGAAACTGCCATTTTTCACAGTGATGGTATTGATAGAAGGAAAATAGTTCATGGCACATGCACTGACTTTGGTTTTTTCTCCTCTCTGCCTCCTCCCTCCCCTGTATGAGCAACAGGTGGGGTCTGGGAGATTGGGGGGGGGGAGGGAGGAAAAGGCCAAGCAGGGGACAGAGTATCAGGGCAGAGTGCAGGTGGGACCTTCTGGGAACAGGCTGAGGGAGGGAGGAGCTGTGGTCCAGGAGCTTGGGAGGGAAAAGGCCGAGAGAGGATAGGGCCTCAGAGTGGAGGTGTTGGTGGAGAGGTGGGCAGGACCACAGTCCAGTCGCTGGGGCCCACAAAAAGATGAATCCAGCCCTATATGTGCCGAGCGCCCCCTACTTTTTTGGTGAGTGCTTGAGCCCTAGAACACCCTTGGAATCGGCACCTATAATATACAGCCTTCTGTGCAGAGGAAAGCAACAGGGTAGAAGAGTACAAAGTGAGTGGACAGGGATGAAGCTGAGGAAAAGTGTGGAGCAAAACTAGAAATAAGAGGGGGAAAGCAATTATAGGTGGGCCAGAGTTATACAGGGCCAATGGTGTACAGCAGCATTTTCCACACAGTTAATGATGACCTTCCATCCTGCTCTCGCCTCTGCAGTTAATCCGTGCGGTTCCCTCCAGTGAGTTTTCCTCCAGCTGCTCACCCTTGGTATAAAAGCATTTCCACTAGAATAAAATACTCCCCACATGCCAAACTTAATGCACCTAAGTAAATGAATCCAAACAGTGGACGTTCAGGCTCCCGTGAATCTGTGGCATATTCATTAGTCATTAGGCTCTTAAGTATCTGAGATATTTCTGAAACAAAAAACAGGACTATGTAGCACTTTAAAGACTAACAAGATGGTTTATTAGGTGATGAGCTTTCATGGGCCAGACTCACTTTCTGATACTCTCTCATCTCCTCTTGTCTCCATCTTTAGCTAACCACAAAACTCCCGGTAAGATTCCAACGGTCCAATTCTCCCCACACAGGAAATGAGTAATTTCCACTTACTTTAACCCAGGCCTTTACATAATGTTCTAGTTTTAGATTCATTATAAACGTCTTCTCTAGGCCAAAGCAGAGAGAGGTCAGTTTTCTAGTGTGCAAGAGAAAAAACACAGCAACTACTGCAGCTAGATCTTCATCTCGTTCATTTCACAGAAGCTGTAAATACTTAACACAATACATTCTGTAAGTATTCTCCTAATTTTGGTTTAGTAAAGGACAATAAAAAATAAGATAACACATTTAACTACAGACTTGAATGCCGCATTTTGTGTGTTCCTAAATTTGAAACTTTGTCTAAAAATAAAAAAGCCAAACAATTAAGGTTGCTAAGTGACAACAGTTGTTATTTATCACATCATTTGCAAAACCCAAATGTTTAAAGAAAGCAAGCTAACTGTTAAAGACATTGCAAGTCTGACACTGCCCAAGTAAAAACAAACATCCATCATTCTGATCTAGCATAAAGAAATGCATTTTTCCATCACAACACAATAACAACATCAGCTCTGACATTTAAATTGTTGAGGAGGCTTTATGTATTTTTATTATTTTGATTTCAGGAAATATTTTTTCAAGGGATAATGTTAAATTGGAAATATTATTAGTTAAATCTATCCACTGACAACAACATTGTATTTGCATAGTACTCTAGATGTTGAATGCATTTTATAAGAATGTGTACGACTATTGATTTAACCTCAGGATATTAATTGTATATGCATGGGTTTGCACGAGAAGCTGTCCAATGTGTATATACTGAAAAATATGACAATGAATAACAACAAAATATGACAATTTTGTGTTATGGTTCAATTTTGAAATTACAAAATCCAACCCATAAAAAACCCTATTTGTCAGTAAATAAGATATTTACATTGTCGTCACCTCCCAACCTTATATTTTACTACATGAAAATTTTTTGGTTTTAGAATTTCCCAGGTTTTGTTAATTTTTCTTCCCTTGTATGTAGGAAAAGTTCTAAAATCTTAAATAAATGCAGTTAAGTCTCCAAATTATTTATAAAAAGCTAATAAGAGCTCCACAGGAGCCATATCTTATTCAATGCATACCTAACACAACCTGCATGTTCCCTAGGCCATCATGATACGCATGCCTGCATAACACAGCCTACCTTTAGTCCAAACGCTGACAGAAACGTGGCAAGAAGTCATTGCAAATTAAAAATCAGGCTCAAGACTAGAATTTAGGTCATATGGTTCTGTAACCTTTGTCTAAAACCAGTAGGAAACACTTACCTGCCAACCAAATCACTGAACATCACTGTGCCTGGGGTACCACTCCAGAAATAAAAATGTTTGGCTAGCAATCATGCTTTATACTCACACTGTGCCACCTTCAGATTACAAAAATTGGCAATTGGATTCAAAGCTCTTTGGGGCAGAGGCTGTCTTTTTGTTCTGTGTTTGTACAGCACTTAGCCTGTGACTAAGATTCCTGGGTACTACAGCAATATAAATAATAATCATTTTGCATTTGGGTTAGGAGCAGATAGGTGAACCAATTTTTATGACCTTTGCTATGGATTGATTTATACTTGTCCAATATTTAACAAGCTTTGAAACTAAACCTGAAGCATTTGCTTATAAAATGAATGCCAGAAAAGACAAAACACAAGAAATACTATAGAAGCAATGTCATAGTTACCACTAGCTAGGGATAGGAGAGAATTTTAGATTTCTAACAGAGTGGACAACAACCTGGCAATGGAACAGGATGGACCAACCACACCAAATTCAGGGGCTGTGGCCATGCCAGTGTGTCAGTCCTAAAAGAGGACACTAATGTGCTCACGTGCTAAAAATAGTAACACATGCTCATCCAGTCACAGAATACACAAATATTCCAGCTAGCAAATCTATCACTCTGGCTGGACACGTTTCTGGACCGGAAGCGGACACCTGATCAGAAAGGCCTTGAGGCTCCATGAATGCTATTGACCAAAGTCCAGCACCATCAATGCCAAAATCCCAACTCTTAAAAACCAATGCAAGCGACGATTAAAAATATTTAAGTTTAACAGAAGTATGGATAGTGGGGAAAGTCCTCCTGAGTAATATACATACTGTCCAGTGACTGAAAAATAAAATACCGAGTGGATTTTAATTTTCCAGTCCTCTGATACAGGGCCCTCTTCTGTCACCCATTCTCCTTCACAGGAGCACCAGACTCCCGCTATCCATACCAGACCTCCTGTAAAAAAAGGGATTTATTCTGCTTCTGATTGGATAGTCTAAGGTGGGGAATGGGGATGGACAGAGATCTCCCCCAACCACTGCAATGGCTAACTCAGCTCAGCTAGCCTAAGGATGGCTTGTGATCTGCTGCCAATATAGGCCACCAGGAAATTGCTACCCCCACCCTGGGGGGAAGCAATGGAAGAACTGCATACCAAAGGGGTGTCTCCAAGGCACAATACCTCCGCTGTGACTCATGTGCTGAAATCAATACCCACTGAAGTCAACGTGGCCAAGATTTCACCTCTGAACTGGGTCAACATAAGCACCTCCCCTTGCTCAGGGCTGTGCCTAACAACATAATCTAGCTCTGACTGGCTGAATGGGACCCTATTCCAGCAGTCTTACTCAGACTAAGTGATAGCTTCTTCCATGAGAATTCCTATTGATATCATCAACGCAGCTTGCAGAGTCTGGTGCTCCTGTGAAGTAGAATGGGTGACAGAAGAGGGCCCTGTATCAGAGGACTAGAAAATAAAAATCCATTTGGTATTTTATTTTTCAGTCACTGGACAGTATGTATATAACTCAGGAGGACTTTCCCCACTATCCCTCAGTCCCATTCAACATTCACTAGGGCCTATAAATAACAAACACTCAGCAAGTTATAATGATCAGTGAATTTCTAGTGACTGAGCACCTTTCATCCAAAGATCTCAAAATGGTACCAAAACCCTACTGTGATTGTCATTTCATAATGATAAGAACACCGGACTGGGGCTCAGGAGACCTCAGTTTTAGTCCCAGCTCTGTCACTGGCCAACTGTGTAACCTTGCATAAGTCACTTCACCTCATTTGGCCTCAGTTTCCCCATCTGTAACACGGGGATAATATTATTGACCTCTTTTGCTAAGTCCTTACAGATCTAATAATCAAAAGCCCAGTAGAATAGCCTGATATTATCAACAAAAACAGACAGTGTCTCACAAGTAACATCATGCACAGGAAAACTTTTAAATCTTAACATTTCCAAAGTGATTAATTTATATACGTATCAAAAATAATTAAGCAATGTTATGCTTTAATCCCATTTCATGTCATTTCTGCTGTGTAGAAAAAAAAATTAAGAGTTACACAAACAATTTAAGATTTGTTAGGATTTTTTTAAGCAAACATAAAATCACCCATTTCAAATAGATGTTTTTTACACTTTGTAAAATGACTGGTTTTTTTCAAATGCTCCCTAAAGTAATATCATGTACAACATTTTTTAAAATGTATTTTAAAGTAATATCATGACTGACTAGTTTCAGCTGAGTTTCACTATATGTGCCCTAAAAAGAATAATAATAATGGAAAAATTGGCACACACCGAATTGTATCACCGAAATTAGCACACACCGAATTGTATCACCGAAATTAGCACACACCGAATTGGCACACACCGAATTGTATCACCGAAATTAGGTGGCAAGATGGTTGTCACATTGATTTACAAAGCAATGATCTGACGTCTGAGTGGAGAAACTAAGATGCTAAAGGCAAAATAGCTCACCCTGATAAGGCAACTGTATTAGAATAACTCAGATGGATGGTACTATTATCACGGCAAAACACTGGAAGAGAGCGATTAGCTCCATCCCTGTATCACTGCATGATTGTTTCTCATGTTATATTCTCCAGCACATTATCCATTCTAGTTTTGACTGTCTTGAACAAAGGACTTCCAACACCCTCCTTTGGGAGATGCAATCCAACCCCTGATTGCGAAATATACATTGGAATTATGAAAAACATATGGTGCTGATTCCGGTCACGTCTCTCTAAAAGTAGCCCCAGCCACATACATGTTTAAGGTATTGCAGCACATGAATAAGGGCTTGTAATTAATAACTTTAGAAGTGTTTCTTGAGGGTTTAAATTGTGTCATTATGTAAATGTTCCAGCAAGGACAGCTGGAACAGCTCTTAAAGCGAGACAGCATAATTTATTAGAGCTAATCAGATAATGACCAAACAAAACACAATCAGGAAAATAAAGAGGGAAGAAAATCTGCCAAAAATGTATGAATGTCTCACCCCCCTCAGTTTTCCAATCAGTTCTAACAACTGGCATCCAAAGAGACATGCACCTCTTCAGCCAGCCATGGCAGATGAGTGAATTCCCATGTCTAGTATGCATTGCGTACGGCTACCAAACACACTCAGGTTCAAAGAATTTGTTTGAAGTGCTGCATGCTAATCTAAGAGGGACTTGGAAAGCTTTCTCTGAGGATGCGTTGCTTCGTTAAATATCAGGAATAAAGGTCAGGTGGAATTAAGGAACTCGGAGTCATAAACTTACTTAGTGGTGTGGGGACTGTTCTTGCCTGTATGAAAGGCTTCTGGAGCAATTATTATAGTGGGGGGTGTTGGAGTTGGAAACCATATATGTGGTTTATTATAATTTCGAGTCACAGCACCCCCAACATCCCTAGTGCCAGCCCTGATGCCTGTATTTTGCCACAAAGGATGACAACTTTAAAAGTGGGGTAAGGACGAGGAGGAACAGACCGACATTGGAATGATGTCACTGACTTCAATGGTGTTGCCCCAGATCTATCCTAGAGTAAAGGTCACTCCACTCCTAGTGAGACCTCAATGGGCATTGGATCAGGCCCTAACTGAGAGGAGAATCAAACCCTTCATGCCTAAAATGGTGGCACAGGATGTTCAGATGTAAACATCAAAGGGACATAGGCAGTACAAACAAGAGGGCATAAACCACTGAGAGAATACTCCTTGAGGACTTCAAGGTCAGGCTAATATGCTAACAGAAATGACTTGTCACACATGAACCTCAAGGACCAAAGCTTCACTTGGATTTCTACCAGCTGACATCCAAGGAGCTACACTGATTTACACCACCTGAGGATCTAGCCCCCTGGATGCATTTTGGCTAAAATCAGTAGTAAGTGTAAGATCTGACCTATTCCTCTAAACCTTAGATCAGGGAAGAATTACAATGTACTCCCTACCTTGCATTCATTTTGACTTTTCTCTGTTCCTTAACTTGAAGAACCTGGTTTTATTAAAAGATATTTTTGGTGTTAGATTTACCCTGTGCTAAGTGCCCAAGGGGAATTAAAAAACAACAACAACAATCCTCTCCATTCAGATGAGGCGGTATCAGGTCCCCTGCTGGAACAAATGGGTCAAAGGCAGAGTCACACAACCTCCCCTCCTCCCCCACAAAAAAAAGAAAAGAAAAACTGTCCTCAGAATGCTGGCTGATGAGCTGGGACTAGAAAAGCCTGAATAGGTTGAAAGTGGCGAGTGGAGTATTCCACAACCTAAGAGATCTTGCCCTTTGGAATGTTCCCCTCATTTTTCATGTAATTTTTCCTAATGCAAATGCCCCCCTCCCTCGTGGCCACATCCTAAACAATTCCTCTCCTGCCTTGCTGTTTACACCTTGCAATTTTGTGCAGAATAGAGCTCTTCTACAGAGCTGTGAGAGACTGGGAATTGATGTGCACTAAATGCATGGGGGGGAAAAGGTGCAGTCTAGGTGTTGTGTTGCCACCAATTAAGGATGGACTATCAGAGCCTGATTAGCCATTGTGTACTCCATTACTCACAGTGCAGCCCTCTTCAAAAAGAAATCAGCTGAACCAGCAGGCTTTCCTTCTGCTTAGCCAAGAGAGAACTGACCAGTGATCTAACCATGCCTTCAGTTCAAGCGGCAATCCTGCCACTTGCTGCACACACATAAAGTACGCA
This sequence comes from Pelochelys cantorii, assembly GCA_032595735.1. Classification (NCBI taxonomy): domain Eukaryota; kingdom Metazoa; phylum Chordata; order Testudines; family Trionychidae; genus Pelochelys; species Pelochelys cantorii. Next base: position 252,783,296 of record CM064327.1, on the reverse strand, counting down.
CATTTTCACATTAATAAACAAAACAAAAAGCTAGCCAGGCCATGTCCTCACAAGTGATTGCCAGTGCAAACAGATCAATTCTATTTGAGCTTCAGTTTCAATACAACAATTGCAGCTGTCAGCCAAAGATAAAACACAGAACCGTAGCTAAGATACAGACAGAATAATTTCAGTCCCTGTCTTGCCATTGTTCCCCCAATCCAAGAAAGATGCTGATCAATTGGAGAGGGTTCAGAGAAGAGCCATGAGAATGATTATATGATCAGAAAAAAATGCCCTTATAATGATAAGCTCCGAATTGCTCGATCTATTTAGCTTAACAAAGAGAAAGTGAAGGGATGATTTGATGATAACCTGTAAGACTGTACACAGGGAACAAATATTTAATAATGGGCTCTTCCGACTAGCACACAAGAGTAGAACACTGTCCAGTGGCAGGAAGATGAAGCTAGACAAACTCAATCTGAAATAAGTTTTAACAGTGAAAATAATTTACCAAGCACCTTGGTGGATTCTCTCCATCACTGGTCAATTTCAAATCCAGATGGGGTGATTTTCTAGAAGAGCTGCTCTTGGAATATTTTGGGGAAGTTCTACAGCCTGTGTTATACAAGCGGTCAGATTAGATTATCACAACGGTCCCTTATGGGCTTGGAATCATCACACCAAATGACATTCTTCCATTCTTCATCAGAATGTAACTGGTTTGTTACACCCATCCACTGGGAAGTTTCTTTGAAAACAGAGATTCCAGAGGGTGAAATTTCGCATTGTATGAACTCCAAAGTCTGTCAAAAATAGCCTATGTATTTATAGCTATACCAGGCTAAGGAATTCACCCTCTTGATCTAGCTGAGTGTAACAATGTGCAGTCAACGTTTACTTAAATTTTTTAAAAAGCATGTCCCCATCATTTCCCCAATTTTGTCCACCCTGTGAGGTATAACAATACAGAAGAGGGACAGAGACATCTAAACTGAGTAACACACACACGAGCCATTTATGTGTACTCTGTTAGATTTTAAATAACCTGCTTCAATCAATGAGGTGATAACTGTACAACCTATGCCTTGTCTAAATAACCACAGTTATTAACATATTATAAAGATATTTGCCATTTGACTCTGGTTTGATTTTTTTGTCGAGTGATTATATCTGCAGTGGTACCCCCACGTTTTGCAAGTGAAGGGCCAGATTTTGTTTTCACCCCAGCTTCCACCCAGAGGAAATCCACTGTTTTCCCAGGAGTTCCTCCACAAGTCCACCCCAGTGAGATAAGAATGTGGCCCCTCATATCAACATGGACCTAAACAAGAAAACGACACATCTCTCCTACTCCTATAGCTAGACAGTATCAAGTGTGCTCTGCTGTGAATAGGAAAAGATAGGAGTCCAATGCAATCTCAGCCCACAACCCTGCACATGCCGATTCAATGCACAGCAGCAAGAGGAGAAAAAGTCCTGGTTGTTAGCTCTCACCTTAATGCCCTCTGCATGGGGATGGAAATAGTGGAACAAGCTGTGGGAAGGCTGATAAGGGAAAGCCCGCGCGCGCGCACACACACACACACACACACACACACACACAGAGGCTATGCTAGAGGACCAGAGATTTTAGCTCCTACTTCATAGTGAAGCCCCAGAAGTCTCGCTCACCCTTTTGGTGCATTGAGCGAAGGGCGAATCCGAGTTTCTGCGGCAGGTGATCGAAGAGGCAGAACCGCGCGGGGAAGTGTTGAGCCGGAAAATGCCCATCGCAGCCCTGGATCTGTTAGCAATCAGGTTTGATTTACCAGCCATATTGTATTAAAAACCAGACGTGAGCCACATACCAACACGCTGGCCTGGCCCCGACTTGTTTGGTTTGTAAAGAAAACACACACACACGCCGCTGCCTGCAGAGAGAGGCTGGGGGTGATTCCCAGGCAGACAGGGACTGGGAAAGCGGCAATCCCTGTTACTTTTACTACAACACCCCGGGGCAGTTCCTGCTTCCTTCCCCGCATCCCCGCGCTACAATCAAGGCACTTTGTCAAATAACGCCCCGCTCGCTAGATCCCAGCCAAGCAGGGAGCCTCGGAGCGAGTGCTACGCACCGCAAGCCCAGCCAGTTACGCGCGGGAGGGAGAGGGTGCCGGACTTACCATTGCAGCGAGGATCCGTCGCAGGAATGGAGATACATTCTTCACCTGCCCAGGTGAGCCAGGCAACCTGCCACTGGAGGGGGGCGCACCTGCAGCCGCGACCTGCTAGAGTCCAGGAGGCGCCGAGGAATCCGGGAGAGGCGATGGCCCCGAGGCAGCACGACTACCCCTGCAGCCACCCACGGGCTGAGCGCTGCAGAGGAATCAAAGCCCCCTCGCCGCCTCCAGCCTGCGGGCTGCCCTTGCACAAGGCATTGGCGAGGTCCGTACCGTGAAGGAATGTCCCATTGCTCGCTCGACTGGGGGGGGCTGCAAACTTTATTTAAAAAAAAAAAAAAAAAAAAACCCACCCCAGTAATTAACGTTGGAGGAGCTGGGGGAGGGAGGGCAGGGAGAGGCGGGCTCGGATGCCCGGCCCGTGAGTCCAAGCCAGCGTGCGCTCCCAGGGGTAGGGGTAGGTGGGCGGGCGAGTCTCCTGGCCAGACAATGCGCTGCACAGAGAGCCGGTCCTGCGGAGAAATGCAAACACGCTTCCCTCTCCCCCTCCCCGCTCCCGCGCCACACAAGTGCCCGAGAAGGGGAGGGGGGCAATGAGCCAATCCCCTCCCTTTGGCTCAGCCTCATTAGCATGGAGGAAGGAGGGAGCGAATGAGGAAGCGGGGTGGGCGGGGTTTATCCAAATTCGGTTCCTTAAATCACACGCTTTTCTCGAGTCCCCCGGCCCTCTCTCTGCTGCCCCGCGGATGCTCCAGCAGCAAGGCGCTGGCGTGACTGGGAATGGGCATCGCTGCTGGAAGGGGGGCGGGCAGAGGAACAAATGGGGGTTGTCTTGCTGAGGGCCCTTCTGGGGGTTTCATCTGGGGAGCAGAGCCTGGCCAAGGCCCTTCCACAAAGGTTGCCGGGCTCCCGGAGCCTCTGGTCCCCTGGCGGGACTCTCTCTCGGAGGTGACTGGCTGAGCCCCGCAGCCGCAGCTACCAGGCCAGCTTCTTCTGGGGGCTGGGCAGCACGCCGCTGGGGGAGGGCGGGGCCGGGGAAGCAGCGGGAGCCTCTGGTGCTGTTCCCAGGGGGGGCTTGCTCAGCTACAGCCAAGACTTTGCACCAGGCTGCTCCTCTCGCCCTGCTGGGCTCAGGGGAGAAAGCCTTTCCCACTGCCAGAGCAGCTGGCCGGCAGCCTAGGGAGAGGGTCGCTCCAAGCTCTGAAGCTGATAGGGACCTGGCTTGCCACAACTCCTATGCTGGTTCCCATAAAGAAGCACCTCCCGTTCAGGAGGGATAGAAGTGCACCCCTTAGGAACTGGGAAGAGCCAAGAAATACCCCCAAGTGGACCCCTCACAGTCAATACAGGAGGGTTCTCCAGAGTGCAGCACTTGGCCCCTTCGCAAGCCAGGAGCATCCACAGCATGAACACAAGAGGGGTGGTGAGGTCCAGCTGGGCAGGGCCAGCCCACAACATTTTGGTACTTGAGGTGGGGAGCTCAAATGATGCCCCCCATGCCCTCTCACTTGGGCCAAAACTTCTCTGGGACCTAGTGGCGCCCTCCCCCCCCCCCAGTCTGGCACCCGAGGCAGCTGCCTCAGTTCCCTTCATGGTAAGGCCAGTCCCTGCAGCTGGGGTGCCTATTCTATCACCCCAGAACTTTGCAGTCCCTTGGACACCAGTGCTAGCATTAGACTCTCCCTGCCTAATCTGAATTTCATATGTTTTTAGCCTGCCTTGTTTGCCCAGTTCTCCCCTTTACACTCAGGGTATGTCTACACTACAGCGTTATTTTGAAATAACGCGTCTACACACAAAATACATTTCAAAATAGCTTTTTGCTATTTCGAAATAGCATGTCCACACTGATTGGACTCTGAATCGCATTTAAGGCCAGCTGGAACTTGTTCTGGCAGGACATCAGGTCAGAAGTTACTTTGTGGCCAGGGCGGCCAGCAGGTCACCATGAGAAGGGCTGGAGGCCCTTTATTTCGAAATAAGCATCTACACAGCGCTTATTTCGAAATAGCAATTTCAAAATTGGCGCTATTCCTCATGGAATGAGGTTAACCAATTTCGAAATAAGCCTTCCACTATTTTGAATTAATTTTGAAATAGCAGTTGGCTTGTGTAGACGCTAGAAAAGTTATTTCGAAATAACTTTGCTGTGTAGACATACCCTTAGCCTCACTCCCATTGCCCAGTATTCTCCCCCTCCCCCTGCCCTATTCATCTCAACAAACCCACTCCTGGCACTCCACTTACTGCTTCTAACTGGACAAATATATAAGCCAAACCAGGAACAAAACCTGTAACCAAATATCACATTCATCCCCCACGGCAATTTACTGGTATGTTATTATAGCTCGTCAGAAAAAAAGCTTCAGTAATGGAGATACACGCATTTTACTCCCAGGTAATAGAGCAGAGAATCAGACCTGTATTCACAAGTTTTACCAGCCCCTGGTATTCTACCTCACCCCTTCCACTTAATCAGAAAAGGTATTCTGTAAATCAGATGGACCTAACTATTTTAGTGAGTCCAGAAAACCAAGGGACTCATGCCCTGATGGATCAAGGGAAGAGGGAATTCCAGAGCAGAGTGACTTTCACTGGGAAAATCTGGCCTCTGGATATACAGATCTAGGATATATCACCTCTGGGCTTCCTAGCTGATCTTGGTTAAATATCACTGTAGAGTTTTCTTAACGTAATAGGCTGCAGCTCAGACTTACAATCCAAAGGTCCTCAGAGAAGACATTTTTCTTTAAAAAAAATGGTTAGGACCAGATTATGCAAATAATTACACATCATGTGCTTAAATTTATGCGCATGACCATAGGAATGGCCATATTGGGTCACATCACAGGTCTCTCTCATCTAGTATCCTGTCTTCTGACAGTGACCACTGCCAGGTGCTTCAGAGGTAATGAACAGAACCAGTAATCATCAAGGGCCTATCTATACTAGGAAATTATTTTGAAATAACTTATTTCGAAATAATAACTCCTGAAATAACTATTTCAAAATAAGCTTATTCCCCAAGGAAAGCAGGAGTTATTATTTTAAAATAACGGGCTAGGTAACCTCAGAGGGGTAGCAGTGTTAGTCTGTAACTGAAAAAACTTGAAAAAAAACAACAAATGGTCCTGCAGCACCTGAGAGACTAACAAAAATGTTGGTGGTATCATCAGCTTTCATGGGCACAACAATGGGTTGGGTAGTGTGGATGCTCGCCTTGTTATTTCAAAATAACTCCCCAGTGAAGACCAGGGCCAAGTGAGCCATCCCCTGTCATGTATGGGATTACCTTTGCATGGATCTTCTCACATACAGAAATTAAGCACATGCAAAAGCTCTCATTTTGGCATATACTAGAAATTGAAGAGGGGCTTCCAGAACTAAAAGCATGAACTCCTTCAGCTAAAGAACCAGGCTCTGCAAATGGGGGCTGTAGCAATCTCTCTTCCTGGATGTATCAGATGCAGAAGGGGACACTGATCAGTGGGTTAAAGAATTGTTTGCAAACTTTAGATTGTAGGTATTTTAGGGGTAGAACCTACACTTCCTACTTCCTAAAAATGCCTAGACCCCCACCTAGGGCACCATAAATATTAAAATAATCAGGATTATTACAGATGGTTGAAATGTTTCAAAATGTTAAGATTATGCAAGTGTTTTCCAAAAAGAAATGTTCCCCATCTTATTACTATTTATTTTATCATTACTATTCTTAGAGCTAGTTGTAAGTGCTAGTAATAATAATGAACAACTCTCTAGGGAAGGCCTTATGGGAGAGTATGCATCTTGCACAAAAGCCCCTTTGTTTACAGTTTAAACCAATTTTGACAAAAAAATCTGGGTTTTACAAAAATATATTCATTTTAATTTCAATTGTCATCCTACTTTTATCATTCAAATATATAAAAATAACTTGTTTTAGTAGGGAAATGCAATACAATACAGGAGATATGTTTTACAACAATACATTAATCTGCATGTATTCGTGAAGCTGCCTGTTGAACTAAGACCATGCATTAGCCTAAAGGATTCACAGAGTAAACAGGCATTCATGCAAGCTCTGAAGTGGGTGCCCATCTTAACATACTGATGAATCTCACACCTACCACATAAATATTTCAAGCAGCTGGCAGATAATGGTTTAAGGATTTGACACAGTAAAATGGGAAGGAAAATGAAAATCTGTCTTTCCATTCACCAAAATAAACTCTGATATATATATACTCCTAACAATTATTAATAGTTTTTGCACCAATTTTCAGCTGTTTTTGTTATTGTAGTAATAAACACAATAAAGTCCCAGGAAAAAAATAAAATAAAAACTGAAAATGAAAGGTGCTACTTACACAGTCTGTCCCAACAATGAGGATAATGAAAAGGGAAAAGATGGGGGGGGGGGGGAAAGCATAATGCTCTGATTTCCTTATTGAACTATGTGGATTGGAATAAAAGACTATTAGATTGTCAGCACCTTTCTACATATACCCTTACTCAATTATGTTGACAAGCACTCAGCTCTGCAGGGAGAGAAAAATCAACAGGCTGCACAGATTATGTGGGCCCAATAAAAAGATGCTGCAAATATCTGCCTTGTCTATTTTTCTCTTCTCTCTAAGCAGACTTTGAACCTTTTGGTTAAAGATGTGATTTTATCAGCAAGTCATACCAGAAGGCAGAGCCTGCAAATGGAATATGTGGGGGGGCGGGATTTTAAATGGTCCGGGGCTTCTAGCCATCACCACGGCTACTGTGGCAGCAACTGGAGCCTCAGGCCCTTTAGAATCGCCATGGGAGCATTGTGCAGTGTGCTGCAGAGCCCCATACCACATGCTCTGGCCACCTCTGAAGGCTGGGAGAGAGCGGGGGCACAGGGACCTGGCTGACCCAGCTCTGCCCCTTCCACCTGAGGCCGCACCCCACCTGGAAGCATAGAGCTGGGCTCCCCCACACACATTGCCCAGGGGGCCAGCAACCTGAGGACTGCCCTGCCTGTAGGAAGGAATCGGAAGGGTCAATGAAAAAGGTAGTCAGCACCTCAGTCTTGTGGACTAATCCCATTGATGCTAATGGCAATATCCCCACTGGTTTCAAAGGAAGCAGGATTCGGCCTAAGCCTTTGAAGACCACTGATAAAATGAGGTAGGGTTCAGATGACACATAGAAGGTGACGTTCATTCCTTCACCCTCTGAAGGGGATAAACATCAGGCAGAAAATCCTGGCCTTGGAGTCAATGGCAAAAGTGAAGTCACTGAAGTCAAGGATTTCACCCCACTTTTGAAATATCTTCCAGAAACACAAATGCGAGTCTAAGGAGAGAAGGCCCAACCCATCGCCCTTCTGATGTAAATCAGCTACGTTCACTTTTAGGCCTTGCATTTATTGCTAAGAAAAGGTGTGGTTGTTTTACCTCAAGAGCACTTCAACGTTCACGAATCTTCGCGATGGACTGATTGAAAACAATATTTTGCAAGATTTCTCATGGCTACCGAGCTCCACAAGGAAACTGATAATATATGGGTATCTATCTTTAATGTATGCTGTGGGGAAGCAAGCAGAGCATATATTTAAACCCTTTGAATTTACTGAAGACAATTACAAAGATGATTTGAAAAAGGCTCTGGCTATCTTTGATGCATACTTTATATCTCAGAGAAACATAGTTTATGAAAGAGCCCATTCCCACTAGAGAATTCAAAACAAAGGGAAATACATGTTTTTACAAGAGCTGTGCATATATTGGTTGTCAACTGATTTGGGGAATGCAAAATATGAAAATATCAGACGCAGCCTGGTTTGTGTGTTAACATAGCATTTCCCAAACTGTAGTTTGGACCCCAAAGTGGGTTGGCTCCCCATTTTTCATGGAGATGCCAGGGCTGGTGTTAGATTTGTTGGGGCCTAGGGCTGAAGTCAAAGCCTCAGCTTTGGCTTCCATTCACCTTCAACTTCCATTTAGTTTTTCCCCCTCCCCCCGCACATACCAGGCTGTGTAATATTTTTTTTTTTTGTCAGATGGTCTTGTGCTCTGAGAAAAATAAGTAATATTTCCTTATTTACTTTCTCCATGCCAGTCATTTTAGACCTCTATCATACCCCCCTCCCCTTAAGTGTCTCTTTTCCCAGCTAAAAAGTCACACTGTTACTAATGTATCCTCATACGGAAGCCGTTCTATACCCCTAATAATTTTTGTTGCCCTTTTGGGAATCTTTTCCAATTTCAATATATCTTTTTCTGAGATGGGACAACCACACCTGAATGCAGTATTCAAAATCTGTGTTATGCCAACATCTTGTATATTGCATGCAGATAGGATCACCCTATCTCAAAAAAGATATCTTGGAACTGGAAAAGATTCAGAAGAAGGCAACAAAAATGATGAGGAATATGGAATGGCTGCCATATGAAGAGAGATTAATAAAACTAAGACTTTTCAGATTGGAAAAGAGAGGACTAAGGAGGGATTATGATAGAGGTCTACAAAATCATGACTGGTGTGTAGAAAGTAAATAAGAAACTGTTATTTTACTCCTGCTTGTTAGACAAGAATGAAGGGTTACTAAATGAAATCAATAGGTAGCAGTTTTAAAACAAATGAAAAGAAGTATTTTTTCACACAACTCTCAGTCAACCCATGAAACTCCTTGCCAGAGGATGTTTTGAAGGCCAAGACTAATCCAGGGCTCAAAAATAAGTAGGTAAGGTCATGGAAGATGGGTTCATCAATGGTTATTAGCCATGATGGACTGGGTCCCTAACCCCTGTTTGCCAGAAGGTGGGAATGGGTGACAGGGAATGGATCACTTGATGATTCCCTGTTCTGTTCATTCTGCCTGAATAGCCATGTTGGAAGACAGGATAGTGGGATAGGTTGACCTTTCAACCCTCCCCCGCCCCCATGGTCATTCTCATGTTTTTAAGGAGAGTATGGTGCAATAAAGTTTGAGACCCTCCCCCTGGAAAATTTGTCACGGTTGCTACACCTGAAGAGAGATTTAACCACAGCCACAAAGAGCCAGACAGAGCTTCAGCAGTGAAGTTCATTATAGCTTGGCTGGTCTCTGAGCTAACCAGGATGGTGTATGCTTTAATCTGCATTTCTCTATGCTAACCTAAGGACTTCCTATACTGTGTTCCAGTGGAGCTGATCAATAAATCCTATTGTTTGGACAATGCTGTTTGATCTGCCTTGTAAATGCTTGGTGAGGTGCATTAATCCCTGAAGGGTTATCCAGTTTCTACCAGGAGTCTCAATTGGACTCACTGAGCAGAACTAATGATGTGGCACAGGAGTGCTACAGCCCCAGAGATTCAGTCTAAGGAGGTGGTGAGGCTGCGGGACCTACTCTGTGCATGAAGAGTGTGACCTCTTGGTGGTCTGACATACTTCAGGGTTCCCGTTGGAGACTGTGCTAAAGCTGGAGGTCTGGGCACAATGGATCACGGTCTGCCCCAGTAGGGAAGCTCTTATGGTTTGGATGAGATCTTCTACTCTCGGGTTCTATATGACTATCAAAGATCACAACACGTTTTGCAAGTGTGGAGTCCACTTTCCTTTGTTTAGGTTTCTTTTCTCTCAGCCATTGTGTCCAGTGTTGTATAACAATTGGTTGTATTCATGCCCACTGGTGCTGTCATTTGTGCAATGCTTTGGGGTAAAAAGTTGTATGTAGCTTGAAGATATTATTACCAAAGATAAAAGGATCTTCAATTAATGAGCATTACATAAGGTTCTCAATTTGCCGCAAATATGTTGCAAAAATAATTTATCCATTTTATTTAGCTCTGGAGTATCTCTCATCTGATTTCAACTGACTTTATTCAACTGATTTCCCATCCCAAATAATATTTTTTTAAATCGGTGGTTTCATTTCAAACAGAACTTTTAGTTGATATTCAAAATGCAATTTGGCTTTGGTTGCACTTGGTCATATAAACTTTCCAATCATGGAAAAGAAACAACATAGTGTAAGAACAAACATTCCTGCTTGTGGATTTAAAAATCATCTTCTGTGATTACTTGCAAATGTGAATTTGAGGCTTGATCGGTCAAAAGCTTGGGCAATGTAAAATGCCGACATACAAAGCAAATTCACTGAACATTCAAGGAAGTATTTGTCAGTTTTTATGCCACACCACCCCCTCAGCTACTTTTGATTTTTTCCTGAAGGAGCAAAACACTGCTAACCATCTTGGCTTCAAGGACCAGAACTAAAGTGTCATCTTAAATATGTGGTAACAATGACAACACTTTAGAAGTGACACCTCCAAAAGGAACAAAGGAATAAAAAACAGAGATGGGGTTAAGGAAGGGACAGATTCTGCTTCATTGGCTCTATGCAGTATGAAGATAAGGACATAAATACGGCAGCTGCTAGACTATGTCACAACAAGCTTTATTTGCCAACAGAAACAAACCACAGACCACAATGTCTGCTACAGGCATTCAGTTGGGTCCCACACCTGTAGTCACTTACACATGGGCTTTATTTGGCTACAATAATCCTTCCACTTATATCCACAGAAAAAAGATAGTTGCATGCTTAAGAGTTTATGAGAGTAGGGTCTAGTTCCATATGTGTATACTGCTGTGAAAATTAGATGTCCATTGTAATAGAAGATAATTTAATCACAATATTACCTCCAATTACTTAGAAAGGCAAGCAAAAATATATAGGGCCAGTTTTTCAGGGATATTTAGGCATCTAAAGATAAATATTGGTGCCTAACTCCCACTGATTTCAATAGGAGTTACATGCCTAGATATGTTTGAAAGTTACACTAGGTTCTTATCTGAATCTTTAGTGTCTATATTATTTGATAATCTGGGCCATTAGAATTGTTTGGAAAGTGCTAAGTATGGCTATGTCTATACAGTAGAGCTATTTCAGGATACCTCTGGTATCCCAAAATAGCTATTCCACTTCTTTAAATGCACCCATTATTTCAAAATATATTTTGAAATAATGGGCATGCTATTCCAGCATCCTGTAATGCTGTTCCACGAAGGTTAAGGGATTTGTCAAAATAGCTTATTTCAAAATAACCTACACAATTTGCAAAGCTCAAATTGTATAGCTTATTTCGAGGTTATGATGCTCTGTAGATGCACCCGAATCTTCGAGAAAAAAAATGGAAGGCAAAAATGTGGTTTTTCAAGACAAATTTTCTACTAATTTTTACTAAACCCAAAAGAAGTCTAACTTTTTCATTAAATCATTTGTGGTTTTACAGAAGCAATGGAGTCTTTTTTGGTTTTCCTCAAAACAGAATTTCAAATGAAGATTTTCCTCAAGGTTTTTCATTTAAAATTATGGTTGGGGTTTTTTTTTCCTTTCTGAGGCTACGGGAAATGGAAAAAAAGTTATCTCTAGAAAGAATCCGACAAACCAATGTCAATTACAACAAAGCACAATGAGTAAATCACTGACTTTCAAATAGGAACCCTGGAGCATTTGCTCAAGGCCTGGAGAGAGCTGTCTGCTTATTCTTCATTGTTTCCACCTGCTAAATTGACTAATCACAAGCTAAAAATACACAAATAATTCACTAATAGTAATTTCCCTAGTAAACAATGAGCCTGTCCCTAAAGGGATGTTATGTGTTGTCTGCAGCACTTAAAATGAGGTGAATTTTAATTTAATTTAATTTTATTTTATTTTATTTTTTTGTTAAAGAAGGAGCTGCTATCATATTCTGGTAAGATCCTGCACCTCTCAACAATCCAGTTCAATTTTGTTATTATTTTAAAATAAGTTTTTGACCGACAGCGATGCCCCCCCCCCCGCTTCTTTTTTTCTCCCTTTCTCTTCCTTTAATAGCTGGTTGCCTGTGTAGTCAGGCATAAGTGTTCCACAGGACAATCTCTGTTAGGATATGATCCCTTGTAGAAGGAGGGCGAGACTAGAAAATTGACAGCTGTAAAGTTGCAGCAATGAAGCTGTGTCACTACGAGCTCTCTAATGCAACTGCTCTAAGCTGACACGAGAGAGAGAGAGAGAGAGAGAGAGAGCGCTGTTTAGCTACTTCAGCCCTGTGAGTGGCGATAGCTATGTTGGCAGTAGGAGCTCTGCCCCCAACGTTAGGCTGTCCACACTGGCACTTTGGTCGGTGTAACTTATGTCACTTGGGGGGTGTCTTTTCTACAACCCCAGTAGACATAAGTTATACCTCTAGTAAGTGCTAGTGGAGACATAGTATAGGACAGTGTTTCTCAACTTTTTTTTTTATAAAGTACCCCTTTGTAAAAAAAAAATATATATAAGTACCCCCAGAGCCACCTGCAGGGAAGAAGCGGAGCAGTGGGGTGCACGGAGGAGCTCTTCAGACTGGTGGGGGCTCTGGGTTCCGGAGGAACTAGTCCCAGGGGGTGGGCAGTGCTTCGCGGGCTGTTCCCCGCCGTGCCGGCTGGAGCTGGGGTCCCTGGTCCAGGCCTGCGGCCTCTGTTCCACAGAACCGCTCAGCCCCGCTCCAATGAGCGGCGAGGGCAGCAGCTGGGCGCAGTGGGCTGGAGCCAGCGGCTGGGGCCTGTCCCAAAGCGAATGGGTGGAGCATGGGGAGCCCACTGGGGGTGCCACTGGTGCCACATGGGCAGCAGCCAGCCAGCCAGCCCCAGCCCTGCCCTCCACCTCTGGGGACCCAGGCCCGGGGGGAGGCGCAATCCGGCATCTGCTTTGCCAGCTCCTGGGCCCTGTTCTGTCCAGTCCAAGCACCGAACTGCACAGTGGGGGCAGCAGCAGCTCCCGAGCCAGGGGTGCTGGGGTTCTGGCAGGCCTTTGAAGTGCCCACTCCTGCTGCCTGGCCCTAAGGAGCAAGTGGCCGCCAACGCCGGGCTCTCTGCATGGGGCTGTGCGCTCCCACCCCAGCCCGGCGCCTGCCCTAGCATGGCACCCGGCCCCCCTGACCCTCCTCACTACACCACTACCACAGAGCCAGGCACCCCTAGGTTCCCCCCCCAATACCTGGGTCTCACCAGAGCTGCTACTGCTGCAGCCCCACGCTTCTCCCTCCAGGCACTGGGGTGCCTGCGCAGAGCTGGTGTTAACGTCCGGGCTTGAACTTTCAATTTTACAGGCATGTGTGTTGAGGTAGCCCCCAGACATCTCGTGTACCCCTAAGGGTACGTGTACCACGGATTGAGAAACACTGTTACAGACCATCCCTTAAAAGTGTTTGTCTAACCTCTTCTTAAAAATCCTCAGTGATAGAGATTCTACAACTTCCCTGGGAAATTCATTCCAGTGCTCAATCACCCAGACAGGAAGTTTTTGCTAATGGCCAACCTAAGCCATCTTTGCTGCAATTTAAGCCCATTGCTTCATGTCTAATCCTCAGAGGTTAACAATAACTATTTACCTCCCGTAACAACCTTTTATGTACTTGAAAACTGTTATCACAGCCCTCCTCATTTTCGTCCAGACTAAATAAACCCATTTTTTTCTATCTACCCTAATAAGTTGTATTTTCTAGACCTTTAATCTTTTCTTTTCTCTGGACTTTTTCCTACAGTGGCATCCGTAAGTGGATACAATGCTGCAGTTGAGGCCCAATAAACCTGGACTAGAGCAGCAGTATTGTTTCTCTTGTCTTGATTACAACTGCTAATACATTCCAGAATGATACTTGCTTTTGCTGTCTAACAGTGACACGCTATTGGCTCATATTTAGCTTGTGATCCACTGTGGCCTCCCTGTCTTCAGTACTCCTTCCTAAGCAGACATTTCGCATTTTGTATGTGTGCCACTCCTAGGTAGAGTACTGTACATTTTTCCTGATTGAATTTCACCCTATTTACCTCAGACCATTTCTCCAGTTCATCCAGATCATTTTGAATTTCAAGCCTGTCCTTGAGAGCACTTGCAATCCCTACCAGCTTGGTGTCAGACACAGACTCTACAAGTGTACTCTTTATGGCCATTATCAAAATCATCAATGAAGATACTGAATAGAACCAGTCCCAGAACTGAGCTCTGTAGGACCCATGTGCCTTTCCAGCTTGAATGTGAACCATAATTATTCTCTGGGAATGGTTACCCAACCCATTTTAAACCCATCTTACAGTAGCTTCACCTAGGTTGTATGTCCTAGTCTGTTTATGAGAAGGTCAGGCAAGACTGTATAAAAAGCCTTACTACTGTCAAAGTATAACACATCTACCATTACTCTGTTAGGGTGTGTCTAAACTACACCTCTCTGTCGACAGAGAGATGTAGATTAGACACATTGAAATTGCTAATGAAGCTGGGATTTAATTATCCTGTGCCTCATTAGCATAAATATGGCCGCTGCTTTTTTCGAAACGGAGGTTTTTTTTTTAAAAAGGCAGTCTAGACACGGATCTGTCAAAAATAAAGCCTTTTTTGACAGATCCTGTATTCCTCAAAAAAGGAGGTTTATAGGATCTGTTGAAAAAGGCCTTATTTTCAATAGATCTGCATCTAGACTGCTGGTTTTTTTTTCGAAAAAACTCCGTTTCAAAAAAAAGTGGTGGCCATGTTTATGCTAATGAAGCATGGCATATTTAAATCCTGACTTCATTAGCAATTTTGACATGTTTAATTTGCATCCCTTTGTCGACAGAGGGATGCAGTCTAGACATAGCCTTAGAGAAAGCTATCATGTTGGTTTGACATAATTTGTTCTTGACAAATCGATGCTGAGTGTTATTTATCATTTTATTATTATTGTGTACATGTTTGCAAGATGATTGTTTAATCGTTTGCTCCAGTATCTCTCGGGACAGTGAAGTTAAGTTGTCTGGTCTGTAATTCCAAGGTTGTTCTTATTTCCCTTTTAATACATTGACACTATACTTATGCTTTTTCGACCCTCTGGGATTTCTCCCATCTTTCATGAGTTTTTTATAATAATTGCCAATGGTTTAGACACCGCCTCAGTCAGTTCCTTGAGTATGCTAGGACATATTTCATCAGGCCTTGGGGATGTAAAGACAATCTAACACACCTAAGTAATTTTCAACATGTTTGTACCCTATTTTAGTCTCTGGTCCTATCTTATTTCCACTGGCATTCACTATGTTAGATATCCAATCACTACTAAACTTTTTAGTTAAAAGCAAAACAAAAGTCATTTATCACTTCTGCAATTTCCACATTTTCTGGTATTGCTTTTCCCCTCTCATTGAATAACAGGCCTATCCTGTCTTTGGTCCTCCTCTTGCTTCTTATGTATTTGTAGTAATTTTTCTTATTACCCTTTATGGCTCTAGCTAGTTGAATTTCATTTTGTTCCTTGGCCTGTCTAATTTTAGTCATACTTTCACTATTTGTTTATATTCATCCTTTGTAATTTGATCTAGTTTCCACTTTGGCTAAAGTCAACAGCGATAAGAGTTAAATGGTACCAGCCCTTCGTTCAGGGTGGCACAGTCTAGTAGCTAGAATCAATAAGGGTAGCCCTCAGTTCTGGGCAGTGCAGCCCAAAGGCCAGAGTCAATAAAGGGTAGCCCTCGGTTTAGGGCAGCACAGCTGAATGGCTATAGTCCATGAGGCTGTCCCTTAGTCCAGGGCAGCACAGCCCAATGGCTATAGTCTATGAGGCTGTCCCTTAGTTCAGGGCAGCACAGCCCAAAGGCTAGAATCTAAGAGAGTTTGAGGCAACAGCCCGGGGCAGGAAGGCCCATGCCCCCCCGTTCCACTGGGCTCCAACCCATGGCACTGTGGGTGGCAGAGGGCTCCACTACTCGCTTAGTGGGGAATCCAAAAGCAACACACCAAGCTCACCCGGGTGAGAGAGATCACTCCCGCATCCTCCCTGGGTCACTTCTTACCACAGTTGGTATGGGGACATCCACATGGTCTCCAAGTCCTCTGGTTCCCCTGTAACAGCCTCTCCCTTGGACTCTTCCAGTGCTGAGAGGTTGGTCTCCCTGGTCTCGGGATCCTGTCAGCCAGCCCTCTGGCTGGAGTGTCTCTGGAGCTCCTGCAGGAGGTCCTTCTCCTCTGGTATCGAGCCCAGGCTGAGCTGCGCTACTTCCTTTTATACTGCTCCAGTGTTTGGAGCATGCCCAGTCTGGGTGGAGGGGCAGAACTTCCTCTGCTCACAGCGTTTTAATCTCTCCTGTCTCAGAGCAGGGTATGCACACCCCGTCACAGCCCCCTGTCCACTCAGAAAGCAACCCACCATCATGAGCTGTCACGAGCATTTCTTTGGTGAACGGAAGGCTTCTCTATGAGGAATTTATTCTGTCTGACAAAGGCAGATGTGGGAGAGGGGGGAGAGAGGTCGATAATCCCAGACTCCTGGTCAGCCCACACCAGACTGAGTTCCTTAAAAGAACTCTAGCCCATAATGTTGGCACCTGTTCCAAGAGTGCAGGAAGACCGAAGTGGCATGCACCCTATACTTACTGCCTTGCTGAGGCAGAGTGGAGGTGTCCTTATAGACTGAGCCTTAAACCAGATTGTTTGCACTTGATTATAGTGTGAATAAGAGGCTGGAGAACCAGTGATTGGAGCAAAACTTTGATCTATTTGACTTCCAGCCTTGAGTAGCATAGTATTTCTTTCACCTTTCGGACAGGCTCTTTCTTAGCAGCGTCTGGAAGCCTCATTACATTCCGTCGAGGCACTCAGCTCTGGAGTTATTAATGACCGGCTTGTAGCTGAATCAAAAGGTCTCACTTCCAGTCTGATCCCTCTTGATTTATGAGATACTGTTATCACTCTGGATCACTGTCCGCTCCTTGATTTCCTGGACACAGATGGATTGTCTGGCGCATGAGGAAAGGCATTTTTGCAAGAAGAGCGCAGCTCCATTCACAAACGTACTCACATATGAGTTGATGTATCTGTGCCAGTTTTCCTCCTATATTTTTTCTTTGGCACTAGTCAATCATCTCTCACTTGGAGAATGGACTCCCAAGAGACCTTCACTACCTTCGTCCCCTATTCTTCTCTTCTGTAGAGACACTTGTCCTCTTCCTCATGCTATGTGCAGGTGACCAAAGCCCACCAGTAAGTGAAAAACATGGAGACCTAGGAGATGGCTCAGAAATGGGAGGGATCATAGGGCAAAATAGCGGAGATAAAGGAGGGACAAGGCAGAACTGGGAGGGCAAAATCAAATCAGTATCTGAGATGCCTGTATACAAATGTAAGAAGTATGTGGAATAAGCAGGAAGAACTTGAAGTGCTAATAAATAAACACACCTATGGCATAGTTGGTATCACAGAGACTTGGTGGGATAATACACACAATTGGAATATTGGTTCCTAATGGTCAGGGTGGTTAAACACTGGAATAAATTGCCTGGGGAAGTTGTGGAATCTCCATCACTGGAGATATTTAAGAGCAGGTTGGATAGACATCTGTCAGGGATGATCTAGACAGTGCTTGGTCCTGCCGTGAGGGCAGGGGACTGGACTTCATGACCTCTCGAGGTCCCTTCCAGTTCTAGTGTTCTATAATTCTCTCTCAACTGTCAGCCTCTTATAGCATTTGCTAACTGGACAGTCAGCAGGGTTGAAACATAAGACCTTAAGCACCACAACAAGTTATTGAGCTGAATGTAGGGGTAATGGATATAAAAGAAGTCAGGCTAGGTGATCTGATGGTCCCTGCCTGAGTTAAACTCTATGAATAAAATGTGGGGAATTAATTATTTTTCACACAATGTGTAATTAACTGTGGAAATTGTTGCCCCAGAAATTCACTGAGGCCAAGAATTTAAGATTCATTAAGTGAGTAGAAATCTAGATATCAAGGGGATCCAGAATTGTCTGGTTCATGACAGCGAAAACTTAAACCTTTTGGTTTCTGCACTGGGGCAGCCTTTAATTATTACAGATCAGGACGATACCCTGGTGTGATAAACATATTCTCCCACTTCTCCCTGTCCAGCCTTTAAGCCACAAAGATGCTCTTCCTCTCTTTTTGAGGGTTGCTCCCCTCACTCCTTACTGTAGCTGTGTCCTAATGTTTCCCTGGATCTACCGTGGACCCTATCTTCTTCCATTTCAGTTACAATTTGAGTGTTCATTTTTTTCATATACGGTAACTTTCTATGGCTACTGGTTCAATTAATCCAAAATACCTACACCTTAACCATAATCCAAATAAAGGGTGGAAGTTGTATTGTTTTACATGCAATTGATTGAGTCCCTGAAGCATGGGCTGCAGTCAGCATGGGTACATAAAGGAAGCAGTGATTAATTTATACTGAAATGATGAAAGCAGGGTTTTATGGTTAAACCCCTGGGTTGGAACTCAGAGTATTTAGCCTCAATTACCAGCTGTGCCAGAAACATCCCATCTGGTGGTAACTAACCTCTCTCTGTGCTCAGTTCCCCACCTTTACCACGGGGATAAAAATACTTCCTTTCCCCCACCGTTGTGTTTCTTGCCTCTTTAGAGCAGCAACACTCGATTTGTGTGTGAGCCAAGTCAAATACAGCCAGTAGGTTTTGTGTGCTGTAATATAAATATATATTTCAAAAGCCATATTTCAGTACATTGAATATATTGGGACAAATTCATCCCTGAGACACGTATCAGAGGAGTAGCTGTGTTAGTTTGGATCTGTAAAAACGAGAAGTCCTGTGGCACCTTATAGACTAACAGATTTATTGGAGCATACGTTTTGGTGGGCAAAGACCCACTTCATCAGATGCATCTGACGAAGTGGGTCGTTGGCCACCAAAGCTTATGCTCCAATAAATCTGTTAGTCTATAAGGTGTCACAGGACTTCTCGTTATCTCTGAGACAGTGGATTTCAGTGGACTGCCACTTCAAATATGAAGTCAATCTACAGTCTCATGGAATATTTGTTCTCAGGATGAATTTAGCAATATTTCCAAAACACTTCCACTAGCTGTGGACTGCCCCTGTGACAAAAATAAACTATTTTCGCAATCAGTGCATAAAGAATCAATCTCCAACCTGTTATTTGGATGTTTATTCTCACACCAGCAAACATACAGCAGGAAATCATTCATGAAAAAAGTATATGTTGCTTTCCCGTGGGTTAAGGAAGTAGACCTTTGAATGATGCCTTTTCTAGCAGGTTTTGTTTGCAGTAATACACGTTCCATTAAGGCTATGTCAGAGAGCTGGGGATTGAGGGCTTGCGTGTGTGTCAGAATCTGAACAATAATTCTTACGGATATATTCCACTGCTTAATATTTCAAGGACCCAAACAGGCAATAACATTGCAACATTACCCGGGTTTTGGTAATAAACATGAAAATAGATTCTTGTTCCCGTTTTTCTGAACTCTAAATGTTACCTTTACTCATTGTGGCGGGGTGAGGCAACCCCGCCACTAGCCCTTTCAGGAAGGGTGGGACGCCACGGGGAGTTGCGCGGCAGCAACCCAAGCGGTGGCAAAACAAGCGCTGCTGAACGCGCCCGGGGAGGGAGCGGACGGCGGCGACGCTGAAACGCGGCAGGCAGCGGGGGCGGGGGAAGCGCAAGAGGCAACGCCCTGGCTGGTGACGTCAAGTGACGTCCCCAGCGTGACGCAAAGGGGCGGGGCTGAAGGTTCGGCGGGGGCAGACTGAGGGGCGGACGTTACACACTGGGAGCGGCACAAGGGGAGGATAAAAGCGGGGGTGGGAGCACAAACGGGGGAGGAGGAACAGGAGGCACCAGGTAAAGGGGTTAGGAAGGGCCGGGGGAGAGAGTCTCCCCGGGAGTGGGATAGAACACGTTCCCGGTGGCAGTGTGGAATATGGCCCAGGGCGGGGTCGCGGAGCCCGAGAGCAGGTGTGTTTAGGAGTAAACCCCTACCTGTTACCGCTGGGAGCTTGGTTCCCAGCGTTAGGGCCCTGGGCTGGGGTCCAGGAGTGAGGGAGGGTCCGGACCCCCTCTCTGCCACCGGCAGGCGATCTTGCCGATTGTAATCCGAGTCAATTCTCGGGGACTTGATCCCGTATAGGGAGAGTGTAATGGGGTGAGGCGGACAGCATAACCCCACGGGAGTGTGGTGCGCCAATAAAATATCTGTGTCTCACAGAGGCACAAACGTGAACTCGTGACACGTGGTGGAGAATGTGGGCCCCGATCCACGCCCTGTAGTAAGGGCGAGGAGGGGCAGATACAAAAGGGTTGTTGTCATTTAAGGTGAAGTAATCATGGAGATGAACAAACTACTGGAGTGGGTAGTGGACAACCAGCGGCAGCTGCAGCAACAACAGACGGAAGTACTACAGCAGATTGCCGCCGAGTTCCAGAAACGGCAATGGCAGCTCATCAGTGAGTTGAAGGAAGTAGGCGCAAGGGGTCATGAACCCCGGAACAAGGGAACAGGGTAGATGGGTGGAGACAAAGATGGCGAGGGGAACGTCTGGCTCCCAATCCGCTTATCGAAATTGGGACCTGAGGACGATGCCGAGGCCTTCTTAGTCACCTTTGAGAGAGTGGCCACAGCCGCCAGATGGCTGCCGAAACATTGGGCTACGTTGCTGGCGCCTTATTTATCAGGTCCAGCGCAATTGGCATATCGTAGCATGTCTGACCAGGACGCTTTATGCTACTATAAAGTAAAAGAAGCAATTTTGGACCAATTGGGTATTTCACCTGAGACCTATCGGCAAAAATTTAGGTAAGTGAAATACGAGGCGGGGGAACGGCCTAGGGCAGTGGCGCATTGGGTGAAAGAGGCCGGCATGAGGTGGCTCGAGCCCTCTACCAAATCGGCCTCCCAAGTGGCTGACCTCGTCATTTTGGAGCAATATCTACAGATACTCCCCGCAGAGGGTCAGCGGTGAGTGCAACGTCATCTTCCGGGAACCCTAGAAGAAGCCGTCACCCTCATGGAACACTTTATGGCCGCAGAGGGGGCGGAAATGAAGGGAAGAATATCGGGACCGAATGCAGGGTTCCACGCCGGGCTGGCGCCACACGGTACAGAGTCGAAGGGAGACGCCAACCTTAACCCAAAAGTAGCATTCAGTCGAGGGATGGAATGACGCCTGGCCCCGGTATGGCGACCCCCCGATCCGAGAACCAGCGGAGTGACCCTCTGGACAAGACGAGAAGCTTACGGAGGCGAAAACCCTGGTCCCACCCAAGGCGACCTGCTACCAGTGCGGGCAAGAGGGACACTTCCGGAGAGAATGTCCCATGATGGACTGCACATTCGGACAAGCCACGTCCGGGAGGAGCCTACGGAGGGAGGTAAGCCAGCGTCAGATCACGCGCCGCGTGCAGGTGGACGGGAGGGCAGTAGAGGCAGTAGTGGACTCCGGGTGCGGCCAAACACTAGTTAGAGCCGACGCCTTGGGACCCCAGGTGGCCCGAGGCCCACGGCTATGGATACGGTGCATACACGGGGACACGCGGCCATACCCAACGGCCTGGGTGAGAATAGATGACGGGCAGATAGCAGACTCGGTCCAGGTAGCCGTAGCCGAAAGACTACCCTACCCCGTGCTGCTGGGACGGGACTAGCCAGGGTTCCAACGCCTATTACGCCCAAGCCAGGGAAAAAGGGAGGAGAAAGGCAGCGCAGTTTGGGTGGCCCAAGGGGAAAGGAGCTCCAGCCGGGCCCATGGACAAGAAGGAGAGATAAGGAGCCGACCACCACCCATAGCACTGGAGCCAGACGTAGGAGATTTCCTGACGCTCCAACGAGAGGATCCGATGCTGCAACATGCATGGGAAAATGCTCAGCCGGTAAGGGAACGCGAGGAAGATCTGAGTCGAATGGCCAGACAAGGGCCCTATTTCGAGATCCGACAAGGTAGACTCTACTGGGTGACGAGAGAGGGGGGAGGAACAGGAGGAGGAAGTCCAGTTATTGGTGCCTCGGGTTTATTGGTGGCGCGTATTGGAGTTAGCTCATGATAACCCGTGGGCAGGACACTTGGGGACCGAAAAGACCCAACAACGGGTATTACAACGGTTCTACTGGCCAGGAGTATATAAAGACGTTAAGGATGTCTGTGCCTCCTGTCCCCAGTGCCAGTTGACTTTGGGGGCGAAGGTGCCCAAAGCCCCCTTAGTTCCCCTCCCACTAGTCGGTGAGCCGTTTGAGCGGATCAGGTTGGACTTGGTAGGACCCCTAGAGCGGTCCCGGAGGGGACATCAGTATATTCTTGTAATCGTCGATTATGCCACGCGCTATCCTGAGGCGGTCCCTCTCCGAAGAACCACCGCCCCGATTTTGGCAGATGAACTGATGAAGATGTTTGCCAGGGTAGGCCTCCCCAAGGAGATACTGACGGACCAAGGACCAAACCTAATGTCGCGTCTAATGACGGAGCTGTGCAGGTGGCTGCGCATTAGGAAAATACGGACGTCAGTTTATCACCCCCAAACAGATGGACTCGTAGAGAGATTCAACTGGATGCTGAAGGTGATGTTGCGTAAGTTGGTACAGGATGACCCCAGGGACTGGGATAAATCCCTCCCACCCTTGCTATTTGCAATACGGGAAGTGCCCCAAGCCTCAGTAGGGTATTCCCCCTTTGAGCTCCTCTACAGATGGCGTCCGCGGGGAGTACTTGACCTTATAAAAGAGGGGTGGGAAGAACAAACTTCTTCGGCGTTGGGGTCGGCCCAGTACATCATCAAGTTAAGGGATAGACTAAAAGTCTTAGGGCAATGGGCCCAAGAAAACTTACAACGGGCTCAAGAGACCCAAACTAGGCAGTATAATCGGAAAGCTCAGTCGAAGGAATTTAACCCGGGAGACCCGGTGTTGGTCCTATTACCCACCGGGGATTCTAAGCTGCTAGCCCGGTGGCAAGGACCATTCAGGGTGTTAAGGAAGATTGGGCAAGTGGACTATGAGGTCCAAGTGGATGGGAAGCAAAGACAAAGCCAAATTTATCATATAAATGTATTGAAAAAGTGGCTACCCAGAGGAACCCCAGCAAGAGAAGCACTAACTACGGAGGTGGAGTTTGGCCCCTGGGGGGAAGAGGAGGTAACCTGGGAAGCGAGCCAGATGGGCGAGGACCTGACACCCCTCCAGCAGGAGGCGCTACAGCGAATCCTTGAAGCGATTAGTGAGGGATTAACGAGCCGGCCAGGTAAGACGCCTCTCGTGAGTCATGCGATTATTACTAACCCGGGGGAAAAGGTATGAGATGCCGTCCGTCCAGTACCACGAAAGATGTGGGAAGCCGTGCATAAGGAGTTACAAGATATGCTTTGATGGGGCATAGCAGAGGAGTCCCGGAGCGACTGGCGAAGTCCGATCGTACTAGTTCCAAAGAAGGATGGGTCTATGAGATTTTGCATCGACTTCCGTAAGGTGAATGCCATCTCAAAATTCGATGCCTACCCCATGCCCCGTATAGATGAGTTGTTGGAACAATTGGGACAAGCCAACTACTTATCAACTATCGATTTG